>JAKCOX010000016.1:13907500-15145000 GCA_022605575.1 Laterallus jamaicensis coturniculus | reverse complement strand
ACCACAGCCACATAGAAATACTCCCCTGTATCTCTCCAAACAATAAATCTGGTGTATTTCTGTCTGAGCAAATGAATGATGTTGCCTTT
Source organism: Laterallus jamaicensis coturniculus (assembly GCA_022605575.1). Lineage (NCBI taxonomy): Eukaryota > Metazoa > Chordata > Aves > Gruiformes > Rallidae > Laterallus > Laterallus jamaicensis. The sequence continues at coordinate 15,144,911 of JAKCOX010000016.1, read as the reverse complement.
TCTCTGCGCTCAAGTTATACACACAGAAGCACAAAAACATCACAGGCACAGAGGAGGCTCTCATTTGGCCAGGAAAATACTCCTTTTCTGGTATCTCCATTTGCCAACGGGGGTTGCTCAACCCTTCTCCCCTGACACATTGCACATTACAAATGCAGAACCTTTCTTGTGTATGCCTGTTCATCTGGACGTCCCCTACCTGAAACCCTTAATGATCCATCTTTAGCTAATGCCTCCAAGGGGAGGGAGACCTACACTCCTGCAAACACAGGCTGGCCAGTGACACCACTCTGCAGGGCTGGAAAGAGAGCAGGCTGGTGCAGGTTGAGGCTGGGCAATCCATGATCTCTTGCATGAATCTGCATTTGCAAACCATGGGATAAGCTCTGATCCTCAAAGTCCAGGAGGTGGCAGTGACACTACCACAGCTGCCTTTACAAGTGCCAAAGTAAGGCTTTGGGGACTCACTAGTCAGGGGGTTTCTGAGCCAGTGCCCTGGATTTAGCAAGGAGCAGAGCAGGCAGAGATGCAGATAGGAAAGAAAGGAGCTGGGCTGGGACTGAAACTGAACCTAGGGGGTTGACAAAGGTGATCTCCTCCGGACCCTAAGATGCGGCTCCTGCCATGCAATAACTTGACCAGAGAGGCAAAACTTGACCAGCATGACCAGAGAGGCAAAACTGCCAACACCACCATTCCCCAAGGCACTCTGAGGGTTTTAAAGCTCTACTCTTTCTGGGGTTGGAGGTGGCATGGGGTCTGTACATGGATGCTTCAGTTCAGAAGGCAGATGTGACCTGCTTGCATGGTTGTCACAGATGTGGTGTCCTCTGGCAGAAGAAGACCTGGAGACAAAGGAAAATGTATTCTTTCAAACCAAACTCTATAATCTCCTCCCTAAGGCTGTGTCAGCTGGGGAGCATATTTTTAGCTTTACCATCAAAGGAGGCTTGATTGCTACTGTGATCTCAGCAGCTCGTCACTGGTGTCGTCTCTAAAAGTCAGTGTTCATCAGATTGGAAAGTAACTCCCAGATGCAGGAAAGAGACTCAACAGACCTCCTCATTAGAGATAGAAAGAAAAGAAGAACTTTGATTTGTAGGTCTTCACTGCAGCAAGGACAAGAGCTGGATCAGGCTGCTTGGTCTGTCACATCTGGAGTCCTCAAGGGATGAACTATCAAAGGACTTATTTGAAAATCCATCTCTCCTGCCTCCTTCCCCAGCTTGACCTGCCTCTGGCCTTTGTTCTCCAGCTCAACTTCTCCCTGCCACACTAGGTTTTAATCTGCTCATTTCTGTTCAGTGATGCCCTGCTTCATTTTCCTGAATAGGTACAAGAGAGTGGCCTCAGGTTCCTTCCCCAGAGACATTACTGCCAGGCAGGGGCCAAGGAGCACACTCCACACTGGGGAACATGGGTGTGCTGATGCCTAGTTACCTCCCCAGCACCTGATCCTGCAGATCACAGTGTGTTTTTCATTTCAGGGAGCTTCAGGTTCAATGAAGATCCTGTCAGGAAGTCACTGATGTTCCAGTAAAAGGGACAACTGCTTCCTGGCATGCCAAGACATGAGGGGAGAACTGAAACACAACTAAAACTTCCCCATGTGAAGATATGAAGTGCCATGGAGGGATGGTAGGAGTTTACTGTTTGAACCTGAAGGAAAGAGGAGGATATTCTCCTCCACAGCACTGGTAAATCCTGTCCCTACCTAATGAACTGGTCATTCCTCTAATCCATCCTCCCAAGGAGCTCTCCCCGTGTTTCCATTAAACTCCAAGATACAAGGAAATGTTTATGTTTCAAAAGCAGCTTAAATAAGTGGAAAGAATTCAACTATTACCAATAAACACTTCAGAAAGTGATTTAACACTCAATAATATATGTCAGAGTAAAACAACACATTCAGCAATGCAAGCTTGGAAGCCAATCACGCTGCCAGCTGAGATGGATGAGGAGCTAAATTGCTCTTCGAGGGGCCCTGCCAAAGGTTCTGTCCTGTGACACCACAGACAGTATCTGACTTTGGAGCAAGGCAGATAATGACATTATGAATGACTGTTTAATTTTGAGCCCAGACTTTTAAACTAAATATGGATAAATAAATAAATAGATGCCAGACCTTCACAAATGAATTCTGGCAATGGCATTTATAGGGCAGAGGGATTTTTTTTTTAATGCTGGAGCAAACTGAGAAAGAGAAACTATTTACTTGAAGTTTAACAGCAAAGTTCTGTTTGCTTTATTTAATACACTTGTGCAGCTTTGCTGATGGATTTCTGCCTGTGAGCTTCCTGCTTTTTCCTTGCTATTGGAAAAAGTTACAACCTTCCACATCTACTGCTGGCAGGGACACCAGCTCTCAGTTGTGTACACATGTCCCTGTGGAAAAACCGTGATGCCACTGTTGAGGGCAAGTGGTCCTCGTGCCCACTGCCAAGCAGAATGAGAGAAGGTAGAGAGTGAGGAAGAAAAGCTTCTTCCTGAAGGTTGATTTGGGCAAATAAATAGTATGTTACAGACTGTCATGACTGCACAGAAGATAGGGATTCATTTGTTTCCATGAAAGAGAGACCTGCTGAAGATGAAGGCTCCCATATATTGAGATGGCTTTACTGCCAAGATCAGTTCCATGAAACCAAAGACCAGAAGCATTTTAAGTTTCTGAACTATTTAGAGCTCAGGACAGGGGTGCTCTGTTGGTGTCAAGGGCACATCCTTTTGTAGTTACAGATATTCTTGGAGTCGAAGGCATCTTCCCACTGCCAGCTCCTTGCCAAAGGTGCATCAGTGAACACCCGCCAAGCTGGGCTCCTCTCTGCAGAGCTGGTCCTGGTGTTACTGCCATGGGAAGGAATGGCTTGTGTCAGTGGCACAGCAGCTGACAGGGATAAGGGGTTCCAATACAGAGTTAGAAACACAGTGACAAAAGTGAAAATGAACAAGGGTTCATCAAAGCTTGTCTGGAAGACAGTGGTGTTTCTGGTGACCAAACCGATTTCCTGTAAGGCTTTTCCTGATTCTGGCATCCTTCTCAAAGTGCCGCTTCAGTGAACTGGCCTGAGGATATTTCACAGCTTTTAGGAGGGAGGTTCTGAACTTGATGAGAAACACCCTATTTCTCACGCTAGGACACTCCTGGTCACACCACACAAATCTTGTATTATAAAAAGTAACACTGAACAGCTCTTAATTGCCAAGTGACCCCTAAAAGAAGATTAACTCTGAACAGACACCACAGGTGGGGATGCCTCTAACCATCCCATGCAAACCATTACTCACATGCCAGACAAATGCAAGAACAGCTGACATGTGGCAGCATCATCATCTAAACCCAGCCGCTTTGCTAACTGTTGTGCCCCATTACAGGACGCTCTAAGAGCTCTTGAGTCCCAGAATCTTTTACCAAGCTTCCAGCTTTGACAGAGCCCACTGAAATGGCAAAGGCTGTGTTCTGCAAACAGGAGGCTCTCTGAGCAATAGAAATTTTGCCTCTAACACACTTAGTTTGCTCTAAAAATTCCTTCCTGTTTGCGTTCCAAAGCATATACATCTGTAACAAGCTAAGTGAAGGCTCTGGCTTTTTACTTTTCCTTGTCTTAAGGCAATATATACAGCCAGCATCGAGATCAACGCGGGGTGAGTCGGGTCCTTCGCTCAGGGCTCTGTTAGAATTAAAGACATGACACACTCCTGAGTATGGCTGAGCTTCATCCTGCTCCTACAAAGGCTGGATCCATCCCCTCGTGGCTCCCTGCCCTGCGGTGACATGTGCTCTCTTCCATTACTCAGGGCAGCCCAAGCGAACCACGCACGTCAAATGGCACATGTTTTATTCAACGTGCCCACAGGTGTATCGGCAGGAACACTGCCCTGAGCTTTTCACAAAGGCTCTGCAGGGAAATACATGCTAGTCCAGGGAAGAGGAAGTTCCTCCAACATATGCTAATATGAGAGGGGCTGGAGCGATGTTCTGCTGAAGGAGGTCACAGGCAGCTCAGCGTTTCCCTTGGTATCAGGTGTAATCTTACCACTGTTATAGCTAACATGGTCTGAAGCCAAATTAGCCTTTGTTTGGGCAGGAGCTTTGGGGTTGGCGCTTTCTTTGCATGCCTTTGTCTTTCTGCTCTGCTCTTCTGTCATTTCACTGGGGTCTCTGAACGTGCTGTGCTTTAAATAAGGCCCCGGGATCAGGGAACTTAGTGAAAATCAGGAATTATTGCAATAATCCAGAAAAAAAAAAGGATTCTGAGTTCCTATGTGTGAGCAGAATTTGGCCCCCTTGCATTTGAAAGAGCAGAGATTTGTCTTCCTTTCAGTTTTCCCTTATCTAGCCTGAGATTCTTCAAGTGCCAAAAATAATATTGCATATTACTGCCAGAACATTTATCTTCTCTTTGAGCTCATTTCAGAGCAGGGATTTGTTTAGGAGGGCCTGGGAGGGGACGAAGGCTAGGTTTTTAAAGCTCATCGTTATCTCTAGTCTCAGTGTTTTGTAAGTTAAAAGACAAATCAGAAAAAGACAAAGTCATTCACACACACCAAGGGAGGTACCAATTTATCTTCAGACAACACAACCTCTATTTAATTTTCTATCCAGACACCCCAGCACCCTTCGCCCAAGTGTTGTATGAATATGGGGCTGAACGAGGTTGTGGGAGGAGAGAATTCTTCTGCTGCTAATAGCAATACCTGAGTGTCACTCATGATTTATAGCCAGCAAAAAATGCTTTTTCTGGTCTATGTTCTGCTCAGTGTAATGAGTACGGAAGAAATAGTGCGGACGCCTCATGGAGCTCACAGGAGGAGATCTTCATTAGTTCAGTCCTCTCCAGTGTGGCAGCAAAGACTGTGAACATTAGAGGAGAAACCCTTTTGTTTATAACTAGCTTATTGAAGTGCATAAGCATGGAGTTGTCACTGTGTCACTCTGCTAATGTGTCACGAACTTTCAGGCACCATTTGTCTCCAGGATGCATGGGCAGCTCAGCTACAAGGTGCTGCTCCTCACTGCGGCGTGGAAGGAAGAAAGAAAATAGGTCACAGAATGAGATTTCAAGATCTTAAGGAGAGGATATGCCTCTGGATGAAATTATGAGATAAATATGGTTGTCTGTGAAACGTGGGGGAGACTGTTGGCTCTGTTGGGATCAAGATGAGTAATATCAAAAGGAGAGCGAACTCTGCCACGGTGCAGGAAGAACAGAGCCTCTAACAAAACAGAGATGAGTAAGAAGTAACAGCAAACCTGGATCCATCTGTGCAGAATCCTGTCTTAGATCAAGGCAGTAAAAGATGCTGTTTAGGAAAAGATTGCTTGCTTGGCCACGTTTGGGGTCTATTCCCCTCAAACCCTAGCAGCAGCCACAGCTGCTGTCTTAGAGACATTAGAGGTGACATCCCTGAAGGGACCATTTAGCATCTGTTTCTAGACCTCTTGGTTGGGAATTTCTCCTTTTCTGGATAATTCTGTCTACTTCTGCAGCCTTCTGTGGCAGCCAGTTCCAGAAGTTCCCACTCCCTATGGTGTAAAAAAGTACTTTCTTTTATCTGCTAAAACCAGTTCCCTACTAGTTTCTGCAAATGCTCTCTGGTTCCACTGCTGTGGGACTTGCTGAACAGCAGCTGAACCAGCACCCACCCAGTACCTCCTTCATTTTGTACATTTTGATGCTACCATCCTTCTCCAGCTTTCTCCTCTCTCAGCTCAAGCCACATGCTCTCCTAAGGCATCTTCTTCATCCCTGATCATTTTATTTGCTCTTCTGTGGACCTCCTCTAGTTCCAGAAATATCACAAAGGGCTGGATTTTGCTCACAATTCCCATGAAGAAGCTTTGTTCCAACCTAGCTTGAGATCAGCCACATGAGGACTTCGAAGTATGCGTGGGGGAAGGACACCTCTTGATGAATCTCAGGCTGCCTCTCCCTGGCTGCAGCATTGCTGGATTCTTAATGAAACCTCATTAGACTGGTCACCGAGTCAGTTCACTGAATCATGAAATGCATCCCCAGTGTTGTGAGAGGAACAAGGGCAGCCAGATCCCTACCTCACCTTGAGCTGTGTATCCGATAGCTCTATCCAGGGATGTGACAGAAGTCCAAGTGATCCTGATCCCAGACTGGTGTCCTAAATCACAGCCTCATCTGTCCCTTCTACAGAACAGAAAAATGAGGAATTGTGCATTTCAGGAAAAGAGTGATGGGTTTTTGTTACTTGGCAACTGTCACTCCCACATATTCTACAGGAACTTGAGAACATCCTGCACCTCAGAGAAATCAACCAGCTTAGGTGAGGAGGAAGGGAGCTGGCAGCAGATCTTCCAAAACTTTGAGCTGGGAAGATCTCCTGGGGCTCGTAGTGCTTTATGTCTGCATGCTCCTCAGCTTGTCTCCTCAGTGTGACTGTCTGCAGCAGTTTTCTGGGCTCTTCATGTTGAAATAATCTGTCGTTCTGCCGATTCTCTCTTGCAGAGGCATTTCACAGCCATCTCAATGTGCTCTAATCCACCTGCCAGCTGCAATCAGCGCTCAGCACGGTTGCACTCCTGTCAGCCAAGATTCGAGCACCAAACCCAAAAACCTTCAAAAGAGGAATCAGCAAGAGATCTGCACGTGAAAACTGGGGAGGGGGCAGTCAAACCCGAGGGCTTGGTGAGTGTACACACAGCGATAGCAAACCTGGGCACTGAGGCCAGAGTAAAATTTGACTTGCTTCCTGCAGTGGACTTCAGGCAGGAACTCAGACACAAATATTAAAACAGTAATTTAGGGCTGTAGTTGCTGGGAGGTAAAACCCAAGGTAGAACTCAGCAGCTGGCTGGCTAAGTGGACCCCAGCTAATGCATTTATGCAGTGGTTCAGCATTTTTGGTCCCGTTTTGTTACTGACAACTTTGGTACATGAAATCCCATTTCTCTTTCCTTAGTTAGCTACAAGAATCTGGTGGTTTCAAAGTGCAGACCTCAACCCTCCGAGACAACCCTGCAGTACCCAATTAAGTGAAGCTCAGATAGCAAAACGAGCATGGCAAGAACTGATTGGAATCGCCTGTTGCTTCGAGGAGTGCAATAACAGGAGATTGCTACGGTGGCAAAGACATCTTGCTGAAGCGTAGGGCTCATTGGGCTGCCTGGCACTGCAGTTTTGTGTGTGAAATTCCAATCAGCTTCATGTGAAACCAGTGAGAGCTGGGTTGTTAATACCCAATAGTTTGTTTGGGATCACGTTTTTGGTAATTATGTTATTAAAAGGACACGAGCTAATCTCACTGCCAGCCAAGCAGCCAGAACAGCCTGGCAAGAACTTCCCTCTCTCAAATGCAGCTATTAAAGTACTTCCCAGACAGCAGGGAGATGTTCTAGGGTATTTTAATCATATACATGCTATAAGAATAGTATAAGAAAAGATCAGGAGTTGGAACTCCTCTGGCTAAACCACTCCTGATTGCAGGGTGTCTCAGGCTCCTGTTCACAGGCTCCTGTGATGGAGATTTCATCCACTCCCTGCACAGTCTATTCTGAGCCCTTCCCAGTGTCTAACCAATAAATGTCCCTCGCTGCAATCTATTAGTTCTTGTCTCCTGGCAGACACAGATAATAGTTTATTACATTCTATACAGCACCTTTACATATTTAAAGGGTTTTATCATGCATCTCTTCCACCCCCACCAGACTAAATCGAGTCATTATTTTCTGTCCTTCCTCACTGGGCTCATTTGCTGTACCTCTGTTCTTGCTGCTCTCCTCTGGACTTTCTCTGTTCAACAGCCAGCAGTTTTGTGGGTAAACAAAAGGACTGAAGGAGGTAGGAAGGTTCTGCAGACACGTTAGGTTCCCTGAGCAATCGCTCTGGATACTGGAATGCATAATGGAGAGCTGCTCTTTTCCAAACACGGTGACTGCCTCTACACTGTGGCAGGAGACCAGGGTCTTTGTTTCGCTGTCAGCAGAGCTATTTCCATGTTCTGACTCATCAACGGCTGCTTCTACACAGGTAAAAGCAGCAGCACTTTACAACGTTATTCAAGCCCTCACAGGTGAAAACAACAGTGAAGCAAAAGTTTGCCTACAAGCTGCAACAGTAACAGGGAGTTTTGCACCTTCCGGGTGTTGCCTCCTGCGTGCAGCCCTGGGTCTGTCCATCGCATGACCGTGCATGTGGCCCTGCTCTCTAGGACACAGGGACACGAGCGATACGATGCCACAGACACCACGTCCTGACTTGCTTTTCCCAAGAAACCTGCTGCCTTGCAAGCGTGTCCCTCTGAGCCAACCTCAGGACTATTCCCTGTGCTGTCTGGCAGTTTTCTGCACTCCCTGTCCCTGCTGTAATCACAGCAGTCACCTCCTTACCCTTTCCAGGCTATAAACAGGCCCAGGGAACCTTCAGGCTGTGTTTGGATCCCTGCTCTTGGATCAGTGGCACTGCTGGAAGAGGCTGCAGTCCCCATCCCCAACTCGGTGTCTGTGTAAACAGCTCTGCCAGCAGACCAGCAACACTGACTTCTCACTGTCCCGCTATTCCCCGTACAGGGGACCTTTAACTGCTACTTCTTCCACTTTGCCTCAAAGAACATCACTTGTATTGTGGATAGAAAGTAAACATCTTTCCAGCTAGTTTTATCTTCCAGCTTTGTTAAATCCTAGACAAGCTGATCTTAAACTATTGAGCCTTGCTTTCCTCTTGTGTGAAACAGGACAAGTGCAGCACGCCTCGTGAAACATGCTGCATGTGCCAGCTGGATGGTGCTCCAGCAGTGAAAAGCATTATAACTGAACACATCCCCAGTGATTGTGTTTCCATCAGTTGTGCATGAAGGAGGCAGACCTCCCTTGGAAGTGCTGTTAAACACTCAGAGAAAAGCAACTTTTGAATTCTCGGGGGTAAATATTTATTTCAGACTCACAAAAAGCAATGATTTGTGAATCTGGGGGTGGGAGGGTTGTTAATGGTGACAGTGCCTGGAATTCTTCAGCAGTGTGTACCGCTCAATGTGGAGTGTATTGACAGAAGGATGTCTCCGGGCTTTGCTCTGCTGCTCATAAGCATTTCTGAGTTGTTTGGACAAGAACTATTCAAAACAAATACCAACACTGTTGTTTTCTGTTCCAAGGAAGATAATTTAAAAGAAAAACCAAAACAATTTTTATCCAGTTCTTATTGTTGCCTTGTGCTGTCTTGTGCTTTCCTCCCTGATGATTGCTAAGATGTCCAACTGGAAGAAGGGGCTGCCTCTGCTGAAACCTGGAAGATGACAAACTCTGCGCTGTAGCATTGGTGAACAGAGAAGGATGGGGCACCCTGGCTACAAAGCCCATTTACAATGTTGTGTGCGCACCCCTCGAATCAGCAAGACAAAAAATCAGATTTAGGAGCAGTGTGGAGATGACCTCCTGAGGCAGAACATTTATCACAGACAGATTAGAGAGCTGGGAAGCAACCTGCTGTCATGGCTTTGTGATCAGGTTATGTCTTCACTACTCTGTTGTCTGTGTTGCATCAGTTATTAGTAGAGCCATTTATTTATCAAATAAAATATCCCTCCCCACCTTGTAACCCTTTTCTTCAGGGGTCTCAAAGTAGCTCACGTTCCCCAGAGGTTGAAGTTTATCCTGGGAAGTGTTGGAACTGCTGCTGTGGAAGTGTGAGTTGCAAACTCATAACAAACACATCTGCAAGTGGTTCAGCTGTAGTTTCCTCCACAGCAGGAGGAAAGCTGGGTTTCCTGATGGCCTTGTGCCTGCTATCTGTCTCCAGTGTCTGATAATCCATCAGCTCACACAAGTGGCACTCTACCTGCTGTGTTCTTGCACAAAGCTTTTCAAATACAACATTGTGGAGACCTTGACCCCTCTGTCAAATCTTGTTGAAATGCATCGAGTGGTTTAAAAGTTAAATGGGGCTATCTACCCCATCAGGGCCTGATGAATTTTGGAGCCATGGGGCATGTGGATAATTAGCTTTCTAGGGAATTGCATCTTAAAGCTACCCTTCCCCACAGGGCACCCTGAAAGATGTCAGTTGCTATGTGAGTGTTAGCAGTCCCTTCTTCTCTTTTTCCTTAGAGGCTCTGGTGTCCCTCCCTGGGATTTTTAACATACTTCTCCAGCACTAAGAAGACAAATCACAAGTCTGAGCTTTGGATGAGACTTCTCATTAACAAGAGCTAAGGGTCATGGCAGGAGCTGTATCAAATGGAAGAGCTGGGGCAGGATCTCCTTGTTCCCTCCAGTGCATTCGTTACTGTTTTGTGTCTTCATGTTCTGTTTCAAATCATGGGCCCCCCCTTGGTTCCTCACAGGGCTGATCCACAGATGAATGGATCCTACTCTGAGAAGCTGCTTTTTGTTTCTCACCATAGATTTCCCCTTTGTTACAGCCTTCTCATCAGGTTTGGTCATGCCCCCCATGTATTTTGATATTTCTGGCACCCCACATTGTCTTAGAAGCAAATGAAGGATCACCTTCCTCAAATGGGCAAAAATTCTTCAGTTACACATCCAGACAGCTGGTGATGAGGTTTCCAAACATATATCCTTGTTGAAGCAGTTGTAACTCAGAGCAGATTAGATGTTTTCAATCCAGAATTGCAAGGATATGCAATCTTTTTATCCGTCTCTTTTGATTTAAGAATTCTTGTCTCCATTGTACTGTAGGCATCAGTACTTGATGTATTAATAAAAGGTCTCTTGGATGTTTGTAGCCCTTTTTGTAGTAGCCAGAACTTCCTGAGTTCTGTGGTTAGCACAGTGCTACACAGAAGAGCTCATTCCTTCCATTCCCATGTGGTTGTGCTAATAAATATGAGATAGATGCCTTCTGGCATTAACAAACAGGTGCAGCCCCTACAGAGCGACAAATTATTTTGGCTGGGACTTTCCTGTGGTATATTACCAGAGAGGATTGTATAAACAAGCCAGCACTTGTTTAAAGGAAGCATGGGGATGTGGCTTCATTCCTGAGTATCATCCTACTTTGCAGTCCACAAAACCTCTGTGAGACACTGGAGCTCTGAGGGCTGGAGGCAGCTTGGCCGTGTACCTCCAGGTGAGCTGTGCTACTGAGGGGCTGCGCAGGGATCCACAGTGATGAATATGCCAAGTGACTCTGGTATTCTCTGAAAAGAGACAAAGGGCTGCTTGCCAGAGATTTGCAGGCATTTAGAAATGCTCTGTCGTGCAAACCAAGCTACAGCTCAAAGTTCTTTTAATTCTCGTAACCAACAGACAACTGCTGAATGTGATAAGGCGAGGGTTCCAGCTCACCATGGGGACGGGGACGGGGAGGGGAGAGCAGGCAGACAGTAAGCAGATCCCAGGTAGGAGGTGCTCATGTTAAAGCTTTGATGTTCTCCCCTTCAGCAGAGTGGAGACAAGATTAGCAGTACTGCACTCGGTAATGGTATAATCCTGTTCAAACACCGGGAGATGCGGGTGTTCTGAGTGTCACTGCAAAAACACCAACCTTGGGGTACTCCAATCTCCACTCAGTTGCTCTGTTTGAAATCAGATTACATCACAGAGACCAGGGCTGCACCTTTTGTATTTAACTGCTTTTTATATTCAAGGAAAGTGCCTCCTTGCTGGGGCCTGGCACTTCAGTCACTGAGCACCAGGCTGGTGTAAGCCATCAGTTTGCTCTGAAAGGGAAAGGCGGGGGATCTCTTTCCTACTCACACTACTGAAAGTCCAGCAGTGGAAAACACTGTCAGCATCACAGATGTACTTCAGATGAGCAAAACAGAGCCTCCTTGTTTTCATATTCACTGCAGAGCAGGAGAATGAGCTGCTCTGGAGCAGGAGGATTCACATGTACTCCGTACATCCCAGACTAGCTATATCAGCATCTGAGATCTTTCCAATGCAGCACTAAGTGATTCACAGCTCTCCTGTGTTTATTCTCCCATTGTATCTCCAGGGGAAGACATGAGTGCAAGGAGCGACTTGTTCTGGTGGCTATCTTTTAAAAATATATATAATTAATTATCTTCCAGGAGGCAAAAGAAGAGCCTAACTGCTTTGGGACCAGAAATTAGTGAACTTTATTCCTGAGGGAACCATTTTGCAATCCCAGCTCTGTTCTGAGAAGACTCTGCTGTCTCCTACCAAGTCAAGCTTTACTCTTTATTGCAGCCAACCAGCCGAGCTGTGCCAGGAGAGAAGCTGTTGGCTCTTGCTTTCGCTCCTGGCACTGTGCTGCCTTTCACTGTGTGTCCACATTGCAGTGAAAAGTGTGCCCATAACTTCTGCCAACCCTTCACCCTAATCTGGCAGGGATGAGGACCAGCACTGCTGCGACATGCTGAGGCTCAGCCTTACCCAGCTTCTACAGAGCAGCTTGCTCCTACAGAGCAGCTTGCTGCTCCACAGCAGCTACTGAAGCCTCATTTACCCCTTTTACATAATTTACAGCCATGTGCAGGACATGTGGGCCTTTTGTCTGCATTGGAGACAAAGGCTTTCGAGTCTCAGCCAGAAAATATGTGCCAAGACCTTGACTCAAAGATTCTCTGTCCTCTCTGGCTGTCTTTTTGAGAAAGAATTCAGTTATGGTGCGGGGCCACCCTGGAGTCCTGCTGTTTTGGTGACAGCTGTGGTTGCTGCAGCCATGCTGAAAGGTGCTGTTGCAAATGTTTATCTGGATCCAGCTCACTGGTCTTAGGTTGAGAGTATTTTAGGGCATCCCAAAAGTCAGTCATGACTATTCTGATCTCTCAGGGATGCAGGTGTGTGGAAAGCTGTAGGATACAGGTGGAGAAAGTCTTTACTATTTTCATTATTTCCCCCCACACTGACTCACGTGGAGTTAAAATCAAGGACCTTTGTGTCGCGGTGTTGCAAGCTTGGGTGCTGGAAAAGAACAGGGGTGCAGAAAATGGCTGCTGTGAGGAGCTGCTGGAATTCTCTGGAGCTCCAAAATGTAAACAATCCAAGGCCAGATTCATTGTTGACCAGGGCCAAGCCAATGATAGATAGTCATAGCGCCTCTGAGAATCACATACTGGAGAAAACAACCTGGAATCAGCTGCATTTTGCCACTGGAGAAGGGAGTGAAAAGATGTGCTACTGAGAACCCCATTTTCCCCAGTCCCTGCCCCACCTGTACTGTGAACAGGAGGGAAGAAGGGAGCAAGATTCTGATTAAAGTTTGCTAAGAAGGGAGTGGTGGGGGGAACGTGTTTTAAGATCTGATTGCATTTGTTTTAAGATTTGGTCACACTCCCGACTCCGTTTTTTTCTCTATTCTTTTTAGTGTAGTGTAATAAATTAGAATAGTTCTTTCCTGCACTGTGTTGAGTCTGTTTTCATCCATGTTGTTGCTGATAAAATGATCTCTCCTTGTTCTTATCTTGACTCCTAAGCCTCTTAATGTAGATTTTCTCCCCTGTCCAAATTAAGGGGAGTAATAGACTGGCTTTGGTGGGCATCTGGCCTCCAGCCAGTGTTAAACCACCACACTTTGTCAACCAGTGAGTGACTTCACTGGGTTTGTGAGCAAGGAAATCTTCAGGTATTCTTTTTCATCTTTGTACTTCTTTTTTTTCATCATTAAAATGGGGGGTGAGAAACCGTGTTAACCTGCTTCACGCCACAACCCTAATTACTGCTATCAAGCTGGTTTCACTACTTTTGTTGCTGAAGTGTCATATTAGAGCTGCAACCTGAAATGGCAAGTCTTCGAGTAGCGTTTCCTTCACAAACCACACAGACCAAGTCAAGCGTGTCATACTTAACAGGGTCGGCACAAAGGCCATTAATTTCATAAGGTGATGCCTTCGTGAGGGGCAGCTCCTTGCTAATTAATGTGTTTACCATTCACTGGAACACGCCTGTACTTTATAAGCTGTGGAAGGATCAGAGCAAACACGCTGCTTTGGGGAAAAAAACCCGACATGAGCTCCAAATCATCAACATGTTCATTGAAGAAAGGAGGCAGTTGTCTCGATTGCTTTTGGAACAATGTTACGTGCTACTTAACAAAACTGTAATGGAATAAAGCAACACGTCCTGCCAGAGCGAGCAGCACAGCATGAACACTGGGAAATAATAACACTTCCGCAGCTGCAAACGGCAGGAAGACCGAGCTCGGATGCCTTCTGGGGCTGAGCTGTCAGGCCCAGTGTGCAGCCCTGTGCTGGCTCTGTCTTGTTCTTTCGTTTACTAGCACGAAGATAATCACTCCCTCCTCGCATGCAGCCACTGCTTTTGCCAGAGCGCAGAGCCGCAGTGGTGGTTCGGCCTGCCCCTGTGCTGGCACGGCCTGCCCCTGTGCTGGCTGGCAGCACGGCCTGCTCTGGAAGGAACCATGGAGCTGCCGTGCTTTTGGGGATGTCTGGTTTCTGCGTGGATGATTCTTCCATGGCTGTGTCAGGGCCTGGGTGCTGTCATGACACCATGTGGGCCTTTCGCAAACAAACTGTGATCCCAGCTTCCAGATGCTGGGAGAAAACTCAATCTGTTTCTTGAGGCAAGACCGTTTTTCTGGCTCTTTGGGGAGAACTCTAGCTAAAGCTGGGACAACGACACATTATTCCCGATGCTCCTGGGGAAAGAAAATAGTAGGGCAGAAATGTTTATTTAAATAAAATATATTCAGGATCCTATACACCGTCTGACCTAGTCAAGACTCTGCCTTTAAATGCCACCAGGACTGTACTCAACCCTAATAGCCTCTTATGGAGATACAAGGTAATGTTTCCTAGTCCTTTAGACACTGTTCAGTTAATTCTTTAAACCAGGAATTGTTTAGCTCCTATCTGTTTATCCTGATGCAGTTTTCCAGGCGGGTGCATTATCCATATGAAGTTTTATTGAGTTTGGGATACATGCTGATGTACTGGTGCTGCTCTGTGATCAACTGCCAGGAAAGCCGGAGGTATTTCTTCCCGTGAGCTCTGAATAGTTATGCTTCAAATTAACTTCCCAAATCTGAATGAAATTAGAATTTTCAATTTCAAAAGCTGTCCCTGTTCCTTTATCTGTAATAAAGAAGGGCTGGGAATCCTTGCCTAGACATTTCTGCACGGTTCATTATTTTACACAAGCGTATCACTAGGTTTCTCTTCTCCTTCATAAACTCTCTAGACGGTCTTTTTAACTGTGCTGCTTCTCATAGCTTTCATTATTTTCATCACCTAACATATAAAATCTTTATACCTCATTTAGTAGAAAACCGTGTGGAGATCAAATTTTAGTTTAAAATATGAAGGTCACCTCCAAGCCTTGTTAACAATTTTACAGAAAGAGCTAGAATAGAGAAGCAATATAACTCAATGCTCTCATTTTATTGTTTAGGAGAAATGGAATATATGTCTTGAAAATGTTTTATGTAACCTTTCTGAAAGAAATGTATTTCACTTACTGTAAAATCCGGGCTAGTTTGGCTGCTGTTGAATAGATCTGTTGGATGGTGACTCAGAAACCAAAGCAGTTTCAAAGAAGAGAGGCGGGTTCTGTTTTATAAACGCAGAAACCCCAAGTAACTATGTGTGGCTATAGCAGCCTCACAGAGAATCTAAAATTTTTATGATTCTGGAAGATTAAATGAGAGGTTGGTGCAGGAACTCTCCGTTTAACGGCCGCTTGGTTTTGGATAAAACAAGATGATCTCTTTCACTACCTAAATCATATATATCACTTTTGGTCTGTTTTCTTGGCCAAGCTACCTGTTCAGTAAAGACAGGCACGTTTAAGAGCCAAAGCTTTATTGTTTTGTAACCCCCCTCCTCCCCAGAAACCTGTGTGTATAATTACGCACATTGAAAATGTTAACATTTCTGAGATCCCTGATGTTTGTTCTTGCAAACAGCTCCTAAACATACTGGAATTCATCAGAAATATAACAAATCCCTTTTTGCTTTACACTGGTGCCATTTTAAAAATAGTAACCTCTTTACTGCAATATCTCTGAGGTTCTGCAGACAGACAGATGCTCATTCTTTGTCTCCAAACCTCCGAGTGCTGCTTGATCATGCTGTTGCAGGATTTTATCAGCAGAAAGACCACGAATGGTGGAGTGAAATGGGAGCTATAGCAGCTGTGTGAAGAGCCACAGAGGAACTACTCCAGCGGGTGTTTGCCCTCAGAGGAAGCTAGTGTCCTAGCTAATCTCCAGGAGGTTTAAAATGACTTAAAAGGACTAATTAAAAGTGGCCCTGGTGATTATGGCTGATATTCCCAACTGCTCCGGAATCCACTCCACGCCTCCCTGTGCACATCAACAAGGCTCCCCATTGGGGTTTGAATGGGAGGCTCCACTCCTCCACTGTGAAATGGAGCCCCTAAAGTCCTTGGCAGTGTTTTCCTCCTTGCTGCTGCACTGTCCCGCTCTCAGAGAGCTTTTGTTTCAGGGGCTGGTGTCAGTTGGAAAGTGGGGCTGTGTAAGGGCTGACACAGTGTCAAACTGCAGTCAGAAAAGGCGCCTCAGCCTCGCATTACTTGCATGAGAACGTTATGTTGGCTGAATAGGAGAAGGGACTGAGCCATGGAAAGCTTTGCAGATGGAGATGGTTGAAGCTGACGTACGGAAATAGACTCTATAACTCTATATTCTCGGATCAAAGCTAATAATAATCTGCTATGATTTCTCATCTGTTTAAGCAGTGAAGTTGTCAAAAGCAAATGCTGGAACCTGCTGTAGTTCAGGGTGTCTTTGAACTCTTTCCAAGGGGGCCTTGTACTTTTATCAGGGAACAGAGGAGGGAGATCCCTGTGTAATCTCCATCCTTACGTTTCATTTCTTGGGGTAATGATGCATCAAGTGTCTTGGGGAGAGTGCCTTTCCCCTCCTGACACAGCAGGTACTCCTCTGTAGCTTAAATTAGGTACTGCTACATAAAATACTATTACAGCATAGGTAAAATAACTTACATGCTGTTAAAATCACTTTTCTGAGATGAAGCCATATGTCCATGGAAGAGTTTGAATATCCATGGAAGAGTCAAGAGTTTGAATTTCTAATGCCACGAGAAACTCCTCCATGAATGATGAACACAGCTGCTTTCCTTCAAGTTACTTTCTCTTTTTTCCAGTTCTCTTTTAAAGCAAATCAGACTTTTTTTTTTTTTCCTCTCTCTTTCCCCAAAGATTTTGCTAGGTAATGATAATTTGGCTAGGTAATAATCATTTAGCTAGGTAATAATTCCAACAAACCTGGAGTGGTTGTATATTGATCTGAATAAAAGTAGGGCGCTTCAGCAAAGCACCCAGGTTGGATGGAGCAGTTTGACACAGACCAGTTTGTCACCAATTATTGCACATAAACACTAGCAGAGCACATAAACGGCTGTGGGACTTCAGGAGAATAAATAACTGGTTGCAGATTTAATGCTGGCTGCCACATCACTGGCTTTATAAATGACTTACGAGAGAAGAGGAGCCCTCATTCTGCTCCTCTGAGATCTGAGGAGACACGAGATGGATGTGGTTTACATTTCTCTAAAGTTAGAAGTCATGATGTAAAACACAGAAATAGACGCAAATAGGGGGGAAAAAAAATATAAAATTTAAAAGCCAAAACGTGTAATAGGAAAAACGTGTTAATGCAATAGCTGCACGATATCCCCCTTTCCAAACAGTTCAAAGAGGGCGATGGGTGAGAGCCCTCTGGGGAGCGAAATGCTGATCCTTAGTGTGAATGAAAACCAACGGAACAATCTGTATGTCGTGCACTCAAACTTTTATTCTTCAAAGCACAGGGGGAAATGCTGATAAAAGGATGGCTGGCACCCGGAGAGCCCATGAAAACCTCGTCGCCTGCTGCTGCACCCAGCGTGACAGGAATACCTCTGGCAGCTCTCACTGTGAGGTGCCCTTAGATCAGCTGGCTGTGGAGCGACCACCCGTTAACAGGTGCCAGGGACGTGGCTCGGGTTTTCAGCTGGGTCTTAGTTCCAGGCTGCCGCTTCGCCCCCCCTCATCACCGGCAGCGGGAAGGCGGGACGGGCAGTACCGGGGGGCTTATGCTATGGAGCCGAAGCGCGTGTAGCTTCGCCCTGGCGCCTCTCCGTGTAACGAGGGGAAAGGGCCAAGGCCTCTGTCCCTGCTGCTCCGAGACCCGCAGGGAGAAGGGCTGAGGAGAACCGGGCTGAGAGGCCGTAGGGATAAGGCCCAGCGCCCCCAGCCCGCTGCTGACCGCACTCTGGCTGCCACCCGCTCCCGCCTGAGGAGACCGGGCGGGAACGGGGCCCGCGCGCGCAGCCTCCTCCTCCTCCCCGGGCCCGCTCCGCGCGCTCCTTCCCGCCACAACGCGAGGGGAGGCCACGCGCAGGCGGGATCACTCACTCCCCCCCCCCCCGCGCTCCCTCCTCCCCGTCCGCCGCGCGGCCCCGCCCTCCCCACCCGTCACGCCGTGACCCGGATGCCGTTGCCGCGAGCAGTTCCGGTAGCGGCGGGCGGGCGGCCGCGGAGGCGAAGGGTTGGTCGCTGTCCCGCTCCGACCCGCGGCCTGGGCCCGGCCTGGCAGCCGGCCCAGCATGCCGGGGCGCCCGGCCCCGCTCAGCCCGTCCGCCCGCTCCTCTCTATGCTTTCCCGTGGCTCTACCGCTGCCTGCTCCGCGCCGCTGCGCCCCGGCTGGGACGTGACCGCAGCTCGCTGCCTGCCCGACCGCCCGTCTCCGGTGCTGCCCAGTGAGTGGCCGAGGCGCCGGGGCCTTCCCGGGGGTAGGGAGTGGGGAAGGTGCGCCAGGGCCGAAGGGCAGTCCGCTGCTTCGTCTCGGGTGCTGTGGAGGAGACGGGGCCTCGGGTTAGCGGGCCTTGGCTTGCCCGGGATTGGCGGCTGCATGGGGCCGAGCGGTGGGGCACGGGGCTGCGCAGAGCCCAGGCTGGGCTGCCCCTTATCTTCTGGGGCTCTGCCTTGGCTTGTTAATTGAGGAGCCCCTCTGCTGGGGTTTTGAATATCTCCAGAGAAGGAGACTCCACCACCTCCCTGGGCAGCCTGTCCCAGGGCTCCCTCACCCTCACTGGGGAAGACCCCTCTGCTGGGTAAGAGGTTTATGGGGCTTCTGTGCTTAGCCTCTGGTCTCACTTTTGCTGTGTGCGGTGTGGTAGCCTGTAGCTGGGCACCTCTGTGCAGGGCGTGAGGCTGGTTCTGGATTGCCAGACTTATTCGAGAGGCTCCTGGGGTATTGCAGCTTTTAAGTGCAATGTCTGATGATCCCGAGCTCATGGCAGTAAAGGGATTAGCTTCTCAAAATAGATGAATAATCAACATGCAGCTATCCTGTTAATTAACAGGGCAAACTTGCCTGTTAGTGATGCTGTCAGTTTACAGAGGTGATTAAGAGTGGTATTTGCTGGGAGAAAAGTTGTATAACTTGGCAAGTGTGTAACGCAAACCATGTGTTTTAGCAATGGAGGCTCCATATGATGGCACTGAAGTAACTGTGGTAATGGAGGAAATAGAGAGCACTTACACTTATGCATCCCCAGTGCCATCGAAGAAGAAAAAGAAATATAAAAGCACTGGTGATCATGGAGAAAAAGCCAAAAAGCCTAGGTAAGTTCTTCCTGTCCTCATTTAGTGCCTGTGTAGGGGTGTTTTTCCCTGTTTCTGATAAGGGTGAACTTGGAACATTTCATAGTGTAAAACTTAATATAAAAAAAATCTAGCCTGATGCTTTGGACCCGCTCTGACATCCTTGCCTTTATGGATGCTACCATTGCTTAATATAAAGTTTGTGTCCCCCAGAATAATTTGTCTCAGGGAAACCTTTTTACTGCAGAAGTTCTCCTCAGAATCTTGGCTTTCATTTGGTTAAAAAAAAAAGCAGTTTACAAATAGAATTGAATATAACAAGTTTGTAATTTGACCTTGAGACAAACATAAACCTTGTGGATTCCTTTTTCCGAAGGGATTTATGTAGAATGGTGTTAATATTTCAGTCTCTGGTTGTGTTTCAGATCTGCTTACCTCCTCTACTATTATGATATTTACTTGAAAGTACAGCAAGAGCTCCCCCACCTCCCTCAATCTGAAATCAACAAAAAGATCAGCGAGAGCTGGAGGTTGCTCAGTGTGGCTGAAAAGAGCTATTACTTGGAGAAAGCCAAGCTAGAGAAGGAGGGTCTGGACCCGGTAAGTCTTCTTTCCAGTGGTTCTCTAACTGGAGAAAAGAGGCACTTAACTGCTCACAGAGCACTTTGTGTGTGGGAATCGCTTAACTGCAGGTTCCAGTTCCTATCTCTGCTTAAGACAGCCTGGAGAGGAGTGGTGCGTGAGGCTGCTGCCTCTTCCTTTTGCCTTCTCTTCAGTCAAGGGATAGTATTTTGAAATTCCAGACAGATAAGTCTAGTACCCGCTGGCAGGGATGGTAGCTATTTTTGTGTCGCTTCCTCAGTGTGATTGATGGCAGTGGATGATAAAAGCAGGGCTGAGAGGGATCCTGTTCTGGCATGTGAAGAAATTCCCCACAAGCTACTTCAGGAAACCATTTGAACTTTAGGCACTAAAATAACAGGATTGGGAGCTGAATCTTTTCCTCTTCTCATATTTGTTTAGTCCATACTTTGTTGTATTTTTTTTGCCAACAGAACTCCAAGGTCTCCACTCGAACTGCAGTAGTTCCAGACATTCCAGGTTTCCGTAAGATTCTTCCTCGCTCGGATTATATAATTATTCCCAAAACCACTCTTCAAGAGGACAGGAGCAGGCAGTCGCTGGAACTGTGTGTGACACAGGGACAGGCAGCACCCGAAGGGTTAACAGCTCCCACTAATCTCACTAATGTCTCCCGTGATGCTGTGCAGAACATCCTTTCAGTGGACTCGGGCCATGTTGGCGTCTCTGAGCAGTGCATCGCCATCGAAGGGCTGGCAGAAGAGACTGCTGCCTTCGGTCAGCCCGATGCTGTGGAAGAAGTGGTTGCATCGGAGGTTCTCTCGCACTACGTTGGGCCTGTGACGGAGAAGGTGGCTGGAGATATCCTCTTGGATGAGGCTTCTCTGGAAATAGAAGGGCAGCCGTATCAGACCGCGCGGGTGGTTATTGAAGAGACTTTGGTTAGCAGCTCTGCAGACATCTCCAACGGCAGCATCGCTGTGGCCCGTCCTCAGGTTTCAGATGGTGTGTCTGTGGTGACTGTGGTGACAGGGAGGGTGAGTTACTCTAGTGACACTCCTGTCAGCGTTCTGCCTGAAATGTCCCACTGCTGTTTAACACATGTCAATTAAGGACAGGGATCTCCTGGAGAGAGTCCAGAGAAGGGCTACGAAGATGATGAAGGGCCTGGAGCATCTATCCTGTGAGGAAAGGCTGAGAGAGCTGGGGCTGTTCAGCCTGGAGAAAAGAAGACTGAGGGGGGACCTAATCAATGTTTATAAATATCTTAAGTATGGGGTGCAGGGGGAAATGGCCAGCCCGTTTTCAGTGTCTGTGGGGACAGGACAAGGGGCAATGGCTGCAAGTTGGAGCACAGGAAGTTCCACACCAACATGGGGTGGAACTTTTCCCCAGTGAGGGTGAGGGAGCCCTGGGACAGGCTGCCCAGGGAGGTGGTGGAGTCTCCTTCCCTGGAGATACTCCAGACCCATCTGGATGCCTCTCTGTGCAGTATGAGCTGGGGAGCTGCTTTGGCAGGGAGGTTGTACCTGGTGATCTCTCAAGGTCCCTTCCAACCCCTGCAGTTCTGTGGAGATCCTTGATGGCTGCAGGACAGCCTGTATTGCACACTGTGCTTATGCTCAGTAGTGAGGGAAACAGCGACTTTTTGTGGCTCAGTGATGACAGTCTCTCAGCTTGCAGATTGACTCTGCCATGTGCTGGTATCACTTGGGTCTTAACTTGACTGCTTGAGGTTTTATAACTTCTTTCTGAGAACAATACATGGGATGGGTTCCACAGTTGGACTATAAGACTTTGGGGGGATTAAATGTATCTATGCTGTATCATGTTGTATCTATGCTCCTTATAGCTGTTTTCTTGGTTGCGGATAGGTAGAAGGGAGCTTTTAAGTTGAGGTGTTAGGAATTGGTTATAAAAAACCTTACTCTGTGAAGAATGGGATCTGCTGTTTGCAATTTTAAGCTGTAAAGGGTTTGGTAATTGACAGAGTAGACCTGGTAAAGCCATTGCTTTTGGAATGATTGCTCCTCTTTGCTGCTTTCTGATCTCATCAGTCCTCACAACGTGTTCAGTGATAGCGTTCTTGGGAGGGTGGGACACGGGTCACCATGTCTCTTGTTTTCTGCAAGTATTTTCCCTTTGGCTTCATTTTAGGATACTGAAGAGAGTAGCTCCTCCACACCTGCTACGCAGTTCATTATGTTACCTTTGCCAGCTCATTCTGTTGTGGAGAACCCAACATCAGTTAAACTGGTAAGAAATTTAGAGCCTTTATGATATTTTAAGGTATGGGTATATTACTAGAGGTTTGTCTGAAAGATGTTAGAGTAAGAAGGGATCGTGGTCCAGTTCTTAAAGATAATCTAATCTGGAGTCATCATGCCAGTTGATAGATTTCTTGTCCCTGGTTTTATGCCTTGTGTATGCTGATGGGGGTCTCTGACTTCCTTGAGTGTCTTACATGGGTCTGTTTCTGCCCCTTTCTTTCTCAAGGAGGTCTTGGAAACAGATGGAGTAGATAATGTCGCAACACATCTGGGAACAGCAGTTTCTGTGCTGACGTTTGCAGGGTCAGTGTAGCTGTTTCTACGTCCTGGAATCATAGAATGGTAGAAGGTGTTAGGTTGGAAACGACCTTGTAAGGTCACCTTATCCAACCCCCTGCAGTGAGCAGGGACATCTTCACTGGATCTGTTTGCTCAGAGCCCCATCAAGCCTGACCTTGAATGTCTCTGAGGATGGGGCCTCCACCACCTCTCTGGGTGACCTGTGCCAGTGATCTGCCAAAGTCCTCTACTTTTATGTGTATTTGTCTTCACGAAATGCATTTCTCTAGTCACTGTAGGATTTCATCATACATCATACAGTCAGCACTGCAGCTCCTTTTGTTGTGTAAGCTCGCATCAAATCCTGTTTTCCAGATCCTCTGTGCTTCCAGCTGGTAGAACGCTGCAGGTATTTTTAGTGAGACTCTTCCAGGTGTCTCAGAGGGAATGGAAATACCTCAGGGTTTTTTTCCTGAGAAGCACCCAGCTTAAATTGCCTCATTGATAGCAGCACTTGCATTTTTAGAAAATACCCATAGTTGGGCACTTAGGGCACAGCAGCTCCCTCAAGAGTGTTGAGTACAGAATGTCAACAAGTGCTGTGCTGACAAAAACTCAGTGTGTTGATGCAGTTGTCCTGGCAGAGATGCTGGGTTCTGCTTTACTTGTCTTTATAAATAGCGCCTGATGGTGCTGCTGGTGTTACAGTAGTTTTGTAGCAAGTTACAGTAAAGCACCAGGGAGCATTTGACTGCTGTAGACAACAACAAATTACTGCTGAAAACTGCCTGTGTGGCCTGAGTGCTCGTCTTCAAGTCTTATTGCCCTGTTCGCACATCTTACCTCGTTGTGAACTGCTGTTTGAATCTGTTTTATACCATCTTATAATGACTTTTTCATATTCATAAGAGAACTGTTACATCATTGTAAATGCAAGATAAGCTCCCTCCAGCAGGTTATATGTATTGTTAATCTCCACTCTGCAATTTGACCTAAATTCTGATAATACTAAAGGCTCTTGTATAGAATGAGCATGTAGGCTCAGAGTAGTTACGCTGCTGACTCACACTGATCCAACTGTGTGATGGTTCATCAGTAACAAGAATAATAGCAGAGGGCTGGGGATTTGCTGAGTAACGTTTGTGAAGTGCTTATGATGAGCTCAGCTTTGTGTGTTTTCAGCCCTGCAGAGAAATTCTTGCCAACTCTCATTTCAGACAACCACCTATACCCGCAGGGGACATGGGAACTGCACCAATCCTGGCTGTTCCTTCACTTATGTCACCAGGCATAAGCCACCCAAATGCCCAACGTGTGGGAACTTCCTGGGTGGGAAATGGGTCCCAAAGGTAAGTTTGCCTTTCCTTCCTTGATTTTTCAGACAGAGAACACTGTTTTTGTGAGTGCCTGTGATATTTCTAGACACATAGATCTAGCACAGGTGGTCAGATATGCCAGAATTGATCCCTGCACTTCTGTTCCAGTGCTTGTGCTGGAGCAGGTCACTGTTGCAGAGGACACTTAGCCAAGGTGAGACAGACCCAGAATCACCGTGCCTTGGGTAAAGATGTTGCTTGTAATGGTGTGGGAATAGATGGGGCTATGTTTGGGAACACTGTCATTGCAGGGGTACTCATTCTGCTGGCCCTCTGCCTGTGTTATAGGCAGGGATTATGAGCTGCATTGTAGCATCAGCTATCAGGTTAAACTGTTTGTTTTGTGGTAGTTTCACAGAATCACAAGGTTGGAAAAGACCTTTCAGATCATCAAGTCCAACCATTCCCATCCTAAGCTAAACCATATCCCTAAGTAACTCATCTACCCTTTTTCTAAACACATCCAGGGAAGGTGACTCAACCCCCTCCCTGGTTTATCTGTATGAAGCTTTACAAATGAGGTTTTCTGTGGTCCTTCAACATCGATTTTTCAACAGAAAGATGGCACAATTCTCAACTGTAGTTGGTGTGTGATTCTTTGGGAGCCAGCTGATAGTGTTGATCTAGTGGAAGCTGAGGTGCTGTTGGTTATCTTTTGACTTGTGGCTATGAGTCTGGCCATTCATGATGTTCCAACTTTTGGTTGGAAGAAGGTTCCCAGATGTTAGTGAAGTTGTGAGGTTTGTTGGAGTGGGAGAGTCTCTCCATGTGATACTCTGCTTAAGTTATTGGCATCTTTACTAGCTGCATAGAACAAAAAGCACTTGCTTGTTAAACCTTGGCAACAGCATGGTAATTAGTAGCTCTGAACAGATGCATGTTCATTAAATTTCTGTCTGAAATGAGGCTCCTTGGGCTCAAGTTAGAGGATATTCCCAGTGTGATCATTTGCATTGACATTCAGTGGCTTTATGTTCTGAACCTGCTTTGTTTTGTGTCTAGATCCACTGAGGGTTTAGAGGCAAGAACTTCTTTAGGCAGATTCCAAACTCTGTAGTGTCTGAGCTGGTGTCTGGGCTTCTATATGGTAGGATCTAAATAGTGATGATGGCTTCCTAGCTTTTGTTCTGTAAACCTGCTGAAGCATTTTTTTTTTAACCACTAATAAC
The DNA here is from genome assembly GCA_022605575.1 of Laterallus jamaicensis coturniculus. NCBI lineage: Eukaryota > Metazoa > Chordata > Aves > Gruiformes > Rallidae > Laterallus > Laterallus jamaicensis. The sequence continues at coordinate 15,119,758 of JAKCOX010000016.1, read as the reverse complement.
ATCAGTAGAACTGAAACTATATACATACCTTCCTGTTCCTTAGGTAGAAAATGGACTAGGTTAGAAGATGCCTGATTTTAAAAACCTGGATGATCCTGAGTATGAACTGTAGAGAGCCTAGAATTAATGTGTTTATCATGCCAGAAACTCTTGATTCCATATCTTTTTGCAAACTACCAATTCAGTGTTCAGTCATACCTTTGTGGACCCCAGTACATGGCTTCTGTAGCCTTCATCTTACAGGTAACTTTTATTTTAAAGTCAAAAAAGCTTCCTGAATAATTCTCTGTTTCCTGACTCTCTCAAACATGTGCTTTTCTGAACATGAGTATCCAAAAGAGGCAAGTTCAGTATCCCTTTGGTTCCTCAGTAGTGTGGAAGAACCAACAGCATCAGAGAGCTGGAGCTGAGAGAGGGGAGCGTGGGAGGTGGGTCCTTGTTACAGAGGGTGGTGGGTGAGTTTGTCATGTTGATGCTAATGGTGGTATTTGAGGGAGTTGAAGAAAGACTTGATTCTACAAAGTAAACAGTGTCTAAAAATAATACCTCAAGGGCCAGGGGGCTAAATAAAATGTTAACAGGGACTTTGCTGCCGTAGGAGATGATGTCTTTCTGCCCTTGTACAGTTCACTGCTTAAACACTTGGGATTGGGTTGTTATGATCCAGCATTAAATAGATCATGGCAAATGTGGCATGTATGAAGGGAACTTACTTACCCGTGAAAGCCTAAAGCTCTGAAATGAGACTCTCTCTTTGTCTTCAGGAAAAGCAACCAAAAAGCAAATCTGAGCCAAATTCAGGCACCTCTTTAAAAACTCCAGCAGCTAAAAGAGGTCAGCAGCCAGTGTTCACCGAACCGGCAGCTGTCAGCGAGAGCACCTCTAAGTCAGCCTTGGAGAGCTCTGAAGCTGTCAGCCAGCTGCTGAATGCTGTGCCTGTTGGAGGGCAAATCCAGGAGACTGAGTGGGAGGAAGTGATCATCTCTGAGGCTCACATTCTTGCAAACAATGTGCTTGCTGAAGACAGAGGGAGTGCTGTCGGGGTGACGCTGGGTCAAGAGAGCCAACGGCAAGGAGACTCTTCTTTGAAGCAGGCAGAAAAAGATAACGTAGGGCTGGGGATGCCACCATCTTCTGAGGTGCCAAGTCCAAATGCATCTGCAAAAAAACCAATGGGGTGAGTCATTTTTCCATATGTTAGGGAAGCATATGATGCCTGTTGCATGCTGGTGGGACTAATCCAAGAAATTGAAAGCTGTTGGCAGTGCTTCCTGTAAGACCTGTTCTGTTTACTGTCTGTTCTCTGCCAGTTCAAGATTGTTCCTTTGAGATTTTTGTCCATCAGCACTAGTTTTTGTTGGTTTTTTTCTAAGTGACAATTAAATTACAGTCACAGAGCCAACATATCCTTAGCACTGTTTCCCCTTTCTACTGCAGTAAGCTGTGATCATTGTGCTGATAAAGCACAGTTCAAGGAAGAGAAGAAAACTGAGGTCAAGGGAGGATTATTTTTTTTCCAATTGTAGCTCTTTTCTTTCAGAATTGATGCTCCAGCATCTACACACAAAGGACAAGAAGGAAAGAGTAAACCAAGACCCAAGCCCTCCTTGCTGGCTGCAGCAAGACCCATGCGAGCCATTCTGCCTGCACCCGCCAGCGTGGGGAGGGAAGCCAGCACTGAGCAGCCTAGCAACAGACAGGCCTTTGCAAATACCGGTAAAAGCAGTATTCTCTGGTATGCTTTGGGAGTGGTTGTCTCTCCTCACCACATTGAAGTTGTCTCTATTGAATAATAAGATGTTTCTGAAGGGAAACACCTGCTTGGGTCATTTCAAGTTCAGAGAGGAAATCTCACATGACTCTGGTAGCGTTTACAAGAGATGTCAGAATGAAACAGGACCTGTTTTCTCCTATCTAACCCTAGCTGCATCCTTTTCTCTTTCAAGACAAGCATTCCCCTGTGAGAACATCAGGCTTGAAGCCCAGTACACTGAAACAACTGGGTCAGTCAATTCTGCAGCCGCCAAGTGCTGAGGAGCGAAAGGTACCTATGGGTTGTTCTTCAAATATCTATTGTTTTCCATTGGATTTTTTTTTTCCCCAGGTGAGGGATATGACCTGAGTATTGAGAAATAGAACATTGTAGCAGACTTATGATGATGAAAACTGGGCCTGACAGTTTATCTAAGGTGTTTGGAAGCAGCACAAATGCTAGTGTAGGACCTGCACTGATAGATGCTGAGCAATCCTTCTGTTGGCTGCTTTGAGAACCCCCACAGCTGCTTTCTGAAGATGTTTTGGTGAGCTGCTAGTGCTCTGACAACCTGACACGTGGCACTGAGTGCAGAGGCTTTCACCTGTGAAATACACTGAGTACACCAAGATGCTGAAGTGCTTCTGTTGGAATTCTAAGGCCTTATTATGCAAAACATGGTGTTGATAGTCCTCTGATATTAAATGAACATTAATTGATTTCTTGGGGAGAAAAAAGCTAATAGGCATTGCTTATGGGATGTATGTATTCAGTACTGGTGTCTCATGGGTGTTCTTTTTTCTGCTTTGAATCTCCAGCTCCAAAGTGCTTTGACCAGCCGGGCATCTCAGGTTAAAGTTGTGGAGGTCAAACCAGACATATTCCCCTCCTACAAGTACAGCTGCACCGTGACTTTGGTGAGTATGTTTCACATGGTCTGACTTGGGCATCATCTCTGGGATGAGACCATGGCTTTGGTTTTACTGACTTGCAGAAATATCTCTTACTTAATGTGAGACAATCTACTTTGTCACCTGTTGATGTAATCCAGGCTGACTGTACCCTCTTCGAGTCATGTTTGGGGCCTTGTTAAGAACTGGATTTTTTTTATGCCTGAGCATTATCCCTATTCCCTCCTCGAGTTTGGCAGGGAGGATCAGTGGTTTCTGAATGACTTTAATGTGTGAGTGTTTGTGGTCCCTGGAACTGGCTCCAAAATAAGTTTGAGCACCAGTTAAAATATTCTGCCTGCTGTTTGACCTTGAAACGAGCTGGTATGAAGTGGTGAAAAAGCATGTGATGCTCAAGCAGACTGTTTCAGAATCAGCTAGGCATCTAAAAGTCCAGGTCAGCAAACACCTTTTCTTTTGTGTCATTCAGGATTTGGGATTGGCAACATCACGTGGCAGAGGGAAATGCAAGAACCCCTCTTGTAGCTACGTGTATACAAACAGGCACAAACCCAGGGTCTGTCCCAGCTGTGGATACAATCTCGCCAAAGACAGAGCTGAGAAAACAGCTAAATCCCTGGTAAGGTTCAGAATGGCTTGTCTTATGGAATGGCTCTCCTGGGGTGGGCAGGGGAGTACTTCAGTTTGCAAATGCCCATGGGAATGTGTTCTTTTTTCTCTTTTTTTCCTCATTCTGATAAGCTTTTCTAACAGAATAACATCCTATTAAAGGTACTTGGGATTACGTTTGTACTGCCCAACTCCTGCAGCAGTGGTGCTTCAGGCAGGCCAAGAATGAGACTGTATGCACTCAGTTCTACCACTGGATGTCTCTGTAGCTTAAACAGCTTATGATGTGTTTGTACATGCTGGGGAAATCACCCCTGAAGCCACATTTGTTGTGTCAGCTTTGTTGAACTTCAGACTTCACCAAGAAACTCCCAGATAGGCTCTGCTTTGTGACCAGTTTGTGGCTAATGTCGACTGAGTTAGTACATCTTCTACTAGAGCTTCCTATTTTTAGGGGTTTGTAGTGCAGCTTTACTTCCAGCCTGAATTTATTTCTAGATGTAGGGGTTTTTTTCTTCTGTAGAAAGAAGTTTTTCAGTTGTCTGCTGTTCTACATGGATGTAAATAATGAATTTTGGGGTTTATTTGGTTTGGATTTGGGGGTTTTTTGCATTTGAAGTTTCAAAGGTTAGCTTTTTTTTTTTTTTAAAGAAGCTGTTCTGGTTTTAGCTAAAATGTCCACTCAGCATATAGACTGTGTTTTAGTCTGTGTGGTAATAGGACTCTTCCACTTGTTTTTTTCATGTTCTTCAAAGCAGACTTTGTGTAGTGCTTTTTCAAACTAACAAACAAACTGAAGTGGCCTATGTGAAACTCACACATAAGCAGCTGTGTAAGGAACAGCACTGAGCTTAGCTCAGCTTGCCTTTTGAGAGGCATGCAGCTTGTCTCTTCCTCATTTAGTTATTTTTTCCTTTTTTTTTCTGGTTCTAAATAACATTCCTGCCACACAGTTCATTGTTTTCTCTGGGCTTTGGGCTGATCATTTATTTCATTGCCAGACTAGATGGAAAACCAGGTTGAAACGCTGGCAGAACAGTTTAAGTAATTAAACAGATTGGCCTCTGTGTTCTTGCTCTTCTTCTGAGCCACCTAGAGTTTGATTCCTCTGTGCATTTTATCTTGATAGTATATGTGTGTGGGGGGTGTCTGAGGACTGTAATTGATCAGTTGTAATTGATCAGAGTATTCTCTATGCTACAGCCCCTAACTTTCATTCAGCACTTGTCGTTTTCTAACTTCTGGAGAGGTGTGTGGACTGCTGTGGCTGTCTGAACGTGTGGTGCAGGAGACGGTGCTTGGTAACCTGTGGAGAAAGGCAGTGGTGATTCCCAGGATCACTGAAGTGTTTATAAACCTGTCAGTGGTTGTTCTCACCCTCTTGATCCTCCAGCTGTGCACTAACGCTCCAGTTCAGTGGCAAATCTGTGCTGGTCTAGTAGTAGTACAGGAGCTCCTGAAAGGCTGGGCTGTAATAAAGTATTTTTGGTTAAGTCATTTAGGTGAAGCTATTGTCTGGGGTCAATGATTGAGCAGTGGAGTAGAAGTTGAGTCTACTGGGTACAAAGGTTACTGTGTTTCTGCTGGGTTTTTATGACTTCTTTGGGCTTCTTAATATTTCATCCTTAGCTGAATATGTGTTCACCTTGCTTTCTAGGAGGTCAGTCCAGGTCAGCCTGACGTGCTGAACACCAGCGAGCCCCTAACCCCATCCCAGAAAGAGATCCAGCGCCAATCCACCCTGCAGCTGCTGCGCAAGGTCCTGCAGATCCCCGAGAATGAGTCGGAACTGGCCGAGGTCTTCACGCTCATCCACGAGCTCAACAGCTCGCGGCTCATCCTGTCCAACGTGAGTGAGGAGACAGTCACCATAGAGCAGACCTCCTGGTCAAACTACTATGAGTCTCCATCTGCGCAGTGCCTCCTCTGTAACAGCCCATTGTTCAAAGGGGGACAGAAGTAAGATTCTGTTTTAGACTTGTGACTCTTTCAACCTCGTGCTGATATTCTGTGTTACAAACCTGCCTGAAATCACATTTGCTTTAGCCCCTGGTACTGAAGTTGGTTTGAGTGATGCTGAGTAAGCTACATGTGTATGGAGAGGATTTAGCTGTTTCTGTTTCTCCTGTGCTGCATAGTCTGTCACAGTGACCATTCCTGTACATCAGGAGATCTTTGTCAAAGAGTGACATCTAAGTGTATTTTTTTTCTTGACACAGGATCTTTTCATTAGACACTCCTCCTTTGTTTTCCAGTCTGATGTTTTGAGGCTGACAGAGGCAAAATTGTGGATTATATATAGATGTGCATTATGTGACTTTCTCTTCCTAATGTGAATATTTCCTGTGTGGAGCTTTTTGCTTATAATATTTTCATTCTTGTCATGGCTTAATGTGGGCTTGAGTGAATCCTTTTTTTGGAGCAAATACCCAAATTGAAACCTGAAGGACTTTCAGAAGTTACCAGTGTGTAGGCTAGATTACCTTAACTAGATGTGTATAAAAGCCAGTAGGATGTCTCCTCCCTGAGTCTACCAGACATCCTCTGTTTGCCAAAAGCCTGAGCTGAAATGTCTCCCACAGCAAAATGTTGTGTAGTTTACTGTGGAGTTTCTTTCATCAACCAAAAAGATTTTTCTGGATACCAATTAAGGATGTTTGCTTTGCTCAGGCCAGGACTAATTTGGACTTTTCCACCAGAGATACATTTTATACCCAGGAATTTTTGTGTAACAGTGCTATCTTCTGTCTTGTCCCTCACCTTGAGATACTGCACATTGCAAATCTTTGCTTCAGTGCTGGGCTGAAGGCAATGCTCCAAGCGTGGGCCTCTCTAATTAAACCCCCACCAGTAGGAGGGAGCCAGCTTTGACTTTGGTTCTTATTTTCTCAGGTGGACAGCTGTATTTCTGCCACAGGGGCACAACTGGCATTTTCCTGTCTGAACTTCCTCCTCGGCAGCTGTGCTCTGGAGGAGCAGGCTGTTCTGAATCTGTGTGTGCAGGGACAGGCTGTCACATACAGAGTGTTACTAGTCACCGCTTGTTGCCCTGCAGCAGCAGAGCTGACACTTCTCTCACAGCTGGCAATGTAGGGGTTTTTCCAACTCTCCAGTACTACGTGCCTGATGTGTGGAGCTGGAGAGGTGCTGTAGTGCTGTTTCAGGAATGCAAGCAGTGACTTGGCTCTGCTGGGGGAATCTGTTTGAAAATCTTAACTTTTTCTGGTGTGAAATGATGTGAACTGGCTTAGGCTGACATTCTAATAAACTGATCTCAGCTAGAATGTTGTAAGTTACTGCAGGACTGGACTGAAAACCCTGTTGATTTGACTCAGTCATCATTTATTGTCTGTTGCAGTTCCCTTGCTGGTCCTCAGGAGTGCTGGCTGCTGACAGCTAATAGACTGCAGGTGGTTACAGCTCAGGTCAAAGTGTGCTTGAACCTGCAGTGTCTGGCCCTTCACAGCTTCACTGATATTTACACAGGTAGGAAGAATGTAAATACACCAGCTTACAGCATGGCTACTCTCTAAACCCTTTGTAAGCCTTGGGGCTGTGTCAGGACACAGAATCACAGAATCTTAGGGGTTGGAAGGGACCTCAAGAGATCATCGGGTCCAACACTGGCTGGATGTGCACAGAAAAGCCCATTCCCTGCCCCAGTGTATTAAACTTGAATTTTTTTTTACTTGTACTGTTCTTATGTTTCTTTTGCAAGTAAATCTGTATTAGTGAGAAAAACACATGTGAATGCTTTGATGAGGAAAGCTCTGCCTTGTTTCACTGGTGTTGGTTCTCCTCTCTCTAAGTGGTAAATGTTGAATTTGGCAGGCAACCCGAGGTCATAGTGAAAGACAGTTCTGCAGAGTGTGACAGGCAAGACTAGAGTGGCAGTCACTGTGGGCCTCCTGCAAGGCAGCATGGAGCTGGGGAGATGGATTGGTTGCTGTTCCTTGTAGCCTTATAAATTTAAAGGCACATCTGTGAAAGAAACTAATCTTGCTAGCCTGCAGGAGAGCAGCCCCAGAAGCACTATCCACCTGTTTCCATTATCCTCCGAACCGTGCTTGCATTTTACCTCTGAGTAGAGGAGATATTTCTTTGTGAGGAAGATCTGGAACCCTGCAGACAATAACCATCTTGTTTTAACCACAGGCCTTTTCAATGTGGGTAACAAGCTGCTAGTGAGCTTGGATCTTCTGTTTGCAATCCGAAACCACATTAAACTCGGAGAGGATCCCAGAGTGGCTGTTAGCAATATTCTCAACTCTGTTCAGGAGCAAACTGGTGGGTTTTCTTTCCTGTTTTTTATCGTAACACACAAAACTGTGACCTGCTGGTGATTGTTAGGGTATAAAAAAGCAAAACTCACCTCTTCTGGTATGGTATGTTTCTGTTAAATCACTTCCTAAATCCAGCAGTACCTCTATGACCAGTTCTTTGCAGCAGTTCTCTGGAGGACTGGTTTGTTTTCATGCTGCATAGGAGAGTTCTGCCACCTCTCCACTGACTTTAGGAAGTGAAAGCTGTAACAGTGGCATGTTCTTGTTTCAGAAAAAAGCCTGAGCCCTGATGAGCAGGTTCAGCTCCAGGAACTGCTGTGCAATGGCTACTGGGCATTTGAATGCCTAACAGTCCGGGATTACAACGACATGATCTGTGGGATCTGTGGCATAACCCCCAAGGTGGAGATAGCCCAGAGGAATGTGGAAAATGTCCTGGCACTGAAAAACATAGAGGTAGGATTTTTCACAAACTTCATATCCTGTTTGTGTTCAAAGCAGATCATAATGGCTTTTGCTGACTCTGGTCTTTGTAATGCACAGTAATTACACGAGACCTTTGTGAGCAGTTTTCTGCTGATGCCTGGCAAGAGGATGTGGCTGGAGTGGTGATGCCTGCACTTCCTCTTAGAGGTGTTGATGTATGGTTTGGGGAGAACAAGATCCTCTGTCCCTGGACCACAGCTTTTGTCCAGCAACCTTTGGCAGTAGGCATCTTGGATGGAAGTTACTGAACTTGGCCTTCTTCCTTTGACACGAAGGTGGTTTCCTCCCCTTCCCCCATCAGCAGTTTCCCTCAGGTGCTGGCTTCTCTAATGGGGGGAAAAAAAACCCCTACTAGTAGTATGTGGCATGTCTTTTATGCCACATAAATGGGTTTGACTCTCATCCAACAGAAGGTGACTGTGGGGAGCTCTACAAGTCTGAAATCCTCTTGTATTTGTGCTGAACACTCTCCTGGGCAGTCCCCATGCTTGGACTCAGGCTGGCACAAAACTGCACGATGAGCTGTGTTACTGGGTTTTGACTGGGGTGTTTCTTGCTCTTTCTAGTTTACTTGGCCAGAGTTCTTGTCATCAAGTGAAGTGAATGTAGAAGACTTCTGGTCCACAATGGAGACAGAGGTGATCGAGCAGGTGGCTTTTCCTTCTAGCATCCCCATCACAAAGTTTGACGCCTCTATTGTTGCTCCTTTCTTCCCTCCACTGATGAGAGGAGCGATGGTGATCAATACAGAGAAGGACAAGAACCTGGAGGCACAGCCAGTGCCAGGTAACTGCTGAGGTTGTAGTTTTTGAGGGATTGCTTTATTGTGACAGTGACGTCAGTCTTCTGGTGTTGTTTAATGTTGGGAATTGATGATTGCATGACAACTTAAGCATTACACCTGCAGAGAGAAGGCAAAGATGCTGGGCTGAGTTCAGCTGTTCTCAGGACAAAGTTGCAACTTGAATGTCAGTATTTGCTTTGTGTTAAACTGATACTTGGACTGTGAAAGCTGCAGAGAGGGCTGGGTATCTCAGTATCACAATGTCAGACTGGGAGATGGATGTGTTAGTCCCACTCAGTGTTGACAACACTTGGTATACCCAGGGCATTGACTACACATAACAAGAAACCACAGGGTGCATAAGCTCAGATGTATGAGAGCTAAATTTAGTTAGTACCCAGTTCCCTTAATGGTTTGGGTATTGGGTATAAGAAGGAAAACTGGCTTTACAGGGTATGTGGGTTGGCTTTGCAGACAGGGCTGCATCTGGTTGTGTTGAGCTGCAGAAGGGCTACTTGGGCTTTTGTGGAAGTGGAGCTCCAGAGGCTGCAGCCGTGTTTCTCTGCACTTTCCTGGCACGCACATACCCTCACATCAGTCCAGCCATCATTTACAGGTTACAGATGACAGGATGGGCAAGTGCCCACAGAGTCTGTGGCTCTGCTGGGCTCGGCCTGTGACCTCACTAGTCAGCAGTTTGAGAGAAGCTGGGCTGTGATGCACTTTGGGAACAGGGCTATGCACAGCTCTCTCACTGGCAGTTGTCACGCAGCCTCTGCTTCTGTAGTCTTCAGAAGAAACTATTTTGGTGACGTTCCTTCCTGAGAATGAGTGCTGAGACTTGTTCCCTGCCTTTGCAGGTAATGGGAGTGCCTTGGTGAGGCTCCTTCAGGAAGAAAACTTCAGGCTTGAGCTGATAAGCTCTTACACTGAGGAGGAGCTGCACAGCTTTCTGACACAGTGTGGCATCCCCTGGGAAGCTTCAGATACAAAGGTAATGGCTTGTTTGCCCACATGGAAGCCTGCAGGAGTGGAGCTGTTCTTCACTGTCTTTCCCTTGTTCACACTTGCCATCCTAGATAATTAACTTCTCATCCGACCGCACCGAGGGCAGGGGTGGGTTAGAAGTGAGTGCCTGCAGATTGCAGGGTAACTTACACAGGGAGAAATAAATTGAACCTTTGTAGGCTAGAAGAAAGGAAGGCTGTAATTACCTTGTCACAGGCTCAGCATCGATTAATTGCTTGTCAGCCTCACGGTGCTGAGTGTGGGATTAAGGAGTTACTGGATGAAGTGCAAATTAGGATTTGGGAGACCTTGTCTGCAGCCTTCTCCCTCTTTGGGGGAATCTGTTTGTTTTAGCTGAATACAGACTGTCTTTGGGGCATGTCTTTTCTAGGAACAGCTCTGCTACTCCCTTCTGGCCCTCTATGAGTTTGTACAGAATGGGACAAGCATCACACAGTCCTCTGCTCATCACACAGGAGGGAAAATCTACAAAGTGTGTCCACATCAGGTAAGGAAGGCTGGAGACACAAGGTTTTTTTCTTGCTTTGTCTCACTTAACCTGTGTGGAACCCTCTCATTAATAAAAGCAATGGAGTGGGCATCTCTGAGTCTTGGGAATGAAACATGCTGCTCTGGGGGCTTGGAGTATGTGTATTCCTGCAGGAGACTTCAGGATCAGCTAATGATGTGAAACCTGTTTTTGCTGTCACTGATGGAGTTGACAGTCACCTCTTCCTGAAAAGGATAAAGTGAATGTGTATGAGGAGGAAGCAGAGTATCTTTAGCAGAAGTAACTGTCTGGTTGTTCTGTTGCCTGGAATACTTGAAGCTGGTTTATTTTTTTAATTGTTGGGTTTTTCCATAAGTTTTTGGTTTTATCATGCTGTTTGGTGATGAACCTTTTCTTTCCAGGTTGTGTGTGGCTCAAAGTACATAGTAAGGAGAGAAAATGCCCGGGATCATGTGGACTTGTTGGTTTCCTCACGTCACTGGCCTCCAGTGTATGTTGTTGACACAGCCTCTTCAGTGGCACTGTGTGCAGACATCTGCTGCCCTGGGCTGACTTCCCAGATGTGGGGGAAAAACCAGGGCTGCTTCTCTGACCCCATGGATCCTCCAACGGTTAGTTAAGTTCACCTTTGTGCTCTTGCCAGTCCAATATGGCAAAGTTTCAAGTGAGATTTAAGATTAACAAAAGTGATAATTTAAAAAATGGATGCAACCAGCATTGTGCCTTGAGGTAACGTCCTGATAACTATCCCCCACTCACAGCTGTGCCAGCACATCGCTTCTGAGCGTAGCAGGAAGCATTGAGCATTGCATGGGCATTGTGTGAGGTGTATGCCCCTTAATAAAAAGAGCTGTGCTGGAAGAGCACAGGAACAGTTCCACTCATGAACTGTGGAGCGTGTAGCTTGTGTTGACACAACTCACTTCTCTCAAACTACTGCTAATGCTTGAGAAATGGGAGAGGAAGAGGGATTGCTGCTGCCTTGGGTGTATCTCTGAGGGCATGTAAGTGGGAAGAGACTGACAGAACCACCTGTGTGGTGTTTGGGGAAGCCTGAATCAGGTAGCTCTCCCTCTGGCCTGTTCAGCAGAGCTATAGTCCTATTCTTCTTGGTTGTGTGCAAGTTGCTTCTTGTTCTACCTGGTGCATCTCTCTTTCTCCTAGTATGTGTCCTGCCCTGAGCTGCTCGACCAGCACTACAGTGTAGACATGACTGTGGCTGAGCACTCTGTTCAGCACCCCATCACCAAGTCATCTGCACGTCGAATTGTTCACATGGGTTTGGAGCCGAACACCCAGCAAGATCCAACCGCCCGGCATCACTGCATCTCCCTGTGCCGAGAGCTGGAGCCCTACAGCGCTGTCATCGCTGCCTTCAGCGACAGCAGAACCAGCAGCATCCGCCAGAGGCCCATCACCTTCGAGAATGCTACACACTATTACCTCTACAACCGCCTCATGGACTTCCTCACCAGCAGGGAAATCGTGAACAGGCAGATCCAGGAGATCGTGCAGAGCTGCCAGCCTGGGGAGGTGGTCATTCGCGATGCTCTCTACCGGCTCGGAGTGGCCCAGATTAAAACAGAAACAGAAGAGGATGAAGAGGGGAAGCAGGAGGATGAGAGAGGCTGCTGAGTAACAGAACGGCTCGTTGGTTTCTCTCTCTGGTCTTGTGGATGGGTAGGCTGGTCCAGCTTCTGTAAGGTTTGTCCAGCTGTCTGGCTTGAGAGCTTATTTTTACAGATTGGAGGTGTGATTCTGGTGGCTTTGACTGCTGTTAATGACCAAAGAGCTGTGTGCTTCCAGAGTGTCACGATAGCTGCTGCGAGCGTGGGTCTGTCACCCCCCTTGCTGAAGGCCACAACCGCCTCCCGAGGTCTGCGATGGACCCGCTGCTGCGTGGTGTGAAGCGCTGCCCTCCCTGCGGCTGGCGGGTGGGGAAGGGAGATGCTTTTCTGGGAGCAGGGAGTGTGCACAGGTGTGTTAGCTCTGAATCTTGCTTGTTGACTACTTTGTGCATAGTGGTGGCAGGGCTGGGGCTGTGGGAGCGGGCAGGAAAGGCAGACAGCTAAGATGGCTTCCCCTAAAATGTTCTGAGCAGATTAGTTTAAGACACTGACTCCTGCTTGGAAGTCTTGCAGAGCTTTGGTGTGCATTGGCTACGCAGGGAGTTTGCAGTCGAGGAGGAGCCATGCAGCTTTACCATGCTGCATCTGGGGAGCCTCTGGAGGCTGAGCTTCTGGCTCTGGGATTGTGGGTGCTTTGGCTGCACAGAGTTTCTAGAATTGTCCCTTCACATAAGCACTAATAATTCAGAAACTGAAACGTACAGCAAGGGAAAAGCATTCTGGGTGTTAAGGTAAGAAGTGGCCGGGTGAGCCCTAGGGGACAGTGGAGGGCAGTGTGAGCACTGTGGAAGGTGAGCACTATGAAAAGGGAGTGAAGGACACTCAAAATTTTGGTGCTGTCTTCTTGAACACTGTTTAGAAGAGAATCACAAAGACTGGGATCGAGGAGAGACAATGAATGCACCATCACCAGAGCAAGCAGGGTTTGATTCCTCCCTGGGGGGAGGCGCTGGGAGATGTGCATCCACGTGTGCAACCTCAGCCCTCTGTCAGGTGTTTGCCCTGCCTGTTGTGCTGCTCAGGGTGCTTTATCAGTTCCTTGAGAGGAGTCCGGCTGAGACCTCTGTCCCTACAGCCTGTCTGGTGAGAGCACCGTGGGCTGGGGTCGTGAAGCTGTGTGTGTTTGCTGCCAGCTCCGGCCATGACAGTGCAGGTGGATGGATGATGTTTGTTGTGACCTGCAGAGGGTAGGAGGGGGATGCTGGGCTGCTGAGTTGCCACCCAGTGAGTTTGTTTTGTCTGAGCGAGCAGTGGGGACGATTCAGAGGCTTGTGGTGTGGTTGAAAACTCCCTTCTGTGAAGGGGAACCTATTCAGTACCATACTGTTAAAGTAAATGTATTGAGTCTGAGCAAACACAGTAACTATGGCTTGGGGCTTTTCTGTTAAGAACATTAACTTATTATAAGAGACATTAGTGACTTTTTTCAGTCAGTCATAAAGATTAATAAATTATCTCCAATTTTTGGGGTGAAACTGGCTAAGTGACTTGGGTTTTTCTTTTGTGGGCAAAAGACCTAGAGGCCTGCAGTGGGACCAGGCACAAACCCCCTGTGTGGATGTACCTCATGCCCCCAGTCTGCACTGCTGTGGTGTTGGGGAAAAGCCTGCAAGCACAGAAGTGAGGGACAGCCCAAGAAGTTGCTTGGGCTACCTCACTGGAGCATTAAACAAAACTGTCTTGCTAGATACAGCTAAAGTAGAGTTCTTACACGTGGCAAGAAAGAGCTGGTGGACTCCCCTGATCTACCTGCTCTTGTTCTGCAGCTCCTTGGGCAGGGCACCACCAGAGGTGACTCTTGTAGACAAGAGGCTACAGTAGGCACCAGTAACTGCTCATCAGGCTGTGATCTGGAGCTCCTGCTGCAGCTAAGCCATTGTTCCAGGAGGTTCTGCTGGAGGAAGCTGGAGTCTGCTCACCAGGGCCTGGCAGCAGCTGCCACCACACCCATCTCAAACACAGTGAGTGCTGCTGTCATTGATTAAATTACTCCCCCTTATTTCCATGCATGGGGACTTTATTCTTCCAATTACACACAGGCCAGTCAGAGCAGAGTGCTCTAAAATAATTGCTTTTAATAAGAATTTTTTTCCTTCATTATACAAGATTGAATGGCTTGAGAACTGGTAATGAGAAGTGTGAGGAACTGGAACAGAGTTGCAGGGTGTGAGAAGATGGGTCAGTGCATCATCACCCATGCTGAGAACAGTCCTGACACCCTGGAAGAGACTCGTTACAGCCTTTATAATGCTAACAGATAGAAATGCATTAGCTTTTTATTTAGTAAGGAGAAATGAATCACTGGGTGTTAGTGTAAGACTGGGTTTAGTATAATCAGAAGTGGCCCACCACGTAATTGCTCACAGTATGACAAGGGCCACCTGCCACACTGTGCTTGGGTCTCGCTGTGGGTTGCCTGAGCCCTGTCAGTGCTTGTACCTGGTGAAGTGATGCTTTACCCATGCTGCCAGGTGAAGCTATGAAGATTCCACTAGCCACACAGGACTGGGCAGCTGTGGTATGAGTAACCCTGAACCAGAGCTGGATGAGAAGTAAGTTTAAGGGCATTAGGCCCTAGCTTATAAAAAAAAGAATTACCTCAGCAGTACTATGCAAATACACTGGGGAAGGTATGTACAAGAGGCAGTGATTGCTACATATTTAGTAACTCAGCAGTTTTGTACGACAGGTCTTGCACTGATCATTTCTGTATAAGCTGCCATTCTTTTCCTGGGTTGGGGTTGTGTTTGGTGCTCACATGGAAGAACACCAGTGGCTTCTGTATTGTACCTGAGAAAGAACTGCCCTCCCTCCTCGGCCCTTCTTACTGGGGCACAATTCACATACCCTGGGCTTGGCTTCTTAGCTTGCTTCACTCAAACAGTCCCTGCAGAAGCATCAGCTAGGGTAGATTGCATGAGGAAAGGCAAAGGTTAATGCATGTTTAATGCTAAGTAGAGGCTTTACCTGTATCTAAACACTCACTCTGCAACATCACGGTCAGACTGACAAAGGGAAGAGAACAGGACCACCACGACAGGGGGCTGCTGCTGGCGTGTGGAACAGTTCCAGCTTCAGGATTTGAAGTTCAGGACAAGGGTTCTGTCACACAAGTGACTTTTGGAAGTGTCCTATTTGGCTACAACTTGTATTTTTAAAAAAACCCTACAAATCCAGACACACACACCCCCAGCCTCTCTGGGGGAGAGGAGGCAGAGACAGGAACCTCTCTGTTATCCTAACAACTCTATGCTACGCTTGAGATGGGACTTGGGGACCCCAGGGTGAGGGCTGGTTTTGAGTCACTCCAGCACTACCCTTTCAGTGAGGGAGCGGGTAACACTCACGCTTGAGAAAGCGCAGAGAGGAGAGCCAAAGCAGAAGGCATCTGTCTGTGCACTCTGCAGAGCCAGGATCTACCCTGGGGTGGTGGTACCAGCTAACAGAACTGATAGTTGTTGCTCTTGAGAAGGGGCTGGCCGCTCTCCTCTTGCTCACAGGTCTCCTCGCAGCAGCCAGAGGTATCACAGCCGCTGTCTTCCTCAGCAGTGGAGGGGAGGTTGGTGTAGTCCTTGAAAACAAAAACGACCCCAGGTGTGTTTCAGTCCCTTGGGTGGTGTACAACATGTTTCTGTGCTGATGATGAGCTGCCAACTCGGTCCCACCCTTTGCTGTGCCCACGGGGCAGGGGCTAGCTGGCAGGAGGTACCTGTGCTTTCATGGAGCTGCAGGACAGGTTTAAATTAGATATTAGGAGGTAGTTTTTCAGTGAGAGTGTGGAGAGGGGCTGGAACAGGCTGCCCAGAGAGGGGGTGGGTGCCCCATCCCTGGAAGTGTTCAAGGCCAGGTTGGATGGGGCCCTGGGCAACCTTGTGTAGTACCAGGCCTGAGGTTGGTGTCCCTGCCTCTGGCAGGGGGTTGGAGCTCTGTGATCCTTGGGGTCCCTTCCAACCCAGGCCATTCTATGATTCTGTGACAGCTGGTGATGAGGCAGCACACCCTCTGTCCCCCTGCACACATGCCACGTCCAGGGAATGGGGCAGGACTGGTGCCCAAGTAGTTGTGTTGCTACCCACAGAACACCAAGCTGCTCCCATCAGCTGAAAGTAAGACACTTCACGAGGGAGCTGTCTATGCAGGGAGAAAGTACACCTCCTCCTCCCAAAGGCCCTTACCTGCTCCTTGTGTGCCTCCAGCTCTTTCTGGATGAAGCAGCCGATCTGGTCGAAGGTAGGTCTCTGTGTGGGCTCCAGGCTCCAGCATGCCTGCATGATGTTGTACCTGCAGAGCCAAGAGGGACAGGGCCATGGGACTGTGCTGCTGTAGAGCTGCAGAGGGTCTGCACCCCCAGGCTCTTCCCCTCAGCATGTCATGTTCCAGGCACACAGTAATGAGCAGTCCCTCATCCTCCTGTCTATAAAACCCAGTGTCAGGGCACGTGCAGTGCTCTGGGAATGTGTGAGCATGGACATGGACAGCAAAATCATCAACAAGCTGTTTTATGCCTGCAGTATTTCAAGATTAAATTCATTCCCCTCCTACTCAGGCTTGTCTTCTCATAGTCCCAGAGTCAAAAGGAGCTGACAAAAACCACCACCCACCATGTTCAGGAATGTAGACACAGAACATGAGTTCTCTTCTCTTCCTGTCTTGGGTCAGAGCCCCAGCATGCCCCAGGACTTGCTCTCCTCCCAGAGCAGCCTGGCAGGATCCACCCTTAACCTCCTGGGCAGGCACCCCAAGGAGCAGCAGGCAGACCTGTGCCCAAGGTCCCTCTGCCATCTCCCTGTCCCCCACCCCATCAGCCTTTGGGGCCATCTCGGCACCTCCACTCACATTTTCAAAGGAGCGAAGTCAGGCCTGGCCATCTGGTATCCTTGCTTCACCATGCTGTAGAACTTGCTGTTCACCACCATACCGGGATAGGGACTTTTCCCTGTGACAAAAACAGGAGCAGAGGTGGCTGTGGGAGCAGAGGCAGCTCTCGGAGCAAGGGCTTTACCACTCCAGCCTTAGGGGGTGGGAGGAGGCAGCCTAGAGCATCGCCTGAGCCCAGTGCTACTCATTCTCAGGGAGTTCTGGGTTAGAACAAGGCATCCAGGATCTGTTGTTTCTAATAGTTTCTCTGGAAGCATAACTGGGTTTTAAAGCCCTGCTAGAACCCTCCACATCTGTCAACCTTCCTTCTCCCTGGGCAGCTTTACTGCAGAGATGTGAGGGCAGGGCTAAGCCATGGAAAGCAAAAGAGGTTCACATGCTGGCTTCTTTCTTACCAAGGGAGAAGATTTCCCAGAGAAGGATGCCATAAGACCACACATCACTCTGCACTGTGTAAATGCAGTCAAAGATGCTCTCTGGGGCCATCCACTTCACGGGCAGCCGGGCCTGGAAGAGCAAAGAGTCTTCAGACTGGGACAAGCTGGCAGCTTACACTGCACACTGTCCTTCATGCTCCAGCCTCACCCCCTCCCTTGTACCATCTCTTGTCCCCATTTTAGTTACTCACATTGCCTTTCACAACATAGTTGGAGTCATTCATGATATCACGGGCCAGGCCGAAGTCACAAATCTTGGCTACCCGTCCATCTGATACCAGCACATTCCTGGCTGCTAGGTCACGGTGGATGCACTGGGGAGAAGAGAGAGCAGCTCAGACCCAGCCAGTGTCCCCCAGCAGCCCCAGCTAATTCCCTACAGCCCGGGACTGTCACCAAAACAACACTTAAAGGGGCAAGGGGAGCACGTGCTGCCTGAAGAGCCCCTTAAGCAGTGCTGTGTGATGGATGAGGGTACAGGCTCACTGTCAAGCACTTATCTGCACTGCTAAGACACTGTGACACTTTATGCAGTGTCCTTTAATCACTCATGGGGCTGTCATCTTCCTCGTGGGAGGAGGCTCAGAGCCAGGGGCTGTTCTCACTGTGCCCTCATCTCTGAAAGTCATACGGTTGCTCTCTGACACACTAAACGAGCCAGCTCCAGCCAACAGCTCAACAGCCACTTTCAGTTCCCTGGCAGTGGGGAAGCTGCCAATGCAAGAAAACTTCACATCAGCATCCCCCAACTCTTTAAAAGCTGGGGAGAAAGTGTTGGGGCTGGCACGATGACAGCTTTGGGTTCCCCGCTGTGGAGGCCTGCTCGTGGGAGACAAAGGGAACACTAGTCACCATGGCCCAGCATGCCTGAGCCCAACAAGTGGAGCAGAGGCCCATTTCCAGGAGTAGCTTGCTTGAACTTGGCTCTCCCAGTCCAAAACCATCCCAGAGCCTCATCAGACAGGATGGCTGACTGGCATTTCCCAGTTGGGAGCGGCTGTCCTCTTGGCACTCACATTCTTTGATGCGAGGAATGCCATGCCCTGGGCCACCTGGCTGGAGAACTGCAGCAGGTCAGAGAGATTGAGGGGACGAAGGTCCTCCCTGGTTTCATCATCTTCCTCTGAGCTCTTCCCTGAAATTCAAAGCCAAGTTTTAGAGTTTCTACAAACCTGACAAATGAGGTAAGCTGTGCTGTTCCCTGGGGCTAAACCAGATAGGAACTCCAGAATAAAGACATCCTAAACCCCACAGGACTCAGCCCTTAACTCACCCCTGCCTCGTGCAGAATCTGATGATGCTGAAGATGACGATGATGACACAGGCCTCATTTCAATATACGTTTCCAAACCGTGGCTCGAGAAGCCACTGTCACTGAATCAGAAGCAAGAGACAGAGATGGGCTGTTAGGAACCCTCCAGCAGCACCTCCTGCCCTTCTCCACATCCACCCTGGGAAGAAACCACAGCCCTGCCTGCAGGAAGTGGCTTAGCTCGAGGCTGAAGGGCAAAGGGAAAGCCAGCGTTGAGGTGGATTTGGGAAAGGATCCTGGGGTACAGGGCTCCAAGTACTGCCCCCCTTTTGTTAAGGGGCTGCCCTGAGCTGAGGGGAAGGCTCTGCCTCTTCCCCTACAAAACCCAATGGTGCAGGAAGGCAAAAAAATTCTGATTCCATATTGTGGGAGGGCAGCCTGGATTGAAACCTGGATGTGCCATGGGGTATGCACGCCTGCCCTCAAAGACTTCAGATAAACCCTGTAATGTAGCCAAGTCTAAACATATGTATCCTCAGTGGCTTTACATGCTGGTATTCTGCAGGTCCCCAGACCTTTGGGCTTAATCTCTCCCCAGCACAGCCCCCCACACACTTGTCCCAGCAGCTACCCACACTGCTCAGCCCCTGAGCACAGCTCTGCTTTTACCTGCGGACGTATTTCTTCTCCACATCAATGTTTTTGTAGTCAGCAGCGCTGTCAAATGACACATCCAGGACAGAATCCTGGACAATGATGGATTCAGCCTTCTTCCGCAGGAAGTTCAGCAGGTCTCCGTAGCGGCAGTACTCGGTGATGACCAGGATTGGGCCTGAGAGAAGGGCACAAAGGGGTCGTTAGGAGCGACAGCCTGTGACCTGTCCTGAGGATTCTCTTCCCCTGAGGGGCAGCAGGACCCCTGCTGTACATGAGCATGGCTGGAAATGGCCAACCCATGGGGTCTGGCAATGTTATAGGTTCAAAAAGAAGGTGGGTGAGCTCATCAGCTGTCTCTGTGGTGAGACAGGTGACAGCCGCAGGGAAGCAGGCCATGGGAGGGGTCTTGGGGGAAGCAGGGCTGTGGGATCCCACCTCCATGGGTACATGCTCCCAGCAGGTTAACAATGTTCTCGTGGTGTCCCAAGTGACTCATGATCTTCAGCTCAGACATGAGAGCCTCCTGCTCATCGGTGTCTGCTGATGCTGCAAGAGAAGAGAAGGGCTGTGTGAGGGAGGGACAAGGGAGAGATGATGGAGGAGAACAGGAGAAAGGTGTAGGAGATGGAGCAAAAGGAGGAGGCACACTCAGAGTGGAAACTGTGTCCTCTCTGTGCCACACATGTCCACAAAAATGAGAGTGGGGTGATACCAGCACCCAGTGCTTATCACAGAAACACTGGAAAACGTAGATGTTGTAGCCTGGGAGCGCCAGGACATGTGGGGAACACACCCCACATCCTGCCCAAGGGAGCTTGGGAGGCTTCAGCCTTTGCAAGTTGCTCTCGGCTTACACTTTAGCATCTTCACAGCCACTTTGAGGACAGAATCTTCTTTGCCCAGGCCAAAAGCAGTGGCTTCTACCACTTTGCCAAAGGCTCCTGCTCCAAGGGTTTTTCCTGCAGAGGGGGAAAAAAAACTTGCTTAGAAGATGCTCTATAGAAAGAGATTGAACAGTTGCCCTGCACACAGCCTTGAGGAGGATGTCTGGTGGGTGGGGATTCCTGCTGAGCCCAGACAAGATGACACATCCCTTAGTCAAGAGCTGCTTAATGTCTGAGGGGAACTCTGCTGTGAGCAAAGATGGTATGAAAGAGGCCGTGTCCAAACACAGACTCACCAGCTTTAGCAATGACCCCCAGATGTAAGAGGAGGAACGTGATCCTCTCAACCTTCCTTGGAGCCATGGAGGCTGCAGGGAGGCTGTACCCTAGCATTTGCCACCCTGTGCAGGAGAGGGCAGCAAGGCCTGGTCAAGGATGTTCCTGTAATGCCTGCGTACGGCTTTGGATGTCACCCAGTTGCTTTGGCTCTGTCCCTTGAAGCATTTTGGCTCTGTGGTGAGCTGCATGTCACCAGGCAGGCACCTAGGAAGGTTTCTTACCAAACTGGAGGTTATTCCTGGGGAATTCCCATTTTTCATTGTATGGCAGCTGAGTGGGATCGATAAAGATGTAGTTATTCCCTTCACAGGCCTCGATGATCTTCCACCGCACCTGGTACTTGGGTTTCTGTAAGGAAGAGACTCCATTTATTCCATGTTCCTCAAGTCCTGAGGGTTCCCCAGCCCCAGCATGCACTCCAGCTCACCCTGCAGGGAAGAGTTAGGGTTCAGCCCATCAAATAGTTCTCTCAACCTGGTCCCTTTGCTGTCATAAAGCCCCTCCAAGTCACCCCCCATGACTGAGGGAAGTTCTCTTGCCCCTTTCACTCAAAGTAGCCCAGTGCCCTCTCTGGGGAAGGCAGAGCCAGCATGTCTCACCAGACCAGTGGCTGAGCCATGCCCAGCTGGTGCTGGGAGAGATGTCCCCTCTGTCTCCTTCCTGGGTACCCTGGGTTGCTGTGCACAGCAGAACAGCAGAGCTGGCCCAGCCCTGCTTCTCTTACAGGAGGAAAACAAAAAAGAAATGGAGAAAGAGAAGTAAGAATTTCTTCTCTTTTCCACGAATCTCATGGCAGAAGTAACCAGGCAAGGCAGAAGAGAAGCAGTGCTGCAGCCCGTGGGCAGAGGAGGCAGTTGCCAGCTTGTGCTGGGTGTTGTCATTTGTGTTGAGAGCCAGGAAGCCAGGCTGGAGACACAAACACAGAGAAAGGCATGGGTGTCCTGTACAAGGAAACAGGTAAGGACCTGCACCCCACTGTGGCAAAGGTGGCCTCAGGTCCATCAAGACAGGCACAAGGAGACAGGGGCAGAGTGCCCATGGCTGTGATGAATCACCTCATGCCCCAGTCTGTGTTGAACTGCTTCCTCTCATCGCTTCCCCTGGGGAGCTGCAGAGAAGGATGCAGCACATGGATGCTCTAAGCTAGGGTAGCACAGGCACAAGGGACAAAACCTGAGGCAAACAGATTTTGTTTGTTTTGATGCCAAACAGCTGTTTGCTTTCTCCTCCACACTGCTCCTATTTCCCTTGCCCAAGAGTTGAACATCTGTGCCTAATGCAGACTGTCCAAAAAGGCCCAGATGGGATGCTCCAAGAAGCAGTGGCTGGTGGAGGTCCCTCAGAGAATGCTGCAAGCACTCCATGCACTCACTGCTTTCCACTCACTTAGCACTGCAGCAGCAGCCATGACTCAAGGCCATGGCTGGGAGAGATAAGATTAAGATTACAAACACACTCTGCTTCTCTTGGGCTTCCAAGGCCTTCCAACAAGCTATTTGTTCAGAGCTGTGCTTACACATCTATCCACCTCTCTCTCTCTCTCTCTGGATTACTGGCCCAAACCAGCTCTGCCTGCAAAGCTGTAGGTGCTTGTTTGGGAAAGAGCTCTGCTGGATATTCTGACAACCAGCACCAGAACTCTGCTGCAAAATTTGCAGCCTTGATAGGCTGTCAAAGGAAGCATGCCAAAGGGAGAGCTGAAAGCCAGGAGGTTTTCACCCACTGATGAAGCAGAGGTGGCTATTGATTGGTACAATTTATGGAAGCAGCTGAGAAGGAATCCAAATGCTGAACATGAGGCTTGCAGAGAAAACAGGGCAAGTTCTTGTATAAAAATAGTGACCAAGTCTTCCTGGAGACAAACGCCTTCTACCATCATCCTGCTTCCCCACAAAGACAGCTTTATATAAAAAGCAAGGAGGAGAATGAAAAGTAGATGCAAGTTGCAAACCACTTTTTACCCCCCCTGAATTCTCTCTGTGGATTCATGGTGGCCAGAGCAAAACCAGGTGCAACCAACAGCACAGAGGCAGCACCTTTGGCACGAAGCAATACCCGTGGTAACCTCTGGGCTGTGAGACCTGAGGGATCAGGGTGGAAGGGGGGTTAACACACTGGGATAGGTGCTTGAGCCTTGCCCTGCAGCAGGCAACTCCTGGGGGAAATTGGGAGGCAGCAGAGGGGGATATCCCCAAGCTGAATGCTCCCCGCAAGCAGAGGCAGTGAGGTCTCTGAGGCTGGGCAGCCCTGCAGCCCTTGCTGCACAACAGGGAGTCTGACCTGGTTGTACTTGTAGAGGAGGAAGAGGAGTAGGAGGAGCAGCAGGACCGATGTGCCTATGCAGGTGGATAGGATGGGGCTGAAGAGCTTGTTTGGGGGGACCATGACATTTCCTAGAGAAGCAAAAAAACCTGTGATGAGCAACACACTCCTGTTTCTATCCCTCATGTCCCATCTCAGAACATTTTGCCCAGCTGGTCACTTAGGCTTCCCCTGCATGCAACACGACCCAGCACTGGCCTCAAACACACCAAAAAGAGTTGCTGGGAAACAAGGGAAGTTCTTGATGCCAAGCACAAGGCTGCAGTGCTTTTTACCCTATGCACCCCAGTCACCACACAAAGAGCACCAGGTTCAGGTCAGACAGATTGGGGACCAAGGCAGCAAGAACATGCCCATCAAAAGCTGCAGTCCCTGGACTCCAGTGGGCTGAGCAGCAGCTGGGTGCACTGCACCCTGGAGCTCTGCTCTTATATGGTGTTCATGGCATGGCTCAGCCTCTGGCATCAGGCCATACCAAGCCAGTATCTCCCACACGGCACCCAGGGCTGGCCAATGCCAAGGCCTCCCATCTCCTGTGAAGATAGAGAGCTTGTGGAGTCTATTCCCCTTGTCTTGCAAGACAGTAGGGATCTATGTATAGGAAGATGGGCCCCAAAAAAGTCCCCAGATTCTCCCTCAAGCTACCAGTTTGTAACTTACTGGTGATGGTGAACGACTGAAACATGTTGGAAGCAATCCCTTCTCTGTTAATGGCCACACAGCAGAAGGTGAAATTGTCACCCAGCTCCTGGAATGGAACAACACTCTCCACCTCCACCTCTTGGAAAGGCAAGATGTTCACCACCTGGGGACTGGAGTCATTCAGTAGCAGCTTGTAGTCCTCATATCTGCAGAGACACCAAGCAGGGGAGTGTGAGCGTTCCTCTGCAGCACGGCTGCTTGTAAGCGAATGGTGTGTCAGACTAGAGAGGAGATGCTGGGAAT
The DNA here is from genome assembly GCA_022605575.1 of Laterallus jamaicensis coturniculus. Lineage (NCBI taxonomy): Eukaryota > Metazoa > Chordata > Aves > Gruiformes > Rallidae > Laterallus > Laterallus jamaicensis. The sequence goes on along the minus strand of JAKCOX010000016.1, from coordinate 15,096,071 downwards.
CAGGGCTGCAGCTCTGTGAAACAGGCTACTTGCTGCCCGGTTAAAAGACTTCTCCCTGAGCATCAAAGCCCTTTATAGACAGAGCCTTAGCTGCCTTCACGTGGCTACAGCTGCAGCAGCAGTTCACTCCTTGAATGGGACTGGTACTGACACACAACTACCCCTGTCCAGGCAGCTGCCTCCCATCTCACAGTAGCTCAGTAAGCCTGTGTGCTCTGCTGAGCCTCAGACCTGTGGAGCTCCCAGAAAGACAAATAGGACCAGACAGGATTTCTCTCTACAGAAACACACATCCAGGCACTTCTCCAAGGGACCCACATGTTCCGTGGCAAAGCACTGGGAGAACATGAATCACAGGTGGCTGAACTCTTCCAGCTCAGGACTTGAGGAATAGTGCTGCCCCCTCTCCTCAGACAATCCCAAACAACCTTTCCTTCTGGTTTTTTTTTTAGCATGGCAACATCCCTGTTGCTGTCACTGAACAGGCTCCCTGCTCTATTGCCTCTAAGCCCACGTGGTGCTGCTCAGCATGTGCCAGCATAGCAGAGGCAGGTGCAGAGCCAGGCACTTCTCACCTGTCCGAGTGCACGGGGCACTGGTACCACTCGATGTGCGGGGCGGGGTAGCCGATGGCCGTGCACTGGAGGATGCTGGAGTCATTGGCTGGCATCTTGATTTTACAGACCCTTGGAGGAGCTGTTGGGGAAGGCAGGTAAGCAGACAAGGCTATGACCAGAGGAAAAGCACATTCCCTGTGTTCTGATTTACTTTCCACATGTGCAGCAGCAAACCATCAGGAACCCCATAGGTCAAGCCTATGGGTTTAGGCGAAGTCCTAGATGCAGTCTGGGTGTGTGTGTCCCACAGGCATTGGGATGGAAGCACCCTGGTACCTCATCCTGCTTGCTGCCAGCTGGGCAGCGACCCCAGAGCAAGAACAGGCACTGCCAAGCACTTACATTTCAGAGAGATACTGAAGGTTATCGATGCATTGGCCTCGTTGTTGAGGGCATGAAATGTGTAGAGACCTCCCTCTCCTTCCTGCAGGCGGTTTAGGAAGAGCGTGTTGTTATACCTGTTCACACAGAAAGAGTAAACACCATGAAGTGTGCCAAAGAAACTCACTCACATAGTCTTTTTTAGTTATTCCTGCCATTTCTTAGCCCATCAAGTCATGGGCCCTAATGGGCACCCTCCTCTGCCCCCAGCCTACTTCTCAGATCCAGATGCAGGAAAACAATCATGCTTGCTGAGTGGCACAGTTCCTCTTGTGGATTATTTTGGGTTTCTAAGAAAATGAAAGGGGAATTGCCAAAACTCCCCATCAAATTGAATGATTATTTGTTTCAGTCTCCTCTTGGCCTCAGTTGGCTGTAGACTTTGGAAGAGCAGGGCTGTGCCCTCCATTAGCTCTTATCCTCATAAAGTTTCTGGCTTCTCTTGACATGGGGCACACAGTGCTGCTCAGTACACATGCTCTCCAGACCTCAGAGCATGGGACAGGTCTGAGAGTAGCAGGAGAATTCAGATTTCTGCACTGCACATCCATCCTTGCAATTTCTTCCTGCAAGGGGAGCGTGACCTTGAACAGCCAGACCACAGACGTGGTAGCGACTTCCACAAGGTTTTCAAAGAAGGCTGTCAAAGTCAGACAGAGGTGATGTCCTCCTTGACCTGATCAGACCTGCTCACTGTGGTTTGCTACTAATACTGGAAAGAGAAGACAGGACAGCAAACAGTTCCCCTCTTTAAAACCAGAGCCTCTTCTGTGAGCCAGTATCATGGGGACTGCCTGTCTCACAAGGAAGGGATCGTTGGAAACATGCTATGTCCATTGTAGAAAAGACAGTACATACCAGTTGTTTCCAGGTATCATTTGGCTCTCCAATGTGGTAGTCCCAGAGTTCTTCAAGGGGTTCGTGTGCTCCCAGCCCCAGTGGAGAAGTTTTGGGTAAGCCTTGATGTAGACCTGCAGCTCCAGAGTCTCTCCCAAAGCAACCTCCCAGCTGGTGGCTTGCACTGGGGTCAGGATCACATAACCTCTCTCTGTGGGATGGAGGAGAGCATGACCATCAGCAAGCACATCCAGAGACCTGAAACAAGCTTATACCAGCTTCAGAAATGAAACATTACTGGAAAGGGCAGCTGGCAGACTGCAGGAGGGAAGGAGGCATTACACAGATTGTGTTGCCAAACGAATACTTTTAATTGCTTCCTTGTCATGGCAGCTTGGGTTATGCTCTGTCTGAGGAGAGCTAGAAAATCTTTATCAACTCTTATGGGGAAAGAGGTTTTACATGCTGGATCCTAATAAGAGATGAGGCTAAAACTGCATGTCCTGGTCATCCACAGAAGACAGGCCCCTTAGCTAAGCTCCTGGCTTCTCACTTGGAAATAACTCAGACCAAGCCCTCTTTCTGAGCCATGGTATGCAGCCGCTTTGGGTCATCAGCAAAACCCTGCCTGTGAGGATGAATTTTCCATCTTGAGACACAAACAAGCTTATGATAGACCTGACTCTCCTTATGTGGAACTGTGATGGGAAGAGACAAAGATCCATACTTTGCTCATGTGACTCTCCCTTCCTTCTAGCCAGCCTTTCCTGGTCTCTTCCCTGGCATAACTTTTCCCCATTTTTTGTTTGTTTGCATCAAGGCTGTTTGTAGACACACAGAAACTGAGAAGAGCTTTCAGATTTTTCAACCAGAAACAAAAAAAATGCCCTCCTGCCCTCAAGACATGAAGGGAACACCAGTTCCCTTCTTACCAGCTCCATAGTTCCCATGTGAGCCTTCAGGCACGAGCAAGAGTCATAGAATCATAGGGGTTGGAAGGGACCTCGAGAGCTCATGGGGTCCAACCCCCCTGCCAAAGCAGCTCCCCAGCTCATATTGCACAGGTCGGTGTCCAGATGGGTCTGGAATCTCTCCAGAGAAGGAGACTCCACACCCCCTGGGCAGCCTGTCCCAGGGCTCCCTCACCCTCACTGGGGAAAAGTTCCTCCCCATGTTGGTGTGGAACTCCCTGTGCTCCAATTTGCAGCCATTGCCCCTTGTCCTGTCTCCACAGACACTGAAAAGGGGCTGGCCAATTCCCCCTGCACCCCATACTTAAGATATTTATAAACATTGATTAGGTCCCCCCTCAGTCTTCTTTTCTCCAGGCTGAACAGTCCCAGCTCACCCAGCCTCTCCTCACAGGGGAGATGCTCCAGGCCCTTGTATTGGCCAGCATTGGAATGAAGCTTCCAATGAGAAAACAAGGTGGAGGCAGAAGCTGTGAATACTCAAGGCCAGGTGAGGTTCAGCCCACACCTTCCTGGTCTTTGGGGGAAGCACTCACCTACTACCTGAAGTGTTGTTGAGGCATTCCTGGACCCTGCTGAATTGTTAGCTATACAAGTGTATTTCCCACTGTCTTCCATGGTCACTGCTGAAACGGACAGGGTGTCATTGATCACGTAGTTATCATCTTCAAAGCTAGGCTTTTTCTGTGTACTGACCTGTCAGACAAGGGAGGAACATCAGGCACCTTCCTGGAAGGGCAGAGAATGGATCTGGATGATGTTTGTGACAAACATACCCACCCACTCCTGCTCTGGGCTACTGAATTTTGTTGCAGAGCCCCTGTCACTGAAAGCCATCTATCCATACAGTGACCAAGAAGCATAATAAGCCCAAGTATTCAGGGCAGAGATTCCACAGCAGTGTTACAGCTATTGCCTTCTGACTGCAAGCTGGCCTTACACTGTGTGACCCAAACATCTCGTGTGCTATTTCAATTCCTCAACAAAGGCATCAGATATAGCAAGGACTTCTAGCAGACCTTACTTAACCACCTAGCAGCTAAAAGTCATCACAACAGAGATTTTAAGATGCATTCCCTTTCTTCACCCATATCTATTCTTTGGGGAAACTGTGTGTTCCCAAAACGTTTGCTGCTTTTATAGAAGGCAGGGTGGAGAAGTGTTGCCTTAGTACATCACTGTGGCTCCTGCTCAATGAACTTGACTGAAACAACATGTTTTCCTTCTCTCCTGCAGCAAGACCCTGACAATGGGCAGGTGTTTCCTGGCCCTGTGTCATCCCAAGGAAAGGGTGGCTATATTCCCATTTCCACAGCTCCTTTGGCTGGGCATCTGGAGACTTTGCTGCAGCTGACTTGGGTCTGGGCAGTTCTTGCCACCCTACATTTCCCAGCTCCCAGGAAAGCCCTTTGCCCTCCTGAAGCTGCACAACTTACGTTCTTTGCTGCTGTCACCCATCTGATGTCATACTTGTGGGAAGGAGCAGTTACTATGCAGGTGACTTCGAAAGGCTCGCCCACGATTCGCACGTGGTCTTTAGGGTACATCATCACTCTTACAGGCTCCTGCAGTGCTACACAAACACAAGCAGGGAAAAATTCACTGTCAGCTGGCCCAGTGACCCCATGTTCTTTGGAGATTTCCCAGGACCTGGATACTTTCTCCTTTCCATCCACTTAAGTCTCTTTACCCCCAACCTTCTCCTTCTGTTTTGTGTTCTCTGTGATAGTGCCTGCATAGATTTGAACACTGCTAAACCCACAGAGACCCACCTGAAGGAGCAAATTTGCCAGACCTTGATGGAACTCTGCCTTCATTAAATACCCTTTAAAGACTGCAGGTTCAGAAGGTTTTTCCTACCACTGGAGAGGAGCTTTTCCTTAACTATCTACTGTGGCCAGCTGGGCTCTTCCTGTCTCCCTGAGGACAGCAGAAACCCCAGTCCTTTACCTTCTTCCACAAACAGTCTCATTCTTGAAGACTTCTCTGCTTTTCCATTTATCACGGCTTGACATCGGTAAGGGCCCTTCTGCTCTCTCTGCACATTGTATAGTGTTATTCCTTTCTCAGGACTGAAAGAATAGTTCCTGGGTGAGAGATGAGCGGCATCATCCCTTATCAGGGTCACACTGGATCCGTACTCGGGGGCCGTGATGAGGCAGGGGAACTCAGCATTACCACCTTTGGTCACGGAGATACGGAAATAGGGGAGGTACCACACATTGCTGGGATCTGCAGAGGAGACAAGGTAGTCCAGAGACAAGATCAGAAAACACACTGAAGCTGAGAAACACATTCCAGCAAAGGCAAGCCTCCAGCATTGCTGCCCAGTGGGAGTTCGATGCTGGGGCAGCCCTGCTCAACACCCGCCTGACTCAGCCTCCAAAAACTCACACGAGCCCAAGTCCAGCTAAGGCACTTAAGGAGAGCACAGCGATCAACTCACAAATGTGCACAGGCAAGAGAGACTGAGAATTATCCTTTCTTCTAATTAAACTTTTCACCAGGGTGCTAATTTTATTTATGAGACCACCAGCTCCCCTGTGCAGGATGGTTCCTCTGGTACAAGGGAAGGGGTGAGCTCAAGTGGTGGAGCTGCCACAGCGTAACTTCTGGGTACAAGGATATTTGGGGTTCAGGTGGTGGTATGAGGATGTGATTAGTGTAAGTCTCTCCCTTATCTGAGGCACTGGCAATACTGGTAACTGGAAATTGCTGCTTTCCAGATCTCTCTGCTCATGACACCAAACAGACTTTCATCCCCAGGTTTGTTCAGGGAGGGAAGCCAAAGGAGATGGAGGGAGAGGTGCAGGCCATTCAGATATGCCTGAGATGTAGATGCTCCATAATTTATCCCACTACTTCAGCCACAGGCTCCATTGTATGTGGGCTTACATGGTTATGGGCAAGCCACTGCCCTGCACTGCTCCCCCAAAACACACACAGCCACAGAGAGGACCTGTGTAGCAGCTGTGCTCCCCGAAAGGCGGCTTCTCTTCCAGCATACATGGGAAGAGGGAAGCATGGTTACCTCTTACATACAGGTGGATACTTGCAACGCCTTTGTCACTGCTGTTGACATAAGCACACTTGTAGGTGCCTGTATCCCTGTAAGTGGCCTTGGGAATACTGAGTATGCTGCTGGTGTGGTTGCTGAGCACATCCTTTCGGCCTTTCCATTCAACTTCAGACTCTCCTGAGCAGTACAAGACGACTGGGTTACCCGCATTGACGACCAGAGCAGGGAGCTCAGGGCTGATCACGGGGGATGCCAAGCCTACAAAGGGAAAAGAAAAAGAGGGAGGATGCAAAAACAGTCCCTGATGATACTCTGTTGGAGTTCACACTGCTGAGCATGGAGTAGCTTAGCATGAGGAAGAGGATGGGCTCAGGACTCAAACTGGGATTTTTTTGTGTTGCATCACTCCAGCCATTCTCCATCCCACCAGACCAATATGGCCTGATGCACCCAGGAATTAATGTCAGGGAAGAGAGGAAAAACCCACAAGTGAACATTTAGAGCACTGGGACAGAAACAAGCCCAATCATCTGGAGCTGATTAGGCCAGATGCTAGTTTGGAAATAATTCCCATTGGGTTTTTCCTCTTCTCACAATATTTCTCCTTTTGTGGCAAAGCCAGAGCTTCTACCTGAACTTGGTTAGCCCAGAACACCATTTGGTGAAGTTTAATCCAAGTCCAGTAGATAGGGCTCTCTCTGTTGCATCAATGATGAGATGACCTAGAACAGATCTGCAGAAGCACCTGCAGAACTGCAGGTGAGTGGAGGCTTTTTGGTTGCTGGGCAGTGGATTTTGAAGGACACCTACTTATGCCTCATCATAGAGTCAGTGTGTTTTCCTTGCAGATACCATCAGAATGCTATGAAATGATTCAGCTTCGTTATCCATATTTAGAGGTGGGAAACTGAGGCATGGAAAAGCTCATGAAAGTCCATAGCTGCAGCTGTCCATACAGCACATCAGGCCTTGCTGACACTGGCATTGCAACCCAGCTGGACTTTGGATGCCAGCTCTACTTTGAAGATGGCTTCTCTGTTGGCTGAGTAAAGGGGAACCAGGGTCCCACTCCAGCCTTTAGTGTCAGAGGGAAATGTTTGGTTTGGGTTTTTTTTTCCCTCCCCCCACCCCCCATTTTGCTGCGTCAGCAAGTTCTTTGAGTCACCACCTATATTTAGGGTGGGGGAAGTGAGAAATGAATCAGTGCTGCAGGGCTGGGGAAGAAGCAATGCCACCCCCACGCCAGGCCTTCGGGGAAGACAGGAAACACATTGCAAATGGCTATCTGTGCTCAGGAGGCTTTGCACCCCCCTCCAGACCCCATCCAGCGCTATTCTCACACTTCTGCTTTCCTTCCTGGTTGCTAACTCACCCTCACATCTTAGAGGCACATACTGAGCTTCAAATAGCATGAAGGAGAAAGGTAGTTGCCCAATTCATCAATTTGCTGCTCTTCAGAGAGAGCACTGCAGACAGCGGTCATCTTGGCTAGTGGCAGCAGAAACAAGGACTGAGCCTGGTCTTGCAACACTCCAAACTCTGCAGCAGACTGCTCCAGACTCACAGGAGCTCTTTTTTTGAAAGATTTGTTGTCCAAGTGAACATAAAACCCCTAACTCATCAGGAAGCACGAGAGGGGAAAGCACCCTATATCAGTGCCATCAGTCCAGCTGCATTTTATTCTCCAGGGAAAAGGGGAGTGGTAGCCAGATATCACAGCTCTTGCAGGGAGGGCAGGAGAGAAGAGAAGGCTGCTTAGGGTCTCAGGTACCAAAGACAGGTTAAAGCACAGCTGTTCCCAGATGCAGCCTCAGACACGCTCCCTGTAACACAGCCAGCCATCCTCATCCACCCCTGCTCACAGCTCCTTTGGTGAGAAGGACTATACCCAAGGTACCAAGGTGCCCTGTGCTGCCAGCTGTAACACCAGAGCCTATCCAGCAGAGCTCATTTAATCAATCTTGAGCTGATGCCTCCCTCTGCACAAAGGGTTGCAAAGACTCAAGGCCCTGGAGAGCGTTGCTGGTGCGTGACAATGATGCAGATGCCCAGGGGAAACCCAAACAAGGCCTGGATCAAACTCACAGGTCCTGTGGGAAGATATAGAGGACAAGGAGCTTTGGAGCATGGAATATTTGACATTTTATCTCCCTGTTTTGTTTGGGTTGCTTTTTTTTTGGTGTGCAATGCTTTTATCTTTCTGTGGAAACAGGAAAAGCCTCATTTATTCCCAGAATGGAGAAAAACATACCCCAGAATCCTTTACAAAGCCACATTTTCCACATCTCTGAGATACAGTGTTCCTCCCTTTTTGCTAAGCTCTGTTTTCTAGTGGGGCTTGACAGGCTTCTGTCACTTTGGCTCTGTCACTGGATGCTTTCTCTGCTTTATCTGTCCCCCCATATCTAGGGCCTTCAGCACCTTTAATGGAGCAGCCAAGCTCTTTGACTCAGAGCTACATTCAAACTGGCTCAGGCACAGGCCATGTTGTAATTGATCCTTAGTTTGGCCACAAGAGGAGGACAAGAAAAACAGAAGTCATGTCCCTCTGCATCCCTGTGGTCATCAACTTCCAGCTACAGCCAGAAAAGGATCAGGGTAGGCACCCTTCCTAACAGTGAAGAAGCCAGAAGCCTTCAGGCCATCACTGGAGACTAATGTCAATGGCACAACCAGCACACAAGTGGAGCGAGCACAGACAGGGCAGAGACACTCAATGCAAGACAATGCCAGGTGAAGGCCACCCAAGTGTCCACTCTGTGTGTGCTGGGGGTTGAGTCAGACCAGTGGGTCCTTTTCCAGAATGGGGAAGCAAGGCTGCTGGGGGAGGATTTCTCCCTGCTGACCAGCCTGCAATCTTGCACGAAGCCCAAGGGTGTCTCTCTGCTGCTCCCCAGCAGCTTCCTCAGCCTTGTCGGTAACTGCTGGCCACACTTGGGTTGTGTAACCGTGACCTCTAGTTACAGCTGCAGGCCCTGTCCCTGTCTCTCCTATGCCAGCCAAAACACTACTTTCCTCTGCTGAGGGTTTGGAAATGGTGGGGAAGGAGAAGTGAAGGCTGGTAAATCAGAGAGGCTCATGAGCCTTGCCACAGAGGTCAGTCATCAAGACTTTGACTTGGTCCTGGGGGATAACTAGGGTAAGGTCTGGCCCTGGGAAGGACCCATACTAGGCTCAAGCTCCCCTTTCTCCTTCCTCAACAATAGGAGGAAAGAGTTTGGTTTCCAAAGACACTTTCCCCAGAGTCACCTACAGTATCTTGGGGGCAAGGAACATCAAAAGGGTGCTTGTTGCATCTCTGCCTAGGGCTTCTACCTCAGAGGTTGAGAGTCATCCACAACAAGAAAACAAAAGAAACCCCAGGAAGACCTCTCAAGATGGCCAAGAATACAGATGTGAGCTCATTGCCTTGCAAATCCTTCCCCTGCTTGATCTGGAGCTGGGATTTGAGCTCACATCATACCACATCAGTCCTGGTTACACTCAGAAGATGCACTTGCCTTCCAATAAGCAGAAGGAAGTCAGGCTCAGGCTCCAGCTCGAGGGTATTGCTTTGGACAACTCTGGCATGTTACAGGTGGCCAACAGTGACAGCACTCAGACAAACGTCTGTCTAACACCCTGACGTGGCAGGCTGTGCCTGATGAAGATGTCTCAGCTGGTAACTTGCATTGCAAGTGCCTCAAGGAACCTTTGAGGAGAACTTGACATCTATCACTATGATCTCCCACAGATCTACATCAGACCTGCCTAGTCTCTATTGTCTTTAAAAAGCATAAGAAATTAAAACCCCTGCAGCCTTCACAGCCCAGTTCTCAGCCTAGCAGGCCTGGAAAAAGCCTGCTCAGGATGTCAAACACACAGTGAAGTGGAACACCATGCAGCACAACAGCAAGAAGGATGCTGATTTCCTGGGCTGAAAGTATGGCCACAGCAGTGCCTCAAGAGGGGTTCACAGCCGCCCTGCTGCGTGCCTGATGACTTCCCTCTCCTGGATTGCCCCCTTCCCACCATAGTCTCCTTGTGTGGAGAGTAAGGTCAAAAGGATAATGAAGTGTCACAAAAGATCTGAGAGGCTGTCAGTGCTTCAGACCGAGATTACCAATACTGACTTGTGCCTGGTTGCAAGCCTCAGAACAGGCTGAGTGACTTTGTCTTAAGGGTGATGGGTTATCACCTTTTTACCATCTCCACAGCCTTAAACCCCAGGTGTATTCACTTTTCCCTCCTTGGCTGCTCAAGTTTTGTTTCCATCATAGGTCTAACACCTCTACAGCCCTTGTGTGCTTCCCAGCACTGCCAGAAAACAGCAATCCTCAGACATAACCAGCTGGACACAAGGTGCCAACACAGCCAACTTTCCCAGCAGGCCAAGCACCTCCAGCTCTTGCCCTGCTTGGGCAGAAGGTTGTTTCAAAGACCACTTTCTTCAGGACACACTCTCTGCTGAACCTCTCCTTCTTCCTAATCCCAGCTCAGACCCAAATGACAGGAAATTCCCCTTACCTTCTCCTCACTGCCAAGGTTCTTCCTATGCTGCATACACCTTTCCAAACCCCTTGGCCTTATCCTGGCAGTGCTGCAGGCAGGCAAGAGCAAGCCCTCAGCACAGCTGCTCCAGAGCCAGCACAGATTAGCAATACAGAATCACAGAGCTGTAGGGGTTGGAAGGGACCTCGAGAGATCATCGGGTCCAACCCCCCTGCCAAAGCAGCTCCCCAGCTCATACTGCACAGGTCGGCGTCCAGATGGGTCTTGAATCTCTCCAGAGGAGGAGACTCCACACCCCCTGGGCAGCCTGTCCCAGGGCTCCCTCACCCTCACTGGGGAAAAGTTCCTCCCCATGTTGGTGTGGAACTTCCTGTGCTCCAACTTGCACCCATTGCCCCTTGTCCTGTCCCCACAGACACTGAAAAGGGGCTGGCCAATTCCCCCTGCACCCCATACTGAAGATATTTATAAACATTGATTAGGTCCCCCCTCAGACTTCTTTTCTCCAGGCTGAACAGCCCCAGCTCTCTCAGCCTTTCCTCACAGGATAGATGCTCCAGGCCCTTCATCATCTTCGTAGCCCTTCTCTGGACTCTCTCCAGGAGATCCCTGTCCTTTTTATACCAAGGAGCCCAGAACTGGACACAATACCTCAGGTGGGGCCTGACCAGGGCAGAGTAGAGGGGGAAGATCACCTCCTTAGACCTGCTGACTGACCTCCCTCTGTAGCGACAGGCAGCTCTGGATGGTCTTCAGGAAGCTGCTAAAGCCAAGTCTGCACTAAAAACCAAGCCAGTGTCTCTTCCCTTCTACACCATGGAGTAGACGTGTTCTCTGGCCTTCTCCCTGCCCACACCAAGGTTCTTTACACCTGCCCACAGCAGCAGCATCTGCCCCATGAAGCAGCCTCCAGAAGCAGGGACCACCCCAGCCAACAGCAAGCTTCTGGTAGACATGATTTCCACCCTCTATCACCAGGACCTGAGCACCCATTAATCCAACTTCAGCGCTGCCCCCTCCTCATGTGAGGAAAGATGGGGCCTTCACACCAGACACCCAGGAAACCCTCACTGCATCCCAAACCTATCCCAGAGTGACACAGAGACACTGTAAGGCTTTGAGGGACCAGTGGACCTACCGTGCTGGATGCCAGCTGCAGCAAGCAGCAGCAGAAGAGCAGGACCCATGTCCCCAGGGGCTGTGGTGCCCCCAGCACGAGGCAGGGACGCAGCTGAAGGATCCTCTCAAGCAGCAGGCACCTCTCCTCTTGGGCACAGTCCCCAGCACTCCCTCAGCAGGAGCTTCTCCTTTCTGAGTTGACCACAAGTTAAGAAATTCCCTTTTTTTTGTTTGTTTTTGAAACGGGAGGGGAAAAAAAAACCAACAAGTGATGCTTTGAGATGTCACCAGTGACAAAGCCCTTGGCAGAGGTGGGGCTGTGCACACACCCCCACCCCTCCAGCCCCAGGTTCCCACCCCGGCCTCAGACCCTCCTCAGAGAAGGGCTCAGCCCCAGTCTGCTCCCCAGGGCTAACAGGGGCTGCTGCACCGTGACAAAGTTCAGGATAACCCCAATCTGCCCTGGCTACTGCCACCCAAGCCCCCAGGGACTGCTGCATACTTGCCTGGGGACACCCAGAGCCAGGCTATCACCCACCTCCATGGTGGAGGACTTCATTTTACCTCAGACTTTCACTGGCTGCAGGTCCTGAGGGCCAACACAGGGTTCAACCCTGAGCAGCTTCCAGGTGAGGAAAATGCTTGTGAAAATGACAGATAATATTGGTTTAACCAAGAGCATGATTCCCAGTGCAGAGACAGGCCATGCAGCCACACAAGCTCACCCCCACATCCCACTCCAACATCATGCAGAGGCAACATCAAGGGCAACCAGCTGCAGGCTCACCTTCATTGCCCTCCCCAGCAAGGAGACACATTGGGATTCAGCCTGCAGACCCTCTTAAGCCTACAGCAGGGCTGGGGAACCCACAGGAACCCTCAGCTCTCCTCCTCTCCCTGTACCCCCAAACCTCAGGCTCATAACAACCCAGTTACCACCAGCCAGCTACAGGACTCAATCATAAACCCTTCTCCCCAGAAGCCCACCCAAACCTCCTGCTCTGCTGGGGAGGCTTTTTGAAGCTGTTTTCTAACTGACAACCTGGTAGGCACCTGGGAGCAGTAATTAGGCACTTAGTTAACGCTGCCCTCGACTATGTTGCTTCCAAAACAGGGGCTCAAAGCAAAACAGCTCTCATAGGAATGCTCAAGTCAGCAAAATGCTAGCTGGCCAGGTCAGACACAGGGTGCCCCTTGCTCTCTGCTCTGTCTCTGGGTAACCTCACACTGCAGCAAAAGTTCATGGCAGGTCACTGCAGCTCCAGGGTGGGACATTATGGCCATCACCTGACAGTGCTGGGAAGCACAGGGGAGGAAGGTCCTCTCTGGGGTGAGCCCTGGGGCTCTGCCTTAGCTGCACTCAGCTGCAGCCCCATCAGTGGGGAGGTGACAGGGACACAGGCTGTGAAACGTAGGCACAAACAGAGAAGCTTTTCCAAAATGCCAGCACAGAGGTGCCTGTTTAATCTGTACCTGCAATGCAAAGGTGCCAGGCAGAGGGGTGCCCTTCATACCTCTGCAGACTGGAGGTGGACAGGCTTCTCCAAAGGTTAGAGAGGTACCAGCAAGACAACATCTTGGGGCCAAGAGATGAGAGCATGGCTGACTGTGCTGAAGATGACTAAGAGTCATAGGACCATGGAAAGGTCTCTTGGTTTTGGCTAGAGGGATAGTTGGAGAGCGTGAGGGAGCCCAGAGAGAAGGAAAGGCAGCTTTTGGCTGGAGAAGATTTCCTCTCAGCAGTTTTTCCTGGCAGGATGTGGGGAAGAGGCAGCGCTGTGCTCTGGGGGACTCAAGCCCAGCAGTGAAGGGCTGTCAAGTGGCTGGGCAGCAGGAGATGTCTGCCTGATTATTCTTTCCTCCTTTTGAACCAAAGGGGCCTTTTAAAGGATATTTGTTTCCCTTCTTCTTCTTTTTAAGTTTGGGAGTTTGGTGGTGTGGTTTTTATTTGTGTTTTTTTTTTCATTTCTTTTCCAGGAACAGATGCCAGCTCAGAGAAACCTGACTCACCAGTGTGAACAAGAACCAAACCAGACACACTTCATTCAGAGAAGGGAAACAATCTCTCAGCCTCCTTTGTCCTTGAGGTGGCCCCTGCAGAGCATCTCTGATGGCAAGGGTCTGTAGATGACAAGTCACAGCCTGTGCACACAGGTCCCCAAACTGGACTGGGCACACCTGGGATGCTCAGGCTAGTGGGACAAGCTGTCTGCTGGGGTTCTGCCCTCACTTTTGGTCATCTCTCCCTGCATGCAGGCTGCACCCCAAATCCTGCGGTTACAAGCAGCAGGTCAGCCACAGGAGTGCTGCTGGGGTTCACGTGCCCAAGCAGCTCTGAGGAAGGGGCAGGGATGCTCTCAGAGGAGCTGCAGCCCTACTTGGAGTAACTCAAACACCAAGGGTGTCTGTGGGGGTCCTGATGGCCGGGAGGGTGTGCTGGGGGATGGTATGAGACTTGCCTGGTGCCTGCCCAGCTGCAGGCAGGTTGTGGAGGGCAGAGTGGAGGCTGCTGTGTGCCCTGGTTGGAAGCACTGGGTGCTCAGGCTTGTTTCCCAGGCTGGGAGTGGGGATGGGCTGTTCCAGCCCTAAAAGACCCCTGTGCTGAGTACAGCTGGCCATGGTGTTGTGTCTGTCTGTCCTGCCTGCAGCAGTCTGGGCACACATGTGAAACCCACGTCCCAGCTGAGCTGCTGGTAGCCAAACAGCTAAAACCCCTGTTTGCATCAGGCCATGTTTGTCTCCCCAGTCAGAGTTTCTCTGCTTCCCTGAGCTCTTCCATGAGGTGCCCATCTCATCCCTGGAGAGGAGACTTGTTTCAGGGTGGCGAAATGTCCTGCTGGGAGTCCCCATGTCTGCCTACTCATTCCCAGCCCCATCACCCCTTCCCTGGTGCACCCCAAGATGCTGAGCAGAGGTTGGGGAGTGGGAGCCAGCTGGATTTAGGGCTGAGGTCTACCAACCCCCTCTCCCTGCTTCCCCCCAAGCCTTTTCTGCAGCCTCTCTGGAGAGGAGGTGATTTTTTCCCCCTGCTGATTCAGAAAAATGCCCTCCCTGTCTGACTGTTGTGGCTGAGCTGTGCCAGGTGACTCACAGTGTATCTGGGGAGAATCAGCCTGAGCTGGTCAGGGAGCCTGCAACCCTCCTCTCTGGCAAACGGAGCAAAGACAGAAGCCCAGGACAGGCTGTGCTGGAGTGGGGAGCCTTGCTGGGACTTGGACCTGGCTCCTGCTGCAGCCAGGGTCTCCAGCCTTTGGGTACGCAAGGGGTTTCCAGGAGCTGAGGGAGTCACAGCTTCTGCTGGAGAGGATTTGCACCAGGGCTGCCTCATGCAGGCTGAAAATAGGGTCAAACACCAATATATTTGAATTTCAGTTCAAAACTCCCTCTTAACATCAACCCAGGGCTTTCCAAGCAGCTCAGAGCTGGCTGCAAACAGCTCTGCCCAGCAGCTCAGGCCATTTTCAGGAGTGGTTTCATTGGAGCCAGAGAGAAGAGAACACCTTGGGCTGGACTCAGGGGGTGCCTGTGTCCCATGGGGCTGGGGAGGTGACTGGGGGAGGTGAGGGGAGCAGGAGGAAAGCAGGGGGACATGTGGGCCTGAGAGAGTGGTAGTGGGGGGGAGCCAGTATTTTGGATTGTGTCTTTAAGGGGCATCAGAGAATTCCTCAGCCCAGAGGGAGGGGAGGAGAACCCAGCTGGGAAGAGAGCTCGACATAGGGACCCCCATGCACTGCAATGTCACCCCTGCCCCCCTGCTACCCCCAGTTTCTCCCCCTGCTACCCCCAGTTTCTCCCACTGCCCTGAGCTAGAAAATGATGTGGTTTTCCCCAGCTTCTGCAGCCCAGTGCTGTCCTGTCTGGCAGCTCCCACATCCCTACCCTGATCTGAGCACAGACCCAGTGATGCCCCCAAGGGGCACGTCAAACCCTTGCTTGGGGCTGCTGGCCCAAACCTCTGGCACTGGAGATACACGTGGGAACTTTCCCCAGTATCATCCCCTCTACTTGCCTCCTCCCAGTGCAAGGCAACCCACAAGCTGGCCAGATACTGGAGAGATGGGGCAGATCCTGCCCTGCTCATAGCCCCTCTTCCTTACCACGTCTCTGGGCTCAGCTGTTGCCTTGCTGTCCTCCTCTCTGCCTGGCTCCCAGCTTGGCTTTCACTAAGCACTGGGGTCATGCACAGCGTATTAAGGTGCTTAGCCTTCACCCACAACATGGTTAAGCTGTATTCCCAGCCCCATCTGACTGGGAGCACCCAAAAGCAGGCAAACAAAGGAAGAGATGGAACTCTGCAAAAAGAAAAACACCTTTATTTTTAAACTCTTTCTTTAAAAACATATCTGTAAAAGTTTACAGCATAAAAATAATATCTCATGGCTATAGATGTGACATAGTAGAAATCCTACAAATACATCTGTAAACCTAGGAAAATGTTAACTCTTTGGTACCTTAGTCTGAACTCTGTTTTTTCCTTTGCCCTTGGGATGGTTTCTGACAGACAGTGTGGAGGCAGGTGCTGCTGGCAGTTCAGGGATGCTGCAGATTAACAGTGTGATGCCAGCAAGCTAGGATGGCAGGAGGGGGGGAGGGCAGAGGGCACACTTTGGGCATGCTTTGCAGTTCTGGTGCAATCCATGAAGGATGAAAGGACAGGGACAACGGGGCACTGCAGGCCTCCCAGTACAAGCTGGCTTCCCTGCCTCCTCCCACCCCAGCAAGAGTCATCTCTCCATCTTCCCTGCCTTTATCCCACCCCAGCAAGAGTCATCTGTAGCTCCTGGAGCTACACTGGAGCTGTTCCCCTGCCTTTCCCAAATCCAACTGGGTCCATCTTAGCAAGTCCCAGAGACCTCAGTGCTCTGGGTGAGACATGGGCATTATGCTGGGAGCCCAGCTACCCATGTGCTGGCCAATGAAACCTGATTTTTTAACAATACCTGGCCTGCCCTGGGCACATCCTGCAGACAACATGGTGTCTCCACCTTTATAGTCAGCCCCAGCCCATCAGCATGGAGTCAGGGCTGGGGTGTGCTACTGGAAAGACCTGTGCCTGTCCCAGGAGCTGCCCGGTGCCCAGTGGAGACCTGCAGCTGCCCCAGCTGCTCTCTGCTCTGCAACCACCTGGGGAGAAGGCTTCCAAAAGGCTGCCAAAGGGCAACCTTCATGTTCTCCAAATGGGAGCACAGCCAAACTGCAGCCTAGCTCCCTGGGGCTGGCTTGGCAGCCTGCTCCTCTCCTGTCCCGTGGTTCACACTGTGAACTGGCCACCTTGATCCTGGGACCTGAGCCAAGCACTGAGCACAGCCAGTGCCTTTCCTCAGGCCTGTGTGTTGGGGTGTGGGGTCTGTGTCCTTAGTGTGGTAGGTGACATCTCATTTTAGAATAAAAAAGCCCCCAGAAGGAGACATCTGTGAAATCCCCTTCTCCAGATCTGCCCAGCTTTACACAGACCCAGCTTCCCCACAGCCAAAGCTTAACCCAGTGCCCAGTACCCTGTATCTGTGGTGCTGCCTCTCCCCCAGCCCAGAGCCCTGACTGGGAAGAAGGGGAAGAGCCATTTCTCACTTCTGGTTGACTTCCTCCTGCCTGTACATCTGCACTGCACTTCTGCCTCCCATCCCCATGGGACTCCACCACAGTCCCCTTGGCAGGTAAACAGAGACAATTTAGCTACAAGTAAAGTCCACTGTGCCCTAGATTTCTGACCACAACACAAACACACACTAAATGTGACACACTCACTAGGAACACGCTCAAACTGAGACAGACTAAAGGATTAAAACCTGTGTGCTCATCAGTCTGAGAAGCATCTTGAACGTGGACAGAGACACTGGAGTGTGGCATTAGTTTCTGGGATACACTTAGGTATGAAATAGTGACTCTGGCAGTAGGATTATGCATATATTGGTGCTGATAATGCCATAACAGCTGTAGAGTAAAATATAATCTACAAATAAAAAGATATTGCACTAGAGGTGGGCCCAAGCTGTGGCACGTGGCCCTTTTGTGGGGCTCAGTTTGGGTTCACCTCTAAACATGAAAACACACCCAAATAGAAATACTGATTATTGAAATAGAAACCCAGAGGGACTGGTTTTTCTTCAGAATCTCATGGAGAAATCATGGCTACAGAACCAGTGGGCCCCCAACACATGACTCTTTCTGCTGGCCATCACCCACCGGGTCACACTGGGACCAGAACATGGATAACACAGAGAGAGAGAGAGAGAGAGGGAGCAGGGGTTGGATCCAGCTCCCTGTGTCAAGAAAGCTTGTCTAGGGGGATGCTGTAAGCTTCAGCCCTGCTGAGCCCCCCTCCCTTTGAGGAGAGATGCAGGGATGCTTAGGAAAACAGGGTGGCTTTGCCCAGCTGCCTGCCTGTCCCTGGCTGAGTGTGTGCCTGCCCTCCCTAAATCATGATGAGAATAGTTGAGTGAGGACAGGAACATAAATATTTGGCCAGATCTCTCTGGAGGGGACAGCAGTACCATTTTGCAGAGTCTGGTGTACCTACTTCAAGAAGGAAGATGGAGGTGGGGGTTAGCACCCCCCCAGCAGCCAGAACAGGCTGGGATGCAAAGAGTAATGGCAATACATCTACCAACAGGACAAAACACAACTGGCATCCAAGTGTAGCTAATGCCCAGGACAGGATTCCTGAGTTCCCCAAGCTGGGAAAAGAAATGGCTCTCCTCTTTTCAGGACTGTGGAAACTATTTGATAGTGGGAAGTTAGTCATTTAATTAGCAATTAATCTGTACAAGATGGAGTTCAGTACAGGATTTGTGAAGTAAATAAGCAAATGGCCAAAGGGAGGGTGAGAAGGAGTTAATGGATGGGGAAATACCTGGGCTGGAAGGAGGTAGTAGGAGTAGCTCTCTAGGGTTGCTCTTGGTGCTAGAAATATGGAATATTTTTATTAGTTGGTCCAGCCCAAAAAGAACAGCTTGTTAACAAAATGTGCTGATGACCCAATGTCTGGAGCAGGGAGTGTCTTGGTTAGAGATGCTGGAAGAGTAGAAAGATGCAGATGCTCAGACTGGTCAGAGGATGACTCCAAACTACCAGCTTGTTCAGGCAAGGAAAAAGCCAACCTTATCCAAAGCTACACCAGGCAAGTCAAATCCAGTACAGACCAGAACTATTAATGCCCTATGCAAGGTCTTGATTGGAACTCACCTGGAGCATGGGGTACTTCTGGCCACCTCTGATAGAGAAGGACAAATTCAACATGGAGCTGGTGCAGGCAGGGGCTAGAGGGTGATCTGATGTGCCATCCTATGGGCTCAAGTTGCAGCAACATGGATCCTACCAAGCACCTTACATGTTAGAAAACCAGAGTGGTCTGACCCCAGGGATCTCACAGCTCTGTGGTTAGGATAATTTAATGAACTGTGGCCAGGGATGATGTCTCCTTCATTACAAGCAGGAGAAATAGAGCATGGAAAAACAGTTTGTCATTCACAGTGTGTTTCCTTCCTATGGGTGGTGGGGAATCTGACCACATGGGCTGAAAATATACTCCACCAGCTGCCAATAAAAGTGCTAGTTCTTATGTTCACATTTTTACCAAGGACATCAGCCCACAAAACACCTTCTTCTCTTTTAAGCTACATAAATGGCAGCACTGCAACGATAGACAGCTTAAAACAGAAGCTGTTTTGCTGGGGATTTCTGGCAGAAGTTTCGTATTTTGGGGGGGAAAAAAATAATTAAAAAATCAATTTCTCAGTGGCTCTGAGGTGGCAGAAGCCCAGCAAGATGCTGGTTGAATTTCTGGCTTTTTAACCATGCCTGTGCAGTTTGGGTAGGATGCAGAGAGAGATGTGTGTGAGTAGGACAATGAAGGGGTTACTGGTAGTGAGGGGCATGCAGCAAACAGAGCTCCATGCAAGGTGAACCTTCTCCTTTCAGAAAAGACCCTGCTAGTTTCTGTGGTGTCAGACCTCTAATTTTGGGGGGGTCCAGCTTTCATCTGCGCAGAGCTGGGGTTGGTGGCTGATTCTAAAAGCCTGATGGTCCTCCTGCTTTGAGTCTCCTCATTCAAGTGCCAGCTGAGAGCACAAGGAGTCCCAGGCCTGCCTGTGAGAAGCAGGGAAGGAGGTGAGGAGCAGAAGGAAGGTCTCTGTCATTTTATTCTTCAAAACACTTTCCAAGGGAGATGAATCCTCCCCAATTCCTCTTGCTCTGCTTGGTTCCCCATGACACTGGATCCACAGCCCTGGCAGGCTATGCCTGGCCCTCAGAAAGCGACAGGGTATGAGATACAGTTCAAAACAGCTCACCAGCCTCTCTCCCTCTCTTTCTCCTTTGAGATGTCCCTGGGTGGGTGTTCTGGCATCCTTACAGCTCCCTGTAGTGTTTCTATGACTCAGGAGGGACCAGTGAGATCTCTCATCCTGAGAAAGGGTGTTCAGGTGGAGTCTATCAGAAGGGAGCCCTTGCTTCTCAAAGATAAGGCACAAAGATTTTGCAGCTGGTGGAATGAACTGGTTTCCCAGCAGATGAGCTGGGCTTAGTGGCAGTAGAAGATTAATGAGTAGCCATATTGCTTCCTTATACTGGCCCTGGCTAGTGGATTAATGTATTTGTTCCCTTTAAAACTTCAGTGGAGAATAGTTAGCTTAGTGTCCACACAGATGACACGAACAACACTGGATTGCCTTCTTTGCTACCACAACAGCTATTGTGAGAGTATTTTGACTTCCTGGCATGCCCTTGGGGCTCCTGGTGCCATCCTGGGCACAAAGGGTGTGACAGTCCCTCGAGGTGGATGCAGAGCTGTGCCCCAGAGCCATGGGTACCTGTAGTGCTTGTGACACCCTCTCCATGGTAGAAAAGCTGTCCAGAAAGGAAGATGGTGACTCAGTATCTCTAAGACTCTGGCTGGTCTCTCCAGGACTTGGCTGTGCTTGGAGGAGAATCTACCCAATACATACTTGATCTCCAGCAGCTGAAGGTGGGTGGTGCAGGTTCTCTGCACCCCAGCAATGAGCTCCAAGCAAACCATCTGTCCCAGTGGCATTTCACAGAACCATGGTGTGGCTAGTGCTGAGTCCATCAGAGAAGTGCTGGTGCAGAGGAGATGAAACTCATTGCCATCTAAAGAGCATGGAGGGGAAGAGGCTGGAGAATCATCTCAGCAACGCAGAAAGCAGAGTCTCTTGTGGAGATCCAGCCCACGTCTTCCACTTGAAAAGAAGATGTTGGTCTGTGAGATGTCTCCCTCCCGCAGTGGTTTGTTCACTGAGGAGGATGTGGCAGTGATCTGGAAGGTTGCTGGCACTGAGCCACCTCTTCGTAAGGAGGAAGGGGATGGCAATGGGGAAAAGTCTTTCATTCCCCTCCCAACGCTGGGAGACAGGAGGGAAGGAAGAATGCTGGGACAGATGGGGATGTCCTGCTGTACAGGCACAAAGCATGGCTCTCTGCGATGCCTGGGTCAGCCCCTCAGCTGGCCTCGCTGGGGGAGATGCAGAGTGAGCCCGGCTCTGACTACAGGAAACTCTCCTCCTCCTCTTGGTGCCCTGTGGCCAGCTCCTGGCAGCTTGGCTGTGGGTCAGATTCCTGCTCCTCATCCTGATGGAGGCCCAGAGGGCTGTCACAGGATATTGTAGATGATGTGTTGGCCTCGTTCAGCATAGAGCTGAAGGGAGACAGGAGGGAGAGAGAAATTAGTGCTTTGTCCCAAGTCTGGTGGGAGAGGATTCCCAGCAGCTGAGAAGTGTGTGGAGCTCCCAGCAGCCCCACTGTATCTGAGCAGCATTCCAGAGAGGAACAGATGATATTGGTTGGGTCTGTTCAGCTCTCAAACACAAAACACAGCCATCTAGGTTCTGCAGACTGTGGACCTCTGCATGGTTTCCTCCTTGACAGTGGGGTTGCACATCCCCAGCTGTGCTGCCTGATGTACAGGGATGTGACATGGCACCTTATCGTAGCTCATGTCCCAGCTCCCTTGGTTCATCTCAATCCCTCTGGGCTCCTGCAAGGTCACAGCACCTCAGATGGTGGTGACACTGCCCTGCTGCTCTCCCAGTAAACCCACCCATGGTTTACCCAGCATCTCCATCTCCTCTTAAGGCCCCTGTTTTCAGATGTGGGCAGTCAGGGGAAGAGACAACCCTCAGAAGCCATGTTTTTACCTGGCCCGGCTGATGGAGGTCTCCTGAGGGAGGTCACAGATGGCCTCAGGTTTGGGGTCAGGGAGAGGGATGATATAATCATTCTCTCCCCCGTTCTGGTGCACGGCTGTGTAGAGGATGCTGCTGGTGGGGGAGCTGGCAGGGACTCTGGCGTTGTTCAGCCCGGGGATCGTGGGTCTTGTGCGGACAACGGCGGGGTGGTCACTCTTCATGAACTCTTCATCCACCTGCTGGTACCTCTGCTCACAGGGCAGGTCACCAGAGAAATGGGGAAGGTCATGTGAGTGGAGAAAATGCACGTGTGTTTTATGTGCTCTCCCTGTCTGCTAGGCTTTTTCAATAGGGGCTGGCATCTTAGAATCATAGAATCACAGACTGGAATGGGTTGGAAGGGACCCCAAGGATCATAGAGCTCCAACCCCCCTGCCACAGGCAGGGCCACCAACCTCAGGCCTGGGTCTACACAAGGTTGCCCAGGGCCCCATCCAACCCGGCCCTGAACACCTCCAGGGACGGGGCACCCACCCCCTCTCTGGGCAGCCTGTTCCAGCCCCTCACCACTCTCTCTGTAAAAAACTTCTCCCTAATACCCAATCTAAACCTTCCCTCCTTCAGCTTTAATCCATTCCCCCTTGTCCTACCATTGTCTGCCCTTTTAAAATGTTGATTCCCTTCCTATTTATAATCTCCCTTCAGGGACTGGCAGGCTGCAATGAGGTCCCCCCACAGCCTTCTCTTCTCCAGGCTGAACCAGCCCAGCTCCCTCAGCCTCTCTTTGTAGGGCAGCTGCTCCAGCCCTCTGATCATCTTCGTGGCTCCTCTGACCCCTCTCCAACAGTTCTACATCTTTCTTGTACTGGGGGCCCCAGCTAGGTCCTGGCTCCACCAAAGACATGTTACGAATATTTTGTAAGGGAGAGCTCAGGGGCACAGTTCCACAGCCCCAAAATACCAAACAGTTGGAGGCAGCTTTTTGATCTCCTGCCAGCTCTGATTTCTGCAGTTACTGAGATACCAACTGCCTGTCTGGCAATGCCAGTTGTCTCAGAATTGTCCCCTGGATGCCAAACCACCTTCATTGGCCATTTAAGCTTATACAGCCTTAGTCACAGCAAAATCCTGTGGCACAGCAGCATTAAACACTGGCCTCCAAACCCTGACCCTCTGTCCTTCCAGCACAGGGGCCTTTGAACATACCTTTCTGTAGCAATCCACCAAAAGGTTTCCCATAAGCACCACCAGCTGTGAGAAGGATGGTCTGATCTCAAACTTCTCCTCCCAGCACTTCTGCATGATATCATAGCTAACAAGAGGGAGGAGAGAGCACTCTGGTGAGTTAGAGGGTGAGGAAGGCAGAGGCAGAAACGCTGCTGTACTTTGTGTAAGGCAGGACCAGGGCAAACATGTATGGGCAGCACTTACATTTCATCAGAGGCGTGGGTGGGTTTGGACATCCGATACCCGCGTTTGATGGCATTGTAGAACTGTTCATTCATAGGCAGTTCAGGGTATGGAGTTCCACCTGGGTGTAAATGGAGAGCAGGAAATCAGGCTGGTGGATTGCCTGATGCTCCCCTGCCAACATGCATTTCACACCTGGGTTTCTTTTTCTTTACCTTTTCCTGTTTCATTTCACTTCCAAATGGCAACGTCAGCATGGGAAAGAAGGAGACAGGGAATGAAGTGCTACTCTGCCTGGGAAGGCTGGGACTTGAGGATTAGAAATGGATTTCTGTTTTCTTTGGGAATAGATCCTGCTAACATGCTATCAGACCTACAGGCACCACCATGATGTCCAGGGCACATACCTAGAGTAAATATCTCCCAGAGGAGAATCCCAAAGGACCACACATCGCTCAGGGTGGTGTAGAGGTTGTTGAAGATGCTCTCTGGAGCCATCCACTTCAGGGGCAAGAAGGTCTAAGAGAGAAAAAAAATGGAATGAGAGTCAGCTGCATCTACAGCACTTCTTTCAACAGGTGAGAGCCCAGCATTCAATTTACAAGCAGAGAAGACCCTTCAGAGCTGCCTATCAGCCCAACACATGTGTCAACCACTTCTTGGAGGGACCAGTTTCCTCTTTCCTTGTGCAGGATGAACCCAGCAGGCAGAAGGGAAGAGTAGGTGAGTTACACCCATTTCCATCACTTTCTGCCATGATGAGCCATCACAGTGTGCACTCCCTGTTCCCCAGTTCTTGGGGAGTCCACTGACTTGCACAGCATGGCCACAACGCTCCTGGAGGGAGTTCAGGCTCATCTGGACTTTGGAAACCTGAGACCAGGCTGAAGAGGGCAATGGGGTGACCAGGACAGAGCCAAAGGACACAACCAGCCTTTTCCTGCTCTTATGCAGAGTGATACACAAGAAGGACCCTCACTTGACCAGTCTGTATGCAGCACTGTCTGTGCTGCTCCTGGGATTCGCTTGCACAATGAATACCAAAATAATCCCCAGGAAGGATTGCAAAGGGGCCCAGTTTCATTTCCTGTTTTGGAAGGAAAAGCAGTTATGCCAAGGCTGGACTGGAAAACCCCAGCCCCTCTGTAGGAGGGTCTCCCTGCCCAGGTGCTGTGTACCTGTCTGCCATCCCATGCAAATGGGAGAAAGCACAAGAGAAGAAGCTCATAGAGTAGATAAAGGTTGGGTTTTGGGGGATGTGACTCCACTCTCAGCTCCCCCAGCCTCAGTTTCTCTGGGAATTACCTGGCCTGCTTTGCTTGGGGCTGCATGTTCCCAGATGCCCCAAGGCTGGAGTGAACATGCTGCTGTTGAAGTCACAGGGGAGCTTCTGGGGAAGCTCAGTTACAGCCTCATCCTCTCCTGCCTCGAAAGACTGGAGATGTCTTTCTGGAAAGTAACTGCTCACAGGAGAACACTTCCCCTTACCCTGTGGTCTGGTGGTTAGAGCAGAAGTCTGTGAACCTCTTCCCAGAGTGGTCAGTGATTCACTGCAGCACTGCCAAGCTCCCTAGCCTTGCACTCCTCCATCCTGCTGCTCAGGACCAGGCTCAGTGCCACTCACGAAAGGGATGCAGCACTGCTGCCAGTGATGGGCTGTACAGGGACAGTCCTTAGCTTTTCTGCTGTTGCCCCTGTTCTTCTGTAAATCTGGAGGCATGGGCATGCAATTCTGCTAGTCCACTGCATGCAGAGCACATCAGGTGCAGGATGTTTGGCTGTTGACACCATCTCCTGGTAATCCTGCCCTGCCACCAGCCCTGGGCACAGTGATGGACTGGCAACTCACAGGGGGAGCACATAGGGGTTGCCAGGCTCAGAGTCCTGGGAAGAAAGGCTTTGCATGGCTCCAGGTACTTACGCTGCCTTTGGAGATATAGTTGGAATCCCTCATGATGTCCCTTGCCAGGCCAAAGTCACAGATCTTCACCAGCTTCCCCTCACAGATGAGGACATTCCTGGCAGCCAGGTCACG
The DNA here is from genome assembly GCA_022605575.1 of Laterallus jamaicensis coturniculus. Classification (NCBI taxonomy): domain Eukaryota; kingdom Metazoa; phylum Chordata; class Aves; order Gruiformes; family Rallidae; genus Laterallus; species Laterallus jamaicensis. The sequence continues at coordinate 15,071,052 of JAKCOX010000016.1, read as the reverse complement.
ATGCACACACTGTAGGAGGGAGGCAGGGCTCTGTCACTGTGAGGGGCCCCCAGACAGCCCAAGGAAGCAACCCAGCTCCAGCACTAGCCTATTTCTGGGGCTGCAGGGACAAAGGTATAATAATTTGAGACACCTCCTCCACCTCCAGGGACAACCATGGCTCAAATTTGCTGCTCACCTGGACTGCTATCCCCATGACAGAACCAGCCATACAAATCTGACAAGGGAGATTTGAACAACCCAGCAGAGGGGATTGCCAGGGCCTGACCAAGCAAGGGGGCTGGTGGGCTGGCAAGGAGGGCATGTCTCCACCTCTGTGTGGACAATCCAGTCTGAAGACATCAGAGTTACACCAGCCTAGCTTGTGCCTCCTGGTTTGCCAGCGTCTTAGATGTTTTCCATACAAACAGCCCTAAAGTTTGCCCAAGACCCTGCCCGATCTGCATGGTGATATTACGCCACTGTAAAGCATGGCTGTGGGAAGCTGGAAGCTCCTCTCCCATGCTCCATGGGGGAGCACTGACCATGCTCAGAGCATGTGATGCAATAGGGGTGTCTGTGGAGAGTAGTAGCTCTGCTACGGAATGCTTTGTTCTTTAGGGCAGTAAGGTTATCCTGGTAAATAGGGATGATATAACACCACAGCTGTGTGCTGCACATGGCTTGGGAGGAGCTCAGAGTCAGGGAGTTTGAGGTCTGAAGCTCAATCTAAGCCAGAGTTAGCTGTCACATGCAAATGAAGTCATGCTGATCCCCAGGGCTATGTTTCCAAAGGGAAGTGGTCAGCAGCTCTTCAATTGCACATGAGGAGGTTGGCATGGACAGAAGGACAATGAGTGGAAGCTGACCACAGGACATGGCAGAGCATTGTTGGCATCCACCACAGCAGGAACCACAGACCAGCCAGCAAACATACATTTTTGGAAGCCAGGAACTCCATTCCATTGGCCACCTGGAAGCTGAAGCCCACCAAGTCCATGTAGCTGAGGAGTGGAGACTCATTGATCAGCGTCACCCGGTCTGTTCTTTCAGGAGCTGGAGGACAAGCAGAGATGGATGTTGGCATTACTCAGCACTCAGGGGCTGCCTGTCAGTGGCAGGAACCACTGGGGATTGCTCTGCCTCCAGCAACAAAGGGACAGAGCCAGGAGCTCCCATCATGAGGGCATCTGCCACCATGGTTGGACTTGTAGCAAAGGTGACTTTTGCAATATGGACTATCCACCTCTGCAAGCAAAAGCACCCAGCACCCAAAGTGCAAGCACCTCTCCCTCCCTCTGTGGCTGAGCAGTTACCTGATGGGGAATAGCTGTCCAGCTCATATGGGGTGCCGTAGTTAGAGGACTCAATGTCAGCGTACTTGACTTCACCCTTCATGTCAGACATGGGCACGTAATCCAGGGAGTCATCCTTGCTCATATCCATGTAGCCCCCATCACTCTCGACAGACAAGGAGAGGTGGCTGTGGGGGGGAGCAAAGAGAGGAGTAGACACAAGGGGTAGGGATGATGATCTGTGGGACTGCAACTCCTGAACCCTCAACCTCAAGCAGTGAAACATCCCACAAAGCAAAGAAAGAAAGCCTCTGCCCATGCCTATAGAGGAGTGCAACTGGCACTGGAGACCTTCCACCACTTAGGTGTCCTCAGCACTAGCTTCAAATAGCCCTGCCATGTTCCCCTGTGGCTCTCCAGGTGCCCTTGCCCACAGGCTCACCTTGTGTAGCAAATCACAGGCTTGGCTTGGCACTCGAGCTCAGCTCTGGGGAAGGCAGAAAGGGCCTTGTGTCCACAGGGATCCACACAGCAGGAGAGCATGAGACCCAAGCCCGAGTGGGCAGGAAAAACCCTCCACCTTAACTGTGCACATTCCCCAGATGGCCAGGCCTGGAGAAGGCTGAACTGAGCAGGCAGGACACAACTCTGTCCGTAGTTAAACCTTCCCAGTTTGGATTAGTAAACAGCTGCATCCTTGAGCACCTCTCCCTTGAGTGAGCAACAATTTCATCTGGGAAGCAGCATCTTGAGGCCTTCCATATGCCAGTGCTGGCCAAGGAGGCACATCCCCACAGGCTTGGGAGACTGCACTTAGTGCTTAGGAAGATCTCAGTTGCCTTCAAGCAGAAAATGCAGGGGGCAGCTGTGCTGATGTCCTAACACTGCTTTAATTTAGTACTGTTTTGGCATGTTGGAAGGAAATGCTGCTTTCTAACTTCCCATGGGACTGTTTCTCTGCACTGGTGTGCCTGCACCCCTTACAGCTGGCAACTGGATGAAGGACCATTTCCCTTTCCTTGTAGCACCTCTTATGCAACTGCTCTCCTTCTAGCACTTCTCCCTTAGGCTGGCTAGCAATGCAACCTGCCCTGAGAATGCAGAACTGAGGTCTCCAAGGGTTATGATGTGCTGGGAAACCCTTCGACTGTGCACTCCATGCATAGCTGCTGTTATGCCAATAAAGGTAACGATTCCAGGGAATACTCCCAACTGGCATGGAGCAGTTGGTGTATGCGCTAGCAAACTCAGCCTCCAAGACACACAGATTGCCTCTACTAACTCTCTGTCTGCCAGGAACCGTTTTGGAGGTGTCTGGGTGGCACATGGGCGAGTCTCACAAGGTAACAGAGCGGCCAGCTGTGTCCCAGTGCTGATCCAGTGTTTATTTTACTGGTCTGGAGGAAAGGGAGGTATCCTTCCTAGAAACACCAGACTCCCTCATTGCTAAGGTCTATCAGCTGGGGTAGGCACCAGGGAGAAGAGTGCTGCTTTCCAGGTACCTCTGCACGTGTTCCTCCTTGGCCGTGTTGCCGTAGAGCTCTGCCTCCCGCCGGGCCTTCTCGCCGTAGGCCTGCAGGAAGGTGTGCTTGTTGCGGTGCAGGTAGTCCACCAGGTCCCCATAGCGGCAGTACTCGGTGATGATGTAGATGGGCCCTGGTGGGACAGAGCACCCCTGTCAGCCCTGCCTTGGCCCTGCTCGTTCCCCTGGGAAGCGAATTTCATCCCACAAGGACGTTACCCAATTGCAAGGACGTTACCCAGTTTCCCAGGGGGAAACAAAAGCATCTTTCTGGTACCCACAATTTTTGGAATTTGAAATTTGTGTTAGGGGAGGCAGGTGGGGGTTAACTGGAACATGCCTTCTCAGTTTCACCCAGGCTGCAAAGAAAGGCATCCTAGCTGGCAACATCAGAGCCCCTTTCCTAGGGGAAGGGTGAATCATTCTGAATCAGAAACTCAGCTACCTCCTTTGGTGCAGGCCCCTAGCAAGTTGACAATGTTGAGGTGGGGTCCCAGGTGGCTCATGATCTTCAGCTCAGACATGAGGGCTTGCTTCTCGCTGCTCCGGGCTGTGGCTGTTGGGGAGAGCTGGTGTGAATGGCAGGATAAGGAGGGGAGAGCATGGACACTGTTTGGCCTTGTGGCTTTTGGATGGGGGAAAGGGAGAGTGGGGGCAACTCACATTTGAGCATTTTGACTGCCACTTTCATGGTGGACTGAGAATGGCTCAGGCCATGGGCTGTTGCCTCCACCACACGTCCAAAGGCACCAGAGCCAAGAGTGCGTCCTGGGAAAAAACAGCAAGGAGACAAAGTTGGTGATGGTCCTTGAGGAAAGGTGAGGAATGGGGCTTGGAAAAGGCAAGTCCTCTTGTCTTTTTGGGGCTGGTTTCCATCTGACTGGGAAGGGAAGGAGATGCCAGCTACAAGCCAGGAATAACTCTGGGCTTCATGCCGAAGGGAGCAGCTGGCCTCCCACCATGGTCCCAGATGGTCCACATCATACAGAGGGATCTCTGTGCCTTTTCTGTGTTGGTCTCCTTTGGAGATCCCAATCCCAAACCCAAACCTGTCATCCCCAGACAGCCAAAACCCCAGGAGTCCATCAGTGGGACCTGCAGAGCCTTTACCTAAAACCAGCTTGTCCCTGGGCACCTCCCAGGTGGAGTCATAAGGGAGCTGCATGGGATCCACGTAGATGTACTCATGCCCATCAGAGCTGACTGACTCGATCACCTTCCAGCGGATTTCATAACGAGGTTTCTGGAAACAGGAGCAAGGGGAAAAATGAGACCTGAGAGGCTGAAGGTCAGAGAGGTCATGTAGGATGTGGATGGGGTCTGTTAGGGAGACTTTCATCCCTGTAGCTATTGCCTCATTCCCCGTCTCCCCTACAGATGCCAGGGGCATGCAGAGACTGATGGAGGCCCATGGTCCCTGACATGGGTGGGACACCATCAAAAGCCCATGCCAGCAGGAGCTTTGCTCTTCCCAGCCACCCTGACACAGGGGTACCACTGTGGCAGCCTGGGAACACTCTCCACATTTACCTTCTGCCACAGGACGATCAGGATGATCAGGGAGATGACGGTGAGGACCAGCAAGGCCAGGATCACAGAGATGATGACCACCTTGAACGGCAAGGCTACAATGATAACAGGCACAGCAGTCAGACTCCTACCTCTGCATGGCCTGAGTACCCAGGGGAAAGGAGGGGACAGCAGCACAGAGGGGTCCCTGCACCCTTCTCCTTCCCTTCTCTAGCCATTGTCCTCTTCCTGTTACATGCCTTCCCCCTCCAGACCTTGACCTTGAGTTCTCCTCTGTGTGGGGCCAGTCCCTGTCCTCTACTCCTGGACAGACCTGCCAGCATTTGCAAGGCCAGCATGCAGGGGTAATGAGGTGATGGGTTGTTACAGCCTGTTGAAAGGCTTGGTGCCTTGGGAGAGGTTTGACCACGGGAGAGTGTAAGGAGCTAGAGGGGCTGGCTTGCTTGAGGGAGAGCTGGCAGCACCAAGCCTGGGCTTAGACCATCCTTCCTCATATTTGGGATGTTCAGTGCATAGATGCTCAAGTCCGTGGCACCATCTAGTGACCCATGGGCTCATAACAAGACATGGGGGACCTGCTCAGGCACTGACACCTTGCCTCCATGGAGGTATGACCCTCCCAGTGGTGGGAAAAGGATGTCCATGGCCAGTAGATATTAGGGCTCCAGACTCCTGCTGGAACAGCCTTTCTTGCTCAACCCAAAGGAGGCTTCATTTTGGACAGAAATACCCAGGTTTCCTGCCTCTGAGGACTGAAGTCATCAGAGGACAGTCCTGGCTCCCAGCACCTCCAGGCTGGAGACATGGAGGGAAAAGTCCCTGCTGCTATCTGAAACACCTCCCTCAGCGCTCACCGTGTGGGACCAGGGTGATGTCCTGGGAGTTGGTGCCCAGGAAGTTCTGTACGGTGCACCTGAGGAGCAGGGGCTCGTCCACCCGGTGCAGCTGCAGGGTGCTGTTCACGCGGTACACCTGCAGCTCGGCGTGGTACGTGGCGTTGGTCTGCAGGCCGATCTCTGCAGACTCGTTCCCCAGCAGCCGGGTGATCTGCCCCTTGGTGCTGCACCTGGTCCGGGGGAGGATAAAGGCACTTGAGAGGCAGTTGGGACCATGCGCCACCATGGGATGCCCGGGCATGGGGGCCAGCAGAATACAATGAAAGAATAGCCTATTGTTCTGATAAATGCCAGACTCCAGCTGTTTCCATGTGCTCTGTCACTCCACTTACCATTTGATGTCACTGCAAGTAGACCAGCTGATCTCTGGCTGGGGCATGCCCTCAGCAGAGCATGTTACTGTCTGTTCCCCACTGCTGGCACTGCTGTTCTCCTTGAGATCCACCACTTTGGCTGGCACTGAAACCAAGAGACAGCAATGGAAATTAACCCTCCTTTCTGACTGCACAATGGAAGGGAAGCATGATTCCTCTGTACCCCTAACATGGCCTGGGGGTGAGGATACAGTGAGGTAGGATTCATCACATCAATCATGTTTTATTTTTGAAAGCTAACAGCAAAAAGAGAAAGGTTTAAGGGGGTTGTGAAGACCTACCCACATCTAGCGTGCTTGGAGACCACGGGTGAATACAGGGAAATGTCCTGGACACCAAAACTGCCTGATCATTTCTGCATTTACTACCTTAGGCCAGGGCATGAAGGCCAAGCTTCTGGTGTCTGCACTGCCCCCTAGTCCCCCTTGCTCTGAGACCATGTACGAGCTATTTCAAGTGAGCATGTTTCTTGACTGCTCTTTCCTTAACCAAAACCACACTGGAACTGAAGTCAGAGGAGTAAGGGCTTCAGTTGGAGGGTCCTGTGGCAAAGGATGGAGCCATCCCCTGAGACTGCCCCCACACTTCTCAGCCCCATGTCTGCATGCCCATCCTCACCATTTATCTGCAGATGGAAGGACAGCTCCTGCTCATCATCCTCATTGGAAGCCCGGATGGTGTAAAATCCTCCTTCTTCCTGCTTCACCCGCACCAGCACCAGAGCTGTCTGGTACCTGGAGAAGGCACAGTCCCAGAGTAATGGTGTGGAAACGAAATCAGGGGACTGACAATGCCAGAGGCAACCAGCTCCCACCCATCTGAAGCACACTCAAAAGCCATTCACAGAAAGGCATTCAACCACCTGCTATGTCCCACCAGCAGTTTGGAGGTAACTTTCTGAGTTGAATTATCCCACCCTGCACTCTACTAAGGAATGATGGGTCCTCACCTGGTTTCTGACAGGTTCTTGCTGGTGATGGTGAACTCACTGCTGCTTTCCATGGTCAACGTCTTGTTGTTCTTCAGCCACACAATGCTGGGCAGTGGGTAGGCCTCCACCTCCACCTGGATGGTGTGGCTCTTGTGGACCTCAGTGTAAACCGTGCTGGGCAGGCGAGTGTTGAACCGCACAAAGCCATGTTCTGAGAGGGTGCAGGAAGGATAGAGGGGTCATAGAGAGAAACAACCCCCTCTCCAGCCCTTTGGACAAACATAGATCTGGAAAAAACCCATTCTGAACACCCAGAAGTGGTGGGGCAACTCCAGATCCATCCCTCAGGCTTGTGTCCAAGGGCAGTGCAGAAAAGGCTGCTATCTTGTGGAGATGGGGCAAGTTCCCTTAAATTACACAAAAGGAGGGCGGATGCAGATGGGAGGTGACAATATGCCCTCACATTGCCTTGGCACTGCACAGTACAAAATACCTCTACACATATCCTCAAGTGTCTTAAAGGGTCACAAAAGCCATGGGGGGAGATTGGGATGTTTTGAAGCCAAGAAGTGGGCTGGGGTGACATGGGGTTTGGCGTTTTGCCTTAAGGCAGAGGTGAGGGGGGGAGAGCTGGAGGCTTTGAGGTTGTGTCACTCTGGGACATCCTGTCTGGACACCCATGTGGCTTGCTGGCTTGGGGTGCGTGGGCAGCAACATACCAATGACATGGACCATGATGTCCTTCCGGTCTGTTTTCTCGTGGTAGCCCTCAGAGACATTGCAGACGTAGGTCCCACTGTCCTCCAGCTCCGCGTTCTGGATGATGAGGATGGAGCGGATCTCGTGGGTGGATCCGGGCAGGAAGTCAGTCACTGGCTCCACAGCCTTCCCAGCCTGCACAACAGGGACAGGAGATACGGTCTGAGAAGTCAAGAGCATGTTCTGCTACTAGACCTACAAAGCCAGGCTCACAGCTGTGGAGGAGGTAGAGGATCCCAGCCTGGCTGCCACAGGGACAGAGAACATACACTGAGCAGAGGCCACTGAGACAGACAGCCTTAATCCAAGGATCTCTTTTGCCCAGAGAGGTGGTGGATACCCCATCCCTGGGGGTGTCCAGGGCCAGGTTGTATGGGGCCCTGAGCAACCTTGTGTAGATCCAGGCCTGGAGGCTGGTGGCCCTGCCTGTGGCAGGGGGGATTGGAACTCTGTGATCCTTGGAGTCCCTTCCAACCCAGACCATCCTATGGTTCTATGATTCTATCTCCCCATCAAGCCTCCCTCTGCAGCAGCAGCATCCCACAGCTTCTGCCATAGGGTGAAGCTGTGTATGAACTTCACTGAGGAAACTGCGGAGTGATTGCCCTGGGGCAACTGGGTGAAGGCTGGAGATGCTGCCCAGAGCATGTGGGGCTGGAGCACTCACTTGCTTACGGGGATAATCCCAGTTGAAGTTGACCAGCTCGTTGCCGCTCACGGTGCACATCAGGGTCACGTTCTCCCCCTGCCGCACTACGGTCTGCACTGCGCTGATGGACACATTCACAGATGAGACTGTGGGAGAGGTGGAAGAAAAGAATGAATAATGAAGGGAGGGATAAAGGGGCACCCAGTTCATCTATCCTGGGTGGGCTGGTCCACCAGAAAGTCTCTTCCTTAAGGGATGGAGCTGACACTTTGGCAGAACCCATTCTTTAATGGAGACAGGACTAAATCCAGCCTCCAAATAGATCAGGGGCATCGCTAAGGACACAGGAACAGTGTTGCTGTCTCCTACCATTGGGCTGAAGGAACAGCCAGAGCAAGTGCACAGGTATGCTAGGACAATGGCAGCTCACCCTGGATCCTGTAGATGTAGAAGGTGTCTGAATCCACCTCCTGGTCATCCACGATTGTTCGGCAGAAGTAGGTCTTGTCCTCAAAGAAGCCTTTGAATCCTTGTTGTGGGTCGTAAGCAGCTGGGATGGGGTTCTCCACCTTCTTCTCATAGAGGGTGACTTGCATCTCTGGGTTAGTCACACGGCATGGGATGATGGCCTCTGTGTAGCCTGTGATGAAGATGAAGAGCTCTTCGGAGGTGATTGTGGGGAGGAAGACTAAGGAGGGATCTGTGGGAGGGAGAGAGAGAACACTGGTTACAGAAAGCTACCTGAAGCTGAACCAGGGCTGCTCTGTGCTTCCCCAGGACTGTTCCAACACAGGGCTCTGTCTCCAGGCTGGTGGGATGCTTTTCCCTTACTCCAAATGGCCAAGTAGAGCTGCCATATTGTGGTCTTGCCAAAGTTCTCCTGGGAGGGTAAGAGATACCCAGACACTGCCACCTAGCACATTGCCCAACACACCACGCATGCCCTGGCATACAAGAGACATGCCACAGCCAGATGACCTGCCATGCAGGCTCTCCTGCAATGGCAGGAAGGATTTTGGGAGGTCAGGTGCAATAATTCAAAGCCTTCTTTCTCCTGGTTGCTAACCCCTGTGGAAATGCAGAGATAAGGACATGCTGTTCCCTACCTGGAACGTAGATGTACAGGGCTTTCCTCTCTGCTGGCTCCGGAGCCTGGTCAGGGCTGTAGGTGCACGCATACTCCCCGGTGTGACGGCCTGTCATGTTCCTGAGGGTGAGATTGCTGACAAAGACACCATCCCTGTACTCCAGGGAGGCGGTGAGGGGCTGACCATCCCGTTCCCACACCAGCTCACTGTCCCCATAGCACAAGAGGGAGAAGGTGCTATGGAGATCAAGGACAAGCTCAGCGTCTCCAGGCTTGATGTGAAGCCCACTGCCTCCAGATGCTACCTCCAGCAGACCTGGGGGAGGAAGGAAATGAGACCAAATTGGATTCCTCTGAAATCCAAGCAGAACCATGCTGGAGCACAGCCTCATGCCATTGTGTTTGGTTTGTAGTGTCAGCCTTTACACTGAACCATAACCTTCCTGGATCTGTCCTCCTGGCACAGCCACCACTGACAAACACATGCTCTCCTCAGAAACACCCTGTCAACCTAGGCCTTGGTGGGTCACCATTCATTCCCTGTACCTTTCTGGAGAGGAAATAAGACATCCTGCAATGCTCAAAGTTGCCCATGTTGTCTGTGGCAGTGCTGGGTGGAGCCTGGACAAGGAGCTGGAGAGATGCCTTCATTTTAGTGCTGCTGATCCTAAAATGAGCCTGTCTCTGTGAAGGCAGAGTCGGGTCTCAGGCACTTCCCAAGGCTGAAGGGCCATGCATTTATTGTGCAAGGGGGACAGGAGGAGATGAGGCAGTGCTCTGCTATGCTGGCTGCCTCCCCAGAGGAACAGTGTCAGATGGGGCATGGGCTGAGCTGAAACAATGTCAGTTTACAGGAAAGTGAGAAAGGAATGAAAGCAAAACCTCACAGGAAATCCTTTGGAAGCAATAGAGCAGGCAAGGTCTTCCTGAATGGCTCCTCGTGTCCCTCCCAGCTTCCTTGCTTCTCCCTGTGCATGGATGTCCCTGTGAACCTGGGACACGTGCTCCTGCCCAGTGTCCCCACGGGTGGGCAGGGCAGCTGGGGACAGCCCCCAAGGGACGTGCAGCAATGCTGTAAATGGCCCAGATCCAGCCAGGTACCCCATTGCCTTTCTTGGGGGGGTGGTACATATGGGGTCTGACCAAACCCTTCCAGCTGTGGGGGTGTCCCTCATGTGCCAGTAATGTGGGTTCTCAGGTGTCTGCTATAGGCTGGGGGCACCTGGCAGTGGTCCCTCTGCAAAGGTCTTCTCTTTCCACCCAGCTGTGCATCAGCATGAGGTGGGTGGGGACTTTACATCCACCCTGCCTTAGGTTTGGGCTGGCTGAAGGACCTGTCATTAGGAGGGACAGAGGTGCCTGGAGCATGCTGTGCACCCCAATGACATCACCCCTTTCCTCCCCCCTGTCCTGGAATGAGGACCTCAGGGCAGCCTCCCCACACAGGGCTCAAATCTGCCCACACCTCCCCAGCCACTGCACTCACCAGTGAGGACAAGGAGCTGGAGAGATGCCTTCAGGGAAGGGCACAGCATGGTGGGCTCCGTGGCTCAGCAGCTGAATCCTGCCAAGAGCAAAGCAGGATGAGCGCAGCACTGCAGCAGAGGAGGGCTTCCTTGCCTGCCCCAAGCAGGGAGGTCCCCAAGCCCCCACCCAAACCCCAGTCTCCCCTCTCCACCTCTGAAACATCCCATCTCTTTTCAGTTTTCTGCCTTTCCCTCCCAGCAGGGTGGCTGGTTCCCCCTCACACTGGATGTGCAGAAGGAGCTATCTCCAAAGCATCACCCGCTGCTGAACAGCGATTTTGCTGGAGGCTCCAGCAGTGTGTCAACTCTTGCTCATCCTGCCCAAAATGTTGCTTCCCATGCTGCAGAGCCCTGCCTTTCTCCCTCCCTCTGCTCTACTGCTTGCCTTTTCCCCCCTCAGTTACTGCTTCCCTGAGTCCCAGTGAGATAAAACTTACTAGAAAACAGATCCCATTCCAACCCTCCCACATTTTCTGCTCCTTCCAATGAAATAAAACAAGCCCAAGGAAAGGCCACCAAAAAAGAGGTTCTTGTGTTTCACTTTTATATGCATTGAAGGATTTTTAAAAGAGGGAATTTTAACTGAAAGAGTTCTCTCTTTTGTTGATAGGACATCAAAATTTCCTGTCAACATTTCTCAAGGAATCTTTTCCACAGAGCATTTTCAGCCCTCCCTGGTGCAGACCAAGAGTCCAGAAGAGACAAGGCCAGGGGCCCCCCAAAGGGTAGTGAGGTCTGTCCTCCATGTAATGGGGTGGCAGGTAACCCTCCCCATCACACCAGCAAGGGATGAACCTATCTGAAAAGAAAGAGAAAAAAGCTAACAAGAGGAAGAGCAAAGGGAAAGGTTTCCTCTGCATCTGGACAAAGCTGGGGGGAGTTAGTTCGGTGGTTCTGGACTTGGGGATGCTTCCACACGGAGCTGAACTTCATGGCTCAGCCATGCTGCAATCCAGGGCTGAGCTCCAGCCCTGCTGCTGGGCCATCTCCCAGCACAAGAGGCAGACACGGAGAAGAAACCCCCACGATGCTGGTGTGGTGCCCTGGGCAGCTGCTTGCCAGGCACAGGGACAAACTGGGCTTGCTGACCTGGCCACTGGCACCATCTCTTACTGAGTGGCTCTGCTGCCTCCTGGCCCTGGAGAGGCTCCTGCCCTGCCTGATGTCCAGGAGGAAATGTTTCTTTAATGACGTGCGCTTGTCAGATGTTTTTATTATTCTCTTGCTTTGGCTCAACAAAAGTCTGATCTACCAGCAAACCCTTCCAGGTCTCCAGCTTATTCAGCAGCTTTCCTCCTCTCCTCCCTTCAGAAAACCCCTCCGTGCCTCCTTCTCTCTTCTGCACTTGGGGAAGAGCAGGGGGCGGGTAGGATGAAAGCACAGAGGTGACATTCAGGCTGTAAAGGAGTGTGACCTCCCTGCACCCACCCTGCAGGAGGGAGGGTAAGGATGGACAACCTAATCATGCTGCCCCTCAAGACACTGTCATGAGATTTGCTCCCCAATTCTCCTTTGCAAAGGTGTGTGATTCATCCATTATTCAATGTTAAAGGCTGTAAGGACAATTGAAATCCTCTCCTTTTCACCCCTCCCTGCCAACATGCACAAGCCAGGTTGTATTTGCATCTCCCTCCCCAAATATCTGCCTGCCAGCTGCTAAGCTCTTCCCAAGCTCATGCCCAGCTTTTGGCTGTCTGTCCAGCTCCATGGCTGTCACTGTTACTCAGTGACAGGTGAGATCTTGGCTTCCTCTACCCAAACAGACAGATCCCTCATTCCTGGGGGGGGCAAATCCCTGCTCTCTTGGAGCTGGGGACTTGGATGTGGGTGCATGCTGGTGCTGGGCTGGCATGGGTGCTGCTTCAGAGAGCAGCAAGAGCCCTGCAGCCTCCGCCTGCTGCCTCTGGCCACCTCCCCTGTGTTCATAGCTGGTTTTAATAAAGCTGCTGGTTTTGCAGAAAAGGCATTTTTCCTGGAGATGCTTCCCAAGCAAAGTGGGAGGGTGGCGACGTCTCGCAAAGCATGGTGACCTCTCCCTTGTTTGTCTGCTCTGGCCAGGGCGAGAGGCATGCTCAGAGACGCTGAGCTCTGCCTGTCCTGGAGGATGCACGCAGAGCCTGGCTAGCAGCAGGACAAAGCTTTCTCTCCCTGTCACAGGGACATGTGTGCTTGCACATGTGGGTGCACAGAGGCATTTGAGGAGGGATGCAAATGCACTCAGCTCTGTGCCAGCCTTGAGAGCACTTGTTGTTTCCCTCCTCAATCTCAGCTTTTGTTCTCAGCAAGAGCCATAAGATGTGCCCTGTAAGTGCCAGATGAGGAGGAGCTGAGGTGGGTGTAGTCCCAGTCAGTGATCCAAAAATAAGCACCCAGACATTATCCCATCCAGGGACCCAAACACAGGCACCTGCAGGATTGTCTCAGGTTGTCTCCTCACAGCCCTATGGGTGAGCAGGGTCCTACAGACCCCTCAGGCTCCTATATCCTTCCCGTGGGGCAGGACCTGAGCATCTCCAAGCCACGAGACCATATGCTTTCACCCATCCTGGCACATGCTGGGAGGTCAGGGATGTCTTGCAGCAGTGCCAGGTCCAGCGCCCTTCACTCAGCCCTGCAGCAGCCTCCAACCTTGCAGCTGCTGAGCTGAGGTCCCAGCTCTCCATCCCTGCATTATACCCTTCTCCATCCTCTCCTCTCCAACAGCACGGGCACAGACCTTCCCTCTGCCCCTCTCTGGCACCATGATGGGAGGGCAAGTTGTCCCTGGCCCAGCACATTGTTTATTATTCTAAAAGAGGAATTTGGCTGGGAGAGGAGACAGGAGGTCAGCTAGCTTGCAGGGAGGCCAGGCTGGCTGGACAATGCAGCCCCGCACCCACAATCAGCCCCACAAGCCTGTGGGGTGGCTGTGCCCATGCTGGGGGCTCTGCTGAGCCACAGCAGAGGGAGGATGGCTCCCCACTGGCTCACACACCGCGTCTCTGCTCACCTCCACGCTGCTGCCCAGGGATGTCTGTGAGGGGGTTGAGTCCAAAGGAGACATGGAGAGAGGCGACTGTCCTTTCCCCACACACAGCCACATTGTGTAGCCTTATCTCCCCACTGTAATCTCATCAGCCTGGCCAGCACACTGCACACGTGGCCACTACTCCTCCCGACTCAGAGAGCAGCCAGAGCAGTGTGGAGCTTCTTCAGGTGAGAACAGAGCTGAGCCAGCCCCAGGGCCGTGAGTTTCCCAGCTCACTGCCACACTGGGGAAGGGACAGTGTCCTGCAGCCAGCTGGGTCCAGGCACTGCTGGAAGCTTGTTTGCATATCTCTGGCCTCTTGCATTTGCAGCACATTGTGAGGGGATAAATGGGGTCCCCCCTGGCACCCCTGAGCAGCAGCAGAGCCGTGCTCTCACAAACAGGGGACAGGCCAGAGCAGAGAGGTCAAATAGCACAGCCAAGGCCGTGCAGTAGTCTGTGATGGGGATCCAAATCTCATGATTCCCCATCCCGTGACTTCACAGCTTCTCCAGAGCAGCCCACTCCCATTTCTCCTGCATCCCAAGTCTGACAACAGCTGAGCTTTCTCCTCCACCTCCTCTCCCAATCCCCTGCTCGCTGCTGCAAGTGGCAGCTGGGGGCTGATGCCTCTGTGGATGATGAACTCAGCAATTGACAGCAATTTCTGCTGCGGGAGCCGGGCTACGCCCAAGGTTTTGGATAGGAGGAAGAGCCATCCCCAGCCTCTGCTGGGGATGGACCTACCTTTGTTTAGGGAAGACCATTCCTTCAGCCATATCTGCTGCTCCTCCCACCTCACAGTGCCTTGCTAAGGAGCTCAAGCATCACCAAACCTTATTGATTTATTACCGTTCTCCCACCCCAGACCTATCTCTTGCTTAAGGATATTAGTAAGCCAACGATGCCTTTGCTAATGCCCAAAGCATGTTGTGTGGGCTAAGTCTTGACTATTTTTGGGTAAAAAGGCAAGAATTTCCTTTGACTTTGCCTGGCGTACCCTGCCACACCTCTTTCCTCTGCGCTTGCTCCCAGCACGCAAACAGTGCAGTGCTCCTTGCAGAGTATCTCCATGGGCATGGCAGCTACTGCTGACATGAGCACCACATGGCACTGCCCATCTCCAAGCATGGATCATGAGGGATGGGGCCAGGAAAATGCCTTAAACCATGGGAGTACTACACAGAGAGGCATCCACGACAAGTACATCCTCACAGTCCACTGCTCTCCTCCTGAGCATACCTAGTCCACATTGCTTGCCTTTCTTCCACAACCACCAAAGCCTTGATGAGAACCAGTATGGGGTGTCCTGCAGGCACCCCCAGAGCTGTGGGAGCTGGGAACCAGCCTGCAAAGCTGGTGTGCAAGGAAGGGGGTGACTCAGGAGAGGGGGAGGCAGGCACGGCTGCCCGGATAGCTACCTCAGAAGGAGCTCTGGCCCCTACAGACCATTGATCACTGTCAAGGGGATGCGCTGCCTGTTGGAAATCAGGGTGCACAGCCCCCTCTCACCAAATCCCATTTGCATTTCCAGGGGCAATTCCCACATCCATTGCCCCACATTGCTCTTCTCCCCAGCCACGCTCCCCTTGCCTGAGCCTCCCCGCTCCAGCGATGCTGGGCAGAGGTGCTGGCTGCCATCCCGGCCCGAGAGGGCGTCTCAGCTGGCAGCAGCATGGCCGTGGTGAAGGAAGGAGCAGAGTGATGAAGCCAGGCCTCTCACACAGCTGCCGGTCCTTTCTTTTCCTCAGACTTTCTATTTCTAGCCCCTTGTCTTGCTGGGGCTGCGCTTCCAGGCGCTCCCACAGCGCTTGCTGGTCCCGCCGTCCTGCCAAGCAGGCCAGAGACATCTGGTGCAAATTAGTGAGAAGTAAAATATACTTTATTTCTTCTTTGTCTAAGAGCATCTGAGTCATTAAGTGAGATCATGGGTGCCCATATGAAAGAGAAAAAAGCCCTGTATGGGTCCCAAGATCAATGCCACTGGCAGCTAGGGAGTGAGGCCTTCTCCTGGCCGGGGGGCACCACTCCTGCTTTTGAAGGTAAAGGGCTCCCCAAGGAAAGCCTGGTGACCCCTGAAACCTAAGACTTGCTTGTCCAGCAGTGAAACTTCTCGGGTTGTCCTGCTTTCCTCTGCCACCCTCCCCCCAGCCTCCATGACCGCTTCTTTCCCACCCTTTAATCTAAATAAAACTGAGAGAGTTTTGTTTTTGGGTTTTTTTTTCCCCCTTGGCTGGAACCATCCCGAGTTGCAACATCTCTCCTCTGGGGTCCCTCGGCTCCCATGACACCACGTTTACTCACAGGCCAGATTATCATCACAGAGCCCTTTTTCTTTTTCCCAGCACATGGCTAGAATTAGGCAGGGCACACACATGGGGAGCCTGTCGTCCCCAGGCCCATAAACAGCCGCTGATAAAACACAGAGGTAGGAAATCTGAAACCCAGCTGAGGAGCAGAGGGACTGGCGAGTCCCTGGGGTCCCACAGGCCACCCCTGCCCAAAAGATTAATGTCCTGGAGGGGAAAAAAATCCCTCCTCACCCCACTGCCTGCCAGTGCCAGGGTAAAACCTCAGGGACCTTTACCTGGGACCACGGGATGCTGAGAGCCCTGGGAGCTGTTTTGCAGTGTGCCTTGGTTTGGGGGTTTCTTTCACTCACACAGAGATGAGGTTTTGCAAGCACTTGCAGGCAGCACTGATGACACCTGAAGCCTCTGAGTGGTTTTGCCAGAGCTCCTTGGTCTGTGAATAGGTGATCAAAGCCACAACCCCTGATCCCTGGTGTGAACCAAGCTCTCTAGGAGATGGTCAAAGATGCCACCTCAAGGGCAGTACGATCTCAGAGCCACCATCCCCACACATGAGGATGGCTCTTCTACCCACCTCTGCTGGCATGACCCCCAGGCCCTGGTCTCCAGCTGTGGTGGCACCTGGAGAAGGTGGCCATGGTGACGTTGGCCCCACAGCAGGCAGCAGGACGTGAGTTAGCACAGCCAGCCACGGGCTGTTGTGGGCTTTGACAGCATCTGCCAGAAAGCCAAAAATGAGGACTGTGACTCTAAAGCAGAGGGAGAGGCTGCTGGGGAGGATTACGAGTCCGCGCTGAGCCCCAGCGGCATGATTCAGCAGCCCTGGGGTCAGCCATGTGAGGAATGGGGTGGGTGGCGAGCCCCACGCAGCCCCGATTCGACTGCAGCCACCCTCCCTCTCCGAGCATGGAGGGGAGTGTGAAATTCATGCACATCATCCAGCAAACCTCCAGCTGTGGGCTCACAGCAACGCATCACTGCACGGAGCTGGCATGGGGGGACGTGAGACCACAGCGAGCCCCACTCTCTCACCCCTAATCCCCCCTGCTTTCCCGCCTCCATTTTAAGCCCATGGGAGACCGAGGAAACGAGTGACCTATTTAGTGCAAGTTCAAAATAAAACAAAACATCTGTTTGGAGATGTGCCAGCTTTATAAATAATCCCCCAGCCCTGAGTGTTGGTATCCGTGGCCCCTTCGGCTGCGCATGCTCCCCCGCTTCCACTTTCGGAGGAAAGGCCGGGTCCTGGGGCTGGCAGGGCTGCTCCCTGGAGCTGGTGAGCTTGGCTGGGGCTGTGGGAAAACCCTGAGCGAGGACCAGGGCTCACCTGGCACTGGAGAAGGAGGGATGGGGGTGTTGGGAGGAATAGCTGCTGCATGCTAGGCAAGGTGGATGCGGTGCCTGGCTGCCCCTTGCTGCACACCCTGCTTCTCACCCTGGCCAAATCCTGCCCCCCTTGCTCTTGCTGGGGCAGCTGGTGGGTGTCAGGGCCACGTGAGCAATGCGAGCTATGACCATGGCTGCAGGGCACCCAAACCATGCGCCAGGAACCACGCAGCTCCCTGTGTCACTCAGCCCTGGGAAAAGGCAGCTCTCTCTGCAAAGCCTCAGGGCTGACTGGTAGCAATAGCCCAGAGAGCCCTCTGGTCCCAAATGGGAATATCTGGGAGTCCCAGCTCCCAAACACATGAGACTGGATGGGTCTGGGCTCTCCACCCACTTGCCCACCTCTTTTCCCCACTGCCAGCAGAGTGGGGAGGGGAAGCAGAGGATGTGGGAGAAAGGGACAGGCACCATCCTGGCTGCTCATCCCATGCCCTGGCACTCCCAGAGCTTTCCTCACTCCCATGCCATGGCTGCCCAGAAGCTGTGTTGACCCTCCTGCAGCAGTTCAAGGGAAGTGCTCTGATAAGGTATGTGCAAGGAGGAAAACAGTTCCCACCGTGTCAGCATTCCCACCACCTGCTCACCTTTGCTGTTCAAGGGTGGCTGTTGTGGTGGGACCAGAGTTGGAGCCAAAGGTCCTGGCTGGCTCTAATTAACCACTAATCATCAGCTGCAAGGGGAGGGTCATGGAGGCAGGAGAAAAAGAGTCATGTTGAGCCCTGATAGGATATAGAGGCTTTGTGAAGCCCCAGGAGCAGCGTGTTGTGGTCTTACTAGCCTCATACTCCACCAAAATGAGCAACCTGATACTCCTCTGAAAATTTCCGTGAGAGATGGATGTGCTGGGGAGGAGGAGATAATCTGTGTGGATGCCTCTGCTCTTCTCGGCCGCCTGCAAGGGACCCGAGCTTAATTGCTTGGTTCTGGAGTTTAGCCTCTCGTGGCCAGGATTAGGCACTCACCCGCTCTGCGGTCAGGGCACCCTCTGCCCATCTGCGGGACCCAGAGAGGAGCACGGTACCGTGGATGGAGGGAGGGGATGGGGCCAAGAAGTGCTGGGGTGTGAAGGGCAGAGGCTGCTTTCAGAGGGTGGTTGTGTTTGATTTGGCCTTGCTACCTCTGAGTTCCTGAGGGGGAGAAAATGCAGCTGCTTGGTGCAGCTCTTGGTGCTAGGGACTGATCCTGACTCCCCTCCTCCATAAGCCCACCCACTGGGTAAGAAGTTTGGGGTGCTGGTGGCACTCAGCACCAAGATGACAGTCACAACCGAACAGCAATGCTGGGGGCAGACATCCTTGCCCCATGTCCCCCCATCCTGCCCGCTGGCAGGCAGGGGTCAGACCCCCAGCAGGCAATCAATGAGGGTCTGGCTGCCACCTCCTTGCAACAACAGGACCTGGGGGCAGTGATGGAGCTTTCTGGAGAGGGGAGGCATGAGGTATGCCTCCCTCTTCAATAACCTCTCCCTACGTGCTCCGGCCAGGCAGCACGAGCCATGCTTGCCATCCTACACACAGGGTCCTTGTTAACCTCCAGCGGTTCCCCTCCCCTCAGTCACAGACCAAAAATTGGCTCTGCTCTGCACCCATCTTCTGCAGGCAGCCTCTGCCACCGAAACCCCCTAGATCCTCCAGAGCAGAAGCTGGAGCAGGACACAGTGCCAGGGCTGGCAGCTCCCCGCACCCCTGCTCTCAGCTTTAAATCACACACCGAGTCCTGCTCCCTGCACCAGGAGCTCACCTCCTTCCCCCAAAACCACATTCTCCCCAGCATCTCTGGGGCTGCAGGGTGAAGCTGGGCAGCTGCCTGTGGGGAGGCAGGAGGGGATCCCTCTAGCAATGCCAGCAGCACTCAGCCCTGAGGAAAGGGGGGTTCTGTCAGGCTGAAACCGAGGTGACTTGCAGTGTGCAAGCAGGGAATGTGCTTTCAGAGGCCGGGACTCGAAATGGTGTGTTTTTCTTCTGGCCCTGGTTCAGACAAACCCACAAGCAAACATATTTTTTTGTATAAATAAGACAGTGTGTCTCGCCAGTTAAAGCAATTCAAACATGAATGTAGCAATTTAATTGGTGCCAATTACTGTGTCTTGGTAGCATTAAGATTTCAGTCACAGACTCTAGTGCACGGCAGTCGGGCCAGGAGGGACGTGGGGATTGGGCCTTGCACCCAGGGACAGGCTCTTCTGCCTGTCCCAGGACCCTTGTCCTCCTGAGTGGTGCTAAGTCCCCTTCAGTAACAGGGAGAAGGTATTTCCTACTCCATCTGTCTCCTGGTTTGCAGCCCGGGGTTTGACAGCCAGCACAGTGCCCTGGTTACATCCCTGCAGCCTCTGACCCTTCCCTGCTCCTGCACCCTAAAGCCTCCTGTGAGCCCAATCGCATAAAAAATGTAGGGTGGGTGTTAGTGGAGACCTGGGATGGTGAGCAGGTGTCCCTGCAGACGTGTCCCATAGAGGATGAGTCCTCCCCTGGGTGCAGGACACGCACGCTTGCACTGCACCAACCTGGCATCAACCTTTCCTTGGGAGCTTTGTGAGCTGCCTGCTCCCTGCTTAGGCTCTCCCACTGCTGTCCTCTGGCCTTGCAGGGCTATGGTTGCAGAAGAAGGACACAAACACAGATCAGGGCATGCCCCAGCCTGTGTCCCCAGCAATGATGGAAAGGTGGTGTTGGGAGAAGGCAGCACATCACTGTATGTCTCCTGCTGCCAGGCTGTGAGGGTGACAGACCTGTGCAACCACCTTGCTTGGTGCATGACCCATGTCCCAGCACCCCTCTTTACATCTCTGGCATGTTCCCTGTCCTGGCCTGCTCCATGTCCCCTGTGATGCTGGGAGAGCACTGCACTTCTAGGAGGAGACATCTGGGCAGGAGCAGAGCACGGCAGAGGTGTGCTTGGCTCAGGGAGCCTAATTAGGCAACCGGGCAGAGGAGGAGGGGAAACAGCCACCCCTAAAACAAGCCTTGTTATGTCCAATTTGCCTGGTGGAGCGGAAGGAGCCTCCTGGAGCTGCTCCAGCCTCTCAGGAAACAATACCCAGTCTATACCCTCCCCTCACAGCTCCTCTCCAGGGGATTTCTTTCCCTTGGTTAAAGTACAAACAAACAAACTCTACGAAGCGTTTGGCCCTGATCCTCCCTCACAGCGATAGGGTGCATCCAGCCAGCCCTGAGCCTGCGCGGTCCCCAGCTCCCTCCAGCTCTGGGCCAAAGGCAGCCTGTGCTGCCAGCACCAGCGGCTACAGTCCCATGGGACTGGCAGCCACGCAGCCTCTCCGCTTCCTGCCCTTTGCCTCTGCATCCCAGGAAGACGCTTTGCTGGAACCTGGCCCTACAAACTCCATACAATCCCATCCCTCTTGAGCACAGCATCAAACACTGGGGCCAGAGGGACCTCAGGGACCACCCTGCACAGCATGACGGTGGGTACAGGAATCCCTGCATGGACCCTCTGGCAGTGGCTGGTCACACCTGTCCATCATTCGGGTGATGCTGTGGCCAGCCAATGCGGTTCCTTCCTGCACAGCATCACCCTCACAGCTAGAGAGCATTTATTAACCTCAGCTTTCCTCTGGTGCTCACTGAGGTGATTTCCCCCTGCCCTGGGCCTAGAGAAGGGCTCTGTTCTGTTCCTCACAGCATTACTCTGAACGTGTTGAAAACCCTGCCATGGGCCCATCAAAAGCAAGGCTGGAAGCGATGGTGGGTCATTGCTCTGCTGCAGCACCCACATCCCCCAGTCAGGTTTTCCTGATGTGTCCTGTGAAACCTGCAGGGCTGGAGGCACCCAGCCTTGTGTCTTTAAACCTACAAATATTTTCCAAAAAAGCTAACTCTTTCCCTTGCAGTGACCTTTCCTGTGCATCAAGCCTCCCCCAGTGTCCAGCAAACAACCAGCCCCATTGACTCCTCTTCTCATCCTCTGCTGGAGAAGCCTGTTCTGGGCTTCTCATTACACCCTGTGCCCACCCCAAGTCTTGCCACTCTGTGCATCCCTGCTGCCATGCTCAGCATTGCTCGCTGGGAGGACCTGCTCCCTCCACCCCGTGCTCTCAGTCTGCCTCCAAGCACATCCTACGGGAAGAGCTGCAGGTTCCCCCCACACAACACTGCGATCTGGGTTGTCCAGACCCTTTCCCTCTGTGCCCACGCTGTTCACTCCCAAGATCATGCACAGCCATTTAGCATTCCCTTCCTAGAGGCAGCACGCTGTCACAGCTCCCTGGTGCCTGGCTGATACCAGACTCCTCCTGGAACCCTTGGGATCCTCCCGCGCTCTGCTCTGCCCGCACACCAGCTGCCCACCCAGCTTAGTGCCAGCCCAGAGTTTCATATGGGAGCTCATCCATCAACTGCAGAGGACCAAGCCCAGGCCAGAGCCCTGCGGGACCCCACTAGAGATGCCCAGAGCTTTGGACAACAAGCCAAGGCTAACTCCTCCCAGTCTGCAGCATTACAGCTGGTGGTTCTTGTGTTCAGACTGTGCTCCCTGTTTGTGCTGTGGGCAGCCTGCACCCCCAGCCCTGTGCAGGGATGAAGGCATGAGCTGAGGGAGGGTCTTCAGGTGGCTGCAGTCCCACTGCTGCTGAGCTGGAGGAAGGGACAAATGGCTTTAGGGAGAGAAAAAAGACCTAGGAACACTGGCTGGGGCTGGTGACTGACACTGGGGCCACAGCACACCCAAGCCTGTGTGACATCAGTGTCAAGGAGTGACTTCAAGCCTCATGTCAGACTGTGCCCAGGGCCAGCTGCCAACCAGGGTGGCTACCTGGTGGCTCCCTTGCCCTCTGCCAGGCAGAGCTGTGTCATGGCCACTGGCTCCAATTGCCTGAATGAAACATGCCCCTTCCTGAGAGCATGGGGTGCACAGGCACCTTCTCGTTGCAGGGTGTTGATGGGGAAATGACCCCCAACTAACCCCTCAATGGCCCTGGGGAGCTCTGGGGTGCAACATTGCTGGTCATTGTCATTGATGGGAGACCCTCTGAAAAAATTTGGGGCTGCCAAGCCCCTGCAAAAGGGTTTGCATGCCAAACTGACTGCTGTTAGCTATTTGCCCACTGCTTTAGCAGGACCCCCAGGTGCTCTGGGCAGGGATGGGGCAGCACATCCCTTTCCATGCCAAGCCCTGCTTTGAAAGTCTGCAGATGACTGCAGAGCTGGATGCTCCAAGCCCACAGTGGTCCCAGTATGAGTCCCAAAGCCCTGTGGGACACACAACCGCCTGTCCCCAGGCTGTCAAGGCTGCCCAAGTCAGCACAGCTTCACTCCAGACCAGCTCCAGCCCTCAGCTTCTGGACTTGTGGGACAGCAAAGCGGTTTCCACATCTGTGCCTAGAAGGGTTTTAGCAGGCTCTCCCCTCCAGTACCCAGCATGCCAGAGCACAGGCCCTGAGCAGGGCTTGCAGGTGTCCTTCTGTGCCTTGGTCTGCTCCCCAGGGACCCGAGTCCTGCAAAGGGTGGAGACCGAAGGAGCACCATGCATTTAGGGATGACCATGGATGTGCTCAGATGGTGCAACACTGCCCTGCAGCAAGGTACACTCACTCCGCTAAACGATGTCTCTCTGGGGCTGGTGAGCAGCCCCTTCCCCACACACACACCAGCCCTCCCGCAGCTGCTGGGTTGGGAGAGCTGGGGTAGCCCCTTGATCTGGGGAAGGACCCTCTCCCATTACAGTGGGGTCCCCCCACCTGCCCTACAGCCACTGCTTCCCCGTGACTCCCCACAGCCCAGGAGCTGGCAGGAGATGATGGGATGGCTTTTCCCATAGGATGCCACCATTCTCAATTGGTCTCCACCAACCACCACCTTGGCAGGGCTCAGCAGGGTGTTTTGGGCTGCCAGCCCCTTGGAGGAGAGGATAACCTCTTCCAGAGCAATGAGGCGAGCTTGGGGAGATGGTCACTGGGGACCATCCCACCTCCAGCATGAGGTTTCCTAACCAGAGAGCCAGAGCAGGGAGGTTTCCCAGCCAGCGATCCAAGGGTGAGCCAGCACCCAGGTGGGCAACACGAGGGCTTACCTTGGGCAGGGTCCCACCAGGCAAACGAGGTGCTGCACGTCCCACAGCCGCTGGCTGCCCCAAAATTCCTTCTTCTTCTTCTTCTTCTCCTCCTCCTCCTCCTCCTCCTCCGTGCTCTTTATCTGCTGCCTGCCGAGGTTCTCCCTGCCCTCCCAGCCTTCCCCAGCTGGCAAGGCTTTTCCACTTAAAGGAAAAGAGAGGGAAGGGACGAAACGAAGCGGAGGGGAGGAGGGGAAAGGGAAAAAAAAAATCAAAACTAATAAAACCAACTCAAAAGGAGAGGCGAGGCTGTGCCAGCGCTGGGATGCAGCCAAGCTCCTGCTCCTCTACCGCATCCCAGCCGTGCCCTGAGCAGCCCCCAGCCCACCTGGGAGGGGGTCTGGCTGCCTCGGCCCCACGCGTGGAGCACAGCCCCGGGCAGAGGGATGTACACGCGTGTGCGTGGATAAATAAACGAGACCTCGGGAGGAGGAGAAGGGGGGGGGCTGTGCTGCTTCGCCAATGAGGAGCGGAGTCCCTCCGACTTCCTCCCCCCACCCTCGGCGGGGACCCTTCGCAGGGCAAAAGTTTTCGGTTAAAGCCCGTCAGAGGAGCGCGATGGGGAGGTGGAGGGAGGAAGGAGGAGGGGGGGGCGGTGGATTTTAAAGAAGGAGGAGAAGCCAAAGCGGCTGCCAGGAGAGGGGGGGTTGCCGCAGGGGGAGCGGCGAGGGCCCGGCTAACGGGAAACAAAAGGAGCCCGGACCAGCCCGGCTCTCGCCTCCTTAAACCGGAGGGAAGGAGCTGCTCTCTCCCTGTGTCTGCTTTCAATTCTGGCTTTTTTCCCTGTTTTTCTTTTCCTTTTTTTCCCACCCCTCTCAAGCCCCCTCCTCCCGCCCCCCTTTCCCCTCCAGTTTTCTCTTTTTTCTTTCTTTTTTCCCCCCTTTTTTTTCCCCTCCCTTTCTCAGGATATGAGGGGATGTTTAGAAAATCCGCTGCCCACGCCAGCAGCTGACTCATGTTTTTATTAAAGAAGGCCTGTACTGAACCGGCTCTGCGTATTCCCCCCCGGATGCCTCTGGGGGTCGTGCCATGCCCCGGCCCTGCGCCTCTCGCCCCCTGACCCCCGGCTGGATGCGGCTGCTTGGGGACCACCAATGCCCGCCCCCTCCCTTCTCCCCCCTCCGAATCGTTTTGTTTGTTTTGGGGGGAAATGGGGAGTAAAAGGACTTGTGGAAGGGGGATGCTGCAGCGGAGGGGTGGGTTTGGTTGGGGCCTTGGGGGTGTTTGGGCTGCTGAGGGGTACAGAGCTGGGAGAGGCATCAGGAGTTTCCACCTCAGCTGTGCCATCATCTCAGATGGCCTGCACCCCTTCTGTGCTGGGGGGGGGGGGTGTGTGGTGGAAGCCAGCTGATGAAACGGCTTTAAATCCTCCCCACACCTTGATGAGCTCGAATAAAGCCTCTGAGTATCCCTCCAGAAGGAAAACATGATTGTTTGTCCAGCAAGGGATTCTCCTGCCATCTGTTTTGGCACCGTAACGAGGTGCAGAAGCTCTATGGATCAAAGCTGTCTTTTGACCCATCAGTTCATGCCACCATTTCCATCTTGGGGATGTGCTTTTGTCTAATCCTAACAAGGAAAAAAACTGAAAAAATGCCCCAGTTATCCTAAAAAATGACACTCTCCTGGAAAGATACCTATCTAGCTTTCCTTTTATTTTTTTCTTCCCCTTTCTAAGAATGAAAAAGCCCTTCATATAAAGACAGCACTGCTGAAATCTGTGCTCCCAGCTTGCCTGCAAGACAGACTCATCCCCTCCTGCCTTGCTCATGAACCTCTATACAATGGGCACAGCTAATGATTCCCCAGCTGGATGAGCCCAAGAGATTGCTGCTTATCACCCATTATCTCTGTGTTTTCTCTGCACCAAAAAAAATCCAAAGGGAAAGGGGAAGGTCTTTATCCTGTGCAGCCACAGAGGGCAAGGAGAGCCAGGCTGCAGCATCCCTGGTTATCCACATGCAATGAGATGATCTCGTGCCAGCTCTGGGGCTGGCAGCTGGGCTGGAACAGCCATGGACAAGGAAGGGGAGATGTGGGTCTGACCGAGCCTGAGCAGGAGAGGGGGGCTGGGGTAAGGAGGGGTGCTGGAGAGGCAACCCCCCTGGAGCTGGAGAGGCTCTTATGCCAGGCTGCTTGTGGAGGTGACACAGTGATGGCTGGGTG
Organism: Laterallus jamaicensis coturniculus; assembly: GCA_022605575.1. NCBI lineage: Eukaryota > Metazoa > Chordata > Aves > Gruiformes > Rallidae > Laterallus > Laterallus jamaicensis. The sequence goes on along the minus strand of JAKCOX010000016.1, from coordinate 15,045,570 downwards.
AGACCCTGCTGCTCCCCTGGGGGGATTCCCGGACTCCAGATGTGGTGGTGACCTTCACTGGGGGGTCCTGGCAGCCCACTCCCCCACCCCTCCCCCAGAGCTGAGGCGGTCTGTCTGTCATGCAGAAGAGGAGCCGGCGAGCGTGAGAGCAGCTCACACGGGGAGCAGGCAGCAGAGGGAACGTGCTGTGCACATGGCTCTTCCCCACACTTTTCCCAGGGGATACAGACACGTCTGATGGGTCCCTGCGTGAGGACACGTGGGCTGCTGGGAATAGCTCAGCAGAGCTATTTCCTGGCAGCGTCCCCCCTCCAAGGACAGCATCGCTGCTCCCAGCACAACCAGAGAGAGAGAGAGAGAAACCCACTGGCACAATCCTGCTGGGTCCCTGGCTCTGGGGATGGGGGACCTGGGGTGAGCAGGGGGTGGAGAAGCGAGTGCAGACCATGCTGGGGGGACAGAGCATCCCATCCCAAGGGGGGACATATACCCCACCCCTCCCCTCTGCAAACAGATGACCCTGACACCCCACTCCTGGGAGCAGGGACAAAGAAAACCCCCCTCCCAGAACCCTCTGCAAAGGCTGGGGTTCATTGATTCGGGATGCTGGGAGAATCCTGGAAACCCCACAGCATCCTGGCAAGCACACGGCGGCCCATGTTATACATCCCCAGGGAGCACCCAGGGCTGCACATTTTGTTTAGGAACAGCACGTCGGGGTTACAGCAGCCCCTGGGAAAGGCCAGTGCAGAGGAAGTGCTGAAGCCAGAGGGACTTGTTTGTGCAAGCACGTGGGTGGAGGGGAGCAGCTCAGCTACCTCTGCCTCATCGCCCCCCCCCCCTTCATTGGTCACCTCTATTTTTGGTGCCTGCACCCCCCGTTTGTGGTGCTTGCAGGACTTAGTGATTCCCCCAGGGCTGGGACAGCTGCAGTGTGGGCTGCAGAGCCACTCTCAGCTGTGACACCAAGCTCTGTAAGCATCCTTAGGTGCTGGTGGGGCCTTGGGGTCACACAGTGCAGCATTGCTGGCTGGGACAGCAGCCACTGAGATGGGACGTGCTGAGGCATTCAGTCTGCTCTGGCATCACCTGGATCACGGCAGCTGCCTGACCTCCTGCCCCCATCCCAGGTGGAGCTGGATGGGAAAGAGCCATATCCTGCGCCTGATGTGGAGAAGAGACTCCAGAGCCAGGTGACCCAACACAACAGTGGGAATGGCCATCCTGGAGTCAGTGACAGGTCCCATGTGCAGGTGAGAGGCCGGTAGGAAAGAAGCAGCTGACCTTCTCCACGTCTCTGAAGGTTTAACAAGGGCCAGGTTCACTCCAGGCTTGGGTTCTGCCAAGCCTCTATCAACTCCAAGTCAGCCCAGAACTTTCAGCATCGCTTTGATGTGTGGAGCCACAGACCACAGGAGAGGAGCAGCGGGTGCTGGGGAGCACGGCACCACATCTGGGCAGCACATCTGGAGCAGCAGCTGCCAGCACTTGCTCCTGGCTGGATCCGGCTCTTGAGCCAGGGGAGAGCTGCACGGGGGTTTCATCCAGCCCTTTCCAGAACTCTGCCCCAGCCTCTGGAGGAACTGCTCCCCTGTGCATGGTCCTGCTTTGCCAGGAGTGACAGCAGTGCCCAGAGGAGGAAGGGGAGGCAGAAAAGTGCTGGCATCCTTCCAGAGGGACCATGCAGCTGAGCACAATGTGCTGGGGAGCATCCTGGGCTGAGGAGCATCCTGCAGCACCATGAACACCAGTCACGGGTGCTGCAGGGCAATGGTGGTGTCAGGAGGCAGCACTGAGCCCCACGCCATATGGTGCTGTGTCCCTACAGACGCTGGCCCATCCCCTACATCCCCCGGGTTCAGGCACTTGGAGGAGGCACTAGCCAGCGGCAGAGGATGCTAGCCCACTGCCTTTCCCCACCTCGGGGCCTTTCCGCCCCCGTCCCATGCACTCTTCCTAACCCCCACAGCAAGCCTCAGGATTCAATGTGCTCCGCAGAGCCCCGGGAGGCAGCGGCAGGCTCCTGGGTGAATACTAATAGCGATGCCGTCCGCTCGCCCCAGACTTTCCCACACATCTGCAGCCACTTAATGTGGGAATCGTTAACCCTCTGCGTGCACAGCGCCTGGGATGCTGGGAAGGAGGGAAGCACAGCCAGGATGCTCCTTGCAGGACCCCAGCCACGTTTGGAAGCACAGCCAGGATGCTCCTCACAGGACCCCAGCCACATTTGGAAGCACAGCCAGGATGCTCCTCACAAGACCCCAGCCACGTTTGGAAGCACAGCCAGGATGCTCCTCACAGGACCCCAGCCACGTTTGGAAGCACAGCCAGGATGCTCCTCGCAGGACCCCAGCCACATTTGGAAGCACAGCCAGGATGCTCCTTGCAAGACCCCAGCCACGTTTGGAACCCTGTGTGTCCCAAATCACATCACCAGCTCACTGAGAGCAGGGCGCCCCCCACACGTGCAGGAAAGCAATGAGAGATGCCAGCGTGTGTCCCCATCCCCAGTGCCCTCTTAAGGATGGTCCCAAAATGTTGGCAGGAAAACTGATCCTTGGGAGGGGGGGGGAACTGTACAGCAGTGCTGGCAGCACCTTGATTTGGGCTACCCTGGTCCAGCACCCATCTCTTTCTGGGGACCAGCTCTGCTGAGCCCTCCTCAGCTCAGACACCAGAGGTGTGCTCCAGGCATCCAGGAAAGGCCAAAGGGCACACAGGGGTCTGCAGTGGGGCTAATGGAGCTGAGGCAGGGGTTTGTCCTCTGCGAGAGGGTTGCACTGATGTCTCCATTGCCAGAGAGGAGGGGATGCTCTTGGGGCATTTGATGGGGTGTTTGTGCTTGTCTCATCCCTCCCTTGCTCTCAGGGAAGCTGCCCCAAAGGTGTATGGAAGGAATGATGCATAGGAGGCATGGTCTGCTCTCCCCTCCCTCCTGCTGCAGGAGGGTGGCAGAGGAAGCTGAGGAATGGGAGGAAGGTGGATTGAACTGGACTGGGCTGGGCAGGGCTGGGCAGGGCAGGGCTGGGCTGGGCAGGGCTGGGCTGGGCTGGGCTGTGCGTGGGGCCAGGCAGCTCTGGGATGTGCCGGTCTAAGGCCACAGGTTTGCCTTTGGGAGCAACAGGGGATGGGTGGAGAGGGGAGGCCACAAGCTTCTGGGGCTTTCTGGGGAGGGGGTGGGTCAGGGGAAAAGGAGGAGCAAGGGGAGGCACCTACCAGACGCTCTGGGCATCTCCCTGCCCTGCCAAAACCATGGTGGGGGCTCAGAACAAGCCCGAGGACAGGGTAGGGCTTGGTGTCCCCGGGCGAGTGCATCCTCCGTGGGAGGAGGAGGAGGTGGGGTGGTGTCCCTGCAAACATGCTCCATCTGTGTTAGCTGCTTGCAGCCTGGCCCTGGGGACCTCCCGGCCCTTCTGCCTCCAGGAGATGGCATCACTCGATCACGGATAGCGGCGCCAAGCCCCAAGAGCCTTGGGGGAACCCAGCCACTCTCCCACTCCTCTGCATCTGCCTGGGTTCCACCAGGAATCTCAAGTCTGGAGGACTAGCAGGCACTCCCCAGGCTGGGTTTGGTGCTGGGGTTCTCTGGGGTGGATGGAGAGGGTACAGCCACCTCCCCTCATCCAGCTGGGGACACCCACGGGCTCTGGCAGTCCCTGTCTTGCACACCCGCAGGACTCTGGTGCAGGTGGCATCCTGGAGCACCAGGAGCCCCCAGCAGCACCCTTCAGCCCCAGTCTAGCAGCTGGGATGCTCCTCGGAGAGCCCATGGAAGGGAGCCCATGGAGGGCTCCTCACCTACTTCTTCTCAAACATAAACTCTGCCAACTATAATCCCCACCAGCAATAACCAGCCCAAAGAGAGAGAAAAGAGGGAAGTTACTGTCAGTGGATGTTTATGGCCCAATTGTCCTTCCCTGCCCCCTCTGCCCCGTGCCAGGGGAGCTCATGGCTGTTAACAGGCACCTGGCGATGCTGCGCCCTGCCGAGCCCTTCACCTGCTGCGGGGAGGATGCAGGTGTGGGGTGCTGCCCCTGGATCCCCAGTCCCCAGCAGCTGCCTGAGCCCTTGGCCATGGCTCCACTGGCTGGGAAGAGGAAAAGGGAGGAGGGTGGCTGCCCATCGCTGCCCAGGGGAATCAGCCAGCAGCAGGAATAACCCCAGCCTCCCATCCCTGAAACCTGAAACACAGACATCCCTGGCATGGGACACAGCAGGTACTTGTGTTCCTCCATACCCCCTCCCATCCACTCAGGATGGGGGGGGAGAGTATCTTCTTTCCCCCTCCCTGCCCCCTCCCCCCCCACCCCCCGCCCCAAGCTAGCATCTCTTTGCTGATGGGAGGAGGAGGAGGAAGGACTTGGCTCACTTGTTTAAACAAAGCCATGGCTGTGCTGAGACCTTGGGTAAAACCCAGAATAGATGGGGTCCTGCAGCACACCCATCAATTTATGCTGTGGTGTGAGCTGAAATCCACAGTGTTGGGTGGGATGGTCACGATAGTCACCTTTGTCATGAGGGAGGGAGCTGGGACCAGGCTGGGCAAGGGGTCAGGGATGCTGTGAGGCACAAGGAGGATGCTACACAAGGAGGATGCTGCACAAGAAGGATGCTGCACAAGGAGGATGCTGCACAAGGAGGATGCTGCACAAGGAGGATGCTCACCTCCGGCTGTGCCAAGCCTGGAAGGCAGAGCCTGGGCAATGCCAGCTCTGGGGGTGATTACCCATTGCTGGGGATTTACTCTGCCCCCTCCTTGCAAACCAAATCCCTTCTGTCTCCCTTTGATCTCATCCTGTCTCCCACACCCTTGCAGGGATTGGATCCCTGTAATACTTTGACTTTGTTTCCACTGGCATCAGGGTTGGAGCAATGGTATGAGGCACCCAGGGCTGGTGCAGAGCTTCTGCAGGTCCACAGCTCTGGGGCTGGGGGTGCTGTCCTGCTGTGACTCCAGTGTGCCATGCTGGATTGCAGGGTGGGAACAGCAGCAGCCTGGCCTGCCTGCAGCTCTCACAGGTGACAGCAGCACAGCAGGGCCGCAGGGATGCACTGATCCCTCTCTGAACTGAGGAAGAAGAGCTCGGGATGCCGTGGGGAGGAAGGGGTGGAGCAGGAGTGAGCACAGCTCACCAGGTGCTGTCCCTGACCCACCAGCTAATGCTGGGGACAACTGTCAACAGCTGCTGGAGGGGTCAGGCAAGAAATGGTGATGCATCACATGCCCTGAGCTCCTCGAGTCAGGGAGGCTTTGCTGGTTTTGTTACCGTTTTCCTTTGGACCCCCACAAATCTGGGAGGCCATTCCAGACTGGAAACCCTTCCCAGGTTCATATCAAGAAAAAGGTCTGAAAGTCTCTTGTTTTATCCTCTCCTCTCAATCTCATTGTACATCTCCTTTTTTCCCCTGCTTCTCTCTCTCTTTTTTTCCCCTTACTGTCAAATCCCAGGCTGCCTCCTGCTTCCAGCAAGGGAAGGGGCTGGTGCAGAGGAAAGGGCAGAGGTGACCTTGGGGGAGGTGACCAAACACCTTCCTGGTCCTCAGTCCCTTGTCCCCACCTGAGAGAGGTGTGCCTGGCCTGGCTTGTGACAGGCAGGCGATTCCCACCTTGCAGGCAGACATGGCTTTGGGGGGGTCCCCTTTCTGCCTGGGTTTTCCTTCCTTCTGTAAGAAAGGAGATGAGAAATGCCTCTTGCCATGAGGTCAGGAGCTCCTCAGAGCCCTGTGGGAGCCCAGGGACTCTGTTGGGTCCATGGTGGGGACGTCCTCCCACACACAGCTGGCGATGTCCATCTGTCTGTCTCTGGGGCCAGGCTGAGCTTTGCTATTGGGTTCAGGGGGGTGGGTTTCTCCCTGAGCCAGATGGATGCTGACTCTGGGTATGGGAAAGCACCACCCTACAGCAAGGGCTTGGTGTCCCCCAGTGTGGGGACAGGGCTGGTGGCTGGCACAGCCTGGCTTTAGTACAAGGGCTCAGACCAAGACACCCTGCTCCTGGGTACACATGGCTTCAGGGATGGGTGGGCTCCCTCTGGGCATCCTCATGGGTGACACCCGCAGTGCCTCAGTGTCCCCAAAGCCAGCTGCTACAAAGGGACCACGGCTGGTGGTGCGGAGAGAGCAGTGGGGTGGTGATAGCAGAGGGGATGGTGGGTCCTCGGTGCTCTCCCGGGTCACCCAGCGCCTCAACTCCTCTGAAGCCAGGGTGGGAGGTTTGAATTCACCCCCCTGGCCTGCTGGGGTTCCTGCACTTTGAAATGCAAACCTGCCTTTCAATGCAAATGCTGTGAGAGGCTGGGCCCAATAAAAGCCTGTGGGCAGGGAGGTGCCTGGCCCCGGGACACGGCTCCCCAAGGGCCCAGGTGAGCGGTGAAGGAGGGGCGGCCACCTCCCCACCAAAGGAAACCCGGCCTGCAGCCGGCGGCAGGGCAGCACAGCATGTGCCTGGAGCCAGCCAGGGAAGATGTATGTAGGTTATCTTTTGGATAAGGACACCAACATGTATCCCAGCCCCGTCCGGCATCCCAGCCTCAACCTCAACCCCCAGAATTACGTGCCGGGGCCGCCCCAGTACTCGGACTTCACTGGTTACCACCATGTGCCGGGGATTAACAACGACCCCCACCACGGGCAGCCGGCAGCCGCCTGGGGCTCTCCCTACACCCCTGCCAAGGAGGACTGGCATTCCTATGGGACCACTGCTGCACCTTCCACCGCCAGCCCGGGGCAGTTTGGATTCAGCCCCCCAGATTTTAATCCCATCCAGCCCCCGGGCTCTGGACTCCTGCCTCCACCCATCAGCAGCTCGGTCCCCCAGCTCTCCCCTAATGCCCAGAGACGCACCCCGTACGAGTGGATGAGGCGAAGCATCCCCAGCACCAGCAGCAGCGGTAAGGAACAGCTCCCCCAGCCCTGCATCCCTGCGCCTTCATGTAGCTTCCAATCTGTGGGGATGGATCCCTGGGCTTCAAGTCTGCGGGAATGGATCCTGCCGGACAGTACTCCCGGCAAGGGGACTGCTGGGAGGGAACTGCATGCCTGGCCTGCCCTTGGCATGGCCCCTGCTCCCCAAAGAACAGAGGGACCTCAGCGCTGTGGTGGCAGGGTTCGAGGATGGGCAGGGAGAGTGCCAGTGCTGCTGGCAGCTGGGTTTAAATTGCTGTAAAGTCCTTTTCCCTGGACAGTCTCTCTCTCTGCACCCCTGCCCTCACCTGCCCTCACCGAGAGGGATGGGAAGAGCCTGAGACCCCCAGATCCTGGGGTCCTGCCAGCCCCGAGGGGTGCTGGCCGGGGTGTCTCATGTGTGCAAGGGTGAGTGTGCGGGGCTGCAGGTGTGAGCCAATGTGCAGGGTGGAAGCGCCTGTGTATGGGGGTGCACATATGTGTGTAATGGTGCCTTATGCTGTGTGCATGTGTAGTGTGGGTGTATATGTGTGCAGGGAAGGTACCAGACCTATATGCATGGAGGGAAGGTGCTACATATCCTGTGTGTTCATGTGTAAGATGGCTGCAGTGTGTGTGAGGTGCTATAGGCTCTGCATGTGCTCCCTCATGTGCCCGTATGTGCATGGGGCTTGTTGTATAGACAGTGAGTGTGCAAGGGATGCTGCACGCTCGATGTGTGAGTGCAAGTTGTTGTGCACTGAGGACAGCACTGTGCGTGTGTGTGTGCTGTGTGTGCATGGTGCGGGCTGCGTGTGAAGATGTGGTGTGTGTGCAAGGCTTGGCATGGGCGTGCGTGTGCAGTGTGTGCAAGGCACAGCGTGAGCGTGTGTGTGCAGTGTGTGTGCAAAGCTTGGCATGGGCGTGTGTGTGCAGTGTGTGCAAGGCACAGCCTGAGCGTGTGTGTGTGGTGTGTGTGCAAGGCACAGCCTGAGCGTGCGTGTGCAAGGCTTGGCGTGAGCGTGCGTGTGTGGTGTGTGTGCGAGGCACAGCGTGAGCATGTGTGAGCAGTGCGTGTGCAAGCGCGGTGCCTTTGGGTACGGTGCCACGTGGAGGGTGCATGTGGGTGCTCCGGGAGCAGCACGCCACGTGTGCGTGTGCACTGCATGTGGGTGCTGTGCACTGCGTGAGGGGGTCCCCCCGTGCCGACTGCTGGCCTGGGTTCCAAGGGGCCGTGTGGTCCCTGGGGTCCTGTCCCCTTGTCCCCGGGGTCCTGTCCCTGCTGAACTCCTGACCTGGGGGTGGGTGTGGGGGAAAGGATGGAAAAGCGTCTGACCGACCCCAGCCCCCTGCCCGGCTCTGGGTGGGGGGTTCCTGCTGCCCACTTCAAAGGCGGTGGGCAGATCCCCCCTTGGGGCCAGCCCAAATTGACAAGGGCTTCTCTTTGTCATGGAGATGGTGGCGGGCTCCTTTGGCAGCGAGGTGAGGTGCGGGGCCCTTTGTCCTGCCCTGCCCTGCCCTTTCATCTTCCCCTTCCACCCATCCTGCCCGCAGCGGGACCCTCTCCCTTCCCGGGCCGGCCATGAGCTCTGCAGAGCACTGCTGAGGCCAAACTCACTACAGGAGTGGCTCCGGGCATCACTTGGGGGTGAGTTTGCTTTTGGTTATCACTCCTCCATGTCCCCAGCATGGGGGCCCGGGCTCCCTGTGTGCAGTGTCTCCAAGTTTAGACTTCTCTGTCCCCACACTGTCCCTGTGTGGGGCTGGTTAAGCCCCAAGCAGAGACCCCCAAGCAAGGGGCCGGTGCAGAGGTGCCTTGGGGTCTTCCAGCACAGAATATAGCTCCTCATGTCTGCTGGATCCGTGTGGCAGGGATGAGGATGGGGCTGTCCCAGTGAGACCAGTGGCTGCAGTGGAGCAGGCAGAACATCCCAATAAAGGGGGTGAAAAACCCTTCTGATATGGGAAGGGCAGGGGAGAGAGGCCAGCTGGTATCTCCTGGTGCATTTTAAACACTGAATAACTATTTAGGAAAAATGCCTCTAGCCATACCCAGGGATGGAGACCCACAGTCATGGTGGGGCCAAGGGCTTCCCTCCGCCCTGGGGCTGAAAGGGGGGATGATCCTGCATCCCCCCCCCAAGCAGCTCAGATCAAACCACCATGTCTGCAGGTTTTGTAGGTCCAGACATCTCGGTTTCTTCTGAGGAGAGAGGCAGGAGGGATAATTAATGAGCAGAGAAAGGCATCAGCACACCTCTCCTGGATCAAGGGCAGGGGTTTACACCAGCAGTGGGGCCGAGATAAAGCAGGGGCTTTAAAGTGCCTCTGATTGAGTTAGATGACAATTGAGTTGATTGAATTCTGGAAAAAATATCATTAGTTGCTTAGTTTGTATCTCTTAGATTAAACACACACAAAAGGACAAATAAATCAGCCTTGTTCCCCTTGCACTCAGAGGAGGAGCTGCCCCAGCCCAGCCCTGGCAACGTGGGGATGGGTGCTGGGGTGAAAGCCCCTTTCTTCTGGTGCTTCCTCAGGTCGGATGACCAAAGAGGTTGGTTTTTTAAGGCACTTGCAGATTAAAGTCCTGTCCTTGTGTCTCTGCCCGGTCCAAGACTAGCACTGCTGGTGCTGAGAAGGTGCAGGATTTGGCTGTGGTGGGACCATGTACTGGGAGACAGAACCACAGAATTGTAGGAAGGGACCTCGAAAGATCATCAGGTCCAACCCCCCTGCCAAAGCAGGTTAAAGACAGTGGGATGCAGCCCATGTTTCCCAGGGCTGCCCTTTAAATAAATAAAAATAACAAAAAGAAGAGAAGCCTTTCTCCATTAAGCTCAAAAGAGAGCAGGGCAGAGGTGTGCTTGATACAGATAAGGGTGAAATTCTTAGATGAAATATTTCATTGCAATCAATAAGCTGGACTTTAATCAGCCTGGATTGATTAACCACCCATCTCACCACAGTGGGAATAGGAAATTAACATCCAGGCTTTCTGTTTTGGTTTGGTTTGGTTTTTTTTGCTATAAATATCAACAGTTTCATTGCAAATGCTATAAATCATAACGCTTCAGAGGGTTGTAAATTCAGGTTCCCTCCCTGTCTTGCCTTGTATAAACAGCTCGTGGCTGCGGTTGGAAAGCTTTTGGGAAAGAGCTGTGGTGCTCCTAAGAGAGTACAGTACTCAGGGGGGTGTAAGTGTGTCAGGGGCTTTTGCAAACACGATCCAGAGCTGGAGAAAAAAAATCAATGAGAAATCTCCCAGTGACTCACTGCAGAGTCAGGCTTCACAGGGAGAAGGTTTTATATACCTGTTGCTAAACACATGGCTGAGCCAAACTAACCCTGCAGCAGAGGGGCTCGCGATGCCAAGAGGGATGGGTCACTGGAAATCAGGAGTTAGAGGGAAGGGAGCTGGAAGATGTCCCCAGGTCTCATTCCTCTCTCTCCCCCATGTCACCTTTCTCTCTGCTCATAAAATCAGCGTGTCAGAGCCTCACGCTTCCTCCTCCTTCACAATTATTTGCAAACTTCCCGGTGAATTGCAACCCCCCCGGCTCTATAAAAAGCTCAGGAAGGCGGCTGGAAAGGGTGGCTGGCTGAACTTTGAAATTCACCCTCTGCTCGTTAGTTATGCAAATCCACAGATACTGCCTCGGGTCTGGCTTTTAGGTCACTAATCGAGCTGAGGGCCCCCCCACAGTGCTAAATATTGCAAGTGAAAGTGGCGTTGGGGCATCCCTGGGGAGGTGAATGTGCTGAGAGCTTGGTGTGGTAGCGGTGCCCATGGTCCCCGGACAGGTTTTGGGGTGGTAGAGAGCAAATAGTGATGCTCCCAGCATGGGGAGTGGGGGTTTTCTGTGCGTGTGGTTTCCCATCTCAGTTTTCACTCTTCGTGCCTCAGTTTCCCAGCTCTACTTGTTAAGCCCTAGTGAGGTCCACAACAGCTGGAGGAAATTAAAAGCTCTGTTAATGAGGCAGAGAAACGTTTTGCACGGACAGGCAGGGTTCATACCGTGCATGGTGCGTTTTGGGGTAATGGTGGTGGTGGTGGCTGGAGGACAATGTGTTTCCCTGACTGTACTTGTGTGGAGGACTCTTCTTTAGGACACAGTTGCTCCCTGTGAGACCCTTTGCTCCCCTGGGTCACTGGGTGCGTGCGAGCATCGGACCCCATCAGTCTTCTCCCTTTGAATTATTAACCCACAACCTGCTCCTGGCCCCAGGTGGGATTTGTTGGCCGCTTAAGCTGCTGGCCAAGGTACAGGCCTTTCAAACTTTCCTAGAACTGACTTTCCTTGAACAAAAAAGGGCTTCCCTGGAGCTCTGGCCGTACCTACGTGATGGGCTTGGCTGGCTAATACCCCAGGATTAACAGAGGGACACTTTAAACCTCTGGCCAATGGCAGATGTTTCCTACAGGGGACCCTTCAAGGACACCCACTGCAGTGATGTTAGCTTTGTGATCACCTGGATAAGGGGCCGGATCCTCCCCCCAATGCTGGCCCATGCTGAGGATGGGCTGAGCCCTGTGGGGCTGCAGAGGGGAAGAGGAGTCCCAGTACCCGACCAGCACCACCGCCTTGCTGTCCCCATGCCTCTGCAGGGCCAAATCTAGCCAGGTTGCTGATCTGGCGAGCTAGATCTGGGCTCAGTGCCATGGTGCTGGGATGAAGGTGATGCTCCCAAACAGGCTGTCTCCAGCCTGCTTGTGCCCACCAGCCCCAGTGCCGCCCTGGCCCTCCTCGCTGAGGCGGTCTTTGACCTGACACAGGAGCCTGGCTGGCGGTGCTGGGCTGGGTGCTCATAAAACCATGGGAGCAACGGAAGGAATCTGCCAGTTGCCAAAATAAAGGGTTGAATCACCCAAGGGCTGGGAAGTGCTTGCCCCAACGCCCAGCCTCAGGCTGCTGCCCTGGGGGTTGAAGCATCTCCTGTCATGTCGCTCCATGTTGGAGAACACAGGGGTGTGGTGGGGAGCTGCTGCAACCACTAGCAACCTGTTCCTCATCCCCTTGGGGTTCGTGCCTCCTGGGAGGAAGAAGAGGCTTGTAGAGGGGGTGCCTTCATCCCACAGGTATGGGTGTGGGTGCAGAGCTGTCCCCATCCTGCTGTGCTGGCAGAGTGGAGCCCGGATGGAGCCAGCCTGTGCTCCTGCTCACTGGTCCACGCTCTCCTGATCCGGCTCCTACCTGTGTGTTCCTGCCCCGTCCCAGCAGTAGCTGGGCTGCCACACGTGACTGTGCCATGCGGTCTGTGCCACCCAGCTCTGCCAGGCCCACAACCCCAGGGAAGCAATCCCCACCCAGACACACTCACATAGGGAAAAGCTGGGGGGGATTCTCTGGAAGCACAAGGCTCGATCCTCTGTGTGCAGGAGTCTATGAAGCAGCACAGTTTTGTAGGTGAAACATTCCCAGTGCACGACGTATGGATCCATCTGGGGTTTATTGCCAGTGGGGTGATGGCAGGACCATTGCCGTGTGCTCTGAAGAGTTTGGCACCAGGAAGAAAGCCCCAGGTTTGGGTCAGTGTCAGGCCAACAGCCATGCAAGGAGCTACCCTAGGGACAGGAGAGCTGCTCTGATGAGTCCTGCCTTCATCCCAGCAGTTCTGAAATGCCCATTTCTCCAACCTGGAGCAGAGCTGGGAAAGCTTTGGCAGGGTCCATTCATCCAGCATCCCCTCCCTCTACAGTACAGACACATTAAATATGTATGGGGGAAGGTGTGCAGTTCCTCTCACCCACTTTTTGACAGTTGGCAGTTGTCTAAATCCAACACCCTTTGGTAGAGGAACAGTCTAGGGCAGGGATCTCAAGGAGGGGTTTGTTTCTTGCTGGTGGTTATGAAGCAAACCACATGGCTCCAAGTCCCTTGCCCCATGTCGGTCGTTCCATCCATCACCCCTCTGCTTCCTGCAGCAGAGGGAAAATAGCTGACAGCATTGAAAAGCACGCACGGGAAGGGGAAGGCTTGTGAAAACCCTGACCTGCTAGTTCCCAGCACTTGGGGAGGATGGAGGGCTTGGGCTTATCCCCTCCCTTCCTGGCTACAGAGGCGCCTGTGTGCTTTGGGGTGGCAGCTGGAGCTGAAGAGGAAAGATGGAGAGCAAACGGGTGTGGGGTGGGAGGGCAGAGGGTGGGTGTTGGGGGGAGATCAGCCCCTGACGCTGTCTGTGCAGATTTTGGGGTTCCCATTTACAGTGTGTTTAGGGATGGTGAAGCGAGCTGGGCTGCCTGATCCGAGTATCAGCATGGCTGCCATGGCCTCTGCTCGGCAGAGGGAGCATCGACCCCTCCACCCAGAGGCAGCTGGAGCACATCTGGCTGCCAGATGGGGTGACTCCAGCCAGTCTGGGGGCTCCCGAGCATTAGGAGACAACCCCATCCCTCCCTCTCCTGGGCCTGGGGTCTCTGTCATGGGGCATTGCCCTGCCAGGTGCCCTCTCTCTTTGAGGGCTGGGGGGGGTGGGCAGGTGGTGGTGGTGAATTTCCCCCCATGGAGCTGCAGAACGACTGGGAATTAAGTTTCCTGGGGAGTCCCACCAGCCATCAGCCCCCCCAGCACTGACCCTGGGCCTTCAGTCTGTTCTGGAGCTGCTTCCGTGCCTCAGTTTCTCCATCCGTAGCATTGCCTAAGCTGTTCTGGGGTGGAGTGAAGCTTCCCTTGATGCTTTCCTGGGGTAGGGGGTCAGTAAATCCTGACAGATTGAGCACTGATCCTTCTGTGATGGGAGGATTTCATAGTTTCTGCTCATTCAGAATAAACCAGCTTTATCATGGAGAGAAAGCATCCACCCAGGGGGACAGCCTTGTGCCCAGTCTTGCTGCACACTACCTTCAGTGCAGACAAGCTCTTTCCCTGGTGCTGACTGGTGATGGAACCTTCACACCCGATGTGTTTGGGCATTAGAATACTGTAGTGCCATCAGATAATGCGGGTCCAGGCACAGGGTACAGACAGACAGGCAGACAAGGCTGTATGGATGGAGCCAGGAAGGTGAGAACACACAGGGTGGTGGCTCTGGAGCACGCTGCCCAGACTTTTCATGCCAGTCATGCCAGGAGCTGGGCCGGCTGGCCTGGCAGTGCCACCTCCACCTCGCCAGGCCTTGGGGCCTCTGCGGCGGGGGCACGACAGCCAGCATGGCGGTGGTGCACTGCGTCTGGGGTCTCATCTCAGCAGCTCAGGTGAGCGTGTGGGGGCTGCCAGGCCGTGGCTGCCCTGGTCACAGTTCAGATGGCTACTGGCAGCTTCCCACAGAGCCAGGGCCTGCAGCTGCTCCAACAGAGACCTTTAGGAACCGGTGCAGGTCTGAGCTCCTCACTGCTGGCAGGGACATGTCTGGCAGGTAGGGACACTCTGTGCAGAGCTGGCTTGACCCTGTCCTAGCCATGCTGGACACACTGAGATGGGTGCTCTGTGAATCAGGGGAAAGACAGGCTGCAAACACCATGCCAGCTCTTGCTCCTTCACTACTTTCCACCTCCACTCAGGGTGCTGCTGCTGCCCCACTCTCCCTGCTTTCAACCAGAGCCTTCCCAGTACTTCCCAAAGTTCCTCAACACCAACTTCAAAACACCCCATCATGCTGCAGCCTGTCTTCTGGGGTGTTTGGGGCACAGTTTCATACTGGAAGCCATCCTTTGGGCAGGGCAGGAGAGGGTGAATTACCTGTCATCCTCTGCCACATCCCTGAGGGTGCAGAGCCCACGATGGTGGGCGCAGGGATCTAGTTTGTTTTTTCCTTTTCCCTGCCAGGCTCCTGTCCAGACCAGGAGCTCCAGCATCCCCATCCCTGGGTCAGTGCTGCCCTGAGGAGCAGATGCAGGCTGGGGGTCAGGACCCTGTCCCTCCATGTGTGTGCAAGTGTGTGTGCATGCACGCTCAGGAGTGTGTCCTTTGGGGTTTGCACAGCACGTTAAAGCTATTCCCTTATCTAATCATGGCTCAGGTGAGTGCTATTAGGGTTATACATTAACAGCGGTAACGATACCCTCTCCCCATGCAGCCATTGGCCCTGCCTTGATCCCAAAGCTAAAACCCTTCCCACTGGCCCCATGGATGGCTCCATTTGGCTGCCCAAGCAGTTTCTTTGGCTGGTCTTTTGGGGACAAGGAGGAAAGACTTAAAATGCATAGCAGGGCTGGAAAGAGCTAGCTGCACTGGGAGACATCACTGGCATCCCCTGTGCACCCCATCCGTGCTCCTTCCCGGCACAGCAGCAGCAGCCCTGGGCTATCCCGGCCATGGGACAGCCTGATCCAACCCCAAAAACAGGCTTTGCTGGGAATGTGGGAGCAGCTCCATCCCTCTGCTCAGCTGTGCTCCCTGCTGCAGTGCTGGGGTCTCCTCATAGGTATGAGGAGGCAGGCTGGCTCATCCCAAATTTCCTCTTTCCTTTCACAGAGCCATAAAAAGCCTCCAGGAGAGAGTTAAGTGTAACCTAGCATTCATATTCAAGGTAGCTGAATTATTCATTGTCAATGGTATTTCTTGCAAACCCTTTCCTTTTCCCTGTGAATCACCCCCAACGCCTTCCCAAATTCAGCAGAAACCAGCAATTAGTCAAGATGAATAACTCTCCATCTCAGGCTTGGTCAGGAGCCTTCCAAGTCCCTGATATTGGGCAGCAAGTGCCCAAACTGGTGCCCAGCTCATCAGCCAGGTACCTGCCAGACCTGAGATAAAGCACAGGCTTCATCAAGGATGAAGAGGGAATTACAAAGGACAAACTGTGATGGATCTATTTACAGCTGTGGCAGGAAATAATAATTCCTGCTGAAATTCGTGGCACATGTGCTATTCACAAACTGCCTTGTTGCTTTTTTGCTTTAATTAATTTCTTTCTTTACTTTATCTGTCAATTCCTTTGCTTTCCAGCTGGTTTTACCCCAAGCAGCCTTATTCACATGGCAATATTGCAAATAAGATTATTTTGAAGTTATTATCTCTCCAGAAAAGATTTTTGCTTTCAAATGAAGAAGAAGAAACGAAAAAACCCAAACAGAAAAAAAAAAAAAGAAGATACATTTCTATGAGAAAGAAAAAAATCTTGTAGGAATCCCTGAGCCTGGAGCAGATGAAGGGAGCCTGGTTTCTCACAGAGATGCTAAACCCTGCATAACTCTCTGCCAGTGGCCCTGGGTTTACTCTGTAGCTCCCCAGGAATCGCTGTGTCTGCAGATGCTGTGATGCAGAATTCCTACTTAATCCTGCTGGACCCTGCTCCTTGCAGGGCAGTGAGAGGAGGCACTGACCCCACGGGAAGGGCAGGGACCCTGTGGGGTAGCAAGGGGAGAGCGTGGGGTCTCCAAGCAGGCTTGGTGCCCACAGCATCACCCCAGCCCCTCACTGTGCCGTGGTGGGGTTTGTTTCAAGCTGCCACTGCCAACTTGTGCCAAAGAGGAGACAGAACCCCCAGCATTGCTGCCATAGACCCCCTCGCATGGCAGTTCCTAGAGTTTGAGCCACAGGCATCTCCATGCACATCTTGCTCAATCAAATTGCCATTTTGAGCCTGGTTTTACCTGGTTTCCCCTGCGTGGCCAGAGGCAGGTCTGCTCTTGGCAGCAGTGAGGGGGGTTAGGTGCTTGCTTCCAAACAGCACTGGGAGGAACTGGGCTCCCCGCTCTCTGCGGTGCTGACCGAATCCACCGCACCCCTCAAACAGGAGTGGGTGGCTAAAGCCCAGCCCTGGCACCCAGAGATTGCAGCCTTGCCATGCTCCTGCCCTCCTTCCTTTGGTGCTGCCTGGGGACCACGCTGGGACCCTCAGCCAGCCCCTGGCATCATCCTGCTCACGCTGTGCCGAGCCTTGTGCCAGCACCTGTGTCCAGGAGCAATGGCAGGAGCACGCTGCAGGTGACATGGTCGTGGGTGCTGGGTGATAACTCGAATTGCAGGGCTGCTGCTTCTGTGATTGGAAGTGCTGGGGTCAAGCCTCAGCAGGGAGAGGTGCCTCTCACAGCCACCCTGGCTGCCGCTCGCGCCCCGGGGCGCACACGCAGGCACACGTCTCCACATGTCGCTTGCTCAGTGGCAGGACCTGGACCTTTGCTGGCTTTTGCCTGTTTGGGAGAAAGCCAGCTGCCTTTTGGCATCCTGTGGGATGCTGTGAGGGGAACAATCCCAATCCCACCTGTCCCACTCACAGCCAACCATGGCCTGGGGTTGTCCTGTCTCCAGTGCTCAGCATCAGAGGTGGCTTAGGAAAGCCCCCACCTCCTTGCAACAGGGAAGCAGGGGAGAGACATCCTTAAAAATGAGATTGAGTTGGTTGAGAACCCAGCCTAAGGGTTGGGGTTTTGCTGCACTGAGATTCTCAGATGTCTGATTAGGGTTGAGTCCTTCCTGGAGCTTTGGAAGCAGAGTTTTGCTCTGCACCACCCAAACTCCTGTTTCTAGTAGGACAGTCAGAACTTAACAGTGTTGCTGAGATGTCTTGGTGTCCATCAGATTTGACCCAAACTGACTGGTATGTAGAGGACTTGATGAGGGGAGCAAATGAAGAGGATGGCAGTCACACATAGATCCCCCCACCTCCTTTTCTGGGGGAAGCCAGCAATTCTATATTCTCGGATCACTGGTACACCCAGAGCAGCTGCAGGGAAATCCATGGAGCCGTTCTGGGCTTGCTCCTGCCCCTTCCTGTGGCAGCACAGCTCTCAGCAGCAGAAATCAGGGGAAGATGGGCAAAGGTGATTCTGTGATTCTGTGAAACAAATGGCCAAGTTCCCAGTTGGAAGGACAGTAGAAGCACAGCTCCATCCGTCCCAACACCCTGGAACAGGATTTTGTTATTTTGGGTGGAGAAGCAAATACAGCTGTGTTTATTCCCCACCCGTGGGCTCTTGGGCAGAGGGAAGCACCAGGAACCTGTCAGCAAACTGCCAGGCATGGGCACCCTTCCTTCGAGTGCCACACACACACACCCATGGTCCCTGGCCCCAGCAGAGTCAGAGCCATAGCTCCAGCTCCACAGCCCACCCTGTCTGTGTGAGGATTAATGAAGGAGCTAACGAAGGAGGTAGATGGGCTATCTGTGTTTTCTGGCTTCTGGGAAGCAGCACATGCTGTTTGCAGCCCCATTGGATGTGTGTGGGAATACAGGGGTCCATGGCCCTGAGCTCTGGGTGGCTGAGATTTGGGCTGGGCTTGGCTGGACACCACTTCTCGTGCACCATGTGGGCTCTGTCCAGAGCATCTTTAAAGGCTGCACCAAATGAATAAGGCTCCATCCATCTTAGGTTGGTACAGGGAGGAGGAAAATAACTCCCTTGGTGGCAGAGGAATGGTGCTATCCCTGGGCTTTCTATCTTTCCCTCACCCTGGTTTAGAATCACAGAATCATGCATGGATGCCTTCAAGCAATGGCACTTTGGGTCTGGGCTTCGTGGCAAAGAGCTGGACTTCCCTCAGCCTTCCCAGGCTGTATTTTTGCAGGCAGCTTGTCCTCAGCCCACCACAGGGCTTGTGGTTCTGCTGCTCTCACGGATGGTGTGTGATGGGTTTATAGTCCATCTTCTCAAGATGCCTATGAATCTCTCCTGCTCTTTCCACCAAGTCATTTCTCCAATGCCCATACACTTTCCAACATGGAGAGACACTCTGATACTACCCAGGATGGGCATTAAATCCAGTAGGACCTTCCCAACCTTCTTGTCCACTGACACCCTGGGCATTGCCATGTTTCTCCTGAGCTCCCCACGTGTGGCTGTGTAGCTCTTCCATGTTCTTGGTGATGGTCCTGCCCACCCCCATACCTCCTCAGCTTACCCCACTCTACTCTCTCTGCCAGGTAAGACCAGGACAAAAGACAAGTACCGGGTGGTATACACAGACCACCAGCGCCTGGAGCTGGAGAAGGAGTTTCACTACAGCCGCTACATCACCATCCGGCGCAAGGCTGAGCTGGCCACTGCCCTCGGGCTCACTGAACGGCAGGTCAGTGCTGTGGTGTCCCAGGAAAACCCTTGCTCTGGGTGGGGATGGGGCCAGAAAGGGGAAGGGCTGCAGCCCAAGCAGGCAGTGGTGGTCCCACCTTGCTGGACATCTCTGCCTTCTCTTCCAAACTCCAGGATGCTCCCCCTGCCCCAGAGGGACATTGAGGGCTGTCATCCTTGGCTGCATCTGTCCCTATCTCTGAATCGCCGTCTTTGTCCTTCTGCAGGTGAAAATCTGGTTTCAAAATCGGAGGGCGAAGGAGAGGAAGGTGAACAAAAAGAAGATGCAGCAGCAAAGCCAGCCCACCAGCACCACCACACCGACCCCACCGGCCGTTGGCACACCGGGACCCATGGGAGGCCTGTGCAGCAGCAGCGCCCCGAGCCTCGTCTCCTCATCTCCACTGACAATCAAGGAGGAATTCATGCCTTAACCCCCTTCACCAGCTATAGACACCAAGAGATAAGCACTATGCAGCAGAGCCCAGCTGGTCCGTGTGCTCTGAAGAGTGACAGCCCCTTCCCAAAGACATGATGGTCCCTGGTGGAACCAACTGGGTGGCCAGTGAAGCTGGGTGAGGTGGCACTGGGACCTTCACAAGGAGCTGGTGGGATCTCTCCTACGTGAAAAAATAGGTTAGGTAGTATTGCTGTCCTGTAGGAAACATGCACTGGTCTGGTCTCTGGTATCTGTAGCCCAAGGCAAGGTTCTAAAGTCAGCAGAAGGAAGGGAGGGGTGGTGAAGGATGGCTTTCAATGGTGCTTCAGGTGGAGCTGGTAGGATGCTTCCTTTGGTCCTCCTGGCAATCCAACTGCCTGGTGCTTGTGAGGCTCGAACAAGACTGAACTAGAAAAAAGACCCAGCTGGACTCAGGGCAAACCAAATTTCCACTGAGCTGGTCTCCTGGATCTGCTGCGCTGGGAATGGGGATGCCAAGGCAAAGCAAGTTGGACTATGGGACCCAGGAACCTCAGCTGTGGGACCCAAGCCGGGGGGCTCCTTCAAACCATGGTGATGGTAGCCAGCTGGAGCACATCCTTGGTGAGAGTCCCCTCATGCATCCCCCACTCATGTCCCCCCACCACCCTGGCATCGCCCACTCCTGCCTGCCCCTGTCTCTGCCCCTGCAGCCTCACAGAGCCATGCAGAGAAGTGCCCAGCAGCCCTGGTGCCCCTGGCTGTGCCACAGCAAGGCAGCACCACTGCCTTCCTCCTCCCAGAGCACAGGGAGAGAGAGGGGAGAGCTGGGCACAGGCATGGCAGAGGCAGATCACCCTGCTGAGCCCGGAGACCACCTTCCCATGGGCAAGGGGAGGAGAACAAGAACATCTGCCACAGGGACAGAGTACAGGAACCAGCCTCATGCTGCCCAGAAGGGCTCGGACCAGGAGAGCAGTGTGGTGCTGTCCCAAGGGAGCGCAGGTGCTGTGGGTGCTGGGACCTGCTGCCTGGGTGAGCGGAGGCTGCCCCAGGCAGAGGGGCTGGCACGTGCCCTGCAGTGAGGTGATGGAGACATGGTTTCCAGACAGACAGATGAGTGGGCTTTTCCTATTTTATTCCAAGCTCAAAGGACTCCAGGTTTTGCTCTCCATCTCCCCACTCCTCTGTGCGCTGACCACCTCTCCCCCTGTGTAACTGAGGCCCCTCTTTTCCTGATGGTGAGCGGCAGCTGAAACTCCCCTCCATGCTGCTGAGCCCTCACCTCTCCTGCTCCTGGGCTGCAGCTTCCCAAGGCCAGGACAGGGATGAGGGTGCATGGGCCTTACGTGGCAGCTCACATGGCCTTTCCCAGCATCATTCCTCTGGGCTCCAGAGAGGTGGAGCAGCAGACACAGCCCTGCTGAGCCCGCACATCACACCCAGCACGGCTTGTGCATCGCATCCCTCAGCTGCCCTGTCTGCCGCCACCCTCACACCGGGTGTCCAGGCACAAGGTGGCTTTTACAGGAGGGTCTCAGCCATCCCACTGGGCTACCTCCTGGGATTCAGGTCTCCCTGCTTTGGGGGCTGCTGACATGTCCCTTGGCCACCGCTGGCAGCTGTGCTGAGTGGCGAGGGTGAGTGTTTGAGGCTCAGTTTCTGTGTGTGTCCAGCAGAACTGGTTGTCCTTTGTATTTTTCAGACATCAGTGGAAATAAAAGCGAGCAGGAATCCAGTGTGCCACGAGTCTGTTGCTGTCTCTTCCCAACCCTTTGTGCTGTGACAGAGGAGGGATGCCAGCTCGGGGGTCACACCGATGACCCAGAGCATGGCTGGGGTCGGGAGCAAGGGGTCCCGCTCAGCCCCACTGAAAAGAGTGAGGATGGATGTCTCGATGCAGTGGGCTTGCCCCCGTAGCGTGCAGTGTCCCCTCCTATAGGGGCATTGTAGGGAGAGGCCTTTGCCACAGAGAGGGCTGGCAACCTGATGGCTGCAAACTCGCAGCCCCGGGGGCAGCTGGGGAGAGGGTGAGGCAGGGCTTGGGCTGGAGGAGGCCAAAGAACAAGGCCAGCTGCCCAGGGATGTGGCTACCTCCCATTGGCGCCTCCTGGCCTCTAATCTTGTTTTATGGCTGTTCACGGACTGAATATCCTCCTTGTCCAAGAAGAGCAAACAGAGAATGAGGATGTGAGATAGTGCCTGGGACAGCTGGCATCGGTGCCCGGCACTCTCCTGTCTCCATCCCAGTCACGTCCCCCTGGTACTGCAGGGCACCAAACGAGGAGGTGCCCTCAAATCCCTGCCCCAAACAGCTCTTCCAGCCTCAAAATACACCAAGCATTGCCTGGAAAGAGGTAGGGATGAGTGTGTTGGGGAGCCTGGACAGGGCAGGTGGCTGTGGAAGGACACCTGATGCAGGATGAAGTCTTTGTGGGTGGGAGGCGATGGAGGAGCAGGAGCAGGAATAGGTGGCATTGCAGAGAGAAGGACAGAGCAAAGGGCTTTTTCCTGACTGTGCAACAGCACCTGCACCTACAGCTGCACCCTGGTGACCTGTGCTGCCCGTGGCATGGGACCACCGCCTTCCCACACCCCTGCAAGGGGACATGAGGCATCAGGAGCTAAAACAGGCCAGGGAACACAAAGGCAATGGAGCTGTTGCTATACGGGTAAAAGGCTGGGACTGGCTGGGCCACCAGCCCAAAGAGCTGGGCCAAGCTGGGGAAACTGGGGTCCACTTCTGCATGAATGCAACATGGTCTCTGTGACAGGGGCAGACTCCTCCACATGCACCCTCCTCCCTGACCAGGCTTTGCCTGGATTTCACGCCAAATTTTGTCATTGCCAAGTGGGAACTGTCTGGTGGGGTCCTGCCCTGGAAGGGAACAGGGTGGTGGCAGCCCAGCCCTTGGCACTGCCAATGCCTTCATGGTCATCCTCAAGAGGGAAGTTTGATGGGGAACAGAACCTGGGGGTGGATGAAAAATACATGTCCCAAATTCACCTGCTGCACTGGTGTGCCTGTGGGTGGGCGAGGGGCCAGGCTGGAGAGAAGATGCTCTGCCACCCTCCCAGAGAAGCTGTGGGTGCCGTTGACAGGATGAAATTCCAACTGATACCTTAATCTGGCGCCTGCCTGTTTGCACAGGTAAAAGTCCAGCGAGCCATGAGCTGTGCCCTTGGGTCCCTGCCGCCTGTGTGTGCACAGAGAGCCGGTGCTGTCGGGAAGAGGCAATAAATGCACCCACACACCCATCCACCCCTTCCCCCAACACACACACACGCCCCTTGGCCGGGTGACGAAATGCATCTGCTGTGTCCCAGCTCCTCTGTCCTTCCCTGCCTCCCACCAGCCATTGTTTGGGCAGGGATGGGCAAGCCATGTTGGGTCCCCATGTGCCAGGAGCGGGTCTGGCCAGCACCTCATCCTTACTGGCTTTGGGACCTCTGGCTCAAAACTCAACCACGTGATCTTGAGGTTCTCACCCCTGGCAGGTGACAAGCACCCTTTTTTAGCACCCACAGCAGCTGCCCCATGAGTTGCACAGCCCAATATGGAGCACGGTCCTCATGAGGACAGCCTGGCCTCATGGCCAGGGCACCCTGGGCACTGTCCCCAACAAATCCCCACACAGCATCTTCCAGTTCCTTCCTCCGTGCATCCCACCGGCTCCCTCTGCCCGGCTGCACCCCTCCTCAGAGCAATCTTGAAACCATCCCCAAAATCAGGCCACGCACAACAGGTGGCCAAAGCCCAGCAGCCCCCAGGATGGCACGCTTCCCAACAGTGACTAACCGCAGCGCCGCTGCCGCTGTTGCCTTCCTCGTGTCTTGCAGAGTGGATCTGGGCACGGGCCCATCCTGCTGCCAGCCGCCTTCTCTCTGCTTCCTGCGTGGCTGCCGCCGGGACACGAGTGGGCCGTGGGAGCAGGGTGGGCAGGGGTGTTTCCCCAGCCTGCCTCCTGCCCTCTCCTCTCCCACTGACAGTGTGGGTGCCTGTTGGGCACTGCATGGGGATGGGTGCTTGGCTTTCCTGCAGCTCTCCCACCCCGCCGCACCCACGCGTCAGCCCATGGGAAGGGAAAGGTTTCCTTGGTGTCCCAACAGTGGTTCAGGGGTGAGAGAAATCAAAGCTTGCTAGAAAATGCTTGCAAGCCCTGTGTGTGCTCCATATGGCCAGACCCTCGGGCACCAGGGCACAGGGATAGCTGTGCAACACCGCCCTCCTCCTCCTGAGCTCTCCTGGGGTTTCTGGGGTCCCCGTGGTTTCTGGGATCCCTGGGCTGCACTGCTCCTCACAGGAACACCCCTTGGCTCAGACTGCCTCTGGTAGGTGCTGTTTCATGAAGTGGGTCATCTCTTGCTGGTGCCAAAGCGATCCCAGGCTTGAGTCAGCTCTGCAGTGAGGTTCTGGAGAACCAGCATGGAGAGCTGATGGTGCTACCAGAGCAGCACCAGCCACACCAGAAAGGGGAGCTCCAGACATAGAGCATCCCACCGGCAGCAGTATCAACACAGACACTCCAAAGTAACATCAGCCCTCGGTGTCTCTGCTGGTAAATGCCACCCTGGACAAGACAATGGGGGCTTGGAGCCCTCTCTGGGAAGGCTGGGTGGTTTGTGCAGGGCTCAGTCTGTGATGGCAACATGGGGCTGGGGCAGCTCTAACAAGCTGGCACCAGCCTCTCCCCTCCTAAGCCTTGACATCGGCTGTGGCACACTTCTCTTTGGGTGGATCCCAAGGAAAAAGCCAAAGGGGTGATTCAGATCATGCAGACATAAAAGGCAAACAAAGCTTCCCTACCCGAAGCAGGAAGGGTGAGGCTGGGACAGTGTGGCCCCTGGCATTCCCTGCCATCCCTGCAGAGGGAGAAGTGATGGGTAAAACCTGGATGGGTGAATTCCCAAAGACTTTTTTTTGAGGAAGCTGTGAGTGTGTGAAAAAAGATGTTTGTTGGGTTATATAGTCTGCTCCTTCCTCCTTTCCTGCTGGGAAATCCGGGTAAATGTTAGCTCTGAAAGAGCCACTGTGCAAACACTGAGCTGCTTCATGGTGATGGGTTTGCAGGAACGTGTCTTTATGCTCAGGATCTGCTGCCTTCTGGGGAAAACTTTCTGAAGTTCTTGGAGGCTGTAGAGCTGCCCTTAGGTGTTAGGGAGATTTGCTCTTACATCAGACAGGCTGGGTCCTCTCTGTCCCAGCCCTGTCATTGTCCTCCACATCCCCAGTGCTGCCTGCTCAGCCTTACAGCTGAGCAAAGCAGCTGGGGACAGGTGTGGGGTGGGCTGGAGCACTGTGGGGAAAAGGAGCACCAGCACCCTGATGGGTTGGGTAAGTCCAGGGAGAAAGTGATGGACAAGAGGATAGTATCAAGGGCAAGAGGCAGTACTGCAGGTCCTGAGGCAGACAGCATCTTCCCTGCTACCACACTGGCCTTGGGGCATGTGGGGTTGTCCCCTCTTGCAGTTTGCCACCATGAAAGCAGGAGAAGTCACAGATCAGCTCTCTGCCACCTCACTGGGGATTTAACTGAGCATGAAGAGGAAAAGCCTGTGTCTCCCTGGTGTTTGGGGCTGTAGGATCCCACTGCTGTCTCAATGGGACGTCTGAACCCTGAAGATGTGCCCTGTGCTCCAGCAATGGGCTCATGATATGTTGGACTGGCTGCTCACCCCGGGGCCTGTCTGAAGATTGCTCTTACCACCAGCTCAGTGGGATGCACAGGTTCTATCCAAAGGGTCTGATGGCTGCTGAGCATCCCCCGCCCTGGAATGGGGACTGGGTTTGGGAAGCACTGGGAGGAGTGACTCCTGCCCTGCTCAGGCTCCAGCCATGTCCTGCCGTAAGAACACAAGCTCAGAGCTGGACAGAAAGATGTGGCATCTACACTTGCACTGCTGCCACCACTGCTTGGGGCACACAGGACTCCTGGGGCAGGGTGCCTGCAAAGCCCGTTCCATCCCTTGGAGACCTGACGCATTCATGACATGAGTAAGGCAGCAGCCCTTCCTCCCCGCTGCCCCGGTGGGGGGCTGAGGTCCTGGATCCCCCTCCTCAGTAGGGGTGCGTTTGACAGACAGCCCTTCTCCAGCCTGCCCAGCGCCATCCCCTCCTCCCTCCCTGCTCAGCACACAGCCATCCTCAACTCCAGGCAAACCTTTCCTCCAGCCCTGCTCCCCCCGTTCCCCCCTGCCTCCCCCCGCCCTGCCAGCCCAGTCGGCAGGGAGGCAGCACCCCTCCTCGCCTGCTATCGCTTCGCCCGCTCCCCCCCTCTCCCTCCCTCTCTCCCTCCTTCCCTCCCTATCTCCGGAGAAATCGAGAGGAAAAAGTGTCAGAGCGGGGAGCGCATAGCAACAGGATTCTGGGATGAAGAAGATTCGGCAGCAGCATCTCCGGGAGGTGAGAGCCGGGAAGGGGGGGGGGCTTCCCCCCTCCCCGCAGGGCTGGGAGCTGGGGAGTAAGGGCCAGGCATCCCCATCGCCCCGCGATCCCCTGCCTGAGGAGCCTCCGTCTGCAGCCGGAGACTTTCCCTGTCAGGGAATGCATCGGGGGTAGTGTGCATGCGTGGGGCAGAGCAGGACTGTGGGGAGAGGGATGGGGGGGTCATTTCATAATGACTGCTCCCTCCTCCCTGCAATTAGCAGGCCAGAGAGGCCTTGCACTCTAGGGGGGTGGGGGAAGAGCTGCCCGCTGTCTGCTCCAGCTGGCTGGCTGCTCTCTCCCTTCCCGTCCCTTCCCTGTGAGCAGGTGCTGCCGGCGGTGATTCATGTTGTGTCTGGCTGGGTGGCGGTGGGTGGGCACCCGGGGGCAGAGCTGGCTCTCTCCCCCAGTGTGGCTCCCTGGGGATGCCGCTCCTGCCAGCTCCAGGGGCTGCCTGGTCCTGAGGGGCAGGTGATGGTGAGGGGTGTTCCCCCAGGCCAGGATGAGCACGGGGAGCTGGGCAGTGGCTTTCCACCTGCAGCTGGGGTTGCCTCCTCCTCCTCCAGAGGATTTAAAGGAGTCTGGGTAGTGGCAGACCCTGAACGCCCTTGGTGTCCTTTGGCAGCTGGCAGAGCCAGAATTCCCTTTTAGATCCTGCTGGGAACCCTTTCTAAACCCAGCTTTCAGGGTGTCCTGCCCTAGGCACCACTTTCCTTTGAAGGGGGCACTCTGGGTCACCCCATGTGTTGGGGACCGAGCCCCTTCTCGTGCTGTCCCAGGTGAGGACACAGTGGTGCAGAGTGGCAGAGGCTGGTGGCATCAGGTCCCTCATGGGGTCACACTGCTGGTGGTGGGTCAGCCCTTTGCAGAGCATGCCGGGCAGTGACTCGATGCTGTGAGCCCCTTGGGCTCTTCCCTCTGCCAAACCGTCCCTGCTAGCAGCAGGGCAGCTCCAGCCTGCCCTAGCCTTCTGGTGAATGAAAACCAGGGAGAATTTAATCCCTGCCAGGAAATGCCAAGGATATTGTGGTATGAGGTAACATCAGATGGCCCAGGTAGCCTTGGGGCTGCCTACCTTTCTCCACTATTATTTGGAGGCATCCTCTGACTCTTCCTTCCCCTCCTCTTCCCTACAAATTGCTTTTCCAGATGACTTTGTGACTGCACAATCCATTAAAAGTTGTCTTTCCCCCTTCCAAAGGCTTTCTGAGATACTTGAAAGAATTCCTCTGCTGCTTGTGATCCTGCTTAACATTTCTTCAAGAATCCATTTAGTCCCGCAGCGATCATCTGGAATGAAAAGCAGATGTCTCTGCAGTTATTTCCCCCTTCCTGGTGCTGCTCTGGGCCCTGCTCTCCTTTGTGACCCAAAAATGCTCTTGCTGAGCTCCAGGTATATAACCTGGTGCTCACAGCCACCCAGAACTTTGGGCACACTGTGTCTGATGCTGCCATCAGGCTCACCCGGAGCTCGTGCTGGCCAACATAAGTTTGTGAAGCCCAGGCTGCAGTGCTGCCCCAGGACCCTGACAGCATCCTCTTCCTCTCGTTAAGATCTGCTTCCTCTGGGTGAGCCAGGATCTTTCAGCCCTCTCATCAGATGGGTGTCAGACACATGGAAATTCCTCCCTGGGAGAGGAGAGCTTTTCCAGGCTCTCAGGATTTCAGGTCGGGGTTTGCATAATAGCATTTCCAGAAAAGCTGAGGGGATGGGTTTTATGTGTTTGCTTATTTGATTCGGGGGGTGTCATTTGGTAGGAACAGGCTAAAGCCCACAGAGGACAGTGGTGGGAGCCAGGATTTGGGTTGTCCTTCCCTATAGCTAGCCAGGCTGCTGAGCAGCATCTTCCTGCCTGCACCACTGCCCTCCACAAACCTCCTCAAACCTTCCCTGCTCCCTCCCCAGGGTGGGGATGGAAGGCTGTAAGCTTTTGTATAATCCCTGTGCTCTGGACATTGCTGTAATGAGTTTGCTTCAGACTCAACAAGGAGGTGATCCTCCCCCTCTACTCTGCCCTGGTCAGGCCCCACCTGGAGTGTTGTGTCCAGTTCTGGGCTCCTTGGTATAAAAAGGACAGGGATCTCCTGGAGAGAGTCCAGAGAAGGGCTACGAAGATGATGAAGGGCCTGGAACATCTATCCTATGAGGAAAGGCTGAGAGAGCTGGGGCTGTTCAGCCTGGAGAAAAGAAGACTGAGGGGGGACCTAATCAGTGTCTATAAATATCCTAAGTATGGGTTGCAGGGGGAATTGGCCAGCCCCTTTTCAGTGTCTGTGGGGACAGGACAAGGGGCAATGGCTGCAATTTGGAGCACAGGAAGTTCCACACCAACATGGGGAGGAACTTTTCCCCAGTGAGGGTGAGGGAGCCCTGGGACAGGCTGCCCAGGGGGTGTGGAGTCTCCTTCTCTGGAGAGATTCCAGACCCATCTGGATGCCTGTCTGTGCAGTATGAGCTGGGGAGCTGCTTTGGCAGGGGGGTTGGACCCCATGATCTCTCGAGGTCCCTTCCAACCCCTACAACTCTGTGATTCTGTGATTCAACAACCTCCAGCCCCCCCAAACCCCTTGTGCTGACTCCAGCATCGCTTGCTCCCTCTCCTGGCATGTGAACGCAGCCCTGCAAGGGACTCCTCCACACCGTAGAAATGCTTCATTTACTTCCCTTTCTAAGAGACATCACACTGGAATAAATTTTTATGCTGGTTTGGGGTGTTTGGTTTTTTTTCCCTTGCAGAGATTAACAAACAACTCAAACTAATCCGAAGTGACTCACACTTTACAGACTCACTGTCCTCGCTCCCGGCGCGGAGAAATCTGGCGCCGGGTGGCATTTCTCCCAACCAAGGGCTGTGCTCTGCACACCAACCACTGACAAAATAACCCCACGGTGCCAGGTTGAAGGGAGACAGAATAGGATGAAAAAGTAACTTTAATCTGGCTGCTTTCTGCCAGACTGAGCTGAGTTTTGGGCTGGTTTAAGTAAATTGGGTTAGAGAAAATAATCAGCGCCGGGCAATTTCCTTATGGAAGCCAGCTCTTATCTTGGCAGAGAGTAAAGTGCTTTTTCTTCCTGGTGACCTTTGCTTTGCTGACTTCTTTGGGAGCATCTTCTGGTGAATAATGGAAAGTGATGCCGTGCTCAAGGAGGACGTTGTTGCCAAGGGAGCTGTTAGTCCCTGGCTGTTTATAACGGCGAGATGGGAGCCCAGTTTGAAAGGAGGCAGTTGCTGGTGGAAAGCACTAAAGCAATATTGTAGGACTCAGGCACTTCAGCTCTGGCTGAAAAAGAAAATTTCTATTATGACAAAGGCTGAAAAGGGAGCATTAATCCTAAAAAAAGGGCTGGAATCGAGCTGGTGTGTGAGGTTTCCAGGAGCCTGAAGCAGAGAGGTGTTCATCTCTCTGCTATTTGGGACAAAGATGGGCTGGAATCATTAAATTCTACATTTTATAGTTCATTTTAAGGCTGGGTTTTCTGTGATGTCTAGGGAAAGGCTATGATTTGGAGCTTTGTGGGGCGTCACAGTCATGGAACAGCCTCTACGTTGGTTTTCTAGCAACATCCCTGGCCCCTGACTCCCAACCTGCCTGATGGGCACCACAGTGTCACCATCCTTGGGGGTCTATCAGACTCCTGAACAGTCCCTGATTTCTGCCCTGGGGTCCCAATTCAAACCACAGAGCTCCAGCTAAAGAAGTTAATAGGAGGGACAGTCATCACTAAGAAAGGGTGACAAGCTGCCTCCGATGGCCTCTGAAAAACGTGACAGAGATGGGGATCAGGCCACGTAGAGTTTGGAAAAGCTCCTGCCATACCCTTTGTTTTTGCTGCTTCTGGGTTGATTTCCATGCTCCATCTGATGGGTGGGCACCTGCATTTCATCAGGTCATGTAGCTCTGCTGGTGTCTCTTGCAGCTGTTTAGGATTCAAGCAGAGGAGCAGGAATTCAGCAGGAGGATTTAATAGCCACCCAGCATCCCTGCTTTCTGTTTTTCCATGCTGTAAACCTGGCAAACAAGAGACCCCTGGGCAGCCTGATGGACTGGGAAGCATTTTTTTGGAGAACACCTGTCTCCACCTTGCAAGGACCTTTATGAATACAGGTTTTTAGCAGCTGAAACATGGGGGAGGGTGTTGCAGAGCAGTCTGACCATCACCTGTGAACAGAGGTTGCCGAGGGTCGTGCCTGCTGTGCCCGCTGGGTTAATTAGCCGGTGTGGGCATGGTTTGGAGAAGCTGCTATGCTGGAGAGCTGTGTTAAGCAGCTGCAGGAGGGCTGCCAGGGAGCAATGGTTTCATAGCAGAAGTATTATATTTGGGTCATGTTTTGATTTCCAGCCTGTGTTTCTGAAGCTTTTCCTCCCAGCCCTTACCCTGTGATGGTGGCATCCAGTGGGAACGGGCTTTCCACGGTGGCCTCTCATGCCATCCTCTCCCTCGGGCTGTGCAGTTCAGGTTGGCTTTGGGAAGAGTTTTGGGAAGAGTCCTGTCCCTCAAGGGGTGCACGCTGGGTGGGGATGAGTGTGCCCAGGCATTCAGTGCCTTGGGGCAGCTGGGGAGCGGGGTGTGCCCTGTGTAGGGTGGGAGCATGTGGCCATCACCATCGGCAACACGGCTCCTCGTCTCCATGGGAACCGGCTGCAGGAGCATCCTGCCGTCTGGCCAGAGAGGATGAGGAGGAGGAGGAGGAGAGGAGGTGTCTGCCACCTTCCACAAGGCTGTGGCAGGGCAGTTCTGAGTGCTGATGTCCCAGGGGACGAAGGTCTGCTGTGGGCTATGAGCACATGTGTGCAGTGGTGCTGGGGAACCCACACCTCCTTCTGGCTGGTCCCTCCAAATCCAAGCCCCCCTCAACCACATCCCATGGGCTCATGCCCTGTGATTGCACAAACTCAGGGATATGGATCTTTTGAGAGTCCAGGAAGAAAGGGGAGGGTCCCAAGTGGGCTACTTCTGCCCTGATCCTGGTGCTCTGTCACCAGGGACCCCAGGCATCCTTGTCTCTGTGCCTCAACACCAGCCGAACCCAATGTACCCACACACAGTGGCACAGGGGCAGGATCCTCATCCCACCCCTTTTTACTACTCTGTCTTACTGAGGGGATATGTGCAATGGGATCTCACCCAGCAGCTGCTGGCTGAGCTGATCATCTTTGGTGGCTGCTGGTGGGATGGGAGCTGCCAGGAACACACACCCAACTCTCCCAGAATCAGGAGGCTGGGGAAGTTCAGACAGACCAAAAATCTTATTGTAGACCTGATACACACACACACACACAAATGACAAGGGTCCATCATTCCAATTGAAAGAGGACTCACACCTCCCTCTTGCAGAGCTGAGGCTGCTGGGGAGGAAGGGAATGGGTTAATCCCCTGCCTGATGAAGAGCTTCCTGTGCCTCTCATTAGATTATGAAAGCTAGAAGAAGCTGGGTCAGCTGGGACAAGGAGGAGCTCGAGGAAGAGCATGTCACTAAATCCCCACAGTGCAGGCTTTTGGCAGCTGGGAAAGTGTGGAAAACACGTGGAGCTTTTAATGGCAGCAGAGTACTGAAAGGGCAGGGACACTCTGGGCTGGTGTGTCATGCTCCCTGGCACATCAGCACTGGTTTTTCCCCTGCTGTCCTCACACCCACGTTCTGCAAGAGATCAGGAAGGTTTATTGTGACCCCTTGAAAGGGTTTCTTGGGAAACTGGGGTTGCGAGGTGGGTCCTGGCAAACCTGATCCTCCCAGGGTGAACTGGGGCCTTCCTGGATTTCTGGGGAAGCTTTGGCCATGTGGGATTACACATCCTCTTTCCTTGCTCAGCAGCAGAGCCGGACATCAACTGGGGTGATGCACAGAGAGCTGCTGGGATAGGGTGTCCCCAAGGGACAAGTGTCAACGCTGCGACTCAGGGTCACAGATTCACACCCAAGCCCTTGGTGCTCCTTCACTCTCCCAGCTCTTCATCCCCTGTTTATTTTTTCCTTCCTCAACCCCTGGCTGCCCTTTCCCACCCCCTGATCTCTCTCTCAGCCGGTGACACCAGAGCTCCTGGTGAGCCCCAGCAGCCAGGATGGGGACCTGGGCTCCGAGTGCCCAGAAGACAGAGGGAACTGGACAGGGCGGCTGGATTTCCTCCTCTCCTGCATCGGCTACTGCGTGGGCCTTGGAAATGTCTGGAGGTTCCCCTACAGGGCTTACACCAATGGAGGAGGTACTTGGGCATCCTTTGGAGTGGCCACATCTGCATGTCCCTGAGCTGGGCTGGTGGGACATGTCTCTGAAGAGATGCTCCTTCCCCTTCTCAGGGCTGAGAAGTAGCATTCGTGGTTGTGGGGTGAAGCCTCCTTCTGCTCCCCATGCTTGCTGTAGGACATTAACCACCTGTACCCATGTGTGGAAGGGACTCACCATCCCATCTCTGTACTCATGGCCTTAGCATCCTGCCCAGCTCTATGCTGGCCTGGATACTCCCTAAGAATCCACCTTGGTTCTCAATAGCCTGGTGCCCTCCAGGATTCAGGAAATACTTCCCAGGTATTGAAGGGGGGAGAGAGACTTTTGCAGTACCAGAGACTGGTGTGATGATGCGAAGGACCCAGTTTGTTCAACTACTCCCAGAATAATGTCTTGTCACATGCAAAAATAACTGGGGAGTTTCACAGTGTTTGTGAAAGATTCAAGGAGAAAAGAGAGTCAGGGGTGGGGGAGGAAGCCTGACACTGGGTGAAACAAAGCCCCTTCCTCATGTGCAACCAGTGAGCTGCTGCCCCTTGCTGTCTTCCAAATTATTATGTAGATCCTCAGGGCCATAGATGTTGAAGGAGCTTTACTCCCTGTCGTGGGTGGGCTTTAGGTGTTTGCTCTGTGTTATTTTTAGGGTGCTTTTTCTGGGTTCTTGCTTCTTGCAGGAGCTTTCCTGGTTCCTTACTTCATCATGCTGGCCATCTGTGGGATCCCCATCTTCTTCATGGAACTGTCACTGGGCCAGTTCTCCAGCCTGGGACCGCTCGCTGTCTGGAAGATAAGCCCTCTCTTTAAAGGTGCGTGAGTGAAATCCATTGGATCAGCTGCTTGATGAGGACATGGACCAGCAGCAGCATCCCATTATCCTCAAAGCTCTTGTCAAAATCAAAGGTTAAATCCCAGGGAAAGGTGGAGCAGGCTGGACTTCTGGGTTAGCTGTTTTCATGCCTGCAATATGTGTATGAGATCTACCGGTCTTTGAGGCTCTAGATGTCATGACCAGCTCCAGAAATTGTATGGAAATTATTAAGCCAGTTAGTGTACAGAAGACAGGATCACAGCTAAGCACTGACTGTTAGAGACAATGGTAAGAATAAAGTGTCCAGGAAACGGTCAGATCTGACACTTTTACTCTCAACACTAAGTGGGAGTGAAATCCTCTGTGTGATGCAATGGCTCATCAATTCAGAGTAGGCATGTCTGGAGGGTATAATGGCAGTAAGAGGCTCTCCCATCAGGTGAACCTCTGACTGGTTAAACCTTTGGCTGCTGAGATCCAATTCTGACCCTGGTTTTGGACGTGCTCTCCTCCAGAGAGATGGCTTACTCCTTCTTTACCCTCTCCTTTCTCCAGGCGTTGGCATGGGCACAATCCTCATCGTCTCGCTGGTGGCCATTTACTACAATATGATCATTGCTTACGTTCTCTTCTACCTCTTTGCATCCCTCACAAGCGACTTGCCCTGGCAGCATTGTGGCAACTGGTGGAACACTGACCTGTGCCTGGACCACCACGTCATCAAAACAGGGAACACCACCTTCCCTGTCAACATCTCCAACACCGTCAGCCCCAGCGAGGAGTACTGGAGGTAAAGGGGTCAGCCCAACCTGGCCATGGGGACATGGTTGGCATCCGACTGGGGAGAGCATGGGGATGGAATGAAGGGTGAAGGGTCCTTGCTGCACGTCTCATGGCGTGGTGGGCACTCGTGGCTGGCCTTGTGGGTGCAGAGGTGGTGTCTCTGGGTCAGCTGTGGACGTTATCTCAGTTCAGCTGTTGGGATCATGTCCCTGGGATGTGGGAGGTGTCATGATCTAGCACCGCTTTGCTGGCCTGGAGATATGTTAGACTGAAAGGCATCCTGTGCCTGGACCAGCTGGTGATTTGCTCCCCAAGCCATTGGGCATCCCTTCTGAACTCTGTAATGCATGGTCACACCAACTGCTCCCCTTTTCCTGGCAAATGCTGCCAGCATCTAGTTGGTCTCTGGTTGCTGGGATTTTTGACAAGGTTATCTTTGGCTCAGAGGCAGTGCTGGGTTCAGAGAGGGCCTCTGGAAGAAGGCTGGGGGTGCCCATGGCTGCTTGCTAGCAGCTCTCCTTTCGCTCTAGCCGGTACGTCCTGCACATCCAAGGGAGCTCTGGGATCGGGGACCCTGGGATGATCCGCTGGAACCTGTGTCTGTGCCTGCTCCTTTCTTGGACTATCGTCTATCTGTGCATCCTAAAGGGAGTCAAGTCCTCTGGCAAGGTAAAGGCTTGTTTGGGGGGATCTGCAGTGATGCTCACCAGTGCCTGCAATTCCCTGCACATCTGGGAAAGTGAGATCCATGAACATCAGGTGGACACAGACCACTTTGGGGATGGCTTGTACACCCAGACACTGTCAGGGCTGACCCCACCAGCCCTGCTGCATCCCAAGGATCCCAGATCTGAGTGTCCCATCCCAGGGACAGGGCTGGGGGGAGAACAGGCATGTGTGCTCTCACTGCTGGCTCTCCCAGCTGGCTCTGCTCTCCCACAGGTCGTGTACTTCACTGCCACCTTCCCTTACCTCATCCTGGTGATGCTGCTTATTCGTGGTGTGACCCTGGAGGGGGCCTGGAAGGGGATCCGGTTTTACCTCACACCCCAGTTTGATCACTTGCTGTCTTCCAAGGTGAGCAACTAAAACTAAACCAAACCTTCTCCTGCCACCCCCAGCATGCACAGAGACAGTTCCCTTACTTGGGTGCCTCTTCTGGCCACCCCTTGACCCAAAGTCCTCTCTCTTGGTTGCTCTTAGACCAAAAGCATTTTGCCTTTCAGCAATCCATCTTTGCTCCACACCTCGTCTACGCTGCCCTTCCCACCAGGCCCAGCTCTGCACCTGCATTTCTGCCTCTCTGTGCAGGGGATGTTCTCACCACCTTCCCTGGGCATCAGGGCCATGGGCAGGATTAGCCCAGCCCCTGTGATAGCCCAGGGGGTGGTGATGGGTGCCCATGGTGGATCTGGCTGTTCTGTTTTTCTGAAGCACTCTCAGCATGCAGAGCAGGGACTTTCCTCAGGGCAGCAGCATAGGTAGCAGGGGCCACCCAGTTTTACAGTGGTGTTCAGTGCCACTCTGGGCTGGCTCTAAACCAATTTTGTCAGCCATTCCTCTATCCAGCTGACCCAGTGCGAGCAGTGAGCACATTAGCAAGGAGAGGCAATGGCCTCATGGGCTTAGCATGCCAAGAAAGGGCTGGGAAAGATGTCTTGGGAGCTCTGGGGAAGCATATTGCCATCTTCCTCTTCCTTGGGAGGAGGTTTCCAAACCCCTGCTCTTCTCAGACCTGTTTCCTTCCCCCAGGTGTGGATTGAGGCAGCCCTGCAAATTTTCTACTCCCTTGGAGTGGGCTTTGGGGGTCTCCTCACCTTCGCTTCGTACAACACCTTCCATCAGAACATCTACAGGTGAGAGCCAGTTGTTGTCTCATAGAAAATCCTGGGTCAAGGGGAGCCATGAAACCCTCAGCTGGTGGGCTTGAAGCTAGCAGAAGCACCAGCACACAGTCACCCAGCACTGCTCCTCTCCTTAAGGTGCAGCAACTGACTCAGGAGGTTTGAGCTGTAGATGCTGGAGTCTGAGGATGTTTGAGGCCAGAGTTACGTGTGTCTGTCCTGTCCCCAGCATCTGCTGCAGGTCCCCAGCAGAGAGTGGAGTCTGGGTGTTGGGCTGATCCCCAGAAAGTACCTACCAAGAGGGGCCCCAGAGGAGAATGGCACTGGGTCACCTTGCTGTGGCACCCAGGGCTGGTAAAGCCACTACACACTGCTGTGGGTGCTAAGGAGTGGACATGTTCGGAGCATCTTCTTTCTCCTCTATAGGGACACCTTCATAGTGACCTTGGGCAATGCCATCACCAGCATCCTGGCAGGGTTTGCCATCTTCTCTGTTTTGGGATACATGTCCCAGGAGCTTGGGGTCCCTGTTAACCAGGTGGCAAAAGCAGGTGAGGCCAAACGAAGAGTCTTTCTCCTTCCCACCTCTGCTTGGGTGCTCTGAGGAGCAGCCCTTACAGACAGGAGGCATCTGAGGGTGTCAGTGTGAGAGGTGAAGGTGTTAGCTCAGCTGGACTGGGGGAAGGATGAGGGAAGACCAATTCCTGCTGTGCAAACGTTGAGCAACACCAACTGATGTCTAATTAAGATCTGAGCCAGGAGCAGGCTGGTTCTCCTGCACCTCTCCACCCTCTGCTGCAGGACCCCTCCAGCACATCTTTCAAGAGCCCTGGCAGGTCCCCACCATGGTCTGGGTCTTTTGGGCTCTCCTATCCTCCATCCACACCCTTTTCACCTAGCTGTCCTTTTCCTCCCCTAGGTCCTGGCCTGGCTTTTGTGGTGTACCCCCAGGCCATGACTATGCTCCCCCTTTCTCCGTTCTGGTCTTTCCTGTTCTTCTTCATGCTGTTAACCTTGGGCTTGGACAGCCAGGTAAGGACAGAGCCCAGTGAGCCAGACACAGTGCCCAGGCAGCCCAGGGGCTCAGGGGACCCTCTCCTCCTTTGCCTGCAGTTTGCCTTTATGGAGACCATCGTTACAGCAGTGACAGATGAATTTCCCTACTACCTGCGGCCAAAGAAAGCTTCCTTCTCAGCTGTCATCTGCATCACCCTCTTCCTGATGGGGCTCATCCTCACAACAGAGGTAAGGGTGTGAGGCTGGATGTGTGGTGGGGACTGACTAGGGCCTCATTTTAGGGAGTGATTAGGGAAGGGGCCAAGTTTCCTAGTGCCTGCAAAGGGGTCAAGTCCCCAGGAGTGGAGTTTTATTGGGATGCTGGTCCTGGGGATGATGGACACTGTGCTTTGGCTCCACAGGGTGGGATGTACTGGCTGGTCCTACTGGATGACTACAGTGCTGGCTTTGGGCTCATGGTGGTGGTGATCACTACCTGCCTCGTGGTGACACGTGTCTATGGTAAGGGGGTCTGTCCCCACAGGGGCATGGGGGGAGAGTGTGTCCTGTCTGTATGCAGGGAGGGATTTAGAGGGAGCAAGAGCCAGCAGCCTCACAATAGAGCATGAAAAACCTCTGCTCCAACCTTTTGTTTCTTCTTGGCCATCACTGGATTCACCTCTCCAGAGATGCTTGGGGTGCTGAGCCTGGTCCCTCAGACAGCACCAGCTGGGACTCCCTTCCTGCATCTCCCAGCTGGGACAGGGGACACTTCTTTGCTGTAGAGGATGCAAAACACCACTTTTGGTCAGTGCAGGGCAACCTGGTACAAGGACCTGACTTTGGGTGGGGGGGGAACTGCTTCTGAGACCCTCTTCCTCTTCCAGGCCTGAAGAGGTTCTGCAGAGATATCCACATGATGCTGGGCTTCAAACCAGGGCCCTACTTCAGAGCCTGCTGGATGGTCCTGTCCCCGGCAACAATGCTGGTAATTGCTCAGCTTGAGGTGCAGGAGAGCTGCGGTGGTACAAGCATCCCTGGATGACCTCCCCTTGTGAGAAGTCACTCTGCTGGCATTTTGTGCCCCAGGGACCATTCTGGTTCTGCTGGGAGGTCTCCAGGTCTTTTTTTGAGCACGAGACCTTCAGAGGGCTCTGGGCTGACCTCTCTCTCCTCCCATCCCACAGGCTCTGCTGGTGTACAACATCATCAAGTACCAGCCCTCCGAGTACGGCAGCTACCGCTTCCCTGTCTGGGCTGAGGTCTTGGGCATCCTCATGGGAGTCCTCTCCTGCCTGATGATTCCCATAGGCATGGTGGTGGCTGTGCTCCAAGAAGAAGGGACCCTGTGGGAGGTAGGAGGTGTTGTGGCCTGGCATTGCTGGGGAACAGCCCAGAAATGGGCAGGGGTGACGATGAGCCCCTTCTGAGCCTGTATCCTCCCACAATTTCCACATCCTCTTCTCCTGGAGGTCTGTGTCCCTGTCCCTCCTTGCTGCCCATGGGGTGTGAGAGATAGCACGTGACATTTCCACCAGTGTCCCCTCCTGGGGGCTGATGATGCTGCTCCCCAAGGAAAAGCTCCGTGTGCATCTCCCTTTCAAAACAAGCCTGCCACACCTTGCCCTTTGGGGAAATACATCGTCCCTAGTGTGGGGTGGGCATGGGCACGTGGGACTTTGCAGGGACAGAGCAAGGAGGGCGGTTGCCAGTCTGTGCAGGCAGCAAGGGTGGGATCCCTCAGCTGAAAGGCTTCATCCAGGAACAGGTGATGGAGTTGCCAGCTGCTCACAGCCTTCTCAGCCCTGGCTGGGCTTTGCTGCTGTCCCCAGGCTGTTAAAAGCAGAGGCAGCAGAGCCTGCTGCCCTCCCCAGGCAGCAACTTGCCACCTAGAGCACTTATTGGCTGCAGCCCAGTTTGGCACAGCCATGGGCATGGTGGCATGGCCAGGAACCACCTTGGCTGAGGCTGACCCTTTGCCTGGGTCTAACCCCCCAGCACATGGCCACAGCCCTACGATAGCCCCTAGCCCCTGCAAACCCTCATCACCACCACCCACAGACCATAATACCTCCTCAGCCCACAGCACAGCACTTACACAGAGCCTCCTTCCCAAAACAGCTCCGGGACAGGCTTCTGGTGCCTGGGTGGTCATCCTCATCAGGGGCTCTTGCAGCCCCTCAGGGAGGGCTGGGGCAGCTGCTGAGTGGGGGTGCCAGCCGGGGAGCAGAGGGGGTGCTGGGGCAGGGTGCGCCCTGTGCTCCCCCTGCCTGTCTCCCCTCAGCGAGTGCAGCAGGCCAGCCGGCCCGCCATGGACTGGGGCCCGTCGCTGGAGGAGAACCGGACGGGCATGTACGTGGCCAGCCTGGCCGGCAGCCAGTCCCCCAAGCCGCTGATGGTCCACATGCGCAAGTACGGGGGCATCACCAGCTACGAGAACACGGCCATCGAGGTGGACAGGGAGATAGAAGAGGAGGAGGAGGAGGAGTCCATGATGTGAGGGGACCCAGAGGCCTGGCAGGCTGGGAAGGGGCTCACCCCCCACCCCCAATTTGCACAGGTTGCACTGTGGCACTTCAGGACTGCTCAGGGGGCCGGGGAGGGGGGTGTCTTTTGGGGAGCAGTCAGGAGATGTTGGCCCTGCTGGCCTCCTCACCACTGCCCCGGCCCTGCCAGGACAGAGCTGCTGCCTGTCCCAGTGCCCCCGAGGTGTTTCAGTTCAGTGTGGCAAGCTGTGTGACGAGTCCATGCGTTCTTGTGATGGTGTCTGGTGCTAGTGTCCAGGCTGCCCTGCTCCCACCCTCTGACCCAGCCTTGCCCTCCCCTCACAGGGATGCTCAGGCTGCAGGGCTGCTCAGGCTACAGGAGGTGGGGAGGAGGAGGAGTTCCTCTGTGTTGGTCTGTTCTCTGTTCATGTGCATTTAACTTCAATGACCCACAAAGGTGTGAGAAAGGACTGGAATATCCTCCATGCCCTGAGGGTGGTGTGTGCTGGTTTGCTCCTCTCACACCCAGCTACCCCATCAAAACCAGAACAACTGAGTGTCCAGCTAATCGATTAAAAACAATTAGAAGGGGAAAAGGGGAAAACCCCCCAAAAAAGCTTGATAAACAAACCAGCTTGGGCCTTTCCAAGCTTGTAGATCCCCCAAGGACCTCAGTGGGCCAAGCAGCACTTCCCCATGGTGCCTGACAGGACTGGGGCCAGCCAAAGGAAGAGGCTTGGAGGTCGTTCCCCATGTGTGCAGGAGATCAAGGACAGGTTTCAGCTGTACCCTGTGCCAAAGGAGGACCTGTGTCCATCCCCAATGGGGGTATGAGGATTGTCCCTAGCCCTGGGAGCTGCTGTCCTAAGGAATCCTGCTTTGGTGAGGCAGCAGTGGGGGGGGTGGGGGGGGGGCAGGGGTGGACTCAATGATCTCTGGAGGTCCCTTCCAAACCCTACAGTTCTGTGATTCTGTGAAAGACAAAGGGATGGGACTCAGTGCCTGTGTGTGATTTTTGGGTAGCTCAGCCCAGGGCCCACATCCCAGAAACCACATCTCCTGCCAACACTGCTGGCCTGGAGGATGCCAGTGAGCTCCTGGATGGGGCTGTTTGGACCTGATGGACCATCACCCCGGTGTCGTGTGCGCCTTCTCCCATGTACCATCGGCTCACCATTAAAGAGCAGTGTGTGACACAGCCTCTCTGTGGGTTATTTGAGGGTTCCTCAGCATGAAAGAAGGGCACGTCTAGGGGGGCTCCCAAGGGTCAGGGGCATGTAAATCAAGTAAAAGCCAAAACCCCAGAATAAATGGAAAAAAATAGACATTATATTTGGATGATTCAGGTGGCCCAGGTGCATGGGGCTGTTAGCCCTAAGGGCCACACAGCCCTGGGTCCAGCTCTGTGGGCTGAGACTCCAGGGT
This sequence comes from Laterallus jamaicensis coturniculus, assembly GCA_022605575.1. NCBI lineage: Eukaryota > Metazoa > Chordata > Aves > Gruiformes > Rallidae > Laterallus > Laterallus jamaicensis. The sequence continues at coordinate 15,005,324 of JAKCOX010000016.1, read as the reverse complement.
AAAGCCTGGCATGAGGCTGCAGTTCTCCATAACAACCCCTCCCTGCAGTGGAAGGGATTTAATTATTGCCTTTGCCCCTCTGAGAAGCGTAGGGCAGCTCCAGCACTTTCTTCCCCATCCCCTGAGATGCTGTGCTCCCTCCCCAATCCTTCTCTGCCCTTCCTTTTCCCTGCAGGACCACCAACAGCTTTGCAATGCCTTTTCCAGCTTCTCCTTGCAGTACCCCACCGTGGCTGCAGCCTGTGGAGATGACAGGGGTGTCGTCCCCCCCCAGCCCCAGTTTCTCTTGGCATGTGGGGCTCTGGCAGCACGACCGTGCTGCAAAGCACCTCCAGCCGCTGCCCCCAGGTTAATCATTACAGGCTGGCTATAAAAGTGTGGCTGATGGAAAGTTCAGGCTGTGACGGCTGGGGAGCGGGGAGGGCCTGCCATAAACATTTATAGCCCCAATGAATCCCTCGCTCTAACCTTGACACTATTTACCGAGCAGGAGGCCTCGGGAGGTCATGGTGTTGCCCAGCCATCTCTGTGGGTGCCGGCCAGGGTTCCCCGAGCTGGGCTGGCCCTGGGAGGGGCACACGCATGGGTCTGCATGGTGTGATGGAGCGGGTGATGGATTCAGGGGGTTCGTGATGCTGCTGTCAGCCACGACGTGCCAGAGCAAGCCAGAGGAGTCTGATGCCTTCCCGCGGCATGGAGATGGGGGAGCCTTGGGCTGACCAAGCTGGTCCCATCTCTGTATGTTTCTGACCTTTTCCCACCCACACTCCCCAAATCCCCGCTGTAATCCCGGGATCCTCTGGGCTCTCCCTTGGCAGCTGCTGTCGGCGGCATAGGGCTGCAGGGCAATGGGATGGACGGAGCAGAGTCTGTGCTGGGGATGTGGTGGTGAGCAAAGCTGATGGTGAGGAGGGGAAACCAAGAGACAGAGGTGCCAGGGCAGGGGCCTGGGGGCCGAAGCCACCCTCCCCACGACCCCAGAGACAGCCCCCACCCCTCACCCTCTCCTGATGCTCTAGCCTCCCATCGGGCCCCGCTGCTCTCCCGGAGAGCCCTGCGCTTCTCCCGGGCAAGACCCTCCAGCAGAGCCGGCGATGCTAGGGTGGGTGTGGGATGGGGGATGAGGGGTGGGGGGTGTGTAGCTGGGGCACAGGGGCAGTCCCGGGGGTGCCCGGGTCTCTGCCCCTCGCCCCCCCGTCCCGGGCAGGGAGGGGAAGGGAAGGGAGCAGTGTCAGGAGCGGGTTGGTGCTGACACCTGCCGGGGCCGCGGCACATGGCAGGGGGGGCGGGAGGGGGAGCTCCCTGGGGCACCCTCCGGCGAGCAGCGGGACTGGGGTGTGCAGGGCAGGGATGGTTGCAGCCCGTCCCCAGTCTCCCCCCCGCCCCGCCCCCTCCCAACCCCCCAAGGTACCGGCATGGGCAAAACCCAGCAGCTGCCCCTGGGACCTCCCCCCCACTCCCACCCCATCCTGACTCGGCAAGGGATTCTGAGCCCCGCACCGCCAGCTCCCCCAAAACTCTTCTTGCTGCCCAGCAGGCAAGGGGGACAGCTCGACCCCCACCGCCCAGCCAGGCAGGGGCAGCTCATGGGGTCCCCCAGACACCTGCACCCCCCCGGAGCCCTGTCCCTGGGCAAAGGGATGGAGTGAGGGGCTGAGGGTGCAAGGTCTGGGGGTGACACCAAGCTCTCCCAACACCTCAGGGGTGCTGGTGGCCAGGGACAGGCATCACCCAGGGTACCAGCATCCTTTAGGCAGGAGGAAAGCACCCGCTGCCCAACCAGCCTGGATGCTTTCGAGGACAGGAGCGTGGTGCTGGAGGGACAAGGTGGTGGCAGACGGCCTGAGTCACTGCAGTGACGGAGAATCACCCGTTTCCATGCTCAGAAGTCGGTAGCTATTTATTGCACTTGAACACCAAGAATAAAACTGACACTCGCCCTCCCTCCCTCACCCACCCCGGTCCCCCTCCCCCACCCCCCCCACTACCACCCTCCCCAAATAGAGCATCTGATTTGAGCAGTGATCATTCTGTTCACAGCCACAGGTTCCAAAAAAAAAAAAACAACCCACCCCAAAAACCAAAAAAAAACCAAAAAACCCCCAAAAAACCCCAAAACCCAACCAAAACCAAAGGAAAAGGAAACAAAACCAATCCCTTCCCCTCCCCCTTTTCCCTCCCCCCGCCCCACCCCACACCCCATCAAGCTCCCACTGAATCCAACACGGTCACACCGCTCGACAGTCCGAGTGCACTTACAAAAAGATATAGAGAAAGGCTTCAGCTGCAACCGTACAGACTGACAGACACAAGGGGACAGGCAGCTACCCCTCCCCGGGGCCTGATTATTTTAAGTGACAAAGCTTGGTATACTCTTAATTATAATATAATTTCTTTTTTCTTTTTTTTTTTTTTCAATCCTCTTAAATAAATATTTCCATATTTTCCCCTATGTATATAGGAATTTTTTATATATACAATATATAAGAGAGAGAGAGAGCGATCTCCATTTTTCTCAAACCACTGTTATATTTTCCCTGCTCGTCCAAAAAAAAAATGTTACAAAAGCCCTAAAATTGTGCAACAGTTAAGAAAAAAAGGGACAACAACCCAAAGAAGGATGGAGCTGCTCAGTACAGCCCCCTCCAACGCCCTCCTCTCCCACTCCCTGTCAACCTGCAAGTGGGAAAGACATTCATCCGGAGGGGCAGAGAGCTGGTGGGTGGCTTCTGGGGGACAGATGGCAGTGGGGCCACCAGCCTCTCCTGTGATGTTCCCACAGCCTGTTTCCTTGGTTTCCTTGGAATGGGTAAGCTGGGACCTGCTCCTTTGGAAATGGGTAACGGTGAGGTTTCTACCAGGCTATCAGGAGGATGGTAGTTGCATCAAGAGAGGGGTGTACACCATGGGATGCATCCTGTGGGTTGGGATGAAGGGTTCACTCGGCTCCTGGGAGGATCAGAGGAGATGGCTATGGGATCTTCTGCTGACAGACACCTCTTGGTCCATGAGGCTACATGGCTGTGCTGCTCTTTGCTGGTCCTGACCAGCGATGCTGCAGAGCAGACAGTGAGCTCAAAGTGGGGGCAGATGGCTGCTGCTGCCTGCTCTAACCTCTGGGGCTCTGTGGAGGCATCAGCTTGTGGGTGGGGGGCAAAGTGGGGGAAGGCAGGTTTTGGGTCAGATGGGGGTTCCGTGCCTGGTGGATGGGGCATTTACTTAGGGAGGGAAAAGACAGCTCTCCTGGCTGTGCCTGGCCAGGGTAAGGAGAAGAGTGCCCACTCCTCTGGCAAAGAGCAGAGACCCAGGGATGGCCTCTTCTTCTTCCAGAGTGGCCACACTAGCAAGACCTGAGAAATGATGATGTCGCAGATGGACTTGGACCCTGGCAGCCAGGAAGGGAAAACAAGAGATTCCCAAGCCCACCTGTGGAACTGGGAGCCTGAGACCACCACAGCAAGTACTGCACTCAGATATCCCCTGTGGTCCGTGGGGGTGAACTCCATCCCAACAAGGTGGCCTCATCCCTATTGCTTATTAGGAACATGCCCTGGACCTTGTCATCCCCAGAACTACGGTGGGATTGTTGGGATGATGATAATTAGTGAGGGATGGTGCCAACAGTACAGGTGTAAGAGCAGCATCCCTGGCTCTGTGGGCCAAAGGATGATGGTGGCAGTTGGTGACTTTTTTTTTTAAGTGGTGCATTTTGTTGGGGTTTGTGGTTTTTTTAGTTTTCCTGGAAGTTTAGGAGAAGTCAGGAAATGTGAAGGAAGACATGGTGAACAGCTTCTGTTTCTGGTTACTAAAAGAAAGGGTGGTGGTTTATCAGTGCTTGCTCAGAGATGCTCTGGGGATACAGGAACCTGCTCTGGAGAAGCAGGGTGAGGTGGGGAAGAGAAACCAGGCAGAACAGACCCCTAAAGTGCAGGTGCTTCATGCTGCCAACGTGGGCAGATTGGGAAGTTGGGTCTTCCTTGGTCAGGCCTTCAGCTTGACTGGAAGACTAGAAAGGAGTTGAAACCCCAGACTCTGCTTCCCTTGGAAAGGATCGGGAGCATTTTAGGTGTTGCAAGGACATCCAACTGCCTCCAGAGGAGCCTGTCCCTGGAGAGATGACAGTACATAAACCTCAAAGAGGAGAAACCACCTCCAAGAAGACAGCTCAAAGCCTCCCTGGAAACCAAGATGTTCCTCTCTAGCAGCAGCTGCCCAAAGTGGGCTCCCAGTGAAAAGAGATTGGGTCTACCCCAGCATCTCATCCAGCAGTCCCAGAAAACCCTACCGGACCCCCTGTCCCAGACCTTTTCTCCAGTAGCAGCAGCTGCTGGAGCAGCTTCATCCTCACAGCCTCACAGACCACCCGAGGCCCGTGGCTATCAGCAGCTCCAAAACCAGGCTGAGATCACATCTGCAAGACAGCCTCCCTGCTGCCACCTCCTCCTTCCTTACACATCCCATACCGATCACCAGAGATACTCCTGGCACCCAGGGAGCCTGGGCCATCAGGAGGTGGATGAGACACTCACCATGGCTAGAGAAGGAGAGAGAGAGAGAGAACTGTGAAAGAGCTGAGTCCTTCCTTTAAAAATGACCCCCAAAAAAAACCCCTTCAGCACTACGTGACTACAGGAAGAAAAACAGATCTGTAAAAACATCCAAACTCCACTTGAAAAGCAAATCCTCTTCCTGCATGGATTTCCCTGCCTTGGGGCCATCTCTCACAAGCCAAGGCAGCTCCAAGCAGGGCCACCAAGGACACAGGGATGCAGGTTTGCACCCTGGGGAGAACCTGTGCGATTTGCCCCCCAGAAAAGGCATCTCCTACCCACACTGACAGCGAGCAGCTATCACACCGCCAGCACGGCGGGACACACCGAAACATCTCTCAGGGGCCTGTGCATGCCCCAGCAATTTGGATTTCTGACCCAAAATCCAGTGGGAAAGCTATTTTTGCAGTCTGCAAGGATGTGGCTGTGTTTCACGCAGCAGCCATCCCTGCCTGGACAGAGAGCAAAGCATCCAAAACCACGGAAAAGGCAAAATACACAGTCAGAATTTACACAGAAAAAAACAGTTCCTTTTTTTTTTTTCCTTTTTTTTTTTCTTTTTTTCTTTTTTTTCTGTCCAAAACACGTGGGTTTTTGCTCATTTCTTTGATAGTTTGTTGTTGGGGTTTTTTTTTCAAACACACGCACCGTCTAGAAAGTTAAACGCCATGCAGATGAAGAGAGTGCAGCTAGGAAGTCCCCTGGGGCAGCAGAGCTGCAGGAGTCTCACATCCACGAGCAAAAAGGTTCCTCGCAGAGAAAAGAGAACAAGAAACGGAAGAATTGCCAGAAAAAAAATCCCCACCCTCAGACCTCAACCTGTTGGAAAAGAGTTGAGACCAAAATTCCCCTTCCTGGCCACCTCTTCTATCCTAAAAGCCACATCCTGGTGGCTCCCCAAGAGCCACCGGCTGGGTTTGTCCTGCAGGAAGACCTATGGGGTGCAGGAAGGTGTCCCAGGGAGGGGAAAATGGGGGGTGCCCCCCAGGGAGGTGGGTGCCTTTGTGGGATGGGACAAGCTGCCGCGGCGCAGAGCTGGGGCTGGCAGCTGCCAGATCCCCTGGTAAGGAGCATCGTTGGCAGCACAACCCCTCTCCAAATGTAAACGCAACGAAAAACAGCAACACCCCCCACCCCCAAAAAAAAAAAACCCAACCCGCCCACCCTCCCCACCCTAAACAGTTGAATGTTTCTAGTTATTACATAAAGATCCATTTCAGCAAATACTCAAAATCAAGTTACGAAATACACAGGAGGTTGTTTCCTCTTCCCTATAAAAAGGCATGCGCTCAGAGGAGAAGACAGCGAAAGGCTTGGTTGTTTTCTTCAAAGCACGACCAGACTTTGCAGTTTTTGTTACTTTATAAAGCTTGCATTCCTCGTCGTCGCTGGAAGGAGTCGTGGGGGTGACAGAGGTTTGCACCCCAAATCGGTGGCCAGATCGGCCACCCCCATCCCAGCTTGGAAGCCAGGTTTTTGGGGGGAGCGCTGGGTGCTGCATGTGAGGGGTAGTGGTGGGTGCTCGGTGAGGCTGGAGGAAAGGATCCAGGTTTTGTGGGGTGTGGGTGGGGAGGAGGGTGTGTGGGAGTGATGATACTGCCGTGGCATGGCTTGGAGAGTCCCCGCTCCCGGCTGTGCCGACACGGTGCCGGGAAGCAGTCACCCTTCTCCTCTCCTCTCCCAGCTTCACCAGTCCCTGCTCCAAGAGGAGAAGGGCGGAAAGAGGGAGAGCATCCCTCTCAGCACGGCAGCTGCCCAGAGCCAGGGCACAAACCTGCTTGCTCTGCTGGGAAGGAGCTGGCCTGTGCTCCTGGGAAGGGAAAACAAACAGATAGCCTCTACTCACCCATCCAAACACTGCCCTCCTCGCCCAGGGACACGGCGGAAACGGACTTTGCGAAGGGTTTAAATGGTGGTTCCCCCACCGAGGCTGCTGGGAGGCGGGAGCTCAGGTCGGGAGCAGGCAGGAGCCACGGCAGCAGATGGGACCTTGATAGCAGCAAAGCAAAATCCACCGGCGCATGGGGAGGGTGTAGCACAGAGTGGCTCTAAACTGCGCCCCCCCTGCCCTCCTCTTCCTCAGGGGGGGATTTCTCAGCAGAAGTGGGGATGGAAGCGGATGATGAGTCCGAGCCCAATTCAGCAGCCGTGCTGGGTAGTGGGGGGGGGGTCCCATGCAGCCAAAGGAAGAGGCCTTGACCCCAGCACGTGTCATCCCACTGGCCAGATGCTCGGATTTAGGTTCATGGTTTCTCTTTTCTTGGTTCATGCAGAGGAAGGGGGCCCAGCGCCACGGCCCTGGCAGGGTTGTTCGGGGAGGGGTGTTCAATAGGATGCTTGCGCGGCACCGGCAGGGCCGTTGGGTGTGTGCGGTGAGAAGCGAGGGGTTATTCCAGCGGGAACCAAGCAGCAGAGCCAACAGCCAAAGTCCCGTAGGTGAAGATGTCGGAGGGGGTGTCCCCTTGGTAGTCAGTCAGTGACAAACCCGACACGGGCAGGACCGCTCTTCAGCTGCAAAACACAAACCGGGAAAGGGAGGAGTTTGGTTCCACCATCCCTTTGGCAGAGCATCTCTGCCCCCATCACCCCACCTGGAGTGTTGTGTCCAGTTCTGGGCTCCCTGGGATAAAAAGGACAGGGATCTCCCTGGAGAGAGTCCAGAGAAGGGCTACGAAGATGATGAAGGGCCTGGAGCATCCCCTATGAGGAAAGGCTGAGAGAGCTGGGGCTGTTCAGCCTGGAGAAAAGATGACTAAAGGGGGACTTTATTAATGTCTATAAATATCTTCAGTATGGGGTGCAGGGGGAATTGGCCAGCCCCTTTTCAGTGTCTGTGGGGACAGGACAAGGGGCAATGGGTGCAAATTGGAGCACAGGAAGTTCCACACCAACATGGGGAGGAACTTTTCCCCAGTGAGGGTGAGGGAGCCCTGGGACAGGCTGCCCAGGGGGTGTGGAGTCTCCTTCTCTGGAGAGATTCCAGACCCATCTGGACGCCGACCTGTGCAGTATGAGCTGGGGAGCTGCTTTGGCAGGGGGGTTGGACCCCATGAGCTCTCGAGGTCCCTTCCAACCCCCATGATTCTATGATTCTATGATCTCCTCCCCACCGTGGATCCTCAGGGCAGCATCCGACCAGCTTTGCAATTTCAACGCAACCATCCCCTCTCTGCCTGCACCCTCCTCACCCCCCATGCCCCATCCCACTCTTCCCACCCCCCCAGTGCCCCATCCCCAGAGCCTCACAGGGCTTACTGCGGTAGGACGGAGGGCGCCCCGGATCTGTGGAAGTGGACGATCTGCCATTTGCCATCCCGGCGGTGCCAGATGCGGGTCTCCTCAGACTGGGCGGTGCGGGGGATCCCTCCCGCGTCCACGTACTGCGTGATGCGGATGTAGGCGATACAGGCAGACTCATCCCCCATCAGGTGGATGTGGGGGTTCAGGATGGTTGTGTGCACAGGCTTGCTGTTCCGGGACCACACTGGAGAGGGGGGACAAGTACAGGCAGCTTCAGGCAAGGGAAGGAGTTTGGGTGGCTCTTGCCCAGGGTGGCAGCAATGTGGGAAAGGGGGATTCTTGGGTTAAGCTCTCTGCTTGGAGGGGTTGAGTAAATGATGGGTGGGTTCAGGATGGGTCCACCTAGAAAGCAGCCAACCAAACATCTCCCCTGTGTACAACCTGGCCCCAGATGACCTAACAGGCTTGGTTCACCTCCTGCTGCCATCTTCCAGACCAGCCAGAGATGCTCCCAAAGCCACCCTTACCCTCCTCTCTGTGTCTCAATCTCCACCAGCTTGCTGCAGGTGGGGCCACGGGAGGTGGGAAGGGTCCCTCAGGAGGCAAGGGGGCTGCTTACGGTTTTCAAAGTAGAATCGGTGGAAATCCAGGCCTTCCACGAGGTTGCCCAGAGCCTCAGGCTCAAAGGCTGTCATCCCAGGGTCGCACATCTTGCTGGGGAGGCCGGCAGGGGAGAGAAAAGATAGAGGTTATCTCACCACTTCTGGTGTGAGATATGGCAAAACCCCAATGGCTCATGCTCAGGTTGATTCCCCTCCCCTGCAATTCAAGCAGAATTCTGACCCCATCCCTGCACCTTGCATGAACCCCATCCCATGTCACCTCCAGCCCACCGGCTGCAGCCAGGATCCCAGTGAGACAGGTGAATTCTTTGTCATTCACCATCTCAAATTAAAGCTCCCCAAACACTGCTGTCTTCTTTGTAAGAAAAACAGCAGGGAAAAACTCATATTCTCTGCTCTGTGTCAAAATATCCCTGCTGCGATCCTCTGAGGCAGGGATGAAGACCTGTGCTCGCTCAGAAATCACTAATTAAATAGGCCTTGGACACAGAACTGTACTCTGAAGAGCATCAGCTCAGCGAGTAGAAAGCAGTTATGCTTCCAAGCAGCCTGCAGCAATCTGGATATAATGGATACCATGGATGCAATGTTCCCTTTTCCACCATAAATCACATTTACACTTATTCATCTTTCTCCTAAACCAGAAAATAGGCTCATCCATGGTAATGAGGCCAGAGATGTGTGGTCAGCTTAGTATGAGAGAAGCACCAGGTTTGGGAAATGATGTCCCTTGCTTCTCTTGGGTGGTCTCCATGCCCCACTACCACGTCAGCCAGGTCACCCTGCCCCTGCAGCAGAAAAACCTCCCAGGCTGTGCTGGGACCAGCTCTGGGAGGCTGAGCCCCTGCCCCAGCCCAAACCCACACTGTGCACACTCACGTGTAGGACTCAAAGTCGCCGTTGCTTATTGCTTCAATCAGCTGCTCCGTGACTTTAATGATCTCTTGCTTCCGTACTGTTGGTTTAAAAAGAAAATGAAAATAAAAGGAGAAACCAAACCAAAGTGCTGGTGTTTCAGTATCAGTGAGGCACCTTTTCCTCATTAGAAATGTCTGGCAGGATGATGGGGGTCACTGGAAACTGCCCAGGGGAAAGTCAGGAGAGCTGCTTGGGAGAGAGATGTGGGGAAGGGCTCTTCATCCCCAGGGAGGAAAGACCTCCGAAGACAGTGCCAAACTGAAACCCCCCTGTATTTTCCTAGAGAGCAGAAGGATTAATCGCTGAGTGGTGAGCTGTCCTTGGCCAGAAAGGGGGGCACAGACTGGCATTGGCTGCAAAGTTATTTTTCAGACTTTCTACCTTGAACTGGAGCAGGGACTGGCCAGGGCAATCTGGGCCAGTGATGCTCTTACCTCCCTCTGAGACAGGAGGAGATGGGCTCAGCCGGTGAGGGGGAGGATACGTGGCATGACCATCCACCTCAGGACACAAGGAGGGACCCCATGAAGGGGACAGCACCGTGCCACTGTTGCTGAGGAACCCCAGGGCTCAGCTGGGAAGAGACAGGGCTTCAAGACCAGGTTTTGCTCACAGGGGTGTGGGAAGAGCCATCAGAGGTAACCCCCAGCTATCAACAAGGCTTTGCTTCAGATGCAAATCAGCATCACGCCCAAATTAATTATTTCTTGTGCTGTAGTTGATGAAAGGAGAGGGAGCACATTCCTGAGAGGTGTTCAGACAGGAGGAGAGGGAGCCCCATCACCTCCCAGGCACTGCCTGCCTCCACATCCTCTCTCAGGGAGCCCTGCCCTGGGAGGACAAGCATCCCCCCAACTCTCACATCAGCCAGAGTCCGTCTTGCTTTGTGCTGAAGCCACTTCATCCAGAGACTTTACAAATTAGCACCCATGAATTATTCCCTGAGTTATTCTTAGAAAGCTGGCTCTGGCAGGTGGGAGGCAGGCAGGGATTTCCCCTGGAGGCTTTTCTCTAAGGGCTGTTTTATTTGGAGGAGCTGGCGGCCAGGCTGCTATCCCTGCAGACTTCTCATTTCCCTGCCTGCCTCCAAGGAACATCCCTGGTTTTGGGACACCCCCCATCCTTGCCTGCAGTGCCCTAGCTGTTCATGGCAGCAACCCAGCAGTGAAACCACCTATGGAGTTAAAGCAACTCGAGGGTGGTGGGCTTCACTGTAGCCAGTATCTCATTAAGGGTGGCCAGACTTAACGACACCCCTCCGAAACAGCTTGCCAGCCCTCCTCCATGCCCCAACGGGTACCTTTGGTGTCTTCATCCTCAATGGTCGTGTTGGTGCTCTCTGACGATTCCTGAGCAAAGAACAGAGAGGAGACAGGGTGGTGAGAGGGGTCTTCTCCCCGCGCCAGGTGGAGTTCGTGTGTTCCACAGCCCCCCGAGTCCGACCCCACAGCGCTCGACTGTGCCAACGGACAGAAACCAAGGAAAACACCGGCAGGTCCAACCCGTCCTCAACCACAGCTCTAGGGCAGCGCTGGCAGAGCCCTCCCTGACCTCCACTCCTTGTAGCCAAGGGCACAAGAGCTGGGCTGTGGAGGCTCTCGTAGGAAGGGCGCTGCCTTTCCTACCGACGCCTGTGGGGACAGAGACGGGGCAGGTCCAGGGGGGTTTGGTGGGTTCCTAGGAGCGTTGCAGGAGGGGGCAGGGAGCGGGGCTGTGCAAGGGTGGAAGACACCATGTTGACTGTACGATAAAGAGAGAGATGTACAAATTAAACAGCGAGGAGGAGGAGCTGGGATGAGAAAGAGGGGACTGTGCAGGAGTGAGAGAGACCACACTGACCGCAGAGTAGGGAGAGAAATGTACAATAAAACAGAGTGCTTCCAAGACCCACATGGACCACCGAAGGCTGAGACACAGCTCTTTCAAGAAACAGCTGAGCACTACACAGATTTTTTTTTGGGGGGGGGGAGGGGGGGTACTGACCCCCCCCCCCCATCTCTCTCCAGGAGCCCCATCAAGGCAACTCTGCTAGCGGAGCTAGAGCAATGGCTCTGCTAGCTCTTCCCAGCAGAGCCTTGCTTATGTATTACCCATAATACCCCGATGTAGGTTGGCAAGGTGTCCCATGACCATACAGTCCCCGCAGAGGCATGGAAGGTGTTTCTCCAAGGCTCCTTGGACCGATGCAGCCTGCAGACCTGAGTCAGGAGAACTGGGAGAAACGGCATGAGAACCCATCAGCAAGAACCAGGGCTGGCTTCCCACCAGCTGGTGGCCAGCAAAGTGCCTGCACCAACCCTGTTAATGGGGTTTGTGGGTGATACGGCTTTGAGGATGTTCCCTCCAACCCCAGTGTCCCTTCTTCCCTACCCCGAGGTAACTTTTCCAAAAAATGGGGGAGGCTGGAACATGTGGAGAGGCCCAGCGATATCGGCATTGAGGAAGACGAAGGACACTCACCATTAACTGAACGCTGGAACTGGACTTTCTTTTCTGGAAAAACAAGGAGAAGAGATGGAACAGGAAGAGACACAGAGTGAGAAAGGCAGAGCGGCACGTGAAAGGCAGCAGCTCCTGAGCTGCCCTTTGTGGTCCTCACAGAGGGGCTAGCGAAAGGCGCAGTGGGGCAACCTTGGGCTCCTGTAGAGACGTGCTGCTGGCTGTGGGCCTGGTGGTGCCATGCCAGCTCCCTCCCTGCCTTCCTGCCAGCACCTTTCTCTCCTGACCTGCCACAATCTCTGGTGTTACTCATTCCAAGGACCTGGCTAGTCCCAAAGGGAGTCCCCTAGGAGCCGATAGCCACTCCGGTGGGCTCTGTGACCAGGCCAGCCAGCTCACAGGAACAGGAGTGGGATGCTGAAAAGCTTAGGCAGCTCCACCACCTGCACAGCCCTATGCCTGGTGTCAATGCCATAGTGACGTTTACAGACTCCAGAGCTGTCCTGGGCACATCTGCTTGTGCTGCTGACTGGTGTGGAGTCACCCAGTTAGCTTTGGATCTAGACCAGTGCTAAGCTGGCTACTGCTACTCACCCTGGAAGGCAGCCACACCGTGTGAGAAGCTGTCCTGAGCACTTGAATCAGGACAAGTCTCCTCCAAATAGAAGACCTTACACATGCACATATTTATCTCCAGCCCTGAGCACTACCCACTAGGCTGAGAGGCTTTTGGGTTGGATGACCCTGTAGCCATGCATCTGCTTGCAATCCCAAACTGCTTCTGGACTCTTTTCCTGACTGTGCTTTGCTCCTCATCTCCATCTTTAACCTAGCCAGGAGACAGAGGGATGCCTACACTGGCCTCACGCCCTTCCCCACAGAGGGAAAAGCAGCACACACAGTGCAAATCCCTTGGGAAAAATCCACAGAGCGACCCATTAGGGTGTGTGGGTAGACTGCAGCATGAAAACTGCTGACATCCATTCCTTCCCATTGCTCCTTTCACGTCCTACATGGCTCCCACCAGCATTGTCACTGCGTCCCCCCCTCACCTGGTGCAGCTCCCATTCCCTCCCTAGGTCCTACTCTAACCATTGCCTCTCCTTCACCAAAACAACAGATGTCCTAAAGGGCAGAGGAGCTGTGGTATTTCGGAAGGAACCTCATGGGAAATGGAGCTGCCAGAGCTGGGCTGCCTGCAGGAAGGGCTCCTGCTACCCAAGGACACGACACGGGGCAGTAAACTGCAGAGATTTCAGACGCAACAGAATGCAACACAAAGCAGTGACCGCGTCGAGTCTGGACATACAGGAACAGGATGCAACACGGGGCAGTGAGCTCATTAATTTAGGACGGGACAGGATGCAACATGGGGCAGTGATTTAATTAGTTTACAATGTGACGAGATGTGACACTACACAGGGCAGTGAAGGTATCGTAAGGCCCACAAGACCTCCCACAGACCCCAGGGCAGGGGTCGCAAGGGGATTTTTGGTCCAGTGAATGTTTTTAGGAGGGGAGGATCTTCCTTAGGATGGTGAGTTTCAAGCCCTCTGAGCCTGGGCTGGCACCATCCTGGTGCTGGAAGGCTGTGGGGGCAGGCTGAAGGACAGCACCAGCCTCCTGCCACCCTCCTGCGTAGCTTTGGGCAGGAAGGGCAGGGGTGGCTGTGTGCGACCTGCCTGCTTTCATGGGGACAGTCACTCCAGCAGGTTTCCCCAGACTGGGGACCCAACTCATCCAACAAGGAACCACACCACGTGGCCTGACCAAGAGCCCTGCTCTGAGCAGGCAGAACTGTTTCCATCCCACCTTCCCAGCCACCCAGGGCAGGTTTCCAGGTCCCTGCTTTGCTTTTCCAGCAAGATGGAAAGAAATGAACACTGCCCAGCAATGCCCTGACATCTGCCAGCAGCCCACAGTGGACCATTAAAGCTTCACCCAGAGCATCCAACCTTCCTGTGCCCCTGGGGGGGGCTACGCTGCACGTGCCCCCAGGCTGAGCCTGGAAATGAGAGGTGGGAAAGGTAATGCTAAAGGTGGCCAACACCAGCAACTTGTTGGGAAAGAGCCTTCCTCCACTTTGTCTTCCTTTCCTCTGTCTTCCTGGCCATCTAGCCAGGCTGTCTCACCTCTGCTTGTTGGAAAGGGGGCAATAAAAGCCAAACTAATTTTCCAGAGCTTGTACATCTTCAGGCCAGGTGCTGGCTGGTAGGCTGCACTCAGGATGAAGCCTCACTCGCTGCTCCCCACTCACCATCAAGACGCTGAAGACTGGGAATACAACCCAGCCTCTCTGGCCCCTCTCTGAAACTGAGTTTCAGTGATGGGCTGGAAGGTTGTTCACCCAAAGTAGCTATTTCACCACGACAGCCAGTGTCCCTCTTCCCAGGGTAACATCTGCCTAGCATCAAGCTAATTTGAAGACCAAGAGGGAGCATGGTTAGTAAGTTGGGCTGGCAGATGTTCTTCTATCACCACACCATCTCTGCTGCTAGAGATGAAATTCAAGGCTGTGCTTTTCTACTGGAAAACTAGACTCAGGAGCCTGCCTGATGAAGCCTCTCCATCCTCCAATCTATCCTTTTACAGCTTCAAAACTCATCTCACCTGTGCTCCAGCAACCCACACAAGGTCAGCTCTACCTGTGTGTCACTTCTCAGGTGACTCTCAGGAGCAGCCAGGACCTGAGAGCAGCAGAGGACAGGCCAGCAGTGGTTGGCAGATGGGTTGCTGTGCCTCCCATGGGACCTGTCCCCTCTGTGCCAGCACTGTTGTCCAAAACTAGCAATCCTGTCCTGGAAGCCACGTGATATCCTGATGCCATGGCCCAAAGCAATGTCCTCTCATAGCAATGCAGGCCATCAGCTTCATGTTGCAAACAAAGCTGCCTGGCCATAATGGTCTGTTGTGGAGCTGAGCCCAGGTTTGGAGGGGGTTGTGCACGGTCTCAAACCTTGCAGGCTTGGCCTGTATCAGCTGCTGGGTCCAGAAGGAACAGGAGAAGATGAGCCATTCCTAGACCACTGGCTCCACTGGCCATTCAGACTGAGGAGAGAAGCAGCCAGCTGGGGGTTCAGCTCTTCCAAAACCCTGAGCTCCTCACAGCCCAGCAGCTGGGTATCCACAAACAGGATGGAGGAAGAGCAGCAGCCGTGCTGCTGCAGCCAGGCCCTCAAAGTTCTGCCTACCAACTTGCACCCCTGCCCTGTGGTGGGGATGTCATCGCATCAGCTCTCCCCTGCTGCTTACATTCATGAAGAGAACAGGTAAGGGGAGAAAAAACCTTCATGTGGGCCATTCCTTCCAGCAGCAGGATGACAGAGCTCGCTAACCACCACATCTTCATACCAGCAGAAGCAGCAGCTCAGCAGCAGGATTCTGCTGCTTCTAGGATCCATCCTGTCCCAGAGAAGAGCTGTGGCCCCACTACAGAGGGGCAGATGAACCTCAGGGCTCTTCAGCCCTGGAAACAAGGTGTCCACTAAGCACCAGCTTGTTTTTAGAGCATCACCAAACCATTTGCTCTGTGAAGTATCACCCAGTTTGTTTGCTCCACCTGCAGTGGGCATGGGGGGACAGCAGTGTTGCTGAGAGGGTTCAAGTGTGCCACCCCACAGCTCCCCAGCCCTTGGGGATGGGATGCGACAGGAGCTGGGGGGTAAGCCCAACCCCACCAACCACAGACCCCATTGCAGCAGGACACATGCCAGGGCGAGAAGGGATGTGTCTGCCCATCCTGCTGGATGGCCACTGCCAGGCTGAAGCCATGGCTTGAGGCTGCAAAGCTGCCTCCCCCATTCCCATTCCCAGTCCAGCCTCTCCCCATCCCTGAAGGCAGCAAGGGGTGAGCACATTTGGCAGGCAAACAAATTCCCCCCACACACCCCCCTCCAGCAGCAGCCCGCTCCCCCCGCTTGCCATGCTGCAAAACCTCCTCTGTGCTGCCTGTCCTGGCAGGAGCTGAGCCGGTGGCATGGGGGGACACCAGGACAGCCGGGCCAACAGCTGCCCTTTAAAGCATAGGGTGTCACAGGCACCACTGGCACGGAGACCCCCACCGCCATCCCAGCAGCGGAGGAGCAGGCGGGAGAGGGTGGTGGAGAGCTGGCTTACCTTCACGCCATCATTCTTCTTGTTGCCACCACTTTTGCCTCCTGGAGAGAGGAGGAAGGAGGTTAGGAGAGCCAGGCAGGGCACCAAGACCAGGAGACCCAGGATCAGCAGCATGGTGCCAGGCAGCAGAGCAGCGAGACCCTGCGGGACTCCTGCTGGATTTCGTCCTCTCTCCAACAGCCCCCGGGAGCTCAGGGGGGACCTCGCCGGCACCGACCCGTCCTGTGCCAGGGGCCCTCAGCCAGGGGCATGACCCGTCTCCTAACGTCACACCAAGTGCTCAGGGCGGCTGGGAGGGGGCTGGCGGGGCTGTGCGGCGGCAGGCGGGCTCCGGCCAGGGGGTGCAGGAGCCCAGCACAGCGCACTGGAATGGGCTGCCCGCCTGCCGCCCTCTAATTTTAGCCCCATGCTGCCGGGATCATGTGCTGCCGGCCCGCCGGCCCGACAGCTGCAGCCCACATTCTGACAATGATGAAAAGCAGGCGCCTTCCCCAGTGCCCACCTACAGCTGCCGGCACTGCCCCAGCCCCCCAGGCTCCACAAGCCACCCCCCTCCCAACCCCACTCCTGGAGCGTGGTGGAATTGGTCGGGCTCAGCCCCATTGCCCACCCTTCCCGATGTGCTCTGGGGCAGGGTGGGGGGGTGGGTGAGCCCCTGGGCTGTGGGTGGGATGGGCAGTGCTACAAGAGATGCTTTTGAGCTTCCTGCCCTTTGATGCTCCGTGTCCACCACGTCCCCCGGCGCGGGGCCTGACACCAGATCCTCCCAGCTGTTGGACTCCTCCAGCCACCACACGCTGCCCACAAATGCTATAAGTGTCAGCACAACTCCCCCTCCCCCCAACACATGCAGATACCAACCCCCACCGCAGCCCTCTCCCCCAGCACCTGGCTGGGCTGGCAGCCCTCCATCTCCCCACTGCTACATCTGACTCCTGGGGTGCCTTGGGAAAGCACCCCAAAACACCTCTCTAACACCAAACAGCTGCCACCAGCCTGCTCAGCCGTTGGGCCAGGCTTTGCTGGCTTGTCCTGCTCTGTAGCACCTCTGCCAGGTGGTGCTACATCCCTCTGGGGAGGGATGGAGGTGGCAGTGAGAGGATGAGCTCTGCAGTCACCTGGCTCCTTTTTGGTGCCTGGGAAGTGCCGGGTGCCACTGATCCCTGCCTGCAAAGCCCCAGCTGCACAGCTTGCTCTGAGGCAGCAGGGTGTCCCCAGAGGGGACAGGGGGCCTTGTGGCTGCACAGAGAGCTCTCCTGGTGCACAGGTTGGGTTGCCAGGCTCCATCCCCGTTCCCATGCATCCCTCAGGATGCAGGGAGGCAGGAGGAGAGTGAGGGGCTCTGCAGGATCAGCAGTCTCCTGCCCAGAATGGGACACAAGGGAACCTGATGCCATCTGGCTGCAGTGGCACCCAGGGACCTTTTTGACACTTTCCCAGTACAGAGGATGCTCTTGCCACTACAAACATAACCAGGAGGATACAAGAACAGCTGCCTTGAGTCCCCAGCACCCACATCCCTACCCTAGCGTGAGCCAGATGGGGGAACATATATAAAACCCAAACCTAAGCCTCTGGGGACCTCACCCAGACACCTTTTCTCCTGCATCCTAGGCCAGCAGCCAGACCAGAGCTCCCAGCTGATCTGGCCTGGACCACAACCCATGCCACGCATCCCCAGAGGCACCAGGCTGCGACCTCAGCCCCCCCAGTGACACCCAAGTGGCTCTCCAGGGACCATAGGGATTTGCCCTGGGTGCCCTATAAGAAGATGAGCCCCAGAGATGGCACCTACCGGAGAAGTTCCTGGTGGCCAGCATGGTGGTGAGGATGGCTCCCTGAAAGACACAGAAAGCAGAAGGAAAGGGTGTGCTGGGCCCAGCCCCCCACACTCCTGATGCTCCCTCAGCCCTGGGAGAGGAAAGCCTGGGAGAGGAAAGCCCCTCAGCCACCTTACTGGAAGGAAACCAGCCCACGGGCCGATGTCCTCCTGTCATCAAAAGCAGCCCTTGGTATCCAACTCCATATCATGGCCAAGACTTTGGGATGCATTCTCCCAAACTGCTTTTCCTCCAACATTAAAGGGATATTAAATATCCCCGGGGCACATGTCAGTCTGGTTCTGCCCTGCCCTAGATGTAGCACAACTCCATGACCAGAGCCAGCAGCTGGCAGCACGGGGAGCCACAGGGGAGCAGAACCAGGTTTAATTGCAATTAACGCCATGCCCGCCAGGAGCAGCAGGGCAGGGATTCTTCATGGGAGCCAGGCAAAGATCACCACCACAACATAACATCCACAAAAATGCTTCCCCTTTCCCAGCTGACTCCACTAACTAGTTGCTCAGTGTGTAATGAGATTACTCTGGACTAATTGCTCAGGGTAATGGATCACTATTTTGAAGTGTGTGCCTGAACTAATTTGATTACTTGTCTAGCTGAAAAGTAATAATAGTTTATAGCCACTTTCTTTTCTTGCTAATCTTGTTAGCAGCCTGCAGCTGTACTGCTCTGTGCCACATCACATTCAGGCTGGGAGCACTGATGGGTCTGACTGGGGCACAGATCAGCTCCATCCCCTTCTGCATCTCCGGCTCCGGAGGAGATGCTGTGATTTCCAGAGCCTGTTTTCCACATGGTGCTGCTGGCTGGGGCTGAGGAGCAGCCAGGAGGTGGGTGCTTTGGATTGGTGCTTCAGGTCAATGGGGAAGTTTGGGGAGATGGTGATTTCAGGGGGCGCAGGCTGTGGCACACGGCAGCATCCGAGCAGGGAAAGCCTGTGGGGTGCTGGTGTGTGAGACAGAGGGTCTTGCCTGTCTGTGGATGACTTTGCTCCTTAGCAGCAGAGTGGCTTGGTCATCAGGCAAAGGGGCTCACTGCACCTCTCAGATCCACACCCTGACCCAAAGAGGAGCTTTCTTTACTCTGATCCCAATGGGAAAGTCCTCTCTGTCCAGGGCAGCTGGGTGACTCAGGGCTTTCCTTCCCGGCAGCTTTCCCCTAAGCACCTGGGAACCCCAGCCAGCTGCAGCCACCCTCCCTCTCTTTTCCCTCCTTCATAACAGGGATCCCCAAATGTCCTAAGCCACTGATCCAGAGGCACCACCCCGTCCTTTCCCATTTGGGGAACAAACTCCCAAAGGACTTTATCATGCATTTTGCAGCCACCTTGGAGACCATGAGAGTTACCTTCAGCTTCCTCCGGGCATTGAACTTCTTCAGACAGTCCACTGTCTCCTGCCTGTGCATGCATGATGCCACGGTGGCACGGTGCTGGGAGGAGAGAGATCTGCTTCAGAGAGGGTGCTGAGGGGGAAGAGACTCCCCCAGACCCACTCTCTCTCTCACACACACACAAGTGTGAGGTCTCCTGCAGCCAAGGCATGGGCCACAGCTGCCTGCAGCAGCAGATGAAGTTTTAATAGGCTGTGGGAGATGGCTGGTCTGGAGTCAGCAGGATCTGCTCTGGCAGGGGGGTGCAGGGAGAGCTGCCTGCACACCGAGTTAACCCCCTCAGCAACCAGGCACGTCTAGCAGCGTGCTCAGGGCTTGCATGCAGTGTGGGGCTCTGGGACTAAGCCCTTGGACTCTTCCTGCCTTTAAGAGCTGATTCACAATGAGGCCCAGCAGCCAGAGCAGCAGGATGCAACAAGGTGGGGGTGGCAGGATTCCTGCTGGCTGTATGGATGGATAAACACAAGCTTGGTCACACCACCCCTGAGCTATAGCCCCCCTGGTGCAGCGTGACACCAAGAAACCAGTCTGTCACCACCAAGGCTGGGCACACGTGTGTCCCTCCCATCACCAGCTCCCCAGGACATGCTGTTTGCAATCACACTCAGCGCTCTTCTCTGTAAAGCCGCAGGGAAAAGGCTGCTCTGAGAGCACTGGGAGGAGCCGTGCCAGGAAAGCATCTCCCCAGGATGGAGAAAAGAGCTGGGCAGCATGTTTGGTGACACCTGCTGCCCAGTGAGGGGTTCCCTCCCCCCCCAAACTCTAGACCTTCAACCCCAGCTGGTGAGTGCCACCAAACTCACCGATATCCAGGGGTGCTTCAGAGCCTCTGCTGCTGTGATGCGCTTCGATGGGTTTATGGTCAACATCTTGTTGATGAGATCCTTTGCTTCAGGAGTGACTGTGTCCCACTCAGGGGAGGGGAACTGCCAAAGCAAATGAGCCAGGGTGAGAGCTGGCAGGGAGCAATGGAAGGAGCAGAAGCCCCTTTGCACTTGGGCTGGTTCTCTTGCAACCCTTGTTCCTGACCATGGGACAGGCTGGAGACACAACAGCAGCTAGAAAGAGCTGCCTGCTAGAAAACTGGTGAGCAGGGGTGCAGGAAGAAAGGTGAAAGGCTCAGGACAAGACTTAACTGTCCTTCAAAGTGGATATGATGTGACAATGTGTGCACCAAGGCATGGCAGCTTGGCCAACCCTCTGCGACCAGAGCAAAGAAACTCTCTCCCATCCATCTGAATTTATCCTGGTTGCTCTTATGGAGCATCAGGCTGCAGCAAGGGGATGGCAGGAGAGAGGGGAGACCATCAGAGAGAGGAACAAGACAAACCCACTCACATCATAAGCCCCAGCCTTGATCTGCTGGTAGAGTCGGTGCTGGTCTTCATCCCAAAAGGGTGGGTACCCGACCAGCAGGATGTAGAGGATGACACCTGCACAGGAGAGGTAAAAGGGATGTGGGATCAGTGGGAGAGAGTTCACTGCTGGAGGTATGAGCAGACCCAGCCTGGGGACCAGTCCAGCTCAGGCAGAGAAACTGAGGCATGAGGGAAACAGGAGGATTTGCTCCCTGGTTAAAAAGCAAAAGGCTCACTGGTGGGTCCAGCTCCATGCTGATGTGCTCAGCAGCTGGGGATGTATGTGGCTGATCCAGACACGTGGCTCTGGCAGCCACAGTCTCAAACTGGGTGGCCTGGACAGGCTGGACTATGCCTCCTCCCCATCATGGGTGAAGAAGGCTCCTTCGTGGCTGCAGCTGCACAGAGGCACTGCCTGACTTCAAGGGCACCACAAAGCCAAAGAGACCCACCTTCCTTGCCTGGGGGGCTGGGTGTGTAGCAAGGAGGCTGATCTGGCAGGGATGGGTCCTACTGCACTGGGAAAGGGGGCTGCTCCAGGGACAGCCCAGGGTAAGGTGCCACCTCTCAGGTAAATCCTCCTCCCTCTCCTCCCCAGATGTGTCTAGCAACAGCCTGCCTCACCCCACACAGCCCAGCCCAGCCCAGCCCAGCCTGCTCCCAGCATCTCAGCCCCGTGTGACCTACCACAAGCCCACAGGTCCACAGCTTTGCCGTAGGGGTCCTTCCGGAGCACCTCAGGGGAGAGGTATCCTGGGGTGCCAGCAAAACCTGGGACAGACAGACCATCAGCCCCCATCCCCACACAGATCACCGAGGCCCTGGCACATGCTGAGCCAGGGGGACAGGTACCCTCCCTCCAGAAACCACTGCAGCTCTTGAGAGCAGAGCAATCAGCAACATCCAGAGACTGCAGCCAAACTCCAGGACAGAGCAGAAGGCTGGGGTGCTCTGGCATACACCTCTAGCACTTGGACAATACTTCCCTTCCCTAGGCTTATCTGTCTCACCAAGACATCTTAGTGACTTACTGAGTCCCTGCAGAGCTGTTTGCCTATGTCCTGGATCAATACTGGGTGTTTCCACCAACGAGGGCTGGAGGATACCCCACCTCAGGCCAGTCCTACTCACCAAACCACGCTTGCTGGTCCCCCTCCACCTCGATGGCAAGGCCAAAGTCAGCCAGCTTGACAGCAGCACCCTTCAGCTTGGATGCCAGCAGCAGGTTCTCAGGCTGCAGGAGGAGACAGGGATTGAAGAGGAGCAAATCTCCACCCAAAAGGCTCTGCTGTCTGGAGCAGAAGGGTGGGGGTTCAGGGTTCCAGACATGCTACCCAGCCAGTCTGTCCTACACTGTGTTACAGCATCCATGGATCTTTAAAGGACCACGGACTACAAGGACACCCCTACCCACTCCTCCTTGTGCTGTTTTCTCCCCAGAACTGGCCTTTGCTCCATGGCTTCCCAGAAGCCCTACATGGTGTTCCTCCCTTCTGTGTTTCAGATGCCCTGGAGGACCCTGGGCATTGCTCCACACACAGGGTTTGGCATTGCAGGTGGGGTCCCCATGTCCTCCCACGGGCCCTTCCCCTGCAGTTCCTACCTTCAGATCCCGGTGGACCACCCCCATCTGGTGGCAGTGCAGGACAGCCTCCAGGATCTGCTGGATGCAGTGGCTGTGGGGGAGAGGAGAAAACATGGAAGTGTTTACTTAGACACTTCTACTTGGCTGCATCCCATCCCTCCTGTCCTTCTCCCTATCCTGCTTCCCACCAGCAGCTCTGCAGCACAGCTCAGCATCCCCCTCCACCCAGAGCCACACGCACCAGAGCTGCTCTTCACCCAGCACCAGCAAGCAGGAGCACAGGGGCTACTGCAGAGCCCACATGGCATCCCCAGAGAAGGAACACAGGGTGGGGAGCTGAAGACCAGTGGTGTGGTCCCAGTCCCAGCCCAGATTTGGTGCCCAGGCAGAGCAGACATAGAGCTTCAACGCATTTCTCAGGCTGTCTCTTCCTGTGTCAGTCTGCTTTGTATCTAGCCCATCAAACCCCAGCTCTGCTGCACGGGTGAGAGGGGAAGGGAAAGAGACTGAAGCAATGATCACTTCTGTCCAAGCGAGCTGTCTACAAGGCAGAAGGTCTTTATTTACATGCATTTTATTGTATTTGCACGTCACTCATAAGTGGATGGGCTTTTAAGTGGATTCAGTGGGAGCTGCCTGTTACATGAGATTGCTTTCTGCTTAGAAATAAGGGATATTTCTACACAGGCAGAGGTAGCACGGAGCTTACCATCCCCTTGGGTATTTGGATGGGCTGTGCCCCACACACAGGGGCAAAGACAAGAGGCACAGGGCTACCTGGAGAGAGCCACGTCATCTCCCTTCAATGAAGCAATGCTAGTCCCCTGGCTGAGCTGCAAGGACCAAAGCGGTGGCTGAAACGGTACCCAGCCCATCCCTCTGCAGCAAGGTACCTGCCAGCAGGAGAGTGGGAGGGAACAGAGCTCCAGCACATCCTCCCACCCAGCCTGTCTTGACTGCTCCTCCTTAGTGCTTTCAAGTGGTAAACGCCAGAGAAATAGCTGGTGAATAGCTGTAATGCAGCTGCAAGGGGACAGGACTGCTGGGTGTCTGGACTATCCCACTCCTGGCTGGGCCACCACCCTGACGCCAGGCTTCCTCCCCACCAGCCTGGAGACCTTCACTGTCGGCTGAGAGAGCTGGGGCTGTTCAGCCTGGAGAAAAGAAGACTGAGGGGGGACCTAATCAATGTTTATAAATATCCTAAGTATGGGGTGCAGGGGGAATTGGCCAGCCCCTTTTCAGTGTCTGTGGGGACAGGACAAGGGGCAATGGCTGCAAATTGGAGCACAGGAAGTTCCACACCAACATGGGGAGGAACTTTTCCCCAGTGAGGGTGAGGGAGCCCTGGGACAGGCTGCCCAGGGGGTGTGGAGTCTCCTTCTCTGGAGAGATTCCAGCCCCATCTGGACACCGACCTGTGCAGTATGAGCTGGGGAGCTGCTTTGGCAGGGGGGTTGGACCCCATGATCTCTCGAGGTCCCTTCCAACCCCTACAGCTCTGTGATTCTATTGCCAGCCTGGGGACACCCACTATCCCCTATCAAGGCATCCCTGATGCCTTGCTCCTTTACAGGAGGTCAGCGTGGGCTGTGCCATGGGTGGGGGACAGGAGGCTGCTGTGAGCTGCCAGCTGCCTGGTTCGAGGTGGGAAACCAGCCCTGTGGTAACACACACACATTTCTTGGCACAGGAGCTGAGTTAAAAAGAGCTTTTTTCCTTTTTTTTTTTTTTTTCTCCTTTTTTTCCTCACTACACATCTGGTTTATGAGTACACACTGCAGAGCAGCTCTGAAACACCTCCCAGCACAGAAGGAGCTTATGCTGCAGAAAGCCAGGCACATTGGACCCTGGGATGGAGCAGTTCATGGGAAAAGGGGACAAACGTTGTCTCTGGCAGTGCCTGTGTGTCTGTGCTCACCTGGCATCCGCCTCGCTGTAGTATTCCCTGGCCACAATGTCCTCAAACAGCTCCCCACCAGTGACCCTGTGAGAAAACAGGGGACGTCATGCTCGGCTGTGTCAGCACAGCACCCAAGGGACCCGGGTTGATTTACAGCACGCTCAGCCCTGGCAAACCCACCACAATGCCACTGCATCCTGCACAGGGTGTGGAGGGGGCTGGGGGCGCAGGGCAGGGTTCTACCCCCTGCCCAGCTTGGGGGATCAAAGCACAGTTTAAACCCTGCCCAAGAAAGGTTTTGGTGAGGGGGAGGTTGGGGGAAAGCTCAGGATGGGGGGGCTGTGGGGTGCAGGGCACATCCCTCCCTCGGGGTGGAAGCATGCAGCTGCCAGTGGATTAAGAGACTCGTTTAAGCATTACTCACAGGTCAAATATCAGGTAGTGGTGGCCCTCTTCAGAGATGCTGTCGTGGAGCCTCACTGCGGCAGAGACAGAAGGGTTATGGGCCTGCATCCCACCCCGCTCCCCAGAACACCTTTGCTCCCCTTTGGGCATAAGCAGGAGCTGGGGAAGGGCCAAGTGGGGCTATTCATTCCTCTTCCCTCCTCCTCTTGCTGCTGGCTGGCAGGGGGGAGCTGGGGCTGTCTCCACTCAGCAGGGTACCCCAGCCATGGCCCCAGCCTCTGCAGTGGTGCAAGGCTCAAAGGTCATGTCCAAATCAGGGACTGCCCGAGGCTGGTGCCTGGCCGAGGTCCCAGGCAGCTGCTGGGCTATCTTGGGTGCTGGGCAGGCTGCAGGCATGGGTGCTCCCAGCCCCATCAGGAGAGGTGCTCAGGTGCAGGGAGAGCTCAGCCAAGACACTGGGCTGCCAGCGCCGATGAGGCTTGTCTTATTTTCTGCTCGTGACCTTCCTTTTCTCCTTGGGAAGAAGATCTCTGTCAGGGATGTCCAGGAATCACCACGGGATGAGGAATCACCACCCTGGCTCCTCACACTGAGGGGCACCCTCGCCAGTTGTGCACATCTTGCCAAGGACAACAAGCCTGCCACCCTGCAGCTGGGTTCTGGTGATTCTGGCTCAGACCCCTGCCCACAGCTCAGCAGGATGATGTAAGGGACTGGCTCCAAAACAGGTAGGACAGACAAATAAAGACTGGTCCAGCATCCTCTGGCACCCACATCACCTTTTGCCCTGATTTTCTTGAGGCTGTAAACATTTAACCCCTCCTCTCTGCTCACTTGGTTTCAACCCCATATGACTTTCGACATCCTGGAGATCTTTGGAAACCAGGGAGGAAAAGAAGACAGTTGGGTGAATAATTTTTGTGGGAATTTTTTTGCTCCTCACCCATTTTACCAGAGCTAAATCAGCTGAGCCCTGAACGGAAACATCCTCCAGACACAAGTCTGAGCTGGGGGAGATAACAAGCCCCAGCACCAAGCACAGATGCTGCGCTGCATCGCTCTTATCTCCCAGGCCAGCAAACACCACTATGCTGGTCCATCCCCTCCAAAGTCAGTGGGCAGATTCTGCTAAGAACAAGGGACAGAGGAGCTCTGCTGAGCCAGACAGCATCTTTCCTCTTGGTCTCATCTACTGACACAATTTTCTCCTCTTCTTCCCCAGTTATCCTTCCCCACTGATGGTCTCCACAGACACCATCTGCATTCCAACACCAGTTATCAGCTCTGCTTTTCTCTGACACATAATCCCAGCTTTTCTGCCCTCCTCTTCTGGAAGAAACACATTTTTCTCCCATTTCATCTCTCCTGAGAGGGACTTGGGGCATTGTGTCTGGGATCCTGCAGAAGCCAAAGCGTTCAAAGGAGGATTAAGTGAGTTCAGGACAGATAGGGCCAGTGTAACTATAAGCAGATGGTCCGGATACATCCCCTGCTTGGGGAAGTCCCAACACTTCTGGCTGCCAGGAGCCAAAAAGATATAATAAGGAGCAGCCACTCTAAATATAGCCTGATCCTACAGGCATCTGTTACTGACCATAGACAGAAAGAGCTGTGCTGGACAAACCACCCCAGCTCAGTGCTGAGAGCCAAGGCTGGAGCAGGAGACAGCTTGGGGACAGAGTCAGAAGATGATGGGCACCCTGAGGTGAAACTCAAGGGCTGGGTGTAGCCAAAGGTGTCCCAGTAAAGCCAGACATCCCTGCAAGGGAAACCACAGCTCTCCCTAATCCATCACCTGGTACCACGGATGTGCTGCAGGGTCCTGGGGACCTGGGCCTGCTCTCCACCATCCGTGCACAGCTTTCCATGACAGCCTCTCCTCCAGGCACAGTGCAAAGCACAGGTGGGTTCCTCTGGGATCACAGCTGCAGCACGACATTCCCAAGGGAGATGGAAGGACCTCACCTTAATTCAGGGAACGAGGAAGCAGGGAGCAAAGCCTCTCAACAGTCAGGGGCTTCTCCCAGGGAGGGATGGAGAGGGTTTTTCTGCCTAGCCTTCCCCATGCCCCTGCAGCAGTGACTCCTCTTCCTCTTGTTAGGGCTGGCCCGCAGTGGCACAGCTCCTGGGTGGGTAATTAGCCAGCTTGTGCCGCACGAAGGGAAAGCTTCAAGCCCAAGTCTCCAGGCAGCAGGAGCCATGGGGGGGATGAAGGGAGAGAGAGTGGGGGGGTGGAGAAGAGCCTCCTGGGTATAAATACCATTGAGATTGGGCTCATTAGCTCGTTAACCCCTTCCAGCCCTGTGGGGAAAGGCTGCTCTAAGCCAGCTGAACAGCAAGGGGTGGTGCAGGGATGGGGGAGGAGGTACAAGGTGGGAGCTGAGGTGTTTCTGCCCTTGGAGACCTCATCAGCCCCATGGGCAAGGTGATGGGGAAGGAGGAAGACAGCAGCAGGGAAAACATGGGACCAGGCTGTGAGCCAGGGGAGCTGTGGCTGCATAGCCTAGCTGCTATCCTGCAAGTCCTGGGGGGGGTTTCCTTCATTTTTAGTATTTCTTCCTGTTCACACACTTTACAGCACATTCCCTTCAGGTGTCAGCAATCCCCATGAATATTTTGATGTCGAGGAAAGGCCCTGGTTGTTCCTAAGAGCAGGGGATGCTGGGCTGCCTGCCCAGACCCTGAGCTGCTAGCAGAGCAGGGGTAGGGGGAAGGACAACAGCTGCATCCTGTGGGGTCCAGCACCCCAGAAATGCAGGGGAGACCTGCCATGCAGCTGTGTGCCTGAGACAGATGGAAGCTGACAGGCTTTTTCCAAATGGAAATATTTATGGAGGAGGAACTACATGGCTGGTACTGGTGGCCCCAGGTCCAGCTCCCTGGATCTGCCGCAGTGGTTCCAGGGGAGGGATGGAGGGATGGACAGATCCAGGTCACCGGGAGCAGCGAGGGGGCTCAGCCAAAGGAGAAACCTCCCAGCTCCTGGCTGTGGGATCTCGGTGAGGGCTGCAGAGCTCCTGTCCTTCTCCTAAATGCTTTCCCAAAAGCTGTCAGGTCTCACCATGTGGGCACATCCCAGGGTGCCAGGAGGGGAAAGGGGGTTCATCCCCAAAGCCACAGCACCAGGCACTGCGCTCCCACTGCCGGACCATCCCCAGGGACTGACAGCCTGCATCAACATCACTCTCAAGGTTTGGGATTTGATTTTTTTTTCTTTTTACTGCAGTTTTTTTCCCCCTCCCTTCCCTCCCTCTCTCCTTCTGGCCTATTTTTGTCTTTTGCAGGGGCTCAGGAGTTTTCCTGGAACAGCTTTTCCGAAGGAGGCTACTCTCAGATGGACGGTCGGTGGGAAAGGCTTCGCTTCCCCCCGCCATCGCTCCTCCCACACGCCCCGCGCTGCTGCTGCTGCTCCGAGCTGCAACCGCTTTTTGGAGCATGCAGAGGAACACAGCACCCAGGGAGGGGGGCTGGGGGGGAGAGGAGTAAAAATAGTCCCTTGAAGCCTACTGGGGCCCCGCTTCTCCTTGAGGGAGCCATGGCTAAGTTGGGTTAGGTTGGACCTGTACAGCGCCCCCCCACCCCACGCTCAGTGGAAGCCTTTCTTGCCCCAGTGGAGGATGCTGCCTCCCGTGAGGAAGAGGAGGATGGCTTGGTGAATCAACAGGGCAAGGTGGTGCTGAGCACTCCATCTCTGGAGTGGTGGCTGGAGGGTGTGGGAAGGACAAACAGCCTGTGCTGCTGCAGACAGGGCTGAGTGACTGATGGGGACCCCCCAACATTGCTTGGGGCGCAGAAGGGCACACGGGCAGTGGGGCTGGGCACAGTGCCTGGGCAGGTGGCAGTGGGGGCAGTGGGGCACACTCACCGATGTTGGGGTGCTTCAGGAGGCGGCAGATCCGGGCTTCTCGCTCCAGCTTCTGGTGATCTGAAAGATGCAACAGCCCTAAATGAGGGTCTGGAATAAACTGCTGTCAGCTCCTGCCACGCTCTCCCAGAGGAGCTGCCAGAGAGAACCTGGGGGGGACAGAGCAGCTGACAAGGAGCAAACCCATCCTTTTCTTCTTGGTTTTTTTTTCCACTCAAGAGCAGCAGGTCTGGGGACACATTCAGCATCAGGACCTGACAGACTGTATCCCATCACGAGTGCAGCCCCCAGCCAAGACCCCAGGCATCTATGCTATGGGCAGTCCTGGGCTTTGGATGGTCCCTCAACCATCCCTCTCCCTTCTTTTTGCTGAATAAGCCAAAAACCTCCCAAACCCCCTGAAGCCAGCTGGCTAATCACTGCCAGCAGCTCGGCTTTCTCCTACTCAGCCAAGCACAGTGACCAGCAAGGACATTGCTGGCCCTGCATGGCACAGTCTGAACAGCTGACGACGGAGCCAACCAGCAAAAGATGTCAAGCCAATATGGGGCTATCTGCTCCCCCTTTCCATCCCCAGCTCTTTCACATGGGGCCTTTGCTCTGCTTCAACCCTGGATCTGAAAACTGGCTTTGCCTTGGTGCCTGTTTCCAAACAGGCAGGACAGGTCCCTCCAAGGTCTTCACCAGGCCTGGGGATGTGAGACAGTGCAGTCCTGGGCATAGAAAACTGATCTGTGCCAAAAAACCCTCCGTGCTGGGGGAGCCCAGGAATAATTTTCCAAATAATTCCCTTGCCTTTTCCTTGTCTCTGCACTTTTCTGCCTCCTCACACCTGACCCAGCCGCCCTGCGTGGAGGTGCCTTGTCTGGAGGCATCTCAAGTTAGCAGGAACCCAGGAGCTGCGAGGATCTAATTAGGGCTGCTCGTCTCTCAGCACTGTCACTGTTACCTTGCAGGTTCACACCCCAGCGTCTCGCTCTGCGTGGCAGCAAACCTGGGTGCCTGTGACCACTGAGACATGAAGGTGACACAGCCCCTTCCCTGTGGGAGCTGGAGCCTTCCCCAGGGCTCAGTATCCCCGGTCCAGTGACCGCAGGGCTCGTCACAGGTGAGTTGCCCTGGTGATGATGGGAGTTTTGCATCCTGAGCTGGTATCTGTGAGCAGAAGGCAGGGACAGCCCTGGTGGGCTTGTTCTGCTCCCTGCAGCGTTGCCCCCCATGAGGGACAATCTCCCTGGTGTGGGACATGGTGACAGGGAGAGGTCAGGGTTTAAGCTGTTGCTTTTCACAACCCAAGTCTATTGTCGGGTGGAGGACAAGGATAGGATGGAGGGACAGTGTGATCAGTGGGGCAAACACTTCTCTGGGGAGTGGGGGAAGCTGATTTCTGGTCCCTCTTCTGCTCCTGCCTAACAGTGGTCTTAGGTGAGTCACTGATGGTCACCCTGCCTCAGTTTCTGGAGGCTGGGGCTGAACAACCCAAAGGGCAGCCCAGCATTACTGGTGTGCTGTGAAGCTCCTGTGCACGTTGAGAAGAGGCCAGAGATCACTGGGCCAGAGATCACTGGGCAAGGACTTGCACCCCAAGTACAGAGCCGGTCCCAGCACTGCATGCCTGCACGCTGCTGCCAGCCGAGCCTTTAGCATGGACACTGGTGGAGGGTGGTAGGCTGCCCCATCCCTTCCCCATCACCAGCCTCCCAGCTCAGCTCCAGCTCCCAGGCTGAGCCACGGCAGCAGCGATGCCATGCGGCACCCCCAGCCGCTGCCCCCCCCCTCTTTGTACCCTCGCAATCTGTCACCACCACGAACAGCACAGGGAGGGGGTGGGAGGCCAGGGAAAGCCAGGGGAAAATGGATGCAGGAGTTTGAAGGGGGGAAAACATGGGATCCTTCCGAAGGGGAAGGGGACATCAGTGGGATGAGGGGTCCCTTGATCCACCGGTGCCACAGGCTCGGCTGCAAAATGTGAGGAGAAGAGCCCCTGAAAGCCACCTGCTGCCCATGTGCTGGGGGTCTGCTCTTCCTGAGGCTGCATGGGTCCAGCTTGGGCAGAGCTTCCCTGCCGTGATGGTACAGCAGAGACTGACTGTGTGTGGGGGCACAGCCCAGCGTTGGGTCTCTGGGTCTGCGTTTCCCCCCAAGCATCATGTGGATACAGGCCAATTTCCCCCCATTGTGCAAATCTCTGGCACGCTGCTTGCAGGGGCTTTGCATGTGGGCAGGGGGGCTCTGCTGGGGCAGCAGGGTAGAGGGGTGGGGGTAGAAGGACAAGGGGACTGAGGGATGTTCCTCAGACAGAAGGACCCTGCCCAGCTTGGGGGGCAGCTGCCATGGGTTGGTGCATCCTCCCACCCAAGCAGCATGGCAGGGCGGTGAAGTGCAGCTGGGAGCATCAAGCCATGGTCATATCCCCTCTCCTGCTCCACAAATCCAGCTGCTGCCTGGACCCAAACCCATTTCTCCTCGCAAAACTCCTCCTGGCTCCCCATGTCAGCAGCTGGCAGGATGCCTGAAGGGACCACGGGGATGTTTCACAGCTCATCTCACCCGCCCTTCGCATGTGGCACAGCACTGGCACATCCCAGGGGGCATGTGTCCTTCTGGGGATTGCTCCCAGCCTGGGGAGGGCTACCCCCCCATGCTACCCCTGCAGAAATGGGGGGGTGGCTTCAAGAGAAGAGGATGGAGAGGGGCAAACTGCTGGAGCAGGTGAGCAGAAGCAGGAGGGAGCAGAGGAAAGGCGGCTCAGTCTGCTCCTCCAAGCAGCCTTGATATCTGGGAGCCTTCAGCCTTGGAGGGAGGGGGACGGTCTGCATCCCCAGAGAGGGGGGCAGCTGGGAGAGCTCAGCATCAGTACCGTGCTGCTTCGGCAGTGCTGTGGGAGGGACATTGGTTTAATCTGAGCACAGACAGGGGGGTATCACTGTTTTCTGTGTTTTGTTTTTCCCTTCAGAGGTGAGCAGTGGCATCAGGGATTGAAGCAGGGAGTCAGTTACACCATCACAGCCGGGCGCTCGCTCCCAGCACCCATCCCACGCTCCCAGTGCACCCAGCCAGGAGGAGACAGAGCTGGGGACATCCCATCCTCTCCATCCTCCTCATCACAGGTCCTCTAGCAGATCCCAAGAGGCAGAGGGGTCTCTGCCATGGGGCTGGCTGAAGCTTCCCAGTGCCAGAGCAGCTCAGCCTTGTCCCAAGGAGCAGCCAGGACAGACCTGCCAGTGCCTCTTCCAGCCCAAAGCAGCCAGCGTGCTCCACCGGAGCGAGTAATGAGACAGCAGCGAGGGGTGGGGGCCCATCTCCAGGCTGAAATGAAATCAATCCTCTATCTGAAAGACCTTCACCGGTGTAGATACGCAAGCAAGGAACCCGGCAGCCCCTGAGAGTGGGGATAAGTGGGTCAGCAGGGCCCCTCTTGCGGAGGGGATGCTCCCAAAATAACCATGCTACCCAGTGCCCGAGGCAGGCAGCGGTTTGACTGTCACCATGATTTCGCTGTGACGTGGTTTGCTGGGTGTCGGTGGAGTGTCAGGGGGTAGAAATGGGGTCCTACATGGCCCTATTCAGGTTGGGATCCAGGAGACCCCATAGCCGTGGCATAGTTGAGCTGCAGGTGCATCCCTGCGATCGGATGGGATGCGGTGAGCAGCCACCAAGGTGTCTCCTCGGGACAGTCACCTCAGAAGTTCAATGTGTAAAGACAGGATGGGAAAGGGGGGTCTCCCATCGTGCACCTAAGGCATCATCCCAGGGCCAAATTCCCTGTCCTGCAAACCCAGCGCACCGCTCGCCTCCCTGGAAATGCCCCCAGCATCTACCTCGAGCAGACAGCTTCTTGGTGTTGATGATCTTGGCCGCATACTCTTGTCCTGCCAACACCTTCACACATCTTCGGACAATGGAGAAAGCGCCCCTGGGAAGACAAGAAGCCAGAGGGAGAGGTGAGGAGCTTGGTGCAGGCAAGGGCACAGCTCAGCACACGTGGGAACGGGGATGGGGATGGGGAGGGGGATGTGTGCTGGCTGGGGAAGGGACTCAGAGAGCTCTCCGTGACCTTCCCTGCACCCATCCTCAGAGGATGATAGGGACAGGCATAGGTAGACTGGAAGACGAATGCAGGATTCACCCCTCGGTGCTGCCCTGGCATCGTGTGCCGCTCCCCCTCACCCCCCTAGGCTCTGCCCTACCTGCGCCCCGGGAGAGAGGGGGCAGAGGGGTACCTGGGCTGTGGCTCCAGAGGGATGCCAGGATGGCTGCAACACTTGGCTGCTCCGCTTCAGTCTGTATGTGTGTCTCTGCATGTGCTACACCTTGCAGTCACATCAGTGCTTTGCAGAAGTGGTTTGTGGGCACCAGGTGAGGGGTGCAAGGCCGCCCCACCCCCCGCCCCGAGAACTGTCACCCAGGCAGGGATAGCCCAGAGCATCCTGCAAGCAGGGACCACCGAGCAGGATGGGGCCAATGATGCTATAGCTTGCACACGCATGAGCCAGCATGATGGGATCTCCTGGGGCGGGCAAAGGAGCACAGGTGCTCAGAACCCTCCAGAAAACCCCCCTGTATGCTGTACCCCAAGCTCTGCCAGCTCGTTGCTCTGAAAGCGTGCTGGCACGATGCTGGGAGCTGCAGCATCACGCACACACACACACACACCCCACACACGCGTTCCAACCCTGCTGCGCACAACCTTTGTACCAGGTCCCCTTTTCTGCCAAACCCTTCCAATGGCTAAAATAACAACTATCAAAAGCAACCCCACCCCCCGCCCCACCTTCCCCCCGCTCCCCATCGCCCCGCTCCCGCTCCCTGCCGGGGAATAAAAGGCCGCAGGCTGGCGAGCGGCAGCGGGTAATTGATTTTACCGGTGGGGGCGGGTGGAGACAGGCAATTTGGGGTTTGCATGTGATCTTTAGGAGAACATGGAAGCGGCGGGGTGCGGAGGGATGGGGCTGGAGCCCCGGCGGAGCCGCCAGCCCACGCGCCCAGCACCGCCGCGCAGAGCATCGCTCGCGGCACGTGCCGGGCAGGAGCTGGGGGAGCAGCATCCCTGCGCTTCCCAACCTCCCAGTCCTGCCATTTCATCCTGGCTGCTGGGAGAGCCTGGCTAGTAACAACTCTGTAGTCTGGGGTGGGGGGGATTAATTTGAAACGGGCTGGGGGAAAGAAATGCTTGGTATCCAGCTTGCCATGGGCTGGGGGAGACCAAAGCTGTTGCCAGCCCCACAATGCTGCTCTCCCCATCCCAACGGGACCCTGCACTGCCCAGGATTTGGGGGCTCCTGTGAGTCCCTGCCACCCCTATTTCTGTATTTCCTAAAGCCGTGTGCTGCTTTGGCAGCACCAGGAAAGGCTGCAGGAGTGAGAGTGGCAAGCAGAGAAACCCCCCCTATACCCACCACACTGACTGGGGGTTTCCACCCCAGCCATGGTGTTCCACTGCAGGACCCAATGAGGCTTTGGAAGGATGAAGGTATCCCGGAGCCCCCAGGATCTGGGAACCACAGCCACCCCTGGTCCCACTGCCCACAGCCGCTCACTCATCCATTTATTCCAGCTGAACCGAGGCAGGGAAGGGGGAGCCATGGGGAGCAGGGTGCAGCATCCAGGGACAGGATTCCCTGGCTGCATTCCCGGATTTTGGCTCCTCTGGACCTTTTTAACAGGAAGAGCCCAGAGTGTGGCAGGGACACGAAGCGCTGGGTGCGGGTGCAGGGCAGCCAGGGGTACAGCACACTCTCCATAGCCCCTTCCCAGTCCCAGTTGGGTCCTTTGGAGGGTCTGTGCTGGCTGAGACCCCCTCATATTGTGTGTTTGATCCGGTCGAGTGTTTCACAGCAGCTGGGCTCTGCTCCCCATGCCAGGCTGCTCCTATGCATCCCAGCCCCATGTGGGGTTTTCCCCCTTTGGCTCCATGTGCATCCAGTATCTCCCCCCTCAACGCATCCCCCCTGAACGCATCCCCCCCTGCAGCAGGGGCTCTCAGGGCAGTGCAGGCAGCACACGGGGTGCCAGGCAGGGAGCTCAGGGAGCAAGAAACCCCTTTTGGAAGGAGATGGACCCATTCCTCAGCCGCAGTCAGTGCTGTGGGTCCCTTCCCCCAGAGCGCCGGCTCTTTGGATGGGGACAACCCCATCCCCAGGGGCAGCTGGGGGGCCCGGCTCTGCTTGCCTTGGAGATGAGCCATTCATCCCAGATGAGACAGCACGTCCCAGTTTTTGCACTGGGTTGGTCTATCACCCATGTCCCCTCCCAGCTGCCTTCTCAGGGTGACACCGGACCCGCCGCCCAGCACCCAGCACCCAGCACCGCCGAGTCCCATCCCTGCAGCCCCTGGGTCCCCCAGGCCAGGCATCACCCCATGCCTTGTCCCTGCATCTTTCCCCCTGCAGCCCCAGCAGCGGCTCTGCCAGCGGGATGCTCCGCTTCTCCCTTTTTCACACCTTCCCTGCCAGCGCCGGGCTGCGCTGCTGCCACCCTCCCTCTCTTCAACACCTCCTCCTCCTCCGAGGCATTTTATCTCCTTTCTAGAGAGAAGAGTGTGGGCTGGGGAGTTTTTTGTTCCTCCATATTATTATTTTATTATTTCCCCCCCCCGTTTTAACCCCCCCCCTCCTCCTGCACTCTGGGCGGGGGGAGGCTGATGGTACCGCTCGGCACGGTAATTGTCTCCAGCCTCTCCCTGAACCTGCCGCGGGGGCGGATTTGGAGGCGCCGATGGAGCTGCACTTCATGTTTGTCCTACTCCAGAGGCCGTGGGCAGGATCCTCTCCTTGTCCCCAGCCCCCACGCTGCCCCCCACCCTCACCCCATCCCCTCCTGCAAGCGTGGGGGGGGGTCAGAGCAGGAGCGGGTTTTCCCCAGCTCTGTCTGCGCTGCTCGGGACAGATGGACCTGGGAGGTGCAGGGATGATCCAAGGGCTCAGCACCCTCCCTAGGCCAGGCTCTGCAGACCCTCACCCCAGTTCTGCCCACCCCCCGAAGCCCCACTGTGGTGCTACTATTCGGTGTGTGGCATCTTAAAGCCCCAGCTTGCCTGGCTGTTAGGATGGGTGGCAGCCAAGAATATGGCAAAGGAGCATGGTGGGCACAGCAGCCTGGCACCCAGCACCTCCCCTCCTGCCAGCCAGGCTTGGGGACACCCCATGTCACCCCCCAGCACACCATCCCAGTCCCTTGGGAACAGCAAACTCACGATGGAACCCTTCTGCTCCTTCTGCAAGGACATTGCTCTCCTTCAGGGTCTGGCTGGGGGACGGCCGTGCTGCCCACCCTGCCTTGCCCCTGCTGGGACACCCCCACCCTGACAGCACCAGGAGCATCTCTCTGGAGAAGGAATGCTGCTTCCCACCACGAGCAGCTGCCGCAGCACAGCAGAAGTGTGGCTCTTCGTCCTGGTTTCCCTCTCTAAGCCCATGAAGTGGAAATCTCCCCATGGGAAACCACTGATTTTTGAATGTGCCAGCATGTGCTGGAAACCATCCCAGTGGAAAATCCCAGACCAGCTCCACGGTGCTGTGACCAGCCTGGTGAAGCCCCCAACTCAGGGACGCACCTCAATTCGGGGGTGGTACTTGCTCCCCTGGAGTAGATGAGACAGCTGCAGGATGCTCAGAGCTGGGGATGCTGCCCTGAGCTACCGGCCAAGCTGTGCCCTCCCCAGCATCACCCCAGCAGGTTGGGTGGGCTGGGCTGGCTGGGTGCAATGCTGGGGCAGGGTTGGTGAGCCCCTGCTCTGGCTTTGCTCCTTAATTTGTGAATGTGTTAAAATGCATCTGTGGAGGTGGTTTTACACCGTGGTGCTGAGCAGCAAGGGCAGCCCCTGGGGCTGGGTGCTCAGCCCTCCATATCAGCACCCACCCAGTACAGCATTGCACCCCAAATGCCTCTGGGAGCCCTCCTGGTCCTCCCCATCGCTCCTGGCCTGCAAGCTCCCCTCCACTTTCCTGCAGCCATCTCTGCCCAGCCAGGGCCCAGCAGCCTCCCTGCAGGCACCCTGCAGCCACTGCCTCTCCTGCCCACCCCCTGCCCACCCCCTGCCCCTGCCGCAGAGCCTCAGAGCCAAGAAAAGCTGAGAAACCTCTGGAAAAGGCAAGTCCCAAACCCCACCAGCACCCCAAAGGGTGCCAGCCTCCCCGCTGCTTGCCACACCAGCTGGGATTGTCCCCACCACAGGGACCTGCTCCCTGACCCTCTGCTCCCCACCAGCCCCTCACAGCCACCCCAACATCCCGAGGGGATGGATGTGCATGTCCTGGGACCAAGGGTCTGTGGAGGAGCAGCACTTTGGAACAGCGACCCGCTCCCCACCCCCCAGTTTGGCTGGGGAATATCCGCAGCGTTCAGGCTGGCACAAAGTCCTCCCCCGTGTCAGGCTCTGGGTTTCTCCATCTTTGTCCTCTCTCTCCCTTCTCCCTCGCCCCCGCCTTGCACACCCACGCGCGTGGGCGCGCATCGCGGTGCCGGCTGCCCTGCGCCTGGGCGATGCTGCGGGGCTGGAGCCAGTGCCTGTGCCTAGGGGTGCAGGCAGCCACCCATCTGGGATGCAGGCACACACACACACACACCCCAACCCCAGTACGGGCACCCCGAGCCCAGCACCATGCTGAGCTTCTCCCAGGGGAACACCGCAGGTTTACACGCTGGCTCAGCACAAAGGGCACGGAAACCAAAACAGAGGCACATGCTTGCTCACTTCCACACTCACAGCCACACACTCAGTGAGACACGGATCATCCCTCTGCCCTCAACTCCCCTGCTCCACCCCAGGGGGCTCAGTACCCACCAGGACCACCACGGGCAGGTCTGTTTACACACATGTGCACACACACACACACACATGCACCCCGATCCAGGCACATGCAATGACGCCCTGAGCCCTCCCCAGGCAGGACAGGTGGGACAGGCAGGGCTGTGGCTCACCCTGAGGGGGATGCTTGTGCTGGGATAGGGGCAGGGGTGGGAGACACCCCAGCTCTGTCCAAGAGCTGCTGGGATAGTCCAGGGGCTGCCAGGCAGGCAGGGTGTCCCGCAGGGCTACCCAAACCCCACTGAACCCGCACAAGGAAATCCCCAACAGAATTGTGAGGGGCACACGCCGCTTCGGCTTCCCCCCTCAGCTGTCCCATCCCTCCTCCCGGCTGGAGAAGTTCCCAGGGAAGCCAGCAGCATCCTCTTTTAGGAGCAGCTTTTCTGCAAAAGGGGTAGCCGCCCCCTCCCCAGGCAGCTCCATCCCCCTGGGATCATCCGAGCCCCATCCAAGCACCTACCCGAACTTGGGAAGGGACGGAGCAGGCAGGGCTGGGGCTGGCAATCCCCATCCTAACCCGAGCTCTCCACACCGCTCCCCAGTGCGTTTCCTCCTTGCCCAGCTCCTTCCCCCCTGTCTCCAGACATTCCCAGCGCCGCCAAGGCTCTTCCCCGGACACGGCTCTGAGCATCCCATCCCCATCTCCAACTTACTTGCCCAGTTCCTCGAAGAGCTGGTACTCCTCAGTGAAGCGATTGCAGGTGATGGTGGCCATCCCGAGGGGCTAGAAAGGCTCCCTCCCCAGTGAGGAGTTCGGGGCAAGCAGCTCTCCTCTCGCTCCCTCCCTCTCCGTGTGCTCCCGGGGCTCTCTCCTCGCCGAGGTAAATAAGGGAATATGTTTGATTGACAAGCCCAGAGATAATGATGAGGGCAATTTGTCTTCTCAGCCTCACAAGCCTTCGTCAGCATCCCCGTCCCCATGGCGACCACCGCTGCCAGAAACGCCCTGTTTCTGTTGCCGGGGCAACTGCTTCCCAAACCCGCCGCCTGCCCTGGGGACCAGGGCCCTGCTGGGCACCCAGCCCTGGGGGCTGCCCAGGGGTCACCTGCCTGCTGCTGCAAGGGGGGGAAGTCTAAAATACAAATATTAAAGGCAAATTAAAGGACGTGGCAGTGGTAGAATAATTGGGGCAAAAAGGGTTTCCATGGAAACCGTGGTTTCCATGTTGCAGGAGGATGCTGTCACCCCGGCAACTGCTTCCCACCCCCCCAAAAAAAATACAGGCCCTTCTGGTACCCACAGTGGCATCCCTTGGGGGCTGGGGGGGGCGCGGGATGGGGGACACGCTAGGGTGGGGCATGGCGGGGTGGGAGCAGATGGAGCAGAAGTGTGTCAGGAGAAACCATGGCAGGTCCCCAGGTCCCCAAACTGGCCCGACATCAGCCAGGCTCCCCAGGGGGGCTGGCCCAAATCACTCAGCAGGGAAGGGCTGGCTGTGGCAGAGAGCTGCTCTTGACTCCCCTCTTTGCCTGCTGGCTCTCCCTGCGAGCCCCGGGGCTGCCAGGGGAGCAGGTCCCAAAGGTCCCCCCATCGCGGGGTGAGTGGCTTGGCCAGGAAGCAAAAACCCCATGTCCTGGGCTCTTATTTCCCTCCAACGCCAGAGCTGGGGTGTAAAGGGGGGGGATTCCAGAGTAGGGGTAGGAGGAAGGTCTGCCCTCCGCCCTCTTCCTTGGGTGTTTTTCTGCTGAGTCGCCTCTTTGCTGCATTTCACACAAGAAAGCACACAAAGGGCAGTGAAAGTGGAGTGAGGAGGCCCAGGACTTCAGAGGAGAGGTTTCCCTCTGAGCCCACCTTGCTGTCAGCACCCAGTGGGGACCCAGCACCCCCTCCTCCATCTACATCACACCTCCCCACCTCCTCACCCCCTGAGCAGAGATTTCTTCCAAGCTTTCGTCCCGTTTCTGGATAGTTTTGTGATAGATGGAGCTGCTGCTGCCCCAGGGGATGGGGCTCCAGCTGCCAGCTGGGAGGGAG
The DNA here is from genome assembly GCA_022605575.1 of Laterallus jamaicensis coturniculus. NCBI lineage: Eukaryota > Metazoa > Chordata > Aves > Gruiformes > Rallidae > Laterallus > Laterallus jamaicensis. Next base: position 14,966,305 of record JAKCOX010000016.1, on the reverse strand, counting down.
GGCATCGCCTTTGGCAGCTGAGATGGATTGAGTTCCCTTTTCAGGCTGCCACGGAAGAGTTAAAAGGAAAAGAAAAGGCTCTAACCAGACAAAAATAGGGAGAAATCTTCGAGAGGAGAGAGAGAAGGAGGAGCGGAGAGAGGGAGAGAAGAAAGGAGGTGGAAGTGGAGGAGGACAGCAAGTGGCGGAGTGAGGAAGAAGAGGGGGAGGAGGAGAAAGGTCTAATGGCTTTTCCATTAATTGCACCATTACCCACCTTCATCCCTACCTTGCATCCCTGCACACAGCCTCCTGCTTCTGCATGACCCAGCTGGGGAGGACCCCGTGGCTCTGGTAGCAGGGCAAGGACCCGATTCCCACCCATGGGCAATGGTCCCCAAGGACGGGTGGTCTCTGGACCCACCCCAGCCATGCCCCTGCCCAGGCAGAGCCCAGCAGGCATCCCTCACTCAGGGTGAGGGCACTGCACATACACCATCCATGCCCTGGGGGTACAACGGTCCCCAAACACCTCCCTGCCCACACACGTCTCCTCCCCATCCCTCTCCCACGCAAAAGGGGGCTTCATCTGCCACCCCCGGGGCTGTGCTGGGAGGCAGGGGGCTGTGCCAGAGGCCCCTGGATGTTCTGGGGAGCACTATCCTCCTCCAGCTTTGTGCTGCCAGCCCCCAGCAGCCTCTCAGAGCCAAAGGGCAAGAAGAATAGCCCCCCCTCAAGCCAGAGACCCATGGATACCCGTGGGCAGCTGTGTGCCCCCCCACTTTCGCTCCCACCTGCACTAACGTGCGTGTCCCTGTGGGCGCTGCAGTGTGACCTGCTCCTCCCTCCCGCGCCCACCCCCACGCTGGCACACGTGCTCAGCCCCACACGCCTGACTCTGCGTGCTCCCCTAGCTGGGATGAGGGATCTGTCCCTTCCTTCCTTCCTTCCTTCCTCCCTCCAGGACCCCCACTGCACCCCTGACCCCCACACCCTGAGCCCCTCACTCGAGGCAGGGGGCAATGGCGCAGCCCCCCCATGGGGTCCCTGCCTCCCTCTCCAGGTTCCTCCAGCCTGGCAGAGCCGCAGCTCTCCAGGAAGGGTTTCTCCCTTCCTGTCCCACTCTCTATGCAGGATTTTTTCCCCTCAGCGCTTTTCCCTCTCTGAGGGTGAGGGGGTGTCAGTTCTGGGTGCTGAACAGGCTCTGCTTTGCCTGCGATGTTTTCTCAAGCAGGAACTGCTGTGTGGCTCAGCCTGGGGAGAGCCCAAGGGGAGCAGGAGCTCTGGGTGGGACCTTCCTTCTCTGGGCTTGGGAGGGGGGAGCAGCTCCTGGGGGAGGCAGGCAGTCCCGGTCCTCTCCCAACGGCCTCAGGATTCTCTTCAGATGTCTGTCCTCGGTCGATGTCTCTGTTCCCCGGCACCCCAAAGGTTGCTTGGCAGGGCTTTGCAGAGCCAAGCTGTTCCCCCGCTGCTGTGCTCGGGTCTGGCCGCCTGATGGAGACCTTCATCCCCAGCGGCTCCTCTCCATCACCCTGCTGCCTCTCCAGAAATGCTTCTTACTCTCCCCACGCCTGCTCCAGCTCTACCTGCAGATACTGACTGTCTGCATCCCAGTGTGGGCCTGCCCCAGGATGGGCAGGATGGGAAAAGCGGAGGTCTGACACTACATCCCAAACACACTGCACAGGCAGCTGCCCCATGGGGCTCAGGGAGGAGCAGTGTGTTCCCAGGGGGCTGCAGCTGGTCCCTCCTCCTCCTCCCCCCAGGGGATGGGGCTGGCATGGGCCTCGGGGAGCCTGCAGCAAGGCCTTGCATGCAAAACCAGCAGGGCTGCAGATTACATATTGCAGAGATCCCAAAATTACTGGGACAGTTTCGCACGCAAGCTGGGGTCTGGGGGATGCTCAGTTGCTGTCCTCTGAGAAGCTGAATTTGGGGTTATTTTTAGATAAGGATTATAAATACCATAGTGAGGAGAGCTGATTTACATTTAGGGTTGTGTTTGGAGATGTGCCCTGGCCCTGTGAGCCCCGGCGCTCGCTCCTGCAGCCACATCAAAACCACTTTGGTCTGGGACAAGGCGTCCCCAGGGCCACCCTCTCCCAAACACTGGGGTCTGTGGCCTCTCCTGATGATGGGCTTCTTCCCTTCCCTCTCCCTGTGGGGATGGGGATGCTCCCAGGTACACCTAACCCTGCATGTCCCATCCCCATCCTCATCCCATCCCTCTCCCATCTCCATCCTGACTCCCTGCAGCAGGCAGGGTGGAGGCAGACAGTCCATGCCTATGGAGGAGAGATGGGCACCACCCTCATCCCACCCTGCTCCTGCCTCCTCCCAGTCCAGAGCCCAGATGGCCCAAGGCACATCCCCCTCCCAATCCCATCCCCGGGGTCCCATCCTGCACCCAGCTCCCACCCAGGGTTTGGAGCAGCCCTGAGCTTGCACAACTCTTAGAAGGGTGGTTGGGAAGGAGGGGAGCACTCAGCCTGTTTCTGTATACACATGCCCTTGGTGCCGCACCAGAGCCAGGCAGGGAGCTCCACCACCAGCTCAACAGCATCCCTCTGGCACCCAGAGTGCATGGGAACTCCCAAGGGGTGTGAAAACATGGGGGGTTGGCACATTGCTGTATTTTTCCCCACAAAGACCATTAATGAGCAGTGGTGGGATGGGGACAATGCAGCAGCCACCTCCTGACCCTTCCCAGCCCAGTGCTCAGATACAGCAGGACTGGAAAGGCAGCGGAGGACCACAATGGTCCTTGAGCTGGAAGCTCTGGGCTCTCCAAGCACCCAGAAGTGTGGGGTGCTTTGAGGGGTGGGAGGGGGGTTAAGACTTTCTTTCAACTGTTTCTTTCTTTGTAAAAATTCAGAATGGGTCTCTTTGTTTTTAATTAAGAAGAGGAAAGGCAGCAGAGCCACAGCTACGGCCAGGCTGACTGCACGAACCCGGCATCAGCCCAGCACATCAGGGGCTGGAAATGAAGCAAGACCAGGCGCACGTTTTCATGGGGATATTAGAAAAACTGAAGGGAGGAAAAACCCAACGTGTTTTCATGGAAATTTCCATTTTTGAAGAGAAGAAAAAAAAGAAAAAAAAAAAAAAGAAAAAAGAAAAAAAGAAAAAGGACTAAACTTGGATGTGTTTATATAAATATGGAAATGAAAGCCATCTCCTGAGCCCTGTCATCGCCCCACGGCCAGCATTGCTCTCCTGCTCCCCCCCAGCACTCAGCACTGCTCCCCCACAATGTGTCCCCAAGCCCCCCACAGCCATCATCACCCCCTGCCCTCCTCCGGCTCTGGCTCAGCCTGTGCCAGCCTCCTCTTCTTCAGCAAAGCGTTGCTTGATAGCAACTGGTTAGCTTTGCCAAATGGCAGCTGATGGGCACAGGGACAGTGTGTGTCCCATGTGTCCCAGGGGACAGGTTCAAGGACGTGCAGCATCCTCCCGGGGCTCACCTCGGTGACGCCATGGGGCACGGTGATGCTGTGGGGCACAGCGATGTACAGAGGGAGCCAGGGATGGAGATGGGGTGGATAGAGAGGAGCTGAGTGCCCCTCTGAATCCTGTCCAGGATGCCACCACAGGATGTGCCCGCAGGGATGCTGGGTCCAATGGGATGGCACGGGGACAGGTGTGCATGGAGCAGCTGGGACTGGCACGCACGCTGCCACGCTCTGGCTCTGCAAACTCCTTCCCATCTCTACACCAAGCAGCCTCCTCTATTCTGCCTTGCTGTCAGCTTTTATTTTTTTTTTCCTTTGTTTCTATAGAAAATCCCAATTCCCCCAAATAATCCAGCAAAGAGTAAGGGGGGGGGGGGGGGGGAAGGAGAAAAAAAGAAATACAAACGTGTCACTGCATTCTCTTCCCATCCCTGTCCCTCTCTCACACACGGGGCTTGAAGCGCACGGCAAGGTATTCAACGCTGCCAATTGTCACATCTTTCAATGACAGGTTTTAAATGAATGTTATTTTGCAAGAAAGAGAGGGGGGGGGGGGAAGGAAAGGGAAAAAAAAAATAAAAAAGAAGGGGGAAAAAAAAAAAAAAAGCCCACACTGCTCATCCAAGAGCTGACAAGTCCTAACGGGCCTCATTTTCCAGAGACAAAAATAACTATTTTCAAAATTCACAGCAGGGCCTTCGCCTACACGCGCTGCACCAAGAGAAACCTGTGGGGAGAAATGTAAAACACATTGTGTAAATGGAAAGGCACTGTGCATCCAAAGCACTTTCCAAGCTATTTACCCCCCCTTTCACCCTCGCCAGCTCTCCGCTTGAGCGCACGTACGCACGCTCGCACCCCGCCGAAAGCGTGGGGGCACGGAGCTTTGCTGCCTGCCCCGGCTCCTGAGATGCTGGGCCCCCCAGCAATCGCACGGGCTGGCTCCCCACGGCAGGCAGATGATGGGGAGGTGTTTCCCCCAGCACGCATGCGCTGCTGGGAGAGCGGTGCCCAGCTACGGCGAGGGGACGTGGTACGGTGCTGGCAGGTGGGAGTTGTCTCTGTGTGTGCGTGTGTCCCACGGCTTCGAGGTTCTGCAGCTACAGAGCAGCACATCGGCCTCTGCAGAGACCTTCTTGAGAACTTCCTTCTGCCACAGGTACGGCAGCCAGGATAGGGGTTGGGGGCACCCCCAGTACTGGGAAGGGGCAGATAGGGTGGTTGGCTGGTTGGATGCGTGGGGGGAACATATCGGTGATGACAGCCATGCACATGGACTTCTGGCCAGGCAGGAATGTGGGTGAAAGGGTCTGCTGGGTAGTTGACCCATGTGAAGCCCACCACTGCTTGGCACAAACCTGCCTCCCAAATCCAGGGCCATGGAGAACCATCAGTACATCCAAACACATCTCTGTGGGTCATAGCCTCTCACTGGGGCTGCTCTCGGCCCCCCAGGCTGGCAGAGAGGAGAAGCCACAGCCCCACACGAGGTCTCTGGAGCAGCAAGGCTAAGTCCAGTCATGGCAGTCGCAGGTCTGACATCCATGGTGAGGAATCCTTCCTTCCACAAAGAAGTCTAACAGGGAAGGGCCGCAGTCTTGGGTTTGGGGGAGGTTTGAGTTCCCAGAGTGAGAGCAAACAAGGCAATTGTCGAGCAGCACGCAGAACGTTGGGAGCACATACATACAGGGAAATGATGAGGGACAACCTGGAGGCAGAGCCACTGAGGCCAGCCAGCCCCTCTGCATCGCTGCCCAGGGTCCCACGCTTCCTTCCACCATCACAAGGGCCAAAACATAAAGCTCACTATTGCCTGCAGAGTCTTTGAGAGCAGGGTCCCTCCTGGAAGGGGCTGTGCACAGGCCAGCCCAGCCCAGAAGACTTGAACACCACTGCCAGGCATCACGGCTGAGCCTTCACTGCCCTTCCTTGCCCACTGGGACCACCTGCCCATGGGCACCAGTCCAGACGGAGAGGAGACACGTTTTGGGGTGAATCCTGGATGGAGTGAGGGAAAGCAAACTGGTGGTGGCTGCCTCCCTGTCTGTCCCTCTCCCTCACTCCCATCCCATTTGGAGCTCCACCCTGGCCAGGCTGGGTGGATGCTGGGGGAGTCTCCCGTCAGATGCGGTTGGACATGAGCCTAGTGTTCAGCTTGCGGAAGAAGGAACGCAGCTTGCAGATCTTGCACTTCTTCTTCTTGTTCCTACTCTTCAGGGGCTCCCTGCCACCTTCCCACTCATCCCCATCATCCTCACTGGCCCAAGGTCCCCAGGCACCACCATTGAAGTCTGGGTGAGCCCGGGGGTTCTCCGCAGGGTACCGCACTGGGATGGCTGTCCGGTTGTAGTGCACCAACCTCATCAAGAGGGTCCTGACCACATCTGGGCGCTGGTCTGAGAGGTCGTAGCGCTCATAGGGGTCGGCAGTGATGTTGAAGAGCCACACGGACTTCCTTAGGCCGTCAGTGAGACGCTCCAGGTTCCACCAGCTCCCTGGGAAGTTGGTCAGGGTCTGCGGGGGGATCCAGTCGCTGTACCCTGGGTCACCAGTGAGGAGTTTCCACTCCCCAACCCGGATGGAGGCTTGCACGGCCGTGTTCCAGATGCCAAAGCCGTCCTCCAAAGAGCCGTACTTGGCGTGGTTGTACAGGGGGTCGATGTTGTGCAGGATTTCGGTTCGTGGTGACTCCTTGCCCTCGCTGATGGCAGGCCAGACATTGTAGCCATCCAGGCCTGGGACATTGCTTAGGTTGCCCCTGGCCAGGCTAACCAGAGTTGGGTACCAGTCTGTGATGTGAACAAGTGCCCAACTGGTCCGGCGCTTGCGCTTGATCAGGGGACTGTGGACAAAACCGATGCCACGGACTCCCCCTTCCCAGTACGTCCCTTTGCGTCCCCGTAGTGGCCAGTTGCTTCCCCCAGAGAAGGTCTGCCCGCCGTTGTCAGTGGAGAACACGATCACACTGTTATCATAATAACCATACTTCTTGAGGGCCCAGGTGATGTTCTTCACTGCCTCATCCATGCACGTCACCATGGCGGCGTACTTGCGGCGAGCAACATTGCCCATGGAGCGGTAGCGGTAGATGTACTCCTTGGGTGACTGCAGAGGGGTGTGGACCGCCTGGAAGGCCACGTAGATGAAGATGGGCTCCTTGGGGCTGTGGGAGGCCAGGATCTTGCTGACACGCTGGGTGTAGAGGAAGGTGGAGTACTTCCCGCTCTGGTCCCAAGCCACATCCTCCCCTTCGTGCAGGTCGTAGCCGCAGACGCCTGGCCCGTCGCAGTTGTCGTAGGTGTAGTAGTCCACATTGCCTGTCAGGGAGCCCAGGAAGGTGTCAAAGCCCCGGCGGGTGGGCAGGCACTCCTTCTTGTAGAAGCCAAGGTGCCACTTGCCCACCATGTGTGTGGAATATCCAGCTTCCTGCAGCTTCTGGGGCAGGGTGACCTGGTCGAGGGGTAGGCAGTTGGGCTGCCGAGGGCGGATGATGGAGTGCTGCAGCCCTGTGTGGATTTGGTACCTGCCAGGGAAGAGCCAAGAGGAATCAGTGGTGATGGGCAGGGGGACATGGTGGTGCTTGATGTACCAGAGACCCCAAATGCATGCAGCCCAACCCTGTGGAGCAAGCTCCACGCTAGAGACAGCAAGGTCCTTATCCATCTTAAAGTACCAAAAACAGATGAAAGAAAAAAACAAGAGAGAGAGTGGCTCAGCAGACATCTCCAAAGCAGGCTGGGTGCTGGGCTGCTCCCCCAGGATGCCACCAGCAGCAGTCCCTGTGGCTGCCGGCCCAGGGGAGTTGGATGGATTCTGCCAGGGCTGGGCAGCATACACTGGAGTTGGGTAGCAATCATTGTGGGTTTGCATTATCTCACCTGGGTGCCTGTTCACCCTCCTGCTCCCTTGCTTTGCACACCCCAGAGATGTCTAGGACCCCTCTGGAGCCATCAGGAGAGGAGAGAGGCCTTTGCTTGGACCCTGGTGGTCTCCACCACCCCCAAGCAGTAGGTGACCACATCCATAGGCACCTCCCTGGGGCCCAATCCCCAGCAGGAGATAATCTGATGAAATCTGCCTCCCAGGGTGAGCACAGACTGCCCAGCCCTGCTCCAGGGAAAGCCCCATCTGTCCCAGGATCAGGGGATACCTGACAGTCACTGCGGAACAGAGTGATGGACCAGCACCCAGCTTGCCCTGGCCAGCGGAGCACTGGATGCACAAGCAGGAAAATCACGGTCCAGGGGAGAGTTCATGGTTTCAGGGGAGAGTGATCCTTCAGCCCCACAGCCCCAAGGGCCAGTGTGACAGCAGCATGGGACTGCCTGGGACACAGCTCCCTGACTGGCACTGAAGGACCTCATTGCCAGAGACCACATGCTCCCAAAGCGATGTCCGTCACCCAATGGCATCGTTGTTTTTGACTTGCCATAGAATCATAGAATGTGTTAGGTTGGAAGGGACCTTTAAAAGTCCACCCCCACCCCACGTCCAGAGCTTCATCAAGCCTGATTTTTAATTCCTCCAGGGACAAGGCCTCCACCACCTCTCTGAGCAATCCCTTCCAGCGCTTCACTACCCTCACAGTGCAAAGTGTCACCCAAATGTCTAATATCCATGTGCCATTATTTATCCCATGTGGAAAATCTGCAGTTCACCCAGAGAGCCTCACAGAGAAAGCCAACAGGACCCTTTCCCTGGAGGATCCCCATCCCGATACCCAGGGGCGTCTGTTGAGCCGCTCTGGGGTTGAGCCCCGCAGTGCTAATGAAGGGACAGAAGTTGGGGGGGACACAAGTGGGGTGTGAGCAGGGGCTGGCTTACCTGCCAGTTATCAGCTGGCTCCGGGATGGGGTGCAGATGGGCTGGATGTAGTAGTTCTCCAGTTTAACACCCTCAGCTGCCAGCCTGTCCAGTGTTGGAGTCTGGATATCTGAGCCATGGTACCCGACGTCGTGGTACCCCTGGTCGTCGGTCAGAATAAAGATGATGTGGGGTGGCCTGGAGAAGGCAGGAGGTGGCGATTTTTCCACGGGGTCTGTGGCCACATCAGCCACCAAACTGGGCTTCATCCAGTCCCAGGATAAATAGCCAAAGCTGAGCAGGCTGACGAGTGAAAAGCCTGTGAGGGCATAGACAGCCATCCCGGAGCACGCTGCGCTGCCCGCCAAGGGAGCTACTGTCCCAGCATCGTCTCCGAGCCACAGAAACAGGAGGTCTCCCCCTCCTCTGGGAGAGAGCCCCCCCTTCTCCACCCCACCCCCCCCCGCCCTGATCTAGGAGATGGTCCCCGAAATCCCCACAGCCGGTTTTGCAGGAGCAGCTCCCATGAAGGCACACAAAGGGCTCGATCTGCCGGCGCTGGGCTGCCTTCAGTCAAAGGAAAATAAGGCTCGTGCTGCTCCAATCAAACTCATCTGCTGCAGGACGGGCTCCTCGCAGCGCCTGACGGCAGCCCCGGAGCCGCTCTCCAAGCGTCCCAAACACTCCCTCGGCTTCGGGTTATTCCTTCAGGAAGAACCCCACAAAAACCTCACCGGAGGAAGTAGCCGGCTTCTCCTCCGCTCCAGCCCCGCTGCCTGCCCCGCTCCCCGGACGGCTCGCTTGGGATGTGAGGAACCTTCTCTGGAAACTCCTGCGGAAGAGGGTGCTAAAGTTCAAGCCCAGAGGTGCCGAGCTCTCCTCCTCACCCTCCCGGGAAGAGCCATCAGCTGCTTTTCCCACCCTCTGCTCCGACTGCAGAGAGTCCCAACATCTGCCGGGACGTGGGCTAAGCCGCCAGGTTTATGGGGAGCTGCAGGCTCGGCCCCTCCCAGCGCAGCAGCTCCAGGAAAAAGCTGGGAAGCCCCAGAGCGTGCAGGGTCCTAAGAGTGGCATTCCCTGAGCTGCCGATGCTTCCCGCTCTGTTTGCCCCAAGATGTGTGAAGCGTGGTCCAGGGTCCTGGTGGGATGCTCAGTTGAAGCCCCCCACAGCGTCCAGCCAGGGAGGGCAGCTGGGAAGGAAGGAGGGATTGCTGGGGGCAGCTGCCTGCACTGCCAGAATCACCATCCAAATAAATCCTGGGCAAGGGGAAGCTGCAAAAATCGTGTTGGGACACCCCCTGTGTTGATTAAAACCACCCAAGGGCATGCAGAGCACTAGAGAGTGGGGCAAGTGCTGCTGTGCCCATTTTCCAGGTGGGGAAACTGAGGCAGAGAGGGGACAGTCATACCAGCTGTGGCCACAGCTAGCCAGGGGCAAGGTTAGGTGTGAACTAGCTACCTCTGCCAATGCAGGGGCACTGGTCTGAGCCTGCGGTACTGGGACAAGGGGGTGGGTCAGCACCCCAATGCTTCAGGGGAGCTTTTCGAAGAGAGGAGTGATGCTCCTGTGCAATCCCTTTAGCAGGGGAAGCACTCGCCAGGCATTGGGAAGCCATCACCCCTGGCACACATCTTGCCTCCTCAACTTTCCCCAGGGCAGGACTTGACCAAGAGCAGAGATTTTGGTAGCTCAAACCCACCCAAGTTCACCCACCCCTGGCAGAGACTGGAGCTGAGTCCTGTGGCTGTTTGCACTGTACCCATGTGGAGAGAGGGGCACCCTAACCCAGCCCCCCCAGCCTACACACCCTGCCTGCCTTTAGGACCCCGGGGTGGGGGGTCACTGTGGACTTCAGCAGGGCTCTGCCCTCGCTTGGGCAAGGACTGGCTCAGAGGATCAGCTGAGCCACACAGCTCCCTGCTCCCTGCTCTGGGCTTCCCCCTGGTCCCCAAGCCCAGGGTCCCCTCTGCCAGGTCCCCTCCATGTCCCCTGCCCTGGGTCCCCTCTCTGGCCTCCCCACGCTCTCTGCCCCACGCACTGCCTGTCCCCTGGTACCCCACATCTCCCTGCTGCCCAGGGGACCTCAGACACTGTGGAGCTGTGGGCAGGAGGGAGCACAATGTCCCCCTGCTCCCAGGGACAAGGGTCACTCCCAGGAAAGGCAAGAAGGGCATGGGCTTCTCTCTCCTGGCTTTAGCCACAGGGACAATGACAGTGATGGGAACAAGGATGGGGGAGAGCCCATTTCAGCTGGAGCTCAGGGGGTCCGCAGGAGCTCAGGGAAGAGGGGTGGGACAGGAGCAGGAGGCAGGGATGGGTAGCTGCTTGCTGCACCTTTCCCTGTGTGCAGGAACCCCTGCTCACTCAGAGCGCAGCAGGGCTGGGCTGAGCTGATTAATCCCCAGGGGTTCATCACTCCTTTCTTCCGCCTGCTCCTCTCCTCCCTTCCCCTCCCTCCTTCCCCCCTGCTCACCCCTTTCCTTAATGTCTCCCTCTTCTCCCCTGACACCTGCAGTTTTGAACAATTCCTTCTTCTGGGAAAAACCTGGACCTGACTGAAGGAGGTTAGAGGTGGGGATGGTTTGAGACCCCCAACTCCTGAGTCCTGTATGCTCATCCATGTTCCTAATGGATCTCTGCATCCCAGGGAGAGCTTTCCATGACCCTCTTGAGCTGCCTGGGGCTGTGGGACTCCCCAGGCATCCCGATGTGTAGCTGTGGCTCTGTGCACAACTCAGACCCAAGAGTCACTGCCAAGGATGATAATCACAGCTCTGTCCAAGCAATAAATAGTGAGTTTGGGTGAATAGCACAGATTGGAGAGGAAACTGGAGATGTTGGGACTGAGATGCAGCAGAGAAAGTGTATCTAAGGCAGCACAGAGTGCTGATCAACTCTGCCTCGTTTGGGGCTGGAGGGTGGCGTGGAGGCAGAGGTGTGGGAGGAGAACATCAGAAGGGACGTGCTGGCCGCAGGAGCAGGCAGCAGCCCACCTCCAAGGAGCACAAACAGGACCAGGCACTTCCTGGGTGTGCAGATTTGCTGCTGCAGTGGCTTCTGCAGCCACATCATGGGTCACATCCTGCTCGTGCCCTGAGACGAGGAAGCGCAGGCTGGGAGAGGTGCCCCGAATTTAAGCTGCTGTCGATGGCTGGAGCTCAGAGGATTGAAAGCAGGGAAGGAGCTGGCAGCAGGGATGTGGGAACACACTGGCACAAGGAAGGGGACCTTCTGTGCCCAGCCAGGGCAACTGGTTCAGGGAAATCAGTGGTGTGTCCAACCTGGGAAGGAAACAGCAGGCTTAACCTAGCTCAGGGAGCTTTTCCAGGAGCTGGGAATTCCTGCTCTGACAGTTCAGAGACAGATGGCTGGGTCCTGGGTTCCAAGTCGGACACATCCTGGGGAGGGGGAATGTGCAGCCTGGGTTATCCTCCAAGAAATGATTAAAAAGGTGGAAAGCAGTGAGGGGAATGGGGAAACTGGTTTAGACCTCAAATGGAGAGCGATGGGACCCTCAGACCAGTCCCCCTGAAATCCTTCAAAGAGGAGGCAGGAAGTGAGAGCAGCTGGGAGGGAAGAGGAGGGAGAGGAAGAAATGACAAACCTGGAGCTCCAGGGTCAGGAGGATTTCAGCCATCTGGGAGGCTGCTCTGGGGGTTATTAACGCATCACAAGGTCTAGGGATGGAAAAAGTACTCAGGGCCTGCAGCCACCCCCAGCCACCACTCTTAATTCAAGGCAGTCACTCCTTCAGCCTTGCTCAAAGATGTCTCAAGAGCCAGGAGCTTCCTTGGAGAGCTCCTGCACATTGCACAACGGGGAGGTTTCCCCTGGCAGCCAGCCTGGCCACGGATGCTGAACCAGCCGGCGGACCCTGCCTGCTCCGGTCCCACATCTGCCCAGGCAGGAACAGCCCCTCTCCTTCCCTCGCATCAGCTGCTGCGACACAAGATGCCGAATCTCCTTCCCAGCCCGACGTGGGACTGAATCCAAGGGATGGGGAGTCCCATCAGGTGAGCTGGGTTCTGGCTGCGGGGCTGCCAGCAGCTCCATGGGTAGAGCATCACCCACTTGCACCCTGACTGAGCTCTCCCAACCCAGAGCATCACCCTCCTGCGCCCTAACCGAACACTGCAGATCCTTTCCAGCTGGGACCGAGCCACCGACGCTGAGAAGTCACACAGCAGTTGGGGAAAAGCCAACAGCCAAAGCCTGATATGCTCCTTTTTGGTGCTTATCAGCCCAGCAGCACGACCTGTGAGGCACCAAACCCTGACCAGTGCCCAGCCAGGTCCCTCTGTGTCCCCACAGCTGGCACAGCACCTCGCATTTACACAGCTGTTTCTCTAACTAAACATCTGAATATTGCCTCCTTTTTACTTCTTCTTTTTTATATTAATTTTACATGGCCTGGGGCAAGAATGAAAATAATCACAGCCCTTCCTGCTTGCTGCTCCCCACCACCCCCCGGCTCCGGCCGCACTTGTGTTTTGGCTCCGAAAGCGCTCGCTGCAAGCAAGGTTATGCAAACAGGCGCCACATATTTCTCAGCGGCTGTGATCTGCCACGAGGGCCACACAGCAAAGTTTAAAACTAAGCCTCAAACCTTTTTTTTTTTTCCTTTTTTTTTTTCTTTTTTTCCCCCCTTTTTCTTTACCCTTTTTCTTTATTTTTTAACCCTTCCCGGGGCCGCAGCCCCTCCAGCCTTCAATACTGCCTTTCTCTCCCCCATCAATGGGGCATTATGGCAGGGGAATTATTGAAAGCAGAACTCCCAGGCTTTACAATGGGAGCTCTGTGCAAGGCAAATATTGCACAATCTGTTTGCACGCCGCCGGGCTCCGTGCCCTTCCCCCTTGGCAGCCTCACTCCCAGCTCACGCCTCGGCCTCAGGCTCGCCGAAACGGGACCTTCAAAATAAAGAAATATGAAAGGTTTTTAATAAGTCCCCTCTCTCCTTCTTCAGAGCAAGACATTTAACCTAACAGGGCATCGGGGAGCCTAGCCCAGCCTCGAGAAAACACAGCGCGTCGCTCTCACTTCTCAGATGTTTAAGGGTTTCCGCTCTCCCCGGCCAACGTGTGATGCATTTGCTGTTTTATTAGCACGATGAAAGAGCTTAGGCAAGTCTGGAAAAGAAGGGAACGGTCCCAGGAATGGAGAGAGCTTGTTATTTTGTCTAGAAAAGGGGGGCGAAAGGCTGAGAGGAGGGGGCGGCCAGGCGATGCGTGGGGAAGGAAGGATGCTGGAGGCATCGCTGTCAGAGGATGGGGTGTACACCTCTCTCCCCATTGACTTTGTGAGCTTCCCAACCATTTCATCCTTGGTGTGGGGATGGGTCACAGCCCTCTTCCAGTCTCATCCCTGCCATGACTGCTCTTTCTCCCCACTATCTTACCCTCCAGGGATAACCCTGGACCATCTCCCCTACCCGGTGCACAGCGGGAGGGCAGCACTTCTGCCAGGCAGCACCAGGACCTGGTTCCTCCCCACCAGTCCCCCAAATCCTATTTCCTCATTCCAGGACCTCATTTTCCTCACCCAGAGCCCAGCATCCCCCAACCTCCAGCAACTCTGAGGGTAAGAAGCCAATTTTCTACCACTGTGGCAAGACCTCAATCCAGATTAGAGGGATGGGGCTTGGTGGGGGGGGAACTTGGACGTTTCTGAACACCCCCAACATTTGCTCTCAGGAAGCTGGATCTAGGGGAAGAGAAAACAGCAGATCTGCTTCAGTTCCTGCTTATGCAACCCTCATCCTCATTAGAGGAACAAGGAGCATTACAGCCATGACGTAGGATGCTGAAGCCACGGGGGGCAGTACGCTATGGGGGCAGAGAGGAGAGCATCAGCCATCCCCCTGACAAGGGCTCAGCAGCACCACTGGATGTTGTCCTTGGAGCCAAACGGCCTCTTTATTTCCCCACCCCACCCCCAAACCCTGCCTGCATTTCATACCGTTTGCACAGTTCAAAATAATAATCATCATCATCATCAAAAGGCGCTTAGAAGCCGTAGCACAATATTTGAGCCTTTCCTAATGTAAACCATAGCCTCTAACAACACATGTTGGGTTGGCTGAGGCTTGTTCCTGATTAAAACACTGCTGCTCCCCTTCCTCCTCTCCCGGTTGCCCAGCAGTAGAAAACATGAAATAAAAACCCCCTAAACATGAATCGGTTTGTAAGGAATTTTCCTTCCATTTTTGGTCACTGATGATACATCTCAATGATTCTGCAAATTCTCCCGTGAAATGACTTTTACGCCTTCCTGCTCGTGTTTGTTTTCTTCCTTCCCCCTTCATTCAGGAGACTTCAGTCCATCGGCTCCTATTCCTTGATATAATATTCCTCCTCTCGCCTCTCCCCACCTCCCGGGAAGCTGCAGCTCACCGCCTTCTCCTCTCCTCTCTCCAACGACTGGCGTGCTTGCTTTGAAGAGCTGGAGAGGAGCCCGTGGGTTTGGCACCGCTCCTTTCTTCCCATGCCTTATGGCAAGCTTTCCACATCGCCTGGGTACTCTCCATCCTCATCCTGCCCCCCGCTTTCCAAGCCCAAAATGCATTCCCCTCCCCTGGAAGCAAGGCAATTCCCACCGCGGCTTCCCAGCAGAGCCCTGGGGCTCGCGTGATGGCTGGCAGGCTGGCTGGAGAGTTCCTGGCTGATGTGAACCAGGGATGTGTCAGGACACGGATCCCCATGGGATTTGGGGAGGACGTCAGGGGAAGCAGCTCGAGTCTGGCTTCACAGACAGGATGGGCTGGAGGCGAGGAACCTGCCCACGTGCAGCAGCTTTTGGTGGAAAGCTGGTGAGCGCGCTGGGCAGGGGTCTTGGTGCCTGGTCCCACCGGGCTCTCACGGCTTAAGATCCTGGGGTGGGATGCTGCTCCACTTCCAGCATGCACACCTTCCAAAGGGACTGACCTCTGCTAAACAAAGTACATATATATATATATATATAAAGTCAGCAGTTCCCTGGCCTCCAAGGGCTCTCTTTGAAGCAGAGAAGGTCCCAAGGTGGCGGAAGGAAGGATTTAAGCATTTAGCATAGCTGGTTTCTGGCAGAACTGCTGTGTGACCCTGACACTGGCTTCCCCAGCCTATTGATTTTGGACTCCCTGACCTTCATTCCTGACACCATTTATCATGGGATATACAGAAACTCCTCAATCCTCAAAGCATGCAAGATGCTGGCATCACCTCCAGCATCACCCACGCTGGGGAAGAAAGAGCAATTCTTCCCAGCACCCACCCAGCAAACATCCCTCCATCCCAAAAGATGCACTCTGGCACCATCTGTAGAGCCCCCAAATAGGTGAGGACCATTTCCACTCGCCATAAGACAGGCACCCATGCTGGCCCTGAGCAGGATGCTCTCCTGGGAGCAGCTGCAACAGGCAGGTACCCAGGGACTCCAGGCACTCCACTGCTCCCAAACACCCTGATGGGATGCTGGGTCCCTTCCCAAGCCACAGCACAGGAGGGGACTAGCCCCCAGCACCTCTGGGCAGCCTCCAGGCTCCTGCCTGCCCTTAGCTTCTATCTCCCCTTTCAGGTGCAACCTCTTCAAAGGCAGACGGTGGGTTTTGGCTGGCAGGAGATGCAACGGCCAGCAGACAGGATGCCTGCCCAGACCTCTGCCCACTGCCTCGAGCCAAGACATGGAGAAGGATGAAGCCCAGCACTCCCCAGCTTGGCTCAGGTGCCTGCCCCAGACAAGGAGCCCTTTCTCAGTAGGGGAGCTCAGGGCAAGGCAGGACAGGATGGCCTGAGAGCCCTGCTTGTTTATAATCCCGGTTCAGCAGAAGGAAACCCACCTGCCGACACCTGCGATGCCTTAGGGCAGATGGCCACCTGGTACCCAGGACATGTCTCCTTAGCACCCAGGGGGCTGGCACAGAGGGGCTGCCTCTCACCCAGCACCAAGGGTTGTTTTCCATCCTGGCAGGAGAGGAAGGCAGAAAGCTCAGGAGGGGCATTTCAAAGAGTTTTGCATCAAGGCCGGCCGCAGCCGAGCCGCTGAGGCAGGAAGAGGGCAGGGAGTGTGCCTGGCCAGACCCCGGGCGCCCGTGGTTCCCCCCTGCCCACCTCATCTCCGCAGGTGGCAGAGAGCCCTGGGCAGGGGCTCTGGCAGCACCCGCTCCCGCCGTCTCAAAAGGTCTCTGTTCTGTCGAGTGCTGGCTGGGGAGCGGCTCAGAGCAGGCAAAGAGCCCAATTAGATGTTGCATTACTTAATACAAAAGGTATCAATAATCCAGCAGGAGAGAGGAGAGAGCTCTTTCTCGCCGAGGATGCCAAGAGCACAAATTGCCTTCTTGTAAGAGAAAGGCTTAATTTCCATAGAACATGACAGATTAAAGCACGAGTGGGTGGGTCCACTCTATTATTCATCAGCCTTTGCTGCTAACAGGAGAGGGTGTGCTGCCTCCTTTGAAGTTTCTTCGAAGGCCCAGGGTGCCCTCAGCAATCTTATCAGGGTGGGAAGTGGGATACGAAGGGATGGAGCTCCAAACACTCAGCATTCACATTCCCCTCTGACCCAGGTTTCTAATGTACCAGCCTTGTGCACAGAACCCTGGGCTGGTTTGGGTGGGAAGGAACCTCGGAGCCCACCCAGTCCTCCTTGCCATGGGCAGAGACACCCCCCACCAGCCCAGGGTGCCCAAAACCTCATCCAGCCTGACCTTGAACCCTGCCAGGGATCCAGGGTCAGTCCCAGCTTCTCCGGGCAGCCTGTGCCAGGGCTCCCCCACCCTCACAGTGAAGGATTTCTTCCTGATATTTAATCCAAATCTCCCCTCCTTCAGTCGTTGCTGTTAGTGCTTCCCAAGAAGGTGTTTGTTTAAACCCAGAGACCCATTTGAATTCTGGACCTAAACCAGAGCTGAAGATGTCCATGCTGCTGCTGCTGCATCAGGCATGTCCAAAGCCTGCCAGAGCCCCCTTTCCATGCTGTGCAATGAGCTCCGTCAGCAGAGGAATCCAGGATTAAACTCTGGAGCGTGGATTCATCCCTCCTGAATGGGAAACACAGCAAAATAATAAGAACAGTTTCCGTCAGCTGAATTTACTGGGAGCACAGGGGAGCGTTCCACATCAATGGAAAACTCCCAGAGTGATTTTTCAGGGGCAGCACATTGCCTTTGCAGATGAACTCTGCAGGTTGAGCTTGATACATGCAAATCACTTCCCTTCAAAGCAGAGGGGCCTGGAGCAGCCTCCTCCCAGAGCCATGGGTCAGGGCAAGCTGTATTTCCACTGGTGCAGTCAGCTGCCAGCCAGCCACCAGTAAAACCATCAGATCCAGCTCAAAAAATACAGTTGCCCAAACAGAAAGCACCAAACCTGGCACTGGGGAACTGAGCAGGAAAAATGTGGGGAGGGGGCTGGAAGGGGCTGGAAGACAAGACCCAGGTTGATGCTGGGAGCTGGAGCTGAGCCACAGCAGATGCACCAGGGCTCCTGCCACACGCAAGGACAGGAGGTAAATGTGCTCCACAGACACCAGAGCTGGAACGCCATCCCTGTATTTCAAGCCCACCCATTAGTATCCAGGGTTTTCTGCTCTTAGTCGCAGGCATAACTTGCAGGGTGGTTGTTGGGAGGCTTAAAGTACCTATATCAATACTGCAGAGGGTGATTCATGATTATCTGCAGTAATCCAGAAGCTATACAAAATTGCTAATAATAGGGCTTCAAAACCGACATTTTAGTCAAGATAAAAAATGACTGGAACAAAATCCAATCATGCTTTGCTAAAACTATAAATGGAAAGGTATAACCCATATTCAGCTCCCCTAAACACCGAGCAGCTCCACGAAAGCAGGGGATGTACATCAGCCCCTGGATCCAAGTCAAAGCGGGGTCGGGAGCCCGCCCCGGGTGAAGTTGTTTCTCAGACAGGCTGAAAGCAGCTCCCAGTGCAGCGGGTGCCACAGGACTGGTGTAAATTTGGGATGTCGGGGGAGATTTGGGAAGGGGGAAGCATGAGCACAGCTTATGAATCTGCCCCGCCAACACGTGTCAGGCTGGCGACTGCAGAGATGCCAGAGCAGAGGCTTCAGCTGCGGGGATGCGGATGCGGATGCGGGGCCCAGCAGGGTTCATGGTCCTGTCGAACACCATTTATTTAACGCTGCCATGCGATCCGATGCACAGTTGCTAGGTGACCAGCGCCTGGGGCTGCAAGGATAACATGGAAACAGCCGCACAGGTCAGCCCTGGTCCAGCTCCTCGGCGTCGCATCTCTGGGATGCATCACATCTCTGGGATGTATCGTTGTGGCTCTGCATGCAGGGAGTGCCATGAGGAGAGGGGAAAACACAGAGCTCATCTAGGGGATGCTGGATACGGCAGGGTCCTGCCCTGCGGCCTGGGATCTCTGTGGACAGGGAGGGCTCAGAGCTTTCCCGGGTCCCAAATCTTCCTCTCCCTTGCAGTTCCCACACTCCCCCTGCCTCCAAATGCCTGCTTACCCTGTTGGGAAATCACTTCTCACCCTGCCTGACTTGCACTGTTTCATCTGCCTACGGATCGGATAAGCTGATAAAATGTGCTGAACGCACCAAACGGAGCCTGTTCCCTCCATGGGCTCCCTGCTCATCCAAACCAGCGCTGCCGCCTCCGAGGCCCCGAAAATCTCTTGTGCCGTTAACACTGCAGCAGAGCAGGGCACTCACACAGCCAAAGTCAACAAGGAATTTGCAGAGATTTTTGTGGTATTGACAGCAACTTAATGACTGAGGCCCAAGGCAGATTTACTGTCACAATTTTCACCAAGGACCGTAAAATTCCATGCGCTGCAAGCTGGTCATTAACATCAGCTTTAAGCTTTCACAGTTCTGGCTTGGGAAGCGGCAGCAAATGGGTTTGTGTGTTGCTGTGGGACAGCAGGTAAATGTGGGGTCTGCTGGTCCCCACTGAACCCCTTTGCTTTCAGCATAACCAGCCCCTCTTCCATCTTCACCGTCCTTCCCAAGGGAGGTGATGGTTTCTCCTCCTCTCTTAGGGAGGTCTTCAGAGGGAGTCCCAGGAAAGGTGGGGTTTAACCTCATGGTGGGTTAAACTGAGCCTGAGAGAGAAGGAGTCTTTCTTACTCTTTCCCTAGCAAAGCAGGAGGCATTTCACACTGACCACTTAAATGAAATCAGACTGTGGAGTCCAAGCAATTACTCACAAGCAGCATCTGAGTACTTCTAGTATTTCAAGAGAAAATAGAAGAGTCTCCTCAGAGTATAAACTCAGTGAAGAAGCTGCAGCTGCAAGAAGAGAGTCCGTGTTGCCTGGACACCCCAGCACCCCACATCTCTGGCCCTCGGGGGTGCACCTGGGGGTGCAATCTCCCCCTGTTCCCTTCGTCTGTCAGTAACAACATAAGAAACAGATGGGAGTGAGGGGATTTGCAAATATACATCCCAATATACCATATTCCTTCCTGCACCCGTGCAGGCATGTGCTCCTGCAACAGAATGAAGGGAGACAATGAAGCTACGCTCCGTGGGAAAACAGCCGGTCCTTCCCGGGGAGGCAGGGCCAGCTCCCCGGCCCACAGCCCGCTCTCACCAGCAGATAAGATCAGAGGTTGGCAGAGCCATCCTCCTGTCTGGTGTGCTGCAGGCTCTTCCCATCCCAGCCACAGATGAAGTTACAAGGGAGCTGGCTGGAGCTCACGGGCCGGAGATGCCGTCAAGCCCACACCCGCCGCCCCGGCCTCCTGGGATGGGGAGGATGAAACTCCGGCTTGGAAACCTCCCAGAGCACTTTAATCTTCTGTCTTGGACAGTTCCTCGGGCAGCTGTTCAGAAACACGGGTTGTCCCCCTAGCAGCAGAATTGTAAAGGTGGTCTTGTGAGAAGCCCTGTGCTCCTGGCTCACACAGCGCTGCAGGAGGATGCCGAAGCCTGGGCAGGCAGGAGAGGGAAGAAGCAGTGGGGACCACTGCTTCTCCCCAGGGAAAACCAAAGGGGTTGGGATCTCCAATAGATTCCCACAGGGCCAAAAGACAACTGGCTGCAGCCTGTGTGGTGTGGCATCTTCCCTGCATCCCAAGTGGGCAGACGCTCCTGGAGCATCCTTGGCAGCGGCACCAAGCTGTCTCCATCCCAGCCTTGTCTGAATTTGGGAGGCTACTCCACCAGCCCCAGCATCTTTGGAGCACCAGGAGATGCTGGTCGTGCAGCTCCCCTGTGAATACAAAGGACAGTTAGGCAGCAGCTCTCCATTTCTCCCAAATTACTCTAAAACGTGGGTTTCACATTAGACCACCAACAGGGAGCAAGGGCGAGGCTTTTTTCCCTGCCTGTTACAGCAATTTTGGGGAGTTCCCCCTTCTTTTGGCAACAGGAACAGTCTGCTGATGCCAGCACTGATGCTAACTAAAGCCAGGCAGAAAAAATAGAAGTCTCCAGCTCCTCAGTACCAGGATCCCATTTCCAGCCAGCGCTCTCTCCCATCTAGGACTTCAGCAAGGACTTTCCAAGACCCTCAGGCTTCCCAGCCTGGCTCAGTATCCGAGGGGGACTGCTGTCCTCTGCTAGAGGGGGACATCTCTAGGTTTGTCCAGGGCCACCACACAACAGGATGGGATTTTGTCACCCTCTTGTGGCTTACAAGGGCTGGCAGGCTGGCTGTGGCTTTGAGGTGGCCACGTCCAGGACCCCTGCTGCAGGGGAAGCACCTTCAGCCCGCTCCTTGCTCCAGCATCCCTGCTTTGGTCTTTTGCTCCCGGGAGTTTCGGGGAGACTGTTCACCCCCGAGGGTCGACTGTCCCGGCTCTCTGGCCCCCTGAGTCACGCATCTCGAGAGTGAGCTCTTGCCCATCTGGTTCGATACTGGCCAAGGAAGAGCTTCTCTCGACTGGGGCACTCCTGCTCACCCCACGCTCCCTGCACGGAAAGTGTCTGTGAGTCATTCAGATTGGGTTGTTTTAAGTGTTGCTTTAAGGCCTTCCCTTCCCTCTCCTTTCCCTTCCCTCTCCTTTCCCTTCCCTCTCCTTTCCCTTCCCTCTCCTTTCCCTTCCCTCTCCTTTCCCTTCCCTCTCCTTTCCCTTCCCTCTCCTTTCCCTTCCCTCTCCTTTCCCTTCCCTCTCCTTTCCCTTCCCTCTCCTTTCCCTTCCCTCTCCTTTCCCTTCCCTCTCCTTTCCCTTCCCTCTCCTTTCCCTTCCCTCTCCTTTCCCTTCCCTCTCCTTTCCCTTCCCTCTCCTTTCCCTCTCCTTTCCCTCTCCTCTCCCTCTCCTTTCCCTCTCCTCTCCTTTCCCTCTCCTCTCCTCTCCTCTCCTCTCCTCTCCTCTCCTCTCCTCTCCTCTCCTCTCCTCTCCTCTCCTCTCCTCTCCTCTCCTCTCCTCTCCTCTCCTCTCCTCTCCTCTCCTCTCCTCTCCTCTCCTCTCCTCTCCTCTCCTCTCCTCTCCTCTCCTCTCCTCTCCTCTCCTCTCCTTCCTCCTTTCATTCCATTCTTCCTTGGCTGGAAATCTCCTACCTCATTCCCAACCCACCCAAACTGTAGCTGGGAAATCAGGCCAAGCTACCCTCTAAGACAGAGGGAGATTCATCCAGCTTTATCTGAAAAGCCATTTCAAGCTTGTCCAGATTCCTAATGCAACTTGGATAAACCCCCAGAGATTAATAACAGTGCAGAGCTTTTTTGGATGCTGCCTTTTCTTCTGTTTCCAAGAGTAACATATAGATGTGTTTTGGTGGAATCTCTGCGTACATTTTTTAGCAGAAAAGCCAAAATAAATCCCTTTACTGCAAATACCCTCGAGCAAGATAAGGCAAGAATCTGTTTGCAGTTCCCATGCGTTGCTGTCACATGCAGATAACCAGGCATCTCTGGCTGGGCTGTCCCCTTGGAAAGGCATGGAGGGCAGGGCAGTGCCCCAGGAGCTCATCTCTGCTGTGCAGGTCCAAAGCTGGTCTTCTCCCATGTTACTTCTACACACACACATGTGAAAGTGAGAAATTTGAGCTTCAAAGTCACATTGATCTGGAGAATGTGGCTGGAGCCAGCACTGGCAGTGTCCCACCCAAGCAGAGGAAGAGTCCTCAGCCCACCTGGGAAGCCCAGGAGGTAACAGGTTTGGGGACCAGGAGCACAGCTTGCCCATCCTGCACTGGGTGAACCCCCTCCTGTGCTGCAGCATTCAGTCTGCACCCATCTGGGCAGGCTCAGCACTCACACCTTCAGAGGGTGAGGATGCTGTTGCAGGACAATCGCTCCAGCCTCATCTGCTCGTGACACAAGCGTTGGGAAGGGCTGGCACCACTGTGGCACCAGACAAGGCTCATGCTGAATGTGCTCACCCAAGTTTCCCCTGCCTTTATGCTGAGGCCTGACACACAAAGGTAGACCATTCAGGAGGTCTTATGTCTTCTATGGGGTCTCCCCTCAACCCACAGCTGCTTGGACAAGGGGTGCAGGTCATGGGGAAGCCACGCTCTTCACAACCTTCCTCCTTCTGAGGCACAGCACCATGCAAAGGGGCCCTCCATGACTGCCCAGAGCACTAATGCATCTGGCATCTGTCCACTCCCCTCCCTTCACCACCGTGGCTTTTTCCATCTTCATAAGCAGGGAAAGCAATCACCGTAACGAACGTCTCTGAGCTCTCACCACAGCACTCAGGATGTGCGAAACAAAGTAAACACACATCAAAAGCCCATTAATGGTACTCTCCCAGTGCCCAGCAGCCATGGCCAGGCACAAGGGGCACTGGGAAGGGACATTAATGTACAAAGCAGAAACCCTCAGAAGGGGTGGGATGAATTCTTACCTATTTGTTCCCTTTTTTTCCCTGTTTTCAGATCGCTGCATCTCCAATGCCACACACGGCTGTGCCCACGGCAGGACAGTGCTGGCTGGGGAGGGCAGTGGGACACGATGCCCCTCACAGCGCACCATCCCCTGGGTGACCCATGCTGCCCGGCCAGCCTGCCCCAGCCTTTCCTCTCTTTCCCAGCCTCTCTGACACAACGCATGGGAGGGATTTCAGAGCAAAGCAGCTGGTCACAGCCTATGGTTATGTTCAGGGACTGCGGGGCAGAGACACCCGGGCTGGGGGACAAATGCTCCTGGTTTGCAGGGGAACATGAGCGGAAGCTGACTGTTGTAAAGCAAAGTCAGGGGATAGAACTACGCCAGTGAGGCAGCGCACAACTGAGAACCAAGGGGTTCTTCCTCCTCTCTCAGGATCATTCTGGACCACTTCACCAGGAGCAAGAGTTTTGCTGTGGTCAGAACTGAGCTGAGAAAGCTCAGGATGCTGGAAACATGCAAGCTACGGTACACATCCACAGCACGACCCTGGCGGAAGCAGCCCCTGTCTCTTCTCACTCCCTCCTTCCCCTCTTTTTCCTGCCACACAGCTTTTGCCTTGAGCTAAAGCAGCAAAGAACACCCCAACAACGGGAAAAAAAGAATAGCCCAGTGTCGGGGAAGACAGAAGACCTGCCGGCGGCCTACCTCTCTTCTCCCAAGACATAGGCCCTGACAATATTCTTCTGTTCCCATGAGAAAGGAAAAGTTCCTCATGCTGAGAGGATCCTAATAATCACATTCTCAAAACACAGCAGCCTTGCTGATAGGGGTACAGGCTGCCCTAAACCAAGAAGCAGTTATGGGAAGGGATTTGGGAGTAACAGAACATGTTAGGACCCAACCATAACAAGATGGTCAAAAGCAGCAGGTGTGTGGATGCTTTTAGGTATTAAAGGTAAACTAAGGATGTTTAGCTATAAGATAGGTTTATCAGAACTCGTTATGATTACTAACCAATCAATATGGTGTGAACAGTGTGTGTAACCAATTAGCAGTTTTTTAGCTTGCCACGTTTGCAGCAAGAAAGGTATAGAATCTGTGGGATTTCACCTCATAAAATGGCTGGATTCATGGCTTCATGGCTTCACCTAAAATCCATATATTGAATTGCGTGTTGCTCCCTGCCGATCGCCACAGCCCAGCCCTCTGGCTTTGGGAGAGCAGACACAGCCCCCTTCCCCTCTCCTCCCAGGTAGAGCTGCTGAAATCTGGATAAACACAGCGGAGCTGTTGTGGCTGTTGGTGTTGGCCGTGCTGCACGGCGAGGCTGCCAGGCCTCGTAACGGGGATATGTGTACAAATGAGAGCGAGAGCCTGGGGGGAAAGCAGGGCTGGGCTTGGGGCTGATTAATAATATCAGCCCTTCTGCTCGCTGCATCGATGTGTATTAGATCTACTACCAAAAAAAAAAAAATAGAGAGAAATTAAATGGCTTAATGCTACCAGCTCTTCAGTGCCAGCGCTGACTGACTGCCACGCCAGGAGATACACAGGCAGTTAGACATAGCCTGAGATACGTTTCCAACTGAAATCATTAAAATTAAGCATATTGCAACCAACTTTTAATGTCACGTCTTCTGCTCGTTGGAGTTCTCAAATCTGTTCTTTCAGCTACTGAAATTAAAAGACTGCTTTATCTGCTGAGGGCTTAGAGGTGACTGTTTTTCCCCCCACAATTAATTAGTTCAGTGCTGAGTGGCTGCGAGGTTCAGTGATGGAGCTGTTGGGATATATTCGTGAGTATATATTTTTATTATTTAATTTTTTTTCACTTCTAAGCTGCTCCTTCTCATCTGGCAGCAGGCTGCCAGCAACTGAGTCAATATTATCTGATGCCTGCCTGATAGCTTACACAAAATGATCCAATCACCCCAAGCAACACCCCAGCAGAAACCTCCCTCGGCTTTGGCTTCAGGGATCCATTCTGGCCTTGAGGCCGCGGGGCTGAGGTAGAAGCAAGCATGGGGATGCAGCCCAGCTTTCCAGAAGGGCCAAGGCCTAAGCTGGAGGTGGCAGGGAAGGCTGTGCTGCGCTGGGTCGTGTTCTCTCCATTCTGTTCTTGCACCTTGTGCGGAAATCCTATAAAAGTAACATGGGAATTGAGTGTAATTTATAATCCCCCTCTCCCCAAAGGCATTTCGGACCAGATGTTTCAAAGCAAGCTGCTGGTTTCACCACTGGTAAAGCATCAGGCTGTGGTTTGCCTCCAGAAATGTGGCTGGTTAATTAATTAGTGTGACTTGAACACCCAGGTCCTGGAGGGCACCTGCCACCGGGCTGTGTGGGCACCTAAGTGACCTGAAGTGTAGTTGCAAAATCGGAGGCAGAAAACGGCCCAAGCGAGGCCGAGCCGCAGCAGGGCCGCGTACACTAAACAATGCCATGATTCATCTGAGATTGCCATAACCCATCACGTTTCATCAGGATGCTGTGGCATTTAAAATGGCATTTCCTCCCATCTGCTGTGCATTAGCAGACAAAGAAAAAGGAGGAGGGGGGGGGGGAGAGAACAGCACAACAAAGCGGGGAGAGAAAGCCGGGATTCCTGAGTCAGACTGTTCCCAAAGCAGCTCCTTCTCCTTGCAAAGCCTGAGCCCACCCGGCTGGGCAGAGGGCAGGGGAACTGGCTGGGGGCAATTGTGCCTCCCTGGCTGCTGAGGGCCTGGCTGCAGCCCAGGACATGCTCCCCAGGCGTGCGGTGAGATGCTGATATCCATGGTGACTCAAAGCCCCACAGAGCAGCACCTGGCAACCCTCCATCCACACACCCAGCACTAAGGACTGTCCAACCAGGGGAGTGGGGAACATGTCCCCCCAGGATAACCACTGCTGTGGCTTCATTTTTCCTTGGCCATTTCTTCTTCTTCTCCATCTCTCCCTCAATTTTCCATCACCCTTCCCCTTCCCTGCCTCATCTTCCCCTGGAAATGAGAATTCCTTCCTCCATGACTCCCTCTCTGCTTCTCCCTCTCCTTCTCACTGTCCCTTAACTCCACCATCCCTCCTCCTTTCTCTTCTCCACCTATCTCTGGCACTCCCCTTGCCCTGACCCATCCCCACTTCCTCCAATATTGTCTCCCACACTCAGCACATGTGACACCTCAGGATGCTTTCCAGGAGGGAAAGAACTTGAAGCCCTCTTGGCAGGGCACTCAGAGTGGGAAAATTCAGCTCAGCTTATGAACAGAAAAGCTTTGCCTTTTCTGTTATCCTTTACTCTCCACCATGGTGCAAACACCAGCAGCCAGGGACAGCAACTTGCTTGGGCAAACTGCCTGGGATCCTCCCGTACCAAGCCCTGATGGGTGCTATGTACCCTGCCATCCTTACAGATCACAAAGTCCCTGCATTCTGCAACCCCACACGTGGCAAAAGCAACCCCACACACACCAAACAAAAAGGTCAGGCCACGATGGGAGATGTACCCCCCCCCGCTGCTATGACATGCTCTCTGCCAGACTTCTGGGTGGACAAATACATCAACTTGAAGCTCGCAGAACAGCGAAGCATCCTTGCAAGCCCAAGGGTCCAGCAGGACGTGCCTAGAGCCTTGTCAGCTCCCATCAGGCACAACGGAGGAAGGACAGCACTCTCCAGCCCTGCAAGCACGCTCCCTGAACCCGGGTTTGGCCCGGACACAAGCAGTCATTCAGAATGGAATAGGTGTGGACAAGTTTGACCCCAAGCAATAACCAAAGAGCATGTGAAAGTGGCAGCGAGCAACGCTCTCAGCTTGTACAGCTGAGGGCAGGGATGGGGCCGTGCGGTTATTAGCAGACTGAGCTGAGCTGGCTACTCAATTACAGCTGTTTTATCCCCTGTCTGGATTTGAAACAGCTTCCTCCGATCTCTTCGTGACTCAGTGTCTTGGCATGGAGGATTGCATACCCGAGAGGTTAGCTTTTGAAATCCACCAGGGACATTTCACCTTCCTAAAATAAAGAGTGGGCAAAATATTTTCAACCTCCCTCCAAAGAAATGCACACATCAAAAAAACCCCCACATATCACTGCTTAATAAGTGGATGTTGTTGGCCCTCCACTGGCTCTGGACTAGGGTAGGTTTTCCTATTTATAATCCTACAGCTGTTTGCTGACTGAATAGCAGTATTTATTATTTGGCATGTTTACTAACTGCCTCAAATACCTTCTCTACCTGTAATTGTGGTGCAGCTTACATATTATTCTTTTTCAGATTTCTTCATTCAAGTGGGTTGTGTTACTCCCAGGCCCGGCGCTGCGGCTTCCTAAGGGTATTCATGGTTTGAGGGTATGAGGCTTTGGACTCAGGTGACCCTGAACTGTAGCAGACCTGTGAAGAGACACTCAGGGGGGAAAAAACGGAGTCAATTTTGCAAGCTGTTTGTCCATGGCCGCTCTGGGCTTTAATGTACTCTATTTGCCTTTCTTGAGAGCAGTCTCCCCTGGATGTGTTTCCTCCCACCTATGCTCATCTATTTTCTTCCCTTCCACGTTTTGCTGATATTGGGGAAAGCCGACCCCTTGATGCTTTCTAGTGCATGCAAGCCCCAAGCCACGGGAGAGGGGGCTGTAGAATGCAGCAGAACAGGGTGTCGTTGGACTCCTGGTACCCTATGCAAGGGACAACTAATGCACCCGCTTTCCCCAGGCACCCTGCAAAGCATCATCCCTTGGCAGGGAGAGAGAGGAGAGCTCTGGAAAAGCCAGTGGGACACCCTCAACCCAGCCCACTGCCACCAGGCCCTGCAGGACTCTGCTGCCCCTCTCCTGCCTGTACTGTCCCACCCCCGAGGCATCAGGACGTACTTGCCCTCCAATTCTGCAGGGACTTGTTCCTCTGCCATCCTCCCAGCACTCCTCTTGCCAGGGCTGTGTCACACCCACCCTCCATTTGGGCCCATCCGACCAGTGCTACTGCAATTCCCTGCACTGCACAGGGCACCTCTAACAGTGCCCTGGTCAGCATCTGGCAGTGCCCTTTGTGGAGGCAGGGGAAGGGGGTTCAATCTCCACCCCAACGCATTTTCAGAGGCCGGTGAAGTCAGCTGCCCCTCTCTGCTCAGCCCCAGTCTACAGCCTTGCCACTATACCCTTCACTGCTCCCTCTCCTGGGATGCTTTCCCTGGATTTTTCTCTCTGATTAGGAGAACCAGGTCTTCAAACCAGGTCTCCAAACCAGGCCACCGCCTGATCAGACCTCACACCTCAGGTCGTTTTGGAGCAGCAGTCGTGCTGGGACACTGCCCTGGGCCAGCCATCCCGCTGCGGCGTGTGCCGTGGCCACGTTTACGCTGAGCATCAACGACTGTTTGTGCAGGGGGAGATCAGGCCCAGAAAGGACCAGCCAGGTCTGCGTTTCATTTACAGGAGCTGTAAAACTGCCACCTGGCCAGTGGCTTTACGGCTTTGGACGATGCTGGTGTCAGAGATGTTTGGTGCAGGAGCCAGCTGGAGCCAAGCCAGTTTTATATTTAATCTTGCCCATAAATACAAATAAAGGGCCTGTATTTTGAGCGAGTGGCAGGCACACCATGGACATTATTAAACCTTCCAAAAATAAACCCCTGCCAAAGTGAAGGGAGCCAGATTTTCCCTGGAAAGTCTCAGCACGGGGCGGTAAGAGGGCAGCCCCTCTGCCGCACGGCCCCTCTCTGACAGCTGCTCTGCATCAGGAGCTCCTTCTTCCCTCTCACTCTTTGCCTGTTTTAGCCTCAAACACATTGGAGCAGCTCCGTGCCCACCCAATGCTAGATCAGGAACAGCATGGCCAGGGAGGTGATTGTGCCCCTGTACTTGACATTGGTGAGGCTGCACCTTGAGTGCTGTGTCCAGTTCTGGGCCCCTTGCTACATCGAGGTCCTCAAGAGAGTCCAGAGAGGGGCAACCAGGCTGGGGAAGGGGATGGAGGGCAAATCTTATGAGTGGCCGAGGGAGCTGGGGGTGTTCAGCCTGGAGGAGGCTGAGGGGAGACCTTCTCCCCACCTCCCCAGCCCTGCCAGGAGGGTGCAGAGAGGTGGGCGACGGCATCTTCAGCCAGGGGACAGGAGATGGGACAAGGGGCAATGGGCTCAAGCTGTGCCAGGTCAATATCTGACCCAGCTCAGGTATTAGGAAAAAGTCCTTCACTGAGAGTGTTGTCAGGGCCCGGCACAGGCTGCCCAGGGAGGGGGCTCAGCCACCACCCGGGTGTGTTGGACTGAGGGTGGGTGAGGCGCTCAGGGCTTAGCACAGGACAGGGGCGGCTGGACTCGGTGGGCTCAAAGCTCCTTCCCACCCCGCTGATTCTGTGAGGACGAAGCGCCTCCTGCCGCAATACTCCCCTCCCTGCCCACTCCGCGGCCTGCCGGCCTCGCTGCCTCCCTCTTCACCCCACCTCCCCCCCCCCCCCCGAGAGGGACGGGCGGGCTGGCTGGCAGCAGCCGGGCCCCGCCGGAGGCGGCCTCCCCCCCTCGGCACTACACTTCCCAGCGTGCCGCGCGGCGGAAGCGGATATGAGGCGGCGGCCGCGCGGCACGCGGGGCCCCCAGGCTGCGCCGAGCGGGCTGCGCCATGGCGGCGGGCGGCCGCGGGGGGCGGGAGCTGCTCGCCCTCATCCACCAGCACTTACTCCGCGGCGGCTATGCCCGCGCGGCCCGTGAGCTCCAGGCGCAGACCGGGCAGGTAACGGGCAGTAAGGCCCGGGCGGGGCATGTCAGTCCCGGGCTTCGGCCTCGGCGGGGTCGGAGGGCCCGGCCCTCCTTGCTCCCCCGCCGGGCCTGGCCCCGCTGCTCCCCCGCCGGGCCCGGGCGCCCTCGCAGACCCCGCCCGTTGCTCGCGGTGCAGCGCGGCCCGGCCCCGCGGGGGCTCTCCCGTTGCTCCGCGCCGGGCCGCGCTGCACCCACGTGTGAGCCCGGCTCTGAGCGGGTCCCCCCGCTGTCCGTCCCCCCCCCGCTGTCCCCTTGGCCCGACCCCGCCTCCAGCCGGCTGGGGAGCAGGGCACAAACCCGCCGGGTAAAGCCGTCCCGTGCCGGCGGGGTGCCGTGTCGCGTCCCCCCTCCTCCCCACCCCCCCATCCCAACCCCGAACACGTGTTGCTGCGGGTGCAGTCCCGGCGTGGTGCAGCGGGAGGGCTGTAACGGGCACGCGTGTGCGGGATGATGCGTCCCGGCTCTCCTCGGGGTGCCTGGAGGGGTCCCTGCGGTCTCTCCTCTGCAGTCTCTGGCCTGCCTGTCCGGGGGGCTGCGTCCTGGAACGGGGCCGGTGCCTGACTTGTGCTCTCTCTGCTTTCACAGAAGTTGCTCCCTTCCCTGTCAGCCTCTCTCGAGGACATCTTTACCCACTGGGAGAAGTAAGTGGAAGGAGGAAATAACTGTCAGTTAAGTTCCAAGTCGTGTTAACAGCCGGGCTGTGTGGCACGTGTGATCTTTATTTGCTGGGAATTCCCCTTGTCAGGGTATTTCTGGTGATAACTGTGCTCAGCAGACCTTCCTACTACCTCTGGTTTCAGAGCAATTCATTTCAGCTGTTAAAGAGTGCTTTGGTTTGAAAATTCCCTCAGCTTGGAGGTGTTAGTCCAGTTTTGAGAAACTGATGGCTCTTGCCTGCTGGGGTTAATTCTGGTGGTTTGTGGGGCTCAGAGTTGTGCTTTACAGTGTTTCCTTTTCTTCCTAAAGCCACGTGCTTTGCAGGAATGTTGACCCTGGAGCAGGTGCTGAAATGCCAAGGATCTTACAAGGACTCAGACCTTGCTGTAGATCACATAACTTCTGATTCAGAGGAAGTGTCTTGGTTTCAGCCTCTCTTTTCAAGCCCTTACATGCCCAGCCCAATGCCTTCCAGGTTATTATTCCACTGAGTACCCCATGTGAAGGTCCCCAGCATGGGACCTTCCCATCTGTGGGGTACAGAGGTGTTTTCACCTGCCCTGCTTTGGTGCTGGAGTGCAGCGCTGCTGAGGGGCCTGGCAGCAGCCACAGAGCTGGCATGTCAAGGAGTCAGTGAGCTTCTGTGCCTGTGTGAAGTGCTGGTGTGAAGATGCTCTTCAGCCTTGGGAAGCTGGTGTTTGCTTCAAAGCTGTCTTCTGCTCCAACACCTTGTGCCTTGGTGATGCCTTATATAAGGTGATCCTTTATAGGCTGCCCAGGGGGGTGTGGAGTCTCCTTCTCTGGAGATACTCAAGACCCATCTGGATGCCAACCTGTGTGACCTGTCCTAGGGAGCCTGTTTTGGCAGGGGGGTTGGACTTGATGGGCTCTGGAGGTCCCTTCCAACACCTGGGATTCTGTGATACCCTGGTTCTTACTCTTGCATCTCTGTGATTTTTCTTCCTTGAGCAGGAGAAAGACTGGATCTAGGTGAGGATGTAGCAGTGTAGGAATGGTCTTTCAGCTCCTCTCCCTAACAATGTATTGCTCTCCTGGGTAACAAGGGTGTCCTTTCTCTGAGTTGAGCTATCCTGGGTGCTGCAGCAAACCTTCCAGACACTATTACTTTTAAACCTTGGGAAGTGACAGGGCACTTGCATCACCTTCCTATCACCCTTCTGTTATGATCCCACCCCACAAGTACACCTCTTAGCCCTGGTCCCCCTCAGTTACACCTATTTTGGAGTCACAAGGAGGGAAGTAGTGACCAGTAGCTTTGTTTATCCAGAAAGTGCCAGTGGTCTCATGTGGGTGAGCTGTGATTCTTGTGTCTTGTTGCTTCACAGCCTTTTGGCCTGAAAATGCCTTCCCTCCCACTGCACTGCAGCTCTAACCGAGCTCATCCTCAGAGCTTTCCTTCAGAAACTCCTTCCAAGTGAACTTAACAGTGGAGATTTCCAGTGACTTCAGAGTGGCCTCCCTCTCCAGCTCTGTTTAGCCTCAGAGGAGGCTGGGGCAGGGGGAAGCTGGACTTGCTCAGCCCCAGGAGCAGCTGGAGCCCTCAGATGCTCTGTGCAGCTGTAGAGCCACAGTTTTCCCCTGTGCAGTATCCCTGAGCTCCTGGTTGCTTGTGACACGTTCTCACAGCAGTCCCTGGTGTGTTATCAGCTGCCATGGAATCAGGAGAGCATGGCTTGCCCTATTATTTTATTAAAGGGATTATTACAGTAGTTCACAGTGCTTTGTAATAGCAAATGTGCCTTCAGCCTAGGCTGCTTGTAAAGAAACTTGCTGTTACAGCCATGCTATTGAAACACTCACAATAGGCACAGTCTTTACTGGCCAAGTTGTTCAATAAACCTTGGTTTTAAATTAGATTAACAAGTAAATAAGCTAAAGTGGTTTGCCTCTGATAGCTCTGGGGGTCTCAGAGCTTTTTCACTCTGTGTGTGTGTGTGAATCATACAGGTGTGTGCCCAGCTGATGTTACCCATGTGATAAAGCAAATGTATTACCTGTGTTCTGATTTGAGAAGCAATGGTAACTTTAGCCACATCTGTTCTGCTGGTACAAGTAGGATTCAGAGCCCAGAAACATTTTGTCCAGCTTTGTTTTAACCCAGTTGAACAGCTTAAAGTGTTTAATGCTCATCTGTGCCCTCTTCCTCCCCTTCTTTCAACATATTCTGTAGGTTCAGCCACTTCCATTCTTAAATCTCCCTGCAACCTGACTGTAGAACTGTTGGAGAGGGATCAGAGGAGCCACAAAGATGCTCAGAGGGCTGGAGCAGCTGCCCTACAAGGAGAGGCTGAGGGAGCTGGGCTGGTTCAGCCTGGAGAAGAGAAGGCTGCAGGGGGGACCTCATTGCAGCCTGCCAGTCCCTGAAGGGAGCAGAGAAACAGGGGGGGAATCAGCTTTTTAAAAGGGCAGAGACTGGCAGGACAAGGGGGATGGATTAAAGCTGAAGGAGGGAAGGGTTAGATTGGATATTAGGGGGAAGTTTTTTACAGAGAGAGTGGTGAGGGGCTGGAACAGGCTGCCCAGAGAGGGGGTGGATGCCCCATCCCTGGAAGTGTTCAGGGCCAGGTTGGATGGGGTCCTGGGCAACCTTGTGTAGCTCCAGGCCTGAGGTTGGTGTCCCTGCCTGTGGCAAGGGGGTTGGGGCTTTATGATCCTTGGGGTCCCTTCCAACCCTTGCCATTCTATGATTCTATTATTCAAGAGAATTCTCTTTTTTTCCCCTGTTTTGACACAAATTCTGTTCCCTCAGAACTCCCTCAAATTCCAGGAGGAGGAAGGTGAGTGATGAAGAGACGGTTATCCCAGAAAAGATCAGAGTTCCTGATCCTGTGAGCAGCTCTGAGAGCTCAGAGAAAGAAGAGGATGAGAAAGAGAAGGTGAAAGCTGCAAATGGTAGGAGCCTCTCATCTCCTGGTGTTGACAGAGTAGGAATGGAGGGTTGTGTAGGAGCAGCCTGACTTGTTTGGCTAGAGAAAATGATTGTAAAATGATGGCTATTTCCTTGTGCTCTTAGAAAAATAGGACAACTAATTTAGTACCCCCTTCTCATGTGGAACTGAGGAGCACAGATGTCTGCTGAAGCTAGAAAAAGCCTGGTGTGATTCATTGGGAAGGGATGGGTCTTTTTCCTTGGATGAAGCCTTGGGAACTTAATGCTGTCTGCTATGGAGCACCTTCTAGTTAGTCCCAGGTGTCTGCTGGGCCTGCAAAGGCTGGCCTGCTCCAAGCATGGGGAAAGTATTTGTTACTTGGTTTGGACAGCCGGTGTCCTCTGAGGTGCAGATTGCTCCCTGCTGCAGCTGATGTTGGTTTGCATGGTCTAACAAAACCCCATGTGTCTGAGATGTTATGGCTCAGTCTCATCTGCTGCAGACCTTTGGAAACAGAGAGACCTTGGCAGGTTCCTTGTCTGGGTGTTGGGGAGAAAGGTGGGGTGGAGGAGTAAAGCCTTTGCCTGGCACAAGGTTGGGCAGGGGTGGAGATGAGCCCCTGCCTGCTGTGGCCTTCCAGAGGTCGTTGTCACAAGAGAGACAAGCTGACACAGTTTCTCTGGGGCTCTCTCCTGTGCAGCAGCCAGCCTTCCCCTGGCCACCAACTCGGGAGCGAATGTAGACAGCAGTGAGGATGATGACTCCTCCTCGGAAGAGGAGACACCTCCTGGGAAGGGCGACGTTACGGTAAGGCAGTTGGTCTCTTGGCTTTGAAGTCTGATTGTACTCTGAGGCCAGGGACTGTCCTGGCCTTGTTGGCATGTGCAGAATTGTGGGCTGGGGTGGAATTGATGTTTAAATGACCTTTTCTTGGATATCTGCCCCCCAAATACTTCCCTAAAGAGCTCTATGGCTTGCCCTCCAGGTTGCTGTGTAATATCTACAATGGAGCCCCTCATTTGTCTGTAGGCTGCTAATTTCTCTTGTTTCCTGTAGGTGACGCTAGCTGTGGTGAGTGGCAAAGCTGCCAACTCCTTGCATTCTCCTAACAAACCCACTGCCCCAGCAGTCAAGGCAGCAGCACACCCTGCTGCAACCAGAACTGTGGCCTCAAATAAACAGCAGCCCAACACACCAGCTGCATCTGCATCTCCTGCCAAAGCTGGGCAGAAACTTCCTAGTGCTGGGAAGCCTAGACCTCCTGCACCTGCCGTGGCCAGAGTAGGTCAAATCAAAGCACCAGTAACAACCAAAGCACCAGAAAGCTCCAGCAGCAGCAGCAGCAGCAGCTCCTCATCAGAGAGTGAGGAGGAGGAGGAAGAGACGCCGACTGTGAAGACCCTCGTCCCCAAAGCGGGTAAGGAGCTTGCGGGGTGCGATAGATTGGGTCTTGAGCCATGCCTTCAGCCTGTTCCTTTCAGCTCCCTTGCTGGAAAGCTCAGAGTGATGCTTGTTCCTGGGGAAGCTGTGAGAATACTGCAAAGCAGCCAATTCCAGAGCTCTGTGGGATGAATCCAGCATGCTTGCTCCCATTTCAAGCGGCAGATTCTGTGCTGAGATGTCTGTCTGGCAGCACCCAGCACTCCAGGGTTGGAAGGAACAGCCCAGCGTATCTGGTGGAGATGCAGTGCTAATACTGCAGATGCTTTCAGTATTGGAAAGGCAATGCAGCATCTTCCCTCTGTTCCCAATTGTAAAGTGATTGTTCTGGGGCTTTGAAGTCTTTAGGGAAATATTTTACTGCTTTGAAGTGTGTGTGTTGTGGGGGGTTGAGGAGTAGATCACAGAAGCTCTGAACATGGTCCTTCTCTCAGCTGTTTCCCAGAGGAGGCCCAGCCAGGCTGGGTGCCCCAGCAGGCAGCTCCCAAAAGGTTGGAGGGTGCCTGGGGAAGTGGTGTTAGGGGGCCATTGTTTGGAGAAGCTGTTCCCAGCAAGCCAGTGATGCTTCCAGCAGGGCTAGGCCCTCTTCCCTGAAAATCCCCTTAGTCTTCTCTGTGGCTTGCTTTGTTTTCCTGACTTCAAAAGTCATATTAGCATCACGCTCTGGGAGCTCGGAGCAGGCAGCAGCCGTGACATCTCCTCGCTTGTGTTCCAGAGCCGAAGCAGACAGCTGGGGATACTGAGAGCAGCAGTGAAGAATCAAGTGATGAAACATCTTCTGAGGAGGAGCTTACAACTCCAGCAGGCCAGGTAACCTCTCCAGCCCAGGGTCCTTGCCTCTAGGAAATCCTTTCCCTTCCCTTGAAGGAGAGAGGAAATGCTGTAGTGCTGTAGTTGTGACAGCACCTCCTTCCCTGGGTGCGTGGGAGCCCCAGACCCCTGGCCAGAGAAACACGTTGTGTGACTGAGCCCTGCTAACCCCTACCACCATCAACCAATCCATCCCAGTTCCTGCTGGTGCCTGAAACTGAGGGAAATCCTTTGATCTGCAGGAGGCAATTGGTCTGCAACTCCACAGATGTAATCAGGCAGTCTGTGGAGAAAGTGGCTTGTTTCAGGGTACTCCCCACGCTTATCCCAGTCAAAGTTACCACGGTGGCCTCCTTAAAAACAGATCCTGTGCCATTACAGCTCTCAGCTGAGATATCACCTGATTATCCTGCTCCCTGTTGTTCACCCTGTTCCCAGGCAAAGCCAGCTGTGAAAACAGTGCAGGTTAATACAGCGCCTGTGAGAAGTACACCTGCTGCTCCAGTGGCCCTCAAGAAGAATGCAGTGAGACAAACAGCACCAGTGCCGAGCCAGGCCAGGCCCGCACCAAACCAGGCCAGGCCCACGCCGAGCCAGGCCAGGCCTGCACCAAACCAGGCCAGGCCCACACCGAGCCAGGCCAGGCCTGCACCAAACCAGGCCAGGCCCACGCCGAGCCAGGCCAGGCCTGCACCAAACCAGGCCAGGCCCACGCCGAGCCAGGCCAGGCCTGCACCAAACCAGGCCAGGCCCACGCCGAGCCAGGCCAGGCCTGCACCAAACCAGGCCAAACCTGCACCCACAACGGTTCCTGGGGCTGCAAAGCCCGATGACTCGTCAGGCAGCAGCGACTCTTCAGACAGTGAAGATGAGGAACCTCCGACAGTAACCCAGGTGCATCTATCTGAGCTGTCTCTCCTGGCATTCCTCCCCAGGGCTGGGAATTGCAGTGAAAAGAAAAACTTTGTAAAGGAATGTAGTGTATAGCAAAGTCGTGTTGGGGGTGGGAGCAAGGAGGCATGGGGCCTTTAAAGGCACCTCCATGACTTTGCTCTGAGCTTTATAATCAAGCCATTGTGCTTTTCTTCTAAAGAAAAAGTCCATTAGTACTTTTAAATTAAAAAAAAAACCAAACAGTGACTCTTTTCCCACCTGGAGTGGCAAATTGTGCTGGTTGAATTTGCCTCTCTGCTATAAATTGCACTAAATAATGTCTAATTTGTCATACTGCAGTGCAGCTTAGTGTCCCTGCTGTGGGGAGTGCAAAGTGCTGCAGCATACCTCACTGGAGGGGACTGGTACTAGCAGCAGGGTGATGAAGAATGTCTGGTTTTGCTTTCTCATCTTGGGAGACTATCCCCACGCAGCTAGATGAAAGGATGCCTTGTGTCCTGCCAGTTGCTAATCTTCCTTCATTTGCCTCTCCCAGAGGGCTTGTAAATCTCTTCCCTTGATTACACTGTGAGCAACTGAACTATGCTGCTGTGGGATTTGCCTTGTTTCACACTGTTCTTGTCTTGTCCAGACAAAGCCATCTCCAAAATCCTCCCAGGCCGTCCCATCCTCGGTGAAAGTAACACCAGCAGCATCGCTCTCCATCAAAGCATCTCCAGTAAAACCACTTCCAGTGTCCCAAGGGAAGCCAGCACCAAAGCCAGCAGTGCCAAAGCAGGCCAACACAGCACTGGGAAGGCCTGCTGCCCCCACGAAGCCTGCTGAAAGCACAAAGCCTGCTGAAAACACGAAGCCAGTGGAGAGCTCTGACTCCTCAAGCAGTGAAGAGGAGGATCTCCCTCTGCCCATCAGCCAGAAGGTAAGTGATGCCACCTTCAGCTTGGTGAGGAGGGTTGGGATATGCAAGGCAATAGTTTTGCCCTTCAGTGCTACTGCTGATACTCATCTTGGCTTTCCTGTGAGGGTTTGTTCAGGCTTCTCTTGAAAGAAGGGCTGTGAACTCGGACTGCATTCTGACATAGGTGGCTGAACTCATAGGGAAGCAAATCCTCAGAGTGTCCTTGGGTACATCTGTGGTTACAGGGACCTTTTGCACTGACTCTGAGCTGCAGAGCCCATCAGAAAGTGCCCTGAAAGCAACATTTTGGAGATAGCAGCTATTATCTGCAAGGGAGGAAGGGAAGCCGGGGGCAGACCCTCACGTGTCCTTGCAGGAAGGCTCTTTGTCAACACGTCCTTTCACTGCTGACAGGCAGGAGCTGGAGAGGCTCTGCAGTTTTGTCTTTATAGCCTTGGTCTGCTAAGGTGGGTGGAGGGGGACGCATTTCTAACAGTTGGCTCTCTGCTGCTCTCTTCCTGCATGATGATAAGAGAAGATTGAGCTTTGGGTGGCAGGAGCAGCTATTCTGACAGCTCTGCCACGGGGTCCTGCTGTAAAACTTGTCCATTCCAGCTGAGGTAGGCTTGTTTCTCCCCCAGTTTGAAGCTGGCAGCAGCAGGTAGCAGTCTTCCTGACAGCTCTTTAACCATTTCACTGTCTTTCCTCTTGCAAACCAGCGATTACCCAACAGCCCCAAATCAGCAAGGAAGAGCTTGTCATCACTGGGAGCTCTATTTTTGCCAAACAGGCTGTTTCTTCCCATGTTGGTAGCCTACAGGCAGAGACCACGAGTAAAGCCTAAGATAAACCATTAGGCTTAGCTGTGTCCACAGTCCTGTCCTCCCAGTCAAACTCTTCTTAGCTCATCCTCACCATCTGCTACTTGGGCATATGCTAACCACTGACTTACTGTATCCTGCAACTTCCTCTGGCTTCTGTGCAAGATCCAAACAGATACAGAGCGTTGGAAGCTGCTTCATCTTTCCCTGTGGGGGTGGATTAGCACAATTAAAATGAACATCATGCCTAAATTGAACTGCTTAATTGGTATGTTTACCTCTGAAGATTCAGGAATATTTAGTCAAAGAGGTTGACAAGGTTTTTTGCAGATTTTGGGGGGAGAAGGGTGGTGATGGGGGACTCTTTGGATTGACCTTTAAAGATGCTGTGAGCTGCTTTTCTGTTGGAACTGCTGATTCTGTTCTGCTTCATCTTCTCTGGATGTTTGGGACCAAAGATGATGCTTGAGCCATCTACAGACCCTCTTCACCTTCCTCTTCACCTTCCACTTCCCCTAAGCAGGTGTGAGATGCACACACACATGTTGGGAAGCTGAGCATCCCAGGGGAACTTGAGCAGGCTGCTCTGGCAGAAGTTGTGCCTCCAAGTTTTGGTCTTGGACCACATGCCAACAAGAGACAGAGGGTCTCCTTCCCTCCCAAACCCCATGCCTGCTCCTGATAGTTGTGCCTTTGCTTTGTCACGACGTGGCTGCGATACCGGTCCCTGTCCCGATACGCTGGCGGGTGCTTCAGTGGTGCACAGGCAGCAATGGGGGTTGTTACAACGTGCTCAGTGCACGTGGCTCGGGGTTGTTTCCCCTCTTGTCATGCTGCACTGCATGATGCAAACCGACCCAGCGGAGTGGCAGATGGGTTGTGAGGGAGCTGAGTCATCACACTGTACTGAGCAGCAGGCAGCTCCTGCTTTGGGGGCTGGAGGGGGAGCAGGAAAAATTATTTCCTCTTGAATTATTTTCCTCTTCTCTGAGTTACTTCAGTACCTGTGGCTCTTGAGGTGTCAGAAGTTCTCTGCCTGTGTTACTCTGCTCCCTGGGGGTATCTCAGCTGTGCTGCTGACCTGATCCCACCTTGGGGCACGTCACAGGATGTGGCAGCTGTCAGCCATCTGGCAGTGACCAGGATGAGGTGGATTGAGGGACCTTGGCCTCCTCCCAGGAAGATCTGAGGAGTCCTAAGACTGCATAAAGCTTCTGGTGGTTTCTCTATGGATACTGTTATGTTCTTTCTGTGTCCAGCAGCTCTTTCCCAATCTCTGGCTCAGTTAGGAAACGGAGCAGCCCTTGTGCTGTGCATCCAAATAGGAGGAGAAACCAGTCCATTTGCTCCAAAAGGTCTTAAAAGTGAGCAAGAGGGGTCTGAGCTCAGCAGACTCTTCCCTCACTGCAGTGCTTGGGACAGGAGGGAGAGGAGCTAGCACACTCGAGTAGAGCTGTGAATTCTTGTGTCTGCTTCAAGTAGTTCTCTCTCTTCAGCATTGCAAATCTGGCCTCTGTCCTGGAGATAGTGACTCACTGGTATCAAAACAAAACAGACAAGTGAGGTTTGCAATTTCCCCCCCTCTCCCCAAGCTCTTGTGGAGGTTTCTGTTTCTCTAAGCAGAGTCAAAATGTGCTTGGCTTGTTCGGGGAGCTGTTCTGTAATGGGATAAACATGCAGATGCTGTTGTCTGTTTAGTGTTTGGC
The DNA here is from genome assembly GCA_022605575.1 of Laterallus jamaicensis coturniculus. Taxonomy (NCBI): domain Eukaryota; kingdom Metazoa; phylum Chordata; class Aves; order Gruiformes; family Rallidae; genus Laterallus; species Laterallus jamaicensis. Next base: position 14,926,476 of record JAKCOX010000016.1, on the reverse strand, counting down.
TTGAAGATGATAAACACTGCCCCAGTGGCAGCCCTCAGCAGGGCTGTGCCAAGAAGCACGGTGAGATCTGTCCTCCTGGAAGGCTGCTAGGCTGGTGCTCTCAGTGGCTGGCCAGGAGCAGCCCCTGGGTGAGCTGGTTGCTGCTGAGGTCCTCCTGGTCCTCTGCTGTAGGCTGAGAGGGTACAACTGTGGGTATCACTGTGCTGGCAGCACCACAGGATTGGCAGAGGGGGTGACAGGGGCTGTGCAGCCAGGTAGGAGTGTCTCTCACCTTCTTGCAGGAGACCCAGAGAGAGAGCGAGCTGCAGCAGCGGGCTGCCATCATGTGCAGGCTGGATGGGGTCTGCCTGCCCTGGCAAGCGTGATGTACTCCTTGGCAGAGCAGCCCGGAGATGAGCCCTGAGTGGAGTAAACTGAGTGGGCACAGAGCACTGGGAGCCTGGAGAGTATCTGTGGGTGGGGAAGGTACCAGGTCTCTCAGCAAGCACTGCCTCTCCCTCTGCCAGCACTAGCCTTCAGCAGCGTGCAGGAGGGGTGTCTGCAGCCCTCAGCCCATGCTGGGAGAGGGGCTGGGAGGGGGTAGTCTCACCTGGCAGTTGTGTATCTGGTGCTACAATAACTGGGGGGGGGTCCCAGTGCTGACACGAGTTGCTTAGGGTGGTGACTTGTGGCCTGTCCTTGGACATCGGAGAGCTGACGTGCTGGAGAACAGCACAGCCCCAGTGAGTTCCAGGGGTTTTTGGTTCCTAGACCTGTTGACAGGATTATTTAATTGTACCTTGGATCCCACTCTGTGCTCCTGAGCACTTCTGTCAGCCCTGTGTCTATGCTGACCTCTCCAGCAGCTCTGGGGTGTAGCTGCACTGATGCAGACACTGAACCTTGCATGTGTGTTGGCACAAGACTTCCCAGCTCCTACCGATTCCCCAAACTGGGGGCAGGCCATGCTTAAATGAGAGGCTTCTTTGGAAGGGGGGTGGGGCTGGGGGTTGCAGTGGTTTTCATGTCCAGCCAGTGTCTCAGCCTCAGAGCACTGCTAGCCCTGCATGCTTGTGAGGTGGAACAGGCTCAGGCTTCCTGTCAGAAGCAGGTTTCTGGATGCAGCAGTGTGTCTCCAGCAGCTCAGGCCAGGCAGTGAGTGAAGCCCCTTCCAGTTCTGACATGCCAAGGATAGAGTGAGTGTTAGGAACAGCTGTGTTAGGGTAAAACAAACCCCAACTTGAGCTCAAACTGCACTTAAACTCCTAAACAACACCTGTACTAATACCACATTTCTGGGCTTGCATCTCTCTTTTGTTAAGAGGTTAACAGAACAGCCTGGGCATGTTCCCAACCTCAGCCAGGCTGCTAAAGCTGGGTTGCCTGAAAAAGCAGTAGGAAGCACCTTGAAAAGCCAAGCCTCAGAAAGTGGGAGCAGCGATTCGTCTGAGAGCGAAGAGGAGTCCCCCCCTGCACAGGCACAGCCTCCACAACCTGGTAAGTGTCTTGGTAGTGGCCAGGATCCCTCACCCACATCCTTCTGCATTTCTTTCTCTGCCATGGAACAGCCCAGCCTGTTGTGATTGCTTCTGTGATCTGTGGAGAGCAGCTCTTTCTCATGGTGACAGTCTCCTGTGCTTTCCCTGCAGTGAAAACCAACACTGCACCCCAGCCAACAAACGTGAAGGTGACACCAAAGGTGGCACCAGCTCTGGCACCAGCCCCTCCACCTGTGGGCAGCAGCGATGATTCCAGTGAGGAGTCAGACTCTGAGGAAGAAGTAGTGCCCCCATCACAGGTAAGGAGCTGCTGACCCCCTGGGTGTGGGTGCTGATAGCTCTGCATGCCCAGGAGGTCTCAGAGCTTGAGGTGGTAGCCTTCTTGTTGGCTACGTCAGGCTTTCTTGGCAGCATTCCTGGGTCTCTCTGACCCTGGCTTCAGGTCTTGGCCGCAGCAGGCTTGCAGTGTCAGAGAACAGTGGAAGGTGTGAATATTTTGGCAGGAACATGAGTAGATGCACGAGCCCAGACCTCCTCTGGGACTCTGTCCCCTTTGCCCTACTCCAGGGAGTTAGGCTGGAAGAGCAGCTGATTCCTCACAGGCAGAGTCTTTCCGTGCGCTGGGTAGCTCCAAGGCAACCCACCCCGGTGCAGGGGGTGGATGGAGCTCTCTGGGCTCCCCCTCCACAAGCCCTGGGAGGGCCTGCCCTGAAGGGTAGCCTGGTGATCCTGCTGCCTTTCACCTGGAGGAGCCAGACCCTTGCCTTGGAGAAGGGAGGGGACCCCCATATCTGCAGAGATGCTGCTGAATGCTGTAGAGCCCATCCCAGCTCGCTCACCCGAGTCTTTTCGTGCCTCCATGCCAGTCCCACAGGGCCATGGCTGAGCTGCCTTGGCAGAAGCTGGCTTGGGTCTCTCTGCACCTCTGCTGCAGCTGGAGCCTGAGAGCAACCTCGGGAAGAAGGCTGGTGGCTGCCATTCCTTCATGGTAGTGGCTTGGCTGGTACTCTGAGCCCCAGGCTTAGTGGCCACATGCACTCCTTGTCCTGACACGTGTCCCCTGTCTGGCCAGCACCCTTGCAGGGAGAGGGAGATTACATCCACTATAGGAAACCCTTCCCCATGTTGGCCTGATGCTGTGGCCAGCGGAGAGGCTGTCTCCCCTGCAGCTGGTGGGCAGGCAGCCAGCCAGCTTGAGCAGTCTTCAATTAAAGCGTGTTTATAGGACTGAGATTGTATAGAATAACAGAGTCCTGTGACTGGAGCTGTGTGCTGAGAGCTCACGGCGCACTGGCAGCTCTCTGCACGGTGCAGTGCTGCCTTCTCCTCTGCAGGCCAGATGTGTGAGGGAAATGTCAGCCCACAAAGGCCCAGCTTGTCAGAGATCTGCTGAGGGAGAGCTGCTCACGTAGCCTCGTTTGTAACGCAAACCAGGAGGCTGAGCATTCCTTCCTCACTCCTGCTCCCTCCTCTGCTGGCATTTGTGCCTGGGACCTGATGTCAGTGCCTGATTTCCATGCCCCTGGCTCTTCTATTTTTAACCCCTCTTACGTTTAGTTTGATGGGAGGCCTCAAATGTGAGGCAACAGAATTGCTTCTTGTTAATTTGCTCTCTAATCTGGGTCTTGCTCGTGGACCTGGAGACAGATCTGCCCTCTGGTTGGTGTCTTTGCTTTATCTCTGTTGCCAGTTAACTCTTGCTGTGTGATTTTTAGGGTGTAGGAGACACCCTGGAGTCCAAGTGCCCTCTCTGCAAAGTAGGGTTTGCAACTGCAGCCTCGCTGGTGCTGCAGTGGATTGGGACCTCACAGCCTGCAAGCACATCACATCTTGCCTGCCTGCCCTCAGGATGGTGCCTTGGGGGTGCTGAGCTTATGCTTTGGGCACTCTTGGGTTGCTGGCCCTCATTCCTCTGCTCCTGGCTGTGCCAGAGGCCTTGCTTAGAGGCTATAGGAGACAGCACTGGCCTGAGAAGGGAAGTAAACGTGAGCCCTGGGTGCTGTGCTGGAAGGGCTCAGGAGGTAGTGGTGGGTTGGTGTATGCTTCTGCCTCTCTTTGCCTCCATGTTGTGCTCTGTCCTCATTTTCTTTCTCACCTATTTTAGATTCTGTCCCAGCAGAACATCAAAGCAACCAAGGCTTCGAGCGTAGCGGCTGCCAAGGCCAATGCCACCCTGCCTCCGGGGAAGGAGACGAAGGTACCAGCTGTCCCACCAGTTACCAGAGTCTCTGAGAACTCAAGTAGCAATTCCTTGGAGCACAGCGTAGTGAAAGGAGAGGTAAGAATGAAGGAGGCTAAAGTGAGGAGCTCCCCTGGGGAGAGTGGGAGATGGGTGTGCTGGAGTCTGAGGCTCCTGCAGTGCCTCCAGCTGAGGCAGGGGGGTAAGGGGGTGCTCTATTTTCTTGGCATAGCCTTGACATGAACTGGAGCAATACAGCTGAAGAAGGGACAAGGTGGCCCAAGCCCATCTGCTCTGGGCTGCTTCTTCCAGTTCATGGGTATGAGCAGAGTTATTCCTCTTCCCAGATGTGTTTTGTCTTCCTCTCCCTAGGCCCCCTCTGCTCCTTGCCCAAAGCAAACGGTTCCAGTGGGAAAAGCTCCTCCAGCCAACACTGCTGCTCCACTCCTGGGCAGTCCCACCAAGCCAAGGAAGCCAGGCCCACAGCCAGCACAGGCCACCTGCCCGAGCCAGGCAGTGCCACCCACCCTGGCAGAGGAGACCTCAGACAGCAGCAGCAGCTCCTCAGACAGCGATGAGGAGGAGACACCCAGGCAGCCCCCCAAACCTGGTCAGTAGTCCCAAGAAGATGCTCTCAGTGGTTCTGGCCAGGCCAGGGTGGGGGCATTGTTATCCCATGAGAGGGGTCACCCTCGTGTAGCGGTTGGGGAGGTGTTCCCCCTCTCCAGCGTGGCAGAGCTCCCCTTTCTTTGGAGATGGAAGGTCTTGGGTGGCAGTAGCTGGACTGGGAGGGTGAGCTCAGCCCCAGGCAGCGGTGGTGGGTTTAATGAGTGAACTCTGCTCCTCCAGCAGGCTTGCTGCAGAAACCAGGAGGGACACAGCCAGCCCCCAGCTCCTCCTCAGAGTCCAGTGAGGAGGAGGAGGCAGCGTCGCAGGTACGGTACTGGAGTGGGCTGGGGTCCTCTTGGGTCTTGCAACTGGGTCATAAATAGGACAGAGAGGGTTGAATTTTAGCCCATAACAAAGGGGGTGCTGAGTGGCTTTGCCAGCACAGGAGTGGGAGTGCTGTGAGCAGGGCCTTTCCCTGGGGGCACAGAGAGGCTCTTGAACCCGGAATGCTTCCCCAGGCAGCCAGGCCTTGGGTCTGGAGCTCACAGTGCCTTTCCCTGAGGAAGGGATGGGAGGAGGTGGTGCCTTGCAAGGGTTAAACCAGGAGAACTGGTACACAGTGCCAACAGCAGCAGGACTTTTTTCCCCTTTTTATTTGTAACTTACCCCATGTCCAAGCCATTAAACTCCCTTTGTAAGTACCGTGCAGGGCGTGCAGCACATCTGCAGTGCATTAGCTGTGCGTGGGTGTGTGCTAATGGCCAAGAGCCTCCCCCAAGCCTGCTTTACTAGGCAAGAACAAAGAGGAGACCCTCTCCCCATCAGCTCTTGCTGCTGTAAGCTCAGGCAGTGCCCTGCACCCTCTCCTGGCAGCCCTAGCCTCTCCAGGGCTGCCTCAGCGGTGCAGGATCATTCCGTGGGTGGCCAAAGGTGGGCCCTTCACTTGGAGCACCGGCACAATAGCAGCAGAGATAGATCTGTGTGTCTGGTGTGTGGGAGGCTGCCCTGCTGTGACTCCTCAGTATGTCTGTGCTGTTTCAGTCCCTCCTCACAGGCTACCCAGGCCTCTCCAGTACCCCAGCAACACCCCAGACACCAAAGACGGTTCCCCCACAGCCTGTAAGCAAAGCTGGACAAGGCAAAGCTGTGGCTGCTGTGAACTCCCCTGCCAAGGCCTTGGTGAAGCCAGCCCCAGCTGACAGCGACAGCAGCGATTCTGACATGGACATCACCCAGGTGGCTCCAAACCACAAAGCAGGTGGGTCTCCCGTGGCAGTGTTGGGAATCCTGCTGGTCCTGGGAGCAAAGCCATGCTGACACAGGAGAGTGACGCTGGGATAGAGCTTCCCAGCGTGTCTCTGCCGCAGAGCCCAGGAGCGTGGAGTGCTGCTGCCGTCTGCTGGCTCCTCTCAGCCACAACACTCATCTCAAACACCCTTCCTGTGCTGGCTGGCTTCTGAGGCTCTGTGCCCTGGCCTCTTCCACGTTCTGCTTTAACTGCCGTAATTAATGCAATTAACAGGAGTGGGTAGGGTTCTCAATCCAACCCTGGAACGCTGCATTGATGTGCTGAGGGAGTCATGGCATCTCTGGAAGGTTTAAAGACTGGCTGAAGAACATCTGCTCTACAGTGCTGGTGCTCAAGTGTGCCCTCAGTCTCTTTGGGCTCTGTAGCATGTTTGGAGGGCAGATGAGGGGGAAGCAAGTGGAAAACCTATGGAGGAACAAAAGGTCAGGCTGGTCCCCTGTCACCCTGGCTTGTTGGGAAGCTGTAAAACTCAGGGCTGGTCTGACTGTGAGCTCTGGAGGTCCCCACTCACATGGGTCTGTGGCCTCTGAGGCACATTGTCAGGTTGTGTGGAAGTCTGTCTAGGTTTGAGCACACCCAGCTGCTGGAGGATAGGTTAAACATGGTGGTGTAGATGTCCCTTCCACCCCAGGAAGTCCTTGGCTTGCTGGGGATGGTGTCCTGGGGCAGGACTGCACTGGCTGTGCCCACACATCTCGTGCTACAGCTTTTTGGCCAGTCCCTGTTCCCCATGGCTGTTGTCCCCACTTCCCTCACCAGATTCCCAATCTCAGGCTGCAGCACCTTTCTATGGTGCTGCTGCAGTTGCAGTGACCATCAGGTTTTGCTTTTGAGGCAGAACTGGCTGCTCTCCAGACATGCATTTCCACCCTCCAGTGACTCTGGGGTCTGTAATGAATGCTCCCTGAGGCTGATTCTCTCTCTCTTGCTGTTTTCTGTGCAGAAAACAACCCTCCTCCAGGGCAGGAAGCCACAGCAGCCTCCAGCAGTGAGAAGGTGGCAGGAAAAACAGAGCCAGGTCCTGCCAGCCTCAAACCTTCCCCAGTCAAGAAAGCCTTGTTGGTCAAGGAGAACAGTGGTGGGGCAAAGGGGGTGCAAGTGACCCCAGTACCACAGACACCAGTCTCCATCCTGCAGCCAGAGGGGTCAAGCTCAGGGAGCAAAACCGAGGTCACCCCTGCTGCCAAAGCTCCTGCAGTGCCACCACTGGAAGGGTCAGAAGAGAAGAAGAAGCAGAAGAAGGAGAAAAAAGAAAAGAAGGTAAAGAAGAAAACTTCCTCTGCAACAGACAAGGCTGTGAAAACACCTAAGAGCAAAGACAAAGAGAATAAGAAGCAGAAAACATCTCGGAAGCGGAAACTGCCAGGAGAGGATGGGGCTGTTGGGCAGCCCAAGGAGAAGAAGCAGAAAGGGCAGGCTGGTGAAGAAGTACCCAAAAAGAAAAAGAAGAAAGCAGCTGGTGACCTGGAGAAGTTGCCAGGCAGCAAGGAAAAGAAAAAATCAGCTAAAAGTAAGCATCCCTCCCTGGAGGCTGCATTCACCACAGGTTCTCACAGCTGATGCATGTTCAGCTTCTGGTGCAGGGCCTTGTAAGCAGTGCCCACTTTCCTGTTAGCTTCCTGCTTGGTTCTTCCCTCTTGGCCTACCTAAAGCCCATGCCAGGTTTTTATACCCTATTTCAGTGTGTTCCTGCAGTCCCAGCACCAGTTTGTGCTGCAGACAGCAAGCTGGGCTCTCCCACCCCTGTGTCCTGCCTTGGGCACAGTGGGCACTGTGTTAATACTCAGGCTGATCCTTGCTGCTTACAGAGCAAGCTGATGTCCCCCTGCGTCTTCTATGGCATGACCTGTCCCTCCAGGGCTTTCTCCTTTCCTGGCCTTTACCCTGCCTGGAAGCAGCTGTCTAGCTGAGGGCTGACAAAGGGTTGAGGTGAGTCTGCATTGAACCTCCTGAGGCCTCTCTGCCCATCCACACTGGGCTTGGAGAGCTGGTGTGAGGTGTAAGCCCCGAGGCCTGTGCTCTGCCTGGTGCCCTGTGATGTGGAACAGCTCTGCCAACCCAGCCAGCTGCCCTGGCTCCTCTGTGGCAGAGAGCAAAGCTGAAATGTGGCTGAGGAAGGTGGGCTGAAGGTCCCTGAGGTGCTGCAGGCACAGCAGAGGAACCCAACATTCACTTTGTGCAGGGCTTTGTTAGAGCTTCCCAAGCACAGCCCCTTGCTGCCAGCTGCTTTTGAGAGATCAGCCTGAAAACCTGGGCTGTCACCTGCCATGTCAGCTGCTGCTGCTCCCCACAGGGTGAGGGAACCACTTCCTCACCCTGCCTGGGCACTGTCCTGCTGCAGCACAGCGAGTGTTCCTCGGGGAGGTGTGACTCAGGGCTGGTACTGCTGCTTCCCAACCGATGGAGAAAGAGGAGGGATGGTGGTCTCAGCCTCCTGCTCCTTGCTTCCCATGAGGAGTGCTCCTGCCCCCTGTCTGCACACCTCTGGAGCACCCTGCTTGCTTCCCTGCTGCTGCACAGGCAGCCTTGGCAAACCAGAGCTGGCTTTGTGCTGGGTCTGGTAGTTGTGGGGCTTTTTTGGTGGGTTTTTTTTGTCTGGAATGAGCAGGCCAGATCTGCCAGGGTTTCTGTTCTGTAGAGATGCAGCCCCTCACTTCAGAGGAGACAGGCTTGCCCCTCAGCCCTGTGTTAGCAGCTCCCTCTGCTCTGATTCCTGGCATGTGCCCAGCTACTCCAGTGCTGAAGCAGTTCCTTGGAGTGGGTGGGAACAGGAGGTGGATCCTATGTAATTCCTCCCACGCCTGTGCAGGGATGGTGGGATCCAATGGCTCTGGCTCAGAGAAACAGCCCTGGGCGCAACTGCCTTGCAGCTGGGCTCTGCCCTCACCCAGGTACTGCTCTGGAAGGTCTGCACTGGTTCAGATACAGAGACTTACTGGAGCTGTGCCTCCTGCTCTCTGCTCCATCTCAGGTTGGCAGTACCAGAGTCCCTCTCTTAGTTGACTTTGCTTTCCTTCTCCCAGAAAAAAAGACTGGAAAAGACAAGAAGACGACCAAAAAGGTTTCTTCAGAAGGGGAGCCTGTAGCAGATGGCTCTGCTGAGGGTCAGAAGAAGAAGAAGAAGGTGTGTGCAAGACCCTGGGGCTGGGCTATGGGGTAGAAGTGCAGTTCAAACCACACTTGGGATGCTTGTAGCTGCAGTGTGCCAGGCTGGAGCAGAACAGCCATGGCCTTGCTGGCAGTACAGAGGAGGCTGCAGTTAGCTGTGGCTGGTCTTGAGACACTCTAGCCCTTGCTTGGGATTGGGGTGGCTCAAAGAAGGGTTTGTTGCTGTATCCATTCCCCAGGAGAGATCCCTTTCCCTGGAAGGGTCAAACACAGCAGCCCTTCCTGTGGCAGAAGAGTAAACACTCTTCATCCATCTGTTCACAGAGCTGTTTCCAGCAGACACTGAGCTCATGAGAGCTCTGCAGGCTCCTGCCCCCCATCCCAAGGGCTGGACGTTCCTCATGACAGATGTGTCTCTGGGGAGCTGGTAGCCAGGCAGCCTTGGTGGCTTTGCTGGGTCCTTGAGCTGTGTCTGATACTGATTTTTATGTTTTTCCCCCCTTTTTCTTTTGGTTTTTAGAAGAAGAAAACAGCTGAGCCTGAAGGATTGTGAGCGAAGGTACATGGCCCTGGGGAGACTCAGTCGGTCCCTCTGAGCAGCGGTAACCTTGGCTGAATTCAGTACTCCTGGGCCAGTCCTGGGAAGATGCTGTGCCCTCCAACTGCCCACTGAGCCTTAGATTAGAGGGCCAGGGAGTGGAGTGGTGTCAGGACAGGCACACAGCAGCGTGCTGCCTTCTCTGGATGTGTTTGACCTCAACTCTTTAGCTGCTCAGAACTGGATGTCCAGCTTGGATGTTGGTGTCCTCTGTCATCAGCAGAGATAAGCGGCCTCTGGCAGTGTCTGTCTGTCCCTGCTGACCACGGGGAGCTTGGAAAAGTCATGTGGAGTAGGTGGTGGTGATGATGTAGCCACCTGGAAGTGGACCAGATGACTCTGCCCTTGCTCTCCTCAGCTCTAAGGCTGTTACATTCCTCCCTGTCCCTAACTCTCTTAACTCCTCTCCCCAAAGGTACCGCATCCCTGTGATTAAGGATTTATGGGTGAAGATCAAACAGAAGAGAGGAAAAAGCAGCTCATCAGGAGAATTCCAACCTGTTTTGTTTAAATAATAATTTATAACTTCTTTTAACTGTGACTTTTAGAGCAGAGCAGTGTAACTTTCTGCCTCCTTCTGCCCTGCTTGGGGCCCAGAGATGTGTTCATAGCCCCTCTGGATGGCTCACCTGTTGCACAGGAACTGAAGGGGACAGTTTGACCAAGAGAAGAGCCAGCTTGCATAAACTGCTTTCCTCCTAGTTGACACCCAGCCCCTCACCCCCACCCCTTTCTCACCACAGAGCTATATTTTTAAGAGAAACTTTTATCTTTTGGGTTATTTCCCCTCCTTTCCCCTCCTGTGAGTTGTGTCAGTCCTTTTGCTACTCTGGAAGAGAGCTCTGGGCTTTGTACTCTCTTAACACTGACAGCAGCGATGATCCTGTCCCTGCAGTTGCACTGAACAACTGTGGCCAGCAGCTGTTCTTGGCCAAGGTGGTGTCAATTTTTTGTGGGTTGGGGGTTTTTTTAATGGTATAAAAAATAAATAATTAAAAAAACCCAACCCTGATGGGTTTGGTGTTTTTTTTTTTTGCTTCAGCTGCTTTTGAGGGAAGGGAGGGGAGCAAACCCTGGAGGGGGAGGATGGTGATGGGTTGAGAGGACAGAGGCTGGCTTTGGGGGGCTGGAAAAGGGCTTGTTTGGTGCCTGCTCCCAGGGAAGAGGGGATGCTGTTGCTTCCCCCCCCTCCCCCCCATCCTTGTGCTGCTGTTGCCCCCTCAGCCTTGTGCTGCCACTGCTTTTTCTAGCATTTCTATTAATTACAGAATTGCTGCCTTGGGCCAGGTTTGGGCATCACCTCTTGCCTCCTGCCTTGCACCAGGTTGTTCCCAGCCCCCTTCCTGCTCTCCCAGCCCTGGGGTTTGGGGAGGGGGGATGGGGAAGGGATGGGTCCTGCTGTGCTGCTTCATCCACATCTGTGCAACCAGCCCCCCACGCCCTCCCCTGCCACCCCCCCACCATCTGCACAGCCCAGACACAGGAGGGAGGGGGCTGTGGCCCAGGGGGCTGTTCTCTTCCCCCCCACCCAAAGGTGATTTCATCCTGCTAGGGTGCAGGGCAGATTGAGCAAGTGCTGGGCCAGGAATGCAGCAGGGGCTTGCATGCAAAGCCAGCTGTCTGGGGGGCTGCAGAGATTTTCCTTCCCTTTTTTCCCCCCTTAAGATGGATTTATTTCTAACCTCAGGCAGCAGCAGGCACTGCCCTGCCAGACTTTGCTTACGAAGCTTTCTTAATCGAAAGTTTATTGGAAAAAAATTAGCTTGTGAGTTGATTATTCAGAACTAGAAGCCCCCCAGGCCTGGGTCAGCTCCTCTGCCCGCTGTGACCCACAGCCGTGCCTCCTCTCCAGCCTTGAAGCATCTACCTCTACAAACCCGGATAGCCGCAAGAGGGAAGCTCTGCTCTGCTCTGCCATCTCGCTGGGCTTCAACCTCCAGCGCCAGTGAAGAAGCTGGTGGGGGTGGTTTTGCTGCTTTTAATGTTTGTGCGGTGTAAGAAGGCGTTAGTGGCTGCTCTGGGGCAGGGGGCGCCCTGAGGCTGCGGGGTGCTGAGGAGCAGAGGGGAACACAAGGGCTGGGGCAGCGTGGGAGTGATTGCCCTGCTCACTTGACCCCCCCTTGGAGGGGACACTTTGTCCCCCTCCCGGTGGCATCGGTGCTCCAGCCGGAGCGCTGGGGATGGGGATGGGGGGGGTGGGACACAGTGATGCCTCCGGGGGCAGGATGTGCAGGGCTGCCTGCTGTTAATCATCATCTTGGGAAAGCAGGGGAGGTGCAGGGAGGGAATAGAGCGGGGCGAGGGGTGGGGGAATACAGCACGGAGCTGGGATGCTGAAGAGGCGATGGGCGTCCCCTGGCGTCCTCTTCTACTAGACTGCTGTGGGGAAGAGAGGAAGGAGGCGGTGAGATGGCTCCAGGCCCGCGTCTCCATCACCACCCACCCCCCGCTGCCCCCGGGGGCCTGTACCCCCCCCTTCAGCCTCTCACCTTTCTCTGCACCCAGCTTGAGCACATCCACCCCGGAGAAGACCATGTCCTCCGGCTCCATGGCGGTGGCAGCTGCAGAGGGAGGGCAGGAGGTGGGTGCTGGTCCCCGGGGGCTGCCCCATCGCTGCCCCCCTCCCAAAGGGGAGAGCCTGCACCCACCCACTGAGCCACAGGCTTGAAGGCAAGAGGGGCTCCCAGGAACCCTAACCTGTGTCCCCCCATCACTGTGGCTCACAGGGAATGCTGTGGCCATGAGCTTTTTGGGGTCCCCTGACATGCTGGGCACTAAAGAGGGGCGAGGGGCCCTGCTCTCCTCTTCCCTAATCACAAGCAAAACTTGGGGGAGGGAGGAGGTGTGTGTGGGGGGGCAGCATCTATACGTGCTGCTCATTCCCTCCCCCATGACCTACCAGGGCAGTCCAGCTTCTCCCGGGTGGCTGTGCCCTCAATCTTGGTGCCATTTTTGTAGGAGCACCAGCAGTAGCCCGTGGAGGCATTGCACTGCTTGGGCAGGTAGTCGCCGTTCTCATCGCACTGCGGGCGGAAGCGGCCCGGGTGGACACCCCCAGAATTGGCCTCTGCCTGGCACTTAGTCTGCACTAGGGCAACAACACAAAAAAGGGGGGGGGAGACAGCATGAGCCCCCCCCACCCTGTGGCCCTTCTGCTGCCTCAGCCAGAGCTTCTTATCCAGCAGCAGTTAAATTCAATGGAGAAGGTGAAGGGGCTGAGCCCAGGGCTGAGCCTGGGGGGGGGCTGCTCCAGCTCCTCAGACATTTGGTCCCCCCCAGATGCCAAGCAAATGCAAGTCTGAAAGGCCACCGGCCCCGGGCTCCCCGTGAGGCAAGGATGGGTCAGGGGATGGAGGGGTCATCCCTTCACACCTTTGGGAAGCCCCATGGTGGCACCTCCTGGGGTGGCTGGTCCCTCCCCTGCCCAGCTCAGCAGCCCCCATCCCTGGTACCTTTCACCGCCGGGATCGCCTTGTGCGGCCCCTGCTTGGGGTTCTTGGCCATTTCAAACAGCAGCCACTTCTGCATCCAGGACTCAAAGGACTGTAATGAGGAGCAGCAGGATGTTAGCCAGCACTGCGGGGAGGGTGCACCATGGGGGAGCCAAGCTGCAAGCTCCAGCTTGGGCCAAGGAAGGTCGTGAGCATCACCACCCTCCTTGAAACTGGAGTAACACAAGCCTGGCCCAAGCATGACTTTGCTTTTCCAGGTGGGGATGACCTGGTCCCTCCACAAAGCAGGGTGCTCCCAAAGGGGAAGAGGAGGTGGTCAGCAAGCACTCACCTTCCAGTCTCCATCACTCATGGTGTTCTTCAGGTTCTTCAGGTTGTCCATCAGGTTGTCCTTCAGCTCTGGGAATGTCTTCTTGGGGTCTCCTTGCTGCAGAGTGACCACCATGGTGAGGTAGAGCAAGGAAAAATGGGGGGAGGGGTTGTTGAAGCTCTGCTTATATCAGCAAGATGGGACATTGCAGGAAGCCAGGAGATCCCAGCAGCTCTGAGCACCCCAAGGGACCCCCAGTCCCAGCCAAGACCCAGCTTAAAGCTGGAGGCAGAGGGTCACAGCTACGGGGGCAGTGGTGGAGCGGGGACCCTTACCAGCAGCAGGTGCTTCACTTGGTCCTCAGTTTTGTTGCTAGCAGGGGCTGTGTCCTGGAGAGAAAAGGCAGAGGGGCAGGATGAGTGCCAGGGCTGGCAGCTGGGAGAGGCCCTGGGGGCAGCAGGCAGCGGTCAGGGCCAGGCTGGGCTGTGTGTCTCTTACCACGCTGCTCGCAGAGGTGTCGAGAGGCAGGACCTTCATGGCCAGGGGCATGCTCATCATCGTCATCTTCGTCTTGCTCACCGACTTGGCACCTGCAGAGGAAGGAGCACTGTGAGTGACACCAGGCTGGGTGGTCCGGATGTGACCCATCCCCTCCTCCCAGCCATGCCACCACCACACTGGTGCCCGGGGGGGTGGGGGGGTGGGGGGCAGTACTGACTGGCAGGCAGCTTCCTCTGCAGTGCCTCCAGCTGCAGGGTCTGGGAGGTCTTGGTCAGCTTGCTGATCTGCCCGTTCTGCTGGTAGACGAAGTAGATGGTGACAGCCTGGCCAGCGATCAGCAGGGCCACCAGGATGGACAGGGTGGAGAGGGCGGCTTTGCGGCCCAGCCCAGACCTGTGGGACACGGAGAAGGAGCTCAGCCCCAGCCTGGCAGCAGGAGATGCCCCCCTACCCTGCCCTCACTGCTCCCCAACCTGCCCTCCTGCAGCCTGCATCACCCCAAACACCCCCTCCCCGGGGCGGGGGGGACGGGGACAGGGGGGTTGCAGCCAGACAAATGCAAATCGCCCCGTCGCGGGGTGCAGAAGTGAAATCTCGGTGTGAAGGTCCCTCCTCCGTCACCGGGGGAACCGAAACCCACTGCGGGGGCGGGGGGGGGCGGGGGGGGAAGCGGGCGGCGGGGCGGGGGGTGTGGGTAGTTATCTGGGGACCATGTGGGCACAGGGGGGCTGCCAGGGCGTTTTGGGGCACAGCATTGCTCTGGGCATTGCCTTCTGTGGGACGATGAAGCCACCTCATGGGTCCCAGGGGGGTGTGAGGGGGAGGAGGGGGGGTGTGGGGGGGAGGAGAGGGGGTGTGGGGGGGGGAGGAGAGGGGGGGTGGGGGGGGAGGAGAGGGGGGTGGGGGGGGGAGGAGAGGGGGGTGTGGGGGTGTGTGTGCAATGGACACAGCTCACGGGATGCCGGACTACACTGAATTTGTACAGTTTTGTGCCAAAAAGCAGAGGTGCGGGGCAGCCCCCACGGGGGGGCGGGGGGGGGCACAGCCCCCGAGTGCCGAGGGAAGGCAAAGCCGAGCACCCCCTGGGCACCAGCCCTGCTGGTGCAGGGGGATCCTCCCCGGGCCGGATCCTGCCCCCCCCCGGGGTGAAGGGGGCACTGGGGGGGCTCCGCTGCCCCCCGGGGCGGGCAGCCCTGAGCGCTGCCGGCGGAGTCCGGAGCCGGGCTCGCTCCGGGGATGTCTGCCCGGCCACTGATGACGTCAGCGCTCCCTGGCTCCTGATTGGCTGGAAGTGTTGGGGGGGGCCCCAAGGGCGTTGGGGTACAGGAGTTGGTTGGGACAATGGGGGGTGTCCCCACAAAGCTGGCTGGGCTCTGAGTCTGCACTGTGCCCTCTCCCACCCCTGCGTGTCCCATAGCCATGTCACCAGCCCTCCAGCCCCACAGCCACGCTGTGCTCCTGTCTCCCCATGGCCACACCTTGAGCCCCACAGCCCCCCCCTTGAGCCCCACAGCCCCCCCTTGAGCCCCACAGCCCCCCCTTGAGCCCCACAGCCCCCCCTTGAGCCTCACAGCCCCCCCTTGAGCCCCACAGCCCCACCTTGAGCCCCACAGCCTCCCCTTGAGCCCCACAGCCCCCCCTTGAGCCTCACAGCCCCACCTTGAGCCCCACAGCCCCCCCTTGAGCCCCACAGCCCCCCCCTTGAGCCCCACAGCCCCACCTTGAGCCCCACAGCCCCCCCTTGAGCCCCACAGCCTCCCCTTGAGCCCCACAGCCCCACCTTGAGCCCCACAGCCCCACCTTGAGCCCCACAGCCCCACCTTGAGCCCCACAGCCTCCCCTTGAGCCCCACAGCCCCACCTTGAGCCCCACAGCCCCACCTTGAGCCTCACAGCCTCCCCTTGAGCCCCACAGCCCCACCTTGAGCCCCACAGCCCCCCCTTGAGCCCCACAGCCTCCCCTTGAGCCCCACAGCCCGCCCTTGAGCCCCACAGCCTCCCCTTGAGCCCCACAGCCTCCCCTTCAGCCCCGCCAAGTCCCTGGCTGCCCCAGAGATGCAGTGACCACCCCCACAGCCCCATAACCACCCCACGCCCCCACCTGCCCCACAGCCTTGCCTTCTACCATGGCCACGCCATGGCCCCCTTGGCTCCACAGTGCCCGTGGCTGCAGCCTGAGCCCCAGCCTCTGCCCCAGCACCGCTCCGTGTCCCCTCACCCAACTGGATCCCCTGCCACCCCATGGCCACGCCATGCCCCCTCCACCCCCCATCCCCATCGCGCCCGCTTCGCCCTCCCGTGCCCCCTTGACCCCACAGCCCCATGCCCCCCATGGCCCCACAGCACCTCTGGGTGTCCCTGAGCACGCGGCTGCCGCGGTCGGAGATGAGGTCCCGCTGCTCGTCGGCCATGGCTTCGCTGTCAGCACCCCGGTGGCAATGAGCACCCCGAGGGCCGCGGCTGGAAATACCCCCCCTGGGTCCCCACCCTGCCCCAACACCCTCGGGGGGGGGGGGGCCCAAAAACAAAACCACCCCATTGGCTGCCGGCTCCTTCATCACCTGTTGCCAGGCAGAGCTCTGCTTGGCACGTCTCTGGTCCAGAAATGATGCTGGGTCTGGCCATGGGCACCACAGCTGCTTCGTGGGGCATCGCTACCCCCCCGCTGCCATGGGGGGGTCACAGCCCCATCACACACAGTGCCATGAGCCTGGGGGGTCTGGTACCTTGGGTGGGTGGGGGGCAAGAAGTGGGATATGGAGTAGGGAATGGGGTGCAGAGCTGGGATGCCACAGGGAGGGTTCCCCACACCCAAGGCTGATAAAGACCTTCCATGGGGGCTGGTGTTTGGGGTACACCCCTTCTTACTCACCTTCCTCACCAGGAGAAAGCCATGCTTTGCCCAAACCTCACTCTGAGGGCCACTCTGGACCTCCCCTTGCTCCCCCCTTGGGTGTGGGTGCTTGGACAGCACCTCCTGAGGTGAGGGGGTAACAACTAAAGGGTTGCTAAGTGTTTTCAAGCCCCCCCTCCCTCTTACATCAACCCCTCACCCTGCCTGGGTCTGCTCCAGGGTGCTGAACCCCCAAACCCAAGGGAGGAGAAGCAGCCCTCAAGGTGGGTCCCCATCCTGCCCAGTGCTACGCAGAGGAGAGCACAAGGAGGTTCAGCCAAAAGTGAAATCAAAAGCCACATGCCTGGCGTCACCAGGCACCAGGCACAGCTCCCTGCACACAGAGCCAGGGCCAGAAAGCAGCAAAGCTCAGGGCTGCTTTCTCCAGTGATCCCATTCCTTCCCAGGACCAGTCCCGGAGTCATCCCACCCTGGGGAGAGCAGGGATGAGAAACAATCCAAACCAGTTCCAAGGAGCGGGGCAGGGTCTCCCAGCAGATGCTGTTTCTGGAAGAGCAGGAGCTGGTGGGATGATGCTCCAGCTTCCCAGGGGGAAATGGCAGCCCCCATGGAGGGGAAGGGGTGCAGAGCCTGGTCCTGGCCCAGGCTCATGCCAGTTCCCTAAGGGGAACTAATCAAAAGCCATGGGGCACCCAGGGGCGCACAGACCCCTGCCCAGGGTGCCCATCAGCCTCACCCCAGGCTACCCAGGTCCCCAGCTCCTGCCCCCACCTGTGTTCCTCCTGTTTTTGAAGACAAATAACTTATCTGCTGCTCTTTAGGTGATGCTGCATTTAGAAACCATCTGAGAGGGGGTTGAAACCTAAGAAAAAATAGGAAAGGAAAAAAGAGTACATAAACCATTCCCTGATTTTTGGGTTCTGCCCTTGGCAGGCCCTGGAGGAGCTTGGGGGACACAGGTTGTTCTCATGCTCAGCTCCTGGCTGGGGCTGCAAGCCCCCAGCCCCAGGAACACGGTGCAGACCCACCCCCTCACCAGCCTCAGCCCTAAGGGGAACTAAGGAAAATCTGAACAGGAACTCAAAAGCAAAACCCCTGAGATTCCATGGAGCTGGGGCTGGCTGCAAACCACAAACACAGTCACTAAACAGGGGGGCTGGGGTGGGGGAAAGCCCAGCTTCCCCCCATAGGCTGGCTGAGCCCCCAGCCCCCCCAGCCCAGTGAGGGGCTGTCAGCACCCAGTTAGCCCTCACTCTGCAAACAGACATTTCCATTGACTGGTTTGGGTGGGAAGGGACCTCAGAGCCCCCCAATCCAACCCCCCTGCCATGGGCAGAGCCATCCCCCCACACCAGCCCAGGGTGCCCAAAGCCCCATCCAGCCTGGCCTTGAACCCTGCCAGTGATCTGGGCAGCCCCAGCTTCTCCGGGCAGCCTGTGCCAGGGCCTCTCCCCCTCCCAGGGAAGATTGTTTCCCCCACATCTAACTTCTTGGGTCTTCCCCCTCACCCCCCCCACCCTTCTGCACAGGACTGTGGCATCCAAAGCGTTTTGGAGCCTGTAAACTGGATTTGCTGGGA
Organism: Laterallus jamaicensis coturniculus; assembly: GCA_022605575.1. Lineage (NCBI taxonomy): Eukaryota > Metazoa > Chordata > Aves > Gruiformes > Rallidae > Laterallus > Laterallus jamaicensis. Next base: position 14,908,500 of record JAKCOX010000016.1, on the reverse strand, counting down.
AGATGCAGAACCTGCTACAGAGCAGCGTTCCTCCCACCTCACCCCCCCTCCTTCCCCAGCCTCAGGACCCAGTGCAGGATCAGCCCCACGCTGTCACCCACCAGGTTTCACGAACAACATGACACCTGTGTGTCCAGCAGGGAGCAACACGCAATTCAATATATGAATTTTAGGTGAAGCCATTTATGAGGTGAAATCCCACAGATTCTAGACCTTTCTTGCTGCAAACGTGGCAAGCTAAAAAACTGCTAATTGGTTACACACACTGGTCACACCATATTGATTGGTTAGTAACTATAACGAGCTCTGATAAACCTATCTTATAGCTAAACATCCTTAGTTTACCTTTAATACCTAAAAGCATCCCCACACCTGCTGTGTTGACCCTCTTGTTATGGTTGGTTCCTAACATGTTCCGTTACTCCCAAATACCTTCCCATCACTGCTTCTTGGTTTAGGGCAGCCTGTACCCCTGTCAGCAAGGCTGCTGTGTTTTGAGAATGTGATTATGATGATCCTCTCAGCATGAGGAACTTTTCCTGTCTCATGGGAACAGAAGAATATTGTCAGGGCCTAAATCTTGGGAGAAGAGAGCTAGGCCGCACGCAGGCCTGCTGCCTTCCCTGACACACACCATGACAGAAGGGTGGGAAAGGAGTTGTCTTTTTGGGGAAAAAGAAAGCATGTGGGGCAAGGAGCATGATCAGGACCTGCCCCATCCCAGGGGCCTCGACCCAAGGGTGCAGAGGGATTATTGGAAGCAGGGAGGTGGAAATAACCCCCGGGGCATTCACCTGAACCCATTCCTTACCAGCCCAGCCGTCTCACAGCCCTCAGCCCCTGCAGAGACCAGCCTGGGTGAACAAACACACACTCCCCAGTGCCTGTCAGACACCCTTGGCAGCACAGGGTGGGTCAAAGCCAAGGACAGGAGCCATGAAACCCACCCATGGGTTAGCCAGGGGAGCTTTTCCCTGTGGATAGCCCCAGGACAGACACCAGCCAGACAGACAGCTCCCTGCGAGTTTCTCTTCCTCATTCGCTGTTTCTGGCTGGGGGATTCACACTGACACAGGAAGAGCTCTCAGAGCTGCCAGGTTGGTTCAGAAACAAAAGGAGTTCTTGCTACTTCCTGTCCTAAGGAACCTGCTCTGGCAGGGGGGTTGGACTCAATGATCTCTGGAGGTCCCTTCCAACCCCTACAGTTCTGTGCTACTAACATGCAGCGAGCCCAGGGAAGGCTCTGCCCAGACAGCCCTGCACACCCCATAGAGCTCCTGCTTCCAAAAATTAAGAGCTAATACAGCAAATTCACCTTCCTGCACCTGGCAGAGCTCCTGGTGCCTGTGAAAGCTGCCCCAGAAATCCTCCCTGGGAGAGGGTACACCACGCAGGGCAGTAGGTTTGGGATCACAGAGCATTACAAGTTCAAAGGGACCTTGACAGATCATCTGGTCCAACCCCCCTGCCAGAGCAGGATCACCCAGACTAAACCACACAGGAACACATCCAGGTGGGTTTGAATGTCTCCAGAGGAGGAGACTCCATGACCTCTCTGGGCAGCCTGTCCCAGGGCTCTGTCATCCTCACAGGGAAAAAGTTCCTCCTTATATTCACACAGAACTTCCTCTGCTCCAGCTTGCACCTCTTGCCCCTTGTCCTGTCACTGGTATCACTGAGCAGAGCCTGGCTCTGTCCTTCTGACTCTCACCCTTTACATATGTATAAACATTAATAAGGTCACCCCTCAGTCTCCTCCTCTCCAAGCTAAAGAGGCCCAGCTCCCTCAGCCTCTCCTCATAAGGAAGGTGTTCCACTCCATCACCTTGGTGTCCCTGCACTGGGCTCTTTCAAGGAGTTCTGTGTCCTTCTTGAGCTGAGGGGCCCAGAACTGGACACAATATTCCAGGTGTGGCCTCAGCTCCTGGCCAGACATGAAGATCCCAGCTGGTGCTTCAGCCACCTCCTGCCCAGAGCCGAGCGATGCCGATGCACCACGGGGCTCACCCACAGCCCGGCCCCTGCTGCACAGGGGAACCCAAGGAAAAGCCACTTCTGACCCTGTGCCCTGGGAGCAGCACTGAGCAGACACCTTCCCTCTCCCTGAAACAGGGGCAAGCTGTGCCAGACAGCCACACTCTGCCTTGGTGGGCAACAGAAAGGAGCTAGACCCGAGCAGGAAGCATGGTGAACTGCACACAGAGACACCATGGGGCTGTACTTTGTACTGCTGCCAAGGTGCTTGTCACAGAATGGTTTGGGGTGGAAGGGACCTTTAAAGGTCACCCAGTTGGACTGTCCTGCCACGAGCAGGAGCATCTTTATTGAGACCAAATTGCTCAGAGCCCCATCCAACCTGGCCTGGAATGTTTCCAGGGATGGGACATCTACCACCTCTCCAAACAACCTCTTCCAGCACCTCACCACCCTCAGCACAGAACCTTTCATCCTTCTATCAAGTCTGATCTCCTTTTAATGTAAAACCTTTCCCCCTTGTCCTGTGGCTACAGGCCCTGGTGAAGAGTCCATCCTCATCTGTCTTCCAAGCCCCTTTAAGCATGGAAAGGGCACAGGGCCTCTTCCAGCAGAGCTTTCCCCCACACTGACCCCACAGAGAAGCCACACGGGCATCACCTGGGACAAAGTAACACCCACAGCAGCACCTGGCTTCATCACACCAGAGAGCAATTAAAGAAATCCTGGGCTAGAGCTGCTGATGACACACCACAGCTCTGCCCCCCCAGCTCCACCTTGGCTGAGCCACAGCCTGGTTCATGCTTTCAGCACCCTCTCTACACAGACTTCAAAGGACACTCTGAGTACAGGAAAGCAGCCATTTGAACAGCAAATACCACACTTTGACAGGGAACGTTTTCCATGGCCACATATAAAATTGCAAATAAAACACCATGGCTGAGCCAAGGGAAATGCTGGCTTAGGAACATCTGTCCAGGCAGAGATTTTTCTTTCCACAGAAAGGGGAAGTCACGCATTAAACAACAGTTTGCAGAAAAAAACAGCAGCAGTTAGGCTTGCTCACAGGCCCAGCTTTCTTCTCCACAGCAGGGACTCCTCCAAGAGATCATGACTCATTTTGAAACCACAACCATCCACGTAGTTTTTTTGCTAGGAAGCATGGTGACTTCAGTTCAGCCAGCCTGGCTTCCTGGGCTGTGAGACTCAGCCCCTTCAGCTACGCAAGAGCGCTCGAGAATTGAAGATCAAGCTAGGCAAGAGCACAGCAGCGTGGATTCAACCCAGCTGAGTGAACTCCACCAGAACACAGCCTGCTTTGAGGGTGCAGCACCTCTGTGTGAAGGTTCCACCCTCAAAGCAGTCTCTGTTCTCTAAGGCACCTCTGCTGTGAGGCAAGGGAGGCTCAAGCAGTGGGCAGGAATCCCCCACCAAGGGTTGGGGAAGAGCCCACACAAAATCAGAACGGGTCTCAAGGCTGGAGGCAGCCCTTGTGCCAGGGCCCAGGACACCACAACGCTGCTGCTCTGCTGCCTGTCACCACTGGGTGTAAAGGTACTCCTATTTGCCATAGGATTGAAGGTTTATCAACCAACTCTAATAACCATCACTTGAACCTGACCACAAGTATTCCTGGAGAAAGATTTTAGCAGCTCTACAAGCTCATCACCAAGAGTCCCACTAACAGGACGTGACTGCCACAGAGGAGAAGCACACCACGTTGCAGGCACCACAGGACAGCACAGCACCAGCCTGCGTCACAACAGGCACCGCACTGTGAGGGCTCCCAGCAGCATCTCACAGGAGGAACTTGGACAATCCCACCTCTCAGGCTGCGGCAGCCATGGCTAGTTTAACTACAGGATGAAGAACCTTGACAGAGCCAATGGGATCCTGGGGGCATCAGGAGTGTGGCCAGCAGGTCACAGGAGGAGATCCTCCACCTCTGCTCTGCCCTGGTCAGGCCCCACCTGAGCCTGTCCAGTTCTGGGCTCCCTGGGATAAAAAGGACAGGGATCTCCTGGAGAGAGTCCAGAGAAGGGCTATGAAGATGATGAAGGGCCTGGAACATCTATCCTATGAGGAAAGGCTGAGAGAGCTGGGGCTGTTCAGCCTGGAGAGAAGAAGACTGAGGGGGGACCTAATCAATGTTTATAAATATCTTAAGTATGGGGTGCAGGGGGAATTGGCCAGCCCCTTTTCAGTGTCTGTGGGGACAGGACAAGGGGCAATGGCTGCAAGTTGGAGCACAGGGAGTTCCACACCAACATGGGGAGGAACTTTTCCCCAGTGAGGGTGAGGGAGCCCTGGGACAGGCTGCCCAGGGAGGTGGTGGAGTCTCCTTCTCTGGAGAGATTCAAGACCCATCTGGACGCCGACCTGTGCAGTATGAGCTGGGGAGCTGCTTTGGCAGGGGGTTGGACCCCAGGAGCTCTGGAGGTCCCTTCCAACCCCTACAACTCTGTGATTAACCAACTGTGCTACCCAAGTATTGTACACCCACAAGTCTCCTCGTGGGTCTAAAATCCTGCTCCAGGTAAGGAAGTGACAAAACCAGGAGCGACTCCAAAGCAAAGAGATCTAGGGGCAGAGAGCACTGGCAAAGGTGGAAGCAGGCATTCATTCCAGCTTGTAGCAGCACAGTCCATGACTAAAATGAGGAGCCCCTTTTCTAAATACCTCTGGAAGTATCTGAAACAGCAGCTGAGAGAGCTGTGATAGCTTTTAGCTTTCCTGGTGTGTACTCCAAAGCACCTTGGCTACAGCAGTGGGTACCCATCCAAAGCAGAAGCCCAGCTTCAGAGGAGAAGCCACTCATGGATGGAATTAAACCAAAGCCACTCAACCTCTGGGCACGCCTGGCTGAGGAAACACACAGCAGAGGTTTAAAATGAGCTTTAATAACCAAAGGTGCAGCATTGTTCACAGACGACGTCCACGGCGACCGCCCTTCCTGCGAGTGCTGTCAGATGGGATGGGGGTGACGTCCTCTGTGGGGAGAGCAAACACACTGTTACTTCCCTGAGGTACCCCAAGAAACTAAGAGGGCCCAGCCACTGAACCCCAACAGTCACCCCGATGTCCCACAGCTGCACCACAGGATCCCCACACTGGCAAAGCAAACATCCTACGGGGGTGAGGTGTTTCTGAGCTCACAGAGTTTCTGCTTATGAAGCAGAAATCCCCATGAGACAGGACAGCCAGCGCCTTTCCTAAGAAACAGAGGGTGTTTGATTGAACTTTCAGAGCAGCCACCATCACCGCTTCTTGTGACTCCCCTACAATGCCATGGACTCCCCCTCATACAGCTGGAGGAACATAAGTTACCGCCTGGAAGTGAGACCAGCACAATGTTTTTAGGGGACAGAACGGCTCTGGCACAAACGCTGTTATGTCAGAGGAGCGTCAGCATCCTGCGGCGCAGCTGGGTTTCTCTCTCAGACAGACACCCGGTTACTGAAGCCTGTCCACGCCACCTCCTGGTCAGACGGCAGCTGCTCACATCGAGTCGCACACCCACAGCGCCGTGTGACAGGCCAGGCAGGACACAGGACATCCGGAGGCAAACCTCACAGCCCAGCAAAGCGCCTTCCCCTGCTCCCTTCCCTATGTAACCTCCCCGGAACTGGTGCTCTGGTGTAAGCTGAGTTAAACGCAGCAAGGCTGTGCACTGGTACACTGTGACATGGTGCCCAGCTGTCACTTTCCCCATCACTCACCGATGCGGCCGATCTTCATTCCAGACCGAGCCAGAGCTCTCAGGGCTGACTGGGCACCAGGTCCTGGAGTCTTGGTCCTGGAGGAAAGAACCAGAACCCATCATCCCTTAGAGGACTCACAAGTTGAACATAGTTCACAAACAACTGACAATGTTAAAATGACGGTTTCCCCACCCCAAAACATCCAGGTACCAGAGCTTGCCCACCTCCTGTCCCCAGAGCACATCAGCCACCAGACATGTGCTGCCCTGCCATTCCAAGGTAAGACATATCCATGCTGACAGCACCTCCACTACTGGGTAAGTAGGAGCACACCCAGCTCCAGCCAAGACACCCGTTCTGGGGGAGCTCCAGCTGCTCAGTGAGGTATGACACCAGTCACTAGTGACAGGCACCCTTTGGGCCAAGCTTAAAGACAAGTTCATCAGTAGATGCACCAAGGAGGCAGCAGAAAGAAAGGATGTGGGGCCATATGGCACAGTTTAAAGACCAGACACATCTGCTGGGAATGCTGGGCCCAGCCCCTCCAACGTACCTATTGCCACCTGTAGCACGGAGCTTGATGTGCAGGGCAGTGATGCCCAGCTCCTTGCACCTCTGGGCAACATCCTGCGCCGCCAGCATAGCCGCGTAGGGAGAAGACTCATCTCGGTCAGCCTTCACCTTCATGCCCCCAGTCACACGGCAGATGGTTTCCCTGCAATGGCATTTAAAGAGTGCCCTTTAAAAAGTGCCCTTACTCTTCCCTCCCCACCAACCAGCTTCTGGGTACAGACAGAACCTTTTCACAGAATCACAGAGTCGTAGGGGTTGGAAGGGACCTCCAGAGATCATGGGGTCCAACCCCCCTGCCAAAGCAGCTCCCCAGCTCATACTGCACAGGTCGGTGTCCAGATGGGTCTGGAATCTCTCCAGAGAAGGAGACTCCACACCCCCTGGGCAGCCTGTCCCAGGGCTCCCTCACCCTCACTGGGGAAAAGTTCCTCCCCATGTTGGTGTGGAACATCCTGTGCTCCAATTTGCAGCCATTGCCCCTTGTCCTGTCCCCACAGACACTGAAAAGGGGCTGGCCAATTCCCCCTGCACCCCATACTTAAGATATTTATAACCATTGATTAGGTGCCCCCTCAGTCTTCTTCTCTCCAGGCTGAACAGCCCCAGCTCTCTCAGCCTTTCCTCATAGGATAGATGTTCCAGGCCCTTCATCATCTTTGTAGCCCTTCTCTGGACTCTCTCCAGGAGATCCCTGTCCTTTTTATCCCAGGGAGCCCAGCACTGGACACAACACTCCAGGTGGGGCCTGACCAGGGCAGAGCAGAGGGGGAGGATCCCCTCCTGTGACCTGCTGACCACACTCCTCCTGATGCCCCCCAGGATCCCATTGTCTCTCTCAGCCCCAGGGCACACTGCTGGCTCATGGCCACCCTGTCACCCACCAGCACCCCCAGGTCCTTCTCCACAGAGCTCTTCTGCAGCAGGTCACCCCCAGCCTGTCCTGATACATGTGGTTGTTCCTCCCCAGGTGCCAGACTCTCCACTTGCTTTTGTTGAATCTCATCTGGTCTCTCCCTGCCCAGCTCTCCAGCCTGGCCAGGTCTCTGGATGGCAGCGCAGTGTCCTGCCTGCCAGCCACCCCTCCCAGCTCTGGATCATCGGTGTACTGTGTCAGTAAGATGCCAATCCAGTACCTTGAACACAATACTCATCACAGAGGAGCACACCAAACCACCCTGTCTACATTCACATACACACATCATCTGATACAGGTCAGCTGCTGCTCAAGATCTTTGGTAAAGCCTCTGGCCCAACCTAATCTGTGGTTTCAAAACCCAAGAAGCCAGGTACTGCAGCAAAGGGACCAGTGTTCAGTACTTACTTGCCAGAGAGATCAGTCACGTGGACAAAAGTGTCATTGAAGGAAGCAAAGATATGGCAGACACCAAACACATTTTCTCCTTCAGCAACCTGAGGTCCCAAGCTGATGACCTGTTCTTCCTTCTTCTCCTTGCCCTTACGAGGTGCCATTTCTGAACGCAAAAAAGAGAGGGAAGTATAAGCAAGGGTAGACTTCTCAACATTCTCTTGGATTTAATGAAATTCTCTGCTGCTGCAACCTTTTACCAAGCCACATAATTGGGTTAGCAACAGTAAAATACAGGTAGAACTCAAGCTTCTTAAAAGCCCCAACAGTACCAGCTTTGCTGCATGCTGGCAGACACTCTGCCACTCACAACTGTTCATCAGAGTCCTGAAGACTTGAAAAGCCAGAATCTAAACTCACTAGGCTTGGGGACTGTTAAGTAGGTACTCTTTGTTGCAGCACTGGGCACACAGGGCATCACTCCTCCTATTGTGCCCACCATTTGAAGTAAAATCTCTCCTATTTATACAGATTAATTATAGGGATTCATTGTCATTTGTAAGAAAAGGCAGGTCTGTGCAAATTATTTCCAGGAAGCCATTTACATTAGCTCTTTGCAGATAGAGCATACTCAGTGACACTCAGGGGGTCTTCTGGTGGTCTTCAGGGATGAAGGCTGAATGTCTTTCCCTCAGTGAACCTTTACCTTTTCCTTCTGTGCCTGCTCATTATGTTTTTCTCCACGGCCTCAAAAACACACTTCTGCACAAACTAGTTAGGAACCCCTTTTAGCTGAAAACAAGATATACCCTGTCTCTTAATTGGTTATTGGTCTCATTATTTATTACTTCTGCATCTTCACTTTCTTTATCTTCAAGGCTGTTCCACTGTTAGTGGTAAATTTTGTAACTACTCCAGCAAAACAGCTCAAACAGTGATAGCCATAATCCACTAACATCCAAAACACACAAATACTTTCTATTCTCCTTAAAGCTATATTAATTAATTGTCTCTTAAGCTAAATCTATATGAATCTATCCAGTATTATTATGCAGTACTCAATCAGTCTCCAGCTACACGCCACAGCAGGAGCTACCCAAGCTGTGCTTCATGGCAGCTGGCATCCCCAGGCACCACTGCAGCAGAGCACAAGGGAGTCCCTTTGCTTGATAATCAGAAACCCTGAGAACTTCCTCCTGCTCATTTAAGTGTCCTTATGGGAACAGAATACCCAACCAATTATGAAAGACCCAGGTACTGTCACAGAACTCTGACTCTCCAGTTCCCAAGTACTAGCTTGGGTTCTTAGACATTGCTGGTCTCCTAACTGGGGATAGCCCAGTAAGTTTTCATCCTCTGAAGCTTACACCTAGCTATGGAAAGGAGCAAACACAGCACTCAGCAGGTCAGACAGCTGGGGATCCTGCGTGGCTGCAGCTGGAGCACAGGAAGGCAGCTCTCTGGAGCACTCTCCTGCCAAACACCAGCACTTCGCACAAGAAAAACAACTCCGTTATGGAAATTAACCCAGGCGTGACTTCCAGCCACTGCCATAGCCCGGCGGTCCCCTCTCCACAGGGAGCACCCAGCCCCAACCGCTCCTCAGGCCCGCCACGGCCCATCCACCCCCTTCCCGACCGGCGGCTCCACGGAAACGACCGGCCCCGCGATACCCGCCCCACGCAGAGAACGAGCGCCGCCATCAACCCCCAAACAACGCGCCCGCTGCTCCTCGGCGCCCACCTGAGGCCGCCTCGGCTGCTCAGGGCCCCGCGGGCAGGAGGCGGCCCGCATCCCCGGCCCAGGGCCCAGCCGCGGCCCGGCACCCCCAGTCCTCGGCCCGGCCAGGCCCGGCCAGGCCCGGCCAGGCCCAGCCGCCCTCCCCCAGCATGCAGCTGCTCCAGCCCCGGCTCGCCCGCGGCCCTAGCGCCCCGCTCCGCCCGCCGCGCCGGGCAGAGAGCCGCGGGGAGCCCGCGGAGGCAGGCGGGGAGCCCGCAGCCAGCCGCGGGCCAGCGGATGGCGCCGGATGCGCCCCAGCCCCGCGCTCACCTGCGCGTCTCCTGCGAGGGCCGCCGAGGAAAGGAAGCGGCGGGGTCAGGGGGCGGAGGTCACCGCCGCTCACCCGGAAGGGATAGCGGGAGGCGGCTGAGCGCGGCCGGCAAAGCGGCGTTCCGCCGATCGCAGGGCTCTGCGCTCACCCCGGCCCCGCCGCGAAGCCGTAACGGCGCTCCCGAGGCCAAGCCGGGCCCGGTCTCCAGGCTGCCGCGGCCGCCTCCGCCGGGTGTCCCCTCCCCCCCCAAAGATGGCGGCGCCGCGCGGCCGGGCTCCCTGCCCAAGATGGCGGCGGCAGCGGAGGCGGCGCTGCCCGCCGGGGCTGTGGGGCGAACCGCTTTAAAAAGCGGCTGGAGGAGAAACCGTGCGGTGCCAGCGTGCGGCCCGCTTCCTCCCGGCATGCGGCCGGTGCTGCCCGGGCTGCGCTAGAGCCAGGCCGAGGCACAGAACCCCCCCCTTGTGTGTGTCTGGGCAGCTCAGGCAGCAGCCCGGCCTGAGAGGAGATGTGCCTGTCAGGGGGTACGCGGAATTGGAGTCTGTGGAAGCCTGGAGCGGTGTAAAGAGCTGACCGGAGGGGTTTCAGGGCACGTTCTCTGTCGGGAGGTCAGGCCCCTGACGTGTGGTGTGGGCTCTGCAGCTCCGAGCGATGGCAGAGGGACTGCCTCCTGCAGCCGTTAGCTGGGGCATCTGTGTCGCTGCCACAGCAAGCAGAATGTACATTTGTAACGTTTCACTTGAAGAAACTCCAGCGAGTGGACATTTTCTGGCTCCAAAATGGGGTGTTTTAGGGGAGCATCCAGGTGCCCAGCGAGGCTGATGCCTTTCAGGGTATCTTTTCCTTTCCCTGGGTGAGCATCCCCAGGCCCCAAACCTCTCAGCTGATGTCAAGGAGAAGAGGTTGGTCTATAAGGCTCCCACTCCCCTCTGCTGGGTTTCTCCCCCAGGAAAGCTCTCTGCGCTCATGGGTGTCACTGTAACACCTGTCTTGACCCCGTGGGTCACCCTTGCCTGCTTCACCCTTCATTAGCAGTTCTCAGCTGCATCAGGGATCTTCCTGTTTAGATATTGAAGGAGAGGCTTTCAAAACACACGTCAGTGGGACTGCTGTAATTCCAGCCGGGGCTCCAGTGAGGCTACTGAGAAGGAAAGGGCTTGCTGTGTCTGAGTGCTGCAGAGGTCAGCCTGCATCAGCCCCTGTGTGCCATGGTGACTGTGGGTGACCCAAGAAGGAGCTGTGGGGACGGTGAAGGGTGTGCAGGCACCCTGAGCCAGGTAGGGTAGGTTTCTCCCTAAGGAGCTACGCGTACAGGGCAGTCTGTGATGTTCTTCCATGAAGCTTGCACCAGTCTACAGGTATTCCTCTGGATCAAGTGCAAGCCAGGGGCAAGGAAACACAGCAGAACAGGCTGAAATTACCAGGTGAGCTTCTTAAAAAAAAACAAACCAACAAAACGCCCAAAAGCAAACAACCAACCCAGTGCTTCAACACCCAACACTGCCCTTAGCCCAAAGTAGCTAGGAGGCAGGCTGTTCCCATTCCCTTCAGCCTCTGTGAGTGATGGGGCTTTCTCCACTCCCTGGGACAGATATTTCACTGGCTCTTTGCTTTGCACCAGCTGTGATGTGCCTGCAAGGGAACTGCCAGCCCTGCAAAACATTCCTGGGCCCTGACCAGGCTGTCCTAGATGCTAAGGACAGCGCTGAGGACCTTCCCAGGCTGGGATGAGCGAGAAGAGATGAATGGGGCAGAGTCTGGAAGGTCTGCATCCTCCAGCCTGGCCAGGAAGGATTCTCAGGCCACAGTGGGGTCAGTGTCAGAGGCGACAGTGTATTTGGTTTGAGAAATCCCCCAGATTTAGTTCCTTAATGGGTAATTAACATTCCAGCTGCTCCTTGATAATAGCCTCTCCAGCCCATGGGAAACCCCACAGACAGAGTGACGCTGCAGGCGGATTTCATAACTCAGCCGGTGACTAAACAAAAAGGGAGCCTGAGAGCCAAGGAAAATGGAAAGGCTGCTCTTGACCTTCTCTCCTGCCTGGGCTTTGGCCCTGGTGGAAACTGGCACTGACTGAGCAGGGAAGTGACTGGCCTGACATGTGAAGCCCTCAGCTCCGGGCTTCCCGCAAGCAGGAATTTTTGGTACTCAGATCTCGCTGTTTCCGTGGCTTCATCTCATTCCCACGAGCCACCTGAGCCTTGCTGGTGGCCTTGAAACAGGGACAGGAGTTGGAAGAGGCCAAAACTCTTCCCTGGAGAGCTCAACCCTCACCAGCTGCCTGGTACGGAGCAGGATCTGTGGTTGGGGCTGTCGCAGGGCCGGTGGGAACAGCTCCAAGCCGCTCCAAATGGCACCTCTCCTCTAAAAACCCCAGCAAACAGAAACACAGGACCCTGAACACAGCCTTTCACAGGTTAAAAAAAGGAAGAAAAAGCCTTTCTGTTCATTTTTAAGGCTGTCTTTAGCTTCAGAAAGGCACTTTGTGCATGCACACATGTAAAACGATGTGTCAGAAACAAGCATTAGAAGATTAAAAAAAGAAATCTCCAGCGCTGAAGTTAAAGCACTTAAGGAATTGGCAGGGACTTCAAGAGCTGGTTTCTGGTCCTAATGAAGCTGGGGGAAGTGCTGCCATGGACTTCAAGGGGACCATAATTTGGCTGTAACTCAGTAGGAAGCTGAGTTGGTGTTGATTAATAAATTGGAGACAACGTGGAGGAAAGCTGCTCAGCTTCTCTCTGACAGATGTGCTGAAGAAGAGCCTGGAAGTTACAGCGGCCAGGAAAGGAACCGGTTTCCTTTGCATTTGCAAAGAAGATTGGGGGGGGGGGGGGAGTGGGGGAGGGAAATACCTTGTTTGAAATGGTAGAGCTGGTATTAAAAAATCCCAGGGCTTTTCTGAGCAGCCTTCTGTTTCCAGTGAGTAGGTCATTCTCTTTTTTGCTTAAAAAGAAAAGTATTAGCAAATGCCAGACCAAGCATTCCACAAATCCCTCCCCCCACCCCCCCCCACCCCTCTTTCCCCTCCTTTTTTTCTTTTTCTCAGCTGTAATGATTCAGTGGAAAACTTTACCACTGGAGATTGTGGATTCTGCAGATTGTCCTCAAGAGTTTGGTGCCTTTGATTACTCATTGCTGGCTTTTTGCTGGATGATTTGTGCATGAATCTCCTCTGCTAAAGCTCTGACAGAGGTTAGCGTGGCCTCAGGAAGCTCTTTCCAGTGCAGATACCTTTTTGGGCTGAGTTTGCAAATCACTTAAAGCTGATAAAAACCAATCCCTTTAATACCCTTTACAGGAGCTGGCAGTTGAAAAACTTCCTGTTTGTCCCTTTTTTGTTTTCTGAGCTCTCAAGTAACTTAGGTCTAGGCAAGATACTGGGGGATCTTCAGAGAAAAGGCTTCTGAGGGAAGCGAAATGTTTAAGGATAAGAAGTCTTTGACTTCCCTGAAGGCTTTGGAGTGCTTTTGAAAATTGGCAGCCATAATTGTCTGCAATTCTTTGTGTCTCCTTCCTCACGATTTCCTTTCTTCTTTGCTTTTTCGTTTGTTTATCTGCCTGTTCCATTGGATTGAAATGGCTTCCTTGCCTCCCCTTAAGTCGGAAGCTCTCCCAGAGCAGGGTGCCAAACCCCATCAGACCTTGTGCTGCGTCACATCCCTGGCGTGATGGACACCAAGCTTTGTCCTCGTGGGTTGGAGATGGAACCTGGCAGGGTCTTCTCCATGCGCTGCATCCCTTCTCCTGCAGTGAGGTGGTGAGATGGCCCCAGGAGGCTCTTTATGGCATTCATGGCAGACTGGAGCGTGTTGCCACACGCCAGCAGAGCCCCCGGCAGCCTCTGGAAGGGAGGGCAGGGGCAGGAGCGCTGCTGCTCGGCCGTGTTGGGCTCGTTTTGAGGAATGAAGGGAATTCTGTATGTGCACTTGCAGGTCTAAGGGCAGCCAGACTCAGATGTGTCCTGTGAGCCTGACATGATGTGCTGAACTAACTGGTGCCCCGAAATCACGCCTGGGTTCTGTGGCTGGGGTGAATGGGAAGAACCTGGGATTTGACTGGCTTTGAAAAATGGGGAACGAAGGGTGCGCAGGGGAGAGGGAGGAAAAATTCCCTGTAGGATCCGTCGGGCTGACGCCCCGGGTTCACCACGTGTGCTGCCTGGGATGCCCTTGGGGATACCCCACCGTGCTCACCCCAGGGTGCAGCAGCGGGGGAGCAGGGGCGGGCGCGTCACCGGGTGGGCCATCGCCGTACCCCGGGATCGGAGGGGCTGCCCCCGGGAGCTCCTGGAGATCCCCCGTGCCCCGACCCGAAGGGGGCTGAGGAGCCGGGAGCTGTGCTGGGCAGGGGATGCCCGGAGCGCTGGCTGGAAGGGCAGTCCCGGGGCTGGGGGATGCCGCCGCCCCGGCCTCGGGGCCGTGCCGCCGCACGGGCAGCGAGCCCAGCGCGGCCCCGGGGGCGGTGCCGCCGGGCCGGGCGAGGGGCGGCGGGGGGGCCGGGCCGCGGCGGGGCGGTGCCTGGCCGGGGCGGCGGGCGGGACGCGCCGAGCGGGGCCGGGTCCAGCGGAGCGGGCGGCGGTGGCGGCGGCCTGGCGGAGCGGCGCGGGCCCGGCCGGGCAGGCAGGTACGGGCCGACCGGGGCGGGAGGCGGCGGCGCCGCCGCAGACAAAGAGCGGCCCCGCCGGGCGGCAGCGCGGGCCGGGGCTCGCCGGGCCTTGCGCGGCCGGAGCGGGGGAGCGGGGCTGGAGCGGGGGAGCGGGGCCGGAGCGGGGGAGCCGGGCCCGCCGCCCTTCTCGCCCCCCCCGGGGCGCGGCGGCTCCGCCCGCGCTGACCCTCCCCTCCCCTCCCCTCCCCTCCGGCAAGTCGCTGCGGTGTCCGGCGCCTCTCGGGAGCATCAGGTCGGGGTCGGGGGTCCGGCGGGGCCTGCCCGGAGCGGAGCGGGACCCCGCACGGAGTGCGCGTCGCCCCGAGCGGCCCCGCGAGTCCTCGGCTCCATCAGGCCGCACGGCCCCCCGTGTCTTCCCTCCCTTCCTCCCACCCGTGCGCTGCACTCGGCGGGGGGGCTCCAGAGGAGGAGGCGAAGCTGTGCGGGGTGCCCCCGGGGTGCCCTCGCCCCGCCGCTGCCCGGGCATCCCAGCCCGGCCTTGGTCCCCGCCGTGCCATGGCAGGGATGCTGCCTGCCGCCGGGGCTGAGCTGCAGCAGGGGCAGCGAGGGCGTGGGGACCAAGGCCCCGAGTGTCCCCACTCCGGAGCGGGGTGAGTGGCCGTAGTTAAAAATAATAAAGGCTTGAGGGAGCTGAGTGCGGCCGAGAGCCTCACTGATGGTGCATCCCTTCCCTGTGGCACAGCTGGAGGCTCTGTAAAGCCCCTTATCACTGTCCTATCATTTGCCCGGCCACGGGGGAACTCCTGGGCCTCTCATGCACAGCTGTATTTATTTTTCCCCCCAAAGTCTTGTGGCTTTTTGCCTCCTCCACTGCAGAGGCAAGCTTTCCCCTGCTGATGGGCGCAGCCCGTGGTGCCCGGCGGTACAGAAGTAGTGCCACCTTGGCCACCTTTTGGCATCACCTGTCAGGCTCTGCTTCCCTTGGGGGCTGGTGCTTGCTCCCAGCGCTGATCGGATCCCAAAGCTGTTTGCATCCCAATCCCAGAGCTCTCCCTTCCCGCAGTCCCAGCTAGCTGCCACCACAGCAGTGGGGCTGGTCATCCTCCTGCTGCCAGTGCTCGCAGGGTTGGGAAGCCAGTGCCTTGCAATGCCGCTTTGTCACCGACAGCCTGGAAACAGCAGCTCTCCCTGCAGCAAAGCAGCATCTTTGTTACTTTAATCTCAAGTGTGGTTTTTACCAGGGCTGGGCTGGTGCAGATGGGGAGGCAAGCGACCCCTGTGTCTGCTCCTCTCTTGTGCATGGGGACTGTGGCCGAGGAAGTCATCCTTTTCCAAATAAAACAAGCAGGACGGATTCAATAGGAAATAAGTTCCTTGCTTCTGAGTGAACTTGCTGTGGGTGGAGAAGAAGGAAATTAAACAATAGAAAAAACGTGCAGGTCTTTAGATGGCAGGGAAACAAACCAACCAACCTTGCTGGCCTCTGGTGAGATGGCCAAGCATCTTCCCTTGGCCTGTGTCTGTGCTCCTTTTCGGCAGGGACAGCAAGGACTGTGGAAGTACTCATGTTTCCCACCACCCCTCCGTGTCTGGGGCATCGGTGTAGGGAAGCTGGGACCTCCTGAACTGCCATCCTGCCAGTCCCTAAGCCGCCCTGGTGTGTGCTGTGCCACCTCACCGGCTGCAACCCCTAAATTCACCCCTTCCCCACTGGAGCTGCCAGCACAGATGCTGATGGAAGGCTCACGCATGTGAAGTCTTTCCCTCTTCCTTCACCTTTAGGGAGCTGATGGGTCTGGTCTGGTTGTGTTTGGGTGGGAATGGAAGACCCATGCCAGTCAAACAGGCTTTTTATTACAGGTGGGTTTGGGCTTTCCTCCTTTCTGTGTGGCACTGTCAGGATTCACTAACAGGACATACTTAATGCACTGTTGGTGGTAATTTAAACAAGAAAAAAAGATGCCTCACAAGTCAAAAACTCATCTGGAGTAAAGACAGAATGATTAATATTTTGTTCAGTGACATGTCATGGTGAAGTATTGCAACGCTGAGTGTGTCCCTGCTGCAGAGTGTCACCGGCACCGCCTGCTGCTCTCTGCTGCAGGCTCTGGCTTTTATAACCAGGTTTGGCTTTGGGGCATCACTGGGTGCCTGGGCTGGGACAGAGGGCTGTGGTCCCACCAAACATCCCGTCTCGGAAGCATCTGGCTGGGTGCTGGAGATGAAGCTGCTCCCTTGGCTGTTCGTGCTGTGTGGCTTTCAAGGGGTTTTGTGGGGTTCTGCCTCCTGGATGTGCTTTACTGAGTTGGGGTTTTATTTTTGGCTGTTGAAGCCTGCTAGCATGAGGTTAGGGCTCAGGACAGAGAGAGAAGCAAGATACTAAGCTTCTATGTCTTGTGATGGCTTCATGGCCACAGAGGGCCAGGGTTTCCAATCCATCTCACCAATGGTTCCAGCCCAGCTCCTGAAGGTGCTGTAGGACCTCAGGAGCTGCCTTGGCTTCCTTAGGTGTTTCCAGGCGAGGTGGTGACACTGTTTTGTGCATTTTTACCATGTGCCATGGTCACACGTTGGCTGGTTGGTGGCTTTGGAGCCTGAGATGGGAGAAGGAAGACCCGGGTGGAGGGAAAGCATGGTGCTTCTTTCTGGGATACCAGCTCACAGTCCTCAGGGACTGTAACGACTCAGTGCCCAAGTGCCTACAGGAGATGGTGCCTCCTGCACCCCCCTGCTCTGCTTCTGTGCCCAGGTGTGGGGGAGCAGGGCAGCCCTCCTGCTGGGACCTCTGCAAGGGCTGGGTGAATCACACAGCGTGGACGTGGGGAGAGGGCAGCCTGTAGCTTATGATTCACGTTGTTTTCCTGCACAAGCCACCGACTGTAATGGCAGAGCTTGTGTGAGAGGAATCAATATCGAGCCGTAAATCCCACACGTGACTGCTGGGTGCTGAGGGGGCTGGGGTTGCCACTGCCTCAGTCACCGTGTCCTCCCCAAAAGCAGCAGGACCTTGCTGCAGCCCTCTTCCCAGGGAAAGGGCCAAGATTGCCAGTGCTACCTTCAGGTGGCATGAGCCTTCCTGGGAGGGTTTAGGAAGATCAAGAGGTCCCTAAATATAGGGTACCCCGAGAGGAGCTGCCCAGGTATTTGTGTAAGGGGCACGACCGGAGTTCAGCCCTGCCACCTCCATGGTCCAAAGCCATGGAGATGCAGATTGCCTTGCAGAGACCAAGTCTCTCGCCCAGGGGCTGTGCCCTGTTGTCCCTCTTCTTTCAGGGAACCCAAAATATCTTGGAAATCTCATCACAGATGTAAATTGGCAAGAAAAAGTGGGTTTTGTCTCCCTGAGCTTGGGCATGTTGACAGTTGGATGTACAGCGAGAGGTGTCCCCCTCTCTTGGCTCTCTCCACCACCCAACAGCTCTGGTTCAGAAGGATGGCAGCCCCAGGGTGTCCCTGCTCCTTGGGGCAGCCTGCTGCTCCCTCAGCACTACCTCCTGTGCCTCTGCCTTGACAAAACCCAAATGCCTTCCAGCTACTTGTCAGCATCTTACCAAGCATCCCTCTTCCTTTCCAACCACTGTCTGCTTCTCCACAGCCTTGTACAGCCCTGTGGCCCCAGAGCTTGGAGTCTGAAGCAGCATTTCTGGCTTTAGAGAAAAAAACAGGGATGCATTAAAACCTGTTAATGGCACAGCCCTGAACTATGGCTGCTGAACACAGTCGGTGCCTGAAGCCTGAACACGCAGCTCAGGCCATTTTGTATCTCCTCCAGCAGCCTCGATCCATCCTTTGGCTGCGCTGGCGCAGTGCTGGGCTCGTGGATTTATGTCACAGAGTGGGATCAAGGGAGGGAAGAAGGAGGCTGAGCCTGCTACCCAGGATGGGGATGCTTTGCCTGATGGCTGGGTGGGGACATGGGAGCCCACCTGAGTGGGGAATGTCCCCAGGGAAAGAGGCCAGGAGTGGTGGGGTCCCCTGACCTGGCTGGCTGGTGGTTTGTGTCCTCTTGCTGCCTGAAGGCATGACTTGGTGTGCGTGGGGCAGGCAGTGCGGTGCTGGGATTGGGGGGCAGGTGGGACATCAGAGCTTGGTTCCTTGAGCATTTATTTTGCCTTGAGCCCCCGCAGAGGAGAAGGAGAGGGCAGGGGCTGATGTGGTAACCCAGAGCAGGTGAACTGAAGCAGCAAGCTTCTCATGGAAATGCTGCTTACTTGGTGCAGCCTCAAACACTGATCTGGAAGCAGGGGAGGCAAGGGGCAGCTCGGGTGCCAGCAGCCCCAATGCTGTGCTTGTAGGAGGCTTTCCTGGCAGTTTCTTAGAGGGTCAAAGCAAAACAGATCCTGCAAGTGTCTCCTGTGCTGTGCTCTGCACTCATTCCCACTCTCTGCATCTCCCCGGGCTGGTGAGCATTGTCACCTCTGGAACTTTTTAAGGGCAGCAAGGTTTGCATGCAGAGGTAATGTCTTTTATTAGCCTAACAAATACCTTTAGGAAAAAGCCAGATGTGCTCTTGGGCCTGAGGAATGCCTGCATGTCCAAAATGTGTCAGTTTTTCCATCTAAGTCTGTTGGTCTAATAAAAGATCTGACCTCTGCCTGGCCTGGCCACGACCTTGGAGCGTGTCAGCGCTGGGAGCATCCCACCCATGCATCACTCACTGCCTGGCCCTTCCCAAAGCAGCTCAGAACACGCCTGTGGTCACACCAGCGCTTACCTGCTTCCTAACTCAGTGCTGGCTGTGAGCACCCAGCCTGGGGGTGTTTGGGGCTCCCAGTGGGGTCTGTCCTGGCTGACCATGCAGGAAGCAGAGCTCGGCTGCGGCTCAGCAAAGCATCAGGACATCAGGAGGGATGGATGTGGTCCAGCGGGAGCATCCTTGGGAGCCCCTTGGCAGCTGGTGCAATGCTCATGCAATGCTCCATCCTTGCAGGGATTTCTCCTGAATCAGGTACTGTGTTCCCTGTGAACTGGTTAACGCTGTCATTTTATGGATACTGCTTTACAAAAGTGCTGTTTTGGGGCTGGGTAAGCGCTCAGCAGGGCAGCCTGTGCTCCTCAGAACAGCTGGCAGTTCTTCTGTGGTGGGACAGAGCTGCTCTCCTACCAACTTCAAATTCTCTGCAGTGGGAAGCTGTCAAGAAACCAAAGCAGCTGGCCTGTCCTGTGGGGCTCACAGCATGGGAGTGGGGGATCTCTGCTGCCCAGCAGCTCTCCACAATCCAGCATCACCCTCGTGTTCACTGCAGAACCACCATCTCTGCAGGGAAGAAGTGGCCAAGCAAAGTGTCCAAGGCAGCAAAAGGTGGGGTTGAGAGGTTTTCAGTCGGTGTTTTTTTGGGTAGGAGCCCTCATGCAACCTTGGTGGTGCCAGCACAAGCTGCCAGTCCACCAAAAAAAATATATATTTACCTGAAATTATTTTCCAATAGTCCTTTTTTTCTTTTAAAAACCCCTTGGGATTCAGGCCCTGCTTATCCACAAAGGCTCTTGGGTGCCTGGAGAGCCACAGGAACCCACATGGTACATTTCAAAGCAGGAAAACCCAATTCATTGAGTGGATTTTTCTTCCCCCACCCTGTGAACCCACTTAAAATTCATGGAGAGTTTTGTCAGTAAGAACCTGTTTCAATTAACAAACAAAAGCAACTCTCCTCGTTAAGCGCCTCTTTCAATTAAGGTTTGGTAGAATTCCCCCAGCTCTGCTCCAGAGGAGCGAGGCTGTTCCTGAGGATTCAAGGGCAAAAAATACCCATGAGGGAGAGTCACCTGCAAAGGGCTTTGGCTTTTTCATTTGGGGAGGTGGTGGCCCAGCCTGAACCCTAACCTGGCTGCGGGGTGTCGGGTGTTTGGTTGGGATGGGGAGCATCCTCACTGGGTGGCAGGGGTGGTGGGCAGCCCAGCACAGCATCCCTGTGGCGTAGGAAAGCTAATGACTGCTGCTAATTGCTGGCCTAGTTAATGGAGGAGGTTGATTTCATGTGGGTGTTAGGCAATGAGGAGGGGGGGATTGTGTGTGGAGAGGTTTTCTTCTCGATCAGGGTGCTGGGAATAAGGTGCCCAAGGCTCAGAAGTGGGGTGACCTCCCTGGGGATGTTCTTCTTTACAGCCTCGCTGATGGGGTTCTGTGGTTGGGAGGTGGGAATTAGTGGGGACAGGACTTGGGGAGTGTGGTTAAGACTTGGGGTTTGCTAGAACTGGTCTTAAAAGCCCCACTAGTCAGGCTTGCTGGCTGCTCTGCCACAGAGAAAGTTTTAATCATGGACTTCCAGAAACCTCACCCAGTCTTTGGGGTTTGAGGTGGGCTTTTCACTTGTTTGGGGTTTTTTTTCCCTCCCTAAAAATTCAGGAAATACTTCCTACGATTCACCACACACCAACCCTTGCCTTTCCATCCCTCAGCAGGGAAAACACCACTTTCACTATTGTTTTTTTGAAGAAAACCCAAGGAAAGCATTCCTTTTCCTCTTTTCCAGTAAAACCCAAGTGCTAACAGGGCTTTTGGGGTGAAACGTGGCTCTCTCAGCACTAGGTGCTTTAGCCAAAAAGAACTTCTTTAATGTAAAACTCTCTGACTGCTTTCTCTGGGCTCATCACTCCTCTTGGTTTCTTTCCTGGGTAGGTGATAGGCAGCAGGAGTTTTATTTCCAGAGTGGAAAACACTGGTTTGGCAGCAGTAATTCAGGTGGATGCTCTGACTCCTCACTTCTGGCCAGGCTTTTTAAGCCACATCTTAAACAAAGCACTGAGGAAAGGGGATAAATTTTCCTGGTATTCCTTCATGTTTGCTCCTGTCCAGCTTGGACATGGTGAGGAGAAACCAAACCTGCTTTGGGGTGGCTACCTGTCCCTTCCTGCCCCGGGATGGGGGGGCAGCTGCCAGGGCTGTTGCTGTCCTCCTGTAACTTCACACCTTTTGGTCGCAGGGGAAAGGTGTGTGTCCTTAGGAAAACAGTGCTGGGACTGTCCCCCTGCCAGCAGCAGGGTGTTTTTCTCCCTGGCATGTTGTAACTACTGTTTGCAAAGCGCTTAAGCAACCCGTGTAATCTACCACTAATACTCCTTATCTGGCATTACAGAGCCGCGCCGGGCGGCCTGGGCCAGAGCGGGCGGCTGGGATGAGCTCCTTCCTGCTCCTGTCTGTCCTTCCTGCTTGGTTTCCCCTCTCTGGCTGCTCTGCATCCCTCTCCCCTGCCCTGTTAGTTTGCATCCTGTGTCCAGTGCTGGGCTCCCTGGTGTAAAAAGGACAGGGATCTCCTGGAGAGAGTCCAGAGAAGGGCTATGAAGATGATGAAGGGCCTAGAACATCTATCCTATGAGGAAAGGCTGAGAGAGCTGGGGCTGTTCAGCCTGGAGAAGACTGAGGGGGGACCTAATCAATGTTTATGGGGTGCAGGGGGAATTGGCCAGCCCCTTTTCAGTGTCTGTGGGGACAGGACAAGGGGCAATGGCTGCAAATTGGAGCACAGGGAGTTCCACACCAACATGGGGAGGAACTTTTCCCCAGTGAGGGTGAGGGAGCCCTGGGACAGGCTGCCCAGGGGGTGTGGAGTCTCCTTCTCTGGAGAGATTCCAGACCCATCTGGACGCCGCCCTGTGCAGTATGAGCTGGGGAGCTGCTTTGGCAGGGGGTTGGACCCCATGAGCTCTGGAGGTCCCTTCCAACCCCTACAGCTCTGTGATTCTGTGATCCTGTCAGGATGCAGCTGGATGTCCATAAAGGTCATCCCTCCAGCTGTGTCTCTCTGGGCTCATCCTGAAGGCTCACTGGAGCTTTCAGCCAATGGGGATGACCAGGAAAATCCCTAGTTTTCCAAGTGTTTCTGCCTGGCTGCAGCTTTGGTCCCTGTTCCATGAAAACCTCGGAGGTGGGGTGAACAGGGAGCTGTGACCTGGTGCCCCCCGTGCTGTGATACTGCTGTGCATTGTCACACCCCTGTGCAACAAAGCAATAGAGTTAATCTCTTTCTGCTTGTGACTTCTCTTGGCTGGTGGATCCAGCCCTGGCTGGAGAGGAAGTGTCCAAATCTGGGGCCCCCAGTACAGGAAAGATGTGGAACTGTTGGAGAGGGTTCAGAGGAGCCACAAAGATGCTCAGAGGGCTGGAGCACCTGCCCTACAAAGGGAGGCTGAGGGAGCTGGGCTGGGTCAGCCTGGAGAAGAGAAGGCTGTGGGGGGACCTCATTGCAGCCTGCCAGTGCCTGAAGGGAGCAGAGGAACAGGAGGAGAATCAGCTTTTTAAAAGGACAGACAATGGCAGGACAATGGGGATGGAGTGAAGCTGAAGGAGGGAAGGGCTAGATTAGGTATTATGGGGAAGTTTTTTACAGAGAGAGTGGTGAGGGGCTGGAACAGGCTGCCCAGAGAGGGGGTGGATGCTCCATCCTTGGAAGTGTTCAGGGCCAGGTTGGATGGGGCCCTGGGCAACCTTGTGTAGATCCAGGCCTGAGGTTGGTGGCCCTGCCTGTGGCAGGGGGGTAGGAACTCTGATCCTTGGGGTCCCTCCAACCCAGACCATCCTGTGATTCTATGATGGGGACAGACAGTGGTCCTTTGTGCCTTGGGGTGACGTTCCCCCCATGCCGGTGCTCCCAACTCTTTCCAAGTATTCCCAGTTGTGGTTTGGGTTGTTGCCAGGCAGAGTTGGAGGAGGCAGGTGTTTGAGAGGCAGGCTTATCATGCCAGTTACTTTTTTATTTTCAAAGCAGGCTCCCCTGTCCTACGCTTGTGGTTGTGTCTTGAATAATATGATGACATTAATCTCCTCTCTACGGACATGCTTAGCTCACTGGTTTTAGATCTGCAGCCCTCTAAATATTACCAGGAGAGTGAAGAGGATTCCCTCTAGAGGCAACTTAAACCTATTAATAATAATTTGTCTGCCTCTTTTCCAGATAGTCTCCAGTCCCCAGGGCTGCAGGGTGCCAGGGAGTGACCACTGAGGATGCTGGTGAGGATGCATGAGGCATGGGAGAGACAGCAGGCATGGTGGGCTGAGCGCTCTCGCCCTGTGTCCCAGCCTGGCTGCATTTAGACCTTCCAGTAGCCTTTTTGCCATCAAATGACTAATTGGGAGATGAAGTGGATGTGTTGGTGGGGCTGAGCAGTGGTTGGATGCAAGAAGGGAAGCGCTGGAGTGAGCAGAAGTGGTTGCAAATTGCTGAGCTGGACGGTGCTGCCTCTATCCAGGCTAAACCCCCAGGGCTGGTTTATGTGGGGAAGTGGAGCTGGCGTGGCCGTGGCAGGGTGATTACATGGTGGTCCTGGTGTGGTGGGCTCTCCCTGCAGCAATGGAGTGTGGGGAGCAGGGGTGACCACCTGAAGGGTGCCAGCAGGAGGGGAGTGGGCATGTCTGCCTGCGGTGTTTAGGATGTTGCCCCATCTCTGTGGGTTGAATGTTGGGGGTCTGTGAGATAGTAGAGTCAGGGTCGGGGTCCTTGTCTGTGTGGTGGGGAACAGGTCTCAGGGTTTGTCTGCCAGGAAGGTGGATGTTTGCTCCCACCTCTCAAGCCCTTTCCAAAAGTGGTGCAAGGGAGGCATGGGAGCGATTTCTTGCCATGTCACACCTATGGTTTTGAGCTCATTTCTCATCCCTGGGCCCTGGGGTTGGGACAGTTGATTTACTCAGTAGCTGGGACTTGTGAACTCCCTTAGCTTCACTGCTGGTACCTGCAGCTGGACCTGCTGTACCCCCAAAAAAATCAAACCCTGCTGCGGTAGTCTGCTGGGAGCACCAACCCTTCCCTCTCCTCTGGTTCCTCCTGCACTTCCTAGCTTGTATTTAATCCTCCTATTGCATCCCTGCAAAATCCCACCGGAGGTTAAAAGGAGAGCAGTGCTGCTGACGGAGATGGTTTCATCCCCTCTCATCCCCTCCGGTGCCCCTCTCCCTTTCCAGGGTGCAGTGGTTCCCTGGGGAGTGTTTGTGGCCAATAACTCTGGCCAGGGGGAAACTGCAGCCTCCCCAATCACATCAGGAGGGGGAATTTAGAGAAGCTTTTCAACCTTTTCCCCCTTCCTCTTGCAGCTGCCTTAATTTTGAAGTGCTGATAGTAAAGGGCTTCCCTGCCCCAGGGTGGGATCCAGCCCCGTGGGTGCTCCGGGCTCTCAGCCGCTCCAGGAAAGCCGCTCAGATGCTGATTGTGTTTGTCAGGGCGGATGGATTAAGAGCGCTGTGGCTAAGCCTCCTCAGCAAGACTCCTCTCCAGCAAAGCCTGGGCCAGGGCTTTGCTCAGGAACCCACCAGAAAATGGCATTTTCCAGGGCTCTTCCTCCTGTGCTCCGTGATGTGCGGCTGTGGCTCAGCGCCCCTCTGTGCCATGGGAGCTCACCAGGGCCCTGCCGTGGTTCAGGGGCTTGAGGTCTGCCTGTGGGGCTCTGCCTGACATTTCCAGATGGTACCTTTTAAATGACCACCATGGTATTAAAAGGCACCTGAGCAGGTTCTAAAAATCAGGCTAAAGGGAACATTGGCCCTGGCTGTTGCCTTCCCACCTCTCTGGTGGGGTTTCTTCAGTTTCACCATCATGTTTCCTTTTTTTGTTTTAGAAAAGCTTTTGGTCTCAAGAACGTTTTTTTGTGCTCTTAGACCTCAACCTGCTGCTTCCTCTGATGGCTCTCCCACCACTGCCAGGCATGGGCATGGGTTTGCTAGGCAGTGTGCAGCTGGTGCCCACTCAGGTGGGGAAAACCCTGAGTGGGACCATCCCCACCTCACAGCATCACCTCAAAACTCTGAGCATCCTCCCTGTGAAGGGTTTGCTCTGGCAGCAAACCGGCAGAACAGGATTCCTGCCTGTTTTCTGCCTCAGCAGCAAGTTTGTGGGGTGGGACGCTGCCTGCCCAGGTCCCAGCTCACACCTGGCTGCTCCGGGGGTCCTGCGCTGGCCCCCTGCCCATGCAGGCATTGCTTTGACACAGCAGCCTCCCTCCCTGGAGAGAATCAGCTGGTGTGTGCCCCTGGAGACACCATCTGCAAAATTTGGTCATGAAGCACCATAATTAAGAGCTCTTAGAAGTGGGTGGACTGACAAAGGGCAGGGGATGCAGGCACAGGGCTCTGTTCCTGCTGTCTCATGGTGGGTTTGTGTGAGGATGGACGTGTGGTCCTGTCCATCAGCACTGCATCTGGTGCTTGGCAACAGACCTGCTCTTTGTCTCTTCCCCCCCATCGCCATGGGAATGTCATTGCCAGCACTCACTGCTCCAAAGAGAGGAGAGGAACGGAGTGGGAATGGGATGGGATGACTGGGATACTTGATAGTGTGGTCACAGCTCTTTGTGTCCAGAGGGATGGGACAGCAGCAGCATTCCTGGGAGCTTCTCCTTTGGGACCTGGAGAAGTGCCCTGTCCCAAACCCCTGCCTGGGGTATTCTCCTGGGGATGTTGAAGGTACAGCCCCACCGGAGGGGAGGAAGGAGTGAGTAGGGGCAGGGCCAAGGAATAACCTGTCCTGATCCTGCCCAGAGAGCATCCCTGTGCCTTAATCTATAGAACCTGATGCTCTGCCGTGAGAGAGGTTACTGGTGGGTGATGGAGCCAGTGGTGGAGGCTGGTGTGCGTGGCTCCCTGGGTGAAGCACGGCCGTGCCAGCGGGGTTGGGAAGCAGGTCCTGGAGCAGAGCTCGCTGCAGGGAAGGGCAGAGATGACAGGATTACCCTGCCAAATCCCAGCCTGTAATCCAGGGTACCGTTCAGCTGGCCACGTTTAATCCTGTTACGTGCCTGGCTGATGTCTGTAGGGCGGGCGCTCGGCCATGGTGCCAGCAGGGCGCAGGGACATGTCCCCAGGGAGAAGCGGGGACCTCTGCCCTTGCCTGGCTCCGGGATGGGTACAGTACTGCCAGCCACCGTGCCATTGCTTTTATCCCTTCAAACACTGGCTACGTTGGTGTGTGTCCCAGCAGCTTCACCTCCCACCAAGCAAAGCCCATCCTTTTCCTTTCTTGCTTTTTTTCAAATGGGCCTTTCTTAGGGAAAGGAAAAACATTCCCAAGGTCCCTCTGGCTCCGTGTGGACACTCCTGCCTGCCTGTCCCAGTGACCTTGGCTGGCGTCTCCCAGCTCAGCCTGATGCTGGCCAGCTGGCCAGCTGCCTGCATCCTCCCTGCCAGCCTGGCTGAGCCCGGGGGTCTCACACCCGTACCCCTGGCCTCCTCACAGCCTGGGAAACAGGAGGAGCAGGGGTGTGATGAGGACTTGTTGGGGGGGGCCAAGTGCTCCTGCTGTAGCACCCCAGCAGTGCTGTCATGTCTGCAGCAGGGGTACGTGCTGCGTTCCTGCCCCGGCACCATCAGGAGCTCGCGGTGCTCTCATGGCAAGCCCTGGCACGCCGAGCTCGCTGAGGGATCTGCCAGGGCTGCTACGCCGATGTAAATAGGAGCAGCAGTGTTGGTACCGCGGCCAGCCCTGCCCGCTCATCCCACCTCTCTCTCACAGGGTGCCGTGTGGAGCCGGGACACGGGGGGAGCCGCCATGCCCGCACACCCACCGCGGGCCGTGCCGAGGCCGCCCGCCACCCCCTCGCCCCACTGAGGCCATGGGGCTGGCGGTGCTGCTGCCGCCGCTGCCACCACCGCGGGGATTTCGGCTCGGCCAGGGGACTCTCAGTGTTTCTGCCATGGTGACATGAAGCAGACAGCGAGGGACGCCGGACTGCTGGAGGGGAGAGAGCCTGCACAGGCAGCCTGCGAGGATTTTAATTTATACGTGGCATTCCATTTGATTTTAACTTTTGGGTTGGTTTTTTTATTTTAAACTTGGGTTGCTTGGTTGCTTCTACCCCTCCCCGGGGCTCACGAGGGGAGGGGGCGGGCAGGGGAGAGGGGCCCCACCTTGCCCCACGGATGCAAGGATGACTGTGCTGGCCAGGGCCCAGCGGTGTATCCGGCAGCTCTCTCTGCAGGTGGTGCTGCTCCTGCTCTTCGTGTTCTGCGTGCTCAGTGTTTTCATCTATGCCTATTGTTTATATGGGTGGAAAAGGGGCTTGGAGCCCTCTGGGGACATGGCTGGGCCAGACTGTGATGAGCCCAAGGTCGCCCCTTCCCGTTTGCTGCCGCTGAAGACCCTCAAGGTGGTTGACTCTTCCCGTACGGACCCCTTGGTGCTGGTCTTCGTGGAGAGCCTCTACTCTCAGCTGGGCCAGGAGATTGTGGCCATTTTGGAGTCAAGTCGCTTCAAATACAGGACAGAGATTGCCCCGGGGAAGGGGGACATGCCCACGCTGACCGACAAGGACCGGGGACGCTTTGCACTCATCATCTATGAGAACATCCTCAAGTATGTCAACCTGGATGCCTGGAATCGGGAGCTGCTGGACAAGTACTGTGTGGAGTATGGCGTGGGCATCATCGGCTTCTTCAAGGTAAGGGGGTGCACGGGGTGAGCTGGGACCCCACATCCAGGCCAGGCTTAAGCAGGGTACTTGGGTCCCACTCTCCTGGTGTTCTTTGCCTTCCACTTGCTTTCTGCAAGCAGGCCTGGTTGGTGGCCCACAGCCTGGCATGGGACACCAGGCTTCTGGTAGAGGGCACCATCTTAGCCCTCTCCCTGTGGAAGGGCTGTGCAGCCCCCAGGTGTTTTGGGGGTACAAACACACCTCTGGGATCTGTCTGGTCACCTTTAGCATCCCGTCACCCAGCAGTGGCCCTTGCTAGGGTTCACCAACAGCACGAGCAGGTATTGCTCAGTGGTACCTGCCTTTCTCCTGCCCTGGGCTCACAGCCCCAGGAGGCTTTTTGGATGTGAGCAGCATTGAGCTGTGAGGGGGATGAGGGCCTCCTGTACTTGGGAGAGGAAGGGAGGGTCAGCTGTCCCCCAGATCTCTAGGGATGGTGAACCACCTGCACGCTCGCTGTGTCCATCAGCGTCCCGTCTCCTCTAGCCCCCGTTTCCCCCACGCAGGCCAACGAGAACAGCCTGCTGAGCGCCCAGCTGAAGGGCTTCCCCCTCTTCCTCCACTCCAACCTGGCGCTGAAGGACTGCAGCATCAACCCCAAGTCGCCCCTGCTGTACATCACGCGCCCCAGCGAGGTGGAGAAGGGTGTGCTCCCTGGGGAGGACTGGACCGTCTTCCAGTCCAACCATTCCACCTACGAGCCAGTTCTCCTGGCCAAGACCAAATCGGCCGAGTCCATCCCACACATGAGCGTGGACGCAGCCCTGCACACCACCGTGATGCAGGACCTGGGCCTCCATGATGGCATCCAGAGGGTGCTTTTTGGCAACAACCTCAACTTCTGGCTGCACAAGCTGGTCTTCGTGGACTCTGTCTCCTTCCTGACGGGCAAGAGGCTCTCCCTGCCCCTCGACCGCTACATCCTGGTGGACATCGATGACATCTTTGTGGGCAAGGAGGGCACACGCATGAAGGTGGAAGATGTCAAGGTGGGACTGGGGTGTCCTGGCTGGGTGTGTCTGTGGTGGGGGATTGTGGGGCCAGATGCTTATGCCTGCTCTGGGATGCACCAGGGATGAGCTTTCCTGCTCCCAGAGCATCCCCTGGCCCCCTGGGAGCCCCCACTGTGAAGCTCTTGGGTACACAGGTGCTCACCCTGGCGTGGCAGCCATCCCAGTGGCAGCATGCTGAGGACATCTTGCTTTCTGTCCCCCCTCCCAGGCACTGTTTGACACGCAGAACGAGCTGCGCACCCACATCCCAAACTTCACCTTCAACCTGGGATACTCAGGGAAATTCTTCCACACGGGTGAGGAGGGCGAGGGCAGCGGTTTGCGTGTTGGTGCCGTGTGGCTGGTGTTGGGGCATAAAATCAGTGCTCAAAGATGCTGACATTGGGGCTGCAGGAGGGTCCTTGTGCATCCCACCTTGCTTGCTCCAAATCACTGAGATGGGCTCCCTCTGCCCTGGCTGCTCATGCCCAGTGATGATGGTGAGCGTTGTCCCCACAGGTACTGATGCCGAGGATGAAGGTGATGATCTGCTGCTGTCCTATGTGAGGGAGTTCTGGTGGTTCCCCCACATGTGGAGCCACATGCAGCCTCACCTCTTCCACAACCAGTCGGTTCTCGCAGAGCAGATGACCTTAAACAAGAAATTTGCTGTTGTGAGTAAGATGCCACCTACAGGGATGCTTGTGGTGGTGGGAGGATGGGAGAAGGAGGGGAGGAAAAGAATTCCCAGGGGAGACCTAGGTGATGGTCTCTGCTTGCTCCTGGAGCAAAGGGACCTGGTGACATGGAGTCACGTTCCCCATGTTGCAGCTGGGTGGGTAAATCCATTGTTCTGCTAGTGCTTGGAGTGAAAGGAGTTGCCTACACCAGCCAAGGTGCTGCTGTGGCTGCCAGCTGCCCCCCCGCCTCTTGAAGGGGACACACGGTTTGTGCATTGCCTGGCCAGGGGGGTGCTGAGGTCAAACCCAGCGTGGGGAGATGTGGAGTTCCATCCTGGGGGGAGTGGGGGGCTGATTCGTGGCTCCACAGGAGGAAGCAGCTGCTTGGGTTGCTGTGTGCTGGGTTTTCACTGAGCTGGGGGCTGGTGCTTAGCCTGGCAGGGTTTGTGCTGGGCAGTGATGGGATCCTGGGGCTGTGGCCATGTGCCAGGAGGCTGGTGGAAGCTCCCTCTGCAGGGGACGTGCTGGGTTCATAGAGGCAGGCTGACCTTCAGCTTGGTAACGGCTTGTCCCTTCTCTCAGCCTGCCCTTTGTCTGCCCTGCATAAAGTCAGCATTGAGGCTTCCTCGTGCTGTGATCCTCTGGTGTGCTCATGGCTGTGAAGCCAGACCCAGAAATAATAGTTTGGTCCTGTGGCCTAAAAGAGGGATCTTCAGGGTAACTTGAATTAATTGTCTGATACTTAGAAATGCCTAATTAGAGAGAGAGCAGAAAATCCCAGCATGGGATGGGCAGTTGTCCAGCTCAGACTTGCCAGGTTGTTTTATATCTACCACTTTACAGTCCAGTGTGGATGTGTCACCTCGTTCTCCACAGAGAAGCTTTGCTGCTGTTGCTTTGTTGGTCACAGCAGAAATGTCAGGGATGAGGGTGGTCCACGTGAAGCAGAGGAACAAGAAGCAGAGGAGCAAGAAGCATCATGGGTTCCCTTGGGATAGCCCTTGGGATAGCCCTGGTTAGGATAGGATGTGCAGGCACAGTCCTGCCCTGGTTGCTCTCCAGAGGCACAAACTGACTTGGGAATGGGCAGTCCATTAGCTTGGGATGTAGTGGGTTTGGGGTTGGTCACCTACTCCCTGCTTTCTTCTCTGCAGGAGCATGGCATCCCCACTGACATGGGGTATGCTGTGGCCCCCCACCACTCGGGTGTGTACCCTGTCCACGTGCAGCTGTACGAAGCTTGGAAGCAGGTTTGGTCAATCAGAGTGACAAGCACAGAGGAGTACCCACACCTGAAACCTGCCCGCTATCGCCGCGGCTTCGTCCACAACGGCATCATGGTAGGTGGCCAGGCTTTACCTCTGGTGCTTCTCTCCTCTGCCTCCCTCACCAAAACCCAGCACCTCAGCGGGTGTTCCTGGGCAGTTTGGATGGTTTGATTTGAGGGCTCTGTGCCCTCTGCTCGTCCTGCACAGGGGGAGGTCATGTGGAAACAGTTTTTGCCTTCTCCATCTATCCACCTCTGTGCCTTGTGCGCGTCAGGATTCAAGTCAAAGGTGGTTGAGGGGCCCAGGAGCCAATACTGACCTCTGAGGGGTTGAGGACCCCCTTGTTGTTTGGGAGGAGGAAGGGGACCCAGCCCTGGATGCTCCTTCCATGTTTTTCTCCTTCCCCAGGTACTGCCCCGGCAAACCTGCGGCCTCTTCACACACACCATCTTCTACAACGAGTACCCTGGTGGCTCCAGTGAGCTGGACAAAATCATCAATGGGGGGGAACTGTTCCTGACCGTGCTCCTCAACCCTGTGAGTACTGCTGTCTGGCTGCCCAGGGACAGACAGACAGACCGACGGGTGTCTCTTGCAGAGCCATCCCCTGGTGCCACTGTGGGCAACATCCCTGGCCTCCTTGGCTAGAGCAGGAGCTGGCTGTGTGAGGTGGCTGCTGGGTGAGGCTCTGCTAACCCCTGCTCCCTCACCTCCATCTCAGATCAGCATCTTCATGACCCATCTGTCCAATTATGGCAACGACCGCCTGGGCTTGTACACCTTCAAGCACCTGGTCCGCTTCCTCAACTCCTGGACCAATCTGAAGCTGCAGACACTGCCACCCGTGCAGCTGGCACAGAAATACTTCCAGATCTTCTCTGAGGAGAAGGACCCACTGTGGCAGGTACCCCTTGGGCCCAGAATGGGGGGGAATAGGAGGGATTTTGCCTCTCTGGTTCTGTGGATGGTGCCAGGAAGTAGTTTGCTCCATAGAGCTGGAAATAACCCCAGCCTTTGCCCTGCCCACCAAACAGCATGATCTCCCCACACATCTGCTCAGGCTGGAGGGGGCTGAGCAGAGGCACATGGTGCCACCCAGGCTGCCCTGCCTCTGATTGTCCCCTCTGGCATTTCAGGATCCCTGTGAAGACAAGCGTCACAAGGACATTTGGTCCAAAGAAAAGACCTGTGACCGATTCCCAAAGCTTCTCATCATTGGACCCCAAAAGACAGGTATTTCCCTTGACCCTCAGTGCTGTGAGCATGCAGGGAGGCTTCCCAGGCCGCCCTCAGCCCTCCTGCCCTGAGGCAGAGCTCAGAGGGAGGTTCAGCACAAGTCAGCTCTTGCTTTCTATCTGTCTGAAGGGACGACTGCTCTTTATCTCTTCTTGGGGATGCACCCAGACCTGAGCAGCAACTACCCCAGCTCAGAGACCTTTGAGGAGATACAGTTCTTCAACGGACACAACTACCACAAGGGCATCGACTGGTGGGTCCCCCCATCGCTGGGCCTGAGCTGGGAGTGCTGGTTCCTTTGAGAACCAGAACAGTGGTGCCGTGAGGTTTCCCCTTGGCCTCACAGCTTCTGGGTTCTTAGCAGAGGGCACCTGGGTGCTGCAGGGTGGGACAAATCCTGCGTGAGCTCTGCCTTTGCAAGGGGGTGCTCATGCCAGCACTGGCTCTGCCTGCTTGTCAGAGTTTGCCTTCCTTGCTGAGGTCTGCAGTGCAGCCAGCATTGGCAATCGTTGCTGCTGTGCTGCCTTCAGACCATCACACCACCATGGCTTGTCCCTAAGGTGTCCTGAAGGCAAAGCCACTTGCTGGATCTCAGAAGTGCCCTTGGCAGAAGCCATGTGCATGTGTGTGCATCTCCTATCCGCTGGTTTCAGGGTTTGCCTGAGTGAAGCCTGGCTCTCCAAGCTGGAGGCGGTGGTGGAACCCCAGGCAGGGTGTCAGACCTGGGGGGACCCTGCAGCGTTAGTACAGATTGTCTGAGATGTCAGCTCTAAAGGGGGGGTTCTGGAGACATCTCATGGTGTCCATCTGCCTGCCTCACGCTGTGCCTCCCCCAGGTACATGGAGTTCTTCCCCATCCCCTCCAACACCACCTCCGACTTCTACTTTGAGAAAAGTGCCAACTACTTTGACTCCGAAGTGGCTCCCCGGCGAGCTGCAGCCCTGCTCTCCAAGGCCAAAGTCATCACCATCCTCATCAACCCTGCAGATAGAGCCTACTCCTGGTATCAGGTGAGCTGCCTTCCTCTGCCCCTCCCCTAGCTTGGGCAGCCCTGTGGGGCAGTGGGCTTTTCTCCCTCAGCTTGCTTTGGGAGGTGGGGTGGCTGCGGGCGCTGCGCTTTTAGGCTGAATAAGACACGCGAGGGCACAGCGTGGTGGCCCAGGAGCTGCAGTGCCTTGTGGGCAGCCCAGGATTTGGTTTGCCCCAGGAACAAACCTGCCTTGCTCATGCCTGACAGCACCAGCGAGCTCACGATGACCCGGTGGCCCTGAAGTACACCTTCCATGAGGTGATCACAGCAGGACCCGAGGCGGCACCGAAGCTCCGCACCCTGCAGAACCGCTGCCTGGTGCCAGGCTGGTATGCCACCCACATCGAGCGCTGGCTCAACAGCTACCACGCCAACCAGGTAAGGATGGGAGCACCCCCCTCCTACAGTGGCAGCACCCCTTGCCTGAGAAAGGATGCACAGGGAAGAAAGCTGGGGTCCCAAATCATCTGTGAGGCAGCTCCCCTGGGAGCTGCTTTTCTTATACTTGAATAACTGCTGGGAGAAAAGTACTTGGGGAAGGTGCAGGGTGCAGGAAGGAAACCCTCGTTAGTGTGGTGGGTGATGCACGAATATCAGGGGGATATCCTTGTGCCCACTGTGAACAGGTAGGTCCTTCTGCCCCAGCTAAGCTGTGCTGGAAGGGGCCTTCAGGGTGGAGGACAGCGGGTGGGTCAGCAGGGCACCCACCACTCCCCCACTGCTTCCAGCCACAGACCCTGGGAGGCTGCACTGCCTGTTGTCACCACGGCATCAAAGTGGGACAGAAATAACAGGCAGAGCTGCCTGTGGTTCGAGCTGCCCACAGGGACAGTGGGGGGTGGGTGCCAGCCCCACCGTGACCCGCACAGTGGGGTGCTGCAGGCAGTGTATGGGCTTCGCCCCTGAATGATTTTTCCACTCTCATTTAACCTTATGAAGTCTATTGTCTGCTTCTGGCATAATTGCTGTGGTGCAATCCTGGCTGGCTGTGGCTTGGGCAGCCCTGAGCAGAAGCTCTGATGTTGTGCTGGATGGATCCTGGCCATGGTTTTTATTTGCATTTCATTTTCCAGCCTCCAGTATCAGTGCCCACTGGAGCACGTGAGCATTCACAAGGGGACACTGCCTGAGCTGCTGGCAGGTTTGGCTCCAAGGGGGCAAAATGGGTGGACCATCCAGTGGATAAGAAACTGGTTAACAGACCGTAGCCAAAGGGTGGTGGTCAGTGGGTCTATGTCCAGGTGGAGGCTGGTGACAAATGGTGTCCCCCAGGGGTCTGGGGACTGGTTCTCTGTAACATCTTTATCAATGACATGGATGATGGAATCGAGTGCACCCTCTGCAAGTTTGCAGATGACACCAAGCTGAGTGGTGTGGTCAACACCCTAGAAGGAAAGGAGCCATCCAGAGGGATCTTGACAGGCTGGAAAGATGGGGCTGGGTGAACCTAATGAGGTTCAACACTGCCAAGTGTCAGGGGTGGCACTTGGGCCAGAAGAATCCCAGCCACAGATACAGACTGGGAGAAGAGCTTCTTGAGAGCAGCCCTGTGAGAAGGACCTGGGGATTCTGTCTGGTGGATGAGAAACTTAACATGAGTCAGCAGTGGCTCTTGCAGCTCGCAAGGCCAATGGGATCCTGGGCTCCATCAGCAGGGGGGTGGCAGCAGGGACAGGGAGGGGATTGTCCCTCTCTGCTCTGCCCTCCTGAGGCCCCACCTGGAGTCCTGTGTCCAGAGCTGGGGCCTCAACAAACCTCTGTTGGAGAGGGGTCAGAGGAGCCACAAAGATGCTCAGAGGGCTGGAGCACCTGCCCTACAAAGAGAGGCTGAGGGAGCTGGGCTGGGTCAGCCTGGAGAAGAGAAGGCTGTGGGGGGACCTCATTGCAGCCTGCCAGTCCCTGAAGGGAGCAGAGAAACAGGAAGGGAATCAACTTTTTAAAAGGGCAGATAATGTCAGGACAAGGGGGATGGATTAAAGCTGAAGGAGGGAAGGGTTAGATTGGATATTAGGGGGAAGTTTTTTACAGAGAGAGTGGTGAGGGGCTGGAACAGGCTGCCCAGAGAGGTGGTGGATGCCCTGTCCCTGGAAGTGTTCAGGGCCAGGTTGGATGGAGCCCTGGGCAACCTTGTGTAGCTCCAGGCCTGAGGTTGGTGGCCCTGCCTGTGGCAGGGGGGTTGGAGCTCTGTGATCCTTGGGGTCCCTTCCAACCCTTGCCATTCTATGATTCTATGAAAAGGTGTGCCAGAGGCAGTGGGGTGCCCCAGAGAGCAGGACTGGGAGCTAACAGCACCTCACTGCCATTACTCCTTGCAGATCCTGGTCCTGGATGGCAAGCTGCTGCGAACAGAACCTGCCAAAGTGATGGAGACAGTCCAGAAATTCCTTGGTGTGACCAACTTCATCGATTATCACAAGACCCTGGCGTGAGTCCTTCCCTGAGCCTCTCCTTCCCCCAACCTGCCATTGCTCTCGGTGCAGCAGGGTGTCCCTGGGGACACCTCACACTGTGCCAGGGCAGCCTCCAGCCTGGGAGCTCAGCACAGAGCTGCTGCTGGCTTTGGGGAGACCTGATCTCATCAGAGGCCAGAGCAGCCACTCCTTGTTGCTGCGACCTGCCCTGGGATCACTGCAATCAGAAATCATGTTCAGCAACCACCCCACCCTGCTTTGCTGGGCTTATCTGGGCACTGTGGTGTCATCCTGTGTGGCCTGGGAGCAGCTCTGGGCTGTGGAGTTCAGAGCTGTATTCCCTCCAGAAACCTGCCTCCTCTGGGGCTGTTCAGCCTTGAGAGAAGCCTGAGAGGGGATCTGATCAATGGTTATCAATATCTGAAGGGTGGGACATAGGGGGACATGGCCAGCCTCTTCTCAGTGTCTGTGGGGACAGGACAAGGGGTGATGGCCTCAAGCTGGAGCACAGGGAGTTCTACACCAATGTGGGAAAGAACTTCTTCTCAGTGAGGGTGAGGGAGCCCTGGGACAGGCTGCCCAAAGTGGGGGGGAGTCTCCTTCTCTGGAGAGATTCCAGACCCATCTGGACACCGACCTGTGTGACCTGTCCTAGGGAGCTGCTTTGGCAGAGGGGTTGGACTGGATGATCTCTGGAGGTCCCTTCACACCCCTGCAGCTCTGTGAATCTCTGATTCCTCTGGCTCTTGCTGCTTTCCAGGTGGCACCTCCACAGGTGACACCTTCCTCTGAGCCTTCCAGACATGAAAACCCACTGTAGGAAGCAGGAATCTCCAGAACTCCAAGACAAATTCTAATTTACCTCTGCTGCCCTAACTTGGGTGCTCTGAGTCTGCTCCCAGGTACTGGGGGCTCTTGAGGGCATCCAGGCCTGAGAGCATGGCAGAAGATGATAGTGAAACACACTAGAGCCCTGTTCTCCCTCAGGGTGATGTGGTGATGATGGAACCTTGTCAGGCTGCTTACTACATGGTGTTAGCTGAGCTGTGAAGTAAAAAGAGGTGGAGAAGTGCCCCCGTGCAGGGCTGGGCTTGTTGGGCAGCGTGCTGAGCTGGGGCAGGCACAGAGGAGCAAGAGGGCTGAGGTAGAGCTCTCCCTTCACAGGTTTGACCCCAAGAAAGGATTCTGGTGTCAGCTTCTGGATGGAGGGAAGACAAAATGCTTGGGCAAGAGCAAAGGGAGGAAGTACCCTGAGATGGACTCGGATGTAAGTATGCAAAAAAGCCCTCACAGGGTGGTCCCGAGCAGGGCTGGGGGGACACGTGCTGGGGTGGTGGGCTCAGGGCTGGTCCCCCTGACCCTCCTGTCTGCTCTTCCCCCGCTGCAGTCGCGCGCCTTCCTGCGGGACTATTACAGGGACCACAACATCGAGCTCTCCAAGCTCCTGTACAAAATGGGGCAGACGCTGCCCACCTGGCTGCGGGAGGAGCTGCAGAGCACCAGGTAGCTGCTGCCCACCACCCACCCAGCAATACCCGAGGGGGGCTGGCCCCTGCACCCGGCAGGACCTTCCTCAGCAATACCCCGCTGCCGCCTCGGAGGGGACCCCCAGGAGTGGATGGCTGTGCCCGAGGTTTCCAGAGCAGTGACCTGCTCCTGCCATCCCCACACTGCCACCTCTCCTCCTACCCTACACCCCTTCCTTTTGGTTTATTTTTTTCTTTCCTTTTTAATTCCTGGGCCTGTCAGTGAGGTCCCTTCCCACCCTGCTCCACCCTGGGAGGGGGGGGGAAGTGGCACAAATCCCCCCCTTTCTCTGCCCAAAGTGGGCCTCGAGTCCCCTGGGACTGAGGGTGGTGGCAGTGCTGTCGCTCACCACCTGGTCTGAGGGTGGAGGAGCTGCTCTGAGAACGCTGGAGGTGACTTTGCTGAGCTGGAGCAGAGGGATGGAGCTGTTGGGAAACACAGAGCACACAGAGACCCAAACCTGCTCCTGCCATCGGCCCCGCAGCAGGAAGCAGGAGTTTGCTGGAGTTGCCTTCTTGGAAAAGCTACAAACAAGGTGGATTCTTCTTGCAGAGACTTGGGCACGATTTCTCCTGTCATCTCTGTTTCCAAGCTTCTCAACCTCTTCCCCCTCCGTGGGCAGCACGGTGGGACTGCAGTGGGCAGGAGAAGGGGCAGGTGTGCTGGCCCTGGTGTGCTGGCCCTGGCACGCTCCCGGGACCCCTCTCCCAAGCCCCCCCTTGCAATCTTGTACACGTGTGGTGTTTCCTGTGGTAAGCCTGAGCAGCACCCAGCATCCCCCAGCCCTGGGGGAGAGGGTGGACGTTGCCATAACGGCGGTTGGAAGGATCTGAGAACTTCAAACCTCTTGAATATTAAAAACAAAAGTATTTTAATAATGGAGGGGTGGGGGTGGGTGGGGGAGGGGGTGGGTTTGTTTGGTTCCCATTTTGCAGGGGGTGGTTTTTCTTTGGTGCCACAATTTGTACCTAAACCCCCAGGGTTTTGTGTGGTCTCTTTGGCTGTTACACGTGATGTGGATGAAGGTCAGTGGGGAAACAGGAGGGTTGCCCAGCCAAGACGTGTCCTTACACCCGTGGTGCCCTACAGAGCTGCGGCCCCAGCTCTGCCTCTCCTGCACCCCATCGTGTCCCCCAGGGTTTGCTGCCAGGGTGGGCAAACTGGACTGAGCCATCGTGGATTTAGGGGGATGGGGACACGAATTGCCCCTCAGATGGAGCTGCACTGCAAGGTGCAGGGTGGCAGTGGCTGCCACTGGTGCTGGGTGCAGTACCTGGGATGCTGCCCTCGCCTCTGGAGCCAGTCCAGGGCAGTGGTGGGGGGCAACGCGGTGTTTCCCCCATGGTGATGCTGGCAGTGGGGGTTCCCACCCTACTATTCTTGCAGGAGCCCCCCCAGCCCTCCGTGGGGTTGCGCTGGGAGAGAGAGAAGCTCCTGGGTGCTGGTGTGAGGTCCTGGTGAACCAACTGCTAATAAACTGGGGGCTCTGGTTTTACTTGCTGGTGGTTGCCTGTTTCCCCTCCCTGGCAGGATCCAGCCCTCGCCCCGTGGGGGTGGATCCCATCGACCTCCAGGGATTTTTGGGGCCCCTCTTCTGTGGGGATTCGGGGAGGACGGGGTGTTCTGGGAGCAGCCCTCCCAGCACGAGGTGGCAGCAGCCATCTAGCCCTGGGTCTGGCTGCGCTGTACAGCCACCCACAGCCTCCTGTTCCCGGGATGGGGCCCGCAGCTGGCTGGGACAGCATCGCCAGCCCCCTTAGCACTGGGGCAGGGATTTGGGGTGAGGAGGGCTGAAGAGATCCCCCCCTCTTGTCATCTACCCCCAGCCCGATTACACATGTCCTGCCACTGGAGCCTGTCTGCCCGTCTGCTGCCTCCCTGCTGCCTTCTGCAGCTCGGCCCCAGCACAGGGAGGAAACGAAGATGGAGACTAATTAATCCCAGCCGCGTTCGTCTGAACCTGTCGGAGTGACAAACGATGTGTGGTGCTGCAGGAGCCGCCGGATGGACGGAGGAGAGGGGAGAGCCGGGGGGCTGCGAGGGGAGAGCCGGGGGGCTGCGAGGGGAGAGCCGGGGGGCTGTGAGAGGAGAGCCAGGGGCTGCCTGCCCACAGCCCAGGGCTGTGAGGGGAGAGACAGGGCCTGCAAGGGGAGAGCTGGGGGCTGCCTGCCCACAGCCCGGGGCTGTGAGGGGAGAGCCCAGGGCTGTGAGGGGAGAGCGGGGGGGGCTGCCTGCCCACAGCCCGGGGGCTGTGAGGGGAGAGCTGGGGGGCTGTGAGGGGAGAGCGGGGGGGCTGCCTGCCCACAGCCTAGGGCTGCAAGGGGGAGAGCCCAGGGCTGCGAGGGAAGAGCGGGGGGGCTGCCTGCCCACAGCCCAGGGCTGCGAGGGGAGAGCCCAGGGCTGTGAGGAGAGAGCTGGGGGGCTGTGAGGGGAGAGCGGGGGAGCTGCCTGCCCACAGCCCGGGGCTGTGAGGGGAGAGCCCAGAGCTGCGATGGGAGAGCCGGGGGCTGCAAGGGGAGATCCCAGGGCCGTGAGGGGAGAGCCAGGAGCTGCCTGTCCACAGCCCGGGGCTGTGAGGGTAGAGCTGGGGGCTGCCTGCCCACAGCCCAGGGGCTGCCAGCCCTGGCAAGCAGCCTTAAATTTTGGCCACGCTGGAGCAAAGCCAGGCTGTGCCCCCCATTACCCACCATTCACTTCCCAGTGTTCCCAAATTCAGGAGGACAAGCCCCCAGTGTTCATGTCCAGCCCTGGGTGATGTGCAGCCTCCCTGCCCCCCGCCCCCCCCCCCCAACTCCCGAACTTGGCCCTGGGCTGTCCCAGGTGGGACCAGCTGCTGCCCATCTTAGCCCCGAGGTAATTTGTTGTTAATGAATGAGGTCAGGAGCACAGCTCAGCCCTATGCCATGACCCCGGGATGCCTGGGAGGATGAGGAAGGCTCTGGCCTCCCATGGCTGAAGGAGAGCTGTGGGGGAGGGAGGTTCTGATCCCCCCCTGCATGACCCACCTTGGCACCAGTGATGTTTTCCAGCTTCTGCTGAAAATGTGCAAACACGGCACAATCCGTGCTGGGCTGGGCAAGGACCAGGGGCTGGGCAGCTGTGGGGGCAGTGGGAGCCCCTGCCAGCATCCATGCTCAGGGATCAAACCCCCCTGTGCCCCTGGGCTGGTCCCCATCCCCAGCTGGGGGCTGTTGGGTCTGTCCCGACTCCTCATCCTGCAACCTCTTGCTGGAGACCCCAAGGCAGCCCCTGCCTGGCTCTGAGCCCCTGGCCACTGCAGGGGGGGCTGGATTAGGTTGGGGCAGCAGCCTCCTGAGGGTCCCGGGGGGTCCTAGAGCTGAGCTTGAGGCTGCTCCCACAGCCCCAGCCCATGCTTGGGTGGGAAGAGCAGGGCTGTGGTGGTGGCTGTGGGGCGGGCTGGGTTCCCTGGCCACCAGCCACATCGGGCTTTGGTCCGGCCCTGGGGGCTACTCCCTGCACCTCCATTCATCCTGCAGCCGTGCCCTGACTCGTCCAGTACCCACGTCCTGACACATCCCATGTCTGTGCCCCAACACGTCCTGCCTCCTCCCCGGCTGCTCAGGGATGTGCTGCGGAGTCCCCTCTGCACAGGGCAGCAGGAGGGACCTGGAGCCCAGCGTGGGGCCAGGCAATGGCACGGGATGGCACGGGGGTGGGGGTGCTGCCAGGGGTGGTGGTGGTGGGGGGGCTGTCAGAGGGGGATGCTGGCAGGGGGGACAGTGGCAGCACAGCTGAGCGCAGCGTTGAGGGTGCTGGCCACAGGCAAGGCGGTAAGTTGTAACTGGGATGTGCTGGGGAATGTGGGCAGCCTGTGGTCCCCTCCCTGGGCCCAGCTGCCTGGCCTGTGTGCAATGCTCTGTCACCCCACAGCTTTGAGATCCACCCCCACTGGTGTTGACCCCAAACGCCCAACTCCCTGGGGGCTGTGAGGGTTGGTGTGAGCTGCTGTGGTCTCAGCAGGACAGGGGTGCTGCCAGGAAGGCTGGAGGTGCTGCGGGGAGCCCCGGAGCTCCATCAGACAGGTCGGGGGCAGGGGGGCCAACTGCAGGAAGAGAGAGAAGCCAGATCGCCCAGTTCCTACTGGGATCACCTGGGGGGATTATATCCTGGAAGGACAGATGATTTACAGCCTCCCACTCCCCCAGCAGCTCCATCTGCTCCTGGAGAGTGAAGCTCAGCCACGCAGCACAGACCTGGGCAGGGTGGGCATGAGCAGCCCCCTCCTGAAATGGGGGGGCTGGAGGGAAATGCCTGGTTTTGCAGCCTTGCTCAGATTAAAGCTCCCAGCCCTGGGAAGGAGGGGTGGATGGGGAGGTCACAGTATGTCCAGCCAGGGGAGGAGGTAGCAGTGCCAGCACTTGGGGTACACGTACACCGCATCTGGCTTCTCCTGTCCTGCTGCCGTGTGGGTGCTGGGGGGCTTGGGGGTGCTAACCCCCATGGGAGGACATCATGCCTTCCATCACCTGGAGGAGAGCAGGTGGTGATCAATGTCTAGGATGACCTGAAAGCCATCTCCTGAGTCAGGTCCCCAAAAGCACACGGAGGTGGGGTGGGATGGGTTCCTCCTCCCAGCACTCCATGCTGTCACCAGCCTTCACAGCCTGCTGAAGCTCTATCTTTAAATCAGGCTTTACAATGACACATGGAAATCAGAATTATTTCAATTTAAAAATGTCTATACCCTGGTTTTAAGTTGGAGAAATCTGACTGGGACCCTCCCCCCAGGCTAACAACCTCCTTCCTATCCCTGCCCCTCCAAAGAGCTACATGAAAGGGGCCGAGCCTGGCAAGCACAAACCTGTCCAAGACCTTGGCTTTGGAAATCTAGTGAGGGGGCTGGGAAGGGCCATGGAAACTGCTCTCTCACAGGGAGAAACAAGGACAGTGGGTTTACACCCTATAAATAACAGAGGAGCCCTTTGCTCCCCCCCAGAAAGGCATCCCCGGAGCAGATGGCTGGAGGTTAAAACCAGATGACACAAATATTTCACACCGTGGTGGGACTGTGAAAGCAACGAAGGCTTCTCTGTCTTCCACAGCCCTTTCCTCCAGGCTGGGAACCTCCTCCCAGGGGATAAGTCATGGAGGTGGGGTGTGGGCACGACATGCCAGGATGGATGTGGATGGGGAGGTGGTAGAGGTGTTGCTGGTGGGGCTCTGGCTGCGGTCAGGCTGCTGCTGGGATGATGGGACCCTCATGGAGGATCAGATTTGGAGCAGCCAAAAGCCTCCTGAGACCCTATGTGGTGTCACCCAGCAGTGCTGCATGCCAGGAGGGGACAGCAGCTGTGCCAGCCCGGATGGAGAGCCGATGGAGAGCTGTGTCTCTCTGCATGACCCCCGCAGCTGCAGGGACGTGGCCTTGGCTCTCCAACCCTGCCACTTACTGCATCCTCGTCATGGGGCCTGTGACCAGAGGGGGACAATGGGCATGGGGGCACAGAGCAGGTCACCAAGCCCTTGAACAAGAGCCACAAAAGCATTTCCTCTGATGCCTGGTGCAGTTTTGAAGCAGTCTGGTTCACTCCAGTGAGTGGTATTTGTTTTACAGAGGAGATGTGGGGGGGTGGTGCTGTAACCCTGCCAGGCCCTGCCCCACAGAGCTGCTGGGCTGATGTGTCCCCCACTCAAGAGTATCCCCCTTGTCGTGGCCCCACGCTCCCCCCTCCCTTCCCACCTGCCAGTTTCCCCTCCCCCTGCACCGCCCCCCCCCCCCCATCCCCCCCGCAAGGCGCCTTTGTCCCTTCCCGCCGTTGGTTATTAAAACCAGGTGTCAGAGCAGCTCCGGGCCTGGGGGGAGCCGGGGCTGCTGCCCGGGGGTCTCCAGGCAGGGCAGTGGCCAGTCGTTCCCCCCTCCCCATCCCCGCAGAGGGGCTGAGGGGGGGGGTGAACTTGGGGGCAGCTCCAGCTCCCCAAGGAATGGGGCTCCCTGGGGAGCTGGGGTCAGCACTGAAGGGGTGTCCCATTGTCTCCTGGCTGCTGCTGAGAGGCCGGCTGGCAACGCTACAGTGGAAAAAGATGGGGGCTGATAAGGGGGGTTCTGGTTTAATAATGCAGGGGACAGCTGGGCAGCAGGCACAGCCAGGGCTGGTCGGGAGGCTCAGAGCAGCGCTGTGATGGGGAAGGGCTGCGGGGTGATGCTGAGCCCTGGAGAAAAGTGGGGGTTGCACGGGGCTCCAGGTGCTGAGGGGGTGCTGAGGGCGATGAGGTGTGTGTGAATCGAGCCGTCCTGGCAGCTGCTCCTTCAGCAGACCCAGCTTCCAGCCGTGCAAATGCAGATAGAACTTCTCTGGGCTCAGGGAACGACACCAATGGTGCCAGAATCAGCACGTGCCCATCGCTGAGGGGCTGGCACTGCCACGAGGGTACAGCTCAGCTCATGTGATAGTCAGGTTTTCACTGCTTTTAATACTTTTCTCCCTCTTTTTAAGCCCTGTGGGGACTTGATGCTCTCTCTTTGCTGGTGCATAGTGTGCTCTCAGGACACTCTGCCGCAGGCTGCTTGCCTGTCCCTTGCCCGCTGGCCCCAGGCAGGGATGCTGCCTTCCCCAAAGACCTTGGTGCTGCCCAGAACATTGCCAGCAAGTCCCTGACCTTGTCCTTCTTGGGGACAACATCTGGGCCTCCTGCAAAGTGTCTGGGGAGCAAGAGAGGAGAAACTCAGGACCCAGGGCTGTCAGAGGGGGTTTCCAGCTCAAGGTACAGCAGGGGAAATGCTAAAGTGTTTCCTGCTGTTGCACATCTGGGTTGAGTTTCACCACTGATTCCTCCCCGTGCACCATGGGGCTGCTGCTGCCAGAGCTGCTGGGGCTTGGAGAGCTGCAGTGTGGGTCCCAGTGCTGGGGCAGGCAGCAGGGGGGTCCTTGGGGATGTCTTCTCCCTTTGCATGGGGGGCTCAGCATGGCAAAGAGCCCAGCCCCTCTCTACCCAGCCAGGCATGAGCTGCCCAGCCCTGACGACCATCCAGGCGTGATGGGTGGGCTCCTGCAGCCACCCCCAGGGACCCTCTGGCTCCGCACCCATCCCTGCCATCTCCATCCACCTGCCCCCACCCAGGTCTGCCTGAACCTGAACCACCCTTCCACACAGAGCATGGACTCTGTCCTCCCCCACCCTGTGGGCACACAGGTCTGCAGCAGTGCCATCACCAGACCCTGCAGCAGGGAGGGGATGGGATGGGCCTGTCCATTTGCAATGGCCCCCCTCCCACACATCTCCACACCCCCAAACCAGGGAAGGTGCTTGGACTGCCCACCCTGCCCATCAGACTGCCCATCCTGCCCTTTGGACTGCCCATCCTGTCCACCCTGCCCATCTTACCTATCCTGCCCTTTGGAGTGCCCATCCTGCCCATCTTGCCCACCCTGCCCTTTGGAATC
Source organism: Laterallus jamaicensis coturniculus (assembly GCA_022605575.1). NCBI lineage: Eukaryota > Metazoa > Chordata > Aves > Gruiformes > Rallidae > Laterallus > Laterallus jamaicensis. The sequence goes on along the minus strand of JAKCOX010000016.1, from coordinate 14,864,348 downwards.
CCCATCCTGCCCTTTGGAATGCCCATCCTGCCCTTTAGACTGCCCATCCTGCCCATGGGGCTCAGTGTGGGGACCTGTGAGCTGAGCCAAAGGACGATGCTGCCAGCAGCCCTGAAGCTGGCTGACTCCCTGCCCACCTCCAGATGTGGTGCTGGGGAGAGGCTGGGGCACCCAGCTCACAGCTGTTTGCAGCTCCCAAAAACGTCCTTCCACCCTCTCAGCCCCAATAAAAAGCCTGGTGAGAGCGGGGCTGCCCCTGCCTGTGGCATGCTCACTGGCTGGTGCAACCCCAGCACCTCTTGCTGCGGCTCCTGTCCAGGGCAGGGGGGGACAGCACCTGCCCCCTTGTTTTGGTAGCTCCGGGTGAGCAGTTGCAGGGCTCCTCCTTGGCAGGAACCCACAGCCACTGGCTCCAGCGGGTGCAGAGCCAGCGCACCCAACCCAGGGGGGTCCCAACTGTGCACCCCCATGCAGGTGATGGCATCCTTAGGGACCCAGTGGCCGTGGCAGGCTGGGGGGGGGGTACCCCATGGCATGAGGATGAGCACAACCCGTGGGTGCATGGAGGCTTTTGGGGAGGGGTGTTGCAGTGGGGAGGGGGCGGGATGGCGTGGCAAGCTGAACCCTCACTCTGGGCTGCTGCCAGGGTCTCTTCCCTGGGCCACACACATCCATATGGATATTTATAGAGGATGGGAGCAGAGCATCCAGCCCCGCACGGCTGCGTCCCTCCCTGTGCACCCCCCAAAAGCCGTACGGACCCAACACGAATCAAACGCCTCCGAATGAGCCAGAATAAATATTTTATGGTAAATTACCAGGGCTAATAATTATAAAAATCTGTAGTTATGACCCAGAGCCAGGGAAAGACTCCCAACCAGCTGGTGACCACATGGGTGATGGTGTGTGTGTGTGTGTGTCCCCTCCCCAGCTGTGCTGACGGACCCCTCCCTGCTGGTGGGGAGCAGCCTGGGGGCAGGGCTAGAGGGGAGTGGATCTGGGGTGGGTTGCTCTAGTGCTGGGGTTGCTGGGGGGGTCTGTGAAGCCCTGTGGAAGGGATACAGGCAGGATTTCCCACAACAGCGGCTGATGCTGGGGTTGGGGGGAGGAATGGTACAGGGGGGTCTTGGCTTCCTGCCGGTGCAGCCCTGGTCTGGGAGCACTCAGGTTTATCTTATTGCTGAGGGACTTAGGGAAGATGCTGTTGCAATGGAAGGAGAGGCTGGGGGAGGGGGAGGGAGAGAGGATGTGGAGGGTCAGCCCGGCTCGTTATGGGCTAGGATCATTTTACCTGATTGACAGTTCAGAAGGGATCTTTGGGACGCAGGCACACCTCCTTGGCCAGCAGGAACCAGTTCTGCCCTCACCCTCCTTTGCTCTGCCCATCCCCAGGGCTGCTGGGACCATCCCTAGGGGAATGTCTCAGACCTGGCCTGGGGCTGGCCAGGGTGCGTGCATCCCCATCCCTGTCCCCACCTCACAGCCCAGGCAGGGGACCTGGCAGGAGCTCTGGGAAGTTCTCACTGTTTCTTTTCCTCCTTCCTCCTGCTCTGAGGACTAGCTGGGGCAAGTGCAGTGAGACCATGGGCACAGGCATCTCAGCCCCTTCCCTCTCCTTGCATGCCCTGGTGTGACCTTTCCCCACCACAGCTCTCCGCAGTCCCTCGCCATCACCCTGACTGCTGCCTTACCCTTATGTGTCCCCCAGAGCAGTTAGAAAGAGGGGGGACATAGAGCAGCCTCACCCCACTTAGTGCTTCCCTCTTCCCCCAGCTTTTCTCTTCCTCCTTGCCCCCATTCAAAGCAAATATGGGCTGGATTTCAGGGCAGCTCCCAGCTCTCCCTCACTTGGCTCCTCTGGGTTGATGACTCAGTTGATGCAGCAGCATCCGTGGCTCCGGCCATGCTTGGCTCCGCTCCCACCCCTCACAGCTTCAGCAACAATGGTGTTGGCCTTGAGTGAGCTGGCTCAGGGCAGCGGGCTACCCCCACCCCCCTGACAGGGCTTGATTTGGGCAGCGAGCAGGGTTGGAACCGGAAGGGAGAAGCAGGGAGGGAGCAGAGTGAGCGCTTGTCCCCCTTTAGAGTGGGGAGGGGGGCTTGGAAATGCTTGGTGACCACCTGCAGGCACCAAAGGGGCAAGGAGGTCGTTGCTGGGAGCGGGTGGATGGTTCCAGCCCTGGATCTCTGCGAGCAGCCTGCTGCACCCCCTCACAGCAACACTCATCGGTCAGCATCCTTGGGGAGAGCACCCAGCCCCTCCCTGCACGGGGATCCCAGGGGATGTCCCCTCTCACCGGAGAGTTTGGATCTGCTCCCAGGGGGGATAGAGCTCCCAGCCCCCTGGGCCTATTCCCCCCCCCCCCCCCCCCATCCCCGGGGATGCCCAGGCGAGCTGCCCTGGGCTCGGCCCTTCCTCCTCCTCGCTGCGGAGACGTGCGCAGGCGTCGGCAGCCCTTGGCTGAGCAGGGGCCTTGGCTTCCAGCGATCAACAGGAAACGGGAGATGGATTTCTCGGCAAAGCGGGCTTTCCATAAACAGTCTGAGGGGCCGACCCGCGACGGCGGGAGCAGCGCAGAGCCAGGGCCGGGCTTTACAGCTGTTTATCACATCTTTCTGCTCTGTTTCCTCCCCAGCTCGGCAGCTCCGGGTTCCTCCTCTCCCACCTGCGAACCAGGGCCAAGCCCAGCACCATCCGATGGGCTCTTGCCATTCCCAACCCTGTGCTCTTGGGATGCTCCTGCTGGAGAAGGACTGGGACAAGCAGCATCTCATGGGTTCTGTGCCCTGCTCAGCCTGGGTGTGAGGTGCTGGGGTTGTCCCCCTGCCTCCCCAAAAACCTTTCCAAACCTCAAGCCCAGCTTCTGTTGGGAGCTTCAGAGTGGGTAATGCAGCTCTGCAGCATCAGGGCTCTGTGCCCCAGGCCAGCCATGAGCTGGCCAGCCCTCACCAGCACACAAGCCTCCAATTTCCCAGCAATCAGGACTTAAGAAAATATAAGCTGACCCCAGGAGGTGAGGGGGGATCAGGGGGGTGACGCCAGGCTCTCTGCCTGCTTCTCATTAGCAGCAGCTCGTTCAGCGCCATCCCCTCTCCCCCATCCTGCCCCAGGACAGCTCTTTGGCTCCAGTATTTCCCAGTGATGGTTTGCCCTTCTCAACCAACCGTGAGGGCAGGGATTCAGTTGTAAAGCATCCCTCCATCCTGTCTGTCTGCCTGTCCTGGCGGGACAGAGCTTCTCCATATCAGTGCACCCTCCATGACCCACACCAGCATCCCCAGGCATCGATCCTGACCCCAGAAGCAGTGCCAGGGTCTGCCCCCATCCCTATCCCAGGGGACAGCGAGGACTGTGTTTTTGGGTGGTGGGGGTCAGAGCAGGGCGGTGGGGTCAGCGGGCGGTGGGGGCCCCATTTGCTGAGCTGAACAAAGGGGCTTTCTTTTGGCTCAGGCTCGGGGTGAGCACAGCCCGTCTGGAAACGGAGCTGCCTGCGTCAGAAGCAGACGGCGGCAGGACGGGGGGTTCTTCCAGAGGGCAGGAAAAGTGGTGGTGGCTGCAGGAGCTGCTGCTGGGAGCTTTGCAGAGGCGAGACCTTGGGACCATCGTGCCCCCAAGCCATGGGTTGCCCCACACCCTTGGCAGAAGGATGCTGGGCAGCGGGAGCTGATGCACTGAATTCATCTCACAATGCCAGCGGTGCTGCCAGTCCACCCTGTGAGCCAAACAACCCCTTTGAAGGCTTTGAAGGGCACAAAAATGCCCTGTGGAAAGACGAGGGTGAGCAGAGAGAGTGATGCAAAGAGCAAGAGCCCTGGAACACCACCAATTTTGGCAGGTCGGTGCCGGCAGCAAGTGCCAGCTCCCACCTCCTCCCTGCCACACCAGGGCCAGCCAAAAAAAACCCAACAAACCCCTGCCCACAAAAGCAAACCCCCCAGAACACAGGCAGCTCTGTGCAGCCGTACGGGCGCCGCTGGCCCTGCGTGTTCTGGCACCGAAACGCACATCCTCCTTCCCCGTGATGGATGGGCGAGAAATGCGTTTGCCTGGAGAGAAGGGAGAGGGAGAAGGGGGTGGGATGAGGATGGTGGGATGGGGATGGGAGCAGGGCTGGTGGTACGAGAGGTGGGATGCACGGATAACGGGGCTGGCCAAGGAGAAACGCTGCCTGGAAACGGACTCGGCTGGACTGGGGGGGCTGCGTTTGGGAGGAAAGCTGGTATGTGGGTGTGTTGGTGCGTGAGGATGTTGGGCTGGGGAGTGTGTTGAAACAGAAGGGTTTGGGTTTTTTTCATTTGAAATGGCTTTTCTGATCCCTTGGAATATGAAATGAAACATTACCAAAGAGGGTGGGGAGAAGGGGGAAGAAATCAGCACTAATCATTTGTTTCCACCCTGAAAAACCCTCTCTGCAGTCACATTTCTTTGCTTGCCAGTTTTTCAGCCTGGGCACGAAGCTGTGCCTCAGAGGCTCTCCCATCCCTGGGACACAGCTCTGCTGGGCCCAGGCTGCCAGGCAGGGATGGCTTTTGGGGAGCTGTGCTGTGGGGATGCTCCTGGCCGGGGATGCAGGGCAATGGCTGTCGCATCAGACGGTGTTCAGAGGGAGGATGAAACCTCGTGGATGTAGCTCAGTACCCAGACATGCCTGATCCTGCAGCAAGGGATGCTTGTGCCCAGGGACTATGAGCTGGTGCTCCCAGCTCTGCATCCCAGTCCTCAGTGGGAGGAGGGGGTTAGCACAGGGGGATGTTTTGGGGGGTGATTTGTGCCATTGTGCTCGACCTGGCACAATGACATAGTGGCGTGGTGAGAAGCTCTTGGAGGATTTGCTTTTGCAGCTGTAAATCAAAAGAGCAGCTTGTTTGTGGGCCAGCTCTCCTGGGGAAGGATGCTTCCCAGGGAAGGATGCTTCCAGCTGCATGGGGCTTTCGGTGCTCCGCCCCAGCCCCTCCATAGGTGTGGACGCAGGTGAGGGCTGTGGGTGCCAGGGGTGCTAAGCTGTGGGTGGGTCCCCTGCACAGCACAGCCCTACCCATCCCCAGGCAACAGTCAGGAAGGATTTGGATCCACATCCTTGTTCCCACAGGGAGCCTGACTTACACCCCCCACCCCCCAGGATCCCCACTTTCTGTTCATTCTGGCAGCGTTTGGTCTCCTTTGTCACTGGCGATGTGTCAGCAGGGCTGGAGCCATCCCAGCTTTAGCCACTGCTATCGGCCACCACATCCCCTGTGCATCCCCCCCATCCCCTCTCACAGCACACCGGGCACCCAGTGGTGCAGATACTGACACCCCTCACCCCAAGCCAGGCGCTGGGGCCAGCCTGCTCCAGGCATTGCCCTGTCTCTGTAACTTCCCACCTTCCCCGCCAGCCCTGGGAGCGCCCCGAGCCCCAGACCCTGCTGATTAGAGCCGTTTAACATTCCTCCCAACGCCAAAGGGATATTTTATCAGCAGGGTTGGTGGGGTTGGTTTTTTTTTTTTCCTGCAGACTATTTTCTTTTCATGAAAACATTAAATGGCCCGAGAGATAAGGAGCAAATTTATAGCGGTTCACACCGAAGCAGCCAAGACACTGGCAAGGAAAAAAATGCCTTCCCTCTCCCTACCCGCCTTCCCTCGCATGCTCCCCACCCTGGCTGCTTCCTCTCATTCTCTCCAAATTCTCCTGACTCCCACGACAAGCTCGGCTGCCCCGTCCCAGCTCTTCCTGCCCCGTGGCAGAGCTCGATGCGAGGTCGTCTGCGGAGTGAGGAGCTGTGGCATGAGGAGGTGCTGGCACCACAGCCCTGGGGATGCTGGTGAGGACCGCCTGCATCCTGGGGTGGCTGCAGCTCCGTGTCTAGATGATCCATAGCCTGGATCCAGCCTCGTGCCAGGGCTCCTGGATCTAGGCTATGCAAAGCCTGTCTCACCTCTAAAAATGAGCAGGTCTAAAACTGGGGTTGATGTCAACTGTGGGTCTGGGTGAGACCTGCAAGCCCTCCCTTTTCCCTCCCCCAATAAAGCATCCCTTGTTCCATCCCTGCTGCTGCTGGGAGCTGCTCAGCAAACCAGCCCCAGGGCTCCCTGAGCTGTAATGTTTAACTTACCAAAATCTGCAGTAAATTTTCCTCGCGGCCCCCGATCAGCTGGCCCCCGTCCGCCAGCGCTGCAGGTTTACAAGCTCCAAAGAGCTATAAAGGCCTTTTACTGGCTGTGTTTTTTATTTCAAATTAGAGTGTGACTGGATAAACACTGGACAAAGTACCAATTTACCGTGTGCACCCCGTGTAGTGTGGGGCTGGGGGCTCAGCTGCGGCCCCCGTGGGATGGACAATGTGTCCCTTTACCTTGGTTGAGCTGGGATGATGCTTTTCTCCCCCCTTGGGCTGGCCAAAAGCACCTCTTCACCAGGAAGGGGAACCTGCTTTGGGAGCCTCTTGTGAGCCCTTTGCTGAGGGATCCCAGTGCTGAGAAGTCCACCTGGTTTGGAGAAAACAGGGCACATCCATGGTCCTCTCCATCTCAAACCCTGCTTGGAGGGTCACCACCAGCTGATGTCCTTTCCCACACAGAAGGTTGAAGCCAACATTGCTTCCATGGGAATTAGGGAGGGGTGCCATGCCCTGGATGTCCCCACCCCACTTTGAGGTGCCTGGTGGGATGTGTGGGGAGCCGTGGCAGCCACTTTCTGTGCTAGGGACCTGGAGGGGTTCCTTCCCTGCTTGCAGTGGGGTCACCCTGTTTTTGCTGTCCCCAGGTGCCACAGAGGTTGACAGAGGGGAGGAAACAAGTAAACAGCAATATCCAACGTGGATATTTTCCAGCCCTCCCCTGTCAGCTGGCTGCTCCCAGGGATGCTCTCATGTCGCTGGTGTGTGGGCAGGGAGGGAGCACACTGCCAGCCCTCCCCAGCCCCTCTCTGCCACCTTTAGTCGCAGCTCCATGGTGGGACCATGGTGATCTGCCATGGGGAGGGCAGTTTGGGGTCTCAATTGCAAGGCTGGTTCCCCTCCCATCACAGCAGGGACACATGCAGCATGTCCAAAAACCGGGGACTCCCTAGGACACCTCTTTCCAAGCCTCGAGTTTGGCAGGGTTGGCTGCTCTTTTGGAGGCACAAAATGATGGGGGGGATGATTCTGGTGAAGTCAAGCAGTCTTCCAGGCTGGGAGTAAGGGTTCCCCCCCCACCATGCTGGGGCAGAGGGGCCATTTGCTGCTCCCTCCAGCCCCCCCTGGGACAGACACCGTGCCCTGGAGCCGAGCGCGGGGCCGTCCTCACAGCTGTTGTGTTTGAGTGCTTGAAGAATATAGGTGGTTAATGCCTTCAGCATGTATGAAATATCCCATATGCTGGGAAACAAAAGGGGCTCTGTGCTATTAAAGTTTCATTTCCCCACTCCCCTCCTCCCGCCCCTCTCCCCCCTGCTCACCCTGCCCTGCGCGGCGCGGCACGGCTGGAGGAGAGCAGGCGAGGAGACCCGAGCGCTGCCTATCACCAGCTCCCAGCCAGGACCCCGGGGTCCAGGCACGGCGGGGGGCAGTGTGGGCTTCACCTCCCCCCCTGCCCCAACCCTGAGCTCAGCTGGAGCACATGGAGAGCAGAGAGCTTTGCTTCCCCACGGGAGAAAAGGGAAAGAGGTGAGCATGGCGAGTCTGAGCATCCCTGGGCTTACCAGAGTTGCCTTGGACTCCCTGGCCATCCCGGCGGGATGCTAGCTGGAGGGTGGCTCTCAGTGCCCCTGGGAGCAGAGCGGGGTGGCAGGATATGATCCTCCAGCACGGGCATGGGCAAACCCCAGAGCGGAGGGTGGAGGTGGGCATCCCTGAGACTCCCGGCGTGTCTGCCTCACAGCGGGGACCCTTCTCTCCTCCATCCTGCCCAGGAAGGGGTCCTCCCTGACAGCACCCAGCCAGTCCTTGGCCAGGGTGGGTTGGGATTTGGCTGGGATTGGAAGGGGGAGCATCCCCCTTCCCCAGAGCCCAGGAGGTGCTGGGAAGAGAGAGGATGAGCTGCCATGGGGCTGTGCTGGAGGGGAGAAACAGGGCGGGGGGGGAAGCGCGGCAGAGGGAAGGGGGCTGGGTGACAGCAGAGCCAGCCCAGGGAGGCAGCCCTGTGCCCCAGGGGGGGGATCCCCTCACAGAGACAGCCCTTTGACTTGGCTGGACCCCAAGGGGCCTGGGGGGAACCCAAGCACCCATCAGTGTGTCCCCCACAGGGACAGCCCTTCAATGTGGCTGGACCTGAGGGGTCTGTGGGGTTTGGCTCCAGCAGCTCCCTGGGCTGCCAGCACCGGTGCCCCAGGCTCCCGAAGGGGTTAAGGGAGGAGAGGGAAAGTGGAGCAAGAAAACAGAGGGCTGGGAGAGTGCGGCTCGGTCAGGAGCTGTTTGCACTGGCTTGGATGTGTCCTCGGCGTGTTTATTCCTACTGCTGGAGCAAGAGCCAGACTTCTGCACACACACACACACACACACACACACACACACATTGCTGCTGTCACTCACACACGCGCAGCCCCATCCCAAAATGCTTCCCAGCGTCACCCTTCCCCTTCCCCCTGCCTGTATCCCCCTGCATTACGAATTGCATGAGCACTCCTCTGAGGAGTGATGGCTCATGGCTGTGGCCCAGGCTTGGGGACCCCCAGAGCCCAGCAGGATGGCAGGGCTGCTCTCCTGCCTCGCCTGCCCCCCACCCTGGCTGTCCCAGCCAGGCTCACCGCCTTGGGCGAGCCGGATGAGAGCAGAGCTCGTGTCCCGAGGCCACCAGCCTGCTGTGCTGCTGGGGCCAAGGCCTGGGAACGGGCATGTGCTGGGGCTTGGCTGCTTTCCTGGGTTGGAATGAAAACACACCCCTCCCCGGGATGCTCTTTGTTTCCCATGGACCATCCCCAAGAGCTGCCTGGGGGGCTCAGAGGGGCCAAACCCTGCGCTCGGGTGAGCTCAGTCCCTGTCTTCTCACTATGCTTAAAACCTCCTTTGCCCTGGTCCTGGCTGCCCCAGGCTGTGTACATCCACCTCTCCTCTCTGGTCCCGTCCTGCTTCTCAGCAGTTGGAGCCAGGGGCCAAGGGACAGGATGGGGCTGCGGGTGCTGGGGTGGGCAGGAAGATGCTCCCTCTCCCTCAGCAGCTGTTCCCCAGCCCAGTGACCTTCTCCAGACTTCAGAGCTTCAGGGATGCCTGCCAAGAGGGGGGTCACAGTGAGGAAGATGGGGTTGCCAGCGCTCTGCAAGCCTCAGCCAAGCCGTGGCTCTGCCTTTGACCTTGCCTTTGACCTTGCCACTACGTGTGGGCAGGTCGTGTGCTGTGATCCCAGCAGCCCCGGGTCATGGCCCTTCCTTTGTCTGCTTGTGGGGAGCTGGGGGAGCTGCAACGGCAGCAGATTTGGCCGTGAAATCAGGCAGTGGCTCACACTGTGCTGACCCCTGGGATGGCCGGGGAAGCTGGGCTGCTCCTGGACCCCAGGGAGATGAAATGTTCTGGCTGCTGCCTGTGGTCCCAGCTCAGGCAGCCCCAAACACACAGAGATTGCTTAAACTGGCCTCTGAGGGCTTTTCAGCTCAGTTAATGGTCACGTCTGCTGCTGCTGAGCTCCCGGGGCCGGCACGGCTGCAGGATGAGCCCTGGCCAGGCCCCAGCCCCGCTGCAGGAGGCTGCCTGGCCCTCCTCCCCTGGGCAGGGTTTGGGCACAGCCGACAACAGGTGCCCCGAAAGCCAGGAGGGGAGGGACCCAACCCCCACTGTGCTCACCTCCAGGAGTGGGGCTTTGTTTAATTAGCGAGCGTTGGCCATCAGCCCCCAGCAAGGGTTCGGTGGCATGGCTTGGGGAAAGCATGGAGGCCCAACCATGCCGGCCCTCCTTCTGGCATCTGCTGCTGGGGCTCTGTGGGGGTATTTGGGTGCAGGACCTGCTCTGCTGAGCCGGTGGCTGACAGCCAGGGCTGTTCCCATGGGATGGGTAATGATGATGAGCTGCCCAGGACAGGCAGGGATGTGTGGAGTGGGGGGGCTGGGAGATGCCTGGCTCACTCCAGCGTAGTTTGGGGCTCCTGTGCAGCCATGGCAGTGCCAGCTGTGGGGAGGGCCATGCTGTGATCCTAGCCAGGCTGCTGGACCCCAAAGGCTGTAAGCCCTCCTGCCCCACTTTCCCCCTCCCTGCTGCCTTGGCTCTGTGTGTCCCCAGGGCTGGAAGGAGCCCCCAGTTCATCATTTGGTCTCAATTTGGGGGTTACAGCAGCAGGGCTAGGCTTCCCCACCCAATCTGCCACCAGCCCAGAGCTTGGTCCTTGAGGTAGTCTTCTCTCATGGACCTCCATGATTCTGTATTTATTTCATCTGAGGTTTGAAAAAGCTGAGCTGCAGTTTCATCCCTGGCATCCCACAACCTTCTGACATGGCTCCAGCTGAGCACCGTGTCCCCAAGCAGTGGTGGCTAGCAACCCTGCAGACAGCCATCCAACTTGGGGGGTGCTTGGCAAACCTGGTGCTTTTCCCCCTACAACTGCTCCAAGAAGGGTTTGGGGCAGCTGCAACAGCTGGGCTGGGGCTGTCCTCACCCCCAGGAACACAGCAGCTGAAGTTGACGTTGAGATCTGGCCTTGCAAGGTCCAAGATAAGTACAGGGTAGGAGAATACACTGGGATCTGACCCAGGCAGGGCTGTATCATACAGCCAGGTCACAAGTAGCTCCTGGGATGGTCTGGATAGGGCCCCCAGGTGAGTTGACCCCTGGGGTGATAGAGGATGTAAATTGACTTCTGGACCCAGCCAGGAGGTCTGAGCAGTCACTCAGCTGGAGCACACAGGCTGATGTTCAGTGCCCAGGCAGCACCAGGGTTTGCCAAAGGCCCCCACCAGCCTGGGGTCAGGTGGTGGTTTGCACAGTGGAAGCAGGGAGGGGTTTGCCCTGCTTTGTAACCTGATGAAAAGCATCCCTGGGAGCTGGGGTGGTGGGAGCTGAGTCCCCCTGTGACTCAGCATGGGATGTTTGTGCTGGGGGACACACTGCATTTCACCCCAACTCCAGCACCGCCCTCTCCGTGCTGCCCTCCAAGGGATCAGCATCCCCCCAGACCCTCTACCCCAGGTGGCTCTCAGCCACCTTCAGCAGAGAGGTGAACTGCCCAGGGCCACTCAAATCCTCACCCTGAGTGAGAACAAGCCCAGGATGCAGAGCAGCCCCTACAGCCATGCTCAGCCCTTGCTCCCAATGTGGGGTGGAAGAGGGAGGGCACATGGTCCAGCTGTCCAGGATGCTGCTGTCCTCCCTCCTCCTCTTCCCCAGCTCCACTCACCACTTAATCAGAATAACTCCTCTGGTGCCCTGCAGTCCCTGTGCTCTCCTCAGGCTTTTCCAGTGAAGCTTCTCCCCACCAGCAGTGGGCAGGGGATGAGGGCACAGCTTGGCGTGGGCTGGTGTCCCTACAGGCAGCCCGGGGCATGGAGAGGGGACCACAGGGGTCGCCTGGGGACAGGCACTCAGGAATGTTGTTTTTCTCATCCCTGTTTCCCTCAAGGTAGTAAATCAGCTCTGCAAAAAGCTTTTGTTCTCCCCAGCACGGTGCTGTGCCCCAGCCCCTGCCAGGCAGGATGAAGCCATCACTGCCCACACTCCCAGGGCTCGCTCTGGGGACCTGTCAGTCCAACACAAGCAATCACATCACATCACATCCCAGTTTCCTTGCACCCCTTTCCCTGGGCACTGGAATGTTGCAGAGACCCCTCAGCTTTACCACAGAGGAGGCTTCCCCCCCACACCTCCATCCTGCACAGCCCGGCTGTGTCCCTCCAATTGCCATCCCCTCCCTGCTGGAAATGGTACCACTCTCCCATGGAAGGATGTGGGGGTGGCATGGGGTGACACCAAACTGGTGGCAGCCCTGCAGACTTTGGGGTTTAGTGGTGGGGTCCTCATGCAGGGGGAATCGCCCTGCAAGCAGCTCGGTTGTGGTTTACCCCCCCCCCCCCCGCAGAGCGTCTCAGCTGGGTCGTGGGGAGCTGGGGGGGTGGATATTGGATTGCAGCAGATGGGAGAATGTCTGGGCACAGGGTGGCCCAGGCGTAGCTCCAAATGGGTGACAGATACACCGCAAAGCTGTCTCCTGTATCAGCAGCGAAGGCAGTGCTCTCTTAAAGGAACATGGGGCTCCCCAGGGATGTGGGGTGCCCTTCAGGGGTGCAGCTGACCCCGGCTCCTTGCCCTGTGGGGTGCCACAGGGGGGAAGGTGCCTATGGAGGAAGGTGCCCAGCTCCCCTGAGGGGACATCCAGGCGCTGGCACAGGCAGGGTGTGAAGATCCCCAGATGTATACATTGCGGTTGGGCTATTTTGAAAAGGGATGGAGCTGATCTTGTGACCAGAGCTGGGGACTGCAAGTCTGGGCAGCAGGGTCCTGCCTGAGTGACAGCGACCCGCTGCCTGACCTCAGGGAAACCTGAGAGCCCCCACTGTGCTGGGGACAGCTTTCACACCCCTTCCCACCCCCAACCCAGCTCATCTAATGATGAAAACCAAGCTCTGGGCAGGGATGTGGCTGGGCCTGACACAGGGAGGCGGGACAGAGCTGAAGCTTGCTGCAAACCTGACCTCCACCCTCTAGCATCCCTATGACTGGGCCACTCGTGGTCCCCAAAGTTGTCCTGGAGGCACACCCCATTATTTTTCCAGCTGTATCACCTCCTGCCCCTGCACTGTAGCTGGGATGGGACGAGCCCAGACCACCACGGTCCCCCAGGACCCCCAGTAGGGGAGCTGCGGGCAGGCAGAGACGAAAACTTTCAGCAGGCCCTGTCTCTCCCCTGGCTCAGCAGCCTGAATGCCAGCAACGCCTGCCAAAAATATTTGTGTGGGAGGTGGAAAGTTAACTTTAGTTTTCCTTTTTTCAATGGCAGGGGGGGAAAGCAGGGTGTGAGAAAGGCAGGCGGAGGGGCTGTGCATCACCCGCCAGCGAGTGGGCAGGGAAAGATAGCTGAGCAAAAGGTCTCCCTTTGCTGCCAGATTTCAGCACTTTGTGAATTGAGGGATTTGTTTTGGGGGTTGTTTTTTTTAATTCTTCCCTCCCCTGCCATCATTTTGCAGCTTCTCATAGGGACTGGTGCTACTGGGGAACACAAGGTGCTTCCCCCAGGGATCATGGTGGGCAGCTTGTTGGGGCTGAGCTGGGTGCCAGTGTTTGATTGAGCACCCCTTGCTCCCCAGTTTGGTTCTGTGCCCCTAGAATGGTCCCTGAAATGATGCTCACACCCTTTTACACCCCATTTTGTGGCTGGGGGGTCTGCATGGATGAGTGGCTGCTCTCTCAGCCTGGATCTGTGGATGCGGCTGGTGATGCTGCTCCTCTTTGTCGGTGCCAGGATGCACTGGGGACATATATATATATATACCCATCCTACCCAGCCGGTCTTCTAGCAGCCAGGACCAGCCCTGCAGCACTGGCTAGAGATGCACATTACCAGGAATACTCCTCCTTCCCTCCCTGTGCTGCTTGCAGAGCCCAAGCGCCGTGTCCCGGGGCGGGGGGAAGGCAGCTCCTCCGTTCCCCCGCCGCCGCCGTGCCAGGCTCAGACTGGCCCCCAGCGAGGCAGCAGACGTGTGACTCGGTATTTTGGCAGCGTGGGCGTCCCCATCCCCGCAGCGTGTCCTCGGGGAACACCGCTGCTCAGGATCTCACTAAGGAGGGGTTTGCCAGGGGAACGCCGGGATCGTGGGCGCTCGTCCCTGGGATATGCTCCCGAAATGGAAGGGGGTGGCTTTAGAAGGGGGTAGCTTTAGAAGGGGGTAGCTTTAGAAGGGGGTAGCTTTAGAAGGGGGTGTCTTTAGAAGGGGGTAGCTTTAGAAGGGGGTGTCTTTAGAAGGGGGTGGCTTTAGAAGGGGGTGGCTTTAGAAGGTGGTTCTCCAGGCAGTATGGGCTCATCCAGTATGGGCAGCTCCGGTGTAGTCACACTGCCTGGGAAACCTTCTCCCCACAGATGGGGCAAGGAGGTGGGAGCAGGGAGGATCTCTGCTGACCTGGGCTAGGGATATTTTTGGCAACTTTCTCTTTGAAAACTCTCTTTCATCTGAGATAAGCCAGCTCCCTCCAGCTCCAACAACTTGCCATGTTTCTAAGGAAAGATGTGGGTGGCTTCCTGCAACTATTGGGGCCCCGAATTACGTAAGGAGCAGGGTGAGAATCCTTCCTTTTCAGAGGAAAACATTGACATTTTCCCTCCCAGGATCTCTTTGCAAATCAATGCTGAATAAATTGAAGCAGAGCAGGGCAGGGGGAAGGATTTCAGAAAGGGCAGAAGATTTCCTTTGGGCATTCTCCAAAAAAATGCAGTCTTGCACTTGGGAGATGCCCGAGCCATGGCTCAGCAGCAAAGTTTTCACTGGCTGTTTTCAAACCTTCCTTTGCTTCCAGAAGACTCACTGAGGATGTGGAAAGTTTAGCAGGGTAGCTCTGCGAGCCCAGGTGAAGCTGTGGGGTGTATTCCTGCCCCAGCTGAACCCGTGGTGTCGTTCAGTTGTTTCAGTGAGAAACCTTGCCATTTCTCTGCAAAATACCTCAGGGAGGGTTTTGGGTTGAGATGAAGCTTCTTTTCCTCCTTGGCTGGGTGTTAGACTGGGAAATCCATCATGGGCCAAGTGCTGTGGGCTCTGTGGGTGTCCCAGCAGTAGCGGTGCCCTGGGACCCAGCCTTGCAGTGAGCTGGGCTGGGTGATGCTGTGCTGAGCTGCTGCAGAGGATTCACAGCGCAGGAATTTCCCCCATATGCTGTAAGCTGTATCCTGCCCTGGGAGCGATGACATCCCCCTCTCCCAGCTGATAGCTGGGCTGTGTCACTGCCTGCAGCTGTCATTCAGCAGGATTCATGCTGGGTGGATGGGAAGCAGGTCTGTCCATGCCTGTCCCAGCTCCCTGTGAGTCACTCAGTGGTTAAACCCAGCCTGACTTGGCTGGCTGGGCGCTGGGAATGTCACTTTCCTGTGGGATGGAGGTGGGAGACAAGGCTCCTGCTAACCCTGAACAAACCCCTGTCTGCAGGGAATGGGCTCCTACCTTCTGAGCAGCAACTGTCCCCCAGTGCTGGCCATTAACTGGGGGGAGGGGGGGAAGGGGAGGGGAGCTTGATGGCCATGTCTGGGCTACAAAAGCAAAGGAAACTGGGCACGGGGTGAGGATGGATGTGTGACGTGATGGGGTGAGGTGAGTGGAGTACCCCTTTCCTTCACTGCCAGACACCCCCAGCAGCACAACCACCATCATGGAGGGGACACCCCACCCCCTTACACCCCATGGTGTTGGAATGGGTGCTCACCATGGCAGCAGCGGGTACGGTGGCAGGGGTGTTTACAAATGAGCTGTTAGGGGGGCATTTGTGTCTTGGGAGGAGGGGTCCTTCCTCATGGGGAGCGGTGCTGGGGTTGGAACCCAGGCAGGGGATGCCTGGAGCTGTTCAATGCACACACAAGCATCCTCAACACTGCCCTTCCCTTTGCACAGGTCTCTAGGCAGCACTCCTCTGCCCACCTGGACAAGAGAAACTCCTGGAAAATCCTCCTTGGTGACACGTGTCCCTTAGGCGAATCCCTGTGGCTGGGCCCCTGAGAGCTGCCCGCTCCCCCCTGCAAGAGGAGTAAAGCTGGTGGGCTTGTGCCCTGCACGTGGTCATCTTCCCTCTCCAAGGCTGCCCGTGCTCTGAGCGATGCTGTCAGGGAGGAGCCGGGCCCCTGGCCATGTGGAACAGGTCTGAAAGGCGGTGGAGTGCCAGTGAAGGAGAGAAGATGCTGAAGGCAACGCTCCGGCAGCCCTGCCTGCAGGCCCAGCCCAGCTGCCCTGTGCCCAGTGAGGCTGTGCAAAGCCTGTGTGCCTGTGGAAGGGATGAGGGGGACCCCGAGGGGGACACTGGCTGCTGGCAGGAGAGAGGGAGAAGAGGAGGGCAGAGGAACCATCACCTCCGGGGTGCTCCTGCCTCTGAGGCAGTGGGGCAGGAGGGATGGATGGGGCCTCTGGGAGAGAAGGTGAGTGGGAACTACCGGCAGGAGCCCGGGGGGCTCGACCAGGATGTGCTGGTTCCCATGTTAGATGGTAACAGCCTGACCCCGACAGCTGAGCCTGCAGCCCCCTCAAAATGCCCTGGCTCTGCCCCAGAGCTGCCCCCCACAGCAGCCAGCTCCACGAGTGACCCCAGCCAGGAGTGGAAAGTGGTGAAGATCCAACGGGTCCTCATCAACCCTGCCTGTGAGCCAAGGAAAACAGGTAAGAGGAACTCCCTTTGACCACCACCCTGCACCCCGAAAAGCACTGCTGTGACCGCAGTGCTGAGGCTGCTGCTGCCTGGCGCAGTGCTGGGAATGCCTGGCTCTTCTCAGGGCAGGACCTCCACTGGGTTAGAGGTCCCAGGCTCCCAGCAGAGCTGCTGGGACTTTTTTAGCTTGAGATGATCTCTCTGGCCTTAAAAATAAGGAGGAATCTGTGGCTTTCCTTGGGAGGGGGGTGAGAAGGAAGCGGGTAAGTTCTTGCAGGCCCCAAGAGCTTGACTGAACCCTGAGCCAGGCACGAGCAGGGTGGGCTTCACAGCCCTCACCCTGGCCTTGGGGCTCAGAGGGACCCTGCCAAAAGGGGGGTGACCAGGGCCAGCTCCTGGGGTGCTGCCTGAGGCAGGAGCCTGGGACAAGGGCGCTGACCAGTCGGTCGGGATGAGGATAGTCACCCATCCCTTACATGGCTTGGTGCTGCCTCTCTTTTCAGGCCCTGGTTTAAAAATTAAGCACTTTATTTCAGGCTGGTTGGTTCTTACAGCGCTCCCTGCCATCACAGCCCTGCTTCATGGCCCCTCCCCTCCGTGACTGTCCCTTCGGCCCTGGTGACACAGCACAGATGCAGGCACATATCTAGGGTTACCACAGACCTCCCCACCCAGGGGAGATGCTCCTGTGGGATTAGACCCATCCTCTTGCAGGCATCGGACCCATTTTTAAACCCTGCTTCCACCCTTCTTTCTATTTTGCTCCTGCCCAGCTGTTATCTCAGCTGCCAGGCGGCGCCGGGGCAGGTGTGTCACTGTCCCCATGGGATGGTGTTATCGGATGCTGCTGCTCTGCCCAGAGCCTGGTTTTCCCAAAGCAGCCCCCAGGATGGGAAGGGATGAGACCAACTGGGGATGCTTAATGTGAACCCGGTGTCCAGAACCCATTCCCATGCCTTCCTGGGGTGTCAGAGGCCTTCCAAACCAGCAGCTCCCTGGATGGGAGAAAGGCTGGGAAGCTCAGCCAAGCCCTTTGGCTCAGCGCTGCCCCAGCAGCTCCCCAGCCGGTACAGGCGTCGTGTTTCAGGGCTCAGCACGCAAACCAGACGGGCCCAAATAGTCTTCCCATTTCTCACTCTGCTCTGAGATGGCAGAGCTGCAGTGGGGAAAGGTCAGGCCCCCGATCTGTCCAGGCTCAGCATTTTCCTAACCTGAGCCGCCATCCAGCACTTTTTGCTGCCAGCCTGGAATTTTAAAGTAACTCAACAGGTTTGTTGGAAAGAGTTTGTCTGTCCCGTTTCCTCCCCCTCCAAGTGAGATCACCGCCAGCCACTGCCTGCAGGACCCGTCAGACTTTCCAGAGCCTCTGGCAGGATGTCCCGGAGGGTCCTGAGCACCAGCAGCAGCACTGGGACCTTGCAAAACCCCTGAAGGGTTGTGAAGGAGAAGTTTGGGTCAGAGCAGGGACCGGGGCAGAGGAAGGAGGGGCACATCCCAGCACAGGTGGCATCGGGGCTGCCTCTGCAGCAGGGTGTTTGCAAGCGCATCCTTGGGAGCTGTGAGGGGTTTGCTTCTCTTCCTCTTAGGCAGCTGAGGGGGTACAGGAACCCCTGCCCCATGCAGGTCCTGCAAGAAAAAGGGGAGTACCCCAAAAATTGAGCAGGGGTGGCCCCATGAGCTGGGAGCTAAGCAGGTGCCCCCCTTGAATGGTGCAGACCCCACCCACGCAGGTCCCGAGCGCCGCTTTGGTCCCCATCCAGCAGCCCAAGGCCAGGCTGGATGCTCCCAAATATCCGGCACAGCGACCTGGGCTGGTTGGCATCTCTTGGGGCTCTACCAGGAGCCCCAGGTAGAGGCAGCAGCTGGGAGATGCAGGAGGCAGGACTGGTTTCTCTGTCTGGTGTGCAAATAAACGGAAGGGTTCGCTCCCTGGGGGATGCAGAGCCAGCGCCAGTCTCCCCCAAAAACCAGAAAAGCACAAAAAACCAAAGAGGGGCAGGAAGAAAGGAAATTAGAAAGGCAAAAAATGGAGCCAAGAGCTCATCCTGTGGTGTGGACCAGGCACAGGAAGGGGGTGAGGCTGGTCCCATCCTCAGCGCTGCCCAAGAGCTCTGCACCCCTGACAGGAGTGGGGTCTGGAGGTGGGAGGTGATGCTGGCTCTCTGGGAATCATCTGGCCCAGGGCTGTGGTCTCCCCATCACCAGGAGCAGAGCACCCCTGGCAAAGGGCTTGTGGTGCTCTGCCCAGGGGGGTCCCTAAGGTGGTCACACCGGTGCTGGATTCCTGCCCTGCTCCAAATGCCCCAAAGTCTTAAGGGACTGGGGGAGCTGGCAGCAAGGGGAGGCCCTGCTTCCCCACCAGCATCTGAAATGTAATGGGCTGCAGTGCTGGGAATAGGGAAAGGGTGTGAGGTCTGGGTAAGGGGATGTGCATGGCAGGGCTAAGGGGATGTGTAGGGCTGTGTGAGGTAATCCATAGGGCTGGGATAAGGGGGATGCGTAGACCTGGGTAAAGGGATGCAGAGGGCTGGATACGGGGGATGCACAAGGCTGGGTAAGGGGGTGCTGAGGGCTAGGGTAAGGGGGATGTGCAGGGCTGGGTAAGGGGATGTGCAGGGCTGGGTAAAGGGATGCGCAGGGCTGGGTGAGGGGATGCGCAGGGCTGGGTGAGGGGATGCCCCGGCTGCTCTCACCCGAGCAGCGGGCTCAGGGCAGACCTGGCCGGGACGGGAAGCAGCGGGGCGGGGCGGTGCCGCCGGGGGCAGCCGGGGCGGCGGGGCGGCTGCCGGTGCCGCCGGGGAGGGGAGACCCGTCCCGTCCGGTCGGGCGGGCGGGGCGGGCAGGGGCAGGGCAGGCGGGACCCGCCACCCCTCCAAGCCCCGGCCCCCGCCCCCCCCCCCCAGCCCCCCCCGGGCCCGCTCCGAGGGCGGAGCTGCTGCAACTTTCCTGCCCGCCGCCTCCTCCCCGGTGCAGTCGGGCTGCGAGGGGCGACGGCGGCACCGGCACCGCGGGTAGGGCCGGGGCTGGGGGCGGGGGGGCGCGGCGGCTGCCCCCGGCCGGGGCCGCGGGGCTGGGAGGCTCATGGTGGGGAGCTGGCCGGGGGGACCGAGGCAGGGACCAGGGGCTTGTGGGGGTAACGAGTGCAGAATCGGGGTGTGGGGGGTGTGTGGAGCGCGGAGGCAGGGTGACAAGGAGGGGTGCAGGGGTCTGGGGATGTCCGGAGGTGCGGGGGGCTGGCAGCGCACGGGGGTGCACAGGGGGTCCGGGGGTACGTGGGGGTCCAGGAGTGCACGCCCATAACGCCCCGTGGGTGCTGATGGTGGGCGAAGGTCCCCGCACACAGCCCGGGGCAGGCGGGGGCTGAGCGGGGTCTCTCGGTCCCAATTAGCCGGGTGGGTGTCAGGTTCCCTCTGCCCGCACCCCGGGGTCCGGCGCGGGGTGTGGGAGGCACAGAGAGGGGGGGGACGGAGAGAGGGGACGTGGGGGTCTCCCCCGGGGTTCGGCAGGGTCGCAGCTCCCAGGTCTGCAGACCTTTTAACCCCGGGCAATGTCCCCTGTCGTGTCGTGTCCCCCCCCCCCCAGCAGGGACGTGATCCCCCTGGCTGTGCCATCCCGCCCTGGAGACACAAGGTCTGTCCGTCCAGCTTGGCAGCCGGCGGGATGGATCCCTTACGGGTTGTGCAAGGGGCAGGCGAGCGCCCCGTTTCGTTCCGCTCCCCTCCCCGCGTCGCCCATCCGATGGGGACAAGCCAAGCCAGATGACCTTCTCTCACCAGGCCGGCCCCTCCGGCTCGTGGCAGGGCTGTCACTGGGGTCCCGTCAGCCCAGGATGTGTCACAGCGAGTCGGGAGCGCTGGCGGGTGCGGATGGGCTGGGACCCACTCGCCAGGCGGGCTGGGGTCCCTGTGGTACCCACCCTGGGGTGGGCAGGCTCTGCTGCGCTCCGGGCAGGCGGATGGTGGGGCAGCCTGGAATAGGTCTGCCTGGCTCCAGCCTCCTTTTGCAAAGCTCCAAAGCTTAATTTTGGCCGGCTGGGGGAAGGTGCTGCCACCTCTTTTGCAGTAGCAGCAGCCTCATCTTCCCCAGGGTAGATGCTTGCAGGGCTGGGGCTGCAGCTCAGCTCGGAGTGGCCCTGGGAAGAGGGGCTGGGGCTGGGGCAACGTTAAAAATTTAACATCCCTTTATCCCCATGTCCTCCTCCCTGCCCCAGGTGGGAGATGGGTGCCCCAGGGCTCGCAGCATGGAGACTGCTGGGCCATTTTTGGCAGGATTTGGGTGCTGAGTGCCAGGCAAAGCAGGGGCACGGCTGTGATGCGGAAGGAGCGTGGGGGAACAAACAACTCCAAATCCAGCAAAGCCCTTGCAAACAGAGCGCAGGGGAAACTTGCAAGCGCATCGAATTTTCTCACCCTGCCAGATTTTGTCACTGGCAAAGGCACCAGCAAGGGGAGGCCCATGCACACAGCACCCTGCCAGGCAGCTGGGCTGCTCCCACCCACTTTGAGTGGGGGCTTTGTGGGTCTGCAGGGCCAGCACGGGTTAGAACTTCCCAGAGGTTTTATACCTGGGGTATCGGAGGGTTGGAAGCTGGGAATGAGACAGAAAATAGTCACGGGGGGTGGTTGGAATCGTATCTGTTTCCAGCTCGGCTGCCTGCCTGTGCTCCCCTCCTTGTTTTCCTAGCAGCGGATTATTTGGGATAATTCTGGGAGCTGGAGGGAAGCACAGACTTAAACGGGTGTGAGTTAGTGCAAAAAGCTCCGTGCAGCTGTAGCTGGGGCGAAAGGCCAGTTGGCTTCTCTGCCAAAGAACCTGTTTAGGTTTCCTCTGTGTCCAAAGACCTCGATGTTTGGGTGGAAACACTGGGTCCCCCTCCCCAGCACCGCCGGCAGTAGGTGTGCGTTCAGCTCCTGGCAGGGAGGTGGCATGGGAGCGTGTCCCCCTGGAGCAATGGGGTCCCTCTCTGGGGTTTGCTGGTGGGATTTTGCTGGCAAGAGGCACCTTGGGATGGTCAGAAAGGGGAAGAGCACCTGGATGTTATGGATGGCAGCTGCTGCGCTGTGCGAAGGTGGGTTTGGGGGTTCTAGTCCATGGCTGGCCCTAGGCAGCCCTGGGGCTGATGGGTGGCCTGGTGGGACATCCTGGGCACCCACCCACCTGCAAGATGAGCTGCAGCACTGGAATGGCCAAGTATCCAAACCAGGAGCAGGTCAGGGATAGATTTTGGAGTCACCTGCCAGCCTTCAGCCCAAGATCTCACACGGCCTCTTGCATCCCACTGGAACACTGGTGCTTCCTGGCTTCTCTGCACAGGGACATCTCACCACGATGGCCAGTGCCTGCAGCCAACCACACCTGCAAGGTGACAGCTCCAAGCCACCTCTTCTTCCTGTGACACCTCAGCCATGCCAAGACCAGCAACTTCCACTGAATGTGTCGGTCAGAGCACCCTGGGGTACACCCCCTCCCTGCAACTTGTGGCCAAATCCTCATCTCTTTCCAGCTCTTGGGAGCCATGGCAGAACAGGGTGGGCCACAAGCAGGGCCTGATACATCCCTCACCATCATTTGGAGTGGCATGGTGACTCCAGCCTTTGCTGGCTGGACTTATCCCCAGCAGTGCTCTGGGGACCCATCCTTTGCACAGAGAGCTGAGCTGGGAGGAATTTTTGATTTTATTCCCTCCCCTCCCCATCTGGCCAGGAGGGAAGAGCAACAAAAATGCCTTTCATCACCCTTGTCATCCTTGCTTCAGAGAGGAGAGCACAGTGTGTGCTGGGAAGCATGACTGACAGCTCAGGACGGAGCTGTTAAGCCCTGTGCTTGGGGGATGTTGCTGGAAGTCACCCCTGGAGCAACGGGAAACCTATGGAGCAAGTGCTTATATAAATATATAGATACGGATCTACAGGCTCTCCTGGCTGGAGCTGAAGTGCTTTGCACTCAGGGGGGGCCAGGGGTCCAGCGATCCTGTGGGACACAGTGACCATCTCCTTCCCCATCGCCCCTGGAGCGCAGGGCTGGGGGGTACCCGGGGACCCCACGCCGCAGGGATGCGGCCGCGGGTTCATTGGGCTGGCAGGGCTGGATTCATTGTTCTTGGAAGAAGCCAGGACATTTGGAGAGGGGAGACGTTTCCTTCCTGAAGGGCAGTGGTGGTGGCGAGCCGGTGAAGGCGTGGGGAGGAAGGAAGAGTGGAAGTGTGAGAAGTGCCGGTCGCCCGCTGGATTTTGGACTGGAGTCCCGTTAATGGGCGGAAGCTGGTTCCCAGTGCTGCGCTGGTTCCCAGTGCTGTGCTGGTTCCCAGTGCTGCGCTGGTTCCCAGTACTGTGCTGGTTCCCAGTGCTGTGCTGGTTCCCAGTGCTGCGCTGGTTCCCAGTGCTGTGCTGGTTCCCAGTGCTGTGCTGGTTCCCAGCACTGTGCTGGTTCCCAGTGCTGCGCTGGTTCCCAGTGCTGTGCTGGTTCCCAGTGCTGCGCTGCCAGCACTGTGCTGGTTCCCAGTGCTGCGCTGGTTCCCAGTGCTGCACTGGTTCCCAGTACTGTGCTGGTTCCCAGTGCTGCACTGCCAGTGCTGTGCTGGTTCCCAGTGCTGTGCTGGTTCCCAGTGCCGCGCTGCCAGTGCTGCGCTGGTTCCCAGTACTGTGCTGGTTCCCAGTGCTGCACTGGTTCCCAGTACTGCGCCAGCCCCCAGCGCCCTCAGCCCCACAGAGTTTTACTTTCACCTCCTCCCTGCACCGCTCAGACTGCCTTCAGCCCCATGCCCTCCTCCTCCTCCTCCCCAGCACCTGGACACTTTGAGCTCCTTGAGCTCCCTCCTGCCTGCCCAGGGCTGGGGTGGGGAGGGGGGTAAGTACCAACACCCACATGAGGCTCCCTGACTGGCAGGGGATGGGATGTTCCCTGCAGGGAGCGAGGGGTGCAGGGCCCACCCTAGGACATGGGGGTCCCTCTGGCCACCACAGCAGATGGCCAAAGGCTCTTGCACCAGGTCGAATAACCTCATCCCATAGCTCGGGCTGGCAGGTGGGAGGGAGGTAGTCCCTGTCCTTCATCTGGGGCTGGGATGTCAGCCCAGGTTGAGATGTGATGATCCACATCTGCAGCTGTGCCTGGAGGGCTGAAGGGTCT
Organism: Laterallus jamaicensis coturniculus; assembly: GCA_022605575.1. Taxonomy (NCBI): domain Eukaryota; kingdom Metazoa; phylum Chordata; class Aves; order Gruiformes; family Rallidae; genus Laterallus; species Laterallus jamaicensis. The sequence continues at coordinate 14,841,004 of JAKCOX010000016.1, read as the reverse complement.
GTCTGTCCATCTGACTGTCCATCTGTCCATGCTGGGCTGTGCAGGGCTGTGTGATCAGGGTGGTGTTCCCTGCAATCTCCTCTGGCCTCCTGGAGGCTGGTGCTCTCCATCAGTGCGATAAAAATTGGATGTGAAGGGCAGTTATTACCCCCCCCCCCCCCATCCCCATTAGCATCCTGAGGGATTAAGTTCCAGTGGGCTCCAGTGGTGCACCTGGGGAATGGTGGGTATGAGGTGGGGAAGTACAAGGAGGGGGTGCTGGAGTCCCACAGGGGATGGGGGGCAGCAGGGCAATGCTGAGAATGGATGCCTTGGGGATGGGGCCGTTTCAGGCAGGGGCTTCCACCTTGCAGCACCCCACAGCCCAGGGGGATGCAAGGGATGGGGATACCCGGGGCAAAATCCTGGGGGGACAAATCCCAGCCCTGTTCCCGGCTTCATGGGAGTGTATCTGGCGGCTAGTCCGAGCAGGAACAGGCTGGCCAAGGGCTGAGTCATCCCTCCAGCGTGGAGGAGATCCCCCAAGGCCCCTGGGTTGCTGTTAAAAGGCAGTAGCACGAGCGAGAGGCTGTGAAATGGCTCTGCTGAGAGCCCTGCTGCTTAGGCGGCCCCGGCCTCCGAGGAAGCGGGGGATGCTCAGCCCAGAGCCCGGATTTCGCAGGCAGCTGGAGCCTGTGGCTTGTTTCTCAACGGCTCCTTGGCCGGTTTTCCCCCTCCGATTTGGAGATAAAGGCAGCAAGAGTGACCCCGTGGAGCGGGGGCTGTGGTGCTGGCTGCCCTCCAGCCAGCCTGGCCGGAGGAAGCCGTGGCCCCGGCCAGTGCCACTGCCAAAGCAAACAGAAATGGGGTGTCCAAGAGTGCCAGGCACTAGCCAGGGCAGATGCTGGCCACCGGCATCGCTGCTGTGGCTGGGCTCAGCATCTCCAGGAGAGAGTTGCCACTGGCATCTCTGCTTCCTCTCCCCCACCAGCACCCTCCCATCGGGCAGCCCGAAAGGCTTCATCTACCCTCCTCCTCCTCCTCCCGAAAAGGAGGACCACCCTGAATTGCTTTGATGATGCTGGGGGCCAGGGCAGGAACTCACTGGGTGCCAAGGGAGGTGGAAAGGGTGAAGGATGAGGGAGAGGAGATGATGCCCAGCTTGCAGCAGCCCTCCTTGCTTCCCCGTGGGCTCGCTGGAAGGATTTGGCTTAGTCATTCATCCCTTCCCTCGCTGGTAGGCTGAGCCACTGCTGAAAATATCCTGGACGGCTCCCAAGCGGCACAGAAGGCAAGAAAATGAGAAACACATGAAGGAAGGGAAGGGATGGGAAGGGGAGCAAGCACTGGCAGTGCCTGTGGGAGTGGGGCTCTGGGTGGCCAGAGCAGGGATGCCCCATTCCAGCAGTGTCTTTGGGGTGGGTGCTGGAGTGATGCTGACACTATCTGTCCCCAGGCAGTGGCCTTGTTTGGAGGGGGGGGTGGGGTGGGGATACTGCCCTTACCATGAGCACTTCAGGGTGAGTTTGTTCATAGGAAATTGCTCATCCTGAGAAAACGCCTTCCCAGCAGCTCCACATCCTCTGGGCTGCTGCCCCGACCTTTTGGTGAGCACAGGAGAAGCCCAGCAGCACTGGGGCTGCTCGCTGGGGGCTTTCTCTGGGCATTTAGCCCCTCGCTTTTAGCACTGGCCTGTGCTCCCATGACACGAGGTTGGTGCCCTGCTGCAGGCTCCGGCTGTGTCTGGCTGGTCCGCAGCTGCACAGCGTCTGTCAGCTGCTGCCACCTCGTGTTGCTCCATCAGTTAGTCCCCAGGTGGGGCTGGTCACCGGCCTTGCCATGAGGTTATGGTGGGCTGGCATCTCCCAGTTGGTGCTGGGTTTGTTTTCTGGGATGATGCTTGGGGCTGAGCGTGCCGGGATTTGGGGCAAGGGGCTGGAGGACATGTGCTAGCCCCTTCCCTGCCCACTGCCTGTTCAAGCCCGGGGCAGAAACCATGTGAGCTGCAACCTGAGACCTGCCAAAGCCCTTGGAGAAATTCCTTTCCCATATGGTCACTGCGGTGGGGGTGCTGAGCCCAGCCAAAATATGGGGTGGGATGGGAGGAAAGGTCCTGAGTGCCCCTGGGCATCTCCTGCTGCCTGTCCCCCCAACATGCAGAACTGCAGCTCAGCATCTCCACGGGAGCTGTGCTGGGTACCCATGACCCCTGGACTGCAATATTCCCCCTACTCTGTGTACCCCAGCCCCACAGCATCCCTCCTGCTGCTGCCAAAGGAGGGTTGGGATGCTGGGGGATACCCTGGAGGGATGGCTGCCGGTCCTGGGTGGGGAGAACTGAGATTCTACTTCCCTGCTGAGCCCCCTTAACCCCCTTCTCCCCTCTGCCCAGGTCTGTCCCGCAGCGCTAGCCTCTCCGAGAAGGAGCTGAAGGAGGCGAAGGCGCAGAGCCAGAGGATCGCAGCGCAGCTCACCACGGCACCCGGCCCCAGCTCCAAGGGCGTCCTGCTCTTCAACCGCCGCAAGCAGCGTGTCGATGGCCTCGCTGGGGCTGGCTATGGCAGAGGGCTCCCCCTGAGCCCCACGCCGCGGCCCCGGCAAGCAGCCATGGAGGAGGGCGAGGGGCAGAGGACGAAGCTGGGGCCCAACCAGCTCGAGAGCCCAGGAGAGGTGCTGCAGGCAAACGGCTCCCTGTGCCAGGAGCTGCCTGCTGAAGCCCAGCAGGTCCCACTCAGCGTCTACCTGAAGGAGAACATGGCATCAGCCACTGCCAACGGCGTGCAGGAGCCGGCGGCCCGCGGGGTGGGGAGTGGGGCAGGGGGGCTCCGGGATGCGGGAGCCTCTGAGGGGCCGAGCACAGCGGCTCTCACTCTGCCACAGGGCCCCAAGGAGGGGAAGAATGGTGAGGTGCTCAGTGAGGTGCCCAGTGAGGTGCCCAGTGAGGTGCTCAGTGAGGTGCCCAGTGAGGTGCTCAGTGAGGTGCCCAACGAGGTGCCCAACGAGGTGCCCAGCGCGCCGGTGGGGACAGCCGTGGGGACAGCACCACCAGGCAGCCAGGAGCAGAACGGGGCGCGGGGCCGGCAGTACTACGAGGTCCATCTCACCCTGGCCAAGCCCAAGCCTGTGAAGAACCGGACGGCCAGACCCTTTGGCACCCAGACATCCCCCACCAGTGGCCAGCCCACGGAGGAACCCCCTGCTGCCGAGCTGCCCCCACCACCTACCTACGCGGAGACCCTGAGCAGCCCCCCGCCGCTCACCCGTGTCCGCTCACCACCCTCCTACTCGGCCCTGTACCCACCCCAGGAGCAGAAAGGGCTGCCAGGTGCCCCCCTGGTCTGTGGGGTGAGCGGACCGAACCCCCTGCCCAAAACAGGGATCCTGGAGGAGTCAGCTGCCCGGAGAGCTGGCAGAAAGTCCATGTTCACCTTCGTTGAGAAGCCGAAGCTGGGCCCCAACCCTGATCTGCTGGACCTGGTCCAGAGCGTGGACAGCAGGAAGAAGCAGAAGGAGCAGGGGGAGCCGGGTCCAGAGGATGAGCCCTTCGCCCTCGGGGCTGAAGCTGCCAACTTCGTCCCCAACAGCGTGGCCAGGGGTGGGCAGCACCTCCCACCAGCTGATGATGCCCCGGCGTGGTCCTCCTGCCTCAAGTCCCCCACCATCCAGCCCAAGCCCAAGCCACAGCCCAGCCACCACCTCAGCGAGGCGAGAGGGAAGGGGGCCGAGCTCTTCGCCCGGCGGCAGTCCAGGATGGAGAAGTTCATCATTGAGGCTCCCTCCCAGCCTGAGCTGCTGCGCTCCCCATCACCCACCATGTCCCTGCCTCCCTCCTGGAAGTACGATGCCAATGCTTGCCTGTCACCCATGGTCTCCAGACACCCCTCCAAGAGTCCTTCCAGGCCCTCCAAAACCCCCCCGGCATCCCTGTATGGTGGCAACCTGATGGAGAACGAGGTCTCCCAGAAGGAGCTGGAGATCTCCAAGCACCAGCCCTACCAGCTCCAGTCTTCGCTCTTCATCCTCTCCCCATCCAAGAGGCCATCAAGGTCCATGCCCCAGGAGATGCCTCCACCCAGACCCTCTCTCCCTGATGCCTACCCCTACCCCCAGCAAACCTCCTGCCCAACCTCTCCGTTGCCTCCTTCCCCTGTTTGGCATCCCCCCACCGTGCCTGGCATCAGCCAGACCACCTCCAGCCCCTTCCCTGGCGCTGCTGGGGCTCTGCCCCTGACTCACAGCAGCCATGCCAGCCCTGGAGCCGAAACACTGCTGGCCTCCCCGTGCCGCCTGCTGCCACCCCGAGCAAAGGGGGGCTTCCAGGCACCCCGGCCCTCCTACTCCACCAGGAACGCCGGCATCGAGCCACAGGTGTGGAAACCTTCTTTTTACTACAAGTAGCTGTGATGGAGAGAAAAACACAGGGGGGGTTTGGGCTTCCCTCCCCCTCCCTGACTGCTCAGGGGTGTGCCAAAGCTGACCCCACCACAAAGAAAAGGGGGGAAAGAAGCAAAAGGAAATGGAAAAGGAGAGGCTGCAGTGCCAGGACCGTGGGAGGCACATTGCTGAGCCCCCTGTGTCACGGAACCCGAGGGGTCCCAGGGAGGGAGTGGGAGGTGGGGGCATGGAGCCCCCAGGATCCCAAAGGGCTGTCAGGGGCCGCCGGCACTTTCTCTCTTCTCTCACCTGGGAACTGTACGGAGCATCACACCGCTGGCTCCATCCTTCCCTCGCCTCCTGCCTTTCCAGCCAGCAGCTGCCAGCTCTGCCTGCTCACCTGCAGCTCCTCTGTCCTGCCGGCTCCTCTCGGCTTCCTACCAAAGCAACCCCGGAGGGGACGCACCCACACACACACCCACACACACCCCCACACACACACACCCCCTACCGCCTCTCCGCCGCACTGTGCCTGCTCCTGTCTCTTCTGCTGGCCCTTCAGGATCTGTCCTCGTTTGCTCCCATGCCACGGAGGAGAGCCACATCCCCAGGGGAATGGCAGACACCCCCCCCCGCCCCTCACCACGCTCTGCCGGAGCAGGGGGTGGGTAACACTGCTCGGCAGGGCCGGGAACGGGCGAGTGAGGGCATAGCTGGGCGATGCTCAGCCTGATGCCTGTGGTCCAGCCATGCTGTGGCCCGCCCCTGGCTCCTGCCGCTGTCCCCACGGTTACACGATGCCTTTGGACTGTGCTTTTATTTCTCCTGCCTTTTTCCTTCCCCCTCCCCTCTCTCTGAATACACTCCGCGCTGTCAGACCTGGCTCTTCTCTTTCCTGCCGGCGTGGGAGCAGCTTCTGGGGGATGGACCCCCGGGGCAGCGCAGGGGAGGGGGGGGTTCTCCATGCAGCACCCAGAGAGAGACTTTAGGAAGCTGCAGGGAGTGAGAGGTATTTGGGGCAAGGATGACTAATTCCTGGCTCAGCCTGCTCCTGGCTGGCGAAAGGGGGTGCAGAGATAAATGCCATTTTGGGGGGGGGATCCTTGCAGGGGGTGCAATACACAAGGATGCACCCCCAGTTCCCAGGGGGCTGAGCCATGACAAAGCTGGCTCCAGCACTAACCCTGCCCCTCCGCTCTGTCCCCGCCGCCCCTCCCCGAGCAGCGCCGGCACTAACCCGCTCTCTGTCCCCCTCCAGGAAAGGCGGCCATCCCTCCCCGCCTCGCCCACCTGGACCCCCCGGCTGGCACGGCGTCCCGGCAGCCTGGACGGCTGGGCCAGCCCCGCCTCGGTGCCTGAGCTGGATGAGGGACCCCCCATGTCCCCTCCGTGGAGTGAGAGGTCCCTGTCCCCGCTGCGGCAGGACGCGGACCCCCGGGCCAGCCGGCAGATGCAAGCCCGGCTCGCCAGGAACATCATCAACGCTGCCCGGAGGAAAAGCTCCTCTCCCAAAGCCGGGGGGCTGGAGAGCTCCCGGCCCTTCACCCCCATCCCCATCGGCCCCCCCAGCCTGCCCCAGTCCCCCCGGCCAGTGCGCCTGGAGAGCTCCAGAGCCCCAACTCCCCAGGCTGCCAGCAGCGCGCTGGGGAGCCTGGGCAGCCCCTCGCCCACCCACAAAAGCCCCCTGAGGTCACCCAGGGCGGATGGCTCCCAATTTTGTGCTTCCCCCGGGATGCTCCGAGCCGCCTGGGCAGAGGGGCACCGGCTCCTGCTGCCCCACAGCGTGTCCCCCCGCCCCAAGAGCCCCCTGCCATCCCCCGCGGCGGGCAGGCGGACCCCAGCCAAGCGCTGCACATCCCGGTCCCCGACGGACTCGGACGTGTCCCTCGACTCGGAAGACTCGGGAGCCAAGAGCCCGGGCATCCACAGCTTCAACCTCTGCCCTCGGGGCTGGACCGGCAGCCTGCGCCTGAAGCCGGGGGGGCTGCCCTCGGGGGCCCCCTGCACCTCTTAGACGAAGCAGCCCCCACGGGGGTCACCCTCTCCCCCGGCCCCGCCAGCCTGACCCCCTCCCCATCCCCTCCGGGTCTCCAAAACCCGGTGTCCCTGCTCCTCGGAGGAGCTGTCGCAGCCCCTGGGCGCGCAGGGATGGGGGGAGCAGGTGCCTCCTGTCCCCCCCCTGCTCTATTTTTAACTCCCTAACCTTTCGGGGCAGGACTGCGTGCTCAGCAGGCAGAGCGGGGGGGGGAGGGGGGTTGGGGTGCGAGGGGGGGTGGATCCAGCCCCCAGCACAGCCCCCTCCCTCTGCAGCCGCACACCATGGAGCAGGGATGGGGATGGTGGGTCCCCTGCAAGCCCCCTGTCCCCAGCACTGGGGTGTCAAAGCACACACACCCCCCCCAGCACCCTACAGCTCTGCTTTCCCAGCAGCCTGTCCACACACCCTGCTGGGGAGGGCAGTGCCAAGGGGGTGCCACGGCCAAGGTGCCTTCTCCATGCCTTCTCCCAGCCTCCCCCAGCCTCTCCCAGCTTCTCCCAGGCTCCAGATCTGGCTGGTTTCAACTGAAACCAGATTTTGGGGAGGAAAAAGCTCATGTTTAAATTCCAGCCCCTGTCCCCCCCCAGCCCTTCGTTGCTTTCTTATTTTCCATTTTGAACCTTCCTCAAAGAAACTCCCCCAAACCCTTCCCCAGTGCCCCAAGGAACTGTTTAGAGGTGCTGTCCCGTCCTGCCCAGGCAAAGAGAGGGAGACCCCCATCCTGTACCCCAGGACATGAGGGGGGCAGTGAGCAGGATGGAGGGACACATTGGAACCAGTTCACGCTGTGGCAGCTGGGGACAGGGGGTGGATGTGGGGTGCTGGGGGAGGGTGAAGGAAGCAGTGCAGGTTGCTGAGGGTTTGAAGGAGGTGTTGGTGCAGGAGGCAGTGCTGAGAGTGTCTTGGGGACAGGCTGGTGGCCCCATGGGGAGCTGCTCAGGGCCAGCACCCTGAGAAGAGCTGCAGGGGGGTGGGGTGGGGGTGGGGAGATGCCCTCTGAGGGCAGCAATGTCAGAGTGAAGCGCGGGGGTGATGGGAAGAAGAGGGCATCAGAGTGGACACAGTTACATGGCAGAGCCTGGGGGGAACAGTGGGTCCCTAAAGCACTTGTCCCCACCCGGGGAGGGGGCTCCAGGAGATGCTAAGGCAGAGGTGCAGCTGCATGCCCAGGGGCCTTGGTGCTGGTAAGACTGGCACTGAGAAAGGAGGATGCACATGTGCTGCTGTGGCTCTGGCATGGTACCTATTTGGGGACCCCTTGTCACCCCCTCCCTTTCCCCAGGACACACCATCACAGCCAGCCCATCCCTGTTCCCTGGGGTCCCCTTGCCCTGCAGCTTGCCCCTCCCAGGGCACAGCCCCCCCCTCGCTCACCAGCCACCACACCCTGCCACACAGTTGTATACCCAGCTCAGAAATAAACTGCCATTATCCCACCTGGCCTGGCCTGCTTGGCTCCAATCTGTCCCCAAGGTGGCCTGGGCACACGTGGCACACAGACACCTTCTGCTGCACAGCCACCTTCTGCTGCACAGCCACCATCCCCATTCCCAAGGGTGAGCCCTGCTCCATGCCAGGGTAACAGCATCCCTGTCCCCAAGCATCAGCCCTGCTCTGTGCTGGGGTGACAGCATCCCTGTCCCCAGGGGTGAGCCCTGCTCCGTGTTGGGGTGACAGCATCCCCAGGGGTGAGCTCTGCTCCATGTTGGGGTGACAGCATCCCTGTCCCCAAGCATCAGCCCTGCTCCGTGCCGGGGTGACAGCATCCCTGTCCCCAAGCATCAGCCCTGCTCCATGCCGGGGTGACAGCATCCCTGTCCCCAAGCATCAGCCCTGCTCCGTGCCGGGGTGACAGCATCCCTGTCCCCAAGCATCAGCCCTGCTCCGCCCCCTTTCTCAGCCAGAAATAACACTGTCCCACGGCTGGACCTTGGCATCTGGGCTGGAGCCCAGCACGGGTCGGTCGGGGCGAGCAGAGGGAGCCCGTGGGTGCCCTGGAGGGCCAGCCGGGGCCACCCAGGACTAGTGGCCACAGCCTGGCTTCAGCCTTGCCCCCACCTCAATCAGGTGAGCATCTTCAGTCCCCAGCATCTGGAGCATCCCCTGGCCAGGTACGGGGGGGTGAGGCCCCACGCCGGGGTCAGCAGGTGGGTGGGTGCACAGGGCTTGGTGACATCCAACCCTTGGCAATGGGGACATCACAACCATGAGGGTCCAGGAGGGTGTCCCCAGAGGGAGGGGGAGCTGTGTGGGGGTGGTGAGTGGTGACCTCCGAGCTGGCAGGGAGCTGCATGCCGGGCACCCAATGCCTCGTGGGGACCCCCAGCTCTCCGGAGCTCTCAGGGGAAGCTGCACAGTGTCAGCCCGACCTGAGGGACACCAGATGCACCAGGCAGGGCTGAGCCTCCACCCTGCTCCTCACACTGCTGAGCCGAATGTCCCAGCAGCACAGGAGGGTGCTGCTGCAGCTGGACAGCCCGGGGGGGGGGGGGGGGGGGCACTCGGAGTGGTCTCCAGCTGCCTCCCCATGGAGGAGCAGCACAGCCCAGTGCCCCATGCAGTGTCTCTGTGCTAGCTGGGCTCACCACCGCCCTGGCAGGGTCAGGGCTGTGGCTCTGTCACCCTCGCAGCCAGTGGCTGAAAATAGCTCTGCTAAGGCGGGGGTGTTGGGGGAGGAGGGGGGTGCAGCCAGGGCCCCTGCTTGCCTGGCAGGCTGTGGGCAGCGGGTGCTGCTCCAAGGGGGCTCAGGACATGAGGACGTTGGTTTGCTGTGGGCATGGACAGAGCTGGGGACACCTTCTACCTTAAAGAACAGCAGAGAGGAAAGTTGACAAGCAGGGGCTGAAGGGAATGGAGTAGAGTGGGGAAGGGATGATGCTGGTCAGGGGGAGATGTCTGGGGATGATGCTGGCAGGGGGAGAAGCTCAGCCAAAGCCTGGCCTCTCCCCATGGCACCTCTGGGCTGATGCATGCCCCTGCTTGGTGTCACCCCAGGGCTGCCTCTCTGTTCCAGCCAGGATCCATCCCCCCTACAGCTGTCTCAGGAGCGTGGCAGCAGGTGATGACCATCATGAGACCAGGCCCTGAAGATGGTAAGGGGGACTGGGGGGGGCACCAGTCCCTAGGCAGTGCTACCTGCCCTGCCCAGGGGCCAGATCCAGCTCTGTTTGAGGCCACTGGCCCCACTCCCTGGCACCTCTGTGCCTGCTTTCTTGGTCCTCTCTTGCACTGCAGCCCCAAGGGGCAGCGATTGCCTGTCAAAGGATGGAGGGGTCTGTGCACAGGGGTGGGAGAGGCTGCTTGAGCCTCTGGAGCCGGGAGAACTCCCAGGCAATTCCCACACTGAGGAAACATGAGGACACCAGTGCTGGGCAGGGCGGTAGCCAGTGCTGGGGCAGCCTCAGCTGTGGCTGTGCTCTCCCCAAGCCTCCCCAGCTCCTCGGCTGGACCTGGGCAAGAAGATGAGCACGCCGCAGGACCTGATGATCGAGGAGCTCTCCCTGCGCAACAACCGCGGCTCCCAGCTCTTCCAGCAGCGCCAGAAGCGGATGCAGCGCTTCGTCTTTGAGCATCCCAGCAGCTACGGGGAGGTGGGTCTGCAGCTCCTCCCCCAGCTCCAAGCAGGACAGCCCTGCCCTGGACCTTGCAGCCTTTGCAGGGAAAAGGTCGCTTGTGGGGCTGGGGATCTTGGAAGGGCAGCCAGGCTCAGCTTGGGAGGGCTGGGAATGGAGGGGGGCAAACAGCAGGTGGCTGAAGATCAAGGGTGCTGGTCCCTCAGCACCCACCAACCCTTCTCCTCTCCTCCCACAGCTGGCAGGGCCGGGTGGCTCACACTTCACTGAGAGGCGCAACGCGGAGGGAACGAGTGAGTGGACGGTGAGTAGGTGGAGGAAGCTCTGAGGTGCTTCTGACAGCACCCTGAGTCCTGCCCGGGGCAGGGATCGCTCCCCACACTCACTGACTCTGCTCCACAGGCAGGGCAGGATGCTGAGGGCCAGCAGAGCTATCACTCCGAGCTCCACGTGGCTGCATCGCCCCAGGGCGGCCCCCCCGAAGTGCCCAAGAAGACAGAGAAAGTCCTGCAGATGAGCAAAGTCCTCAACCCCGAGGCTCTGGCCCCTGGTAAATGCCACCTGCACCCCAAAGCCTACACTGGTGTAACCTCAGTAACTTGGAGCTGCTGCCTGCCAAAGGCTCCTGCCCAAAACCCTCCCCCAGAGAGTCTGTGTGTAGCAATGTACAGCGTATGTTGATGATGGAGGTACATCTGTAATCCTGGCCCTGGCAGCAGGACCTCTGAGGCCAGGCAAAGGCAGGGCAGTGCTCCCTTCCCCAGCAGCCCACACTCTGTCTCCCCCCCACAGGATACTCAGGCCCCCTCAAAGAAATCCCCCCAGAGAAGTTCAACGTTACTGCCATCCCCAAGGGCTACCGCTCCCCATGGCAACAGCTCCTGGGTGACAAGGACAACGCTGTGCTTGGTGTGAACCAGCTGCCCGTGAGACCCTCCCCATGGGATTTCAAAAGCTTCAACAGGTAATGCTGGCTGAGGAGCAGGCACCACCAGCCTGCCCATCCCTGGCTAGAACCTTCACCTACCATCCTGCCAGGGAAACATGATGGTCCGGGCCCTCTCCATACATCCCAGGGGAGCAGCGAGGCCTCAGGTTGCTCTTTCCTTGCTCAGGAGCTCCTCTGTGGCTCCTCTGCAGAGGTTTTTGCCTCCAGCAGCTCCCCAGATCTCCTCTTAGCTCCCCCACTGGGTTACAAGCTGCTTGATCTCACACAGTAACCTCAGAGATGACGTCTGGGAGGACTAATTCTCATGCACGTGATGCCAGAGTGGGAATTGCTGCTGTTCCCAGCTGGGCTCAGCTCTGGGCTGGGTGGAGGAATGGCACAGGCAGTGCCAAGTCTCTCTCCTAATTTCTTTAATGTTTCCAAGCAGCTGCTGGGAGCAGTGGGGGTATAAGGTTAATCTTCCCACAAGGTGCTAAGAGGTCACCAGATACCTTCCAAACACTTGGGCTGAGATTGAAGTCTCTGGGCTGGGGAATCTCTGGTGGCTCAGCCTAGCAAGCTCCATGCCCTGTGGCTGCTTCCAACAGAGCACAGCTGCTGCACCTCCAAATTACACCAGGGCTGAGGTTGGGACCCTGGACCCTTCCTTTCTGTAAAGGTGCTTGGGAGGATCCAGGAGATGGAGATCTGGTGGCAGCAAGGTACCAGCAGCCCAAGGTAGACTAAGGGGAACTGAACTTTTCAGCTGAACATCATCCCAGGGAATCTGCAAACTCAGGTCCTGGCTCCCCCAGTCACTGAAATCCTCTTTCATGAGGGTGAAAGTATGTCAGCCTCAGTGCCCTGGGCAAAGTCACCCTCCGGCACCCATGGGAGCTCCCTACTGGGACACAGCGCTGCTCCCCATCAGACCACCCCATGGAGGTGGCAGCAGCAGACAGCAGCTTTCCTGAGCCCACACCAGGGCTGGATTTGAGTCATGGGGACACAACTGCTGCGCTCTGAACGCTCTGCAGAAGGGGAACCACAACCCTCCCCAGCATGGGAACCACATCCCAAAGGGCAGAGATCAGCCCAACCACCAGCAGTGCTGGGATGGTGCCACCACCATCCCGTTGCTGCTCCCCTCTGTCCCTCAGCCCTGGGGCTTTGCCTGGCCAGGCACCCTGCACAAGGCTGCTGCACACTCAGCCCTCCTGCCTTTCCTCTTCCATGCTGGTGAGAGAGTGGCAGCGTGGGGGTTCGTGCTGCAGCAGAGCTGAGGGAGACACTGTTAAAGGAGGGACAAGAACCCATGGGCAGCCATGGGCACGAGTGGGGGAGCAGAGGGGCTGTGTTGGGGTCTCCTTCCCCATTACTGAGCCATCTCCAGCTTTCCTGGAGCAGTAAAACACACAGAGGTGCCACAGGGGGAGAAGGAGGAGCTGCTGCAGACGCTTGGCTCTTCTCTTTCAACATGTAGCCATGCTCCTGCCTCAGTGTTTATTTATGAACAGGGACTGAAGCAAGGGCATGTTTCTGAATAATGCTGTACCCCTGTACCATCCCTCCCCTCCTGCATGCTGCCTTTCTATTTAAAGTCTTGAACTGTCATTTAATACAGATGGATGCTAATTTAACACCAAGCCTCTCGCCACCTCCTCTAATTCTTTGCTGAGGCATGAAGATTCAGAGAGCCAATCTGCTTTTAACTGGGCTTTTCATGATCTCCCAAGCTGTTTGGCTTTTCAATTGATTCTCAATTCATCAAATACCAAACTGCCAGGAAAAAAACCAACCCCAAGCTTTTTGGAACAAGTCAGGTAGTGGGAGGCCTGTGGGCTTGCCTGAAGTGAAGTGAGTGCCAGCACAGCTCACATGGGTCACAGGGCAAGGGTGAGTTTGCCATCTCCACAGCAACTGTGCTAAAGCAGATGGATTTCTTCCCAACTTCAAACGTTCTGGCTGCAACTCAAAGACCTTTGGCCACTGTGTGAAGGTGTGTGGCCTTAGAGAGTGAAAACCAGGCTTTGAAAAGGACCATCATTTCCCAAAAGGGAGAAGGTTTCCGGAACAAACTTCTCATTTATCCTTTCCCCCCCTCCTCTCCCCCTTATTTCTCCCTAGGACACTGTTGCAAAACAGTGCCACGTTACTCATGTTTGAGCAGTGCTTCCCAAAGCAAACATTGCCAGCTACGCCTCATTGATAGCTCAGCCTCCCTGTGCTGCTCCCAAAACCAACATTCTTGGCTTTTTGGGGGCTGGCGCTCTCTTCCCCTTTCCCTTTCCACATTTCTCCAGGAAGGGATGACAGCTCCTGCCCCCTCACTGCTCCTCCTGTTAGTCATAGTTCAAGAGAAGCAGTCCCACAAGGCAGACAGGAGCCAGGGCCAGGAGAAAGACATTTGCCTGCACACGTGTGGGAGCGATCAGGAGGCAGCGCCCTCAGGCTCGGCCCCCACAGAACACATTAGCTGCAGGAGAAGCCCTTCCTAAAGAGCAAGGGGTTTGGCATGGTTACCTACTCTCCTAATCCCCTTTCACATGGAAAACATCTCTGCTGCTGTTGGCAGAGACCATCAAGAGACTGTGATAAAGGTAGCTACATGCTTCCTCCCTCCATCCCAGTGATGCTCAGGTGCCAGACCATGCTTCTGGGCTGCAGAGGGTGAGCTGAGGTGGGCTCTGTACAAGGGCAGCACCTCGCTGGGCTGGCAGAGACTCTAACAGAGGAGGGTCACCATTTGCTCCAGGTATTGCTATGCTGCTGCTGGGCTCAGTTAGTACCTCCAGACCTGCTTTCCCCATCTCCTTTACAACACACACTATGCACCGTGCTAAATCTGCTCTTCTTCTCCTGTCCTCGTGCTGCAGGACCCCCACCCCATTCGACAGAGCCCTGGTCAGCGACCTGTTCTCTGTGCCCCCCCTGGAGCTGGATAACCTGAGCGCTCTGGAGGTGATTTCCCACAGACGTGACTTCAACAGAGCAGCACAAGGGTGGGTGCGGATCCTGCCGGAGAGCGACGAGCTGTAGGACACCCGCTCCCTTCCCAGGCTGCTTCCCTTGCTAGTCTCAGGCATACTCTGCATGGTAGGGGAGAGGGGAGTCAGGATGCTTCGTGAGAGCTGAGGTCTCAGGTTGTCATCCTCTTCCAAAGGGGATTTGAACAGCTCAAGGCTGGGACTGTTCTGGATTCCCCTCGTACCAAGCCATTATCACGTGCCATTTAGTGCTAAGCCAACGGCCAAGATCCCATCCTTACCGCAAGCAGACCCCTGAAAGCTCCTGTACAAGACAGCCTGTCCTCTCCCCTGCCCTGTGGAAAACGGCAGGGACACCAGCTGCACCACACCCAGCTGTCCTGCTGCTTCCTCACCCCCACACAGGACCCACGCCAACAGCTGGTGCCTTTGCAGAGGAATTCCACCTTCAGGACGGCTCTACACGTGTCATTCCAGTCAGGACAGCGAGAGGAGGAGGAAGCTGGAGAACACCAGTGAAAACAAGCTAAGTGTTGGCACTGGCACGTTGAAAGTGGTTACCTTGGGCTTGGCTGGACAGCAAAACCAAAGGAGGAGCCAGATCTCCACCTGCTTACCAACACGGGCACAGCCAGGACAGATGGGATGGGAACGCTGGGAATGGGAAACGTGGGGCCCATTTCCCACAAGCAGCTGGTATTTCCCCTTCCTCCTGCCATTTGCATGCCTTGCTCGAACATCTAAGCCCTCTGACTGACTCACACCAGATTTAGGTCATAGAGCTGATCTCAAAGGATCAGGCCCTGCCTGGACCAGCCGCACCCCGAAATCGCACCAGCCTGGGTGTGCTGGTGACCTCAGCGTCAGTGGGAAGGGAAAGCAGCACAGCCACCACTGCAGCAAGCACAGGCTGCTCCACGGGCGTGAAAACCAGCAGGGAGGACTCAACTACACACACACTTCCAGCAGGGACACAGGCTGGGACATGCAGCTAACAACAGGCATCGGAACACCCGGAAACTCAGCTAACAAAAGTCTCCTCTAACTTCACACTGGCTTTCTACAACTGCTTCTGTCAGGTTCTTAATGTCACCTCCATTTAACCATGCAAAAGCAGGAGCACCAAGATAGAAGTTGCTTTTTCCACCACTGTAGTTAAATTGGGCAAGAGCATATTGTGGTAAAAACTACTGCTAACTGCTGCCATGCTCGTGTAGCTGTAGCTGCTGCTCTAGTGTAGCTGTAGCTGCTGCTCTAGTGTAGCTGTAGCTGCTACTCTAGTGTAGCAGTAGCTGCTACTCTAGTGTAGTTGTAGCTGCTGTGCTCGTGTACTTGTAGCTGCCACACTTGTGTAGCTGCAGCTGCTACTCTAGTGTAGTTGTAGCTGCTGTGCTTGCGTACTTGTAGCTGCCACACTCATGTAGCTGTAGCTGCTACTCCAGTGTAGTTGTAGCTGCTACTCTAGTGTAGCTGCAGCTGCTACTCTAGTGTAGTTGTAGCTGCCGTGCTTGTGTACTTGTAGCTGCCATGCTCTTGTAGCTGCCGCTGCTACTCTAGTGTAGCTGTAGCTGCCGTGCTTGTGTACCTGTAGCTGCCACACTCGTGTAGTCGTGATGCTGTGCAGCCAGATGCACAGAGCAAATCCCACATGGGGATGCTGCTGCCACAACACTCCCCTCAGGCAGGAAGCTTTCATGGCTCTGTTCTTCCCCCACATGCAGGAGGGGACAAGGAGACAGGTCTGAGCCTGAAACAATTGGTATTTGCAGTGCCTGATGGCTGCCCTTGTTCCAAGCCCAGCTCTCTCCTCCTTTGTCCATCAAACCTGGCTGGAACTAATAAATAAAGAGCGCTGATGTAGAGCCAGCTCACACCACAGCTCTGTCTGCACAGCACTCACAGGCCCTGCCTGCAGCCCCAGAGCCAGAGCAGCAGCTCTCCAGGACCCAGCAGAGCTCTGCCTGTCCTTGGGTTTGTTTCCCGACTGGTTTCTGTAACAGCAGCAGGGGAGGGGACACGCCTGTTTCATGTCAAACTCGGTTTGAACCGCTGTTGAGGCTCTCTTAGCGTGTGAGCTCCTTTTGAAATACATCATGTCAGTGTTTAGCACTCTCTGCAGAATGTGGGTATGGTTTCAGTTACCCTGGGACAGCTCGTACCTAACCCCAGCTAGAACTAATGCCCCGTGCCCAAAGCCCAGCTCTTCCTCCAGAGAAAGCCACCCCACCTGCCTGCTGTGCCCCTGGTGCCACACAGGCTGTGCCAGCTCCAAGCACCATACAGGACCCAGGGCACAGCCCAGTGCCAGCATGTGGAACTACAAGTGTACACACTGGCACTGCCTGCTCTGCATCTTGGCCTCAGCAGCAGCCAAATAAAAATCAAAGTCCTCAGGCACTGTGCTCCAGGAAGCAGGGTCTAAGCAAAGTGTTGAAAATTCAAATATTTTAATTGTTTTTTAAAAAAAAACCAAGCAAATGAGGCTTCAGAACAGGTCCCACTGTGTTTTGCTTTACAGAAAGATATCCACAAATCTTTTACAGGAGAGCAGCTGACATTACACACAAACTTCAAATCCTCTACCTACACATACATACACCTCATCCTACATCAGGCTCCAGGCAGGACACAGCTGCACCTGCACAAACACTAGTTGGAGCACAGGAAGAAGAGTCTCATGTCTTATCATAGCATTTCACAGTTTAAGGGAGACTATGCACAGGCCTCAAAAGCCCCAGTCACGCTCCAAATACACCCAGGACCAGGCTGCAGCTGTACCACGTCCTCCCCCAGCAGCTGTCAGCAACACGAGCCCAGGGGGCCAGGGAAGGGGCCTTTGCTGGGCTAAAACAGGCAGCTGCCAGCTTGTCACTCCCCATCACACCCAGGGGCCACTCACATAACCTAACACCTCACTCAGGATGTGTGGGGATTCACAAGGGGGCATCAAAAAGAGGTTTTGGGGGGTTTCAGTTGGTTGGGTTTTTTTAGAGATGTCAGGGAAAAAGGAGGAGAGTTCTGTAGCAGTAGTAAAGCAAAGCCTTGGGCTTGGCATGTCTGACAAGCTTGGTTTTCAGTTCTTATTCAGTCCTGGTTCAGTATCTCATGAGATTAAGTCATCAATAACTACCTGACACAGAGAAGAGTCTCTGGTTACATTGCAATAGTCAGTAGCACTCAGACTGAGGATATGGAGTGGGCTTGTAAAGGGTTTGGTTTTGTTTCCCCAGACATTTATTTCAAAAGTGTGCAAACAGGATACATGGATAGCACTGGAACTCTGGTACACCTGATCCACAGACATCCCCCTCCCCCCTCCCCCCAAAACAGCCCTCTTCACCCCCCACCCACCCCCCCCAACACTAAATGAAAGATGTGGGATGTATCCACAGCCCCATCAGCTAGCAGAGACACGGAGCTCAGCTCACCCAGTGCCCACAAGCAGGGAAATAAGGCTTCTCTAGCTCCCCCACAGCTCAACATACGGCGCTACCATGGTAACTAGAAACATGGCATTTCCTTGATGGATGAGGGCAGCAGGACGTGAGGGGCTGTTAGGGGCTGCTGTGCTTCCCTGCGTGGGCACCCATCCTCTGGGGGTCCTGAGACGGGTAGTGAATGGGGCCGGGGGCTCTCATGAAGGGAGGAGGTGGCCCCATGGCGTGGAACATGTGTGGTCCAAAACCTGCAGGAACAGGAGCTGTCAGGTTCAAAGGAACAGAACTACCACCACAGACATCCTACTGTGTGAAACAATAGCTGGCTCACAGCTGCACCCTACAAAGGTGCACTCCTCCCACCATTCCTCAGAGCCCCACACTCCTTCCCCCCTTTCCAGCCCAACTGGGGGCAATCTGTACCCAACACACATCAGATAAAACCCAGGGTTGGGACAGGACAGGTGCTTGTAACACCATCTGCATGCTTTCTACTCAACTGTGGAGCAAAGCAAACATCCCCAAGAGACTGACATCCCATAGAAAAAGGCTGGGGATGGATACATACAGGCAGCCAAACACAGGCTGGCATTCAACCAGCTGTAGAGTTACTCTCTGAAGTTCAGGTTAACATGGCATTTACACAGCCAGCAAAATCTCTGAGCAGGTCTCAGTGCCAGTAACAGGGATCTCTGACATGGCTGAGAATTTGCAAGTTCATACACAGCATGTCAGGCAGCTCAGTTTAATTAAACTCTGCTGACAGCTCACTTTAGATCATTAGTTTATGCTGTGTGAGAGGGGGTGAGGAAAATCAACTCAGGGCACGCACCAGTGCTACAGCACAGCCCAGCAAGGAGGGCCAGATGGTCAAACACCAAGTGAGACAACCCTGCTTCAAGCAGAAACACCAGTACCTGGAGGTGGTGGTGGAGCAATGCCAGGAGGAGGTGGCAAGGCGATGTTCACCACGGCTGGAGGGCCACTTGGAGGTAGGTTGAAGTAATTTGCAGAAGCCTCTTCTTCTGCAGCTGGAGGAGGAGGCAGAGCTGCAGATAAAGCACAGTGTGGTTATGGAAAATCTCTTCATGGAGATAGGCAGAGGTACCTGCCTGCAGAGAGCAGGTACAAGCCATTCTTCTGCAAAGGCCAACTGCTGCCACTGCTGCAGTTGAACCCGAGTGAGAAGCAGGACTGCACCGAAACTCCAAGCAGCTGCCACGTTTCCTCACCCAAAACCAGCTCTGTGTTTTCCATCACACCACACTCAGTGGATCAGGAAACCAGCCAAGCCTTGAAAAGCCTGAGTTGCCAGTATCTCAGACCTAATTAATTCCAAATCAGTTTTAACTTTTCACTCATCATATACAGAGCCCAAGAATTTGCTTCTAGCCAAAGCTCACCTCCCATCCCAGCTGGATCCACTGCAGATCTACTGCAACCACCTACTCTGGGCTCACCAGTGGCTCTACTGTCCTGGACTCTGAGACTGCTCTCCAAGGTGTAACATCAGCCTCAGCCAGGGACATGGGTCAGCATTAAGTGTTGCAAAGAGAAAGACAAGTCCCTCACCTCCAGGAAGCCCTGGGACTGGCTCTAGCTTTATCCCAGATTCTGTAGTACCTTCCTTGTCCTTTTCTTTTCCTCTTGCTGCTTGGGACCTAAAAACCAGACAAATGTTTGAGGGCAAGGGTGAGGAAAGGCAGGATGAGCAGATATTCACATCACAACAGTTTTACATTATCTAGTCTGATCTAGATCTGATCTAGTCAGGCTAAAGGTGGAACATTCAGACTATCAGAGAAAGCTGGCATGAAGTGCACAAACAGTGTTTACAATGGCTGGACTTGAAGCAAAACTCCCAAAACTCATCCATAACCCTCAATCAGGAAACCCCTTACACAACTTGGGTAATTCATGTGATCTCCAACCCAGATCCCACTGCTGAAAGACAGACAAACTGTAACAGCACCCCAAATATTTACCAACTCAGGATCTACTCCAACTTCATATGCAGTCCTGCTCATCGAGGCTGTATAAACTGAATCACAGACTGGTCTGGGTTGGAAGGGACCCCAAGGGTCACAGAGCTCCAACCCCCTGCCACAGGCAGGGACACCAACCTCAGGCCTGGAGCTACACAAGGTTGCCCAGGGCCCCAGCCAACCTGGCCTTGAACATTGCCAGGGAAGGGGCATCCACCACCTCTCTGGGCAGCCTGTTCCAGCCCCTCACCACTCTCTCTGTAAAGACCTTCCCCCTAATATCCAATCTAAACCTTCCCTCCTTTAGCTTTAATCCATCCCCCTTGTCCTGACATTATCTGTCCTTTTAAAAAGTTGATTCCCCTCCTGTTTCTCTGCTCCCTTCAGGGACTGGCAGGCTGCAATGAGGTCCCCCCGCAGCCTTCTCTTCTCCAGGCTGAACAATCCCAGCTCCCTCAACTTCTCTTCATAAGGGAGCTACTCCAGCCCTCTGAGCATCCTTGTGGCTCCTCTGACCCCTCTCCAACAGTTCCACATCTTTCTTGCATTGGGGGCCCCAGCTCTGGACACAGGACTCCAGGTGGGGCCTCACAAGGTCAGAGCAGAGAGGGACAATCATTTCCCTGTCCCTGCTGGCCACCCCTCTGCTGATGGAGCCCAGGATCCCACTGAAGAACCCCAGGACATCAGCATTCTTCCCCCCAGCACTCACCTTCCCCATTTGACGTTGAGCCTGCGACCGTTGACGATGAGCTTGTTGAAGGATTTCTCAGCAGCCACCTCTGCAGCCTGCCGGGTGGCGAACTGGATGAAAGCACACTGCTGCCTCTGCACCACAGTTATTGTCCTTATCTCCCCAAACTGGTAGAAGTGATTTCTGTGTGAGGAAAAACCATAAATCGTGAAACTCCACTCCTCCTAGCCACAGGGTACATAGCAGGGCACGTGCTGAAACAGGTATGCTCAGATCCCTTCTCCATCCCCAGATCAGACTAATCATCAGAAATCAAAGTCTCCTGCCCCTCTGTGCAATTACAGAGCAATAGAAACTCTGCAGCAGCTTTTCTCAGCAGCTCCCTGGAGAGGGTACAGGACTTCCTGGTAAAAAGTGTAACACAGTATCCCCAACAGCTCAGAAGGATGACTCATCTTTAAAGAGTGAAATGTTAATCAAAGCATTTGAAATGTGCCTGTTTATGTTCTCCAACAAGCTGGCACTCCTCTGCACTTGCCCACCAACCAGTTCCCCATTAAGGAAAACTGAAAAAAACCCAGATTTATTTATTTTTTTCCCCCTTGCAAGAGAGGTCTCCTCACTTCAAGATGAGCAGTAATCAAAGCATTGAATCAAAAGGCAAGGGCAATGCAAATTCACTGACACACCTGAGGTCTGACTCGGTGATGGTATCTCCAAGCCCTCCAACATACAGGGTGGTAATTGTCTTGTCATCAGGGGGGTCTAGACGAGGCATGGTTGATGCTCTTTTCAGAAGTTTATCAGCCACAGGATCATTAATTCCATAGTAACGATCTTTGATGTTCTGATCAGCCAGAGGATCGTCTGGATCTGTAGGTTTCTCATGCCTAAGGTTCAGGAAAGAAAGCAACAGTCACAGCTGTATCACAGTTAAACACCAGAACTGCTAACAGCCCCCCCTGAAAGGCCTCCAGTCACCTGTCCACTTAACCTTCTCCACAGAAACATGCCAAAAATGAAACAAGCAGCCCCAAGCCATTAAATTGCAGCCAGGACTGCCTTGAGTTCTGAATGAATGGCACTCCTGACAGCTCAACATTTCGCACTACAAAACACAAGAGCTGGGTTCTGAACAGCCTCTTGTTCAAACACAAAGCTCTCCAATGGAGGGGACTGACGCCAGGGAGGGAAAAGGAATGAACTACATGAGAGAAGAGCTGCAGCCATCACTCTGGCCAAACACTGGGAGACCACAGAGCTGATTCCTCACAAGGAGCTCACCACAACAAAGATTCATTCACTGCCTCTGTGTGCCAGCTGACTGCGAGCTTCACGCTGCCCCCAAGCCCAGTGTCGAGCCTCCCCTCCACTGCAGCACCTCCTGGGGAGTGGTACCCAACTGTGGTGGACATGTTTGCTGTCTGGGCTGTGTCTGTACCTGTAGGGACACTCCTCTCCTCTCTTGCATTCTCCTTTCACCCAGAAGGAACAGATGTGAGGACGATTCCGTTTGTAGTAAGGAGTGGTCCTGGCCAGCTTCAGCAGCATGTCACTGGTAGATGTAGCTTTTCCTAGAGCACCCACTGGTCTGGTGCCATCAGAATTGGATATCTAAACGGTATTCAAACCACAATTCATTACCTATGGATCACCACTGAAAGCTAACACACAGGAGCAGAGCAAGGAAATATTTTTAAGCTAAGCTAGGTTGGATATTAGGGGGAAGTTTTTTACAGAGAGAGTGGTGAGGGGCTGGAACAGGCTGCCCAGAGAGGGGTTGGATGCCCCGTCCCTGGGGGTGTTCAAGGCCAGGTTGGATGGGGCCCTGGGCAACCTTGTGTAGCTCCAGGCCTGAGGTTGGTGTCCCTGCCTGTGGCAGGGGGGTTGGAGCTCTATGATCCTTGGGGTCCCTTCCAACCCTTGCCATTCTATGATTCATTCTATGATTCTCCTCCCCTGCACATATCCACACACAGGACTAGAAGGTTGCTCTCTCACCTCCCGTTCCATGTTCTGGGTGTAGTACTCTTTATTGACATCAGACTTGGGCATCTCATCCTTAAGGGAGAGTCCTGCATCCCTGACTTGAATAGGCAAACCTAGAAGGAAACAAACAAACAAACCTCCAACAAACGTTCACAAAGCCAAGATGAAAGAGTAGAAATCATTACTGCAAGGTGCATCAGCCAGAGATGACTAACTCATCTCCTGCTCAGGTACAGCACGCTGCCCCTGAACTTCAGAAGAGGTGTAACCATCAAGACTTGCTCTTCTCCAAGGCTGTCCAGAGACAGAGCTTTCATTTCAGAGGCAGACCAGCTTCTGCCCTTAGTTTGCTTTTTTTTCCCTGTTACTCACCATACTCCAGGTCAAGCAGGCAGGTCTGACAGACGTTCTTCAGCTTGCTGCATGTCTGACAGACCTCTGTCTTCTTGAAGCGCATGCGCACCCCGGGGCACCAGCGGAACACGGTGAAGGGCCTGGCACAGATCTGAAACACACAGGCACTGCCCCTCTCACTACCACACAGCACTGCAGGTCTGCTTCTTGCATGGAAACCTCAACTCCAAACACATCTGGTGTCTGCAAAGCCTACGTGCAACTTCTCAGTGCTCAGACTGGGATTTCAAGAAGTGTTTGTTTCTGTCTGGTGCCTCACTTTGATAGAAGAGGGTTTGAGGAAGGGGGTTCTTCTTGCTGTTGTTTATTTAGGGAAGGGTTAGATTGGATATTAGGGGGACGTTTTTTACAGAGAGGGTGGTGAGGGGCTGGAACAGGCTGCCCAGAGAGGGGGTGGATGCCCCATCCCTGGGGGTGTTCAAGGCCAGGTTGGATGGGGCCCTGGGCAACCTTGTGTAGCTCCAGGCCTGAGGTTGGTGTCCCTGCCTGTGGCAGGGGGGGTTGGAGCTCTGTGATCCTTGGGGTCCCTTCCAACCCTTGCCATTCTATGATTCTATGATTTATTAATTTGTTACAATAACCTGAGCCAATCTACTCCAAAGGCATTCTCCTTCATTCCAGGTGATGTCAGCATTGAGCTATTGGAGAGAAATGACCAATTACTTGCAAATCAGTCACCAGCAAGCCCAGTGAGAGGTTATGAGACTCTTTTGGTCCAGAAGATGACTACTGCTCTCCATCTTATCTGGTGAAAGAATACATCTGCTTTCTGCTGTGTGTGTGGTTTGAGGAAGGGAAGCAAGATTTCATAGAATCAAAACACAAACAAGGTGCAAGAGAAAGGTGATAACTGAATCTAAAATGCTGATGTACCACCAAGTGCAGTACAACACCATCTGCAAAACCCAATTCTGAGGAAATCCCAAGTCAAGCAGAGCCTTGAGCAATTTTCCTGCTTTGAGACTGGCTTTGTCTAACAAAACACAGGGTAAACTGACCTAAAAACATGATGCAAACATTGTAAGTTATTGGATAAGATAAAAAAAAAAACCAACACCTGATGGCTTCAGAAAAGTGTTCAATGCTAAAATGTACAGTTCCTAGATGCACCCCAATTTGGAGGGTTTTTCTTCCAAGACAACAACCATACCTTGCATTCTTTTCCATATTTTTCTTTGGTCTGAAATAGAATCAGAAACAATAAAAGAAAACATGAAATACCACTGGTTCAACATAAAACACATCACCCATGTTACAGCTCAGTGTGTGTGTGTGGGGGGGGGGGTTACCCCCAGATATGCTGCCTTTAGACACATCTACCCCCATGTAACAATATTCCTAGAAAACTCCCAGATTTGCTTTAGAAATGCTCATTAAAATGCAGTATCCTAAGTCCCAGCTCACATACTGGGGAAAGGTGAGAATGAACTGTAATCTGAAGAGCTATTTGTCAGCAAAGCTGATGTGACATTAGACAGGCCCATGGAAATCAGCAGGTTTTCTACTATCATCTCTAGCAGGGTATGTGTCACAAAAACACCATCCTCTACCTCAGCAAAGCTAGAGATGCAAAGGAAAGAGGAAGCAGGTAAGGTCAGAGGGAACCAGGCTGAGAAAAGCAACGTAAAATGGACAGATTCCTCCTGCCCAGAGGAAAACAAGGTAAACAAAGAAGGACTGAAATGATGACTGGGCCACCTTTGTAAGAGCTGCAGCTTGTTTTACAGGTGCACATTCTTCAGGCTTTGGAGACTGTGCTGAGCTCTTAATGTTTCAGCACCTCACTGATCTCCAAGCTGCACCACTGACCAGGACCAAAGCTTTGTTTTCTCATACTTCCTGCACTCTAGACATTGGACTGGATCATCTTGTTCTCTTTTTTCCCCAATTTATTCTTAAATTGCATAGCTAACACCATGACATCACCTACCAACAATGGCTGGAACCAAATCCTGCCATACAGAACCACCTAATTAAGGTGCAAACACACCTTGGCATCTCCTCCTGTTAACCAGGTTTGCTTTAGCCCCCCCAAACCCAGGAGTTGTAGGGCCTGCAGGGAGGAAAGGACTGCTGGGGGGTCAAACAGGCACATACCATTCGGATATAGGGGTTTTCTCCAAGGCATGTCTGGCACAGAATAGGGAAGTCCTGGAGTGAGTGAGAAGAAAGGAGATCAGGGATTTGCACCAAGCTCCATCACTGTGCCGGCGTTCACACCGTTGGCTGAGTAACCGGGTGGAGACAAACAGGGCCGGCAGGGAGACACGGCAGCACCCATTCGGGGAGGCGAGGCGCGGTGTGCGGCCCGGGCCGCGAGAGAGCCGTGCCCCAGGAGGGATCCCCGCTCCAAGCACGGCCTCCAGGCAAGGAGCCCGCTCCCGAGATGGCAGCGCCGACCCTCAGCACCCATTGTCTGCACCGGGCCCCCCCGGGAGAGGCCTCAGCTCCCAGGGCCGCGGCCCCGGGCCCGGCTCAGCCCTCCCCGCTGCCGGGAGACCTCCCCGCAGAGCCGGCAGGCCCGGCCGGGCCCCGCCCGGAGCGGCACGCTGCCCTGGCGGGGTAAGGGCCGGAGCACGGCCTCTGGGCCGCCTCACGGCTCCCGGGCCGCCTCACGGCCCCTAGGCCGCCTCACGGCTCCCGGGCCGCCCCGCCGCGCCCCCGCCGCGCCCCCGCCTGGCTCTGCCGGGCAGGACAGGTCCGCGCCGGCCCCGCCGCCCCCCGCGCTCACCGCGTCCTCCCAGTTCTGCCGGTTGTAGGTGTTGGAGCCCAGCGACGTCGACATGGCGGCGGCACCCCGCGGCGCTGCCCCGCCCGCCCCCGCCAGGCCGCGCCAGCCGGAAGTGACGCGACTTCCGCTAGCAACCTGCCGGAGAGGGAATTAGCGACGAGGCGGGGAGGTCAGCGAGGCGGGAGGGCGCTCTAGGCAGAGGGAAACCATAGAGCTCAGTTAGAGGCGGGCGAAACCACTGAGGGCCGCGGGGGGGATGATGAGTGGCAGAGACCATGCGGCGGGGTTAGTTTCGCCAGGAGCCGCAGTAAGAACCAGCGCGGAGAGCCCGAGAGCCACGTTTGCTTTATTGAAGGTCACTACAACGACGTCAAGCAGTGAGGCAGCAGCCGCCTGTGGGGAAGGGGAGGGAGGCGGGGCGCGCCCGCCCCTTTCTATCGCTACGAGCACGGGGAGGGGGGGAGGGGAAGGGCCCGCCAGGCCGCTCAGCACGGCACAGCCCAACCCCGAGCGCTTGGGGGGGGGCCCGGCGGGACATCCCCCCGCCCCGGCCCCGGGGTGGGTCTTTCCGCGGTAGCATTCCCCCGCGGTGACGTCAGGAGGGGTGACGTCAGGAGGGGGGGTGACGTCACGGCCAAAGGTGAAGCGCTCCCTTGTCTGGCGAGGTAAAGCTGCAGCAGGCGCTGGCTCTGCACAGGAACGCCCGACCACAAGTCCTGCTCATGCCCTTCGCCTGCCTGTAGCCCACAGGGGGTGAACGGGACGCCTCGGCCCTGCGGGAGCTGCTGCAGGGTGCAGGCGGTGAGGTGTGTGTGCCCCTGGGCACGCTGAGGCGGGTTACTCGTGCCACAGGAGATGTTTTTGGGGGGGTGCAGCTCCAGGCTGGCACAACCACAGCATCTGGAGCAGCACAGCCCTGCCCAGCTGGAATCAGAGCTCTTCCCAGCACAGCCCATCAGACGTTGATCGAAGGTCAGGGTCTGAGCTGGGAATGCAGCTGGAATCTCTCCTGCACTCAGCAAATGCAGTTACTGATCGTTCAGTATCCTGGATACGCTGCTCTTAATTACTGCTTGTAGCTGGGGCTACAGGCAAATGACACCCCAGCTTAATGACCTCGGGGTACAGTGCATGCTAGTTAATGTGTAACCATCTTTCCACCTTTAAACCTCCCTCCCACCCCCCTCAACTGGAAAAAGACAGAGTATGAGCTCAAACAGCCACAGTAGTTTTACCTACAGCACACTTTCACACACTGCCTGCTACCCCTACTCTCACATGGTTATTGATCTGCAGACTGCTGGGTGGCTTCTCCAGAGCATCCCTGCCTTGGTCAGGAGCAGCTCCCAAATTCCCAGCTCACTGAAGCAGGATGAAAGCAGGCTCAGCTGCCAGTCAAATCCATGGACACTACAGTATACTACATTTAGAGTTTCAAGGCAAAAGCGATCGCTTCCTTTGTGACAAAACAGATCCATCACCTTGGCTAAGCAAGCTACATACAGTGGGGTCAGGGGTCTCCATCCCCCAGAGCTGAGGTATCCTACAAGGAAGCCAAAACCCCCAAGAAAAGAAAGCAGTGTGCTGCTGCTGGTAATGCAGCAGATAAGGCCACCTCCCAGCACGGCTGTGGGGAAGGGCAGAGGCTGTGGGGAAGGGCAGAGGCTGTGGGGAAGGGCAGAGGCTGTGGGGAAGGGCAGAGGCTGTGGGGAAGGGCAGAGGCTGTGGGGAAGGGCGTGGAAAAGAATCTGTTCACTATCGAATTTGTGAAGTCAGGTTTGGGGGCTGACAGGAAAGAAAAACCAGTGTGGATTCTTTTGTGTGGATGAATCCGAATTCAGCCAGGTGTAGTGTGAGTCTGGAGAAAGCAAACCCTTCCTCTGTGCTGCAACAGGTGCTGCGAGTTCAACTGGGCCTGTGGCGGTGTGGGGGAGCAGAGCGGCAGTTAGTGGGCACTACAACAAGAGGAGAGAGAACAAACCATCCCAAACCACGGCACCCGCGGCCGCCTGTGGGCCGGGGCCCGTGGCACACAGCCACACATCACAAAAGAGCTCTCACAGAGGGTGTCACCCGGCGCTCTCTTCACCGCGACAGTCCGTCCTGCGGCCAGCCGTCGGGGCGCAGGCGGTGGGAGCCTTTAGGGGAGCAGCGGGCCGAGGCTGAGCTCCACGTGGTGGGTGAGCCAGATGACCTCAGAGGGATGGTCGCCTTCCTCGCTGGGCCGGATGGGAGCAGCCAGGTTTTTAAACTCGTGCTTCATCTTGAAGCTCACGGTCACTTCGCCCTCTTCTTTCTGTGGGGTGACCTTGATGAACACCCCAACCTTGTTGGCTTTCCTGAAGGCGATCACGCTGCAAGGCAGGGAACAAAAGAACGCTGGGTCAGCCAAGTTCTCAGACAACCCTTCCAAGAGATTTATCCTGACACCACGTGATATAGCTGCTCAGTTTACAGCTGAATATGCCCTGCTCAAACAGCTGCCCTGGTTTCTAATTTACTCCCTGCTGCTCTTTTTGCAGGGGGGGCCCACAGCCCCTCCTGCTCCCCAGTCAGAACGTGGGTACCCCAGTTGATGCTGACAGCTGCTGGCACAGCTGTCAGACAGAACATGCTTGCCTTGGCTATGGAGTTACATATGCAGCTATTCAACAGGGAAGGGCCATACTATACAGCTCAAGCTGTTCTGGAAGGGGTTGCAGAATGTATTTTGAAGGCAAGAGGCAAGTCTGTGGGGTTCTCACCGCTACCCTGAACCCCCTGCTTGCAAAGGAAAAGATTGCACAGAGTATTCCTGCAAAGAGTTAGTACCACCACCTGTAACTCAACTGCTGCAACAGCACACCTTGCTTCAAAAGGAACACATGTCTCCTGAATAGTCCAAACTACAAGCACAAAGATCTGCATTGCTCCTCTCTGAGCTACCCCCAAAAAAAGACTGCACATATACCCCCAAGAAAACTTTAAAAAACCCAAAACTAAAACATGCTGAAGACAGAGAGGAGAGCAAGGTACTTGGTTGAAGTGCCAAGTATTTAAGGGGCAGGATCCCCACAGAACAGGTAACACTCACTCAGGGTCATCCTGGAAGTCTTGAGGCTCTGCCAGCTCATCATATTCTGCCGCAGCATCTTTGCCAGCCAAGATAAGCTCCTTGGGAGGAACTGCCACCTGAAACGGAGCATGAAGAGAAGCAGCCTTTCAGCACCCATCACCACAGACCCTGTGAACAGCAGAGTGCCCTCCCCTCCTGAGGGCTGTTTTACTACAGGGTTTAATAGGAAAGTGACTCATCCTTGGCTTCCTTTCGCTCTGGTACAACCGGCTTACTGCTCTACCAGAGAAACTGTGTATTTCTCCCTTGGCTCCTGGGGGTCTCAATGAAGAGCCACAATTTCAAAATGCTTTAGGAGCTGATGTTTCATTGGTGACAGATATTTAAACTCCAAGGAAGAAAATGTAACACAGACACAGCAGGGACCAAAAAACAGATGAGAGTGTGACCTGTGGGAGGAAAAATGGGAGTGGAAAGCTTTGGAAGAGGCTCAGGCTCGTGCAGCAGGAGGGTACAGTACCTTGGCAGTGCTGTTGATGTTGTCAGGGTCTCCCTCCTCACACTCCAGCAGTGTGACATGTGTGATATTCTCCACTGGATTGGTCAGAGTCAGAAGGACTTGGCTCTCCTGGGGAGATTCAGGAATCACAGTTCAAGAAGCAATTACACTCAAGTTCTTTGTTACACCTCCATCTTCTGTGACTAATTAACACCTTCAAAAGTTGCATCATATACACTCAAGGGATGGAAAACAAACACCCCCAGACCACTAGAAAGGTGCAATACCATGCACAACTCCTTCTTGACATAAGAAACACACACCTTTGGAACCTGGGCAAGATCTCAACTCCACACCTGTTATTCTTCAGATAGTGATGTGCTGCCAGATGTCATGCTGCACAGTTAGCTACTTGTGCAGAGCAGCACGTAGATGCAGTGCTATTCCAATCCCTCCCTGCACTCTCTCTAAATGGACTGATCAATGCCCACATGCAACAAGCATCACACCATGTCATCTTGTGCAGCTCCAGGCCTGAGGTTGGTGGCCCTGCCTGTGGCAGGGGGGTTGGAGCTCTGTGATCCTTGGGGTCCCTTCCAACCCTTGCCATTCTATGATTCTATGATCTTCCCAAAAGATCCCAACACCTCCCAGCTGTGTCTCACCCCAAGACATTTCTGGGAAAACAGCACTGACCTTCATGTAGCGCAGGTTGGGAATAGACATGATCCTCACCTCAGGGATATAGTTACTACAAGAAGAACAGAGCAAACGACCATGATGGACTGCACTGCTGGCTATAAACAGCCTCTTGAAGTAGAGTGATGCATTGACAAACATTCCATCTAATTTATTCAATGCTATTAGAGCTTAGCTTATACTAAAAAGGAAAATTAAATCCCCCTTTATTATATAAGCTTGATCCTACAAAGTTCTGCTACCACATGGGGCTGGCACAGCACACAGTGCCTCTTTCAAACTGCTAAAATATTCAGCAAACATTTTAATAGATCAGGGAGCAAACCTATTCTAGATAAGCTAAATAGATTTTAAACAGTGATTATACACATCCTGAGAGATGACACAACCATACAAGAGGTCAAATCAAGAGTGCAACAGAAAATAAAATAGAAGGCATAACTAAGCATGGATAGGTGATTGTTTTCCCCAGTCCCTACATCTTACTTACACAGCAACCAGCTGGATCTTGAATTTGATCGATGTTGGATTGAATTCTGGTTTGCTCAGGTTATGTTCACATTTCTAGACACAAAGATATTTTAGTCAGCACCAAATGACAGCGTCCAGTCACATACCAAAGAATCAGAGCTGCAAGTACTGTGCCACTAGCCATGTCATTACCAGCCTCTAGCACAGCACACATGAAAACCACCCTGGGGTCCATGTAGCCATAGCTGTGCCAAGCTCCTGATGCTCTGAAAATGCCATATCCAGCACTATTGGGGCAATCTCAGAAGCAGGAGATTCAGAACCAGGCTTAAAAGCACTTGGGCATTCACTGACTGCACCAGGAAGAAGGCACAAATACCACCAAGCCTTTTGGTTTATGCTCCAGAATCCATTAAAAAAACAAATGTCTGGATCTGGAGAGTGATCTCATAGGCTACTCTTCAAATACAGGCTCAGCCTGACATTGCTTATTGCTGAGAAACTACCCTGTCTTTGCAAAGCATTCTGCACCTAAATACTTAAAAGGATATGTCTCTATTACTCTGGGAACTAGATAAATATCCCTGCTTCACTGAGAAAGCAAGAAGCTTTTTGAAGAGCTTGTAGGAAGCCAACAGCAGAACTTGGATTTATTTCTTGCCTATCTTTGCCTCCCAGCTCTTTGCTTTTCTTCTCTGAAATATCCTCCTTTTGTCTATTCTACACTGCCTCTCCCTGGTACTTTGTTTGCTGAGTTTATTTTTTTCCTTTAATAACAGCAGATTTTTTTCAATTCTTGCTCTCCTGGCAGCCTTCTCTGATTCCCTGGCTAGGCAGAACACACAGACCCTTACAGAAACCCACCTTTGTTATCTTTAGGTATCTTTGACACTAGTGTCCCCCTTTCACAACCTTCATCAGTCAGAGATGCAACAGATGATTAGGATCATCTCCTAATGCTGTTCCCAGGAATTTGGTTGAGATCTTTCAAGAACCCAGAAGCATTTGAGCAGTTTCTTTTGAAAAGGAATACACAGCCCCTTTCCCACAAAGCAAGTTCTGTGAGCCCAGAAGAACAGGTGGGGTTTGTATCTTAAATTCCCTACCCGACAGCGCAGCGAGCGTTTGATCAGGAGGTGCTTGTGACGCGGGTAGAGCTGGGAAGCACAGATGGGCTGGAAGTCAGGCTGCAGCAGACGCTGACGCAGGGTCGTCACTGGGCACACAACAGAAAGCACCACCAAATTAATGTCTGGGGCATGGAAACCTGAGCTAGATCGTGCATGTGCACCAGCAAGTGTGTCATACATTGTGTGCAGAAACTCCACAATCTCTAAGAAACTTCATTTCACCACCAAATCCTGCAGAAGCTGCTGGCAAGCACCACTGTTTCTAGCAGAGAATGAATGGAAGTGTAAAGTCTTGCACCTGGGGAGGAACAACTGCATGTATCAGGACAGGCTGCGGGTGACCTGCTGGAGAAGAGCTCAGTGGAGAAGGACCTGGGGATCCTGGCTGAGGATAGGTTGGCTATGAGCCAGCAGTGTGCCCTGGGGGCTGAGAGAGACAATGGGATCCTGGGGTGCATCAGGAGGAGTGTGGCCAGCAGGTCACAGGAGGGGATCCTCCCCCTCTGCTCTGCCCTGGTCAGGCCCCACCTGGAGTATTGTGTCCAGTTCTGGGCTCCCTGGGATAAAAAGGACAGGGATCTCCTGGAGAGAGTCCAGAGAAGGGCTATGAAGATGATGAAGGGCCTGGAACATCTATCCTATGAGGAAAGGCTGAGAGAGCTGGGGCTGTTCAGCCTGGAGAAGACTGAGGGGGCACCTAATCAATGTTTATAAATATCCTAAGTATGGGTTGCAGGGGGAATTGGCCAGCCCCTTTTCAGTGTCTGTGGGGACAGGACAAGGGGCAATGGCTGCAAGTTGGAGCACAGGGAGTTCCACACCAACATGGGGAGGAACTTTTCCCCAGTGAGGGTGAGGGAGCCCTGGGACAGGCTGCCCAGGGGGTGTGGAGTCTTCTTCCCTGGAGAGATTCCAGACCCATCTGGACACCGACCTGTGCAGTATGAGCTGGGGAGCTGCTTTGGCAGGGGGGTTGGACCCCATGAGCTCTCCAGGTCCCTTCCAACCCCTACAACTCTGTGATTCTGTAAGAGCTGTCTAGGCAGCTGCCTGGACTGCGCACAGTAACACTGGAGCAACATCAGTGCCAGCCCAGGAGAAACACAGGACCCTGATTTCTATTCTGAGCTCAGCTGGAGTGGAAACAGGAATTCTGTAATCATCTAGAAAATGAGTTCTTTCCCCCAGCTTTGTTCCCTCACAGCTGGGTGTGGCATGAGTACAATACACAGCTTCTCAGCAAGGAGTTTGCGTAACTCCGACGCCTGCACCGAATTAGCAGCTACGTAGTTTCTGAGGCAAGCAGCTCCAGCAGCCAGCTTCCCATGGATTTCTCTCAAAAACACCCAGGCTCCTCACCATTCCCAGTGTCTGACAGGCAGCAAGCCACCTGGCAGCCCTTCCCTCACTGCGCAGAATGACGAAAGCCGTGCTGTTTACCAGCATCATACTAGCCCTTTCCATAAACCTTTCATGAATTAATTAATACTGCCAGACTTTGCAGGCCTGCAGGACTATCAAGAACATCTGTCCTACTTAGAGCCACCTTATCAGGAAGTCCACACTGCTTCCTGTACCTGCTGTTTTATCCCAATCACTCCCAAGCCTCATTGGCCCATTTACAATATTTGCTGATTAAATCATGAGCCAGCTAAATAACTGGCACGTGCATGCAAGCTGTTCCAAGCTGATGTCAAAGTAGTTCACAACTGGCTATTTAACAAGTGAACGTTCCAGCTCCCCAGCAGTTCAGCTACTTCCCTATTTCCTACTAATACCTGAAAGAGAACGTCAGGTCTTCTCTCCATCCAGCAGTTGACACTTCCCATGCAGAGAAATTAAGCTCAGCAAGAAAAAAAACACCCCTGAAACAACCATTCAGAGGCCTAAAGTATTTGGCTCAGAGCTTTCCATGAACAACTTCAAGTCAAGCTGCAAAGTTACCATTTAAGAAAAATCACAGTTTTCCCACCATTTCAATTCCAGGATAAAAATTACTAAAACTTCAGGCCATTAGGAACCCCACTGACACGTCCCCAGGCACTGCCCATGTTATAAAATGTAAAGGCAAAACCTAACAGAACATTCAGGTGTTACCTTCTGTCAGATTGATTGGTCTTGTGTAGTAATCCTCAGGAAGAGGTTCCACTTCTTCCACAGCATCAGCTGGCTCAATCTTGACCTCCTTCTGGTCCTCTCCTTCTTTCAGCCTGAAAAAAAGTGAGGGCCAACTTGGTCATCAAATGTTACATAGAGAGCAGGGAGAGCAAAGATTGCAAGACAACAGTAACTTCACAAGGAGGTAAGCAGTCACTTGTTTCTAGTAGAAAGCTAAACCTCTGGAGCTGCTGCACAGAGATGCCTGAGGGTTTCACATCTAGTGCTTCAAAAAAGAAAGCTCCTTCCCCTGGTGCCTGCTAACACAGTTCATCATTGGACTGCAGGTGCTTTACTGCTCTCCAGCCTACCCCTCCTATCCTTCCCCACGTTGGTAACCCCAACCCGGAAACTCACGAGAGTCCAGCAAGGGCACTGATGGGTGCTCCGGGCCTCTGGCGCTGAAGCCGGGTTCCGAGGCCGTATTTGTCCTACAAGGGAAAAAGGAGCTGTCAGCTTCAGGTCTGCTTCCTGACAGGACAAAAAGACCTAGTGCAAACTCATCCTTTGAGCTGCATGACAAGCATGGGGAGACAAGCAAAGGAAAGCAAAAAGGGAAAGGTATTTGATGCTTCCCAAGACTTTTTTTTTTTCCTGCTCAAACTGTTAGCAAGGAGAAAACAATTACCACCGCACTGCAGCCAGGGACAGACAGATGTGGCTACTGCTCAGACAGCTTTTGTTCTTTCCTTAGATCACCAGCCTTCACTACTGACACATCTTCCTTTGATCTTCTTTTCAGAGCAACTGCATGTCAAGTAGTGCAGAACGAGAGCTCAGCTGCTGAAAGAACTGTGTCGACGTGGGTCTGAATCCACCTGAAACGCCCTGCTGCACTACTGGGAGCTGGAAGGTGCAGCCTCTTGCAAGCCTCACTACCCACAGGTCTCTCTCACCAGACAGCTCCAATCGGCAGGAATAGCTGAACTACTCCTCAGCTTTCTACAGCTGAGCACAGGGTGCTCAGGGACAAGACATCTTTCTTCTGGGCAGGACTGAAAGCCTGAGTTCTCACCACAGGAGAAATGTGAGCATCAACCTACCCTGGTGATTTTTTTCAAGGACTAAGGTTAGTGCCACAGGCAGACAGATGGCTGTGTCTCAGCTAAGCTCTGTGAAGAACTGCTTTCCAAGGTACTTACCCAAAGTCCACCCTGTCTGTAAACTAACAAACCCTTTATTTTTTAGGGTAACATTTGTTACCACAACTAGCTAGCCTTCACGTGCGTTTGTTGTGGGCACATCCAACTCAGAGGCTCTGAGGCAAGGTGAGGAGTAGGATCTGTTACTGCCCTTCAATTGGTACTACCAGAGCTTTAACACCAGCAGAAACTGTGAAAAGACTTACCACTACGTGTATAGTGTGTTGCTGTGGAGAGCCCCCAAAATAGCAGCAGGTAGCAACGGAGACAAAAAATGCAGCCATAAGACACAAGCAAGAGCACAGAGCAAGCACAGTTAATTGAGAAGTAGCAAGCATAATGCAGAGTCACTCAGCTAAACAAAATAAGCATTAACCTGCCAGTACAATAACAAGTCAGTCAGCTACAGCCAAGTCTTAAGGTTAATTTCAGGTGAGATGTCAAGCAGAAAAGTGCCAGACAAAATCCTGATGGGTTACTGAGCTGTGGTATGCAGCTCCCCTGAGAAAGAGCTACCGCTGGCATCACAACTGCAGGTGCCCTGCATTTCACTGCTGAGTAACATATTCCTTTGCACGGCAAGTATAAACCCTTCTGGCATCATCAGAGAGGACTATTAGGGAGAGAGGCAGCATAATACACATCAGGTGTAAAACTACTTCTGCCTAAAGGAACTCATGTGCCCTAGCACGTTTTCTTCAGGTAGTTCTCAATAAAAGAAGCTGAGCAGCCCTACTGTGCTACCAACTATCTGATCTTTCCAGCTGAGGCTGCTGTGATGTACTTCTCCTGCTCCAAGTGCACAATGCTCACCGAAAATGCCAGAGGCATGTAGTTTCGGCGTCGCACCAGCTTCTTGCGGTCCCGCTCGATCTTCTCCTTCTGAGCCAGCTGCTGGTAGTACTCAACCAGTTTGTTAATCTGCAGGGATGAAAAAGGACAAGCAGTGAACAGGGAACAGATGCCAGACCAGCTGCAGTATTTGTTTGTGAACAAGCTGGGGTTCCTGTTACTTGTTTCGCTCTGTTCCTAGCGCCAGCTGTATTTTGGAAGATAGACATTAAAGAAGCCTGTGTGCCTTAACCCACACCATGGGTGACAAACTGACCCTCCTTTGGGGATGATGGCCAATGGAGAGCAGCGTGAAACTTTCACTCTGCAATGAGGCCTTTGTTCACACATTGGCCATGACTGGACAGAGTGTGGCCAAAACCAGGCAATTTGGATTAATGGAGCAAACAGCATCTTTCCCACCCCGTCCCAAGGCTGATCACATTTAGTGCAGAGCCCTAACTGGTGGCAGGGAAGGGTAGTAAAGGTGTGGTTCTGTTTTCCAGATCCTAGACATACTCTTGGTCAGAAAACAGCTTTTGTTCACATACATACGGAGCATATTCATTGGTGTTGTGTTAACAGCACTATTAGATATGATGTTTGCAAATGAGTTTCTTCAGAAAAGGAGGTTTTATACTGCAACATCCATGGGAGAGCCTCTAGGAGGCCTTCCTTCCATTGAATTCAGTCAAGGTGGAGATTAGGAACTGGAACTGGTATCTAAAGAATTATATAGATGCAGAGAAAGTGATTGAGAGGGCCTGGCACTTCTAACAGCTCTTTCTAGCTGATGTGTCTCAGCCTAAGGGCAGCCCCTCCCTTCACTCACCCTCTGCGTGTGAGGATTCTCCGGCTCCTGCCAGCCACCACTAGCTGCACGGGAAAGAGAGAAGACAATGTCCTCAAGAGAAGATCTCCAGACCCCACATAGAAATCACATCTAACACCCAATTACCTCATTTTTACTCCTGAAATACAACATTCCCTATTTTTGCTCCACTTAGCATTAGAATCCTGTAATGTTCAAGCCTGCACAAACACAAACCTCTTAAAGCTTTTCACAGGCAGGTTTGGGCTGAAGGTGCTTCACCAGCTCTTCCACCATATTTTTAAACAAGTGTTGTTTGGGACATACTCAGGACAGCACCCAGGAGTTACTTCAACAGCCAGTACATGAGTTTACTAGCATAGCCTCTTATTAGTACCTGCCCATGAATTTGCATCTTCAGCTCACAGTATTCAGTCACATCAACACTGGAAATCAGAGGATCTGCTTCATCTAATCAGCCTCATTCCTGGAGCCTGACAAGATTTTATTCTGCATGTCTTATGCACCAAGAAATAGATAAAAGCTTTGATCCTGTGCTGTTGTGAAGAGAAAAAGCCAAGTACAAACACTGACTAGCAACTCTGGAAGTGAACATAAGTGACAGAAAATCAAGCAGATGTTTATGCTGTCAGACTGAGCGGCTTCAAAGGCACAGAGAGAAGATCTCAGCCGAGTGGGGAGCACACAAACTAAAAAAGCCCCTCATTCAACAGCTGTCTCACTAGTCAGGTAACAGGAGCATGGAATTGGGTCATGGTTCACTAACTCAGCTCTTCAGGGGAGATTTCAGCAACAAACCATTTTCCTGTGAGGTTCCAACTGTGACATAAAATCTGGCCAGATTATTACATACATTGTATGGCCAGAAACTAATTTGATGATCTGTTACACATACCAGGCTCCTGCTGTTACTCAGTTTTCTGTCTCTTGACTATCACTTACCAACAGACTTGTCTGCCATGCCCACATCCCGGGAAGTCCAGCGGCAAAACCCACAGGCCAAGTAATAGGCCTTCTTCATGGTAGTCTTGGCTGGGTCATCAGGGAGTGGAGCAGGAATGCTCGTGGCACGGGTGGAAAGGGTGTGCATGCAGCAGGGGCAGTCAAAGCAGTTAGCACACCTGGAAAGAGGAAAGTGTAAGACAGTGGTCTAGCAAGGACCCCAGGCTGAGGAAAATGTTTCCAACAAACAGGTCAAGATGAAAGCAACAGACCTTTTCATCCTATGCAACAGGGTTAGTTAGGGGAAAAGGCAACAGAAATGAGGGGTTCAGAGTCAGCTTAAGAATGGCAACAGTGAGAAACACTGGGCAATACTAGAAAACCCTTAGTGTTATGAGTGCAGGTCATCCAAAAAACCAAAGAAGAGCACATGATACATCAAGGAAAAACACTTACTCCCCAAAGAATACTAAAAGGTTACAAGCAGCAATGTAATTTTTGAAGAGAGTTTCAGATACACCCAGTCAGATGTTAGTTTAAGGAAGGAGCTGTTTAAAATAGGGAGTCTTAATGATAAAAGCCAGAGCGACCTTACCTATTCTTTTTCAGCTTGGCCTCAGCTGAAGGCATGTTTTCCAGGCAGCTGGGGCAGTAGTGAGAGTCCACCTGATGAACAAGACGGTCACATCACACTTACAGGCACGCAC
The DNA here is from genome assembly GCA_022605575.1 of Laterallus jamaicensis coturniculus. Taxonomy (NCBI): domain Eukaryota; kingdom Metazoa; phylum Chordata; class Aves; order Gruiformes; family Rallidae; genus Laterallus; species Laterallus jamaicensis. Next base: position 14,803,411 of record JAKCOX010000016.1, on the reverse strand, counting down.
TTGTCTAGACAGCCTGAACCTCTGCCACACGGATTAACAAGGCTTTGTGTCTGGCCATGAACAGTGAAGATTCTAGACACTGTTTGATAGCTGAAACCTTAGCCCAGCTCAGCCAAATTTTGGGCTTTAACAACGCAAGTCAGAAGGTTTCCTAAGTCAGAATACATTAAACTACTCCACCCAGCAAATGGGAAAAGGACAACTAGGTACTGACCTTTTGAGGTTACCAGAGTTTCACTTTTCATCTTTAACAGCAGGTTTTCACATGCTGTTTCCATTTATATCTAAATTTGTTCTGGTCTTCTACTAACACTGGTCACAAATCCACGTGTTTCCGAACATGTTTTGTATCTATCTGCTGCCATAAACCAATTTTGCCAATTAAAACAACAGCAGCATGAAGGAGGACCTATTCTTGAATGAAAAAAAACCCCAAGCTTGTTGTTAAACATGGAAACACACAGCGAGTGCACTCATCATCCTGTAGACTCCATGACGGACCCAGCCTGGTGACAAATCTATTTTCTACTCTTTAGAGGCACTGACGTTTCTCAGCAGATACCTCACCTGGGAGCTGGTTTGCACAGTCATTCTCTTAAAGCATTAGTGACATAGTGGGATTTCTTAATTTCCTCAGACTTCCACAAAATCAATTTAATCAATTTTACCATGATGACTTGAGAGGACACAGGGGCAGCCTCAGGACTGCAGCTTGCCCATACAAAAGCAGTCCTCCTGCCAGGCCCAGCTAGGTGACAACCTAGAAAGGCTCCAGCCACCCCTGGACAAAGGACAAACCCTCCACTGCAGAAATCCCCCAGTGTAACGTGGGGAAAACCCGTCAGGTGGAAACAAACCCACACCAAACACCCACAAACCGATTTCACTTTACACATCGGGTGTTCCCGGCCTCAGCACCCCCTTGGCACAAGGCACGGCTCTTGGTACTTCGACAGCAGGTGCTGAGCCACATCCAGCGAGTCTGGGCAGGCCCTGGGGCCTTCCGAGAGCAGCTCTGCCCTGGGAGACAGCCCCAGCCCGGGAGCCCCCGGCCGGGTCCCGCCCAGGGCGCTGGCTCGGTGGGGGTCCCCAGCTGGGCCTTTCGGGGATGGGAAAGGGGAGGTTCCAGGCCTCTCAGAGGAGTGAAGGGGTCCCCGCAGGCCCGGCCGGGCTCCCCAGAGCGGTATGAGGGTCCCTGGGGGGCCTGGCCGGGCTCCCCGAGGGGGGAAGGGCTCCCTACGGGCCCGGCCAGGCCCCACAGAGGAGCCGCTCCCATACAACCAGGCCTTATGCGAGGGGCCCCACCCCTTGTACACGCGCCTCAGCCAATCACAGCCCGAATTGCGTTGACAGACAAGGGCGCTAAGCCAATCCAAGGCAAGGCTCTGCCCTTTCCCTCATGTGCCGCCAATGCCTTTTCTCCATGGAGCGCCGCTGTGCCCGCCCCTCAGCCGCGCCGCTAACCAACGGCGCAGCAGACAGCGAGTGAGCGGCAGGAAAGCCGCCCAACCCGTGCGCACGGAGAGGGTAAAGTCCCGCCCCCTCCCCGTCTCACCCGGGCTGCGGGTGCGGCCGGGGCTGCCGTTACCTCGTGTGAGACGCACTCCAGGGAGCGGAGCTCGCTGCAGTACCGGCAGAAGTACAGCTGCGACAGCGGCGCCCGCATCTCCTTCTCGCCGCGCACCAGGTACAGCACCCGCTCCGACTGCAGCAGCGACGCCATCTTGGCAGGGGGGCGACAACCGCCGCGCCGCCGCCGCCCTGACGTCACCGCCCGACGTCACCGCGCCGGCCCACGTGACGCCGGCGGGGCGGGCGGGGGCCGTGGGGGGGCAGCGGGGGCCAGGCCCGCCCGGCGCTGCCTGTTCACACACACACACACACACACACCCGCCTCGCCGTGCCCCGGCCCGGGGCGGCTCCTCCTCAGCCCTGGGTGGATCGGGACAGGGTCACGGCGTTGGCCGGAGCGCGGCGCCGGCAGACCGCCTCCCGTCTGCTGCTGGCCCGCCCCGCCCGTCCCGCGGCTCCGGGACGAGCCTCTGCCGGCCCTGCCCGCAGGCAGGAGTGTGGGCAGCAGGTCACAGGAGGTGATCCTCCCCGTCTGCTCTGCCCTGGTCAGGCCCCACCTGGAGTGTTGTGTCCAGTGCTGGGCTCCCTGGGATAAAAAGGACAGGGATCTCCTGGAGAGAGTCCAGAGAAGGGCTATGAAGATGCTGAAGGGCCTGGAGCATCTCCCCTGTGAGGAAAGGCTGAGAGAGCTGGGGCTGTTCAGCCTGGAGAAAAGAAGACTGAGGGGGGACCTGATCAATGTTTATAAATATCTTAAGTATGGGGTGCAGGGGGAATTGGCCAGCCCCTTTTCAGTGTCTGTGGGGACAGGACAAGGGGCAATGGCTGCAAATTGGAGCACAGGAAGTTCCACACCAACATGGGGAGGAACTTTTCCCCAGTGAGGGTGAGGGAGCCCTGGGACAGGCTGCCCAGGGGGTGTGGAGTCTCCTTCTCTGGAGAGATTCCAGCCCCATCTGGACGCCGACCTGTGCAGTATGAGCTGGGGAGCTGCTTTGGCAGGGGGGTTGGACCCCAGGAGCTCTCCAGGTCCCTTCCAACCCCTACAGCTCTGTGACTGTGCACGGGACAGTGGTTCCCGCCGCCGGGGACCCCGGCAGGTCTGTCAAAGGCAGAGGTGATGGGTGCCGTGCGTGCGGGTCCCGTTGTGGGGGACCCGGGACACCCCACCTCGCTTCTCGGGAGCGGCTGGGAGCGGCTGCTTCGCCCTTCAGCATCGCTGAGGGAGCGGAGTGTGCCAGCGGGCAGCGCAAACAATGTGCCCAGCTGGTGGGCTGAAGGCTGCTGCCCCCCTGGGAATGCTCCGCGCCCGCGGGGATGGGGATCTGCCCTGCCCGGAGCCCCCAGGGATGGGGATCTGACCTGCCCGGAGCCCCCGGGGATGGGGATCAGCCCTGCCCGGAGCCCCCGGGGATGGGGATCAGCCCTGCCCGGAGCCCCCGGGGATCAGCCCTGCCCGGAGCCCCCGGGGATGGGGATCTGCCCTGCCCGGAGCCCCCGGGGATGGGGATCTGCCCTGCCCGGAGCCCCCGGGGATGGGGATCTGACCTGCCCGGAGCCCCCGGGGATGGGGATCAGCCCTGCCCGGAGCCGCCGGGGATGGGGATCAGCCCTGCCCGGAGCCCCCGGGGATGGGGATCTGCCCTGCCCGGAGCCCCCGGGGATCTGCCCTGCCCGGAGCCCCCGGGGATCTGCCCTCCCCGGAGCCCCCGGGGATCAGCCCTCCCCGGAGCCCCCGGGGATCTGCCCTGCCCTCACCGCAGGGCTTTTGCTTCTCCCCTCTTGCCCCCAGCCTCGAAGGCAGATGGACGCACGCGAGCCCTGCTGTTGCGCGAGGCTGGGGGGCACGGGGCAGGGGCAAAGCCCTTCGTTAGGGTGTTAAGCTCGGAAATAACCCCGCCGTGCCTCCCCGGCACCGGAGCCCTTCGGGTTTAGCTCCAAGGTGGTCTCTTCTCGTGGGACCCCATCGTGGGTGGGGAGGGATGAGCTGGAGCGTGGTCCGGCTTCACCCCGAAACAAACCAAAACCAAACAGCCCTGCCTCCCTTCCCCTCCTCCCCCGCCCGCCCCTCTCCCCAGCCGCCCCCCGCGGGCCGGGCGGGGCCGGGCTGAACTCCGGCTTCCTCCCCCGACGGGGATCCTGCCACTGACGCCGCTGCTCGCAGGAGCCGGGCAGCGCCGCAGGTAGGGGGGCTCGGGGCGGGCAGAGGGAGCGTAGAGGGGAGGGGGGCGCTGCTGCAGCTCCTCTTCCCCGCGGCGGGGGCTCGTCCGTCCTGTCCCCTCCGCTGCCGGAGCCTGGGGCGGCTGCGGGCAGGACGGGGACCCAGCCCGGTGCTCTTCGGCCGTTGCGCTCGGCTGCTCGGCCCGGCGGAGGGCAGCTGTGGGACCCGAGGAGGGGTGCTCTGACCCCTCAACCCTCAGCCCGGCTGCTAATTAAGCCATTAATCCCGTGACTCAGCAGGCGGCACCGCGGGAGCGGGGACCGGGAGGTGCGAGGCTCCCCCGGGAGAATGGGGGGGCGGCGGGGGGGCTCTGGCTACCCCCGGTCCTGCCGTTTCCCCGGCCGATGACCCACTCGCGAGTGACCGGTGGGACGCCTGGTTCTGGCTTGGCTTTATCAGCGCTTTGCTTTAACGACGGTAGTAATTAGCGGGGAAGTTTTCCCCTGGGCTTGTATCCAGCTGCATCAAAGCAGGCTATAAATCCTGGGGCTTCTGGAAGGAGACAAAGGAGCCTGAGGCCAAGGCTGGACGGTGGCTGTGGGGGGTTTCCCTGCAGAGAGCAGTGGGGTGCTGAAAATGATGGGGGCAGGGGGCTTTGGCTGTGGGAGGGATGGAGGGGGCTGCCCCATCACCCCTTTGTTCCTTTGCAGGATGGACCTCCCTGAGCCTGCAAGTCCTGCTGCTCTCCCTAAACACATCCTGGACATCTGGGTCATTGTCTTGATCATTTTGGCCACCATCCTTGTCATGACAGCCCTGGTGCTGTGCCCTGCCACTGCTGTCATCATCTACCGGGTACGGACTCACCCCACGCGCAACGGCATCGTGTGAGGCAGTGACAGGCAATGAGGGACGGCCGGCTTGCTGGGCAGGGGGGCACAGCTGTGGAACCCTGTGCCAGTGACCCTGCAGAGCCCAACGGAGCATCCTGAGAACTGGAGAGAGATGGGCAGGAGCTGGACTGAGCCAGCACCCGGATGCCTGCCCTCGTACCTGCCTGCCGCAGGGTGAACCCCCTGCCTCCCATTTACCCACCGAGCTCCTGGGGACCATCAGGGTGATGGTAGCCTGTGCACCAGCAGGAAGATGTTTGGCTTTGCAGAGGTGTCCAGCCAGAAGCTCCTCACTCCCACCACACAGGCAGGCTGGGCTCCCTTTCACTGGCAACCCCGTCTCCTCCCAGGCAAGCAGCAAGGAGTGGAAATACCCAGTTTCTTCTTCGGAGTCCCACCTGTTGGGGTGATGGGGAAGGAAGGGGCAAAGCGAGCTGGATGTGGCTTTGGGCTGTGCATTCGGAGACTTGGCTAAAAGCATCAGTGACAGAGCCTGTCCTGGCTGCACAGCAGATGGACTGCTGGCACTGGCTTCTCCTCTATCAGATATCTGCTGGAAGTGTTGAAAAACCTTGTGGGGTGCTCAGTTCCTCTGGGTCTCACAGGGCAGCTCCTGCCTGCCTGCCTGCATGCCAGCTGCGCTTGGGGCTCCTGCCAGTGTGCTGGGCAAGCGTTGGGGACCCTCACCACCGGCCTCAGTGGGTGAGGCTGCGTGTGCCTCACCGGGCCAGGCAGAGTGGGGGGAGCAGAGGGGTTCATGTGGCAGGGGGCAGTGGCAGGGACCATGTAAGCTCTTAGATTGCCCTTTGCTACGAAATAAATTAACTTTGTTTTACCCTTGGGTGTGTCACGTGGCTCTGTCCACAGCATCTAAGACACTTTGCAGCCTCTCCAGAAACCCTCCCCGTGCTGACCCACAGCACCTCCTTGGCTTGAGGTCCCTGGGCTTCTTGCTCGGCTTTTGAGCTCACTGGCCACGGCCATGCAGGGGGCACACTGCCAGCCTGGCCCCACACTCTGGTGATACAACCCCAAATCTGGCTGGTATAGCAGGAGTGACTGTCAGACAGTGAGCAGGAAGGATGCCCAGGGACTTTCTGGTGGTGTTTGCTTTTTTTTCCACTCAGAGAACTGGCATTGCCCCCCACTTCCAGCCTCACACAGAGCCCTGTGCCAGGCTCTAGAGTGTGGCAGGAGTCCTGGGGCCAAAACAGCGTCCTGATGACTCACAACAAGAAAGGTCATGAATAATGAGATGAATCAGGCTGGGCAGTGAGGAACCACAACGGTGACGCCGGTGGGAATTGTTTCGTTCCCTTTTTTCTCTGCTGGAAAGATCAACCAACCCTGCAGCGTTGGAAACCCTGCGCTCCATCCTCGGGTAGCTTAACCTGCCACAGCCAGCACCAGGTTTGCTTTTGGGGCTGGGGCTGAAGGGCAGGCAATTCCCAGGGAAGCAGGACCTTGGGCAAACGCCTCCCTCGCCGGGGATGGAGCCCAGCAGGGGGGTGCAGCCCCCGGCAAGCAGGAAGCGCTTGCGCTGGGGCTGCGGGCTGTGGGCTGCGGTTGTGCCTGGGACAGAGCTGATGTGTGCTTCTTGCCTAGCTCAGAAACATATTTTTCTGGCGAGCTGTTGTCTCTTTTTCTCTTTCCCTTCTCGAGTTGCAGAATTTGAGACAAATAACCAGTTATTCTCCTTCTGTTCCCCCTCTCTCCCTCCTTGCTGGCACCTTGTGGCGGCGGCAGCTGGAGGAGATCAGGGCTGTGCTGGGTGGGAGCAGTTCTGGCTCTGCTTTCCCCCCATACTCTGCTCCAGCTTCTCTTCCCTGGGGATGCCTTTGGGTGTGGGGTTGGGACACAGTGTCTGGCACTAGGAACCGGAGCTGAACAGCTTTGGTAGGAGTGAAATGGGGAAGAAGCCACAAATCCTGGGAGTGTTTTGAGAAGGAAGCTGGTTTGGAGCAAAACACACAAAGAAAAGCGTACAACCCACTGGTCCCTGCCACCTTGCCTGGCTGTTCCCACCTCCCCGTGCCCTTGTCCCAGGCAGGTGAGGGCTGTGAGGGGTTTCCCTTGGTGGTAGTTTTCTGGGAAGTTTCAAGCCTGTGGCAAATGTTTCCAGAAAAGGCATCACAAAGCCTTGGAAAGACAGGTTTGCTCCCAACAGCAGAGAACTGCCTAGGGCAAAATGGCAGTAGGGAGGAGAGCAGGGAGAAGCTGAGATGTTTTAAAGCATAACAACAAGGGGGATGGATTTAAACTGGTGTCCTCTGCCCAAGTTGGAAATTCTTCTTCCAGGACAGAGCAAGATAAGCAAATCTCCCTGCGGCCTTGGCTGTGGTGCCTGAATAGGCTGGGGCCAAATCTGCGTGGGTGAGGAGGAAGGGATGGGGATGCTGGAGGGGGCAGCCAGAGCCTGGGGGGTGTGGGGTGCTCGGAGACAGGGGGCTCCTCAATCCAAAGGGTGCTTGGCACTATGCCCAGTGGGGAAGGTGCCATCAAAGCAGGGCAGTGCCTGCGAGAGCACACGGGCTGGGGCAGGTCGGTGAGCTGCAGAGGCGGCAGCGTGGGAGAAGCCTGGTGTGGAGGGGGGAGAGCTGGGGCCTCTTGCCAGGCAGGGCTTGTTTTGCTTTCACCTCCCATTGTACACCTAGAACAAAAGTTCAGAGGTTGCCCTGGGATCGGTGCCATGCCAGGCTGCTGGGGGGAAGGCCGCACCGCTGCCAGTTGGGTGATGCTGCCTGAGCCCCTCACCGCTGCCCCAGCGTGCTGCCGGCACAGTCCCTGTCACTCTCCATGGAAGCAGCTCCTTGTTTGGTTCTGGGACAATCCCAGCCAGCTGCAGGACGGGGTTTCACAAACCCTGTGCTTACCACAGCCCTGCAGCCTGACGTGAGGTCTCTGCAGCCCCCAGCCCATGGCTTGGGGACAGCTGCGGAGGCCGCTGGCAGTGGCAACATGGCGGCTGGGGAGGCGAGGGCGGGGTGTGGGGGTGTAATTGCCTGGCCTCCTGCGCCAGGACTCCTGCCAAACATCTGCAGCAGGCGGGGGCCGGCTCCAGCCTGGCTCTGGTGGAAAAAACAACCAAGAAGGGAGGTTCGTGCAAGGGTCAGCCCGCCCAGCACGCCTGCCATTTGGGGTGGGGGACCCCGATCCAGCAGGGCGGAGAAGCACACTGCTCTTGGGCAGTCTTGCTGGAGCCCCCGGCACCCTCAGCTCTCCTCTGCTGCCTCTGGCATGGCAGGGGCACTGGGTGACATGCCATGGGGCCCCATGGTAGCTCAGTGGCAGAGATGGGCTCGTTAAATCCTGCCATGGCCAGTTTGGCACCAGGACTCAAGAGGAGAGGCCTTGGGAAAATGGGCCCTTTATTGTTAGTTTGGTTTTAGGGTAAAGCAGTTGAGGGGTGGTTCAGCCTTTCCCTCCGCGTGGCGAGGATCAGGGACACATGGAAGGGACACAGCCTTGCTGTGTCACTGTCACACTTGCTGCACTGCTACTCCTGGCCCTGCAGTCCTTGTTAACCACGGGAAAGCCACCAAAGCCCGACATGGGCAATTAGGGGATATAATTAGATGCGGTCTGCAGGCCCAAACAGCTCCCCAGCTCTGTCCCAAGAGGTGGCTTAAGTCCTAGCTGGGGTTAGCAGCAGCAGCCAGCCGGGAAGCGTGGCAGTGTGCCAGGCACACACTGGTCCCTGCGGCCGCAGGATGTGGTGAGGAGTGAGCAGCGTGTCAGCCAAAGCTGCAGCCCCATGGCCCCACGGCCCTAAACGTCCCCTGAGCCCAGGAAGTGGGTGGGGAGGGTCAAGGCCTTGCTTTTGGCTCTCACAGGCTCCCCAGTTTTGTCAGGGAGCTGCCATGTACTGCCCACAGCCACGGCCATGAGGGGTGACCGGAGCATCCCTGCAGCCAGTCTGGTTGTTGGGCTCTGGGCAGCCCTCAGGCAGCAGCTGAGCATCTCAGGGGGTTGCCTGGAGTGGGGGGAAGCCCCCCCCCCACTGCTCAGGGACCCATGCCAGGGCAGAACTAAGCCACTTCTCTAATACCAGTAAAGGTTTAAGACTTTGGGAAACACTGCACGTGACACAGCAACCCACAGCACTCCTGCCCCACACACCCTAGGGAAATACTCGACCCCCAGCCCCCCTGGGCCAGCTGAGTCTGCAGTCAGAGGCCAACAACAACAGCCTTTCCCAGGACATCACATTCCTGTCAGTGAAGGACATGGTATGGGAGATTGCTCCCAGCCCCCCCCAGAGTCTGTGGCCCCACTTCCCTTCCCTGCCAGCAGCTCAGTGACAGTGTCCTGGCAGATCCAGCCCTGCTTTCTAGCAAAGCCAAACCCTGAGCTGGCACTTGCCATCCCCAGGGGCTCACCCACTGCCACCCCATCCTGCCCTCTGTCCCTTATGTCACAGGCCAGCACCCACCCTGACCGCAGCTCCCCCCAAAACCAGTTCATCCTCCCATCAAATCAGGGTGGTTTTTTTGCAGGACTTCAGGGAATTTACACCTCACCACAAATCCTTCTCTTGGAGCCAGCCCAGGGTAAATGTTTGCATTCCCGGGGTATGCAAACAGGGCCCTGGAAACTCCTGCCCCTGGGGACACGGAGGGCTGAGGGGCAGTCGTGCCCTTACCCGGGGCAGGGGCACTGCAAGGCTATGGTCCCCCAATCCAGGGCACAGCTCACCCCAGAGAGGGACCCGAACAGCTTCTAGGGGCACCCTAATTTGCTGCGCTGCAAACGAAGGAAGCTCGATTAACCCTTCCCCAGCCCTGAGCAGCACAGCCATGGGAGGGAGAAGGATACCCGACCCCAGCCCAGCCTCCCGGGGGGATGCTGTTTGGGTCGTTCGGTCCCTGCACCTCGGTCCCCAGCACCCCAGCACCCCGCGGGGGGTGGCTGTCACCTCGGCTGGGTGCCCTTCACAGGGTGGGGACATTCCCTGGCATCTCTCCCTGCCGTGTGGATTTTAATCCCCACGTCCGTGGCTCGTATAGCTCGTTGCATAAACCCCTCGGCACACGCCCCGTGTGTTTACGGGTGTCCCACGGCCCTGCCACGCCGGGGTGCCAGCATGGCACTGCCAGCCCCCTCCCCACACCCGCCCCCCGGCCGGAGCGATGTCCGGCCCAGGGCCCACACGGTTAACGCAGCCCTGGGCCCGTCCTTCCTCCCGGCGATTGGCTCCCCCCGCTCAGCCCAGCAGCTATTTCTCGGCTCTCGGGCTCGGAGGTGGCAGAAGGCGACAGGAGGAGGTGTCCCTCCCCCGCCAGCGCTCTCCCCCGGGGGTGTGAGGAGGGTGCCCGCACCCCGCGCCTGCCCCGGCCATGGGGGGCTGGTCCCACAGCGCCTGGATTTTGCCCCTTTTCTTGGCTGGGCTCGTCCAGCCGGGGCAGAGCCAGGAGAGGGAGAAGGTAAGAGGGTGGGGGGAGACCCCCACGGGGGCTGCGGAGGAGTGTGGGGTGGGGAATGTGGCACCCTTGGGGACCCGCCTGTCCCCCAGGCTTGCTGCGGAGCCCCTGGGGGCGGGGGTGGGGCACGGGGACACCCCCCCACACACCTCCTAGCTCGGTGCCTGGGGGGTTCTGGTCTAGTTCGTGCAAGGGGGGGTGGATTGCTGCCCTGGGGTTGGGGGCAGAGGAGGGCAGAGCCTTGTGGTCCTCCCTCCTCCTGTGACCCCCATAGGGCCAGAGCACGGGGGGTTGGTTCCATGCACAGTGTCCAGGGGGGCACACCAATGTTTGGGGTGTGGGTGCTGCTGTAGCCCCGGTGGGCAGAGAGCAGGGGTGACTGTCACCCGCAGCCCCCCACCAGCCTCCCCACGCCGGGAGGGCAAAGCAGAGCCGAGCCGCCTGCCCCACGGAGCCCGAGCTCCCCGGGCAGAGCCCCTGTGACTTTATCTCCTGACAGCTCCCAAAATAGCCCCTCGGTGGCACTTGGGTGAGCCTGGGTCCCCTGATGGGAACAAGAGATGGGCTCCCCTGAGTTAACCCCTGCAGCACCACAGGCAGAGGCTGCTCCACACCCCTGCATGGGTCTGATCCCTCCTTTGCCTGGGCCTGGCTTGGCCATGGCACAGCAGCTGGTGCTGTTCCAGGGTGTCCAGAGGGGTGCAGGCAGGGGTATGGGCCCCACCTGCAGCCCCAGAGAGGCTGGAGCTGGTCTCCCCCCAGCCGCTCAGGCTGTTTTCCAGCCTCTCCTCTTCCTGCCGGACCCTGGCAGGGTAAACACCCCTCCAGCTGGATGTGCACGTGTGTGCAGACATGTGTGTGAGTACATGCACACGCCAGCCCTTCCTGTCACCCTGACCTCAGTGTGTCAGAGCCTGGCTGCCGCCAGCAGCATTTGGGACAGGAGAAAGGAGGTGGGCAGCTGCTGGACCCCTCTGCTCTGGTGGGAGGCTGTGGGGTGGCCAGGGAGGGTGGCCATCAGCCCCAGCCTGGTCCCATCGGATGCTCCTTGCCCCACAGGTGAAATGCTACGGCTCGGTGCAGGGCACCATCTATGACTACGGGGCCCTGACCATCGATGGGGATGAGTACGTCCCCTTTAGGAAGTATGCAGGGAAGATGGTGCTCTTCGTCAACGTGGCCACATACTGAGGCCTCACCCTGCAGTACCTGGGTAAGGGTCCCATGGGGCATGGGCACTGTGGGGGGACAGGGCAGCTGAGGAGCAGGTGGTACCCCCCCAGGAGTGCAGCCCTGGCAGGTCCCTGTGCTCTGTCCTGCTCCAGGGTGCTGGGGGAAGGGGTAGTGACTGCTCCCCAGCACCTGGCAAGGCCAGGGGTGCTCTCCAAGGGGGTCAGTGCAAGTGTGGGGCGGGGTGTGTGAATCCAATCCCCTGCTAACCCCATCTGCATCTGCTTGTGTGCAGAACTGAATGCACTACAAAATGAGCTGGGGCCCTATGGGCTCGTGGTCCTGGGCTTCCCCTCCAACCAGTTTGGGAAGCAGGAACCTGGGCAGAACTCGGAGATCCTCCCTGCGCTGAAGTGAGTACTGTGAGGGGGCTGCAGGGCACCTGGCCTCTGGCTGCTCCCCCCACCCCCAGCCTGGCACTGCATGCCCAGGGCTGCCCCGTGCGTGATGCTCTGCCCACCTTCCCCTCACAGGTATGTCCGGCCAGGGGGTGGCTTCGTCCCCAACTTCCAGCTCTTCCAGAAAGGGGATGTGAATGGGGCCAAGGAACAGAAGGTCTACACCTTCCTGAAGGTGGGTGCCATGGTGGCAGTGGGGAGGGAGGAAGGGGAGGTGGGAGTTGTGCCCAGCTTTTCTTGGTGGGGATGAGGCAGTGATGTGCTGGCCCGTTGCAGAACGCCTGTCCCCCGGTGGCAGAGGAGTTTGGGAACCCCAAGAACCTCTTCTGGGAGCCCTTACGGAACCATGACATCAAGTGGAACTTCGAGAAGTTCCTGGTGGGCCCCGATGGCGTGCCTGTCATGCGCTGGTACCACCGCGCCAACATCGCCGTCGTGAAGAACGACATCATTGACTACATGAGGCAGCAGCAGCAACAGGGCCAGTAGAGGTGGGGGATTTCCCCCCCCCCACCCCCTGTGCTGTTGCAGGGCTGCTCCCCATCCATCCCCTCCAGGGATGCTTGCCATCAGCAGGAACCAAACACCACCACACCAGCATGCTGCCCCCTCCATCGCTCCCATCTCTGGCACCCCCCAGGTGGATGCTGGTGGCAGAGACCTCAGCGATGGGAAGGGGACATTTCCCAGTGACCCCACGTCCCACCTTCCCTCCCAGCAGTGCCATCTCCTCCTGGCCACCAGCTTGCCCCCCTGCCTTGCCAGGCAGCAGGGCTGTGTAGGGGACAGCCCCCCCCCCCAGAGCAGAAGACGTCTCCATGAAGGCTTAGCCCGAAAGCCCCAGCGTGGGGCGGGCCCAGCCTGATCCTGCTGGGCACGGAGCAGCTCTTCAGTGCATTCAAGCTGCCCGTGGTCCCGGTGCAGAGACGTGCTCCTCTCCCAGCTGGGGAGGGCAAGCCCCTCAGCCCCTGCCCCAGAAATGCCAAATAAAGGCTCTGCAAATGCACAGCCCTGCCTCTTGGCCAGAGCTTGGGGGGGAGGGTTGGAAAAGTTGGGGGGCAGAACAGCCAGCCTAGGGGTACCAGCAGTGAGGGGGGGCTCCCAGCTGGAGAAACTGTTTTTCTCACATCAGCTACAAACGTGGATTTGTCATCACAGCCCAGCATGCATGGAAGGGGGAGTATTACTGCAAAACAGGGGGGGAGACGGGGCCCAAAATGAGTGAGGAGTGCAGACCAGTCCCCCCCACTCCTGCTGCCATGCATGTGGCAGCCACACTTGCAGAAACAGGGTGATGGTGTCCCCCACACCTGCCCACACTTGTTTTCCTGGAGGAAGATTTGCTCTCTGTAATTTAAGACTGTCCCCAACCAAGGCCATTGCTGCAGGGAAAAGCAGAAGGGGGGAGCAGGGAGGACCTTACTCTGGCAAAGACCAGGGGGGCAGGAGTAGGGGCACCAAGGGGCTGAGGCCAGTGCCTGGGGAAGATGGGGGGCACACACTTGGGGCAACAGATCCAGGGGGGCTGGTGCAGGGGTTGGGTGCACTGGGAGGGTGCTGTGGCTACATCTGAGCACAGGGGGCCCAGCAGCTCTGACATCCCTCCCAGCCCCATGCCGAGCCTTCCCTAAGGAACACAACTTTCAGGATAAAACCAGAGACTCAGCTACGCTTCAGTCCTTAAATAAATACAAAGACACCAAGCCCCCTCAGCCCAGTCCATGGCTGCAGCAGGCACCGGGCTGCAAGCACTGGAGCTCCCAGTGCTGGAGTTCCCACTGTCACCTGCTCCTTCAGAGGCTGAACAGACACCCCCAGACGGGGGCAGCTCCTGGGAAACACCAGTTCATCTTCCCAGGGACCTGGCTTGGGTCTACAGTGATGCCAAGCCTGATGCTTCGTGGGGAAAGGGATGGCCACAGGGGACTGACCCTGTGTTTGCTGCCACCGTGGTGGCACCTGCGGTCCCTCCTTCACACTTTCTTTGTGGGGATGCATTCCTGAGCTGCTCCAGGCCACCGGTACAGCCACATCCACTGCGTGTCCATGTATGGGGATAGGCAGCTGGAGGAAGCTCCTAGATATATACACACAGGCACACACACACACCCTACTCTTCTTGGGCTGGTATCGCAGCACAGCTCGTCCTTGGCGTTAGGGTAACCCCGGACCTGCCTGTTCTGAGACACAAGAGAGGGTGGCACAGGGTGAGTGTGGGTCTTTGTACCCAAACAAGGCCCAGGGGAGAGATGCCAGGCATGGGGGAGGGGGGCGTTAGCCCCAAGCACTGATTGCTAGGGGGCTGTGGGGCTGATGGGGTTCAGGCTCACGCCTGCCTTCAGATGCTGTAGGAGTCCATCAGGGACAAACACCACAGCAGAATCACCCCTCAGCTGATCAGAGGTGGGGGCTGAAGTGGGCAGTGCCTGGTAAGCTGTTTCCCCCATCCCACCCCCCAAACATTCAGAGAACCCCCAGGGTCTCAGGGAAGGGATGGAGACGCTCCCCTCACCGTGGGTGCCAGCCTTACCCATGTCCTTGGGGACTGGTTTCACCCCAGCCACTGCCTGAGCGTTCTGGCTGCGAGCCATGGCGCAGGGCGGGCGCCACGGGTACTCGGGCTGCAGAGGAGGGAACAGGGACAGGGAGTTACCTGAGACGTGGGGCACAGAGCCACCCTGGACAAGCCGTTTGGGTCACAGCAAGCCCCAGGCCCGCTCCCACGGGACCCTCCATGGGCCCTGGCACCGGCAGGGCTGGCACTCACCGGGGGAAAGTGGTGGAAGTTCTGTGCTGGTGCGTGCTCGCCCGGCATCGCCGGCGGGTAGCGGATCTGCTGCCACTCCTCGAAGCCATGGTACATGGGGTGAGCCACGGGGGGGCTGTACTGGTACTGGTACATGGGGCAGGCAGGGCCCAGCGGCCCTGGCAGCGGCTCGGGGTGCAGCCTCTCTCCAGAAGCCTGTGAGGAGCCAAAGGGGATATGCTGGGAGAGGCCCAAGGGCAACCTGCTACCACCACCCACCACCCAGCTCAGAGCCACCCCTCCACCTGGGAAGGGTTTTGCCCCCATTCCCACCTGCTTGTGCTGTTTCAACAGCTTCTTCAGCTTCTCCTTCTCCTCCTTCTCCCTCTGGCAGTCATCCTTGGAGGCTCGCAGCTGGGAGCAAGGAGGGATTAGTGCAGAGCCCACCCTGCTACCCCCATGTCTATGGGGCAGGGGATGCTGCTGTGCCCTGTGGGAACACCTGCACCAGTGCACCCCTGTCAGACCCCCAGGAGAGGGGCAAGAGGAAGACATGAGCAAAAGGAGATGCTCTGACAAGAAGGAGCAGCAAAATCACCACTCCAGCCCTTCTGTCCCCACTCAGGCCCTGCTGCAAGATGGGTATGGGTGCTGTGATGTTGGGGATAAGCACCTCTCTGACAGACCGGGGGAACAATGGGGCTTCCAAAGGTGCTGCTGATGGCACCCAGTGCTGCTCACCTGGTTGTTTGAGAGGACCAGCTGCTTCTGCAGCTTCTCCAGCTGCTGCTTTAGCTCTTCCTTCTCTTCGTTCATCCTCTCCCTGTCACTCCGCTCCCGCTGGAAGTCCTCCTCAAAAATTTTTACCTGGCAGGAGGGAGGAGTGTGGGTGCACCTGGCTGAGGGTGGACAGCTTCCCCAAACACCCTGTCACTGCCTTGCCAGCCCTGACCACACCAGCCACGCCAAGCTCCAGACAGGTGGGTTGGCACAGTGGCCCGTGGCTGTGCTCTCTCCAGCTGAAGGCCTGAAGGAGGCTGAGTTCAGTGCCCTGCTCCCCAGCCCCATGGCACAGACACCCCCACAGACTGCTGGGCTGCTCCTGACCACACCAGGCACTTTGCTGGGGAGGTCTGGGGCATGTAGCTTGCCCTCTGCTTTCAGCAGCTCCATGTCTGTCCCTACCTGCTGCTTGAGGAGCTCGTTCTGAGTCAGCAGCTCTTGCTGTGGCATCTTCCCCACTGGCTCCATGGCAAAGATGGGTGGTGGGGAGGCCTGGACATTCAAGGCCTCCTCTAGTGCCTGGAGAGAAAGAGGAGGAGCAGGGAGGGAGGTCAGAGAGACACCATACCCATGACATCTCCAGAGAGCCACGGACACATGCCCAGCATGGAAAATAGGTGTAACTGGGCAAGAGCAAAAGGAACTAGACTCCCACCATCTCCCTTTCTCGAGGGCCTAGGGAGATGTGGTGGGCATTGTCTGAGAAGCTCCTGCCTGAGCAAAGGGCTGGACAGGAGGGGGTTGATCAGGGCCAGTTTTGGATTTAAGAGAGAAAAGGACAGAGAACAAAAGAAAAAACAACCCCCAAAACATTTTGCAGGGACAGGTTTGCCCTGGTCCCCACCTTGTTCAGCCTCTGGATCTCCTTCTCCTGGTACTCCCGCTGCCTGGTGACCGGAGCCAGCTGCTCCTGCAGGAACCGCATCCTCTGCTGCAGGTCCCTCACCTCCATGGCCAGCCTCTCCTTCTCTGCCTGCAGGACCCAGGGGGGATGCAGATCAGACAGGGCAGGGTGATGGGGCCAGCAGCTCCCTGTCCCCCTTCCCAAGGGACGCACCTCCTCTGTTTCAATCCGGGACTTGGCCAGGAGCAGCTTGCGGTCAAAATCCCTTTGCTTCTGCTCCCTCTCTGACTCCAGCTCGGTCAGTGCCCGCCGGGCCTCAGCCAGCTCCTGGTGCAGGTCTGTGACCTGCCAGGAGGGAGTGGGGATGTTGACCTGCCCCAAAGGACCCACTCCAGGGGGAAGGAGGCATAGGCAGCCCAAAAACTTTCCCCTGCAGCCCACCTCCCCCAGGTCCCCCCAGCTGGCACTTGGCAGAGATGTGGCCCTGAGCACCCAGCCCTACCTTCTGCTCGTACTTCTGCTTCGTGGCTCGGAAGTGCTGGTCCCACTGCTTATTGACCTCCAGCAGCTGTGGGGAGAGAGGGACAGCTGAACGGGAGCCCGAGCCCTGCCCCAAGCCAGCCATGGCAATCCCCAGCAGCTTCCCATCTTGAAAGCACCTCAGGGACCAGCTGGATGGAGGCTCCAGCTCCAGCAGCGCTTCCCTGCGGCTCCACAGCCCTGTCTGGGTCTCCCAGTGCTGTCCCAGCCACGCACCCCTGCGCCCACTCCCACCCTGCTCCTGGCAGTGCCTCCCTCCCAGCCCCAGCCTCACCTCCCTGCGCTGGTGCTCCAGGATCTTCACCTTCTTCTCCTTGGCCTCCAGCTCTCCTCTGCCCGGCGCCTTCTCCACCGCGGCCCCGCTCTGCTGGACGCGCACCGGGGGGACCCTCAGGGCTTTTGTGGAGGCTGTGCCCAAGGCCGGCTAAACACGAGCCAGTTCCCCTCCCGCAGCCTCCCCCATCCCCTCCAGACCCTGAGAAGTTCTGCTGGTCATACTGGGACAAACTGGGGGCTCAATTAAAACGAAGCCACATTTGCTGATGTGTCAAGTGAGCTCCTCGCCTCCTTCCCAGCCCTCTCTGAAGGAGACACTGCCTCCTCACCTGCTGCTGCTCGGCAGCTTCCCTCTTCCCACTGTCCTGGCTGCTCAGCGTCACCATCCTCCGGAGCTCCTGGTTCTCACACCTACAGGCAGGGAGGGCTGGGTCAGCAGGAAGAACCACCTCAGGCAGCCCTGTCCTCCTCCCAGCCTCCCACCCTCACCTGAGCTTCTCCAGCGCCTGGTTTCTCTGCTCCAGGTCCCGCTCCAGCTTGGTTCTCAGCTCCTTGTTCTCACTATGCAGCGTCTCACACAGTGTCTGGGGAAGAACACAGGCAGCATGAGAACCACTGCCAGCCCCAGGAACCTGCCTGGCCACCCACCTCCTACCCAGCCCTAGCACATAGGTGGGTGTCTGTGGCATCCAGCAGAGAGCAACACACAATTCAATGTATGAATTTTAGGTGAAGCCATTTTATGAGGTGAAATCCCACAGATTCTAGACCTTTCTTACTGCAAACACGGCAAGGTAAACAACTGCTAATTGGTTGCACACAGTGTTCACACTGTATAGGTTGGTTAGTGATTATAACGAGCTCCGATAAACCTATCTTATAGCTAAACATCCTTAGTTTACCTTTAATACCTAAAAGCATCTGCACACCTGCTGTTTTGACCCTCTTGTTATGGTTGGTTCCTAACATGTTCTGTTACTCCCAAATACCTTCCCATAACTGCTTCTTGGTTTAGGGCAGCCTGTACCCCTGTCAGCAAGGCTGCTGTGTTTTGAGAATGTGATTATTAGGATCCTCTCAGCATGAGGAACTTTTCCTGTCTCATGGGAACAGAAGAATATTGTCAGGGCCTAAATCTTGGGAGAAGAGAGCTAGGCCGCCAGCAGGCCTGCTGCCTTCCCTGACATGTGTCCATCTCAGGGTGGGCAGGAAGGGCTTGGTGGGGAAGAAAAAACAGGGCGGGGGGAAGAAAGAAAAACGCCTTGAAGAGCCCAGACAGCCCTTGCTCACCTGCAGGAATGATGTTCTCTGCTCATTCTTGTGCACCTTGGAAGCCAGGCGCTTGAGCTCGGAGGCCATGTAGCCCATGCGCACGAAGACCTGGTCCTTGCTGGCCTCCTTGGTGCAGCCGCTCAGCGTGCTCTCCAGCTGCTGCAGCTGGGGCAGCAGGTTGCTGTCCTCATTCGGTGGCTGCTCCAAGTCCTGGGGACAGAGAAGGGATGAAGCAGAGTCAGACTGGTTCAGGGAGCATTGCAAAGTTCCCTCTTGGGGCAGGACAGCCTTGTCCCCCATCCAGGGCTGCTGTGGGGAGCTGGGCCAGCACCAACTCTGCAGCAGTTCTCATTGCACCAAAAAACTGTGTTGCCTTTATACAGGGTTGACTTCCAGCTGCTGGACATGGGACACCAAGTCCCTGGGTGGAAGGGGATGTGACAGCAGCTCTCCCAGCCCATGGATTCCCCATGATCCTCAGCAGCCTGAGCAGAACATTCTCCCAGCTTGCTGACAGCATCAAGGACATCTCCACCTCTCATCCATTCTCCCTATCAGCACCAGGACTAGAAATCCCAGCAGAACCCAAGCCTGTCCCCAACCTGCACTGGGAGCTGAGGTTTGCTGTGGGAGGGGTGCCCACACCTTAACCCCCATCCACACCTTCCTCCCATCCTCCAGCATGGCTTTGCAGCTCCCCTGCCTGCCATGGCACACTGGGAATCTGGGCTCTGTGGCAGGCATCAGCCAAGGGGATGATACACAGGATTTAAACAGTGCCCAGGAGAGTCTGGGTCAGGGCACACCCGCCAGCATCACAGCACACCCCACCCATGCACACAGGGTGTCCCCAGCAGTCTCATCCTCCCGGATATGGCTGGTTTACTCCTCTACTGCCTGGGAGGAGGTGGGGCAGCACTGGCACACCTTTGCCTGCTGTGCTCCCTGCCCTGCTGACACCCAGCCACCCTTGGGAACACCCCAGGCAGCACTGCATGGGGAGAGGATCCCAGTATGTCCCCAGCACTCTGGCCCTGGGGTTTACAACCCAAAAACTGCCACAGGAGGATACGTGTGGGTCATAGCAGGGGAGGCAGTGAGGACCCGAGCCCAGCCAGAGGACCAGGCAGAGCCTGGGTGCAAACACAAGACTAGTCCTCAGCTCAGTCACCAAGTGGTGCCACCCACTCCCCATCACCCCATGGCTGCACGCACGGAGGATCCAACAAGACTCAACCCCTCCTGGAGCCTCCCTGGCTAATGCAAACAGGGATGTGCACTGACAGCCTGTCCCCTTCCTGGCACCACACAATGGTGGCTGATGTTTGTCCCCTCTGGGCTCCCCATCCCTGCTCCTCTCCCTTCCAGCACACACAGGAAGCTGGAGTAGGGCAGAACAGGGCAGTACTAGCTCGGGGGACGTTCAGGTGTCACACAGAGGTGCCTTGGCTGGGGCAGACCCTGTCAGCAATAACAGTGCTTGGAGAAGAGACCTGGCCCTCCCACCCAGCGTGGCTGTCAGGAGGCGAGTGTCAGAGCATCGCTGATGGCTTCTTGGGTCATCACAGCCCTTGCTGTCACTGTTACATGGCAGCTGGAGACACCGGTGTCCCTGTCTGGCTGCAGCTGCTTTGCTGGCCCCGTGAAGCCTGGCCAGCCCACTTGTACTCAGGGGTCCTTGCTGGGCAGCCTCCACAGTGTCCCTTCTCCCCACCTTGGCCAGGCATGGGGGGGGACATGCTAGCACATATGTGCCATCACTCATGAGCCCTTCAGCCCAAGTGAGACACAGGAAGGACTGGCCTCAGGGCTGCACGGTTCCCTCCTGCCTGCAGACTGCCCAAGTCCCTCATTGTCACTGGTGGCAGAGGCTGGATACTGTGACACAAACACTGTCCTGGGGGTCACATCGGGCTGTCTCTCCTTCCCCAGAACACCCAGACAGAGTTTATCCCTCCTCTGCAGTCTGCCCCACAGGCTTGACTCTCCAACCACTGCCCACCAAATCCTGCAGGTACCACGGCCACTCACCACTCTCCCACCATCCTGGGGAAACCCCTGTGCTTCAACAGCCACGATCTCGAACTCTGAAGAGGATCCCTGCAAGGGGAAGCAACCAGGTCAGGTCTCCCTGGGGAACAGCAACCCAGGATGCCCACTGCACGGAGAGAGGAACCACGGGGACATGGGCACAGCAGGGAAGCTGACCCCTCCTTTCAGATTTATCCCCATTTCTAGAGACTAGAGGCTGCCTCCTTTTGCTTTAACTAAATGGAGTCTCTCCTTCTGGCCATGCCAGCACCAGCTCTCCCATTCAGACTCACACTTGGAGGAGATTTCCGTGCTTCTGTGTCCGGCTGGGCACTGCCTGGAGCAGCCTGTGTGGAGCTGGGATCAGGACCAACAGCTGTGGAGAGGGGACAGGATACAGCCATGAGCCGTTTGGAGAGCAGAGCCTCTCCCCAGCTGGCACAGGGATACAGAGAATAGGCACCCTGCAAAGTCAGACACCCAAGGATGGCTTCTTTCCCAGCTATGGGGATTGGACAGAAGTCTCCATCCAGGAGAAGGGAGGATGGTAGTGGTTTAACATGCTCTGGAGACAAGAGGGCTGCCAGAAATTCTCATGAAAGTCTCCTTTACACCCTCTCCCTTCCCCTGAGCTTGGGATCCCAAGCCATTCTCAGCAAGTCTCCTGTCTCCTACCTCCGGGTTCCACCAGGTCCTCCAAGGAAGATGCCACCAGCATTTTGTTGTCCTTCACAAGGTCCTCTGCTTTCTGCCGCAGCTTGGATGCCTCCACATGGGACTCCTCCAGCAGCTCTCCTGTTGTGGACACCAGAAAGATGCTCAATCTCCTTTCCCTGAGTGCCTGCCCTGCAGCAGCTCCCTCCACCAGCACCGAGCCCTCTGCTTGGGTGAAGAGTGCCCAGCACAGTCCTTCATCCAGAAAGATCTTTGCTTGACCAAATCCAACAGCAAAGCTGTGTCAGTGGCTGACTGGCTGCAGTGTCCCCCATGCTGACACAGAGAGGACTGGCTACAGGAGGCAGAAGGGCAGCACTGCATCTCTCAGAGGTCTCCTCTCCTTCCCAGAAGGGCCAAATTTAAGCCTAAGCAGTGCAGGGTCCAGCCTGCCAGCGTGGGGGACTGGCACCAGCACTGCAACCCTGCCCCCACCATGGGCGGCTGCTCCTGTGCCAGTGAGTCCTGGTTCCAGGTAGAGGGGCACGGTGACACAGCAGGACTCACAAGGCAGGTGGAAATTTGGCTGCAGAAGCAGGACTTGAAAGCAGAAGCTGGGTCACGAGACCGAAAGCAAAACTGGGGGCAAGTGGGGGAATGCAGCTGAGAAGGGAAAAGGAGGGGGGCACGACTCAGCTGGGGCGTTCCAATGCCAACACATCCTTGCTCCCATCGCAGGGAGCACCCAACACCATGAGCAGCACCTGGGAAATGCCCCTGACACAACAGGGGCTGTGGGTGGTGGGGGCTTTCATCAAAGGCAGAGCAGATGCAGGCATCTATGACCTGGCACTGCAGGACTCTGGGAAGCTGGCCTTGCTTCAGTGCTTGCTTTTTTTTTTTTTTCTTCCCCCTCTCCAGCCATTTATCCCACCTCAAAGCATCCCTGGAGCTCAGCAAAAGCCTTGCTCCCTCTGCACCCCTACATGAACAAGCCCAGACATCCTGCTCGACCCCCAAGATGGGGAGAACTCTGCTACTGTGCCAGCAGCAAGACCCCCAGCTTCTTAAGGCACCTTTCCTCAATAGAGGAAGAAACCCCCAAGCTCAGTGGGCACAGACTGAGCTGCCCCCCACACAAGCTCCATCCCCCAGCCACGCAGCAGTTACCAATAGACTTGATGCCCTGCATCTTCTCCTTCAGCCGGGTGTTCTCCTCCACCAGCCGCTCAAAGGCTGTGGACACATTCTCCTCCGTGCCCCCGCCGGGGTCGTAAATGCGGTAGGGTCCTCTCCCTTCCATGCCCGCCATTCAGTCGCCTACCTCCCAGCCAGGCATCCCTGCAAGGCAATGGAGCACAGCGTCACCTTCCTCTGCTCCCAAACTGTGCAGGGGTCTGGGGGTGCCAGGCTGAGGGAGGCAGAGCTGCTCACTGCTCGCTGGCCACCGGAGAAGTGTCCCAGGTGAAGGCACTTCCCCCTCCAGTCCTGCTTGGGGTGACTCACAGCCATGAGAAGCATCACGAGAAGTAGTATCACCCAGCACCCCCACTCGATGCTGGCTCTCACTCTGTGGGGCATGGGAGTCCCCAAGGAGGTGACAGCCATCTGCCCCTGCACCCCCCTGGGGATGGAGACCCAGTCCAGGAGCATCCACTCTCACCAGCGTAGAGTCAAGCACTGTCACTGGAGCATCCAGCTCGTGGCAGGGTAGTTTTTGGTTTGCAGGGGTCAGGGCAGTGGCTGCAGCAGCAAAGACCTTAACCCACCGCCAGTGGGCTGCTTGGGCAGCACTGGGGGGGTAAACAAGCCCCATCAGGGACCCCCTCTGGCTCAGCCAGAGAAACTGGCTGTTGATGGCATGGCTTCCGAAATGGGGGCATCGGGAGCAGCCAGGCACGCTGTGAGCCAGGAGCAAAGCATGAGGAGAAACACACACACACACATTTTTAACTCCTTGGATTTGTGGGTGGCCCAAGGCCACCTCCTCGCTGAGGTCTGACCTGGGGATGCTGCCCAGCTGTCCCAGCCCCAGGTCTCACCCACCTCCTGGGGGTGATGAAGCAGCTGTTGTGTATTACGGCCTGACTTATTAAAAATCTCCCCCACCCCCCTCCCATGCCCACACTCAGAGCCAGCTCATTATGAAGCAGGGCAGCTGAGACAGCCCTGGGAGCGATGCCAGCTGGGGTGCTGCCGGCAGAGCCAGCTGCCTGGGGAGGGGGAAACCACAGGGGGACCCATGGGCACCTCTACGTGCCTTTCACCCAGCCAGGGCACTCATGAGCAGGAGGGGGTGGGGAGGGGGGCAGCATTTTGAAAGAGGAAGGGTGGAGGCCTGTACCCAAAAACCATCTTGACCAGTGCTCATGCCATGAGCGATCCAGACTGATCACTGGTTTAGATGACCCATTTGCCCATGAGGGACTTTCCAGATGACAACTGTCACCTGGCAGCATCCACAACAGAAGCAGCAATTAACACCCACCTCGAGGGCAGGTAATTATGCACAGCCTCAGCAGCTGTTTGCTGTTGGCAGATACATCTGTTGGTAGGTCTCACTGTCCTCCTGCTCTGCCTCTTCCACCAACCCCCTCCCCACCCCTGCTACTGTCACCCAAGGCAGCCCCATCCCAAGGGTCTGGAGGCACTGACCCCTGGGAGCTGCCTAACTGTGGGGTACACTGAGCAGCAGCTATTTCTGTGCATTGCCAGAGATTTGCAACCAGGGAGAGGAACCAAACTATCTCCACCTGACTGAAGCACAGACCAGCCAGGAATTCACCAGCAAACAAGACCCAACAAGAGGAAAGGGTTTCCACAGCACCTGAGCCCATCACCAGGGAGCCAGGGAGGGTTTGCCCAGGGTGGAGAAACAGCCCCATTTTTGCAAGGAGTAGCTGGGACTGAGCAGTCACCCTGGGGACAAGACCCTGGACCAGCTCCTCATTCCCAGCCCTGGCTTTTTTGTTTTGGTTTTTTGATTTCTTTCTCAAGAGCCCTGAAAGGTGAGGTCTGCAGTGACAAATTCCATGTCTTGATAGAAACACCAGGAGAGGACCAGAACCTAAAGGTTAGAAACACCAAGAACACATAGAATCACAGAATCATAGGGGTTGGAAGGGACCTGGAGAGCTCATGGGGTCCAACCCCCCTGCCAAAGCAGCTCCCCAGCTCATACTGCACAGGGCGTCGTCCAGATGGGGCTGGAATCTCTCCAGAGAAGGAGACTCCACACCCCCTGGGCAGCCTGTCCCAGGGCTCCCTCACCCTCACCGGGGAAAAGTTCCTCCCCATGTTGGTGTGGAACTTCCTGTGCTCCAATTTGCAGCCATTGCCCCTTGTCCTGTCCCCACAGACACTGAAAAGGGGCTGGCCAATTCCCCCTGCACCCCATACTTAAGATATTGATAACCATTGATTAGGTCCCCCCTCAGTCTTCTCTTCTCAAGGCTGAAGAGTCCCAACTTATTCAGCCTTTCCTCATAGGATAGATGTTCCAGGCCCTTCATCATCTTCGTAGCCCTTCTCTGGACTCTCTCCAGGAGATCCCTGTCCTTTTTATCCCAGGGAGCCCAGCACTGGACACAACACTCCAGGTGGGGCCTGACCAGGGCAGAGCAGAGGGGGAGGATCCCCTCCTGTGACCTGCTGCCCACACTCCTCCTGATGCCCCCCAGGATTCCATTGTCTCTCTCAGCCCCCAGGGCACACTGCTGGCTCATGGCCAACCTGTCATCAACCAGGACCCCCAGGTCCTTCTCCACAGAGCTCCTCTCCAGCAAACTCCAAAAGAAACCTCCAAGCCACCAGAAAACACTTCTCTTTTTTTCCAATTAACAGTTTCTAAGCTAGTCTGATGGCATTTCACCACACTGGGGGTTGAGGGCCAACCATGGACCAGGGCTGCCTGGCTCTAGCTCACCAGCTATGTCCAGTTGCCAGCAGAAGCTGCCAGATGCCACCATCACCTGGTTGTAAGTGGGAACACCTTTAGGTAGTGACTTTATGATAACTCAGCAAAAGGAGAGAACAAAAGAGTGAGAGGGCAGGGGAGACTCAGAGATGAAGATGAAGGCAGGGCTGTATTTCAACAGCTGTGCTGTGGCTTGGGAGCGAGGTGGCATCATGTAGCTGTGGCCAGGTTGTTCCCTGCCATGCAGTGTGGTGTGGTCACAGTGCCACAGCCGTTGCCACACCAGCCACACAGAAGGAGGAAATGAAGGAAACGATTCCTGTTTTTAAATTACCAAAGAGCTGAAAATAGAAAGGCAGAGGATGTGAATCCTGTGCAGCGAGTGGGCTGGCACTGCTGGAGGCTTGCTTTCAGCAGCGACCTCCAGGGAGGAGACAAGCTTGGCAGTACCATCCTGAAATCCATGGTGGGGGCACAACCTAGCCCTTTGGAGAATGGGGTTTTCCTTCCCCTGACGTGCAACATTCCCAGGAAGTCTCAACCCTGCCAGGATCGGAAGTGAAAGCAAATCCTTGCAGGCTGTCAGCATTGTTTTCCCATCACTGGGCGCTGTCAGGCCGCTGACATCCCTCCTCAGAGGAAAAGCAAAAGCCACTCAAACAGACACTGTGGAGGGATTTTTGTTGGATTGATTATTTTACTGGAAATCAGTAAGATTCCAGAGTCTCCAGTCTGGTTTTCTTTCCCCTCCAGCAGGACCACAACCGCTGCTGGGCTGGTCTGATTTGCAAGGAAGCAGAAGCAGAGCTGGCTTTAGGAGCAGGCAGTAATAAGGAGAGTTTCTGGGCACTGCAGTCCCCTGGCTCAGAGCAATAAAAGAAGCAAGCAGGCACTGCAAGGCCCAGGCCTTGAAGCAAAAGGTCTGAGCCTCCACTTGAAGCATTTCCCTTCCCAGCCTGGCTTAGCTGCAGAGAGAGGATGGGAAACACGAGTCCCAGGTGTTACATACTTGCTCCAGCCAGAAATCCCACACTCAACGGAGAAACCCGCCCAGGCTTCGCCTCACCAAACAACCTGCTTCCCATGAGGCTGCTCCCAGGGACCATAAAGCATTTCCCCCTCTGGAGCTACGTTTACAAACAGGAGTAAGCACACACAGCTGCAGAGCTCCTCTCCGAGAGCCCCAGCTCGGGTGCAGGCCAGCCAGGCCCAGGGTGCTATTCCCCTGGCTGGTGAGGTGGTGTTTTATGCAAGACCCTGTCTTCTGCTGCACAGACATCGTGCTTCACACTGCCTGCTCTGCTTCTCCCCCCCTCCAGAGCTCAGTAGCTATCATGGCTGCTTGACACAGCGCTCAAACGCAGAGCGTGGC
Organism: Laterallus jamaicensis coturniculus; assembly: GCA_022605575.1. Lineage (NCBI taxonomy): Eukaryota > Metazoa > Chordata > Aves > Gruiformes > Rallidae > Laterallus > Laterallus jamaicensis. The sequence goes on along the minus strand of JAKCOX010000016.1, from coordinate 14,777,303 downwards.
ACAGCCACCCTCTTCCCTTCCAGCTCCAGCACAACCCAGGCTACTCCCATCCAACCCACTGGCAACAACCACGCAGCACAAGGCAGTGGCATCACACGGCGACTTCCCCTGTCACCCAAAGCGTAAGAATCACTGCTCTAACATGCCATCTGCAACGCCACGAGAGTAGATGGTTCAGCTTCCTCCACCCACGAGTGTTTTGAACCAGCTGCTGACAAGAAACAACCCATGGCCTTGTGCTAAATAAGTCTGGCTGGCGTAGGTCAGGTCAAAAGGGTGCAGTAGAAATTCTTGCAGAGCCAAGAATGATGCCAAAGGCCGCAGAAAAAAGCGTCTCTTCTTTACTTATTGCTTACTATGCCTTGCCATGGGGACAGCTCTTAAGGACGTGCCTGGCTGGAGCCTTCCTGCCTCCAGAACTCACCCCAGCACTCCAAGTCCAGTCTCCTGGCTCCAGCTGCCTGTACCAGCCCTCTGAATGAAACCTGCACTCCAAAGGAGCTTGTGGCAGGAGAACAGCTCTTACTCAGCCAAGCAGAGGGAAATAACAGAGAAAGAGTTGCATTCACCTCCCTGTGACAAGGAGCAACCTATCCCTGGGTGCTGAGGAATGGGACAGCCAGATCTCCAAGAGGCCACAGGTCCCCCCACCAGAGCTATTTTCACCCCAAAGCAGGGCAGCATCTTTCTGTCCTCTGGCCACACCGGGGGTCTTAGCCTAGAACTGATGGGGATGAGGAGGAAAGCTGAGCACCACCTCCCTGGAAAAGGAGCAGAGGCAGACGGGGATGCTGCTATCCCTGCTCCGGCTATTCCAGCCTCTGGATCTGATGCGATGGGGACTCCTCCATCGACCCGAAGCCCTGGCAACCCGCAGCTCCCCGGGGGGGAATCCACACACAGCCCCTGCCCGAGGGGCACCGCAAGGCAGAAACAATCGGAAGGCAGACGCGTGGGCCCGGGGAACGCCGGGGTTGTGTAAGAGCGAGCGAGGGGAGAGGCGAGCCCGGGGTACGGCAGCGCTGCGGGGCGGCCCGACCCACGGGGCCAGCGCCGGGGGGACAGGAGGGACCCCCCGCAGAGCATCTCCCAGCACTCCTCCTCTCCTCCCCGGGGCACTGCTGCCGGCGGTGAACCCCGGCTCCCCTACAACCCCTCCGCGAGGCGCGACCCCAGCCCCTGCGCCGCGAGAGGGGAAACTGAGGCACGACTATCGCGACCCACCCGCGGCACCGGGAGCTGATTCCCCGGGGACGGCAGGACACAGCACGGCCCAAGACTCCCCCCGGGGCTTCCCCCCGACCTGTCGGGCAGGTCGGGAGGCCGGGAACCGAGCCCGTGCGGCCAACGCGCAGCCCCGCTCCCCCCCCCAGCACCGGGACCCTCCGCTGGGCCGGCGCGACCCAGCGCCCCGCAAAGGGGGGACAGGCACCCCCACCGCTCCGAGCTCACCTGCCGACGTGCCCCCCAGGCGGGGCCGGTCCCGGTCCCGCTCCGGTCCGCCGGCGCCACCGGAGGAAGCGATACGCAGGGAGGGGGCAGCGGCCCCGCCCCCGGGAAATTCCCAGCCTGACGGACAGGCGCCGCAGCCAACGGGCGTGGCGGGGAGCGCGTAAAGAGGGAGGGCGGAGGGCCGAGCTGGGAGGTTTGTTGTGGTGGGCCCCGCGGGCCGCCTGCCGGGGGCTGAGGGCCGGTGGGAGCCGCTCAGCCCTCCCGGTTACCGGGCGGCGGTGGGTGCCGGCCCGGCAGCGGCTGCTCGGGTTTATCGAGACACAAAATGGCGGGGCCGAGGGCAGGGCCCGGCTTCCTGCGGCGGGCGGAGGAGTCCCTGTGTGCCCGCGTCCCTTGAGGGGGGCGGCTGGCAGAGGAGCCGTGCTGTGCCGAGCCGAGGAGGCCCCGGCTGCTGGGTTGCTGTGTCAGTGCCCGGTTGTCCCCACAGCCCCGGTGTGCCCCGCTGTCCCCCAGCTGGGGAGAATTCCCCCCCCCCCGGGCCTGTGCCTGTGGGCTAGCGTTGCACAAGGAAGCTGCACCCCTCAACCGGGTGTATGGCCGGGGATCCTCCTCCGTGCTGCTGCTTGGCTTCCCGTCTGCTCCAGAGCAGCAGCCCTCGGCTGGAGGAGCAGGAACACAGGGAGAGCTGCCGGGGTTGGTGTCGCTCTCAGGGACCCCCCTCTGTTTCTCCCCGGTTTCCTTCTCGAGTTGGCTTTGCCACAAGGAAGGTGGGGTTTTTTAATCTGAAAGTACGTCTAAGCACCAACACAGAAGCCAATAAAGCTGCTTGTGAGTGGATGTGCTGCTTGCTCCCTGCCTGTGCTGATGTTTCCTCCCTGGGATCACGGAGGTGTCCTGCACCCACGGCCCTGTTCTTGCCGGCAGTCCCAGCCCTGGCTGCCTCCTCAGTTCCATCCAGACACTTCCACCTCTTCTCAGTGATTTGATATTTTGGCCTGTAAAAATTTTAAACCCCAAGCTGCTTTCCCAGACTGTCCTTTACTCCAGCAAGGATGTGGCCCTGGCAGCCTGCTCGGTTTGGAGACAGCTCAGCAGGTGCTGGGCCCCCGCCATGCTCTGTGTCGGAAGTGGGAATGTGTCGGAGGTGGGAATGAGACACCAAGACCCCCCCACACACAGGCAACATCCTCCCTTTTGCTCCCAGAAGGGCTTGTTTTACCCTGGAGCCCCAGTGCTAGCCTGTAAACTCTCAGGAAACCTGGTTCCCAAGCCAAATGCAATCCCAGAGAACCAGAGAGCGTCTCATTTATGTGAGAACGTCTCATCCTGCAAAAAATAGCCAAGCTCTGCTCTATTTCCGTGGCATGGTTTGGTTTTGCAGCGCTCTGGGCTGAGAACCGAAAAGCCCCTGCCTTCCCCTCACTCCATCGCGGACACGCTCGCGCCGAAAAAAGCAGGGCTCTACTCACCCAGCTGGGTCACGGAGGGGCTCGGTGGGGTGAGAGCCCTTTGGGATCGGCACGCTCCGGCTGTGATCCCCAAATGCAGAAGGCCAGCCCAGCTGAGCTTACTTTTAGGCATGGAGAAGGGGAATTCCCCATGATGGAGGCCCCAGACAGCCTCTGCGTGGTTTTGATAAGGAGCCAGGCACCGCTTAAAGGGCTCTCCTATGCCATTCCTTCCAGGGGCTGCTGAGCCGTGTCAGGTATTCGTCAGCAAAAGGAGGGGTGGGGGTGCTGTCGTGGAGGCTGTGATTCACTTTTTGGATAACTGGAGAGCCTGGTTACATCATTCTCCTTGCCTGGTTTTGGAGCGGCTTCAATGGGTTTGTGAACACGTCGCGCTTCTCCCCAGAGAACCTGTTGTGTGTTGTAAGAGGTATCATTGTTCCATGGGCATTTCCATCCCATCCTTTGGCCATCTCTGGAGGCAGAAAAGGATAAGCCTTCCCAGGAGGAGCAGGAAAGAGCTGGCTCTGCTGGTGGAGCTAGATAGATGTTGGTGTGCCAGGGTTGCAAGTGGGCCCTAGAAACCATCCACTGAGGCTGGAGCCAGTTGGTGCTGGAATAAACACCACAGGTTTAAGTGTTTCTATTTTACAGGCTGATTCCATCTCCTCTCCAGCAGGCACAAAGTTCTGCCTGGCAGGGCGCTTGGTCCAGCTCACCAGGCCTCAACTGCGAGCATTGAAAGGTGCCTTGCTCTGAGCTGGCTGGTTTGGGCAGTAGGAATGTGGGTGCTTGGCAGGAGGATGAGGAGCTGTGGGGTCTGGGGCCTACCTACAGCCTAGGTACCCACAGAAGCTGCTTCGATGGTGTACTCTGCCCCACCTCTTCTCCACCTCTCTTGCCAGCCAGCTGCTCTTTTGTTTCTCCCTGAGCTCACCAGCTTGGACTGGCCCAAATGCCAAGGCAAATTTCACTATGAAAACCAAAAGCTCTCCGTCCCGTTGGTCTTTCCTCATTCTTTGGGTCCCACTGCTCTCACAGGGGTGAGAACTCACCTGACAGCAGGTGTGATTCACGAGCACGCCTGCCTGGCTGTGAAGGCATGTTTCCAGCTGATACTTTTACATACTGGGGTTTGTTTTTTATCATGTGGTTTAGCACCTTCAGTGGAGGCTCGTTCACATGGAGGCACCCCTCCACGTTTGGAGCTGGGCTGTGAGAAACGGGGCCAGAAGGAGCACAGGGTGGGGGTGCCAGAGCCCTCCTGCTCTCTGCTCCTTCTTGTTTTGGTTCAGGACTAGCTTTCTCCATGTTGACCCCATGAGCAAGGGGAGCCTTGAACATGTCCAGTGTTGCAAATCCAGAGTGGAAGTGGCCCAGCATCCCGAGGTGCCAAATAAATCCCCCAGTGGGGCGAGCCAGGGCCTGGCTGTTGGGGTTTGGCACAGCACCCTGGGGCTGCTCGTGGGCTTATCTCTGCAGGGGCTGTGGGGTGCAGCCCATGGGTGCTTCTTGGCATCAGCAGCGGGTTTCGCTGCGGGCTGTTGCTTGTGCTGTGCTGATGAGTCCCCGGTGCTCCGGAAGCGAAGTGAAGCAGAAGGTCGTCAGTGACGCTGTGAGAGCGGGGAGGAAGCTCTGGCCACAGAGGGGATTTCCAGAACATTGTGATCTGCTGCCTATGCAAATGAGGAACTCAAATTAACCTGGCAGGATGGGAGTGCTCTGAGATGGAGGGCAAGGGAGAGGCAGGGGAGGGAGCCTGGGAGAGTGGGCTGCGAGGAGAGGGAAGGAGAGAGCGCGGGAGGGGTGCCAGGGTGGGCGAGGGGTCAGCAGAGGGATGGAGAAGGGAGGTGCTCGCTCCCCCAGACCTCCCGCAGCACTTCGGGGGGATGTTGGAGTCACACCGTGGCTTTCCAGGGATGCCAGGCTGCTTCTGCTCTGCTTGGTTTACCCACGCATCTGCCTCTGGCGTGTGGGGTAAGGCTCAGTGTCACCTCTTTGCAGGAAGAGGTCACCACCTTCTGCCTTCCTCCACAGCCTTGCCAGCCACCCCCTCTCTCCTCCACAGTCACCAGGGGATGGATGGGTCATGATGGGACCTGGTGCAGTCCCACAGCCAAGACCTGTGGCAGCTGGGACCAGCAGTGCTCAGAGGATTTCCTTGCATGCCTTAAGCTTTGAATTACTTGGAGTTCAAATTTGCAAAGTAAACAACAGACACAGAGGGGATTTTCCCCTCTTCCTGTCTCCCCGGGCCACGTCTCATCCAGCTGCAATGCCTGCAAAAAGGACTCAGCAGCAGTCATCATGTCCTGGAAAGGGACTCCAGGGATGATGGAGGGGAGAGATAGACCGTGGTGAGCTCAGCCATTTCCCCAGCCTCAGCTCACTGTGGGGAACAGGCTGCCGTGTGAGCGGCACATGGATGTCAGGAGCAAGGCTGCTTCTTCCTCCTTTGGCTTGGGAAGAGGAAGAGCTGAAGAAGAAATCTCTACTGGCTCCAGGGCTGGGTTTCTCCCCTCTGAGGGAAGGGGAGGACAGCAGGTGGGATGGAAGTGTCTCGCTGAGGCTGCAGCGTTGGGTCACCATCTGAGACCAGCGTCCTCATGTGTCTCTGCACCAGATGTGGCTCCTCCCAGGGTCTGGTGGTAAAGAGGATCTGCAGTGTCCCCTGGAGCTGACTCAGAGGGAAGGGAGAGGTCGGCCCCTCAGTGCACCACACGCAGGCCTGCGGGGGTTTTTTGGGTGTCGCAACCTGTGAACCCTGGCGTTGGCTCTGCCTGGAAGCCAGTCTTTGCCCCCAGCATTACTGGTAAATGTGCAAAACACCGGCTGCTGGTGTGTAAACCCCAGATGTGGCTTCAGCTTCTCTGTGGCAGCCCCCAAGGCTGAAGCATGGGTGGCTGGTGTGGACCTGCCTCCAGCCCTTATCCTGCTCACAGCCTTTCTACCTCTTCCCCTTTTTTGTGTCCATCATTTGTTCTCCTCTTTCCTTTCCCAGCCTCCCTGGAGCTGCTCTTGCCTGCTTGTTGATGGCAGAGGCTTGGTGTGGGATTTGCTGCTGATTGCCCTCAGATTGAGCTGGTGGTGGGAGACAAGGTGTTCCTGGAGAGTGGGGCTATGAGGTGTATTTTCTCTAGAGACCAGGATGCTACAGGGGATGGAGCTGCTTTGTCTGAAAGCTCTGTGACCTGCCACGTGTACAGGGCTTTGTGGGCAAAACAGTTCTCACTCAGGGACTGTTTATTTCCTTTACTGTCAATTCACATGAATTGCTAGTGAGTGATTTGGGCATTAGATAAACAAACAAGTGGCCTTCCTTCCCCAGGCCTGGCTTAGGCCAAACATTCTTTTTCCTTTCTAGAGTCAGTGTTTCTTGTTTCACTGCAGGTTACACCACTCAGTCCCAAATCCTTTCACAAGGTGACAGGTTCACATGTAACCTCCTGGCTGCCACTTCTCTCTGCTTCTGAACAGGTTTCTCTCACTCTCCTGCACTTCTCCATGCCCCAGGGTCCACAACCTGCTGGTCCCACTCTGCTCTTGTTTTGCTTGGAGTCCTAAAGCAACACCCAGTGCCTCCTCCTTCCTCCTGGCTGCTTTTAACCAGGGCATCTCATTTATCTGGGCCTGGTGCAGAGTCCTCAGGCTCTCCAGCATGGGAAGCACGCAGGTATTTAATTTGGTTGGCAGCAGGAGATGCATTTACTGTGATGCATGACATCAAACAGGAGCAGGTCTCACAACAGGAGCTGGCTGCGAATTCCTCAACCTCTGCAAAAAAAATATGGGAGTAAGAAACAGGGAGAAAATGCCCTGGGTGCAGAGAGTCCCAGAGGCCATGCTTGTGCTTCCCAAGATGCCATCGTTCTCCTGATGTCCTCCACTGGTTGGGCAGCTCTGCTGAGCTCAATCCAGTTCATGGTTCTCCCTCATAGGGCAGCCCCTCAGCTGGGCCAACCCCAGCAGTGTGGAGGGGTGGGATGCTGAGATATCCTGTGCTTAAATAGGATATTGAGTGTGCTTAAGTATTTGCAGTGATTAAAATGCCACAGCAGTCGCTGCTGGAGATGGATGATTATGGAACTGGGGCAAGATGAAGACTTTTTTGACAGCAGGACTTTCCAGGAGGGGGAGTTGCCCCGGGGAGGAAATCCCATCTTGCTCTCCCTCCCTGTCCCCAAACACTGTCTGACTCTGATATCTTGCCCTCATCGCAGGAGCAGCCAGCAGCGGGTGCCAGGGAAATTCCTGGCCTTGGGATCGGTGTGCTGGGGTCAGACAGGCTTCCTGGCAGCAGCAGCATCCCAAACCAGGCTGGGGACTGGTCTTGCTTCTGGTCCTGTGCCGCTCGGAGGCAGCTGGGCTTGGGCAGTGGAGTCACTGCTCACAGGCTTACAGCAATCATGGTGCAGCCAGACACACACCTGGAGTGTTTATGCCTGTGCCCAGGGAATACAACCCCCTGAACACACCCCAAAAGCGTGTGCTTTGGCAACGAGGAGGCATGACAGCTTGCAGCTTGTGGCCCTGTGCTAATGCTGAGCACCCCCCACCCCCGCTCTGGAGGAACAGAGCTCCTCTGTCCTAAATCTGGCTCTCCAAGGGTGCTGGGCTGTCTCCCAAGCCCCAAAACTTCCGTGGACGTTGCAGCTGGGTCCCTGAGAGCACCGTTCCCAGCTGTGGGGAGGTGGCCAGCTCTGTGCCCCGCTGTTGCTGTGCTAGCCCGGCTCTCCAGCACAGCGAGGGCTGCAGGGCTGAGCTGCACAACAAGGCAGGCAGGTGAAGATCAGGGTTATAACCCCCTGTTAAAACACCTTCAGCATCTGCTGAGAGCCTTTGCAGCAGAGTCCCAGCCAAGCAGGTGACCCCACGAGGGGCTGTGGGTTTGGGGTGGGCTCAGCCCATCCTGGTGCCATCACTCAGATGCTCATTTACACGCAGGGGCAAGACAGAGGAGCCCAGGCTGTTTTCCCTGGAGAAAGGTGCTTTTGTTACAAGGGGATGTTTTGCAGGAAGGCACTGAGGGAATTTTCAGTGGAATAACAGCCAGCAGAGTTGTCTCAGCTTCCCTGGTTTGTCTCTACACGTTGCTGCCTCTCGACCTCAGCTGGTTTTGAAGTGCTATAATAATATTGTGGTGTTATTCCTACAGCTGCTTTGATATTTTGGAGGTGAAGCTTTCCTCAACCGGCCGTTCTGAGGAAGACTTGGGTATTCAAGACTTTGTGTTCCTGCTTGGAAACAATTGAAAGTGCTGGAATTTCCCACTTTTGGAAATTCCAGTTCTTTTCTCCTGGGCGCTGGGGGGGGTGTGTGTGTGTGGGGAGGTAGGAAGTGCAAACATAAACTGTTTGGGGGGGTGTAGCCTCTGTGGCATGTGCCTTTCAACTGCTTCTTCAGCAGCTTGAAAGCCCAGCAAACCACGTGTGAGGACGGGTAGATGCCATCAGGTCTGATTTGTATCTGTGTTTGGTTAAAAGCATCATCCACACAACAGCACGAAACCTGCCGGGGGTTTTCAGAAGCATGAAGCTCTCTGTGAAATCCCTGCACCCCTTCCAGCCCCAGATGCACTTCCAACCCCTTTTCTCAGCAGTGGGGGGACCCTGCTGTGTGGCTCAGAGGGGCTTTAGGGTCTCAAGAAACCCCCAACCCCAGGGCTGGGGCAGGGATCGTGCCTGCATTTGCCTGCAGGAGCAAGGAAACAGCAAGGCTCCTCAGCGTGGCTCAGTCCCACCCAAACCTGCCCCAATAAATCAGCTGCTCTTGCCCCAGGGTCAGCAACAGTAAGGTTTTTATTTAGGAGATTTAAAACTCTCTTTTCTATGGGGGTAAATTCCTGGGTTAGTGGCATGTTTGGGTATGAATTATTTTGCACCGAGACAGACAATGATCCCCCAACCCAGACCCCTCTGCTCCCCTCCCCAAGACTCCCCCGTTTGCAGTGTGGTGCTGCCCTCCAGCGCTAAGTGAGTCGTCCTCGGCGGGGGACCGAGCGCCCCCTGAAGCCCCCCCCGAAGCTGCAGTGACATCAAGGCGGTGGGTGTGCGTGTGCTGGCTCAGACACGAAGAAGGGGGTGCTGTGGCCACCTAGTCCTCCCCCCCGCACAGGGCCAGCAGAGCCTTGCGGTAGTCACCAGAGGTGTCCTTCTGCAAGAGGAAGACTCATGTCAGGGTACTGCCCACCCCAGGAAAGCCCAGTTCAAGGCGCTGGGGACTGGGAAGGCACAGCTTGTCACCTCACAGACACCCAAACAGCAGTGGAAGGTGTCAGCACACCCCCTCTACAGCCAGAGCTGCTAACACCGGGGCTGGTTGGGGCAGGTTCCCACTGCCCAGGCGATGCTCATGGCACTGCTCGGGTCCCCGTGGGGCTGCTGGCCCGGGTTCAGCCAGGCAAGGTGACAGAATCATAGAATTGTAGGGGTTGGAAGGGACCTCAAGAGCTCATGGGGTCCAACCCCCCTGCCAAAGCAGCTCCCCAGCTCATACTGCACAGGTCGGCGTCCAGATGGGGCTGGAATCTCTCCAGAGAAGGAGACTCCACACCCCCTGGGCAGCCTGTCCCAGGGCTCCCTCACCCTCACTGGGGAAAAGTTCCTCCCCATGTTGGTGTGGAACTCCCTGTGCTCCAATTTGCACCCATTGCCCCTTGTCCTGTCCCCACAGGGATAGGACAGGCAGGGGAGGGGCTGCCCGTGTCCCCTCACCTCGATCATGTGGTGCAGTGATCTGTCAAACAGGTCCAGGAACTCGCCCCGGATGTTGAGCAGGTCGATCTCGCTCCGGGAAATCATGATGCGGGTGAGGGTCCTTTCATCCGTGCCAGCACCCTGCAGAGGGGCATCTTGAGCAAACAACCCTGGGGCGAGCTCAGGGACCCTCCCAGCACCTCCAGCACTCTCCAAGCAGCTGATCTCCCCTTGGACACACACTGGGCTTGCTGCTGGCAAGACGCAAGCCTGCCATGTCCCCAGAAGCTGATGCAGTACTTGAGCTCAGCCCTGCCTTGTTCTCTTGGGGATGGCCAGGGGCCAACCCCCATCACTGCTTTGGGGTTACATCAGAGAGTCCCAGAGGGTGGGTGTCTGGCCACCTTTGCCCCCTCCCACAGCCCAGGCCCAGGGGAGCCCCTCTGCACCTTCATGGACTTGTAGAGCTTGTCAGCGAAGAAGGCTGGCTTGTTCTTCACACTCCGGACTGCAACACATGGAAGGGAGAGAAAGTGGGCTCCTGGCTCCCTGCCCCCAGGAGACATATCGCAGCAAGGAGCTGGGCCACCCATTGGGTCAGCTGCAAACCCTCCTTGGTACAAGGGTACAGGCTTACCCCACAGGATGCCCTATAAACACCCCGACCCTGTGCCATACTTGGGGTCTCCATGGCCCAAAGGCAGCAGGAATCTGCCCACATGTTGCAGGCAAAGGGGCTGCCTGCTCTCTGAGGAGCCCAACCCCAAGGGAGCACCCTCCAAGCACTGACCGATGGCCAAGAAAGCATCCCTCACATCTCCTGACATCCTCTTCCTGATGGCATGCTCCACATCGTGGTTGGTCATTTTGATGAACTCCTGAAACACTGGGGATGGGGAAGGGAGAGGAAAGTGTCACTGCCAAGCTGCTCCATCCCAGCCTGAGCCTCAGCTGTGAAGACTTCTGGACCAGAGGGGATCAGAGCAGGCTTGGGTGATCTCAACCAGCCACCCCCAAACACCATCTCCTCCCACCACTGGGAAAATGGGGCCACCCCAACCTCCTACTTCCCAGGAGTCCCACCCAGCCCAAATCAAAGCAGGGGTCCAACAGCAATGGAGAAACATGTCCTACCTCTGCGGAGGTGAGGGTAGCTGCGGGTGCAGAGGATGCTGAGGAAGCGGGTCTCCAGGGAGTCACTGGAGTCGTTGCTGGCGACATCAGCGAGTTTCTGGGAGAGCAACCAAGAGTGAAGAGGGAGGGCAGGAGATGGGCATAGCACAGAGGGGCAGAGATGCTGAGCAGCTCTTTCTGGGGACAGCCAGTCTTCACACCCTCTTGCAAGGAAGGTGGGCTCTTATGAGCAGGAAAAACAGGAAAGTTTGGCCAAAAAGGGTATTTTCTATGCATGGGTGTGAAGGTACCCAGCTGCACATGCACGCTGCCTCTAAGAAAAGATGCTTTCCAGTTTGTGCAGTGGTCATGGTTGAGACCCTTTGTTCTGTGGGGAGGATGTTTTGTGGGTGACCAGCACTGGAGCCACCCTCCACCCTGGGCTGCCCATGGTGCTGCTCACAGTGCAGGGACTGCCCACGGTGCAGGGGCTGCAGGGACTGCCCACGGTGCAGGGGCTGCAGGGACTGCCCACGGTGCAGGGGCTGCAGGGACTGCCCACGGTGCAGGGGCTGCAGGGACTGCCCACGGTGCAGGGGCTGCAGGGACTGCCCACGGTGCAGGGGCTGCAGGGACTGCCCACGGTGCAGGGGCTGCAGGGACTGCCCACGGTGCAGGGGCTGCAGGGACTGCCCACGGTGCAGGGGCTGCAGGGACTGCCCACGGTGCAGGGGCTGCAGGGACTGCCCACGGTGCAGGGGCTGCAGGGACTGCCCACGGTGCAGGGGCTGCAGGGACTGCCCACGGTGCAGGGGCTGCAGGGACTGCCCACGGTGCAGGGGCTGCCCACACTGCAGGGCTTGGCGGGGAGGCTGCAGGCATCACAAACGTTGGGTGTTGCAGTAAAAAGTCCCCTCTTCCCCAAGTCCTGCTTTGGGCAAGACAGGGAGGCCAGTCCCAAGACTGGCACTACCAGGGGCAGAGGTTCTGCATGCAAGCAGCAGGCAGGATTGGTCCCCAGCCTTCCCAAGGGCATGAAGGTGGCTTTGCTGCCCTCCTGCCCTTTCCCTGCCCAGATGCAGATCCTGTCTCCCATCCCCTCACCACCCTGTCCTTGTGCACGGACCCTGGAGCCCAAAGCAAGCAAGCACAGCCTGCATGGCCAAAGGAGTCCTGGCACATGGGGTTGCTCCTCCCAGCCCCAGCCCTGCGTCTGAGCACCCGAGCATCCCCTCAGGCATGCAGAAGGCTGAGGAGCAAAAGGGCAGGCACTCACCAGGGTCTCAGCAACAACCTGGTGGAGAGAAAGAGAGAGACAGGGAGACATCAGGGTCAGAAGGTAATGCTCAACCTTTACCCTTCCCTGACAAAGCAAGGGAAGCCTGCCAAAATCCTCTTAAATGACCTGTCTCAGCTCCCCTAAGAGTGGGCCTCATCTTAGGACCTCCAGTTTGGCCCCAGTGGGGCTAGCTGGGAAGGGGTGGGGAGTGGTCTTTGGCCAAAGAAAGCGACACCCCCCACCCTTGGGCTTTGGGTACCAGCCTGCTGCTCCCTGCTGAGCATCCTTGGCAGTCCCCAAGCTGCCCCACACCAGCTCTGCCAGGCACAGGGAGCGAGAGAAGGGGAAGAGCAGCTCTGCTGACGAAATACAGCGTGGCCCCAGGCCAGCGGCCACCCGCCTGCCTTGTCCCCGTGTTTGTCATCCCCAGCTCTCTCTTTCTCGGCAGCAGGTCGCAGCGGGCAGCAGCGCAGGCGGCAGGATGCGGGCACCCGCTCCCTCTGCCGGCAGCGGTCCTGGGAGAGCTGCGCACCCACATGCAGCCGCTGTGCGCCAGGGCGAGCGGTGCTGGGGCGGGACAGCCACGCCAGAGCCCAGGTTTGGCCCCGCGCCGAGCTTCCCACCCCCTTTTGGAAGAGTCTTGGCCTGAAGCAGCAAGAGGCCAAGGTGCACAGCCCGAGGGTCTCCTGGAACCAGGAGCAGAGCCAGGCAGCGGGGACACAGCACCCTGCAGCACCGATTCTGGCTGCTCAGCCTTCCCCCTCCAGTCCTGGCTGACCACAGCCCAGGAAAGATGGGGCAATGGTTTGGGGGCTGGCATCCCAGCGTGCTGGCACAGTGAAAAGCAGCTTAGGCTTCAGGGCTGCCCCATGCACGGGGACAGAGCTGGGTGGCTCCTGCAGCCCAGCCCAGAGGTGCCTTTGAAGCTCAAGCGCCAAGTTTCTGCATCAGGACATGCAACTGGACCCCAAAGTGGCAGCTCTGCACAAGAAATGGTGTGGTCCCCAGCTGGGAGCTCCCTGGGGCTCCTCTCCTGGTTTGCAGCTTCCTGATGCTTGGAGCAGTGCAGCCCAGGGCACTAAGCCTGGGAGCTTTACCTGCAAGGGCATCACTTCACCTGGCATCTCCCCTGCAGCTTACACAGACCCTGCCCCAGCAGCATCTCCTTCCCTGAGGATCCCACTTCCAGACAAGGGGATGCAGCATCCTCTCGTTTTTTGTTTCCCATTTTTGGGGTTCTTTTCCCCATGCAGAGCCTGTAACAGCACCACCAGTACAGTTCTTACCTTGGCATCTTCATGTGCCTGTGTGAGGTTCTCTGGTCCTTCATCACGGTTGCCCTGTGGTTCAACACAAACCCCATGGAGCTCGGAAGATGCTGCCTCCCAGGAGAGCCCCGAGCAAGGGGGTGGCAGGCAAGGTCCAGCAGCGCTGCCCAGCCAGGCAGTGATGTTCTGCCTTCATCTATGCAGACCCCCACTGCTGCCTGTGGCAGGGAGGGGACAATTCCCATGGAGAAACCTCCCTTACCAGAGCCAGGGAGACAAGAATCCTCTTGAAATGCCCTGACGTGTCGGAGCTCAGGTCGTCTTCCAGGCGCTTGTGGTAGGCTGTGGAGAGGGGGACAGCTGAGCCCTGCACCCTGCCTGCAGCTCTGTGTCCCATGGCCTGTTGTGCCCTGATGATGGTGGCCATCCTCCAGCCTTTGCATGGCTGAAGCAGGTGCCTCCATCTGCAATTCCCAGGCCCAAGGAGGAGGGAATCACCCCAGCAGCTCTGATGTCATGGGCACAAGCACAGACTCTTGCTCTAGGTGCTCCCAAGGGAAAAGGATCATTGTGAAAGAGCTCTCAGGGGGAGGGGATATTGGTGGTGAAGCTGGGGCACGTTACCATGAAATAGAGAGGGGCCAGGACCTGTTTTCTGCTGGGGGTGACCAGTCACAGAGCTGCTTGTTTAAAACCACAGGCTCTCTGGGGAGGAGAGGCTGGGGATTTAACCTGGAGCTTCTAGCTCTTGTTCCTTAGGGAGAAAGGGGCAGGGATGGAAGGGAGAGAGAAGTACAGGATCTGGGGACGTGAAGAATCACAGGATGGATTCAAGGACTCCTGCCCACTTCATCCTGGGTTTCTACCCTTTAGTAAAGTGTTGGACCTAGGGAAGAGCTGCTCTGCCTGGAAGGACTAATGGACCTTCACAGACCCAAGCCACAGACCCAAGCCAGAGGCAAAAATTACCCCCTGGGCTTTGGAAAGGGCCTTTTACAGTATTAGACACAGTCCATGCCTGGGACCTGGGTTCTCCTCACATCCCTCCTGTGCCATACCTTCCTGATAGGCCTCGTTGATAGCTGTGATCTCCTGGTTGTTCCTCGTGGCCATGATTTCAATGAGGACACTCTCATCTGTGCCAGCCCCCTGGAAGAGAACAGCAAGATGGGGTGCTGTGGGTGCTGGAGGGGGCCACAGCCGCATCGCCCTGCCAGCGCTGGGCACAGAGGGGCTGCTCCAAGCCCAGGGCTGCCACGTGCCCAAATCCATGGCCAGCTCCAACGGCTGGTAGGAACCAGCACAAAACTCTCCACGTGTGCTGCTAGTGGGGTCCCAACTGCTGTGACTGGTGGATAGTGGTGCACACACCACTGGTTTGCCCCTACCCTGGCTGTTCTGGGGCTGCCTGCACCTGGCAGGGCACTGCACCCCCCAAAAGATGGTCTGTAAAGCAGTGGGAGGGCTTGTGTGCGAGCTGCCCAAAGCATGCCCTGCTGCCAAGGGGCCAGACTGGGCTCCCAGCAGGTCTTGAGCAAACCTCTGTCCTGGTGCTTCTGCTCTGCTTTCCTTCTGTATAGGGGATGAGAGCCTGAGGGTGCACGAAGCTGGGGTGATCTCCCAGGGGGTGCTCTCCCAGGGGGTGCTCTCCCAGCCCCCTGGCTGCGTGGGTACAGCCGCAGAGGGAACCCCTTGCCCACATGTGCCAAGGCTGATGCTGGCAGCGTGGCAGGTACCTCCACAGCCTTCCTCAGCTGCTTGGCATCGTACTGCGCCGGCGTCAGCATGAGCCCCAGGATCAGCTTTGCCAGGCTGCCCGACAGCTCGGATTTCAGGTCTGCCATCAGGTCCTGCAAAAGCATTTGAGGGTCAGGCCCTGGCCCCTTCCCTAGGGATGGACCAGCTGAGGCAACACAGTGGGGGGGGAAACAAGGGAGGAGAGGGTGGAGGTGGGAGATATCTGGGAAGACCTTTGGGGTGGCTTGAGATGACATTTTGGGGGGTGGCTCTGGGGAGATCCTGGCTCTGGAGATCTCTGTGTGGGACTGAGGATGGGGCAAGCGAAGGGGAAGAGATGCCCTCCCCACAACAAGGGGCTGATCCTCAGCTTGGTCTTCCATGGAGGAGTCACAACAGAGTAAAGAGGAGTGCTCTGCCTGCCCACTGCTCCCTGGGTGAGGGGCAGGTCTCTGCATGGGAAGGGGCCAGGATGCAGGCAGAAGGAGGGAGTGGGGTGGGAGGGGGACCAGCAGTACCCTGCCGTAGTGAGCCTTGTAAGCCTTTAGGATCTGCTGCCTCTGGGCGTTGCTCCTCTGCGTCAGCACCTCGATGATGGCCGCCTCATCCGTGCCTACAACAGCAACAGCGATGCTGGGGAGAGCCAAGGGGGCCAGCAGAGCCACCCCGTGCCACCCCTAACTGCAGGGACATCGCTGCCCCCCCATAAATGGGAGACCGAAACAGGGTTCTCACATGGCTCCAAAACTGGCTCTTTCCCCCCCTCCCTGGGGCTTTCATGCAGCCCAGCCCTGCGTTGGCCAGGGTGGGGTTTCTGCCCCAAGAGCAGCAGAAAGGGGTCAGGTCATTGTCCCCACGTACCCAGGCCCTTCATCGCCTTCCTCAGCACCTGCGCGTCCCCATCATCAGTGAAGCTCCCTGCGGGCTGCACGGTTCCTCGCAGCTGTGGGGGCACAGAGGGGTTTGGGTTATCCCTGTGCTGGGGGATGGAGGAGGGGGGGGGGGGGAGGGGGGACGGAGGGACGGAGGGAATGGGGGGGGGACCGGAGGGAATGGGGGGGACGGGGACGGAATGGGGGGGACGGGGACGGAATGGGGGGGACGGGGACGGAATGGGGGGGACGGGGACGGAATGGGGGGGACGGGGACGGAATGGGGGGGACGGGGACGGAATGGGGGGGACGGGGACGGAATGGGGGGGACGGGGACGGAATGGGGGGGACGGGGACGGAATGGGGGGGACGGGGACGGAATGGGGGGGACGGGGACGGAATGGGGGGGACGGGGACGGAATGGGGGGGACGGGGACGGAATGGGGGGGACGGGGACGGAATGGGGGGGACGGGGACGGAATGGGGGGGACGGGGACGGAATGGGGGGGACGGGGACGGAATGGGGGGGACGGGGACGGAATGGGGGGGGGGGGACGGAATGGGGGGGGGGGACGGAATGGGGGGGGGGACGGAATGGGGGGGGGGACGGAATGGGGGGGGGGGACGGAATGGGGGGGGGGGACGGAATGGGGGGGGGGGACGGAATGGGGGGGGGGACGGAATGGGGGGGGGGACGGAATGGGGGGGGGGACGGAATGGGGGGGGGGACGGAATGGGGGGGGGGACGGAATGGGGGGGGGGGACGGAATGGGGGGGGGGGGACGGAATGGGGGGGGGGGGACGGAATGGGGGGGGGGGGACGGAATGGGGGGGGGGGGACGGAATGGGGAGGGGGGGACGGAATGGGGAGGGGGGACGGAATGGGGGGGGGGGACGGAATGGGGGGGGGGGACGGAATGGGGGGGGGGGGACGGAATGGGGGGGGGGGGACGGAATGGGGGGGGGGGGACGGAATGGGGGGGGGGGGACGGAATGGGGGGGGGGGGGACGGAATGGGGGGGGGGGGACGGAATGGGGGGGGGGGGGACGGAATGGGGGGGGGGGGGACGGAATGGGGGGGGGGGGGACGGAATGGAGGGGGGGATGGCAACAGAGAAGGAAGGTGCCACCTGGCAAGCCGAGGCCAAAGCAAGTCGTGTGTTAGTGCAAGCACCTGGGGCTCAGTGAGGATTGTCCCCGCCACTGTCACCCCTTCCATCAAAGGGTAAACCATAGCCAGGCCAGCAGAGAGCAGTGAGAAGACAGCAACAGACAGTGCCTGGGATCTCAGTGTCCTGCTCAGTGCCATGCCTGCCTCCCTAGTGCTGGGATACCTTAGCTGGAGCTGGCTGCATCAGCGGAGAGCCAGAAGAGTCACCAGGAGGGGGCCCGCTCCTGCCCTCTAATTCTTTCCTGTGTCCTTACAGCTCCCAGCACCTTTCTATTCTCCCCATGCACTCGGGGCTCAAGGTGCCTTTCCTGCACACCCCAAATCCCCCTTTGGTGGGTGTCTCTGGCTGCATGCAGTGTCCCAGCTCCCCACGGCCAGGGTGGGCTGCCCTGGGGAGCAGGAGGTCTCCGGTGGGCACCCGAGCCAGGGCTGCACAAAATGCATTGCACAGACATGCAGGGCCCGCTGTCCCGAGGGAGGGAGGGAGGGAGGGGGGCTTCAGAGAGAGGAGGGGGTTAGTGAAGCCTGTGGGGGTGGCCAGCCCTGCCAGGGTTACATCCTGCCAACCTCGTGACCCAAAAACTGGAGACTGGCACCAAGAGAAGCCACGGAGCGAGAGGCAGAGCAGAGGTGGGGGGGCTGGCTGTGCCCGCGGCAGGGAGGAGCAGCCAGGGGCCCCAAGCTGGCAGGGAGCAGAGGGGGGGTACAGAGGAGGGGGCTGGGGGGGTGCTGACCTCTACTTTGGCCACCGCACTAAGCTCCCACATCCGATAGGCCACCTGCGCCGCCTCGGGGAAGAACTCACCTGCAGCACTGCAACGGGAGGGCAAGGACAGGGGACAGTGAGCCAGGGGGACCCTGCAGTGAGCCAGGGGGACCCTGCACCCCATCCTGCCCCCCATGGGTGCTGGGCAGGGGGGCAGGAGGCAGGTGGGAAAGGGGGGAAGTGGGTGGTAAATCCCATTGGAGCATCCTCCCTCTAAGTTTGGGATGAGGTGTTTGTCTCTGCCCTTTCAGGGCAGCCCCATGCCACAGAGTGACTGTGGCATCGTGGGTGGCCATGCAGGGGGGCCACAAGGCCCCCCCCCTACTGAGCTGCTGTTACTGGGTCCAGGTGCTCCACCAGGCTCTGACTGGGATTGTACCCAGCAGCAAGGGCATGATGAGGGACAAACAGGGTGACTGGCGGTCTTACTCGTCGTCCCCTCCACACAGCTTCAGCAGGGCCTTCTTGTACTCCCCAGAGGTGTCCTCCTGGAAAGACAGATGGAGATGGAGCATCTTGTGGCAGGGAGGGTTGAGGCAGTGCCATGGGACGGGCATGTGGGGAGTGGTGGTGCCCCTGAGCCTTGTCCTCAGAGATGGACACAGGGGGGCTGGGGAGGGGGCTCAGCCCTCCCATGGGCAGTGGCATCACGAGGAAGGCAGCGCTAGCAGCTGCTCAGAGTTGAGCAGGGCCCTCCAGCACTGACCTTTATCATGTTGTAGAGAGATTTCTCATACTTGGTCCTGAACACTTCCCGGATGTCCAGCATGTCGATCTCGCTGCGGGACACCATGATGCGGATCAGCGTGTTGTCTCTTGTGCCCAGCCCCTGCAACAGAGAAGCCCCCACATCAAGCCTGGGATGGCCAAGCAGCCCTGCTCAGCCCATCACACTTGGGACCCTCTCTCAGATTTGTACCCAGTCTCAGGTCCCTCCTTCAGAGGGAAGAGCAGAGACTCCAAAATCACATCAGTCCTGCATCACCCTGCCCTCCAGCAGCACCCCATGGCAAGGGGATCCTTCCCGTGTCTGGCTCCCTGCAATGCTGTGGAGGACCCCCTAGAGAAGGAGCAATCCACTCACCTTCATGGCCTTGTAGAGCCTTTCAGCAAAATACTCTGCTGTGCTTCTGACACACTTCACTGTGGGGAAATGAGGCATGGTGAGGGATGCAGGCACCCAGCTTCACAGAATCACAGAGCTGTAGGGGTTGGAAGGGACCTCGAGAGCTCATGGGGTCCAACCCCCCTGCCAAAGCAGCTCCCCAGCTCATACTGCACAGGTCGGCGTCCAGATGGGTCTGGAATCTCTCCAGAGAAGGAGACTCCACACCCCCTGGGCAGCCTGTCCCAGGGCTCCCTCACCCTCACTGGGGAAAAGTTCCTCCCCATCTTGGTGTGGAACTCCCTGTGCTCCAACTTGCAGCCATTGCCCCTTGTCCTGTCCCCACAGACACTGAAAAGGGGCTGGCCAATTCCCCCTGCACCCCATACTTAAGATATTGATAAACATTGATCAGGTCCCCCCTCAGTCTTCTCCAGGCTGAACAGCCCCAGCTCTCTCAGCCTTTCCTCACAGGATAGATGCTCCAGGCCCTTCATCATCTTTGTAGCCCTTCTCTGGACTCTCTCCAGGAGATCCCTGTCCTTTTTACACCAGGGAGCTCAGACCTGACACAATACTTCAGGTGGGGCCTGACTAGGGCAGAGTAGAGGGGGAGGATCACCTTCACGAGCTCCCCAGCCTTTGAGCACTCCTCAGGACCATGTTCAGCACCCTCACCCACCCTGAAGGAGCCTCCCTGAGTCCAGGTAGAGCCACAACTCTGATGGCTCCTGCACTGAGCCCTCCCACTGAGCTGCTTTTTTGGCAGCACTCCCCATGCAGGGGCTGACTTACCCACGGCCAGCATCAGCTTCTCAAAGTCACCAGAGAGCTCTGCTCGGATGCTCCTCTCAATTGGCTTCCCAGAAATCTTCAGGTACTCGTCAAAGACTGCGGGATGAGAGTAAGATGATGCCTGGAGAAGCTGCCAAGACACCTTCAAGCCCAACCCTGAGCTCACAGCAGATGCTCACCCAAGCGGAGGTGCTGCTTGCTGCGCCGGCCAAGGATGTAGATGAACTGGGCCTCATCTGTGCCCCATTTCTGTTCACCAGCTTCCAGCAGGTCCTTGTGGGGTGGGGAAGGTGGCAGAGCCCAACTCAGAGTGTTACTCATGTGGGGCTCTGCCTAAGCACAGGCACCCTTGGTCCTCACCCTCCTTTTGCAAGCTTAAGTCCAGATGGCCCCAGTGCTGCCAGCCCCATCCCTGCTCAGATGCCACCCATTCCAGTGAGCTGCCAAGCCTCACCTTGGCATCCTGCTCCACCAGGTCCTCGCTCACCACATCATCCTCTTCCCTGGTACCCTGTGGAGCAGAAATGGGATCAGCCCTGCCGGGCATAGACACTGCCCACCTACAGACACTGGACAGACGGACATACCTGCAGCAGAACAACAAGCATCTTCTTGAAGTGGCCTGATGTGTCTCCAACGACGTCAGCCTCCAGATCTCTCTCGTAGGCTGTAGGAGAGGGAGAGGTCAGAGCCTGGAGAGCTGGAACCCCTCATCACAGCCAAAGGGGACACAGGGCAGCCCTTGCCTGTCCCCAGCCCTCACCATCTTTGTATGCAGCCACCAGGTTGTGGACCTCCTGGTTGGTGCGGGAGGCGAGGATCTCAATGAGGCACTTCTCATCCGTGCCGATGCCCTGTGGGCAGAGACACAGCCTCCTGAGCAGTGGGGGCAGCTGGGGTGTGCTCAGAGGGGCCCCAGGGAGGCTGCCCACCGCTTACCGCGATGGCATCTTTGATCTCCTTGGCATCACTGTAGGCTGGGGGCCGCATCAGGCTCACGATCAGCCGCTCAAACTTGCCCGTCAGCTCGTACTTGAGGTCTGCAATGAGGTCCTGGTGCAGGGGGAGAAGGGGGCTGGGGGACCCTTTGCTCCACAGCATTTCTGAGCAGGTCCAGGGAGTCCCTGCGTGGGCTGGTTGGTGGCAGCCACAGCCATCTGCATCTGCAGTGGGGGCACGGACTGGGGAGGATTTCTGCTGTTACCTTCCCATAGAGGGACTTGTAGGCTTGGCAGATCTCCACTCGCTGCTTGTTGCTTCTGGATGTGATGAGGTCGAGGATGGCCTCCTTGTCACTGCCTGAGGGGAGAGCCAGGAGTCACATTTAGCCCCATGGCTGGGCTTACTGTAGCCATCCTGCCACGGCCAAAGCTGCTTCTGACTGGGGGCTGGGAGGAGAAGCAGAGCTAAGCTAGCTCCAGGGAGGAATAGGGAGTCAGGAGAGGTCCTGGCACACTGCTAAAGCAGATGGGCAGCTGAGAGGGGAGGCTGTGCAGGGTGTGAAGCCATGCAAGGGTCAGCAGAAGGAACAGGAGACACCAGGGTGGCTCTGGGGTGGCAGTCCAGAGGAGCATCCGTACCAAATCCCTTCATGGCATTGTACAGGGCCTCTGCATCCTGGCTGGCATCAAAGCCTGGGAAATCCTTCACTGACCCCCTGTAGACCTAGAAGAAAGGAGGTTAGGGAGTCAAAGGGGAAGGAACAGCCCCCAGTGGGATGGGGGAAGGAGAGGTTGAAGCTGAGCCAGGACCGAGGCAAGATCCATTCCCGCTCAGGCTGCCCAGTCAAAGCTCAGCCCCAGACATGAACATGTGCTGTTCTCCTCAGCTGTTTCCTCTCCTGTTTGCTCTCCCTGCTGTGTGAATTGTTTGCACACTGGAGCACAGAGTCCTCCCTTGTGTATCTCGCTGGCTTTGCTCTCTGTTTGTGGCTCGTGCCCATGGTTAAGCTGGATAAAACCCTCCCAGTATGAGCTGGTGGTTTGAAGAAAGGTTTCTTGGAGCACATTTGGGATTCCAGCTCCATCTGAGGGGGTTCAGCAGGAAGAGAGGAGACCCCATGGGTGGGTTTCTCCCAGCAACACAGCCAGGCTGAAGGGAGTTCCGGGGGTGGATTGGGAACAACAAAGGAAGTAATCTTCCTCCTGCCTGCTGTGGGCAGGGAAACCCACTGGAAGCTGAGGATGCCTGAACTCTGCATGGCTTCCAAGAGAAGAGACACATCTACAGGCACAAAATCCTTGTGGGCTGCAAAGTGGAAAGCACTGAGGAGTCCTAGAGCTGCCAACAACTTCTCCTGCCCCAGTGTGCTCCTGCGGGACCCAGGCTGGTCTGAGGGGTCAGAGCAGAGACACCAGTCACAGGGAAAGACCTTCCCAGGAGCTTGAGGAACCCTGGACATTGGCCTGACCCACTTCTGTCTATTCCTCTGCCCCTCCAGGCTGCATAAGAGGGAGCCCAGAAGTGACACCCTAAGCAGGAAGAATCGGGGACCAGGCTTCCCCTCCCCAGGTCAGCATTACCCAGGGGAATTCACTCCAGGGAAGCCTGGGACCAGACTCTGACTGAGATCAGCACAAACCCTGAGTGGAAGCAGATGTGAAACCAGCCTAGCCCTACAGAAGGGATGGGCACGCATCCCCACTGGAGACAGGGAACGGGAAGAGCTGAGCAGCAGTTTCCTTAGCAGGGAGCAGGAGGGCTGGGAGTCAGGCTGAGCTGGGGGTCTCAGCTGGGCCAGCACACTGGGGAGCCCTGAGCATCATCCCTTGGCTTGTACCACATGCCAGTGATGTGCGTGCTCCTCCCCATGCCTGCTCACTCAGGATCTGCTGCAGGGCTCATTTAAAATCCCCGAGAGCTGTATGAGTGCCCAGGGCTGTTGCCAGTGTGGGCATCTAAACCTGATGTGTCCCCAGAGAAGATGGGCCTCAGGCAGGTGGCACTGCTGCCAGCATCCCTGACCCAGCAAGTACCTCCAGGAACGAGCCCAGTGATGGACACTGGGGCAGCCCCACAACCAACACTCCCCTGGACCCCATCCCAACACTGTGGCACAGCCACATCACTGTGTATCTCACCGAGCTTCTCTCTGTACCCCCATTTTCCAGAGAGAAACCAGTCCAGCCTGGGCACATCCCTGGCAAGAGGAGCTGCTGGCACTGGTGTCCCACGTGGTGGGGACCAGGTCGGCCAAGAGGAGACACTGCCCTTCGGGGGAGCCCGGCAGGCACAGGGACAGATCGTATTGCAGGTGATTCATCGGGAGAGCTGGATTTAGCCCCGCTTCCCGGCAGCTCCCAGTCCCTCCTGGCTCAGTGCAAGCTCCTGCCCACACACATGCCTTGCAGGGACATAAATAAGGAGCTGAGGGGTAAAAGGAGGTGCCTAGAGGAAGGGCTGAAGGTAGCTGGGAGGTGCTGGTCAAACGGAGAAGAGGAGCAGGGCTGGGATCCCACCTGCCTTACCGCAAGCAAGGGAAACTGAGGCAGGAGCTCAGCATTGTGCATCGCTGCAGGCTCCCTTTGCTCTCGTGGAAACAAGACACTGCACCCTGCCTGCTGTGCCCTCCTCGCACCTCCATCCCCTTTTCCATCCCTGCTTCAGCTGCTGGGGCCCCCTGCCTCCCCTCCTCCAGCCTCTGAGTCATCCTGGCCTGCCTGGGACCTCCCAGCTAAAAATAAGCCAGGCTGGGGCTGGGAGGGCGGGTACAAAATTCCCAGCATGGCTTTGCTGTCTCCCACTGCTTGGGGGTCCTAGTCTACCCCAGGGGTGATGCTCACCCATGCTGTGCCTCAGTTTCCCCACCCAGAAGCAGCCACCCCCTCAGCTGAGCAGGAAGCCATAAACAATTGGGCTTGAGACAATGATTCCTCGGCTTCTGGAGGCAACGGAAAGCAGAGCCTGGCCCCAGGCAGTGGAAAAGGGAGGCTCTGGGCTTAACTCCTCCCCTGCTTAGCACAGTGCAGGCTGTACCCGCAGCCACAGCTGCACCCCCGAGGCAGGGTTTGCCACCCACCCCGAGATGTTTTCCTGGCTGCGGGGGAGCACCTGCTCACCCAGCTGCCACCTTGCACCAGCTCTGGCTCCCAGGGGAGAGGAATCCAGGCTGGGAGAGGCCACAGCAGGGCTGCACGCCTTGCAGTGGGCTCAGGCAGGATTTCTCTCCAGCCAAAGCCCAAATCCCCACTGTAATGTCTCTTCTCCCTCCCCTTCCCACAGTCCTGCTTCTCTCCCCCATACCACTGCAGTCCCAAAAGGACTTTTGCTCCTTGCTGTTCCCCCTTCCCCCATCTGCATCAAACCCAGACAGCGCTGGCGGGACAGGCAGGAATGGAAACAAGGTCTGGGCAGCATCATACCCCATGCACGTCACCACCACCCTTGCTGCACTGTGGAGATGCTACCAGCATCCCTGACCCAGCAAGTACCTCCAGGAACAAACCCAATGATGGACATGGAGATGCTGCACACCAGCACCCCCAGTACCCAGCCCCATCACATGTGCTTCACCCTTACCTTTCCTTGGGGTGCCATGGCTTCCCCGAGCTGGAAATCACCAGAGTGAGGACAAGGAGGAGCTGCAGGAGGGAACAGAAAAGCTGATGTGAGCTGAAATCCCCTCTCCGTGGGCTGGGTTAGTTTGGGAAAGCTTTGCTCCCTCCCTCAGGTGCTGCTGCCAGCCATCGCTGCAGGTGTGGTACCCACGGGTGGGTGACGGCTGGGTGCTGCTGGGGAGGCTCAGGGAGAGGGGCTTCACAGGTATCTGGCACCAAGTTGGTGACTACATGGGCTGGGCACAACAGAGATGGGCTCCCATGCTTCTTCCTCCCAGGGCTGAGAGAAACCAGGAGGGAGGAAAGCCCTGAATAGGTGGAAATGGCCCCAGCATCCTCCATGGGGCTGAGTCTTCTTGTCACACCCCACCATGCGGTCCCTGCAGCCCCCCCAGCCCTGGCACCACCCCAGCCTCAGCAGCTGCATGGGCAGCCCCCGCAAAGCCTCACCCCAGTTATCTGAGCCTCTGCCCACGGACTCAAGGCCACCAGCAGCACTCAGCAGAGCCCAGGAAATGCAGATGGGTTTCCAGGGTAACTCCAAAGTTGCTTTCTAACACCAGCACCATTTATAGCTGCAAACCACTGCCGCATAGGCGCTCTCCCCACCCAGCCTCCCCCCAGGAGAAAGTCCCCAGACAGTGCTGTTTGCTCTGAGAAAGCTGACTGAGGGAGAGAAACAGCTGGAAAATGGAGCACGGCCATGAATGAACCACTGAACTCCAGCCATGAGGCACAGCTCCCTCCAAGACACACTGCAGGAAAGCTCAAGGCGTGCTGGGGCCATCCGGGGGGGGGGGGATTTCTGCCTCCAGCTGAGCTCGATTTCACGCTGTGGAGAGAGCAGGGGAAATCACATGGATTCTCCTTGCTCAGCCCCATATCCCTGCAAGAGCACCTATGGAGGGGGAGACCCAACCCTGCAGCTATCAGTGCGGCTGGGTCACCCCATTCAGGTGCAGGAAGCTTTCTAGCACCCACAGGCACCCTTGCTGAGGGAAGGAAGTTTTGCAGAAAGCCAGAGCTGCCTTTGCCTCCCCTTCCCGTTTCAGCTGGGGAGGCTGCAAGCCTCGGCTGCCCTTCCCCACTGCCCTTCCCCACTGCTACTGGCCAGGGGGACCCCCTGCAACGCTGCACTGTGGCTGGGTGCTGGGTGAGCACCAAGGGATCCTAGCCCCCCCACCCACACAGCTTTGTAATGCCACTGAGGAGCCCGTACATGATGTTGCATCCCATACCCTCCAAGGAATATAAAAAGCCCTGTATGGTGTAGCCCCCCCACTCTTTTCACCTCACTCCATGCCTATGGCAGCCAGGCTGAGACTGCACAACTCATCTCAGCAGTGGAAGAGAATCCCTAGCCACACCCAGTCCCCAGCCTGTCCCTGCAATGCCCCAGCCCTGTCTCCCACTGCTGCTGGCGCCTCTACAGAGGCTGGGGGAGCAGCCCCAGCTTTTCCCCTGCCAGCAGGCAGCTCTGGGGAGGATGGAGGATGCCCCACACATCCATGGGGCAGGTAACAAAACCTGCAGGCTGCAGAATCCAGGCAGGGGGATGTACCTCCCCCCTCCCCCCGAAATGATGGGGAGGTGTGAGTTTTGGGGATCCCCAGAGAGAAAGTGCCATGAAAAAATCCCAGCTGATGCACCCAGCCTGTCCCCTAAGGCAGAACGAACCACCCTTACCAAACCACCCTCACCCCACCCAGCAGCCTCTCCACAGCCCCACTGCGCCTTAGAGCTCAGGGGTCTCACCCCAGCAGCCCAACAGCTCATTTTTGCTGCCTTGTCAGGGCTCTCCCAGCACAGCCCCACAGCGTGAAGGCCCCACAGGGCACAGCCAGCGCCCCACGGCTGCTCTCCTGCCTGTCAGGGCCAGAAAAAGAGCTTCCCCAGCTTAGAGCAAGCAGCATCCGCCTCCCCCAGCAGGCAGGGGCGAGCCCAAAGCACCCTAACCCACCCCAACAGCTCCCCTGCCCCATCCCAACAGCCCCCCTGCCCCCCCCCCGCCCCACTCCCCAACAGCCCCCCTGCCCGCCCCCCCACCCCAACAGCCCCCCTGCCCGCCCCCCAACAGCCCCCCTGCCCCCGCCCCCCAACAGCCCCCCTGCCCCCGCCCCCCAACAGCCCCCCTGCCCGCCCCCCCTCCCCAACAGCCCCCCTGCACGCCCCCCCTCCCCAACAGCCCCCCTGCACGCCCCCCCTCCCCAACAGCCCCCCTGCCCCCCCTCCCCAACAGCCCCCCTGCCCGCCCGCCCCCCAACAGCCCCCCTGCCCCCCCTCCCCAACAGCCCCCCTGCCCGCCCCCCCACCCCAACAGCCCCCCTGCCCGCCCCCCCACCCCAACAGCCCCCCTGCCCGCCCCCCCACCCCAACAGCCCCCCTGCCCGCCCCCCCACCCCAACAGCCCCCCTGCCCGCCCCCCCACCCCAACAGCCCCCCTGCCCCCGCCCCCCAACAGCCCCCCTGCACCCCCTCCCCAACAGCCCCCCTGCACCCCCTCCCCAACAGCCCCCCTGCCCCCGCCCCCCAACAGCCCCCCTGCCCCTCCAGATCTCCCCGGCCTGGCAGGGGGCATTTACCCTCCTGAAGCTCCACCGGTACCGAACCGGGGTTGAGGGACACACCCCCCCCCCCCACTTGTCCCCCCCAAGCCCAGCCCGGAGCCCCGCGCAGCGGGACGGGCGTTTCTGCGGCCCCGGGGCACAGACAAAGGCGCATCCTGGCTGGGGCACAGCCATGGGGGGCATGCCCCCACCCAGCCAAGCGCCCTCCAGCCCTGCAGCGCTCCCCCCTCCCTCCAGGGCTTGTTAAAAAGGAAGGGGTTTCCCATAAGCAGCCTGCTCAAGGGTCCTGCCTGCAGCCAGCCCCCGGGGCCAGCCGCCGCCCAGCCATGGCCTGCCGCCGCGGTGTGTCCGCAGGCCGCCACGGTCCCCCCCGCCCCAGCGCACACTTACGGGCGGTGCCGGGGCCTGGTGGCGGGAGGAGCCGGCCGCCGGTGCTCGGTGGGTGCCTGTGGCCCTGCGCTCGTCCTTGGCGTGCAGCTGTTTCCTCACCCCAGAGGAGACGTCAGCGCCGGCCGGCCCACCCGTCCCCGCCTGCGTGGCGCGGGGGTCAGGGCCGCGCTCCCACCCTCGTCATCACGCCGGACCCCGCCGCTCCTTGATTTTGGGTGCCCAGGGCACAGGGGGACCCCGCTGCACCCCCTACTCCTGCCGGGGTGTGGGGAAGGGGGTCAGGAAGCCCCGCCGGTGCGCTGCAGGGCTGCGTGCCATGCACAGCGACATTGGTGGCTGGGGAAGTTTCACCCCCCCCCCTTCCATCACCCTCCCCCCCCTTTCCCACCCCCCATCCGCTTTCCTGGGGTGCAGGGAACCCTGCTGCTTCTGCTAGCACCCAACCCATCGCCACCCTCTTCCCTGGGCATGGATGGGGAGCGTTCATCCCTGACTCTCTGCAAAGCCAACATTGGGGGAGGGGGTGGGGGGGGGAAACAGCCCCCCCAAGCCTGTTTAAGGTTGTTTAAGCCTGTTTAAGTCCTGACTGGGGCTCTGCAAGGACCATCTGCAGGGCAGGAGCTGTGCTGGCACAGAGCCGGGGGGAGGCAGCTCCCAGCGCACCCTCCCGTGCTGCAGACACAGGGATGAGGAGCCCTGGCAGCACAGCCTGAGCAGGGATGCAGGTGAGATGCTCCTGGCAAGCTGCAGGCTGCCTGCAGCACAGCGGGGCTGCTTCCTCCCCAGCCTCACCCCGCTCCTGCGCCACCCCCACCCTTTGCGGCGGGTGCAGAAGCTGCAGAAGGGCTGGAGGAGCTGGCAGGGCTCCCCAGGGGCTGCGGGGAGTGGTGTCTGTGACAACAGACATGCCTGTGGGGATAACAGAAGAACAGGTACGCTGAGGGTCCCCTCAAGATGTGGAAGGCTGCTGGAATGTAACTCCTCGGGCATCCAAACCCTGGTGGTACCCACTGCCTGGAGCATCTCTCTGGGGCTGCAAGCTGCTCAGCCTCACCTGCCCTGGGCAGCAGGGATCCTAGGCTGGGCTTGACACACTCAGGGGCTGGTGTGCAGCTGTACTCCCACACCACACCCCAGGGGGCTGGGGGCATCCTGGGAGGAAGAGACTCTTGGGGCCAGCTAGCACAGGCTGCTCCTTCATGCCCTGTTGTTTCCTCAGGGCAAGGCTCTCTTGGGCTGGCCTTGGTGCCTGGAGACCTTGCTCATGTGAGACAACGTGGGTGACAAGCAGGGCTTTGTTTCCCCTGCGCTGCAGGACAACAGCCCTGTTCTCCTGGTGTCCCTGGCTGTGTGATGGCATGCAGAGGGGTAGTGCAAAGTCCAGTTCATGGGGTGCACCAAGCTGTGGGGCTGCCCCAAACAGCCAGGAGAGCCTTACAGTTAGAGCACACACACCTATGCTCCCTTCTTTGGTCCTGCATAGCTGGTGGCCCCTTCCTCCACTCCTTGCAGGCTGAAGGATGTGCCAGACTACACCCCAGCCTAAGAGGCTTTTACCCTGTCAGCTGACTCAACCTGAGCACTGCCTGCAATAAAATCACAGCTACCTTCTCATCCCAAAGCACCAACTCTCTTCAGAGCCTGGACTTACCTTCTTCTCAGGATGCTGAGTATCAGCCAGCTCACACTATGGCTTCCCCAGCTCTTCTCCCTAGTGAGAACAGTACTACAGACCAGCTGTGCTGGGACCTGGGGGCACATATATGCTTTACTGACCCTGAGCAGCCTCACCTGGGACCCCCACCCACACAGCCCTGGACCCTATTTAAGCCCAGCCCTGGAGTTAGGCTAGCCCCTGCTTGTGTTCTGCTGCTTAGTCCCTAGGGGCTATGCCTCAGGGAGGGGGAATGGTGCCAGGACCTTTGTGGGTGTCTGTTTTGTTCTCTCTAGAGTAGCATCTGGGTCTTGTAACACTTTTGTAGTCTCCCAGGCAGCACAGGGACTAGGAAGGCTGGGATGGGGTAGGGCTTGCTTAGGCTGAGTCTTGTAGCATCAGCCTTGCTCCTGGACAAGGCTGGATGGGTTGGTGCTGGGTGGTGCTGCCCTGCTCTGCTGTGAGCTGTGCTTGGGCTGTTTGGGTACTTCTCTTCATCCAAGGTGCCTGCCTCTATGCAATGGGGCTCTGACAAGGTGTGGGCAGCAACTGGGGCTTCAATATCCAGATACTGGTAGGTCTTAGTGGGGCATGCAGGTAACCTCTGGACTTTACTTCTGGATGCTACAGCTGTGTGTGGAGCTGCAAGTATCCTATGGAGCTGGGGATGTGTTCCTCTGCCTCCCTGCCAGTCTCAGCTCTTGGCCCTGCTCACCACCCCTGTGTTCCTCAGGGACAGCTCAGCCTGAGTACAGTCAGGGCAGTAGCTGTGTGCTCCCTGCATCCTGGTCTGGCTGTTTCTGCTCCTCTCTGCCTGGATTTCCTCCAAAACCGGCTCCATGACTTAAGATTGAGGGTCCTGGGGAGAAGGAGAGGGAGCAGAGGAAAGGGGTTCCCTCTTCCACCTGCACAGGCTCCCTCAGTAGTGCCCCTGAGCACATTGCAGGCTTGTGCCATGCTTTGGAAGGTGTTGTGGGGAAAATATTTCTGCATAGATTTCCCATTGTGAAGCCCTGAGTGGTGGTCACTGGGGGAGGGGCAAAGAGGATTTAAGAGGGGGAGAGTGCACTGGGGGCTGCCTGGTGCTTGTCCTGCCCTTCAGCTTCCCCAAGGGATGGCTGGAGTGAGTAGTTTGTTTGCAGAAGGGGAGAGTTATCAGGGCGTGATGCCCTGGGTGGGTCTGGTGCTGTGCAGTGGGGGGTGAAGGCAGCCTAGCCAGCCTGGCCTCTGGTTGCAGCTCTCCATCCCTTGGGAGACACAGCATTCCTCCTGGAAGTTGGGGCTCCCTGTGTCCTGAGGGCTTACAGCACCTCACCCCATGGGTGAGGGTGGGACCGTCTCATCCAGCCACCCTGCCATCCCACCCCACCCCACCCTCCTCTGCTGCGGTGGCATGGGCTCTGCCAGCTGTAGGTACACCCAGGAGTGAGGGGTGGGCTTCACTGGGAGCTGGCGCGGGGACACCCCTGGGGAGCATTGCTGCTGTAGGCTCCTGCTCACTGCCAGCCACCCAGCCGCGGGACGCAGGCAGGGGCTGCCTGGCTCCCTCCTGCCCTCTCCTGACTGCTGGTGCCCCAACGGGACCGGGGGAAGCTCCTGCTCCCTCCACTTCCCCGGCTGGAGAGAAGAGATGCAGGCACCCACCATGCCAAGCTACCCAGCCCTCTGACCTCTGCATGTCCTGTGTCCCTCCCACCACGGCAGCCTGGGCACTGAACCCCGGGAGAGGGATCACAGAGCTGTAGGGGTTGGAAGGGACCTGGAGAGCTCCTGGGGTCCAACCCCCCTGCCAAACAGCTCCCCAGCTCATACTGCACAGATAGGCATCCAGATGGGGCTGGAATCTCTCCAGAGAAGGAGACTCCACCACCTCCCTGGCTGCAGTACCTGCTCTGGATGGCCATCGGGAAGCCTGGCCACCCTTGAGGTCCTGGAGCTGGTGGCAGCCTCTTTGGGTGGAGCATAGATGGTCTGGGAGGCTGCAGCATCACTGCTGGCTGCAGCATCACTGCTGGCTGCAGCACAGTGGTTGGTGGGTGGAGGAGATGCTGCAGCGGAATGTCAAAGCATGTTGAGAGCACCTCATCCTCTGTGTGGCCCAAAGGAGTGGGACCTTTGTGGCTGGGAGGGAAGAGAGGACCCTCACCACTGTGCTGTGCTGCCTGTTCCTAGGTTTCCTCGTCTGCTTTGGCTATGGGATCTGGCACAGTGCTGAGAGGCCCGAAGGGACACCCCCAGGGGAGCTGCTGGGGAGCACGGCCAGGGAGATGGCCCCCCAGCCCTGTGGGGCTGCACTGTGCCCACTGGCTCCAGGGCAATAAAAGGGCAGATCCCTGAGCCCCTGGCTTGCTCCATCCTGTGCTGGGTGGGGGGCAGAGACACCCCCTGGGCTGAAGGCCCTGTCCCACAGAGGGGCACAGCTCTCATGCAGACCCCAGGAGCCGTTTTTCTCCTGAGTCTGAACACCCCTGAGTACCCTGAATCCTCACAGCCATCCCCTTGCTGAAGGAGTCTGGAGAGGATAAAGCAGAGCTGCAGCTGTTTCTGGGTGGTGGGGTTTTCTTTCTTGTGCCTTTGGAACCTCTCCCTGCAGCCTCCTGACTTGCCCCATGGCAGAGCAGGGTTCTCATGCTGCCCTAACCCTCTGTGCCCTGACAGGCTGACCTGCCTGTCCCCCCCATGACTGCCAAGGCACTGCCTGGGCTGGGCTTTTTTCTTCCTTCCTGCAGACAAGCCCTTTTTCTGGACTCGTTTATTCTTCCTCCTCCTCCCCCTCCTCTTTCCCAAAGATGGGCACATTCCTCTGGGTCCCACACAGGACCTGTCTTTGGGGGTAAGGATGCAGTGCCAGGTGCCCAGAGCTGGAGCTTGAGAGCCTGCACTTTGTCAGCCCCATCTCCCTCTGCTTGAACCACCCTGCCCCCTGCAAACACAGCAAGGCAGGACCCCCCTGCTTTGGTGCTGTAGCACCTCATGCACCCCCACATCCCTGCAGTTGCTGTGCAAAGCTGGAAGCTGCCCTGCTGCAGGGAAGCATGGAGCAGGGGGTGCTCCAGGGCAGGGGGGATGCTGGTCTGACACACTGAGCATCCCAGGGAAGTGCTTGGTTAGGAGCTGGACTGTGTTCAGACCCAAGCCCACGCTGCCTTGCTGGCTGCCTTGCTGAGCTGGGATTTTCCAGATAAGGACTGGCACAAAGGACGGAAGCAGCTCTTGGGGAGGGTGGGGGGAGCCCATTGAAATGAAAGAAATGTGGGAAGGAGCCAGGAAAGGGGGGGACAGGGACAGACACATGACACTGGCAGCAGGGGCCTCATCTGGGGCTCCCTTACTGTGGCTTCATGCTCCCCCCTTCCCTGTCCTCACCCTGCCCTAGGCACAGAGCACCTTCTTCTCACCTTCCACTGTGAGATGCTCCTGTGCCCCTCCCCAAAAAGAGACACAGGATCCTTGAGGCTG
Source organism: Laterallus jamaicensis coturniculus (assembly GCA_022605575.1). Classification (NCBI taxonomy): domain Eukaryota; kingdom Metazoa; phylum Chordata; class Aves; order Gruiformes; family Rallidae; genus Laterallus; species Laterallus jamaicensis. The sequence continues at coordinate 14,744,976 of JAKCOX010000016.1, read as the reverse complement.
CTGCTGCTTACAGCTCCTTGTAATTGTTACAGCCAGTAGCACATTGGCCTGGTACCCACTCACCTCCCAGCTAAGCAGTCCTGGGAAGGGGGCAGGCCAGTGACAGTCCCATCACACTTGTGTACCCAGTGGAAAGTGCTTGTCTGCATCCAGCCCCAACCTGTAGCTGTGCTGGCAGCATCTTCCCCAGCCAGGATGTGCTGGCTGGGGGCAGGGAGGGATGTGACTAGGTGGCAGCTGCCACTGCAGGCTGCTTCCTGTTGGGAGGATGCTCTGCTGCCTGAGTGCACGCATCCGGGCGTGCAACATCTGCCGGGCTTTGTGGGGAGAGGATGGGGCTGGTGGTGCTGCTGATGGACAGCAGGGCTGGGTGTCTGTGTGGCAGTGAGCAGGGGCACGCCTGGGCTGCAGGAGCAAACCCTGGGAGCCCTTGGTGATGGAGGAGGTGTTGGGGAGATGGAGGAGGTGGGAGCCCTGCCTGGCCTTGTCCCCACCCTGTCCCAGGGAGCACCTCCTCTTCCTGGCCTCCCACCCCCAGGCAGCACTGATGCAGGTCATGCTCAGAGCCAAGTGCTGGGTCAGATCCAGCCCAATGCATGTCTGTGTGTCCTAGCTGACTCCTTTTACCCCTGGAAATGCCCCCACAGCCTCCCAGCAGGGGAAGGGGTGCAGGGATGGCACGGGGAGGGGGGCAGTCAGGGTGCTCCTGCAGCCCTGCGCGGGCTGGGAAAGGCAGGTGCAAGTGTCCTGTGAAATGCTCCATCACCCGGGTGGGACGGGGCCACCCTGAGGGCTGGGCCAGCCTGGGGGCCTGTCCTGGCAGCGGGGGACACTTGTGAGTGCAGCCCTGGGCTCCTGTACCCAGAGGAGAGCCCCCACAGCTCATGCTACGTAGCGATGAGGGGCACCTCGCCGGCAGCCATGGGGAAGGGGGAGCCATCCCCCCCGTTGAGCACTCGGTACAGCAGCTCCTCCTTCTCGTGGTGAGCCTGTTCCCGCAGCTGTGCCTCCTTCTCCAGTGCCCCACGGGTGGCCAGGAGCTCCTCGGACAGCTGCCTGCGGGAGAACAGCACACGCTGATGGAGCTGCTGGGCAATGCTCCTGCGAGCCCTCTCTGCTCCCTGCAAAGCCGCTGCTGGGCACTGGCTGCCACCTCTCTCCCCATCAGAGATGCCGCCTGTGCCCTGGGAAGCTGGTGAGTACCATGGGAGCAGCACTTACCTTGCCATGACCAAGTGGTTCTGGGTGCGAACCTGCAGGTCCTCGTTCTCCTGCTGCAGAGTCTTCACCTTCTCCTCCAGCAGAAGGTTCCGCTCGGCCTGGAAGGGGAAGGGGAGGAAGCTGGAACAGTCCCTCTGAACCCCAACCCCCCTCTGGGTTTGATGGGGGCACGGTGGCATTGTGCATATAGACAGGAGGGGGATCAGCTTTTTAAAAGGACAGACACTGGCAGGACAAGGGGGATGGAGTGAAGCTGAAGGAGGGAAGGGTTAGATTGGATATTAGGGGGAAGTTTTTTCCAGAGAGAGTGGTGAGGGGCTGGAACAGGCTGCCCAGAGAGGGGGTGGATGCCCCATCCCTGGAAGTGTTCAAGGCCAGGTTGGCTGGGGCCCTGGGCAACCTTGTGTAGTTCCAGGCCTGAGGTTGGTGTCCCTGCCTGTGGCAGGGGGGTTGGAGCTCTGTGACCCTTGGGGTCCCTCCAACCCTTGCCATTCTATGATTCCATGATTGTACCCATGTCCCCTCCCCACTCCAAGAGAGGAACTGGGTTCCCTCCAGCTGCAGTTTCTGGACACAATTTGGGCAGGAAGAAAAGATGGGCAGAGGAAAGCCCACCTGTGACACCCCCAGCCCACCTGTGACACCCCCAGCCCACCTGTGACACCCCCAGCCCACCTGGGACACCCCCAGCCCACCTGTGACACCCCCAGCCCCCCATTTCAACCCACCACAGTCTCCAGGTTGAGCAGCTTCCTGTCCAGGCCGTGGATGTGCTCGTTCTTCATCTCGATGACGAAGTGCAGGCTCTCAAGCTCCTGCTCCCAGAAGGGGCTGGGGCTCCCATGCTCCTGTGGGGCACAGGGGACGTGGCAGCTGCAGTGGGGTGGGTGCTTGAGGCATCTGGCAGTTCACCCCCTCCCCCACAAAACGCCTGGTCTCAGCTGGGGCCCTGCATGGCCCAGGCCAGGTTTGTACACACTGGCCACCGCGTTTTGCTCGCTGCTTGTGTGCAAGGCAGCCTAGTAGCCTGTGCACCTCCCAGGGATGGGGCTTTGCTCTCCCCTTAGGCTGTCCTGTGCCCCTCAGCTCCAGCCCCCTGCTCTCAAGATCCATCAGAGAAGCACCCCTGGCTTTGGGCAGCACCCCAGAGCAGGTTCCCTCACTGACACCCCATGGGTCCCGCATCTCCCTGTACCTGGATGTGCTTCTTGTAGTCTGTGCTCAAAAGTGACTCCTCCACACGCTTCATCCTCTCCTGGAAGGACTTCAGCTGGGAATTTAGTGCTTGGATTGTCTCCTAGGACAGCCAGGGAAGAATCAGGATGGGATGTGTCAGATTTCTGCCTGGGCAGGGGCACTGCTGGGTTACAGCACCCAGACAACCCCATGGCCAGAGGAGCTTGTGTGGTCCCTGGGCACTCCAGGGACCAAGGTGGCCACTTGAAGAGCTCAGGGCACTGTGACAGAGCCAACAGACAGCCCTCAAGCCTCTCATGAGCACCCTCCCCCAGGTATTTCTCCATGGGTACCTGTAAGGCTGCCTGGGACCTGTGGTGGGATTCTGCCAGCAGCAGTTTCTCCTGCTCATGTGCTCTCTGGAGCTCTGCAAGAGATGTGAACTGAGCATCACCAATGCAGGGACACTGAGGCAGGGAGCCCCACCAGAGCCCTGCAATGCCACTGAGCAGAGGGCAGCATCCCCAAAGCTGGGTGGCATGGGCGGTGGGGGGGACTGAGTGGGGGGCTGCAGGGAGCCCAACTGCCCTGGCACACACCTTGCAGGGTCTCTGTGTGCTCCCTCCTCAGGGCCTCGAACTGCTCCTCCAGCTCTTTTCCCTTTGCCACCTGGAAAGCAGGGAGATGATGAACCCCCCCACATCTGCCCCAGAGGTAAGGGATGCTCTGACCCTGCCCATCACCTGTAACTCACTGCCAGACCCACACCACTCTGGGCTTCCTCACCCCTTCCTTACACCTTCCTTCTCCTGAAAACAGGAGAGCCCAGCCCAGCGTGTAGCAGGTCTGTGACTGCTGCCTGGGCAGTCCTGGCTGGCCATGTGCCCCCTGCCCCCAGCAGCACCCCCTTTTTTGACTGACCTGGTTGGTGACATCCTGGGCGACAGTCGCAGTGCCTGCCCGGCTGGCGTCCCGCAGCCGCTCCTCCTCCTCCTCCTCCTGGCCTTGGAGGAGTCTTGTGCTCTCTGTCTGCCTGTCTTGAAGTGCTGCCTTCTCCTTCCCATCCTCAGGTGACAGGACAGCATTGGCTGCAACACAAACACAGGTGAAACACCCTGCTAACAGGGCTGCCTGGATGTCCTGGGCAGCCCCCCTGCCAGCGCCATGGCCAGGCTTCAGCCCCCATCCTCAGCCCACCAGACAAATACCTGCCCCCCACACACACCTCACTGGTGCAGATTAGCACTAATTGGGATGGTGCTGGCACTCTCAGAGAGAACACAGCTCCTTAGGTGTCCTGCCCTGGGGACAACCTATCTGCCTAAGAGGATGGGATGCCATGGTCTCTGGGATGCCATGGTGCCTGCCCACCTGCACCAGTGCCATGTGGACACTGCAGCCATCATCCCCATCCTCCAGGGTCTGTCCCACTGCTTGCTTAACGCCACACTGAGGAAGCCCAGTGAGGGGGGAGACATGTGCTTTCTTCTCACCGTTGTTTGTCTTCAAGGCTGTGAGCTCCTGGGAAGCTGGTCCGCTCTGCTGCTGGGCTCTCAGCTGTCTCTGGCAGAGAGAGAGGGGGCTGGAGCAGGGGGGGGACAGAGGGGGGCAGGTGGCTGCAGGCAGAGGACACCCTTGCCCCAGGCACCCTGTCCTTCAGCCCTGCTAAACCACAGGTGCTGGAGCAGCAGTGGTCCCTTCCCAGCCTCTTGCCCTCTGGCAGCCCCAAGCACCCAGGGGTGCGTGCTGGCAGGCAGCCCAGAGCCCTCACCGCTTCCCTGCACCCCAGACGCTGGTGCTGGGGCAGAATAGGCTCCAGCAGCAAAAACCTTTGTGAGGGGAGAGCGGGCAGCACTTGGCAGGGCCCTGGCGATGGCACTTGGTTGCCACCCTCCTCCTGCCTTGTCCCCACTGCTCCAGGGATGCTCAGGGTCAGTCTGGTCCCTGGCACCTTGCAGCATCCCCCACTGCTGCTTCACACAGCTGGGCTGGGACGCAGCCCGTGCCGGGGGCAGGGGTGAGAAGTGAAAAAGAACCATAAATCAGAGGCGGTGCCCACCCCGTGCAGGGCTGGCGGCGGCGCAGGCGATGACCTCAGGAGCACAGGAATGTGCCGCTCAGCCCCGTGTGCTCCCGCTGCTGCCGCCGGGCTGATAGAACGCAGAGCCGGGAGCTGCCTTCAGCAGCGCAGCTCGGCGGGATGCCTTCCAGCCCTGCCTGAGTTTAATTTAGTCACTTGGAGGGGAGGAGGGAAAAGAAAACATAAAAATATATGGATATATTTTTATCTGTCGCTGAAAGGTACAATCCTAGAATCATAGAATGGCATGGGTTGGAAGGGACCCCAAGGGTCACAGAGCTCCAACCCCCCTGCCACAGGCAGGGACACCAACCTCAGGCCTGGAGCTACACAAGGTTGCCCAGGGCCCCATCCAACCTGGCCTTGAACACTGCCAGGGATGGGGCATCTACCCCCTCTCTGGGCAGCCTGTTCCAGGACCTCACCACTCTCTCTGTAAAAAACTTCCCCCTAATATCCAATCTAAACCTTCCCTCCTTCAGCTTTAATCCATCCCCCTTGTCCTGCCATTATCTGTCCTTTTAAAAAGCTGATTCCCCTCCTGTTTGTATGGTCCTTTCAGGGACTGGAAGGCTGCAATGAGGTCCCCCCACAGCCTTCTCTTAAGGTAGGAGCAGAGCTTGCCTGTTCTCACAGCCCAGCTCCCCAGGGTGCAGCAAATCTTGCCCCTGATGCCCATCACCAGGAGGTGCTTCTGGGCAGTGATGCAGATGTACTGCCGGGTGAGGGAATCCACCTGTAGACACGTTGCTGCTCTCCAGCCTCCAGAAAAGCTACCCCTAAAAATCCCAGTCCCTAACCAAACCATCCTTGCAGCCTGTGGGGAGCCAGGCACCCCTTCGTGCTGGCTGCTCCCCATCCCAGCCCCCCTGTCACAGCAGCGTGGCCAAGCACAGGCCAGATTAGGGAGCCTGGCTTGGGAAAAAAGCAAAGCAAAGCTAACAGGCATCCCTGCCTCCGCCTCCCTTGCAGCCCCCCTCCTGAAGCTGGAGGGAAGTGGTTGCCAGAGAGCAGGAGAGCTCGGAGCCTCTGGGAAGCCACAGCTTTGTCTTCCCTTCTATGGCGAGAGCGGCGGCGGCGCTGAGCGTGGCCCAGGCGGCAGGGCCAGGCGGCACCAGGCAGTCGGCATCCACAGGGCTCATTCTCCTCCTTGACACGGCTCACCCTGCAGACATGGGGTGCTCTGGGCTGCCGCCGAGCCCCAGCAGCCCTGCCTGCAAAGGGTCCCCAGGCTGCGCCCCCCCCATCCCCTCCCCAACCTGTCTCATCCCCCAGCTATTTCATGTGTCCTTTGGAGTCTGGTGATGGGTGGGTGGGTGGGTGAGAGTCTGGGCATCACAGGAACTTCAAAAGCACACACATACCCCCTCCACCCCCCTCCAAACCCCCCCATTTAACTGTGACAAAGGAAAGGCTGTACAAGGGACCCATCCTGGCACGACAGGGGCACACAGCCCCCAAGGGGTTTGGGAGGAGTGGCTGACACGCAGGAACACTGCGCTGCCATCCAGCGAGACCTGGACAGACTGGAGAGCTGGGCAGGGAGAAATCTAATGAAATTCAACAAAAGCAAGTGTAAAGTTTTGCACCTGGGGAGGAATAACCGACTGTATCAGTACAGGCTGGGGGATGACCTGTTGGAGAAGAGCTCTATGGAGAAGGACCTAGGGGTCCTGGTTGATGACAGGTTGGCTATGAGCCAGCAGTGTGCCCTGGTGGCCAAGAGAGCCAATGGGATCCTGGGATGCATCAGGAAGAGTGTGTCCAGCAGGTCGAAGGAGGTGATCCTCCCCCTCTACTCTGCATTGGTCAGGCCCCACCTGGAATACTGTGTCCAGTTCTGGGCTCCCTGGTATAGAAAAGACAGGGACCTTCTGGAGAGAGTCCAGAGAAGGGCGACAAAGATGATTAGGGGTCTGGAACATCTCCCCTATGAGGAAAGGTTGAGTGAGCTGGGTCTGTTCAGCCTGGAAAAAAGAAGACTGAGGGGGGACCTAATTAGTGTTTACAAGTATCTTAGACATGGGTGGCAGGGGGAATTGGCCAGCCCCTTTTCAGTGTCTGTGGGGACAGGACAAGGGGCAATGGCTGCAAATTGGAGCACAGGAAGTTCCGCACCAACATGGGGAAGAACTTTTTCACAGTGAGGGTGACAGAGCAGTGGAATAGGCTGCCCAGGGAGGTGGTGGAGTCTCCTTCTCTGGAGATGTTCAAGTCTCGTCTGGACGCCTATCTATGTAATATGAGATAGGGAGCCTGCTTTGGCAGGGGGGTTGGACCCGAAGATCTCTTGAGGTCCCTTCCAACCCCTAAGATTCTAAGATTCTAAGATTCTAAGATAACATGGGCCTTGCTGGGAATGGGATGCTGGTACTTCCGCCAGGAGTGATCCCCAAACCTCACCTGCCCAAACCCACCCACCTCCACCACGATGCCCAAGGAGAGAGAGCTCAGGGTGGGTCACCTCTGATCACCCCCACAGCGGGGCAGTGACCCCAGTGCAGATCCAGGGCACTTCCACCTCCCCCCATGCCCCAAACCCAGTGGGATGGGGCCGCTCAGGGAGGATGGTTGGAGATAACTGCACTGACCTCAGAAATGGCTCAAGGGAGCAAGAGGTACCTGGCATACAAAGCTAAATCCCTGTCCTGAGGCTATGAGTGAGGCATCTTTCCTACTCTCAGGAGCAACTAAAACAGTGTCTGGAGCTCATTTTACTCCCAAGCACTCAGTTGCTCTTTGGGATGAGATCTCCACCGCCAAAGTGGTGAAGAGCAAAACGTGGCTGAAAACAGAGATGCAGAGGCACCTTCTGCTGCCATGTCCAGAGCAGCGTGTGGTACCCACACCCCTCGGATTGCCCAGCGTGTTCTGCAGAGCCAGGAGAGGGTCCCAGTGCCTACAGCATGCACAAGGAGGGGGCTGGGGGCTGCCCCAGCTGGAACAGCTTCAGCCCAGGGAAGAAGCAGCCTGAAATGTCCCACAGGTGCCAGGTCACCAGCAGCGCTGCTTCTCCTGTGAGGTCTCAGCATGGAAACCTCTGGCCTTGGCTTTGAAGAAGCTCATGCCAAAAAAATACCTTCTAGCTCTAAATTAAAAATAAATAACATAAATCCATGTTCTTAGCACTAAATACTTCTAACAGTCTGGGGCAAAACTGTTTGTGGATGGATTATTTGGGGTTCCCAGGAGAACCTGAGGCACCTCGAAAGGTGCTGGTGCACGGAGGCAGCAGGCACACTGCCCCAGTTGCTGCAGGCTCTGCTGCAGCTTTTAGCCTGAGGTGGGGTTTCATACTCTATTTTTCTTCCTCTTTTCCTGTTTTACAAGTGTGTGAAGCAATGAAACCCTGCAACACCACAGCCAGCGAATGAAATCACAATAAGCCAGGAAGTGAGCATTTAAATCCCATTTAAATCCCTACCCTGCTGCTGGGGAGCAGGTTTAGCTCTGTGGCCATGGAAAAGGGAGACAGGATCGGGCCCACGACCCTAAAACCTCCTCGGGGCCTGCAGCGGATGCTCAGTGGTGCCAGCACAACGCTGGTGCAGGTCTGTGAGACCTGTTTTTGAGGCAGCTGCTGTTTCTCCTCTGCTGAGGGTTGTGAGATGACTGTCACCTCTCGCACAGGCAGAGCTGGGCCGCAGACCGTTTGCACATCCTTCAGGGCACCAGCAGCCCTGTGTTCTGCCTTCTGACCTTTCCCTGGCTCCTGCTGCTACATATAGTTCCTATATCTCAAAAATAAATTCAACCCAGCCCTGGAAGGCGGCCAAGCCTCAGCCCTCATCTTTTGGGAAGGCGTTTCGGCCTTTCTCACGCCAGGAGCAGGGCTGAACAGCAAGCAGTGATGGTGAGGGGATGAACAGGGCTGAGACAGGATAACAAAGCCTGGGGATGGAGCCCACAGCTCAGGGCTGGCTGTGGCACCTGCGTCTGTGCCTCCTTATCTACCGCAGACCGGTGATGGGGAGGAAGAGGCTGCCAAGCTGCCTCCCCCAGGGCACGCAGCGGTGCCTGGTATGCCATCCACCCACCACACACAGCCCGGCTCAGGCTCCCCAAGGTCACCTCCAACCCAGCACCGGCCCCAAAAGCCTCCACAGCACCCAGCCCTGTGAAAGCCCCCCATGACACACACCCCAGGTCCACGTAGGCTCTCCCCTGGGGTTTGAGGGCTCCCCCCACCCCCAAGCAATGCCAAGGGACCAGCTCAAAAAGCCCACCTCTCAGCAGCAGGAGGATGAAGGTGTCCCACCCTGCTTTTCGGTACCCAGCCCACGAGAGCGTAGGCAGAAGTGGCTCGAGGCCTGCCCTCACCCCTTTTTGCCATAAAGGGGACTTTCAGTGCTGCTTTCAGGATTAGCTTGTGCCTCAGAGCAGCGGGGCTGGTGTACGGGGCACGACTGGTGGAGAGCAGTGCTGGGAGGCTGAGCAGGGGGAGCACGGGCAAGCACAGGAAGGGAGGTGTCTGTGGGCAAGTGACTCTGACTTAAATTTCCACGTTTCACTACGTGTGAAGCTCTCAAGACCTGGGGGTGTGTGTGTGTGTGTCTGTTTGTCCCTCTCCCAAGCCCCTTGTGAGCTCTTGGAGTCACAGACCGGCCCAGAAGTGTCAGGTCTTATGACATGATGGGGTGTTTTTTGTCTTCCCTGAGAAGCAGCCAAGCCTGCAAGTGCTGTAAATAAAGGCACTCGCTGGCTCGGGGGCTGTGCAAGCTCCACGCCTGCTCCCCCCCACCTCCACCCCCCCTCCACCCCCTCCACGTCCCAGCAGCGGGTTGTGCTTTAGCTGCAGGGTGGCTGAGCTCTCACAGCTGCCTCTGCACAAGGGCTGCCCGTGCTGGGGTGTGTGCCAGCACCGTGCGGCATTTCCAGCGTGCCTCCTGTCCCCCCGACACCCTCCCAACGACCCCGGCCTGCCAACAGGGGTATGCACAGCACATCCGACCTCCCCAAACCGCTCGCAGGCCGCTGGGGAGGTGCGAGAGCAGCACCAGAGCATCAGAAAGAAGCAGCGGGTAACTCCTAGAGCTGGAGGGGCAGAAGAGCCATGCACCGAGATCTGCCGGCCACCCCGAGCCTTCCCTGGCAAGAGAGCATTGCCTCTGGCACATGGGGGGACCCGGGGCAAAGGGGGACCCGGGGCAAGGAGGGGACTCAGCTTTTGGGACAGGGAAGGGGATGCTGTGGGAGTGTGGCAGAGATCTAGCTAGGGGAACCCATCCCTCTCCTACACAGCACTTCCTACAGCCACTGTACCCCCGCACGGTGCACCCCCCTTTGCTATGGGCTTCACACACCCCCACACCCCCCCGCGACGTGGGGGCTCAGCTCCTGTGCCCGGGAGGGAGCAGGGGGGCTCAGCAGGGCAGGTGGCTGCTTACTCCTGCTGTGCCTGGTGCCAGCTCCCTCGCCGCACTACCGGTGGGGTCCCGGTGGGGTCAGGGGCCACGGGGAGCAGCCACGCTGCCCAGCCCCACCACCCCGCTCCTCCCGGGGCAGGGGCGGGGGGATCCCAAAGCGCGTTTCCCCCCGCCGCGCAGGCAGGGCTCCACGCCACCCCCTGCCCGCCGCGAACCCCAGCTCCCCGCACACTCCAGCCCCACGCAAGCCCCGCAAACCCCCCGCAGCCGTTACCTTGCCTCCGGCGGGGCAGCAGCGCAGGGCGCTGCCGGTGCAGCCCATGGAGCCCCGTCCGGGAGCCCGCTCAGCCGCGGGGCGCGGAGCGCTGCATCCCCCGGCGGGGGGCTCCCGCTGCTCGGCGGGACGGGGCGGGACGGGACGGGACGGGACGGGACGGGACGGGACGGGACGGGACGAGCCGCCCCAGCTGGGGATGGCAGGCAGAAAGGGAAAAAAAAAAAGCAAAGTAAAAGTTCCCGCAGCTGCTGAGAGGCAGCGCCGGGAGAGGGTGCTCTGCACCCCCGAGCCGCGGGCACGGCCCCCGGCCGCAGCCTGCCCGCCCCCGGGGCTGGCCCTGGGCTCCCCGCGGGGCTGCTCCGGCCCGAGGGCCCCGCCACCAGCGGGTGTCCCCGCCCTCGGCTCGGGATGCTTTGTGCCAAGCAGGGTAGAGGGATACCCCTCGTCCCCGCCCCGGGAATGCTCTGTCCTTGGGGTCTCCTGCACCCGGGAATGCGCCATCCTTGGTGATGGGGAGGGGGAAAGGGAGCGGAACCCCTTCACCGCGGCTGGGGCTGAGCTGCTTCAGGGGGATTCCGGTGGAGAACCCACCCCATTCCCCTGGGAGAAGGGATGTGAAGGGCAAAAGCAGGATCCATCCAGGCTACTGGCTTCACCCCGTGAAGTTTCACCTCGCAAGGCCAATGGGATCCTGGGCTCCATCAGCAGAGGGGTGGCAGTAGGGACAGGGAGGGGATTGTCCCTCTCTGCTCTGCCCTCCTGAGGCCCCACCTGGAGTCCTGTGTCCAGAGCTGGAGCCCCCAACACAAGAAAGATGTGGAACTGTTGGAGAGGGGTCAGAGGAGCCACAAAGATGCTCAGAGGGCTGGAGCAGCTGCCCTACAAAGAGAGGCTGAGGGAGCTGGGCTGGTTCAGCCTGGAGAAGAGAAGGCTGTGGGGGGACCTCATTGCAGCCTGCCAGTCCCTGAAGGGAGCAGAGGAACAGGAAGGGAATCAGCTTTTTAGAAGGGCAGATAATGGCAGGACAAGGGGGATGGATTAAAGCTGAAGGAGGGAAGGGTTAGATTGGATATTAGGGGGAAGTTTTTTACAGAGAGAGTGGTGAGGGGCTGGAACAGGCTGCCCAGAGAGGGGGTGGGTGCCTCATCCCTGGAGGTGTTCCAGGCCAGGTTGGATGGGGTCCTGGGCAACCTTGTGTAGCTCCAGGCCTGAGGTTGGTGGCCCTGCCTGTGGCAGGGGGGTTGGAGCTCTGTGATCCTTGGGGTCCCTTCCAACCCATGCCATTCTATGATTCTATGATTGTGTAAATGTGGTGGGTTTGGGGTGTTGTTTTCTGGCAAGAGCTCTGTTCTGGGGGTAGCTGTGAAGACTGGAGGAGACTTTCAGTATAGTCCATACTGCCTGGGGGACTGCATCCTGACAACATCCATCCTGAGCATCCCAAACACCCCAAATGCCAAGCCTGGAGCCAGCATGCCCTTTTCCAGGAGAAAATCCTGCACTTTGGGAATAGGTCCTGAAGAGCTGGAGAAGCACATGGCTTGAAAAGTACCCCATCTAACAATTAATGGGAGGAAACACAAGTTCCTCCAAACGTTCTGGTTTAAATGATGGGGTGGTTTTTGAGGGTTTTTTTTTAGAAAACCCCATTTCTTTAGAACACACACTGAGAGGAAAACTCAGTCATCACCACCCAGCACTGCTGAAAGAGTGCTTCAGCCTGGTCACGAGGCTGTGCCCACATGCAAACACTGCCAGTTTTTGTCAACACCTTTCTATTCTGACATTTTCCAAATATCCCCTGGGAGAAGTCCAAGCAGCCTGTGGCTTGGGGGCTGCCAGCACTCTGGTGTTTTGCTGCTGCTCCAGTACTGGGAAAGGAACTAAGGTGTGTGTGGCTTGGAGGTGGTTTTTTGCCTGCCCTTGGTAACCTTGGGACAGGGGGAATTGTGAAACACCACCTGGATAGGAGGGTGGGGATGGTGAGGGGCAGGCCCATGGCTGCCCACAGTCTCCCCAGGGACTGGTGGGACCAGTTGCATGTAGTCTTGGGTAGGTGCTGCTTAACTTGGGTGAAGTTTGGTGAGTCACACGCAGTTTCCTGGCATCAGCTCTCATGAGTGTCTTTGTTCTTATCTTCCCCAGCACTTCATACATGGGGCAAGTCTCCTCCCCTGCCTGAGAGTACTTATTTGGGCTGAGCTGAGGAGATCATTTGCTGGATAAAAAGCTCCGCCAGTCCAAGGTGCTGGTCTCCACCTCTCCAGGGTTAATTAAAAGTCCTGGTCCAGACTTTAGAGACTGAAGGCGTACAGGGATGAACACAAAAGCTCACAGGCTGAGTTTGCATCGCTGGTGCCGTGGCTGGGAACAGGAGCAGCTACATGGGCAGCTGAGCCTGCCCAGTTACCATCCCATTTTGCTGGTGCATGGAGCTCCAGCAGTTTGCATGTGTGCTGGTGATGATTTCTGGCGTTACTGGGGGTGCACTGGGATGCCCCTGTGCCACAGAGCAGGGCTCTGAGAGGGGGTTGTCTTGTGAATGGTGGAGAAATACCAGAGGGTTTGGTCCCACCAGGCTGAGGCAGCAAGGCAGAAGCTGTGGGCTCAGGGGTGCAGTTAGCCATGGCAGCTACAGCCCTCACTTGCACAAATCACTAACCTGCAGAGCAGGGGCAGGGCCAGGTCATGTCAACATCCTTCCCTCAGCCCAGGGGCACATCTGCAGCCTGTGGCCTGAGGCTGTGCCCACGCTGCCTCAAAGTTCACTTATTTTAGCTTGATTTTACCAATCTCTTGGTTTTTTTCCAATCTGTCCTGTGGAGGTTACATGGGATGTATCCCTGTGGGAGAGATCTCCCATCACAGCCCTGCTTCATCTTCCTCTGCCCCAAGACACTGATAATTCCCTCCCTTTCCAGAACACCACTTAAACAGCCAGAAACTTTCCAGTGCAGCCGCTTTCCAGCAAAGCAGGGGCTTTCCACAGCACCATGGGGATGGGATTCATGGCTGCAACAACGTACCCCTCTCTCCCCAACCAGGGGAGCTTGGGGACCCCAGGAGCACAGGGGCTGGGGCTGCTGGAGGCTACCCTCAGGGGACTGGGGATGATGGGGACTGTGGCAGCAAGGGGATTTCTGGGTGTGCAAAGGCAGGAGGGCAGAGGCAGCATGGGGCAGACCCGCAGCTCCAGCTTGTTTCATTGTTTGCTCCTAATGTCTTTTCCAGCATTATCATTATCTCTCCCCAGAACGACAGAGGCTGGAGAAGTCCCTAATCTGCTGCTCAGCTGAATTGCCCTAAATGGGTAACAGCTGGCTGACCATGAGTTAATTTGTACCAACGGCCATTGAGAGTGTTTGCCAAAGCTTATGGATAAGAGAAGTATTTTTTGCAAGCTGTTAAGAGTGTCTTGGCTCTCTTTCCAGTTCCAACTGGTAAGGACTGGGCAGGATGAGGTGTGTACAAGGTGGTGTTCAGTGCCAGTGCATGGGATTTCCATCTGGGACCCAGCCCTGCAAGGTGGTCCTGTGAGCACAGAAGGGGGTCATTAATTACTTTTATTTTATTTTGTTTTCAGAAACTCATTTTGGGGGGAAGAAAAAAGAAAAAAGAAAATGGAAAAAAAGAAAATAGTAAAAAAAAAAAAAACAAAGAGAGGAGAATGTTTTCCTGGAAGGTTTCTAGGCAATGAGCTGGCCCATGGTGATGATGTCTGGTGGGTCCTAGCAGAGCTGGTGGCATGGGCAGTAGAGGTTACACCTGTGGTTACCCCCTTTGGTGTATTGTTTGCAATGTTTGCTTTTGTAAATGAGACCCAGTGAGGTCCTCAAGGCTGTCACCCATCTGTGCTGGCTGCTTTTCTTCCATGCAAATCAAAGATGTTCAGCCAGATCTGCTGCGACCTCGTGACTCTGGCTGTGCATGGGTGAGATAGCTCAGAAAAACCGTTTGAGCTGTGGAGGATGTTGCATGTGTTGGAGCCCTCAAGGAGGCTGTGGGTTCTTTTGGTGGGGATCTAGGTCACACATGCTTCTGCCTTGAAGTAGAGCCACAATTTCAAGTCGTTTCTTCCCCTGTGTGTGTTTCCCCAAACAAAACAATGTGGGTTTACCTGTTCTTACAGTCCTTTGCTCTCTTCATTTCCCTTCCCCAATGGCAAAATGGAAGGGGAAAAGGTGGGAATGGGAGACACCTTCACCTGCACTGGTTGGGAGAGGTAGGAAAGCACATGGTGCTGGGGGCTTGAGGAGAGGAGCTGTGCTCTCCCAGCCCCAAACACGATGCCCTGGCCGTGCCCGTGCCTCTCCCCACACATCCTCATCCCCATCCCTGTCTCCCGGCTGCTCCAGGGCCTCAAGATGAAAACTAATCCTGGTGGATAACTTTCCATCCCAGTCACTGGTGGGAGGAACCAGGCTATTTATGCCTTGCCCTTAAGCCTCCGCAGTGGATCAGCGATGCAGTTGTCGCTGTTGATGTGGGGTGGGCAGCAGCGTCCATCACAGCCCCTGCCTGCTCCTGTGTCCTGCCTGCCTGCTCCCAGCCAGCCTTGCTGCTAAATAAGGATGAAATGCTAAAAATAGAGCCAAGGCAGGGGTTTGGACAAGCCAGGCAACCCTTCCCAGTGCTGGGAGTGATACAAAGAGGCCAGGGAGCATCAGTGTGTGAGGGAGAGCTGAGCTGCTTGTGGGGAAGGGTCCTAACCGTGCTGCAGGGTGTGGGGACGGTCTGAGACCTGCCACGCTCATGTCCTGTGTGCTCAGGTGGCTCAGCCCTTTCCAGCTTTTCAGAGGGGGGAAAAAAAATCTGTTCAGCAAAAATATATGGGAAAACCCACATTCCTGTGCCATCCGTGATGGTGGGGTACCACAGGGACACTGCAGCATGATGGGGGGGCTTGGGGCAGCTCTGGATGGAAAATGGGCATCCAAAGGGTGGGAGAGGGGGTGTGAAGCCTGAAAATGGTCAATAGGTGGGTGGTGGGTAGTGGGGTGCTGCAAACAGCCCAGTTAGGGACTGCCCGACCCCCGGGTGCCCCCCCACCCCACCCCCACTCCCCCTCTGCAGCACAGAGCATCGGGTTCAGGGGCTCTAATTATCTTTGCTCTCCATCTGCCGCCTGTCCTGTGCCGGGGGGGCACGGGGGGGATGGACACTTTGCACCCCGCAGACTGCTCAGCCAGCAGCCCGAGTGGGGGGGCGGGCGGGCGGTGGGGAGGTGGTCTGGTCTTACCCACCGAAGTTGGGCGGTGTGAGTACCCCCACCCCCCACCCCCCTCACTCCCCGTGCGGGCAGGGGGCAGGCCCTGGCTGCCTGGGAAAGCACAGCTTCCCATTCCAGCATCCCATCCCAGCTTCCCATTCCAGCATCCCGTCCCAGCTTCCCATTCCAGCATCCCATCCCAGCTTCCCATTCCAGCATCCCATCCCAGCTTCCCATTCCAGCATCCCGTCCCAGCATCCCGTCCCAGCATCCCTGCCACTCCAGTCCTGCTCTTGGAAACTGGGCGGGGAGGGGGCTGGGCGAGAGGATGGGAAAATCTCTGAGCGTACTCACGGGGAGGGAGGGGAATCCGGAGCTGGGCCGGGCTCGGAGCGCGCAGTCCCGCCGCGCACAGCGTCCCGGTCCCGCAGCCGCCAGCCCGATCCCGGCGGCACCGCGCTGCGGGAAAGCCCTGCTCAGGAAGCCCGCGGCTTCCATCGCATCTCGCTTGTCTCTCCCCGGAGTCTTTCTCCGCCGACCGTCCCAGTTTTCTGCCCGGATCGTCGCCTGGGTGCCGGAGGGATGCTGGGAGCGGGGCTGGCGCTGGCGCTCTGCGCCCTGCAGCTCTGCCCGGCCGCGCTCGGCGGGGCGCACCCGCAGCTGCTGGTGGAGCGGAGCGGCTCCCGCCGGCTCAGCAAGGTGAGGGGATCCCAACCCGGCACCCCGCTGGGCAGGGAAGGGGGTCGGGGCTGGGGGTCGGGGGGGGGGGAGGTGCTGGGGGCTCGGCGGAGGGAGAGGGAGAGTGGGGGGAAGCCTTTCTCCATCCTGCTGGGATTTAGCGAGAGCTCAGGAGCGGTGTTTGCAGAGTGCAAAGCCTTACACCGGCTGCGTGTCTGCAGCTGGGCGGGGGGTGAGCTGGGGGTCCCACAAACCCGGCTGCAGAGGGCGAGCGCGGCTGCAGGTTTGGGCTCTGCCCCCCTGAGCAGGAGGGGATTTCAGTTCTTCCCAGCCCAGCTCCCTTCCCGAGAGCTTTCCCTGCCGCCTCCCAGCACCTCGCCGTGCCTTCCTCCTGTTCCCGAGCGTTTTCCAGCCCAGGATAGTGCCTCTTCGTTCCCACGCAGCTCTGGGCCGGGCTCATCAACACGCGCTGATTACGATGCAGCTGATTAAGATGCATGACTCTCACGCGGTGCCCAGGGGGATATCCCCATTTATTTTCCAGGAAACCCGATGTTGCCCTGAGTAAGGGGGATAAGCCGGTTTAAGAAGGCCGGAGGGGGCTCGGGAGGGTCTCCCAACACAGCCAGCACGCAGCCAGCCCACGTTCACCTCCTTGAACCTGCAGACCTTCGGGCGAGGGACTCCCAGCTCTTGCTAAATGTCGGGGTGCAGCCTGCCCCTTGCCCTGGCTTGTCCTGAGCCCCACGTCCTGCCCCTTGCCCTGGCTTGTCCTGAGCCCCACGTCCTGCCCCTTGCCCTGGCTTGTCCTGAGCCCCACGTCCTGCCCCTTGCCTTGGCTTGTCCTGAGCCCCACGTCCTGCCCCTTGCCCTGGCTTGTCCTGAGCCCCACGTCCTGCCCCGCGGCCCTTGGGCTGCTCCGGGCTGTGAGCAGGACGGGCTCTGCTCTCCTGCGTGGGCAGCGCTGCCCGCCGGGCTGCTGCCTGGCACCAGGTAATACAGCCTCCACCGGTTCTGCGGCTGCTGAGCAGGCAGGGACAGCCCCGAGCCCGTGGCATGGGGACACGGGCTGCCCCGGCCAAACCTGCTCGGGGTGCACAGCCCAGGCGTCCTCTCGCCTGGGAAAAGACCTGCAATTAGGCTGGAGCCTGCTTGAGGAAGGAGCTGGGGCTGGGCTCTTGCCACCGGCGTGTGCCGGGCTCAGGGGTGGCTGTGGGAGGCAAGCGCTGCCCTTCTTCCAGCTGGGACCTTGGGATGGGGGAGCAAAGAGCTCTCATGCTGCTGCCAGCTCGTGGTTTGCCAGTGGTGGCTTGGGAGGCTGGTGGGACTTGGAGGAAGCAGGGGATGATGCCTGGGATGATGCCCAGCATGATTTCCAGGCAGGACACAGGAGTGATGTCCCTCTGTCTGGGTGACATCCTCTGTGGGTAGATTTTCCTTACCCTGTGGGACGACGCTGCTTCCCCAGCTCATTTGGACAGAACCAGCTGAGCATCAGGCCCTTGGGGATGAGCCTGGCTTGTCTGCCCCTCAGGGATCAGAGGTGGCAATGCTAAGCTGTGTTTAAAACACAAAAAGTGGGTGCAATTCCTGCTCCAGTGTGGGACTAGGTGGCTGGAGCCAGCAGCTGAGGGCTTGCAGTGGCTGGGCTGGTCATGGCCAAGCTGGGATGCTGTGCCAGCTCCACAGCCACCCCCCAGCCCAGCGCACAGCATCCCCATGGCTAGCCTGGCCAGCATCTCCCTGCCCCAGTTCACAGAATCACAGAGTGGGGTTGGAAGGGACCTCAAGAGATCACCAAGCCCAACCCCCAGTTGTCTCTTGCTCTCTGATCCTTGTCTGACACATCTTGCTCAGTGTGAAGGGTACTTCTCACCTCGCTCACATGCAAAGTGTCTGGAGGCTGAGGCAAGTTTAGAAACTGCAGCCTGGGTACCCTCTTTGGGTGAGATGTACATGAAAGGGGGTTGTGGCAGCTGCTGTTGGGCGTTTCTGCAACATCCTCAGGCCTGGACAGCTGGGAGTGTGAGAATTGTAGATATAAATAGTTATTTGGCATTTGTGGGGAGGCTGAAAGTCTTTTCCTGGCTGTGTTTGTGAGGAAATGTGTCAGGTGGTTTGGGTGCCCAGCGCTGGGGAAGCTCCCTACAAACTCAAGGCAAAGCTCGCCCTGGCTCCAGCTCCTCCTGTTGCAGGTTGGTGGCTTTGCCTGGGAGGACTGTGGTGATGGGAAGGACCCCGTGGTGCTGCAGAGCCTCTCCGTGGCACCCGACCCCATCGCCATCCCCGGGAGCCTGCGCGTCAGTGCGGCTGTCAAGATCAGCAAGACCATGGCCTCCCCTCTGAAGGTAGGTGCTGGAGATGCCTCGCTGCAATGAGGGAGGGCAGAGCTTCCCAAAACCACCAGCAGCTGGGAAGTGCCCAGCAGTGGGTCTGGGAACAGGTAGCTGTTGGGGAATGAGGCACGGAGCAGTGTGGGGCTCTGTAAGCCAGGATGTGGTGATGGGCGTGGGGAGACCTGTGGTGGGAGCAGACCATGCAGTGGGAACCTCCCACCCTTGTCCCAGTGGGAGAAGCCAGCTGAGCTGTGCCATGCCCTGGAGACTAATGACTCAGGGAGGGAAATGAAATCCCAGTGCCTTGGGTGTCCCTGGTCATTTGCTGCAGCAGCAAGACTTGGCTGTTCCCTCATGGGACGTGCCGTGATGCTGCTGGAGCCCTGGGCTGGCCCTGCATCACTTTTTGGGGTCTTCTTAAGGTGAGACCAAATACATCTCTGTGGCCAAGGTGCAGTGGGCTGTCTTGAGCAACGCCACGGTGCCTGTTTGGGTCTGGGGCTGCAGTGAGCGTGCTGGGGGAGTGTGGAGAGCTGTGGGTTAGGAGCTGTGGGGTGGTTTTGGGAGGGGGTACCAAGGAGAGGGAAGGGAGCGTGGGGGTGCTCACGGGGCCAAGTTTGGGTTGGAGGAAGAGAAACCTGCAGGCAGAGGGGAACTGAAAGCAGGAAGGGGAGGTGGGAGCATGTGTGGTGGCCCTATGGACACCCTAAAGAATTGCACAAGCAGGAACCAAGGGATCTGAGGGCTGGAGCACCTCTCCAGTGAGGACAGGCTGTGAGAGTTGTTGTTCAACCTGGAGAAGAGAAAGCTCCAGGGAGAACCTAGAGCAGCCTGCCAGTCCCTGAAGGGGCTACAGGAAAGCTGGAGAGGGGCTGGTTACAAGGACAGGGAGTGATGGGGCAAGGCAGAATGGCCTTAAGCTGAAGGAGGAGAGTTTTAAATTAGTTATAAGGAAAAAATGCTTCCCTGTGAGGGTGGGGAGGCCATGCACAGGCTGCCCAGAGAAGCTGTGGTTGCCTCCAGATCCCTTGCAGGGTTCAGGGCCAGGCTGGATGGGGCTTTGGGCACTCTGGGCTGGTGGAGGTTGTCCCTGCTCATGGCAAGGGGGTGGGACTGGGTGTGCTTTGAATTCTCTTCTCACCCAAACCAATCTATGATTCTTTGAGATGACTTTGGAGGGGGGTTGGGACAGGCTAGAGGAGCTGTGGGCATCCATGCTGGACACCTTTCCCTTCAGGCAGTGCTGGTGGTGGAGAAGGCACTTGGTGACCTCTGGATCCAGCTGCCCTGCATCGACCAGATGGGCAGCTGCACCTACAACGATGTCTGCGCCATCATTGACAACCTCATCCCACCTGGCACGACCTGCCCGGAGCCTCTGCTCACCTATGGCATCCCCTGCCACTGCCCCTTCAAAGCGGTACGCCGGGGCGTGATGCTGCTGTGATGCTGGGTACCGCGGTGCCTTTCGGCCTGGGGGCTGGAGGGGTTTGGCTGGCACCACATGTCCCCTCTCTCCACAGGGCTCCTACTCCCTGCCAGCCAGCGACTTCCTCCTGCCTGACGTGGAGCTCCCTTCCTGGATGACCAACGGCAACTACCGTGTCCGGGCGGTTGTCAGCAACGGGGGGGATGAGCTCGCCTGCGTCAAGCTGGCCTTCTCCCTGCAGTCCCAGTGAGGGGTGGGGGGACCATCCCTCCTCTCCCCACCAACTTGGTCTCCCGTCCCCATCCTATTCAGTTGCACCCCCTCCCATCCCAACCTGTCCCTGCGAGGTGCATCCCTCCTGGAGGAGGCAGCGCCTGTTTCCCCCCTGCTCCATGCACACACCTGACACCCCTGCTCTCTGCTACACTACCCTCTGGCTGTCCTGATGTCCCCAACCCTTTGACCAGGGTGTCCCCTGCCCCAGATAGGCTGGCCTTGGAGCCCAACCCCAGCCTTTCAGTCCTACCTGGGGACAGTTCTCTTTTTTATCCAGTTTCTCTCTTTTAATTTTCCCCCCTTAATCCCAGCAGGATCATTTTAGACAACATTCCAGGGCCAAGCAATACTTCTTGGAGCAGTCCGTGGGAGTGTTTGGGAGTGCTGGGGACAGGCTGGAGTGACACAGGATTAGCTGTGGTGAGTGTCCCTGCTTGCCCCCACCACCTCTGGTCAGAGCATGGGGCTGTTTTGCAGGAGTATCCCCAAAGTGCCCACAGGAGACCTGCGCCCCTATGGTAGCTCTGGGTCAGCGCCTGGTGCATCCCTGTGCTGAGCATGGGACCAGCACAGTGACAGGGACCAGCACAGTGACAGGAGACATCTCTGAGGGCACCTCCCCGTGCCATGCACTTCCTGTGACACACAGCCCAAGTACAACGAGACTGAAACCATCCAAACCCCCAACGGACCTTCCTACACACAAGGGACCAAGCAGCTGGTGCTGCTCCCAGCAGCAGGAGAGGTGGTTGAACACCGGCTGTGCTCCCTCGGGGGGGGGGCGCGTGGCTGTGAGGGGCAGGTGGGACACAGCCTGCCCAAGGACAAGTCCCACTCATCTCATTTTGCCAGTGGGACCAAGACAAGGTAGGATACTGTGCTGGAACCATCCTACCTGTGTGCTGGCACCTCTGCAATGTGAAACAGCATCCCAGACGTGCTGGAGGATGACCATGAAGACCAGCAGCCTGGGTCCTACCTGAGGGTTCTGCAGCCCATCAGCTGGCTGTGGCTGAGTGCTGAGGTGTGGGCAGGTGGCATCCTTCCTTGTGTCACACATCACCTGCCTGTGCCAGGTCCTCACCGGGCAGAGGTGCCGGTGACCCCCAGCCAGCCGCATCCCCTGCTCCCTCGCTGTCCCTGCCCGCTCGCATTGCTTAACCCTCCGCAGGGCTGGGCTTCCTCCGAGCACGCACTTTATACGCCTTAACCACTGGCGGGCAGCCCCGGCGGGTGGTCTCCTGCTCGCCGCCGTGCTCCCGCCGCCTTTCTGTGCCCTCCTTGCTCCGTCTCACCCCGCGGCCGGGTCCGTTTTGCCTGGAGAAGCACTAACAGCGCCCCCGCTCCCCTCCCCGCTCCCCTCCCCGCTCCCCGCCGCCGCGCAGCGCCCGCGCAAGGGCAGCATCCTCCCTTGGGGCACGTACTGCGGGTTCTTAATAAATCTTTTTACCGAGAATTCGGAGCTTTCTCGGTACCGGGGGGTGGCCTGGGGGTGGCTTTTGGTTCCCTTGAAGTAGCGGGGACGTGGTGTGGGGCTGGGAGAGGGGGGGGGGAAGCAGAAGCGGCGTCGGGGCTGGCGTGGGGTCAGCGGTGGAGGATGCTACAGCAGTTGGAGCTGAGTGCGAGCAGCCCCGAGGCCTGAGGGGTGCGGTGGGGGTGTGCAGCCGCTGCTCTCCTCCCCCACATCCCCCCCCCCCCGGGGGGGGCACAGCACAGGCGGGGGGGGGGTGTTTGGGGGGCGTTTCTCATCCCAAGGGCTGTGTGTCGCCTCGGCACCCGCTACCCGGCCGTGCTCTGAAGGCCTTGCCCGAGGGAGAGCCTCCCGCGGGCGGGGGGGTCGGGGATCAGCCGGACCAGCACCGAGCCCCCCCGCTCCCCGGCCCCCGCCCTGCTCCGCATCCCGCCTGCGGTCACCGCCGCGCCCGCCAGGCGGCGCTGCAGCACCGAGCCCCGCCCCCGGCTCCTCGCCCCGCCCCCTGCTCCTAGCCCCGCCCCTTGGCTCTTCGCCCCGCCCCCCGACTCCTCGCCCCCGCCCCGGCTCCTAGCCCCGCCCTCCCGGCTCCGCGCCCCGCCCCGAGTCTTCCCCGCTCCCCGTGCGCAGGCGCAGAGCGTCGCGGTCAGCTGAGCTGGCCGTCACGTGACAGCGCGGCCGAGGGAGCGGGCCCGGCGGGGCTGCGCGGCGCGGGGCGGCGGCGAGGTGCGGGACCGGACGGGACCGGGACGGGGCCGGGCGGGGCAGAGCGGGGCCTGTCCGTGCCCCCGCGGGGCTGCGGGAGGGGGCTGGCGGCCAGCCGGTGAGATGCAGGGGTGCCGGCAGCCCGGCGGGGTCCCGGGGATGCTGTCAGCCCGGCGGGGCGGCTGGTGGGGGCGGCGGCGTGTGCGCCGGGGGCGGCGGGGCCGTGCTGGCAGCCCGCATGGGTGCTCAGGGGGCCGCGCCAGCCCACGCCCGCAGCCGGGCCGCTCGGAGCGGGGGGCGCGGGCAGCTGGCCCGGAGGTCCCGGGGGGGCCGGGTGGGTCGGCGGATGGGCGGGGGGGTGCCGGCGGGTCGCAGGGCTGCCCGGCGGCCCCTGGGGGTCCCAGCGGCAGTGCCGCAGGCTGCCCGGAGCCCGGGTGAGCGTACAGGTCTCCCGAGGCCCTTTGCGGGCACCCAGGGGTGCGTGGCGATGCTGCCCGCGGGGGTGGGTGCTGGGGGCTCCCGTCAGGGGGTCTGGGGGTGCGGTGTGGGGGTCGCGGCTGGCCTCGGCCCGCGTCAGCGCCTGAGGTGCTGATGTGGGGTGCTGTGCGGTGCTGCAGTGAGCACGGGGTCCCCTCCTTGCCCTCCGGGGGTACAGCCCTGCTGCAGGACAGCCTGGCCAGGGTGGGAGCTGCGGGGATTGGGGGGGGGGGGTGTGTGTTGTGCTGAGCAGCATCCCCGTGAGGAGAAGCTGGGCGGTGGGTGCTGCCAGAGGGGTGAGTCTGGGGCTGGCTTGGGGTTGCAGGAGCACCGGGTCGCACAGGGATGAGCGATGATGCTCTGAGGGGGCCGTCGGTGCGGCTGTGGTGTCCGGGAGGCGTTGTGCCGGTGTGGGCATGGTGTTCTGGGGAAGGGGCTTGGCCACAGCCTCCCTGCGGGCAGGGGAGTGGGGCAGGGGGTGTGGGGGGTGCCTGGCGGTTCCAGTGTGTCACGCCGAATCCTAGAATCATAGAATGGCAAGGGTTGGAAGGGACCCCAAGGGTCACAGAGCTCCAACCCCCCTGCCACAGGCAGGGACACCAACCCCAGGCCTGGAGCTACACAAGGTTGCCCAGGGCCCCATCCAACCTGGCCTTGAACACCCCCAGGGATGGGGCATCCACCCCCTCTCTGGGCAGCCTGTTCCAGCCCCTCACCACTCTCTCTGTAAAAAACTTCCCCCTAATATCCAATCTAAACCTTCCCTCCTTCAGCTTTAATCCATCCCCCTTGTCCTGCCATTATCTGCCCTTTTAAAAAGCTGATTCCCCTCCTGTTTCTCTGCTCCCTTCAGGGACTGGCAGGCTGCAATGAGGTCCCCCCACAGCCTTCTCTTCTCCAGGCTGAACAAGCCCAGCTCCCCCAGCCTCTCCTTGTAGCCGAGGTGGGTTACACGAGGTGCTTCTGAAGTAAAGGCTTCAGCACGCCTGATGGGGAGCAGTGCTGGGCTCTGCTGTGTAGCTCGCTTTTCCAGCAGATTTTGTGGCACCCCTTCTGCACGCTGCTCCTACTCAGCTGGGGAGAGCTGTTGGGGGCAGCAGCAAGTTGCATCTTGCTTCTGACTTCTGGCGTGGGGCTGTCACTCTGAAGGACAAACTGCTGTCACACTCACCCTCCTCACCCCCCCAACCCCCCACCCCTCCCTTGGCTTTTCTAGGTGCTTATTTCCACGTGATGAAGCTGCTTGTGTGTGTAGAGAAATGCTGACGTGAGAGTGGCTGAGGAGTTGGGTTTAATGTGAGCAACCGACTTGCCTTTGCTCCTTGTGATGATGAGGAGATGGTGTTGATGGGGTTTTGCTTTGGTTTGACATCTTCGTTTTGGGGGATGAGCCAGGCTTTGCAGCTTCTTGTGGATTGTGAGGGGGGTGGAGAGGGAGCTGGGTGCGTGCTCCCTGCTGCTATGCAACCTTTAATCCAGACACAAAGAAGGCAAGTCATGATGAATGCATTTCCCTGGCTCTTCAAAGCAAAAAGCAGCCCAGCCTGCCTGGGGAAAACAAATGAAGAATCACGGGGAGCAATCAGGCAGGCTGATGTAACTGGGTTGTTTTATCTGGCATCCGGAGGACATGGCTCTTGGGCACTTCAGATTATGTGCAGCTCATCTCTGAGGGGGCTGTCCCTGCCTGACCCAACCCTGGCACCCCCTCAGCCTGCCATCCGCACCCACTACCAGCCCTTGGTGCTTGCCTGAGCCTCCCAAATCTGTCAAGGATGACAAAGAGCTTCCAACACTTTCCCTTGTGTAAACTAATGCCACTGCTCTTCCTGGTCCCTGCCTCTCCGGATCATCCTGCTGGTTCAGGGCATGACTACGTGGCCTGGCTCCAAGGGAGGAAGCTGTGCAGGAGTGATGGAGGTGCTGCCTTCAGCCCTGGAGCACCTCTCTGCATCCCAGCTGGCCAGGGCTGGGCACGCTGCTGCTCTGGAGGCTGGGATTGCGCAGGATGGACCTGCCCTGCTCTCTGCTGCTGGGTGCTGCAGGAAATAAAGGCAGCGTTGTTGCGGTCTGGGTAACTGCTCCTGAGCAGCCAGGGTTTGGAGCAAGCATCCAAAGAGTTGAGCAAAGTCCCTTACTCCCCGCTTCCCTTCTGGTTGCAAGGCTGGGCCCTGCCAGTGGTTACAGCTCTGGGGGGGTTTATTGCACATAGCGCCTGGGCTTGCGGAGTGGTGCTGGGGAGGGGTCTCTGGGGTCTGGGCATGGAGCAGGACCCAAGCAGCCTGGGCTGAGCTTTCCCTGTGCATGCCAGACGTCCAGGTCTGCGCTGAGGCCACATCCTGTGGGTGCTGGTGTGACCCTGTGGGTGCTGGCGTGACCCAGCGGGTGCCCAAGGAGCCCTCTGGCAGGAAACGAGCCCGTTTGTGGTAGCGATGTTGCTCTGCTGCTTCCGCTCAGCCCTGGGCTGGCTCCTCACCAGCACTGGGGGGTAGGATGGGCAGGACTGGGATTGCTGGTGGGGCTGATGCTTTGAGGCAGTGACACCTCAAAGGAGCCTTGGGGCAGGAACGGAGTGGCCAGGCTGTGTGGCAGGAGCCTGAGAGGTAATTGCCCTGCCTCTGGCGCTCCTTCCCATCGGCCCTGGGGTGCTGGGTGCTGCTGGAGCAGGAAGCAATGATTTATTAATATTGATCTATTTTTGGAAGGGAGCAGCAGGCAGCGCAGGAGCTGCAGGAGCTTTTCAGGGCACGTGTGGGAATTGCACTGGATGAGTGCTTTCATCTGGTGGCAGGAACCTTGTGTCCTTGCTGAGGCCTCCTGCCCACGCTGCTGGCTTGGGGGACCTTGCTTGGAGCAAGAAGAGCTCTGGGTGGTGTGGGTGCCTCATCCCAGGATGAACCCCAGGCTTTTAGGTGTGACGCCTCTGGGAGGGGTGGGTGGGTGGGTGGTTGGCTGCCAGCACAGGGCTGTTTCTCCCACCTGATGGAGCACAATCAATTTTATTCTTTTAAATAAAAATAAAATCATCGATTAAAAAAAAAAAAAAAGGAGAAGTTGGGAAACTTTCCCTTCCCTGGCATGAACAAGCTGTTCCCTTGCAGCACGCTTTGTTGCATGGTTGCTCAGTCTTGGCCCTTCTGGTATAAAAAAGACAGGGACCTTCTGGAGAGAGTCCAGAGAAGGGCTACGAAGATGATGAAGGGCCTGGAACATCTATCCTGTGAGGAAAGGCTGAGAGAGCTGGGGCTGTTCAGCCTGGAGAAAAGAAGACTGAGGGGGGACCTAATCAATGTTTATAAATATCTTCAGTATGGGGTGCAGGGGGAACTGGCCAGCCCCTTTTCAGTGTCTGTGGGGACAGGACAAGGGGCAATGGCTGCAAGTTGGAGCACAGGAAGTTCCACACCAACATGGGGAGGAACTTTTCCCCAGTGAGGGTGAGGGAGCCCTGGGACAGGCTGCCCAGGGGGTGTGGAGTCTCCTTCTCTGGAGAGATTCCAGCCCCATCTGGACACCGACCTGTGCAGTATGAGCTGGGGAGCTGCTTTGGCAGGGGGGTTGGACCCCAGGAGCTCTCCAGGTCCCTTCCAACCCCTGTGATTCTGTGATTCTGTGTGACAGCCCCAGTCCTGGATGGCAGGGTGGGGGGCATTGCCACGCTCGCTGCCCCCAAGCAGGGGTGCCTGGGCCTTTCACCCAGCGGGAAGTAGGTCACATCTGTGGGTTCCTGTCCAACCTGGGTGTGCCTGAAGCAGGCACCCGAGCCTGCAGGTAGAGCTGGTGGGAACGTGCTGTGCCCTGCACCTTTGACCTTAGGACGTGCCAGCTGGGTGGTTGCTGGGGCGGGGGCACGCCGAGGTATAAAATCCCCAGGGGAGACCTTGCTCCGCAGTGCCAGCCCGTCTCCCTTGCACCATGGCTGACCCCAAGGAGCCTGAGAAGGGGGCTGTGGAGCTGGGCACCCCTAATGCCACTCCCTCCGCAGGGACCATGTCCACCCGGCGCCTCCGCAGCGAGGACTACAATGACTACAGCTCCACCGAGGTGACCCCGGAGGGCAGCCCCCCCGGCGGCATCAACGGCTTCGCCCACCCCGAGTCCTACCAGCGCTTCGGGGAGTCCAATGGAACGACGTGAGTGATGCTGCCCTCCCTCTGGGGCTGACCCCCACGCCTGAGGGAGGGAGGGGAAGTCACAGTGGCTGCCTGCTGGCTTTGCTGGGGGATGGTGGAGCTGTGTGCCCTTATGGGGAATCTCTCCCCGGGGTGGTGAGGGCAGAGCAGCGGTCCTGCCACTGTGGGGTGCTGGCAGCAAGCGAGCAGCTGCCCCAGTGCGGCTCTGCACGCTGGTGAAGCTGGGATTTGATGCTTTTCCCCCGTATTCTTCCTCTCCAGCTTGGTTTGATGGGGGGCTGTGGTGAGCAAACGGCATGTCCAGATTCAGAGGGTGTGTAGGCATGTTGCAGCCATGCTCTGGGGGTTTCCTCAGGCCTTATTCACCCAGGTGGGCAGAGGATGCTGTCTCTGCCTGCGGGACATGGATCCCTTCAACTCTGAGGCTTTCTTCTTGTGCAGCCTGTGCTGAGCTGTGCTCGTGCTGGGTTTTGCCTTGAAGCCGATTTTCCCAGTTCCTACCCAAAATCTGTTTGAGTCTTTGCTGAGCTGGGTTCAAGGAACAGGATCCAGACCTCCACCTGCATTTCCCACAGCAGCTCAGGGTGACATGGGAACCCTGAGCAGGATGACCTGAGGATTGAGACTGCGTGTGGTCTAGGTACTGGTGCCTGCTGATGGTTGTCTCTGCATCTTCTTCTCTCCTTCAGGTGGTACCAGACCCTGATCCACCTCCTGAAGGGCAACATTGGCACAGGGCTGCTGGGGCTGCCTCTGGCTGTGAAGAACGCTGGCATCCTGGTAAGGCATCTCTCAGCCCTGCTCTGGGGGAGCTCCCGGGGCAGTGACTTCAGGGCGTTGGGCAGCTTGCATGGGCACTGTTGGGGCTTGACTCCCTGCCTAGATGCCTCCTGCTAGTTGTCTGATCAGGAGCTTTTGTGGCCTGGGCTCTGTGGCTTGGTTTGTTTGCTGCTGAGACTGTTCTTGCTGCTCCTGTGTTGTGCTGGATGTTCTCGAGGAGTCGGCGTGTGAGTCAGGGCTGTGGTTTCCTCTGCTGGGGTCAGGCAGGGTGCTGGGTCCCTGCTGACTGTTACTTCCCAGGCTCCTGCAGCATCAGCCCCTTTCTCCAAAAAGTGCTTGGGGTTGCATCTCCTCCCCCTGGTCATGGCAGGTTCAGCACAGCCTCCACCTAAGCTTGTCCAAGCTGGTGTGTGCTGAGCGTGCTGTGTGCTTCCTGAGGCTCCTGCAGGCCCAGCATGTGTGTAACCACCCCCATCAGCACCTGGGGCTGGTGATGGGAGATGATGCTGTGTGGTTTCACATGGGCTGGCCTCACAGCTCTGGATGTGATGCCACTTTGCTCCCTGAGGGCTGGAGATCCAACAGCAGCCCTGGGCCACTGCTGTGTGTCATCCCCTGGCTTCTGTCCCAACGCTCAGCTCCTCTCTGTGTATCGTGCCCCAGCATCTGCCATCCCTCTGAGAGGTGGAGGTGTCTTGCTGCCCTGCTCCAGGGTTCCTCACCCAGTGATGCAGTGTTCCCATTGCTCAGATTGAAAAAGAAAAGTGATTCAATAAGCAAACTTCCTTCTTTTCTCCAGGCCATGACCTTTCCATTCCTTATGTAATAGGGATGTGCAAGGTAGTTTGAAAAACAGTCCTGGAAGTGCTTTGCTACACCCAGACTGCCCTGACTTGCTTCTTTTGCAACATCCCTGCCAAGCTCGTGGTTCTCTCTGGGGTTACTGGGTCCTGGGGCGGGGGGGTTGGTTCCCTGGAGCAGCACCTGAGCTCCAGTTCAGCCTCTAGCAGTGTTTCAGCTCACTGAGCCTGTGGGGTTTCTTCTGGGAGTAAAGGCCATCGTGCAGCTCTGTCTGAGTGCAGCCTTGCCCTCTCTTCCCCTGCAGCTGGGTCCTGTGAGCCTGCTGGTGATGGGAGTCGTGGCTGTGCACTGCATGGGCATCCTGGTGAGATGTGCCCATCACTTCTGCTACAGGTAAGGAGCGACTCCCCTTCTCAGCACTGCTGCTCTACAGTCCTTCCAGGCCCCCCAGCAGCAAGCTGCCCGTGTTGTGGCTGCAGCTGGGAATTGCTTCTGGGCTTTGCCACAGGAGCTGTGTTCCCATCACTGTCATCCTTCGCCTTGGGAAGCAGCAGTGAGGCTGATGTGATGCCCATTCTCTCTGAGCAGGTTCCAGAAGCAGTTTGTGGATTATGGGGGTGCAGTGATGTACGGGCTGGAGTCGACTCCCAGCGCATGGCTGCGGACACACGCCGTCTGGGGAAGGTACCTCTGCCCCTGCCAGGAGGGCTTGTCTTTGCACCCTGTGTGTGCTGGGGAAGGTACCTCTGCCCCCTCTGCCAGGAGGGCTTGTCTTTACACCCCATGTGTGCTGGGGAAGGTACCTCTGCCCCCTCTGCCAGGCAGGACTTGTCTTTGCACCCTGTGTGTGCTACCAAACTGTCTGGTCTCCAAACTGTGTTGGCAGATGACCACAAGTGACATGAAATGTTACTTGGCTCACTTACCCTGAGTGCTCAGTGTCCCCCCAGGGGTAATGTTGAGGTCTTTGGCTCAGTACTGTCTCTAACCAATGTGACTTATACCAAAGGGGTGGGAGAAGAGTCCTTGCAGTGTAACAGAGGGGTTAATAGGATGCACAGCAGTGCTGGCCCCTCTTGCTAGGCACTGAGCATGCCTGACGGCTACTGTCAGGGGTGCTACCAGCCCCATGGATGTCCCACATCACACAGATGTTGCCCACAGGTCACATTGCACATCAGATGCTGGGTAATCCCCTTGTCTCTAAGGGGATGTGCCATCTCCAGCTGTGACGATTCAGTGGCAGACTGGTGAGGCTAAACCCAAGGGGGTGACTTTCCTCCTGAGGCTTGTCCTGGCCCTAAGGAGAAGCTGGGAGGGGGAGATCAGAGAGCCTGAGGTCTGTGTGGTTAGATGGAGGTATTGTCCTTTTCCCTGAGCATGGAGGAGAAGCGAGCTGGGCATGCTCCAACCTGCTCATTCACCTTCCCCCCTGGGGAGCACAGCCCCAAGCAGCCCAGGCAGGCTCACTTCTGTGTGACCTGGCTAACACATGGTCTCTTTTCCTCTCCAGGCGTGTGGTGGGGCTCTTCCTGATCATCACTCAGCTGGGTTTCTGCTGTGTGTACTTCGTCTTTCTGGCTGACAATCTGAAACAGGTTAGACTCACCCCTGCTTCGTGAGCAAGGGCAAGGTGGGAGGGGATGTGGAGGCACTTGGCTTTGATCTTAGCTCCTGTGTCACTGCCCCATTCATCACCAAAGGTTTGGTTTCTGTTGCTGGTGCTGCTCAGGAAGGTACTGCTGCTCTGCTTGGGGGTTTTGGAGGATTGCTTTTCCCATTCAAACAGGGCAGGTTTTTCTGAGAGTCGTGTAAAGAGGTGCTGGAGGCATCTGTATCATGTGTGGGCTGGTCCTAGTGAGAAGAGGTGGGTGACAGCAGAGGGATTGTGCTTTTGATGTCCTGCCCACCTTGGTTAATAGGTTTAGTGATACTCTGCGTGGATGGGAATGTACAGTAGGTCCTGGGACCTGCCCTGACCTTCTCCCTTTCTTGGACCTGTTTGCATTCCAGTTTCTTGCCTCATCCCATGGCTCTGCATCTTAATTACATCTTTAGGGAAAGAGTTTCCTTCTGCCAGATGTCAGGAGGAAACAAACAGAAGCCCTGAACTGCTTGGCTGGCTCCTGTGCTGTAAGAAACTGGGAATAACAAGTCCCTCTTCCCAGCAGCCCCAAGAGCAGGAGTGAGCAGGGTGTGTGCATGGGGCTGGGCTGCTGCTGGCCCCCTGCTCTGCTTCATGTGCTTCAAGCTCCCCTTGCTGCTGTTTCATGGTGGGTTTCCCTCTGCTCAGCCCCTTGAATTGGAGACTGAAGGCTGACTCAAGGGAATTTGCAAAAAACCAGCAAATCCAACCCAATTCAGGCTGCAGCTGGGAAACCCCTTGGCTTCAGCTTTGGAATTTTTTGGGTGGGGAGAGGGGTGTGTTGCTTGTTTCTTATTTTGCAGTGGGGAATAACGTGTTGGATGGGGAGTGATGGTGTAGATGGTACCTCAGGTGAGGTGTTGCTGCGTGGGGCAGGGCTTTGGCTTGGTTTGGAAAATGGCTTTGGAGAGGCAGGGCAGGCTGGGGCTCAGAGGAACACTGCTGCTGGGTGTGGGGCTCTGCACATCCCACTGAGGATGCTGATTTGTGCAGAAGCTCTTTAGCCTGTCCTCTGGGGCAGGACTTGCTCTGGAGTGGGTTAAATGAGTTTGCAGGCAGCCCTTGGCTGTCATGGCCAGATGGCACCTCTACCCAGACCAGCTTGTGTATGGTTGTGTTGGAGCTCCTCAGTGTTCCTGTGCCCATGGGGAGGGATGGCTCAGCCATGTGGTTCCTGGGGCAGAACTGTCTCTGGAGGCCAGCACATGGCCTGGCTGTGCCTCTGGGATGAAAGACCTCAAGGAAAGGGAGGCTTCTCATGAAGAGAGTGAAGTTGGGGCCCAGCAGTAGCTTCCAGATGTCCTTGCATGGGAACAGGGTGCTGGGTGACCAGAGGGGTGTCTGGAAGGGAGTTGATGGGGTCATATTCTGACCCACCTGGGACAAGCTGCTGAGATCCATGGCTGTCAGACCCCTGTGATGGGGTTCAGCAAGCCTTCCTGTGCCTCCCCCAGGTCATCTCTGCAGCGAATGGCACCACCAACGACTGCAACCCAAACAGGACAGTGGAAATGACCCCCACCATGGACTCACGGCTCTACATGCTCTCCCTGCTGCCTTTCGTGGTGCTGCTCACCTTCATCCAGAATCTCAAGGTCCTCTCCATCTTCTCCATGCTGGCCAACGTGGCCATGCTTGTCAGCCTTGTGGTGATCTACCAGTACATCGTGAGGGTATGTGTGCACAGCCTCAGTGGTGACCCATGCTTGGGCAGGCAGGGGAAGCTCAGCAGAGGGATGCTTGCCTGCTGTGGGGTGCTGATGGCTCCCATGGTGGTTGCCCTTTGCTCTGTAGGGCTTTCCAGATGAAATTCAACAAAAGCAAGTGGAAAGTCTGGCACCTGGGGAGGAACAACAGCATGTAGCAGTACAGGCTGGGGGTGACCTGCTGGAGAAGAGCTCTGTGGAGAAGGACCTGGGGGTGCTGGTGGGTGACAGGTTGGCCATGAGCCAGCAGTGTGCCCTGGGGGCTGAGAGAGACAATGGGATCCTGGGGGGCATCAGGAGGAGTGTGGCCAGCAGGTCACAGGAGGGGATCCTCCCCCTCTACTCTGCCCTGGTCAGGCCCCACCTGGAGTGTTGTGTCCAGTGCTGGGCTCCCTGGTATAAAAAGGACAGGGATCTCCTGGAGAGAGTCCAGAGAAGGGCTACGAAGATGATGAAGGGCCTGGAACATCTATCCTATGAGGAAAGGCTGAGAGAGCTGGGGCTGTTCAGCCTGTAGAAAAGAAGACTGAGGGGGGACCTGATCAATGTTTATCAATATCTTAAGTATGGGGTGCAGGGGGAATTGGCCAGCCCCTTTTCAGTGTCTGTGGGGACAGGACAAGGGGCAATGGCTGCAAATTGGAGCACAGGGAGTTCCACACCAACATGGGGAGGAACTTTTCCCCAGTGAGGGTGAGGGAGCCCTGGGACAGGCTGCCCAGGGGGTGTGGAGTCTCCTTCTCTGGAGAGATTCCAGCCCCATCTGGACACCGACCTGTGCAGTATGAGCTGGGGAGCTGCTTTGGCAGGGGGGTTGGACCCCATGAGCTCTGGAGGTCCCTTCCAGCCCCTACAGCTCTGTGACTCTGTGATTCCCTGCACTGTGGGGCTGTGACAGGGTGTGGTGGGACCGGGCCAGGTCTTCCCCATCCTCCTCACACCTGAACTCTGTGTGGGTTTTCTTCCAGGACATTCCTGATCCCAGTAACCTGCCTCTGGCTGCAGCCTGGAAGACCTACCCTCTGTTTTTTGGCACTGCCATCTTCGCTTTCGAAGGCATCGGGGTGGTAAGCTGGTGGGTGGGTGGCAGGGGGCTGCCTGCACAGGGGGCTGCCTGCATGGGGGGCTCAGCCCATGCTCAGGCTGGCAGCACCTGCTCCGTGCTGCAGCTGTATTTGCAGATGAACCTCTCTGACTACAGCCTGGATTCTGGGTGATGCTGTTAGCTTTAGCCTCCGAGCTGTCTCCAGGGTCAAACCCTGTTCCTTCCATGTGAGGCTTGAGGAGCACATGCTCCAAACCTCAGGGGGTTTGCTGCAGCTTTAAAGGTGGCTGCACTGGCAGCTGCCTTTGGCTCCTCTGGCTGACCTATGGATGAGGAGTCATCCTGACTCTTGTTACCAGGCTGGATCCTGAATCTGCCCAAGTTGGTGGCCAAAAATCACATCACAAAACCCCAAAAGTGATCTTTCCTTCCTGTTCTGCTGGGGAGGCACTGAGAGCTCCCTCCAGCAGCAGTGTAGCCCCAGCCTGCTGTGGGGCTGGGTTTGCCTGTGCCTCTCATACTGGATGCTGTAAATAGACTGACTGTGCCTGTGAAAGTAGGTGGGTGGGTGGAGAGCTTAATGGCTTGCTGAGATGCTGTGGGTTGTTTCCAGGAGCTCCCTTCAAAGGAGGAAAAAACCGTTTTCATTTCTGGTTATAAGCTGGCTCTGTAAGCACAGGGCTGGAGGGGGCCAGATCCCTCACAGGAGGAGTGTTTACTGAATGCTCTGCCCAGGGCAGGAGGCTCTTGCTGGCACTGAGGCACAAATGCTCTCCTCCTCACATGACTTGGAGGTGGGGAAGCAAATTAAGGCTTCTCTGGTCCTGCCTCCTCACCAGCCCTGCCACAGTGTCTCCTTGAGTCCCCAGCGCCCAAGGATGGCTATAAAAGTGTTTGCTGAAGGTTTATATTTGGAAGCAAGTGTTAGTAGTGGAGAGGTGAGGGACTTGCCCCTGTCCTTCCTTCTTTTTTTATTGTCCTGCCTGGTTGCAATCTCAGTGAACTGGATGGGAGGGGAGCAAGTGTCTTGTTCTTTGCAGGGTCTGCTTGGGAATACTGTGTCATGGTGGGCCCATCCCAGTGAGTGTGGCTGTGGTTTTGGGGTGCAGACTGTAATGCAGCCAAGGTATAGGTGGACAGGGTCACCCCAAGGCTCCAGGCTTTGATGGGCACGACTCCTGCCAAGGGAAGAGGGGGTGTCTTTTCCTTGAGGAGAGGACTGGAGTGCCCCTGCTGGGCTCTTGCCGTGCCAAGCCCAAAGGTCTCAAGTGGGAGTGTAGAAATTGGATCTCCTTATGTGAGCATCCCTCTGTCATGGGGAGGTGGGGGGGACGGGACGTGTTTAGCCACTGGACTGCCCCTCCTGCTGCCAAGGCCATAGAGGAACAGGGACAACCTGCTGCTCTGTCATCCTCCTCCTCCTCTCCTAGGTGCTGCCTCTGGAAAACAAGATGAAGAACCCCCAGCAGTTCCCAGTCATCCTGTACGTGGGGATGACGATTGTGACCATCTTGTACATCAGCCTGAGCGTGCTGGGGTACCTGCGCTTTGGGGCAGACATTCAGGCCAGCATAACCCTCAACCTGCCCAACTGCTGGTGAGTCCTGGCACCAGGGAGGAGGCTTCTGCCTGGGAGGCATGAGAGGGGCTGAGTTTGTCAAGGGTTGTCTGATGTACAGGGTGGAGAGGGACTCACTGCTGGGAGGTTGGAGCTTTGTCTTGGCTCTGCAGCTCAGGGCCTGGTGGTCCCTGCCTGGGTGGGTGCTGCTTCTGCCTCTTTATTGGGGCCTTGTGGCTTCTCTTTGGGGACTAGGCAGAGCTCTGGCTGTGGTACCTGTGGGTTGTGGCCATGAGGTGTTGGACACAACCCCTGTGTGGTGGTGTTGGAAGGTCATTCATTGAACAGCACAAAACTGCTTCTCTTTCCCAAATGAAGCACACAGAAGGGTAACCCAAAGCTGGGAGCTCCCCCCTCAGAGGGTATGAGATGGGATGTCTCCACACACAGGCTCTGTTCCTTGTTTGCAGCCCTGGAGCTCCAACTCCCACTCCTGGGCTATGTATGTGTTTTGCCTGGATGTGGCTTGTCTTGAGCCAGCACTTTGCCTGTGAGTGCTGATGCCATGAGGATACCCCTTCCTTCCCATGGGGGCTGAGCCCTGCAGCTCCCCAAACCTGGCTGTCCTCTGAGGTCTGGTGGGGTCTCTTGAGACACCGTGGTCACTGGCTGGAGCCCTGTGGAAATACACATGGCCTGCCCCTGGACCTTGGTACCTGGAGGGGTTAGCTCTCCTCTGGCTGGGCCTGGGGGCTGTGGCAGCTGCTGGTCTGTCCCAGGGGAGAGTGGTTCCTCTCTGTCCTGGCTCCAGATTTGTCCCAAAGGAGAAATGCAGAGTTTCTCTTGGGACTGTTTGTGAACAATTCCCTTTCCAGCTTGCTGCCCTGGGGATTGTTTGAGAAGAGCTGCTGGGTTTGCTGAGGAGCACTCTGGAGTTCAGCAGCTCCTCTTTGATGTCTCTGCTGGCTCAAAACCCTGCAAGAGACCAGAATGAGAAATGGAGCTGGGGGTGCCTGTCCCCTCCCCAACCCATCCTCTCTGCTCTCAGCATCTGCCCAGCACTGCAGCCTGACTTTGCTGCCTCTTCTCCACTGTTGGAGTGGATTTGGGCAGGACTCAAATTGCAAGCTCCTCCTGGGCTTCCACATGCTGACCTTGTGGAGCTGTGCAGCTCAGGGTCTGGAGAAAGCAAAGCCCAGAGCCTGCTTTTGCTTTCATTACTGCTGAGTGGGTTTCACTTTGAGTGCCTGGGCTTTCTGTCATGCTGCATCTGTGTCGTGACTGAACTGCAGGCTATTGGTGTGGCAGAGGGTCCTGCTCCTGCTGAGATCCTTGCAGTGAGCCCTGCCAGGTCCTTGCTGTCAGCCAGGAGGGATGGGGCTGGTTGTATGAAAACCATGTGCTATGTGGTGTGGAGATCTGAATCCCTCTGGAGCACAGTGGGTGTGAATCCCATATGCTCAGCAAGCTGAAGTGAGGTGTGGAGAGGATGAAATGCTGCTGCTCCTGGAGGTGGGAAGCAGTTCAGATCCAGGTGTTGGGCTCTGCAGGGCACCAGGTTGTGCCACAGTCTGTAATGATACCCACTGTCCTGTAAGGCTGGTCGTTACAGCCTCCTGGGGGCTTCTGTGGGAAATCTCAGCTCTGTTTGCTCTACAGGATGACCTTTCCCTAGAAGAAGGAAGTGGGATTTCTGTGTCTCACTGGGCTATAGAAAAATCCCATTTCAGATGCATGGTTCTAGGAGTATCCATGCTTTCTGTCAAGCTACTTCTCCAGGGGGAAAATGTCAGGGAGGAGAGAAATAGCCCTTTGGAAGCCTGGGCATGTGGCAGGGCTCCTGTGTGCTGTCTCTGTGTTATGGCTGAGCATGTGAAGCACTTTGAGGCTGCATGTTTCTTCTTGGCAGAACACTCAATGGAAGCTGTGGGTGCTGCACTTGGGTTATCTGAAGGGAGGGCTGGGGTACGTGGGCTAAAGCCTTGGGCACCCTGCTTTGTAAGAGGCAGTGGGCTGCAGAACTTGGTCATCAAGTCTTTGGGTGAGAAATCATGGGGTTTGCCTGGAGCATGGGATGCAAGGTGAGGCTTGTGGTGGAGATGCTGCATCCTTCCTTGGCTGTAGTCATCAGCCAGTGGTCTCTAGGAGAGATTCAATGAACGTGTGGGGAATCGTTGAGCTAGAGGGTGACTAAGGGCTCCTTGCACTGTAACCACAGCTTCCTCAAGCAAGGAGCTTGCTGGTTCCCAGTGCCCAGGTCTAACCACTGCCTCTGAAATACCTCACTGCTGTGCTGAAATCCCTCCTTGCATCCTCAGGGGGGTTGCTTCACCCCCCCATCTGCAGGGTGAAGAAATGCTGCAGGGAGGGGGAAGGTGTTAGGTTGTGTGTGGCTGGTTGGGGGTCGTTACTGAGAGAGCTTGTGGGCAGGGGTATGCCACTTCTTGCAGCTCCTTGGGATGGTCTGGTGTAGCTCTTCAGGTGGTTCCTGTGGTTGGCAGAGCAAGGCCTCTCCAGAGCCCTGTATGGACACATATCTTCTGTGGGTCAAGTGTAGAGTGTGAGCTCTTCCTCTTGTTGATAGTTAAAGTGCCCTTTGAGCTCGTTGCCTTCACTCCTGACCTGTGCAGGGATTGGTACCCAGCCTTGTTCTGTACTTTTTTTAGTAACATCTCTCCCTCATGGGTTGCCTTGGGGCACTTTATGGCTTTACAGCATCGCTTAACTGAGAATGAAATGATAAGATACCCAGGCCATGGGGTGGGTGACTCAAGGCTACCCTGCACTGAAGGCATATGTGATTGAGTGGGTGCACTCTGGACCCTAATAGCTTTGGTTTTACTTTGCCTGTGGAACCACAGGATAGTTTAGGTTGGGGAGCATGTTGAGAGGTGGTTTTGGGTCCACCCACCTGCTCAAACCAGAGCCAACTTAAATTTTAAGTCTCAGCAAGGAGGGGGTTCCCCACCTCTCCAGACCCTTGTTCTGGTGCTTAACTACCCTTTTGAAATGCAGCTCTGGCTTGTTGCCCCTGGTTCTTCTGCCATGCAGCTCTAAGAAGAGCCTGTCTCTGTCTTCTCCATGCCCTCCTACTAAGTTCCTGAAAACAGTGATCACATCCCCCTTAAGCTTCTCTTTGTGCTGGACAAGCCCAGGTCTTGCAGTGTCTCCTTGTATGTTTGGTGCTCAGGCCCCAGCTCTCTTAGTAGCCTCCCCTGAACTGGCTCTGGGTGGTCAATGTCTGTCTTGTGCTGGGAGCCCCAGACTGGACACAGTACTCAAGATGCAGCTCCACAAGTGGAGTGATCCCTCCCCTTGACTGTGCTTTTGGTAACAGCCCAGTGCTTGACTTCAGTCACTGCAAGGCCCTGCTGCTGGCTCATGGTCAATTGGCTGCCCACCAAGACCCTCAGGCCCCGTTGTGGCCAGGTGGAAAGCTGCCCCCCAGTCCCTCCTGTGTGTGCACTGTCCCTGCCACCACGGTGTTCAGGTCCTGCCCCAGGGCTTGTCAGGCATTCTCCCTGATTCACCCCTGTTGTCAACTTGCTCTGGGCTGCTGAGAGCTCACCCAGGTCACCAGTGGTGATATTCCCTTGGCAAATCCTTGCTGGCTGTTCCCCCTGACCAATATGTTCCTGGACGTGGATCCCAGGAGGATGTAGCTCATGCTTTTCTGGTGATCAAGGTGAGCCTAATTAGCCTGTAGCTTCCCTCATCATTGAAGGTGGATGTCTCCCCAGGCAGTGTGACCTCTCCCTGCTCATGCTGCCCTTTTAAAGATGATAAAGTGGCCTCAAGCTGATACTGGCCACAACCTTGAAGCCAAACAGTAATCCTAATCTGTGTAGTACTGATGGCTGCAGTGGATAAGCTTCTTTGAAGGTATCCTTCATTTCCTGGTTTAAGGTACAATAAGAGTATAATCCAGCTGGTTACAAGTAGGAGAAAAGGAGAGGGTTTTTTTTTTCCTCCCTTCATCTCAGAAGCTGGATTTCATTAGTGAAGGTCATGGTGAAGAGCCTCTGGGATGTGTGGTGGAGGCAGAGTCATTGTGGGTCACCAGCCAAAGTCTGGATTGCAAGCTCCTGGCAGTACCAGTGCCTGGGGATAGTTCAGTATTGTCTGTTGGGGCCAGTCATGAGGAAGGCCACTTCTGTCCCTGCAGACCTTGCAGAGAGTCCAGTCTGGTCAAGCAGAGGGCGGTGTGGAGGCTGTGTGCCTCTGCAGGGAACGAGGTGCCTGAGCACTCCATACTTTGTGCAGCCAAGGGCAGCGTGACATACACAAGTGTCTGGAGATGTAGGTGGGCGCTGTAGATTGCTGAGAACAAATCAGGCTCCTGGTGCCTTGGCCAAGGACACTGTGGCTTTCCCATGCCCCTGGGTCAGGAGCAGGACAGTATTTGTTGGGTTTTTTTCCAAATAGCTCTCAATGTTTGTGTGCAAGAGGTTTCTCAAAGGGAAGCAGCACTTGAGAGGGTGCTGGCCCAACTCCTGGCTTGTTCATTCCTTCCCCAAAGCCAGGACTAAAGCCTCTCAGCAGGTGTGCGTTGCCCCAGGGTGGAGGTCATGCTGTCTCCATGCTATCTCTTGCCCAAGAAAGGTGCCTGTGGATTGAACTCATCACCCCTAACTTTCCAGGAGAGCATTCAGGAGGGGATACCACAGGAGCTCCTCCTTGGCAGAGTGTGTGCCCCTTCTCCTGGAGAGAGTCCAGAGAAGGGCTACAAAGATGATTAAGGGCGTGGAGCATCTCCCCTATGAGGAGAGGCTGAGTAAGTTGGGACTCTTCAGCCTTGAGAAGAGAAGACTAAGGGGGGACCTAATTAATGTCTATAATTATCTGAAGCAGGGATTGCAGGGGGAATTGGCCAGCCCCTTTTCAGTGTCTGTGGGGACAGGACAAGGGGCAATGGGTGCAAATTGGAGCACAGGGAGTTCCACACCAACATGGGGAGGAACTTTTCCCCAGTGAGGGTGAGGGAGCCCTGGGACAGGCTGCCCAGGGGGTGTGGAGTCTCCTTCTCTGGAGAGATTCCAGACCCATCTGGACACCGCCCTGTGCAGTATGAGCTGGGGAGCTGCTTTGGCAGGGGGGTTGGACCCCATGAGCTCTGGAGGTCCCTTCCAACCCCTGTGATTCTATGATTCTATGATTCTGCTCTGTCTGACTGTGCCACCTCCTGGCCTGCAGGTTGTACCAAGCTGTCAAGCTGCTCTTCTCCATCGGGATCTTCTTCACCTACGCCGTGCAGTTCTACGTGCCTGCGGAGATCATCATCCCCCCCCTGGTCGCCCGTGTGTCGGAGCGCTGGGGCTGGCTGCTCAACCTGCTCCTCAGGGTGGCCCTGGTCAGCATCACCTGTGAGTAGAAAACAGCTTCCCCTTGGTAGAAGTGACAAAAGGTTCTAAAAAAAAGACTCGAGGTAGATACGTTAGGGCAGCAGTCATTTATCATCACTGGCTGGGTGGGTGGAGGGAGAGCAGTGGATGGCATCTACCTTGACTGCAGCAAGGCTTTGATCCTGTCTCCCATGACATCCTGATAGAAAAGCTGAGAGAGTATGGGATGGATGAGTGGACAGTGAGGTGGGTTGAGAACTGGCTGTGAGACCGAGCTCAGAGGGTGTGATCAGTGGAGCAGAGTCAGACTGGAGGCCTGTGACCAGCGGTGTTCCCAGGGCTCAGTGCTGGGTCCAGTCCTGTTCAATATCTTCATTGACACCTTGATGAGGGAACAGCACCCACCCTCAGCAAGTGCTGATGATCCAGAGCTGGGAGGGGTGGCTGACAGGCAGGACACTGCGCTGCCTTCCAGAGAGCTGGCCAGGCTGGAGAGCTGGGCAGGGAGAGACCAGATGAGATTCAACAAAAGCAAGTGTAAAGTCTTGCACCTGGGGAGGAACAACTGCTGGGATCAGGACAGGCTGGGGGTGAGCTGCTGGAGAAGAGCTCTGTGGAGAAGGACCTGGGGGTCCTGGCAGATGACAGGGTGGCCATGAGCCAGCAGTGTGCCCTGGGGGCTGAGAGAGACAATGGGATCCTGGGGTGCATCAGGAGGAGTGTGGCCAGCAGGTCACAGGAGGGGATCCTCCCCCTCTGCTCTGCCCTGGTCAGGCCCCACCTGGAGTGTTGTGTCCAGTTCTGGGCTCCCTGGTATAAAAAGGACAGGGATCTCCTGGAGAGAGTCCAGAGAAGGGCTGTGAAGATGATGAAGGGCCTGGAACATCTCCCCTGTGAGGAAAGGCTGAGAGAGCTGGGGCTGTTCAGCCTGGAGAAAGAAGACTGAGGGGGGACCTAATCAATGTTTATAAATATCTTAAGTATGGGGTGCAGGGGGAACTGGCCAGCCCCTTTTCAGTGTCTGTGGGGACAGGACAAGGGGCAATGGCTGCAAATTGGAGCACAGGAAGTTCCACACCAACATGGGGAGGAACTTTTCCCCAGTGAGGGTGAGGGAGCCCTGGGACAGGCTGCCCAGGGGGTGTGGAGTCTCCTTCTCTGGAGAGATTCCAGACCCATCTGGACACCGACCTGTGCGGTATGAGCTGGGGAGCTGCTTTGGCAGGGGGGTTGGACCCCAGGAGCTCTGGAGGTCCCTTCCAGCCCCTACAGCTCTGTGATTCTGTGGTTCATGGCTGGATGCTGCTGATGCACCAGAGCTGAGCATCAGGGGCCTGGCCCAGTGTCCCAGCTGGCTTTGGTTGGGGTGTGAGGAGCGTGGTGGTAACTTGAGGGGGATGAAGCTGGCTGAGTGCAGGGTGCTGCTGCGTGCTGGGCTGTAGCTAATGCCATTAACAGGTGGGCAAAGCCCTGTCTCCCCCATGACGAGTTCCTGAAGCATGTTCTGCCTCTGCCCAGGGCTGCAGGAACAGTGCAGGGATGGAGTCCTGCCCCTGGCCACCCAGGTGCTCCAGTTAGGCTTGAAGCTTCCCTATGGGATGGGAGCCTCTCCCAGAGCATGCTGGGCTGTGCCTGGCCAGGGAAGTGAAGGCTCGGAGCGGTGGGATGGCTTTAGGTGCCAGCAGAGGCTGTATCCTGCGTTTTGGGGGTAGGGAGGCAGCAGAGCCGTTGGTGGAAGGATGCTGCTTCCTTTGTACCTCCTCCCCTTACCCTTCCATGAGAGATCCTGTGGCTGTTGGTGAGGATAAAAGCAATTGGGGGAGGGGCCGCATGAATATTCATCAGATGACTGTGGGGTGAAGAACAAGCTCCTGTTGTGGCTTTGTCTTCCAAAGACAGGATGCAATTTGGTGCATGGGTGTCTTGAAAGTTTAGACTTCAAACCCAGCAGGATTAAACTCCCTTTGAACTGGAGGGAGGAAAGCACTACACATCCTCTGGAGGTTGAGGACTGCAGCTGCGCTTCAGCCCTGCCTGTTTTGGAGGGGGGAGGTGTGTGTATGTGATAGTTTTGTTTACTTTGAGCCCAAAGAACTGTTTGGGGTGGGCTGAGGATGCTGTTGGCAGTTGGCTGCTCTGCTTTCCTTGCAGCAGAGACCAGGTAGAGCTCTGCACAGGGACAAACTTCCCCCACATCAGCTCAGGGAGGACCTTTGCTGCAGTTCCCCGTGGGGAGGGATGGTCCATCTCTAGGCTTATCCAGATCACAGCAGGGCTGGAGTGGTGGCAGTGTGCAGGAGCATCCCCTGTTTGTGTCTTTGCCCACTGGAGCCTTCCAAGCCTTCCACTCCTGCTGGTGATCTTTGGCTCAGGGTGGCTCCAACAGCCCTTCCTGCACGTCACTGATTGCCAGAGAGTGAAGAGACTCCTCCAGTAAGGAGCTCTGAGCCATCCCTTCTCCCCCAAGGCTGTAGCTCCCATGGTTCTAGGTGTCTCCTACTTTTAAGCAGAGCTATCAAAGCAAGAGACCAATTGATTTCTCTTGGTCACTTTGAAGTCTGCTCTGCTTGAAGAGGATGCTCTCCTCTCATACAGAGCTCTGGTTGCCTTTTCTTCAGGCTTTGTTGGACCAAAAAGCAGCAGTGATGCTCTCCAGCTGCAGTGGCTGTGGATGGGGAGCTTGCTCAGTGCACCAGTGTGCTGAGGGCACTGCTCTTGGTTGCAAAATGGAACCTTGATGATCCTTTATTTCAAAAAGCTGAGAGAGCTGGGGCTGTTCAGCCTGGAGAGAAGCAGCCTGAGAGGGGATCTGATCAATGGGGATCAATATCTGAAGGGTGGGACACAGGGGGACATGGGCAGCCTCTTCTCAGGGTCTGTGGGGACAGGACAAGGGGCGATGGCCTCAAGTTGGAGCACAGGGAGTTCTACACCAGTATGTGGAGGAACTTCTTCCCAGTGAGGGTGAGGGAGCCCTGGGACAGGCTGCCCAGGGGGTGTGGAGTCTCCATCTCTGGAGATGTCTGGACGCCGACCTGTGTGACCTGTCCTAGGGACCCTGCTTTGGCAGGGGCTTGGGCTGGATGATCTCTGGAGGCCCCTTCCAACCCCTACAGCTCTGTGAACCTGTGATTTTAAATCTGCTCCCAAACCCTGACACTGCCATGCCTGAGAGGAGCCCAGAGGGGCTGGGGGCTGGTTGGAAGGAGAAGGCAGCATCCCTCCATCCTCCCCTAGACCAGAGCAGGAAGAGGGGAGCAGGTTTATGCCAGAGTTTGCAGCCTGTATGTGTGAGCTGTTGGAAGTCTCCTGGGGGAGGGGGTTTTCCTTGGCTGCACTTTTTACCTAACAAATGTTCTCCCCCAGGCTGTGCCCCAGGCACTCTGCTGCTGGAGCAGCTCAAAGGCATGCAAACCACACAGATATATTTGGGGGGAGATGGCTTTTCCCCCTTGCTTTTGTGGGGTTTTTGAGGCTTTACAGCTCCCCAGGTGTGGGGAGCAGAGTGCTGGCTCTTGCTGGGGTGTGAGCAGCTGCTCTTCTCCCAAGCAGCATGTGTTTGCTGCAGCACCAACCCTGCTCAGCCCTGGAGCTGTGGGGATGTGCAGGGTGACAGAGCTGGTTGGGTCTGTGCTGGGCTTTGTTTGTGCAGTGGTTTTGCTGCTCGGTGGGGAGGAGTGGCTGGAAAACACGTGGCCACCTCTTCCAAGCTCCTGTGTCAAGGAAAGGGTCAGAGGTAGGATTCATGCAGATGGCATCTCTGCTGTGGGTTTCTGCTTGGTTTGACTCTGGGAAGGGGAGGGATGTGCTGTCCAGGAGCCAGCAGCACTAACATGTCTGCTCCTTCCCCAGGCGTGCTGGCCATCCTCATCCCACGCCTGGACATTGTCATCTCGCTGGTGGGCTCTGTCAGCAGCAGTGCCCTGGCTCTCATCTTCCCCCCGCTGCTGGAGATCGCCACCTACTACACAGAAGGCATACACCCCCTAGTGATCGCCAAGGACATCGCCATCAGCCTCTTCGGCTTCGTGGGCTTCGTGGTGGGGACATACGAGGCGCTGGTGGAGCTGATCGCCCCCGCTGCCACCCCCGTGAACACCACCGGTGTCATGCTGCAGTGACGGTCCCTCTGCCCCCCAGCCCTTCCAGAGGCTGTGCTGGGGGCACCGGGTGCTGCTGGCATCCTGGGGACAGTGGGGTTGGTCTGGGGTGGGCTACCCCCCACTGTGGCCACCCACCTCTGGATGAGGCAAGGTCCCGGGCTGGGCTCTGGCTGGGGAGGTGGGATCCAGCCCAGGGGTGGGGCAGTGCCTTCTTCCTCCAGAGCTTTTTGGGCAGGTGATACAGCAAAACCACCCCCCTGGGCACCTCTGTAAATAGACACTTGGAGAGGTGAGGGGTCCTGGGGATGTAGACTTTGATTTTTATTATTTTAAATCCTTTCCATATTCCCCCATCCTGTCAGTCAGGGTGGGGAACAGGGACTGCTCTATTTTGTGCCAGTTTGTTTTACCCCCCCATCCCATCCCATCCCATCCCATCCCATCCCATCCCATCCCCTATCAGCACTTTATTTTTACAGGAACAGAGAAACCTCAGCTCAGATTGGAGAGCATGGAGCTGCCTCCTCACCCCAGCCCTGTGGGGATGGTGGCCCCAAGGTGTGGAGCATCCCAGGGCCCACAGCTCTCCTGCTGTGGCATCCCTGGACAAGGGCATTGGTTCCTCTGCCTTAGAGGGGCTGAGGGGGTACTGGGCACAGCATCTCCCTGCCCTGGGAGAGTTTGCTGAACCCTGGCTGATGCTTTCAGTAGGAACACTTTTGTTTTACCCCCATCTAGCACACACCTAACGTGTGGCTTTCAGGAGCATTAGGAATTGAGGCGTGCGGAGAGCAAATGGGCTCTGCCACACTGAGGGGCTGAGCTGGATGCCTTCAGCTGGGACCCTCTCCCTGCATGTGCTGGGGTGTCCCAAGGGTCACCACGTGCCACCCACACGCTGCAAACACACATTGCCTTGTTTACAGTGCCCGAGCTGGCCCCGGCACGCTGCGGCTGCAGCCCATCACTGAATGTCAGATCACACACAAAAACCCTTTTGTTTTAATCTGTTTTATTTTTTTTACCCTTTCTGTCCTTATCCTGCTCCCTC
Source organism: Laterallus jamaicensis coturniculus (assembly GCA_022605575.1). NCBI lineage: Eukaryota > Metazoa > Chordata > Aves > Gruiformes > Rallidae > Laterallus > Laterallus jamaicensis. Next base: position 14,700,111 of record JAKCOX010000016.1, on the reverse strand, counting down.
CCTGATGGCATCCTCTGCCCCAGCCCTGCATCCCCTTGGTAGGAGGCAGCTCTTTGGTGCTTCTCCCTGAGCTCCTGTTGCTTCTTGCGTTGTGGCTGGTGCATGCCTGGCAGGGACTGTCTGTGCTGTGCTGCTGCTCTCCTCTCAGTCAGCTCTGCTTCTTCCCCATAGAGTTCCCTTGACTTTCTGCTGGATTTTTTAATTTAATTTTATTTTAAGAGAGCAATTGCATCCTCCATGGGATGTCTTTTCCTAGCAGTGTGAAAGCCACCCCTCTGCAAGTCCTCTCTCCAAACTCCTCCCTGATAACTCAGCATCTCCCAGCAGCACAGCTCTCCAAAGAGAGCTGTTATCCCTGTATCCCACCACAGCCAGGTCTCCCTGTGGGTGAGCACGGGCTGCTGTGGGAAGGGAGTGCTGGTGGTGTGCTGGTGGGCTGCACTCCCATCTTTGGAGGAGGATGAGTGAGGCTTGGGATTAGTTTTGGTGTCTGACCTGCTTCTGCGAGGAGAAGGCTGGGCAGAGCAGTGTCCCTGCAGCCTGCCTGGGTGTGTGGTGTTTCAGTGGCTCATGCTGTGCCCCCTTGGCTTTGGGAGCCCCATGCTGTGGCCTGGTGTGGGGTGGGTCTGTGCCACCTCACTGCTCTGTTTCAGCCCCTTCCCTGCTTGCTGTGTGTCTTGGGGCTCCTCACCTCATCCCCAACAAGGCTGTGCTGGGGGAGGTTTTGGCACGCTCTGGCATTACTTGGTTATGAGCTGTGGCAGGGGGGTTGGAACTCTCTGATCCTTGGGGTCCCTTCCAACCCAGACCATTCTATGAGCAGGGAAGCTTGAAGGTAAATCCTTCATCTGGAGGAGACTGGGGGGGTAGAGAGCAGAGACTGGAGGTAGAGAGCAGAGACTGGAGGGGTAGAGAGCAGAGACTGGGGGGGTAGAGAGCAGAGACGGGTCTGCAGATGGGAAAAGTGCAATATTCCTGCCCATTGCTGCTCACCCTTGGAGGGCATGCTGTGAGGAGCAGGGGTGTGTTGTGCATGCCCCCAGCTCTCTCAGTTCCCAGTGAGAAGGCCAGCCATGTTTTGGGGGGCAGCTGTTTGCCAGGGCATGTCCCCAGCCTGGCACTGGGCATCGGTGGGTTTGCTGCTGAGGCTCCTAGCATCCAAAGTCACTTTGCAGTCAAGGGTGAAGACCTCACTTCTGAGGAGCTTGGGGTATCACTGTGGCATTAAACTTTTTTTTGTGGTTCTTCACTTTATCAGGGTGAGGGGGGGTTGTTTGGAGATGGGGCCAGGTGTGTGTGTGTGTGGGGGGGGGCACACAGCATGAGGGGCTCAGCTGAGCCAGGACCTGCCAGGGGACCTGATGGATGGATGCAAACTTGACACTCACGTGTTGTAGGCTGCTCTGTAACCATGGAAATTGTGTAAATAGAGGAATGATTAATGTCTGTGTCTCATGCCTATGGATTTTGTCAGCATACAGCGTGTGTAGCTGCCCACTGGAAGAGCTGGTGTCCTGCACATCAATCATGTATCTTTAATCAATAAATGCAATCTATTTTTTATGTGACAAGGCTCTTGGAGGGTTGATGTGGCATTAATGTTCATGGACATGCTGCAGGCTGCTGCTTTGGGGTTGTTTCTTTGTTTTTTTCTCTTCTTTTTCCATTCTTTTTTTCTCTTTTACCTCCAGGTTGGATGGGGCTTTGGGCCAACCTAGTCTAGCAGAGGGTGTCCCTTCCCATGCCACAGAGCTTTGAGGTCCCTTCCACCCCAAACCAGCCTGGGATTCTGTGATACAAGGGTTTGGGATCACTCCATTCCATGGGAGAGCCAGAGACCTGGAGCCCAGCAGGGAGCCAGGCCCAGACCCTGTGCTTTCCCCACCCCCTCCTTCAGCAGGTTTCAACATAAAAACGTTTCACCTCTGCTGCTCTGAACATGAATTTTTCTTCTGAACACAGTTGTGTGAGCAGGTTGTGGGCAGAGCCTGGCTCTCCTCTGCCCCACCAAAGCCTGGCTGCATCCCCCAGGCCCCTGCAGCCTGGTTTATGCCCAAAGTGGGGCTGCAGCTGAAGAAAAGAGGCCAGTGTGTGCTGATGGGATGGCAGCAGCGTGGTGGATGCTGAGCTGCTGCTGATCCACCCGGGAGATCAAAGGAGCAGAAGTCAGCCCACGCTGGGAGACAGCTGGGCGCCACGCCAGCACCAGCATCCTGCTGCTCCACTCACCCTCATGCTGTCATACCCCTGTGGTGTGTCATGAGCAGGGCTGTGTGGGAAATCCCTGCTAAAATAAGGTGATCTCTTGAAACCGTGGCAGAAAAGTCTCTCTAAAGTGTGCAGGCTGGTGGGGGAGTGTGGTTCTGGGAGGAGAGGATGAGGGTGCTGGAATCCCAGGGTGGGAGGAGCAGCTGGCACAGGCAGCTCCTCCTGATTTGGGTCTTTCTGACCATGGAGGATCACTGTGATCCATGGCCATCCTTTCTTCCAAGGGCTGAGTGCTGCAGGGCTGCACAGATCCCAGGAGCTGGCTTTGCTGAGGCTGCTCTTCCCAGGTGGTGGTTGGCAGAGCATCATCTCGTTGCCCTCCCCTGCCCTGAGGCCCCCTGCCGAGGTGATCCCCGGGGAGTGAGACATCAAAAGAGTCTAAAGGGAAACACCGTCGCTGTTATTTGGTTGCTTTTGATGCTGGGAAGAGTAACTTGGCTCTACCCTATGGGGGGAAGAAGCGGTCTGTGTTGCTGGGGGCTGTGGGACTCCTGGAGCAAGGGTGGGAAGATGTTGGGGTGACAGCCCAGCCAGACCCCAAACCAGCAACGTGTCCCTGCTGCTGTACCCCTTGTACCATCCCACTCTGCTCCAAACCCTGGGCTGGAACCAGAGTTCATGAGCAGGACCCAGGGCCAGGGCAGGTGAATCTCGTTTGGTTTCCTTTCACCACGAGAAAATGCTGCTTCCCCCAGCAAGCCTGGGAGGGAGGGGGGTCAATTGACTCTTCATAGTGTCCCGTCAGCACCCAGGGGGATAAACCTGCTGCGGGGGCTGGGCTGCACTAAGGGTCCTACTAAAAATAGCCCGAGGGAGCTGCAGAGCTCCCAAGGCCAGGAGAGGAAATCCCAGCTGGGGACCTGCCCGGTGCAGCCAGGTGGTCCCTCCCCTGGCTTTAATTTGAGATTGATGCCAGCTGGGGTGGGTGAGGGGGCTGGGCTGGGGGTTGGCTCTGCCTGGCAGTTGAGGCAGGATGGGAGGTTGTTCTGCTGTCCCCTTCTCAGTCTCTGCATAACGGACCCCCCCCGGAGCCAGCAGGTAGGATGCTGTGGTGTCCCTGGGGTGTTTTGGGGAGCAGGGTGAGGTCCTGGCTTGGGATGTGGAGCTGGTGGAGGATTTGCAGTGTAGGTGTTGTGTGGTCGGGCCTGGGGTTTGCAGCAGTGTGCTGTGGGATGTACCGGGGGGGTTTCCTCCTGCTGCCCCAGCCCGAGGCAGCCTGGTTCCTGGCAGAGGTGTGGCTGTACTCTCCCTTCAGAGTGCTTTGGGGTTGTGGGGTAACTGAGACCAGCTGGGACCTTGGGAGGTCTCTTCTCCAACCTTCCCCTGAAGCAACTCTTGGAGTTACAAAGCAAGCTCTCTCTGCTCTCCTGTGTACCCTGAGATCTCTCCTGCGTTTCTCTGCGTGCCTCACTGATACCTGAGCTGGCAGCAAAACCCCATCCAAGCGTGTGAGGGCTTTGAGCTGTGAACTGGGCAGCACGCTGGGAGCTGGGGGTGCTGCAGGAGTGGTGAGTGGCCCTGGTGCTGAGCGGATGGTCAGGCAGGTCTGAGAGCTGGGCTGGCTGCCCCGTCCCACAGAGCCTGTACTGGGTATTTTGGGGACCTCTCTGCTGTTTGCTATTGTTTTCCACCCCTTTGCTCCTGAGCTGATAGATATGGGAAGCTTGTGCCTTCCTGAAGTGAGGCAGGCTGCTGTGAGTCTGCATCCTTCCTTGGACCCTTATGGGATCCTCAAGGGTGTGCTGAACTTGATGTTTTGGAACTTGTCAGAGGGCTCAGGAGGCTGGAGAAAAAAATAAGCTGATTCCCTGGGGTGCCCTTGGCTGGAGCGAAGCAGGGATGCCCTGTTCCAAGGGAATCTTGGAGTCACCAAATAAAATTGTAATAGTAAAAAAAAAAAAAAAATCCAAACTCTTTTAATGCTTTCCAAAAATCAACAACAACAAAAAATTACATCAAACAATGAACCAAAGAAAAACTCTCACAAAGAAATGATACATTTCCAAGCACAAGGACGTACAGGCAAACCCACGCTCGGTGCCCCACCTTGGGCAGGACATGGCCAGGCTTTCTGGGCTACAGCCCCAGCTGGGTGCCAGCACCATGTGCTGCTGTGTTCAGCCCCAGGGACCTGTCTGTGCTCACATCCTTGGGGCAGGGTTTCCTTTACTGCCTGGCTGGGCAGAGGTCTTGCTTTGCTGCTTGCTGCACTGGTTTGAGTCTGTGGGTGGTTCCTGGTGTGACAGAACTTGTTGCTTGGTTTTTCTACAGAAAATAACAGTTTTAATTTTTTTTTTGTGTCCTTGGACTTCTGTTGGCCAAGTGAGGGACGTGCTGGTGAAGCAGCTGCCTTCCCTCATCCTTCTCCCTGTGTCGGGGAGCAGACATGGAAGAGGGTTTGCACCAGCTGATCCATTCTGCTGGGCAAACTATTGGCTTGATGCAAGCCCTTGGGGCCAGAGCTGGGAGCAGCGAGCCTCTGCTATCCCACCTGGGGTGCTCCCAGGCTGTGCATCCGTAGTCCTCTCTCACCTTCTCCACCACGACTGCTGCCAGGCCTGCAGTGCTTGCCCTCCTCCTCCTCATCATCCCTGTGGCCAGGGAGCCTGGGGTGCGAGGAGGTGGCATGCTGTGGTCCTGCGTGGTGTTGGAAGGCATCCCCTTGGCAAGGAGGCAGGTTAGTCATTGGCATCCCAGGAGAATCCTCCGTGTCCTGGCAGTGGCTGGAGCATTTCCCCTCTGCAGCAGGAGCACCGTGGTGGGCAACAGGGGGAAAGTTCCAGCCAAATTACAGCCTGGCTGCACAGGGGGAGATGCCACAAGCTGGGACACACAGAGGGAAACCTCCCTTCAGTGGCATGTGCCAGCCCCCTGCACACTGTTCTGCATGGAGAAACGCTTCTCTTCTCAAGGACGAGCCCTCCGCTAAAACATCACCTCCTCACAGCTCCCATAGTCACTCTCCACCATGTCAGAGCCCTCGTAGTTGGGGGGTGGAAGGGGCTGGGCTCGGATGCTGGGCTGGTGGCCCACCTCACAGTCTGCATAGGAGGGCTGGGCCACGCTCAGGCGCATGCTCACCCGCTTGTAGCCGGGGTCGGGCTGGTACGGGACGCCCTCGCCCTGCACCAGTTGGGCTGGGTAGTAGCTGATGGCTGTGTATTCGTTCTGGCACTGGGAGGCTCCCACGTCCACAGGGCTGAGTGGCAAGAAGTCCTCCAGGTTCTGGTTGCTGTAGCGGGGTGGGATGGGGGCCCGCTTGTTGCTCTGGTCCAGCGGGAAGGGAAAGCCCCCGTAAAGAGCGACCGGCTCTGTGTCGACTGGCGGAGGGGGTGGCAGAGGGAGAGGAGGGTGGGAGGAGGGTGCAGGGGGGCCTTGAATGATCTCGTAGTGGGAATATTCCTGGACATCTGATGACAGGTACCTTGGGGGCCAGTAGGTTGTTTCTGCTGGGTAGACTGGAATAAAACAGAGTTGTGTTAGCTGCAGTTCAAGATGATGTTTTCCCCCTCTTGCCCTCCCACTAATTCCTCCCGTAGACCCTGAGCCTGCAGGAGACATGGCAAACCAGGGAAGAGGGGAGGCATGAGGTCAGGGGACTTGTGATTGCTGCTTTGTGTATTGAGGGGACCTGAGGGCTCCCCTTGCTGTGCTGGGACAGTGCTCCTGCTGGCACATCCCTGCTCTAGCACCCAAAAGACACACTTCACACCGTGGGGATGCCAGAAGCTTGCGTGGTGAAAGGATGGGGCAGAGCAAGTGATCTGCTAGATCTCTCTCTTTCCCTGTAGTTACTCTTGTGAGTTCTCTTCTAACAGTGTACTCTGAACTCAGTAAGCTTCCCATCCAGAGCCATGCAAACCTGAGGCTGTGATCCCTCTGCCTTGGAGCACTGATTCAAACACCCCCATGTAAGTTCACACTGACTTTTAGGTTCTTAATTTCCCACCCCCTCACCCCCAGCTTCATCATTCTTTTTTATAGGATCTTTTCACCCAGGATGGGGTGGGAACCCAGGCCATGCATTAATGGTTTCCCTGCTGACTGCATACAAGATGGGCAGGTTAAAGCTGAAAACTGGGGTGTACTTGTGAGCAAGGAGGAAAAAGCCAGTAAAGGACCTATAGCAGGGCTTGGGAGGCATTTGCCTGTGGCTTGCTTGGCTTTAACTGATGCTGTTGGTCCTTCAAGTTTGCAGACCTTTGGTCCCGCTTCAGAGGAGCAGAGGGATGTGTAAGAGCTAGAAAAAGCTGTAGCTACTGACCCATCTCCTCCCTGGCCCAAGTGCACTTGATGAAGGACTCGTTGTCGGAGTTGGAAGGGGGTGCAGCAGGGGGCAGGTTGGGTGCCACACTGCACACGATGGTGCCCCGGTGCTTTGGGGCATTGGCTGAGTTGAAGGTGACAAACTCGGGGGTGCCGGTGGGCTTGCGCTGCTCCGGCGTGGCCCGGTCCAGGTTGTTGTGTGCTGCGTCGCTGAGGATGTTGAGCTCGATGGGTGGCACGGCTTGGGTGCCCACACCCACGCTCTTGGAGAACTCACTCTTGGACAGCAGGTCAGGGTCCTCCCGGGCCACAGGCTTGTGTGCTTTGGCCCGGTGCCGGTAGCGCTTGCGGATGAGCACAAAGGCCACAACCAGAATAGCTGCCCCCAGCACACCGGCTACGATCTCAGCAATCTCCTCAGGGCCCACGGCCCACTGTGTGGGCACGATGGCAGGGGTGATGATGGGCTGTGTGCAGTAGTCCCCCTGGTAATCTGATGGGCAGATGCAGTGGATGGAGCCCTGGTTGCTCACGCAGCGCCCGGCGTTTCGGCAGGGGTTGTCTTGGCACTCCTCAGCCAGCTTCTCGCATCTGTGGGGAGGAAAGGGTGGGGACAGCCACTGTCAGCCTGGGGGTGCACTTAAACCCACGTCATCCTAGTCAGGGCTCTGACTTCACAGAGTCATAGGGGTTGGAAGGGACCTCCAGAGCTCATGGGGTCCAACCCCCCTGCCAAAGCAGCTCCCCAGCTCATACTGCACAGATAGGCATCCAGATGGGTCTGGAATCTCTCCAGAGAAGGAGACTCCACCACCTCCCTGGGCAGCCTACTTACACCAGCCAAGGATGCTCCATTCTGATCTGCTCTCCATTCCTTGCTAGGCTTGTGCTACCTGCATCTCCTGGCAGGCATCTCCATGATCCTTGAGTATAAGATGATGCTTCTTAGGACATTGTTTTTACAGGGTGGTCCTATTTTTCAGTCATATGCAACAAATTAAAATGGGAGGGTTTCCTGCCTCAGAGGAGTATTTGGAGTTTCTAGGGCTAGTGCTGCATAGAGAGATGCTCTCATCCTGTTAAAGTCAGGAGCTTGGGGTCAATCTAAGGTGTGTTAACCTCTAATGAAGTCTCATATGTCCTTCAGGCTCTGAGGGGTCTCAGGATGATCTGTGGATATCTGCAGGTTGCAGCAAATGTCTGGGGAACATCTAACCTGAAAAGTGGTGAATGGGCATCCTTGTTGAAGAGCTTTTTTTGGCATTTCCTGGAGCATCTGCAAAACTGAGACTGAATTTCTTATTCTCTGTCCTGCTGCACCCCACACAACCTAAATATTTCCTGAAAACACAGGGACCTTCTAATGTTAATGATCCCCTTATGCTAGGGGGGAAATGGAGTGCTTTGTTGGCTTGCCTGCCTTTTGTTCCTTGTTACTGAACAAGCTCTGTGTGGTATGAGCTCCTCTTGATTTCTCATCAGTGTTTTAGGATGTCTGACCTTGCAGTGGGCATCCACAGGCTCCAGCTGGACCAGAGCATCTCCCCTACAAGGATAGGCTGAAAGAACTGGGGCTGTTTAGCCTTGAGAAAAGAAGGGTAAGAGGGGATCTTATTAATGTTTATCAATATCTCAAGTGTGGGACACAGGGGAAAATGTTCAGGTTCTTCTCAGTGGTCTGTGGGGACAGGACAAGGGGTGATGGACTCAAGTTGGAGCACAGGGAGTTCCACACCAATATGTGGAAGAACTTCTTCATGGTGAGGGTGAGAGAGCTCTGGGACAGGCTGCCCAGGGGGTGTGGAGTCTCCTTCTCTGGAGATATTCAAGACCTGTCTGGATGCCGACCTGTGTGACCTGTCCTAGGGAGCTGCTTTGGCAGAGGGGTTGGACCTGATGATATCTGGAGGTCCCTTCCAGCCCCTACAGCTCTGTGATTCTGTGACTGGCGATTTCAAATATCACACTGCTACCTAATGCACAGCCACATACTTTATTCCAGGAGCTGTGCAAATGATTCCTGCCTTTGTGTTGATTCGAAAGACCTGTGCTCATGCTGGCAGGAGGATGAACTGGGGGCGATGCCGTCTGAGCCTGTGCTGGGCATCTCTCATCAGGCTGGGCTAGAGACAGGGCAGGGGGCATGGGGAGTGTGTGGCTGCAGTGGATAATGCTGAGCAGCAGAGCAGCCTCTGGGCCTGGGTTCATTCTCTAGCTGCAGGTGTGCACAGACATATCTATGGGAAATGTATTCGAGCTGCAGCACTGATGGCGGCAGCTTCAAAGGGGTATGAACTTGGGGTTCGTGGTCACAGGCAAACACTATTACCTTGTGATAGCAGGGTTCTGTAGGTTATCTGACAGGAGAGGGGGAATGGCATCCCACACCTGCTTTTCAGCAGAGCCCGCTACTCCGAGCTGAGCTTTGAATGGGATGAATTGTAGCTGTGACCTGGGAAAGAAATTTCCCTGGGGTGAGCCTGGCAGAGCTGGTCCTGGGCAGGAACAGCACCTTTAGCACCCAAGGTGGGTGTCCCAGCTACTGAAGGAGAGGGCAGCTCATAGCCAGCCTGCCCCAGCCCTAGGGCACCCTCCTACACCCTGCTGCCAGGGTGCCCCCATCACAGCCCAGCCCAGCTCACACCGCAGGGATGAGCAGCATGTGATGAAGGACTCTCCCCTTGCAAGGAGAGGCTTTGGACCTGCACCATGCATAGCATCTGCAGGCATTCACAGCATCTGTGAGGAGAGGAGCTTTGTTTGAAAAATCTCCTTCCTGCCCAGAGGAGATGGGCTCAGAGGGACAATGGGCACCTGATGGCAGAGCTATTATGGTCTGCTTCGCTCTGCCTTCAGACACTTCCTGGCTGCGATGCTCGGGTGCATGCAATTTGCAATCGATCCCAGAGCATCTGGATCTGGTGAGCTCCAGAAATGTGCAATGCCTGTTGGTAGAGTTTGTGTTTTCAGCCCACTGTGGGAGATGACCCGGCTCAAAGCCTTCCCAGACCATACCTTTCTCCCAGGTACCAGTCAGGGCAGTGGCAGGAGTAGCCGGTGGTAGAAAGGGTGCAGGTTCCCCCGTGCAGGCAGGGCTTGGAGTCGCAGGGACTGTCCCCTAGCTCACAGTGCTCACCAGAAAACAGCCCAGGGCAGATGCAGGTGTAACCTGGAGAGGATGAGAGAGTACCATAGACAGACTGTATTTGAATGGAAGAACTTGTGAGATTAGGAAGGAACAGTACCCGGTGCTGGTGGCACACACAGAGGGCTCAGTCTGGCTACCTACATGTAGACATGTGCTTGCTGCTGGAGGTGCTGTGGGACACCAGTGAAGGGCTGGTGGGTATGTTACAGGACCTGCAGCAGTTGATGGAGGCTGGCTGTCTGCTCTGGGGCAACGCAGTAGCACTGAAGAGCTATTAAGCAACAAGCCAGGCGTGTTCTCTCCTGACACAGACCCTTTTCTGTCAGGGGTGTATTCAAGGCACAGCTTTATTGCACAGAGAAGCTGGGGGACAAATAGAGTTTAAAGGAAGGGGAGCCTGGCTGGCTGATTCAGAGTTTCTGACTCTGAGTGCAGTACCCTGTAACCTGTTGTTTTCTGCAGTCTTTGCTCCTGCAAGTTCTCATGGTATGACATGCCTGTCTCGACACGTTTAGTTTCTCTTGCCTACAGGTGTCTGGTCACAGCCAGAGAGAAACCTGGCATACCTGGGGACTCAGAGGGGGCTGCTGCTGCTCGTGTTTTTGGCTGCTCTTTAATATAGCCCTAAGCATGGGAATGTCCCTGGCTGTGCTGAGCTCCTGCTGGTCCCTTGGCTGGGTGGTACCATATGGGAAGCTTGGAGTTTCCTCCTTGGAGCAGGCTTGAAAAGCCTTTGCTATTCATGCACAAGCTAAACATCCCTGCTTCAGAATGAACAGACGCAGGCCTGTTTCCACACGCGCGTCAGTAGTTGTCCAACAAGGATGTGCTGACACTCGTGCAGCAGGTGCTGGACACTGCCTGTAGGCCTACTTGTGCCCAAACACATGTGTTCCTGGATGTGGGGGTTCACATGTGTCTGCACCTGTGGTCCCCAGCACTGTGGTTGATGTGGTGGCTGGTCTGGCTTTGACTCTCTCCACACAGATGTGTTCTCACACACCACGTGGCCTACCCAGGCTCGCCTGCACAGACCTGCCTTTGCCTGCGCACGTAATCCCACGCCTGGTATCCCTGGGCAGAGCTTTGCTTATGCTTGTGCTGCATGCCCATGGTCTCCAGAACCCAGCCTGCAGTGCTCAGGGAAGCCAAACACCCAGGATAACCTCACAGACTGCACACCCCTGGAGCGATCCCTGACCACAGCAGAGTTCGGTGTCTCTGTACAGGACCGTGTCCCACCGGCTTTGTCCTGGGCAGTTGGGCCATTTGCAGGGGAAGCTGATCACCTTGGAAGGAAAATATGGGAACGGCACTGGATAATTATTAATGAGGGAGTGACTATTTATTTCCCTTCCTTGTATCCTCATTGCAAAGCAAGGGGGTGCTGCTTTTGCTTTGGCTAGAGATGAGTTTTCACTTCTTGGGTCTCAAGCCCCTTCCAGACCAGCCAGAGGGATTTCTGTGTGGAGGGTCTCGAGGGTAAGGCTGAGGCATGAGTACCAGCCAGGAGGCTGTTCAGTACAAACGCACCTTGTATCAAACAAGTTCACCTGAACCAGGCAGCTGCTGAGTCGACAGGGCTGGGAATCTTGTTCCCAGAGGCTGCAGGCAGGGCAGGAGGAGGGGTGCTCCTTCCTCTGTCCTTGCTCTCTGGGCAGGGTGTGGGGTTTGGCAGCAGCCCCGGAGTGCACAGGCCTCTGGGATGAACTCCTGCCCCTTGTGTCAGCCAGGAAGGCACCCCCCTGCCCCAAGGAAGGGCCAATGCGTAGGTGCAATCTGTCTCGGTAGATGGGGTGTTGTGGGGAGCAGCCCCACCATGCTGGAAGCTGGGGTGTGTGTAGGGCAGTGACACAATGGTGGGTGTTGTGGGAGTGGTTCTGTCCCCCGAGACGACCACAAGCTAGCCCTGTTCCTGTGATGCAGCTCACTGCAGGGAGACCCTGTGACAGGAGGAATGGGGCACTGGTGAGGCTGCCTCGGGCAAAGCCTGGTACCAAACCTCTGTTGAGCACACGCACCCCATGTTAGCCTGAGCCTCTTGCATTTGAGTTTACGGTTTTCCCATATCCCTTCCCATAGCCCCAGGGAGTCATTGACTGCAGTGGGAATAAACTAAAATCTTGGCTTGTTTCTGCCCAGATACCATCGCTGTGTGATCTCATCTTGCCTGGTTCTAGCCTTGCTAATGGCTCCTTAAGCAAAGAGCATGCAGAGGGGTGGGTGGAATTTCTATTTGCATTTGAGATTTTTGGCTAACCTGTGCTCTCCTACATCATGCACGCTCCCCAGAAACACCCTCCCATCCTTCTGGCTGTGGTCTGCTGGTGAGAGCCAGGACAATGATCTCACCCCACCCCCCCCAGCTGCTGCTGCTGCACTAAGTTGTCACTTGAGGTTGCTTGGGACAGGGGATTTCTGCTTCTCCTCTGGTGCAGCCCCTCACAAAGGGACGAATGAGGAGGTTGCACCTTTCCCTCCCCTTACTGTGTGGGATATTCACATACCTCCTCCGTGAGTCTCGGAGCACATCCCGCTGTTGAGGCATGGGTTGCTGCTGCAGGCACCGGTGGGGGAGCAACACTGCTTTATCCCCACCTCCTCCAGGACTTCCTTCGATTGCCCTTTCCCAGGTAGGAGAACCACTTCTCTGCCATTGATGGCAACCACATCCAGGCAGCCTCTGAACCCCCGTGTGACTCTCTGGGGTTGGAGCAACTGCCGGAGGCCCCCAAAAAGCAGGTCTCGTCTGCCCTGGGAGATGCTACAGGTCGCTGGCAGCTGGAGAGAGGCATTTCCCAGGCCATCGATGAGTAAGCGGACAGAGGAGTTCTTCACCTCCAGGAAGACCGAGTGCCACTCTCCATCGCTCACGAAGCGCGGGGAGGAGAGGTTCCCAGCGTAGCTCCCCCAGCAGCTGTACCCGAGTTGAGGGACTCCATTAACCATCTGCAAAACATGTCCCAGGAGGTGATACAGACAGCTGCTTGCCAGGGAGGCTTTCAACATTTCTACTGCTGCTCGTTCCCTTCTCCTCTCCCTGCCTAAACACTCAGAGTCAAGATAAATCCCAACTTTCAGGCAAGTTCAGCCTTCCACCCCTGTTAGGCTTTTCATGGACCAATTAGAGCTGTTTGACTGACTGCAAGCTCTTTTATTTTGCAAAACACTATCATCTCTCCTCCAACTTCTTCTGTGGTCCCTCCCTGCCTGCCACCTTTCACCAGTGTTCAGGGAGAGAAGTCATCTTTCCACAGAACGGGGTGCAGAGCCATGTGACTACTCCTGCAGCTGCTCCCCCCTTCCTGAGCATAACCAGAGCCCTGGTATCCAATCTGTCCATAACTCCATCACCAGTCATAGGTGGACCCTTGTTCTGTGTTGCATGGACTTCATTCCACTCCTCTATTGGTGGTGGTGGGGAGACAAGTTAAGTTATTGAGCTTCTAAAAGCAAACCACACCAGTGTCTTCTGTGTTAAACTGGAACACCAGAAAAGCCTATTTGGGACCCAAATCCATCTTTAAAAGCATATGGAGGAAGGAAAGGTTAGATGTGCTGTTTCTGGGTGAAGTTGGGGGTAAACCCCTCTTTCACCTCTTCTCCCAGTGCTTTGTTGATAAAACCTCTCTCTCAGCCAAGAGCCTATGGAAGAGGAAACAATAGATGGAACAGGAAACCTGCAGAGCTTGCTATAACATCAGGCAATTCATCCCAGGGAAGAGATCTCCATGAGGGACATGGGAGACAGTGAGGAGTGGTGATGCTTGGAAGAGGAGCAATTATGAGTGATATACTGAGCTTTAGAGGAACATATATATGATGTGAGGGGCTACTCTTCAGGGGCCAAAAGCAGAGCAGGACAACAGTTAACTCTTAGGGAATAAATCCCAGTGGGAGGAGAGAGCAACTGCTGAAGGGAGGAAGGACAAGATGCAGCTGGCATACACAGAAGGGCCTCAGGGCAGTGTGTGTGTAAATCCCTTTGCACAATTGGCAGGCACACCAGAGAACTTTGTCACTTTGTCTGGAGGAACATGATTTCACTTCAGATGGGTCTGTAGATTGGGCTTATTGATTTCTGGGGCTGGGAGACAGCTGAGAACTCAGTTCCCTGGAGCAAGAGCTGACAGACTGCCAAGTCTTTCCCAGTTTGCCATCCTCCTGCTGCACCCTATTTCTGAACATCAGGAAAGCTTGGTAATTGGAAGGGTGATGATATGCTTGTTCTTGGGAGAGCTCATCCTTTTCACCAGATCTATAAACTAATCAGTTCCAAAGCTTTGGTTCATACCCAGAGTATTGCAGCCCACAAAGCCTTAAATCTTTGGGTTTTTTTCAGGCCAGATGGTCTAGAAAAGGTTCCATCCCTGAGATACTGTTAATAAAGTGGGCCACAGATGAAATGATTCACAGGCAACTTTATGGTGGAGGCTTTATGAATGTTTCCTGGTGAAAAGCTTTGGAACCATTTGGGTGCAGGAGATCATGGGCACATTGAGCTCCATCAATAATGAGTCTTTTCTCCCTTGACTCTGTGTTAGGCCTGGCTTAGTAAAGCTTCCTGCCTTTCTCATCCTTTCTGAGCACCACCAGGAGTGCTGGACTTCTGCTGAACTGCTTAGTGACTCCTTCCCAGAGACAGGGCAGAAAGCCAGAGACCCTTCTTGAGAAGTTTTTCTCCTCAGCCCTTTCCGAGGCACCTCACAGTCACTCTGAGGTGGGTACAGGATGTCTGGATGATATTTCTCTGCTCTTGCTCTTAAGGAGCAGTGGCTGTGGCAGTAGGAGCTTGCAATATGTGCTTTGGGCAGGTCTCTGGGTGTTGGCTGCTGTGCCAACCCCCTGTCTGCATGGGTCTTTTATAACAGCAGGAAGAAAAGTATTTCAAAATAGGAAGATGGGATTCTGAAACCACAAGAAAGGATGAGAGAATTCAGGGACAGGTGAACGCTTCCAGGTAGGCTATATTGGGTAGATCTCAGTGTGATCAGTCTCAGGGACAAATATGTGTAAGCTGGTATGTCACAGAATCACAGAATGTTAGAGGTTCGAAGGGACCTTGACAGATCATCTGGTCCAACCCCCCTGCCAGATCAGGATCACCCAGACTAAACCACACAGGAACACATCCAGGTGGGTTTGAATGTCTCCAGAGAAGGAGACTCCATGACCTCTCTGGGCAGCCTGTCCCAGGGCTCCATCACCCTCACAGGGAAAAAGTTCCTCCTTACTTTCACATGGAACTTCTCTGCTCCAGCTTGCACCCATTGCCCTTTGTCCTATCACTGCCATCCCTGAGAAGAGCCTGGCTCCCTCCTCTTGACTCTCACCCTTTACATGTTTTATGTCTCCAATTAGTCTGAATCTAGATGATGAGGAATGTACAAAGCCCCTCAGTTATCTGCTGCTTCCCTGCTGTTACCCAAGTGGAAAAGGGATGTGATCTTTGAATGCTGGGTAGATTCAGTGTGCAGCCAGAGGCAGGAGAGTGACCAGACTAAACTGTTCCTGGCTCTGCTGGTCTCTTAAACAGTGAAACCACCTGAAGAAAGTGGTTGAGAAGACATGTGTGTGTAGGATACAGTATTTAAGGCTCCTGTATAATTTGTTCTGTCTGCAAAGGACCTTTAATTTGAGGTCTGTTTGAGCAGATGTATGACCTGACTGGCATTCACTCCGATACAGACAAAGGCTGGTGATATCATTCCTAATGTCTGAGCTCCTCTGTGCCCTGCTCATCTATACCCATTTATCCCAACTCTCTAGCCCACTGCAGCTGCCTCTTCTGTGTTGGACTGAGCCATGTCGTGGTCTGACACCACTCCTGAGGGCAAGTTTGACTTTTGCTGCAGTGGAAGCAGGCTGGTCTGCGTTGAATTCCCCCTGGTAAATTCTCTGCCCTGAGAAGTGTGACATAAATGAGGGAGAAGCAAGTTGTAAGGAAAGAAGATGATGTAGGTTTATGATACAGGTGTGTGCTGCCTTCACACCAGACACTAGTAAAAAAGATTCACTACTTGTGGTTGCAGCAGTTGTCAGAGTGTGCTTGGCTCTGCCCTGGTCCCCCTGAGCCTTAGTTTAGCAAGATGAATTACTAAAGGTACATACTATTGCATCTTCTTTCTGTGATGCCTTTCCCCAAAGAGCTGGGGGTGTTTCACAGCAGGAAGAACCCCCTATGTGTTGCAGTACGTACCTCCAGCGTGGCGTGGTCAGTCCCGTTAGCGTAGAACACCACCCCGTGCAGCTGGTGGGTCTTCAGCCGAAAGTGCATGTGCCAGGAGCCGGTCTGTGAGTGCTGGTACCAAATGTAGCTGTGGCCACCAAACCTCACTGCAGTTCCTGGAAAGAGAATGAGGGAAAGGTCTCATCTTTGCCACACTTTCAGACTATGGACAGCATCAAGCCTTGCCTCCTCTCCTAGCCTGACACCATAGCTGTCCAGGAACATGTACATAGCAACCCATGTCCTGCTGTACTGCATCACCACAGCTGCCATTTGGTGCTCCCAGTAATTCTTCTATTCAATCCTGCATAGGCAGCCTGGCTGTTTCTGTCCTGTAGCACCTGCAAGGTGTGGTCCATAGCACCCTTGAATTTCTTCATCCATAAGAAGCCTTTATATTATTCTATGGTATCCCCCCATGATTCCTGCCTAAGTGATGCTAACCCCTATCCCCTCTCTCTCCATTTGTTGAGGTGTTCTAGAGTCACTATCGCAGATATATGTTATTTAGCTTTCTTCAAACGTATCAGTTTGTGCTTTGCTGAGTTTAGGATCAACATAGAAGCTCAGAGATCGAATTTCTGATCACTGAGCTGCAATACCTGTGAGATATGAGTGACATTTCCCAATGAGAGAGCTAGATGTTGCTGCTACTAATGCTTCAGGAGACTCATTAAAGTAAAAACAAGCCCCAACAAACCAACCCACAACCTATATGAAACTTTCAAGCTCTAAGAGTCTGGATTTGGCTTTGAAATTGCAGGCAGAGTTCTTGGTTGTTGGGCAACCTAATTCCATGGAAAGTCCAGGTGCTTCACAGCATACTGAAGAAAAGCATGATATGCCCAGGTTTATAGGGTGGGACACTAGCAGGAAGGATTGCTCACCATTGCAGGAACAGATTTGCTCCAGGCTGTGCCGTGGGGTGAGGACGCTGAGTCGGGCAGTGCTGTAAGTAGACATCATGCCTGGGTCCAGCTGAATAGTTTCCTTGCAGACCCGGTGGGCACAGTCTGACCCATGGCACGGCACGTGAATTGCTTTCTTCATCCGGAGACCGACAAGTTGGTCCATCTCCCCAGCTGAAACAGTGATCTTATTTGCCAGCACCCGAGGCTCATACAAGGAGCCATGTGGCTCTCCAACAGCCAAGAGCAGGTCCACACCATCAGAGGTAGCTGCAGGCTGTAAGCTGGCCATGTGGATGTTTTGGCGCTGGGTGACAAGGATGTTTCCCAGAAATCTCTGCAGGTTGCGCCAATGGTCCCCCACAAACTCCTCAGGGGAGAGGTGGCGGAAGTGAAGCACCACTGCCTTGTCCAAGGCCTCCTGTGTGAAGCACCACACGTGGATGTTGACGCTGGTGGTGGCTGTGAACGTGCCATCGCTGACTGTCACGTTGAGGAGATAGTGGCCATGGGGAAGCTTGTTCCCAGCAATGATCTTCCCATCTGCAGCTCCAACAGAGAAAAGCCCCTCCTGGGGCACCTGTGCCACCAAAGTGTATGCCAGCGTGTCATGGGGGTCTCGGTCTGTGGCATGGATCTTGCCCAGAACGCCACCTCGGAAGGCTTCCTCATTGGTGGTGATGAATATTTCCAGGGGGAGAGCTGAGGGGGCATACTGGCTCTGCTCAGTCACTTGGATATTTATAAATGCAGATGAGGACAGGGGAGGGATCCCACTGTCAGAGACCTGTCAAGGAAAACAGAAGGATCTGTTATAGGCACCTGTCGACTGACTATCACCTCACCTGCCTGCTGATAAGGTCTAGAGATGGAGAGTGCCTTGCAGGTAGCAATAGGTGGAAGCACTCAGGCAGCAGGTTGAGAGTGAAGAAAGAATGGGCAAAAATAGCAGCAGTGCTGGCTCTCTGCCTGGAGATGGCCTCAGGGCAATGGCAGCATGCCTTCCAGCACGGGGACTGATTGAGACCTCCTGTTAGCTGTGGGGTTGTGCTCATTTCCTCGTGTGCTCATCAGCAGCTGAGGCACATCTGAGCAGCTCTGACTTCCTGAGGATTAAGCATCTTTAGAGACGTTGCCAATCTTTGTGGTTCCATGTGTAACCGAGTGTACAAAGATACAAAGCAGTTGTGCACACCAACCCCTTTGCTTGCCTTCTGGACTGTTTGAGCCCATGTGTCACCTCTGATAAAGTCTGTCTAGCATGAGTCAAAATAGAAAAATGTGAATAATCAGATTATACTGGAAGCTTCTCCCCAGGCTTAGGCAGTTGTGGTTGAGGTTTATAATATAATAGTACCTAGCTCTTATAACAACTGTTATTACTGAAGGGGTATGTACTTTGCATGTTGTTATCCTGTTCTTTGTAAAGGACTATCCTTATTGATAACATTGAAAGTTAATTCACTCTGCAGCAGTAGAAATCCTCTTTGAAGAGGAGTTTAAACCACTTCAAAAATGACAGACGTACTTAGGGAAGTTTGTAGGACCAGATCCAGGTCTCTCTTTTAACTGGAAGTCACTAGAATGATGTTGGGGAAAAGCATCCGTGTTTCTGATTATCACATTATCTGATTTTAGCAGTGTGGAAGCTGGACCCCAGCTTCTTGTGGGCACACAGTGCAGAGAAGTGAGCTGTGCAGCTGGCTCCAAGATGCACAGTCTGTGTCTGGATTGGGTTTCTCCAAAGGCAGAGATGTTTCCATCCAGCTGTACCATCCTAATCTCGTTGCTACTTAGTCTGGATGGGGAGCTCAGACAGAGGGACAGTAAGGCAGGCTCTACCTGGACTTGTAATAGGTACTGTTCTTTCATTCTTCTGTTCAGGATGGATGATGTCACCAGCAGACCATTTTGGGTGACATCAAAAGCATTGCCATCGTTGCCCTGGATGATGTGGAATGAATAGGGCGGTCCGTTCTCTGGGGAGTCTCTGTCGCTCATGATCAGCTCCAGCACACTCGTACCCACGGGGGCGTTCTCCTGAAACGGGGAAAGATGCTAGTGGAGAAGGGCAAGCAAAGAGAAAAGGTGCAGGGAAACCCATGCTGACCCTGGAGCTGCTCAGTCAGGAACAGGGAAACAAATCCCACACCCCACGTGCATTTCTCTGGTACACACAGACCAAGGCTCTTGCCAGTGGTGATGGAGTCCCAGGGTGGCAAGGGATTTTGTGGCATTACATGAGAGACAGCTGAGTGCAGACAGTTGAGCTGATGCTGTTGCTTCCCCCTTGCTATGTCAGCAAGAGAGCAGGTGAAAGCATGTTTTGTGTTTCTTTCAGAGTACCTAGAGGTGTTGTGAGTCCAAGTGATAACTGGGTTGCGTCCAGCAGACATTACAATGCTTGACCATCTGCTTGGGTCTGCTCTTTACATTGTGGTGTGGACATGGACAATTGCAGGGGAGAAAGGGGCTGCAAGTCAGGCTTAGGAAGTGTGAAAAGTTCTGCACTCTCTGTACTGAAAGGGCAGGAGCTGCCTGAAGCTAGTGGAAGGAGGAAATGGCCAATTGTTGGCAGAATATCTGCCCCTGCAGATGCTACCAGCTTTTTGTGACAATAAACATGAAGCAACAGCATGCTTCATCACTGTCTCACCCCTCTGCTCCAACAACAACCCATGCATGACTACTTTAACACCCTAGACAGAGTGGCAGAGCAAACAGCACCCTGGCTTACCTGCACCACCACGCTGTAGTTGAGCTGGAAGAACCGAGGCGGGTTGTCATTGACATCAGACACGTAGACACGCACAGCAACATCATTGAACTGGGCAGGGTGACCATTGTCTGTGGCTCGAACTGTCAGGGAATAGCTGGGGATCTGCAGGATTTATGGTGCATGATTACTTGGAGACATAGAGGAATGGAGGCTACTTCACATCCATGTGTTACTCTGCTGCCGCTTGTTAAAATGCTGGAGGCCGTGCATTGCACCACAACAATAGCTTTGCTGTTGGCTAAGGCTCTCCATCCATAAATCTCAAATCACATTGCTAAACAAAATTGGCCTCACAACAGTTGATGAGAAGGGAAATAACTTGTCAAGGAGACCAAGCTGGGCAAACATCAGTCAATCATGGTTTGAGCTGCTACTGCTTTATGAAGGAGAGATTGTTCAGACAATCTTTCCATCTCTTCCCCACCCCTGTTTTCTATAATGCTGTGGTGAAGAGAAGCAGAAACCAACCAGTTTGGGACTGACTCTCATCCTGCTTGAACCACCAGTGGAGCAAACTGCAGCCCAGAGCTGGGACCACTGAATGTTGTGTTGCCCTACTCGAAGCCCAGCCTTCCCACAGCAGTACCTGTGAGTCTAGAAAATGAATGAATGAAGGACTTGCCTTCTGCTTTTATGAGTTATGAGTATGCTTTTATGTATTATGAGTAGGTCACTCAGAAAACAGGAGGTAGCTGAATATACTGCTCTCCTTCAGTCTTTTTGGGCACAGCTGTTTTAGCCTTCCTGTTCCCATTGTCTTGCACTTACCTCCTCCCTGTCCAGATGCTTGGCGATGCTGATCTGCCCACTTTTGGGCTGAATGGTGAAGTGTCCCAAGGGGTTCCCACCCACAATTGAATATGTGATCTGATTGTTCATTGCTCCATCCAGATCATCAGCTGACACCTATTAGGAGAAAAGAAAAGCTAGGACCCCTGGCCCAAGAAGGCCTTACCATGGAGAAATGGGAGCAAGACCTGCTTGTCATTTAACAATATTGGTTTGAGCATGCCTCAAATGAAAAACAAGAGAGGTGGTTTTCATAAGTGTTATCCATTATTTCTCTCAAGATAAAAGTCAACAAATCTACAATAATGGCTTTCTCCTTATCTCTTTCCTGACTTTACCACCCCATGAGTGTAACGCTGGCTGGGCGGGAAATTCCACCAAGGGCTCCACCATTCTGTTCAGGAAAGCCTCTGCCTTTCCCAGGTCACAAAGGTTTTGGCCTTCCGCAGGAAGGTTAGGGTTAGGGTTTGGGAGGTCCTCAAATCTTGTGAGCCCCCCTTAGGTACCTCTACCTTTCACTCAAAGATGTCATCTAAGGCAAAGTGTTCTCCCTGTCTATGGACTGTTAGGAATTGTGGCAATCATTCTTTTTTTAAGTCATGCTTGAATCTTAGGTGTTGAATGTCACTGAGGTGGCTATGTCCAAGGAAGACTAATGTGCAAAGGAAGAGTAAGTAATCATAGAATCACAGGGGTTGGAAGGGACCTCGAGAGCTCATGGGGTCCAACCCCCCTGCCAAAGCAGCTCCCCAGCTCATACTGCACAGGTCGGTGTCCAGATGGGGCTGGAATCTCTCCAGAGAAGGAGACTCCACACCCCCTGGGCAGCCTGTCCCAGAGCTCCCTCACCCTCACTGGGGAAAAGTTCCTCCCCATGTTGGTGTGGAACTCCCTGTGCTCCAATTTGCAGCCATTGCCCCTTGTCCTGTCCCCACAGACACTGAAAAGGGGCTGGCCAGTTCCCCCTGCACCCCATCCTTAAGATATTTATAGACATTAATAAGGTCCCCCTTCAGTCTTCTTCTCTCCAGGCTGAACAGCCCCAGCTCTCTCAGCCTTTCCTCATAGGATAGATGTTCCAGGCCCTTCATCATCTTCGTAGCCCTTCTCTGGACTCTCTCCAGGAGACCCCTGTCCTTTTTATCCCAGGGAGCCCAGAACTGGACACAACACTCCAGGTGGGGCCTGACCAGGGCAGAATAGAGGGGGAGGATCCCCTCCTGTGACCTGATGGCCACACTCCTCCTGATGCCCCCCAGGATCCCATTGTCTCTCTCAGCCCCAGGGCACACTGCTGGCTCATAGCCAACCTATTATCCACCAGGACCCCCAGGTCCATCTCCACAGAGCTCTTCTGCAGCAGCTCACCCCCAGCCTGTCCTGATTGCAGCAGTTATTCCTTCCCAGATGCAAGACCCTACACTTGTGTATCCCAAGTAGGAGAACAGGTAAAACCAGCTTGCCAGCTCATACTCATACCGTGAGGATGACTTCTCCAACTGCAGCATCCTCCCGGATGTCAGCGAAGTAAGGGTCTTGAATGAACTCTGGTGCATGGTCGTTGATGTCAGTTATGTTGATCACCACCATGGTGACATCGCTGAGAGAGGCCGAGCCTTTCCGTGTGCCCTCAATGGATAAGTAATACTCATGGCTTGCTTCAAAGTCCAAACTCCCATTTATGTATAAGGCACCTGCAATGGCAGATGGATAGAAAAGGACAGGAGATACTTGGAATGACTGCCACGTTCTTGAAATTCTGGAGATATGCTGAGATCATTGCCAAACTCCTCCCTGAAAAGGTGCTGCTGACCTAGCTTCAACTGTCTCTGGTTAAATCAGAATATTGGAAGTCGTGGCATTACACAAAATAAAATCAAATTGAACTGATTTTGCCTTAACCTGCCTCATTCTGGTGCCAAGGGCTTGAAGGGATGGAATAAAGACTCTTGTTTGCAATCTGTAAGTGAGGCTTGGGATATAAAGAAAGAAGAGGCTGTTAATCTCAAACACACACTTGAGGAACAGGGACTGAAGACATGAACTGAAAGGAAGGGGGGAAAAAAAAAGGGACAGAATGTGCCTGTGTGCTTCAGTGCTTTCCTTGGTTCAGCTCTGGAATTGGCATAAAATTATTTCCTGGAAATGACAGTGTTCTGTGTCTTTTAAGACATGTAAACTCAGATTGGTGCAGAAAAATTAGCAAGAGCCTTGGGGTCAGAGAAACTGTGGAAGGAACTGTGGATGAAGAGGTTACAACCAAGGGCAGAAGGCCATTGATGATGCAGCCAAAGCTCATTTCAGGGAGTTAGCATTGACCATCCAATAACAGCTCTTATCAGATCACTGTGCAAACAGAGCAGTGCTTTATTTGGCCAGTAAACCTGGCTCAACCTCTGCTCGTGGTTAATAGACTGGTATTATCCACATTTATTGGGTGCTACTGAATAAAGCTATCTGCTACCCTGGGCTAAGGATGGAAATGTGATTTTTAAATGAAACCAACTCCTGTGTTTTGAAGTGGAAAAAATTTCCCCGTTGCATTCTTCATTCCCATGGACCTGTCCCAGGTCCCAAGCTTAACATAAATATTCCCATTCATTTCAGTGAGATTTGGATCACTCTTTAAGTGGCTTGGCTGTCAAAATTTAGAGGGGAAGAGAAGACTGTATTGCCTACCCTTGTGCTGGCTAAAGACAGAGGAGAGCAGAAGTGCAAGCTAAATGGAGAACAACTGGAGAAGCAGCATACAAGGAGAGCCTTTGATGCTGGGTCAATGTGGACCTTGTGCTTGGGCACAAGACTCTCTTACCTGTGTTTGAGTTGAGCTGGAATTTCCCATGGTCGTTGCCATTCACAATTTCATACTTGATCTCTGTGTTTTCTGCATTATCCCTTGTCAGGGCTGACAAGTTGAGGACCTCTGTACCCACAGCCACATCTTCTTTTACCATGGCCACGTATTCAGGGGCCAGGAAAACAGGCAGATACTCACTGAGATCCACGACAGAGACAGTGACAGTGCCAAGGGCAGAGAGGGACTCTGGGGTGCCCCGGTCAGAAGCACAGACTGTCAGCTCAAATGCTGAATGCTGTGAATCCTTCAGAGGCTTTTCCAGGCGGATCACCCCTGTGGTTTCCTCAATTGAAAAGTGTCCGTTGGCAGAGTCAGAGAGAGAATAGACCACCTCAGCGTTGAGACCTGGAAGGATAAGGGACAAGCTGCATTAATTCATAGGTAGGAATGCTGCTGGTTTTATTTCATTTTTAATCCATGAGGATGATGTGTACCTAAATGACCTTAAATTTCCAGGGAAAATGGAGGTTGTATGAACATCAGGTGTGCCCCTTTCCATCTGCAGCCTCAGACATCGAGCCACCTTCACCATCATCCATCAGCATCACCTGTCTGTATTGACCAGGGCTTCCCATTTTTAATTCCCTAGTTTTTAAACATAATTTCCCCTTGATATGTGTTTCCAAGGCAAACAAATGTGGGCATGCCCCTCCATCACTGTAAATTCAGTCTTTGCTGGAGAGGTTTATCGAAAACCTCCTTTCTAAGCAGCCTTGCAGAAGTATTTTTAAGAATCTTTGTGTCTCTAGAAGGACCTCTCCATGCAAAGGATGTACTCCATCCAGAGCTGAAGAACCTTGCTTCCTTATTATGCTCATTCTTGATCTCTATCTTTAGTAAGACTTCTGTGTGGCGTCCAGCAGGGAGCAACACGCAATTCAATATATGAATTTTAGGTGAAGCCATGAAGCCATGAAGCCAGCCATTTTATTAGGTGAAATCCCACAGATTCTATACCTTTCTTGCTGCAAATGTGGCAAGCTAAAAACCTGCTAATTGGTTACACACACTGTTCACACCATATTGATTGGTTAGTAATTATAACGAGCTCTGATAAACCTGTTCTGAACCTCTTGTTATGGTTGGTTCCTGACATGTTCTGTTACTCCCAAATACCTTCCCATAACTGCCTCTTGGTTTAGGGCAGCCTGTACCCCATCAACAAGGCTGCTGTGTTTTGAGAATGGGATTATTAGGATCCTCTCAGCATGAGGAACTTTTCCTGTCTCATGGGAACAGAAGAATATTGTCAGGGCCTATGTCTTGGGAGAAAAGAGCCAGGCTGCTTGCAGGCCTGCTGTCTTCCCCGACTCTTCTGCTCAGTTTGGATCCCAGACAAGCCATGTGTCACAGTTTGTGCTGGGCATCATGGTTACAGTTACTGAGTGCATCCTCAAAGTCTGTCTCTGCATGTTTTTAAAGATACTGCACTTCCTACTGGGTCACAAAACTGCTGATGCCAGCCTGCTAGTCAGAAACACGTCAGTGATGAGATCCAGTCACATCTCCGCCAAGATTCAATCATCTATGCCCATTGCTTCAGCCCTTCCCTGGGTTTCAAAGGTTTCTATTCAGGATGAAAGATGAACTCTGCTAAAAAACTAAATACCATTCTGACTCACCTTCATCAAGGTCCCTGGCAGCAACCACAGCAATGGGTGTCTTTGTTGTAGTGTTGTCAAAAACGGCCACGGCGCAGTGACTAGGGAAGAACCGTGGTGCGTTGTCGTTTGTGTCCTCTACGATCAGTGTTATATCTGCCTGGCAGGAACGGCCTCCACCATCAGTTGCTTTGGCAACGAGATGGTACGTGGGTTTCTGCTCGCGGTCGAGAGGTGCGGATGTGGTCAGTTCCCCTGTTGGAAAGAACACGGGGTGGTCTTGTCTTCTGCAGCCTAGGAGAGCTCAGAGGGATTTAAGCACCCTGCCTTCCTGGATGGACCGTGAGAGACAACAGACTGGGTCTCAACACCCTTTGTAATCCAGCTAACGGTGGTGAGGTGTCCACACCACATTGCTCAGGGCTGTTCTGGCAGGGCTTGACATGGGGAGTCCCGTGGGTCAGGCTGAACCTCATGCGAGGGGTGCTGTCATAGATAGACATGCTCATTGTACTTCTAAACACCTTTGGAAACCCTGCTGCATTAAGCTTTCTGTGATGTACCGAGCCCCAAATGATCTCTAGAATGATCATCCTGTCTGTCTGGGCAAAAATACTGCCCAAGACCTCATAAGACAATTTTTAGAGTTTAGAACTTGGATCTTTGGCTCAAGCCAAGTACTTGCTGATGTCCCCTCCTTGAGATCTGGCTGTTAGCAATAGTGTCTGCCCTTCACTTTAACAATGCTAATGCTAATATTTGTAAAGGAATATTTGTGATTTATAGCAGGAAGATGGAGAGCTCACTCTGTACTGTATTGCAATAAACCTGCCTGTTTGCCATTCCCTCCTAGCTTGGGAGAGCTGGAGTGAAGAGTCCTTTTGTTTGCTCAAGAGGAGATAAGAGCTGAGCCATGCCAGGAGCTGGCATCTCTCAGGAGTGGGTGAGGAAGAAGATAAAAAGCATCCCATTGCCCAGCTCTCACCTGTGTGTGGGCCCAGCCGGAACTCCTCTGCCCCAGGGCCGTGGAGGCTGTAGGTTATCTGGGCGTTGCTGCCAACATCGGGGTCAGTTGCTGTTATTTTCAGAATGAAAAGCCCTGGCAGAGCATCTTCAGACACTCTCCCAGTGTAGAATATCTGGCAAGGACAGAAGGTGTCATTGGCAACTGAGCTGCCTCCAAAATACCTTCACTTTGTATGGGGAGGAATGGTCTGGCAGAAGCTTTGTGGAGAAGGTTAAACCACGTGGTTTATAGGGGAAAACAACGTGCCTCACGTTGCTGGGTACTGGGGTGTGGACTGGGACCAGTGAGCTCATTTCACACGATTCACACAAATTTCTTGTTTGGGAAGCAGCCACCTCTGTTCTTTCTCACCATGGGTAACATCCAGACCAGCGATCAGCTCTTCACAGCAACAAACCTCCCGATGGGAATCTCTCATCTTAGCAGGATATAAAACTTGGGAATTTACATGCCCCTACCCAGGAGGCTTCCTGGCATTGTTTATCTCCAAAAATTACCCTTCATAATGCTTAGGTGCTTACTTACTGCTGGCAAACATGCTTGGAGGCTAGATTTAATGTTCTTGTTTGACATGCAGCTTAATTAAAATTGCTAAGCACAAAGCAACAGGATTGTGTGAGAAGAATTATGACAAGCCAAACCCTATTAACATGCTCTTTCTGTTCTTTCTTCCTTGCTATTGTCTTCTCCTTCCCAGGCACTCCCCTCATGCCCCTGATGTCCCAGGACAGACTTCTTACCTGGCCACACTCAGGGCTGTTGTCATTGATATCCAGAACAAAGATTTCCACTTCAGTGGTAGCCTGAAATTTCCCATCGGAGGCCATAACCTTGAGGAGATATTTCTCTGTATCTTCTCTGTCCAGAGGCTTCTTGGAGGAAATGGTCCATTCTCCTTCAATTAGGTTAACTGTGAACTGTCCTAGTACGTCCCCTTCTAGAAGGGGGCAGGAGACAAGGATAAATGGAAGGGAAAAAGGCATTTACTGAGTGCTGAAAGTAAGAAATGATAAGGGATGGGGATATAGGTTTGTCTAGTGCCAGTCCCATAGGAAGGCTGAAGGACATGTTGTGGTGATGCAGAGAGGACATCAGTGTCCTATCAGGCCAGTGAGGAGCAGTGGGTCTGCCTCGCTGCACAGCTGGGGAGTACCCTGCCTGTTTCTCTTACTCACTGCCTGCGTATTACCCTGGAAGGAGGAAACTACTCCTGATTGCAAAAATGTCTTGGTAATGTTCTGCGATGTGCATATTCATTGCCTCAAAACCACATTTTCTCACCTTCCTAAAGCCTGTCAGTCTGTCTTGGTGCATGTTCCTAAAGGGCTCCCAGAGCTGCAAATACCCTGCAGACATTGGTTGGTTCTTACAGCTGTATTTCCTTTTAGACTATAGATGTATTTAACATATAACTATGCTTTCTGGGGCTGCTTTTTGATTCTGTGGAGTCAAACGGTGAGACTTGGGTAAAGCCAGACTAGGCAGGCTCTCTGCTCCACCAGATTCATGCCACTCCTGCTGATGCTGTACAGATTTTAAATGGGGTGGATCATAGAATCACTTGGGTTGGAAGAGACCTTCAAGATCACCGAGTCCAACCACAGCATAACCCTGCCTAGCCCACCTCTAGACCATGTCCTTAAGCACAATATCTACACACCTTTTAAATACTTCCAGGGATGGTGACTCCACCACCTCCCTGGGCAGCCTGTTCCAATGCCTGACAAACCTTTCAGTACAGAAATTCTTCCTGATATCTAACCTAAATCTCCCCTGGTGCAATCTGAAACCATTTCCTCTCATCCTATTGTTTGCTACCTGAGAGAAGAGACTGGCCCCCACCTCTCCACACCCTCCTTGAAGGTAGTTGGAGAGAGCAATAAGCTCCCAGCCTCCTTTTTTTAAGACTAAAAAGCCTGCCCCTGGAGAACCCCTCTCTCCTGGCAAGGAGCTGGTGTCCTCTGCTGAACCCATGCTGTTGGGCAGGAGGAGGGAGAACTTTAGGAAATGGGAGGCCACTGAGTGAGCTGGATATAGGGCTTGTTTGTGTTGGGCTCTGAAGGGCCTCACACAGCTGGGCAAATGAAATTCACTCTCCTCCTCTTTCCATTCTGTGGTGGATGCAGTTGTGAATCTGTAGTCCTGATGAGACCTGTAGACCTTTTTCTGATGCTGGAAGACTCCAGCCCGTGCTCAGGTGTGTTTGGTATCAGTATGCATACAGACAGCAGGAAGCTAAGCTCCATGTTCACCTCTTCCCTTCTCCCACTGCAGCATCATACTGCAGCTGTGTGCAGATGTTTATGGGCAGAGTTGGACCTGTGTTTAAGTACATGCAGAGAGAACACATGTGTTCCCCACTAACATAAGCGTGCAGTCCCTCAGGTTTAAAGCAGTTGAAAGTTACCATTACCTCTAAGATGGCAGAAATGCCAATACATAAATGGATTTAATCTTTGCTCCCAAAGGCTTGCAAATACCCAGGCATGCCATAAACCAGTTGATAGTACCCGCATTCCTCTCCTGTTTTGGATGGTTACAGTAATAGTTAGCAGGCTGCAGCATGAGCTGGCTAAATGTTTTGACCCTGAAGGGTCCTCATTTGAGTATGAACAAACATTTTAATTTGACATATCTGGTCTGAGAAAGACCCTTTGGGGTCAAAAAGAACCTTAAAATCAAGCCTCTACACGTGTAGATGCACAATAAACATTCCTGTGTAACTTTTAGTTGTTTTGCAGACGTGGCTCATTTTAGTTGGCACAACTGATGTTTCAGGGATGCAGGAGTCACCTTTAGTACCTGTTGTTAGCCAAAAGGCTCACTAAGGTTGGATATGACAGTCTCAAATACCCACCAGGGTGGTCAACTGCAGCCTTGTGAGGTCTAATTATTTAACTCAAGGTGGCTTCATAGGAAACACATCAAACACCAGAAAGTTACATGCATCCTATGTGCATATATATAGTTATTAAAAAATATAGGCAGGCTACTCATTGTTTGATGTGTAAACTGACTACATTGTTTACAGGGGAAAAAAAATGGGTCAAAGGCCTTAAATACAGATCACACTATCTACGTGAGAAAACCTTGCCTTCCCTCTGTACATAATTTTCTCTCCTTCCAATATTACAATTACACTATCTTAATTATTTCTCCATTAAGAAGGTGTAAATAAATATTTCTAAAGTACTGTGTGATTACGTATATGTATATAATATTTATTTCCAAATGAATTGGATGAATAAGTGGTGGGATAGTTATTATAATAATTCCAACTCCTGCAGTTAGTTACTGAAGAGTTTTAGATTTAACTGGAGAATCCAGCTCATGACAGAGCTCAGCAGTCATCTCCCACCTCTGATAGGACTGTCAGGATAACTCTATTTCTGTATTAATCTTGTGTAAGACAAGGTATCAAATCCTCTCTTTGAGGTGAGTCTGCTCTTGCCCATTGGAGATTTAAAGTCAGGAAAAACTCACCAGTTATGTAGCATGTGACCCGCCGGTTCTGCTCAGAGATGTCTGCATCGATGGTGCTCAGTGTGACAACAACCTGCCCTGGCTCTGCATTCTCAATCACTGATCCTTTATAGAAATCCGAGGTGAACTGTGGAGCATTATCGTTTTCATCAGAGACAGTGACCTCCACCAGTGTTTGGGAAGAGAGCTGGACTTTCCTGCCGTGGTCAGTGGCCACCACATAGAACCGGTAAGTTTCCTGAGCTTCACAGTCCAGCTCTTTTAATGTGGTGATCCACCCACTCTCACCATCAATGGTGAAGAGTCCTTGGAGATTGCCAGATTCTGCTTCCAGGCTGTAGGTCACCTGCCCGTCGCTTCCCGTGTCCTGGTCATTTGCTGTCACTTGAATGACTGTGGTTCCTGAAGGCATGTTCTCCATGACAAAAGCTTTGTAGGGATCTGCCTCAAAAACAGGTCTGTTGTCATTGACATCCTGCACTTGGATGTTCACAGAGACCAGGGAGACCAGCTCAGTCTCCTGATGTGAGCAGTGAGCCATAACATCAATCTGGTACCACTTGGTGGTCTCATGATCCACAGCCTTTTTGATTTTCAGAGCCCCTGTTTGTTCATCCAGTGTGAACACCTCATCCTTGTTACTTTCTGTAGTGGTTCCCTTCACCAGGCTGTATATGATGGGATCCTCTGCAAAAGCTTTAACTGACCCGATTTCTGATCCCTCTGGAAGATCCTCAGATGCAGAGAAGGTATAAAGGGGCTCAGAAAATCTTGGCAGTGTCACCTCTCTGGGAACAATCTGAAGATTCACTGGGACAAGAGAGTTCCAATGAGGGGGTCTGCCATCTTCAGCTTTCACCTTGAAGTTAAAGGCTCTGTTTTCTAAACCAACAAGGCTCTCCTTGACCTTAACAACCCCAGTGGCAGCATTGATCTCGACAAGATCTTCTGTTACATCTTCCACAGAGTCAACAGAGTAAATGACATCTGCATTTGCACCTTCATCAGCATCATAAGCCAGCACCTGGATGACAGGAGAGCCTTTGCTTACGTTGGACTGTATGGACAGTGTATATTCAGAGGCTTTGAACTGAGGTGGGTTGTCATTCTCATCTGTGAGGATTATTTTGACAGTGCAGAATGCCACCTTCCCACCACCATCCTTGGCCATGACTTTAATGGCAATGACTCTCTCCGTTGAATTTTCCCTGTCCAGTTTTTGCAGGGTGGCAATATGGCCTTTATTGTCTATGGAGAACTTCTCATGGGCAAGTTTGTTTATGATGGTATAGTCTATGGTACCATATGGACCACCATCTGGGTCAATAGCCAGCAGCTCAATCACTTTGGTACCTACCTCAGCATTTTCTGCCAGCTCTGCCTCGTACACGTTCTGCTCAAAAGAGGGGCTGTATTTGTTGGCATTGGTGGTATTGATATACACAGGCACCGTGCTCTTGAAAACCCCATCTGAAGCAGAAACTCTGAGATTGTAAGATGACTCCAGGTCCTTCTGGCAGCGGTTGAACATGGATATTATTCCAGAAGTGCTGTTGATAGTGAAATGCCTGTTGTCATTGCCTGAGAGGATCACGTATTCCAGTCGGGTGGTGTCTCCGCTATCGGGGTCCAGAGCTTGGACTTTGATCACGATGTGCCCACACGTAGCCATCTCACTTATCTTGGCTTCATACTGAAGCTGGCTGAACTCAGGGGGGTTGTCATTGATGTCTGTCACATCCACAATCACCAGGGCATCGCTGCTAAGCGGAGGTATCCCAAGATCTGCAGCTCTTACTTTCATGCGGAACTGCTGAGTTTCTTCATAATCAAGTGCCTGAGCTGTTGTTATCTGCCCCGTGCTGGCATCTATACTAAAGAACTTGGTAGCATCTGAACCATCATCCAAGATTTGATAGGAGACCACTTTGTTTCTGCCTGAATCCTTATCAGAAGCAGACAGCTGGACAACAGGGGTCTGCGCTGGCAAACTCTCTGATACAGATGCTGTATAGATCATCTGAGAAAATATGGGGGGGTTGTCATTAATGTCCTCTACCTCTACCTCTACTCTGGCTTCAGAAAAGGATCCTAGTGCTGTGTCTGTGGCTCGAACGGTGAACGCGTGTTTTGCCTCTACCTCATAGTCCAGCTGGCCCGTGACAGTAAGGACACCGGTTTTGAAGTCAGTGTTGAACAGCTTCAGGGAGTCTTCTTCCACGATGTTGTAGATGAGGCGCAAGCCCTCAGGGCTGCGTGCCTGTATGTGGAGGATAGATGTGTACAGGGGGATGTTTTCTGGCACCTTCACTCGGTAATACAGATTTTGGAACAGAGGGTTGGATTTGTTCCTCACACTGATCACCACCTCCTCTTCAGCACTGAGGGGAGGCTCACCTTTGTCCTTAGCAATGACTCGGAGGTTGTATTTATTTAAAGCTTTGTGATCAAGAGGCTTCTTAAGTGAGATGTCTCCTAAGTAGGGGTCAATCCAAAAATATTTGTAGTCCTCTGCAAACGAGTAGGTAACGGCTCCGTTATCCCCTATGTCTTTGTCTGTTGCTGACACCTGAAAAAGGACATCACCAGGCTCTGTGCCATCCTGCACCGAGGTGTAATATGGCAGGTTCTCAAACTGTGGAGGATTGTCATTGACATCCTCCACATAAACCCTGACTGTGGCTTGAGACACTCTTGGGGGTTTCCTACTGTCCCTCACTTCCACAGCTATCTCGTGCACGTCTTGTGTTTCACGGTCAAATTTCACACCCTTGGTCTGGAGTACTCCAGATGCCTGGATCATTTTGAATCTTTCCTTTCCATTCAGAAGTGAATAGAAAAGCGGTTCATTTAGCTGGTATCCCTTCACCCCAAGAACAGTGAGAGTCTTCTCATCTGTGGAGTTCTCAATCACAGTTGCTGTATACAAATCTTGATCAAATTTTAAGCCAGTACCTCGTGCTTGAGTTAAATTTAGCTTAACCAGAGCAGTACTCTTATATAAGCCATCACCAGCTCGGACTGTGAGTTCACGATAGCTTCCCAGGCCAGTAGCATTTAGAATGGAGATCAGACCTGTGAGAGGATGAATATAGAAAGCATTATCAAGGTTCCCTTCCACAATGCTGTAGGTCACCTCTGAATCCGCATCTTTTGCCTGCACTGACACAAGCTCCATCCCTGGGTGGGCAGGTAGCAAGACAGAAAGCTGGTAAGCGTCTTTGAGAAAGACTGGAGGGGAATCATTCACATCTTTAACGTGGATGGTCACCTTGGCTGGCTTGGGTGCAAATAAGCTGGGGCTTCCATTGTCATGCACATGTACACTGAAGTGGAAAACTGGGGTGAGCTCATAGTCTATATCAGCACGACTGGTAAGCGTCCCTGTGCTGGGATCTACCGTAAAATACTTCAGTGCCTCTGGTTCCAAAATCTCATAGACCAGCAGACCATTGGAGTCTTGATCAGCATCTGTTGCGTGGGTCACGAGGGGAGCATTGCTTTCATCCAGAACCATGCTTTGCGATGGAGCATTCTCCATGATCCAGCCCACGAAGGAAGGTTTGACGAAGACGGGTGCATTGTCGTTCTCATCTATGACATAGATAAGCACCATCGTGTCCATAAACGCTCCAGCCATGTTGGTGGCACGGACTTTCAGCTGGTAAAAAGATACCTGCTCAAAATCTAAGCTCTTCTGGGTGGAAATAAGGCCTGATTGATAGTTCATGGAGAACACTCCATCTCCATTTCCATATTTTATTTCATAGCTGACTGGTGACAAGCTTGTGGCTGAAACCTGGATCAGAGGAGAGCCAACAGCAGTGGATTCACTGATCTCTGTGATGTATTCAGCCTCTGGAAATTTTGGAGGTGTTCGATCAGAGGGTCTAATGCGAACATGTACTGTAGCAGAATCTTTAAGCTGGGGGAACCCCTGATCTTCTGCCTTTACAATAAGAGTAAACCGCTCCTGCCTGGATGGGTCCAGTTTCTGGGCAACTGTAATGATTCCAGAATATGGGTCAATGCTGAAGAAACCTTGCCCATTACCTGCAAGGAGAAAAATAACAAAGTGAAGAATGCAGACACCCTGTTAATTTTGGTTTTCTGATCCTCTTTTCCATAGATGCTCTTGATTTCAGGCCCAATTAACATCTATTTCTTTCTCTGGGAGACAGCAATCTTCATTTATTTCTAAACAATTTTCATTCTGAGAACAATGAACTCGTTGAGATCTGCAAGCTAACTTTCAAATCAATTAAAATTTAAATTAGAGATAAATACCCTTCTAATTTGAGCATGTTTAGTGGTGGCAGAGCATCTGCTGGAAGCTTTTGCCCCGTGTGCAGAGCACTGTAGCACAGACTGTACTATTTGCTTCAAGCCCTGTCATGCTTATAATTACCAATACTTCTGGAGCAATTAAATTCCTTAGTCCTTGATCTAAATTGCAGTGAGAAAGATGGAGCAAAGGGTGGCTTGTCTCCTGCAAAGTATTTTCCAGCTTAATAGGCCATGTGGTACAGCCATGAATACTTTAAATTCTACCCTTTAAACTGAACTATAAAATATTTGCCCACTGAGCTTGTATGACCCAAACAAACCCATCAACCAGTGCTGAGAGGGGGCTCACCTCTCCCCAAGGATGTATTTCTCAGTAGAACTGGTGGAAGTGATGTGGAATGCTGTGGGAATGGGAGAACTTTTGCCTAACAACTGGACAGGGATCCCCCCACCACCTAGTTGCCATAAATGGGAAGAGCAGATTTGAAGTTGATCTAACTTGTCCAGTCACATTTTTTTCTTACAACTGACAATGAAGTGTCTTCCTCAGGAAGTATGCTTCTTCAATAACATGGAAAATTTCACAATACAGAATTAGCTGCTTGCTCTAGATTTTCTCTGGATAAACACCACCCCCACACCTCCCATTTTAGCAACGTGCAGCTTTTATTGTTCTTTGCAACAGCTGGAGAAAGCTGCTCAACTGTTTGGCCAGCAGCTAGAGTGTGAAATGCAGGCATGTTCACAGCCCAAACTGCCTTGTTGCATGGCTCTCACCTGCCTGAAGGGAATAGTGGATTTCAGCATTGGCTCCTTGGTCCTGATCAAGGGCTCGGACTTGTAGAACCTCTGTGCTCACTGCTGCTGAGTCCAGCACTTCTGCTTCATAATGGATGCTGCTGAACTGTGGAGGGTGAAGGTTGCAGTTCTCCACATGAATGATGACCCGAACAAAATTTCTCTTGATGGGGACCTCCTGGTCCCGTACCTGAATGACAGAGGAAGAGCAGGTATGGTCACATCAGGGAGTATGCAGCCTTTCCTGCACCAGGCTTCCAGTAGGAAGCTCTTCAGGAGCCTTACAGAGTCTGTTTCAGTGGTACCAGCTCCTCAGGTGGGACTGAGCCTGCAAGTTTCAGTGCCAAAGCTCAGCCTTGGACTTGAAACTTGAAATAATTATACACTGTGGCCTTCAATGAAATGAGCAGGTGATGAGCTCAGCACTTGGTTAGAGGAAAGCAGAGTGTTATCTAGATTTCTCCAGGAAGGTTACAGAGTAAAGGTTAAGAACTTGCTTCCCTCTTCCCTGTTGTTCTAGACAAATCCTCCCTCAAAGACTAGAACCAGCTTGAATTTCTCCAGTAACCCATATATCCCCAAGAAGCTGATGGACTCAGCAGGGTCTGGCTAGGACTCACCATCACTGTTAGGATGTGTTGTGGCATGGGCTGGGAGCTGAAGCCTTCTGCTGTTGTGAGCGCCCCGCTGCTTGGATCCAACTGGAAAAGTCTTGTGCTTTTGGGGTCCATGCTGCCATGGATGGTGTAGATGAGTCCCTTGCCTTTGTCTTTGTCTGTTGCACTGACTTGAAGGATTTCCCTCCCCGAGGGGGTATCTTCGGGAATCATCACCTCGTAATGGCTCTCCAGGAACTGGGGACGGTGCTGGTTGATATCAATCACATGGATAAAGGCCTGTGGAGGAGACAGCACAGTGAGGGCAGCAGAGATGTGGGAGCAACCTGCCTTCTGCAGCCACATAAAGTCCCAGCTACCATCTCCTCTTGGGTGGATGGTAGCTGAGCCCTGTAACGGCTCTCCAGCTCCAGAGGCTTTGCCATCCATGGTGACTGGGAGCCCTTTGTCCTTCTCCCCAAGGAACAATCTCTGTGCCTTCCCTTACTGATTGTCACTTTGCTTCCTTCCATCTTTTTAAATCTCTCCAGCCTGGCAAGCTGCTCGGGCTGAGCATGCCTGCACTTGGCACAGGGGGAAGCGCCACGGCCTGCTGTGAGAAATAGCAGTGTCTCAGCTGTGGTGCCAGCTTTGCTGGCTGATGCCTCCTGAGCAGCACTCATTAATTACACACCAGAAAGCTGAGGGAGAGGGGAGATGTTTGGTAAAGGGAGGGAGGGGCAGGCCTGTCCAAGAGCAGCACATGTATGGAGAAGGTATGCAGAAGTAAAGCTGCTGGTCTACACTTTTCAGACAGCTCTTCTCTGCACTTAAAGGCAACCCCCCATGAATGGCCTGCCTGAACCCTGCCACCTAGTTCTCTTTGGTCTCTTACTCTGCTGTCCTGACCCCCCTGCTGATGTGTTGACTGAATCTTAGGAAGTCCCAACCAAGTGTAATGATTTGCTTCCTCTAGCAAACCTGAACATGCCATGGGTGTTTTGCACAAGCAGGTTCTTTTTGACATCTGCTAGCAGGCTTGGGTGCCAAAATAAATGTAGGGATGAGATGTGAGGTGGCAGAGAATGCACACCAGGCAAGGTGGGGCTCTGTTTGTTTATTTGGAACAATACTGGGAGATAGTTGAGATAGCTGTCTGTTAGCATTCTGCTTCACAGGAACGGTAGTGCTCCTCACTCATCACCCCCCGCAAACCTCCCCAGTGAATTGCCCCACAATAAGCATCACTGATGGGTGACTCACATCCTAGGTCTTCCTGTGCAGTGATGGCTGGATTTTTGCCTGCTTCTTATGTGCAGAGAAAACAGTTGGTGAAAGACCAAGGCCTGAATACCCCTCCTGAGGGTAGGTAAAGATGGGAAAGTCTCAGCAGCTATTTTAACTGGGGCTCAGGGGCATGCTTGAGAGCAAAGGGCCTCCTTTTGCCAGCTTTTCATGTGGCAACTCAGAGGACAGAGAGTCTCTGCAGCTGCCCCACTCAGCCCCCTGGACCTCAGTGCTGACACCCCTTGGCATGGTTCCATGGTCTCAAGACTGATCTAACAGCATATGCATTTCCCTCACCTCTTAGCTTGTTGTCCCAGCCATGCTGTAGTTCAGCCTGAGCAACTGAGAGCAAGTTGAACTCTGAGAGTGTGAACTACCACCACAGGTTGGCTGGTGGTGTGGATGTGTCCTTGTGTGCTGGCTGTGATCCATAGGAAGGGCCTGGGCTTTCCTAGGCCATTTACGTTTCCAACAACATAAGATGAGATCTTAGGTTGGTACTTTGTAGAGCCCTGAGTCACTGTGTGATGTAAGATCACAGTGTAAGGAGATTCTTCTGCCTGGCACCTGATCCAGAGCTCAGTGGAGTCGGAAGAAAGATTCCCCTTGGCATGTACTCACTCTAGATGAGGTTTCTACTAAAGAAAAAGGCGTTACCTGGGTTCTGATGGTAGTGGACCCGTCGGTGACTTCTACTGTCAGGTTATAACTTGACTTCTTCCTTGCATCCAGGGGTCTTGCAATGACCATGCTGCCTGTGCTCTTTTCAATGTCAAAATCCATGTCATCATCGCCACCTGGGATAAGGGGGAGATAGGAGGAGGAAATGGAGGCGCAGTTATGGTTAGATTTGTGTCTGCAGCAAGCTGAAGGTGCTGGCAGCCTCTGCAGGGCAAGCAATTCCAGGAACTGCCTGGAGATCCTGAGGATCTCCTGTCCAGATACCACACACAAACCATGCAAGGGGCTCATGCCCAGCATGCTACAGATACGTAGCCTGCCCGGCAACGTACCTTGAATGGGGACATGCAGGCACACACTCTAGCTGCACCTCTGTGGCCACAGCTAGAGTGGGGACAGGTTAGGTTACCCCTGAAACTGGAAACTAGATACAAAGTGTGATAGATGGAGAGAGGAGACCAGGAGGACATGGAAATGCTGGACAAAAAGGTAGTCACAGATGGCAACAAGGGAGTGCAAGAGGCAAGATGAGGAGAACTGGAGAAAATGAGGGGGAGGGGAGAAGGGGAAAGGATGCACATATGCAGTCACATGTGAGCATTCATCTGTTTGCCTAAGGTCTCCAGCTATGCAGCATCATAGGCTTAGCATGGCTCAGGGACCTGCAGGGCTGAACTATGTTCCTGCTGGCTTCCAATTCAAGGTCACACTGTGGGCATATCAGTGATGGGCTTCGTTGCCACAGTTGGGAGCCTGTGAGCTACCTGAAGAAGCCCAATGCTTGAACAGTTGGGGAGGCAGACGGCGCTTCCAGGGTGAGCAGAGCCTGTTGCCTCCAACCCAGATGGCTGCGTAGCACAGAGAACCGCAGGCCTGAGCAGCTCAGCAGCAGAAGGCTGTCCCTCATGCTACTGATGTTCAGCCCTGGCATGGCTGCTCCTTTCTCATGCTTCGCTTGCTGGTGGCCTGTTGGTTCCACTGTGTTGTTCTGAGATAAGGACAGGGAGAAGCAGCTTTCTGTGATTTGTCTCAACTTCTCCCTTCCCAGCTACTGAATACTCTGGGTTCTGCTTTGCCCTCTTAGCAGCTGGGAATATCTTGGCTGGTGGCTAAATTACACATCATGCCTTGTGGCAGGAATGTAGTGGCCACCAGCCATCTGGACCACCACTTTCCTGCTGGGAAGGAGAGAGAAGCAGAGACAAAGAGAGATCCATGGATGCCTTTCCCTGAGGAAAGCAGAAGGGCTCGCTTTGCAGGGTACCAGAGGGAAAGAGGAAGCCCAGAAAAGGGAAGAGAGGAAGAAAGATGCTGCTTTATCAGAGTTTTTGCAGACACCATCAACCCCAGTAATGGAGCCTTTATGAAGTGGGAAAGGCAAGTTTTTGAATGAGGTGCTGAAGGCTCCTGGATCTCTGCATCACCTGCTTGGTTGCCAGCTACTGTGATGCTTTGCTTCCCTAGCAGGGAAAATGAAATCCTGTCCTCTTCCACCAGTATAGAAACCAAGGAAACCCTGAGTAGAACTTGGTGCACTGGAACCTGGTAAAGATGAGGTCAAGGATTCAGGCAAGCTCTTGGCAGGGAAACAATGGGATAACATTTGGAGGAATATACCATTAACTCTGCAAACCCAAGCAGGCACTGCTAATGGCACTGCTAATGCCAGAAAACACTTGCACTGATGTTGTCTGCTCCTTGTAGCGTTGTATCCCTTGTTGCTTAATTGTATTTATACACCATTATCCCTGCCCTAACGTAGTAACAGGAAAAACTCTTCACTGTCCCAATTAAGGCTTTGTCTGACGAGGGCAAGCCCTGCAGGCAGTGTCAGGGAAAGGCCGTGCAAGGCAGATTGGAGCACCACTTCAAAACAACAAATTACATGAGCACAATTGGCCCTCCTGCGTAGTACCAGTTCGGCACACGCGCTGGCTGATGAGTCCCCTGGGGTGACAGCCCACATCCCCTCTGCCCTAGCATCATGTGTCTTAGAGGAGGCCCTAGATCTTCATGTTTCATGTTTAAGTCATCCCTGGGATGTCACGGGTGCCTCACCAGTTAGGTCAGGCCAGCTCCATGAGGAATCCTTCCCTCTTTGCTCCCTGTGGGGACTGTAAGCTCAGCAGAGACAGATGTTGGGTGTCTGCAAGACATAGCCAGACACCTGGATCTTCTCAGGCTGTTTTACCACAACCAACAGTGAAACTGGATTCCCAGGGGGAGCTGGTGTTGGCATGCCCTGCCTTTCACGCGACATCGGAGAACACCTCAAACACTGGCAAGTCCCAGGATGTCATTAAAAAAGCGTGTTAGATAATTGCACTTGGCACCAGAGCTCTTGGACTGGCAGCTTTGCCTGTTACTGTTCGAGCCTTTCAGTGTCTGTGAGAAAGCTTTGCCTGTAGCTCACCTACACCTAAAGCAAACAACCTCATTAACTCGGGCATGCGGGTGCTGAAAGCTGAAGGAGCTGGGGCAAGTGCTCCCAGACACCACTGCCCTGGTTTCATTTCTGTGTCTCACCTGTGATATTAAACCACACTTGGCTGGGGCCCATCTCGATGCCGATCACTCCCACCATGTGGTTTACAGGATCTGTTTCCATCACGGCAAAGTTGAAATGGGGTTCATCAAAAGCCAGTGGCTCCGAGGAAGGGCCGGGCCGCGCCACCCAGCTGATGTGGAGCCGCACATGGGAGGACAGCGGTGGGCTGCCACCATCTGTTGCCTTGACCTGCCAGGAAACGCATATACAGTCAGGGAGAAGGCTGGGTTAGCCCATGGGAGCCCCAATGGAAAGCCACTTCTCCCACCCAACAGGAGTTTTGGGTCCGAGTGTGCCCAAAATCCCACAAAACAAATCTTGACCCAGAGGCACATGCTCAGGCTGCTTCCAAGGTAAAGGTGTGCAACCCAAATTCCCCATGACCATCAAGTAAATCTGCCAGGATCAATCCACAGCAGAGACCTGGGTCACAAGCCTTGTTGCAAGGACCCACATAGCATGGAGGCCCTTTAAATCTGTATCCAAGTGCCATAGCCTGATCAAAGTGCCAAAACCAAAAAAACCCAAGGACTGTTTAGGTTCAGGTCCACATCCATATGAGATTGTGGATCACTCAGTCTCTGAGAGTGGATTGGACAGTTAAATTGAAATTTATCCTCTATTTTTAATAGCTTCTGCATTTCCCATCATTCCCTCCCAGTTTGTCCCCTGTAACCCATGTCTGCCTTGTCCAATCTCCCCTCCCCCTGCTGCATTTTCTCCATCTCTTTACTGCTTTTATATTTTCTGTTTCTGCAGCCTTTCCTTTCTTTCCTTCTCCCATTGGCACTCCCAGTTGCTCTCTCATCTCACCGTGAGTATGTTGTATTCGGAGGCAGGAAAAGCTTTCCTGGAGAACACCATGCCAGTTGTGGGGTTGATGGTGAATATTCCTTCCTCCTCCTCCTCAATGGTGTAGGTGATCTGGCTGTTCTGGCCCTGGTCACGGTCCGAAGCAATCAGCCTATAGACTGGCAGTGGCATCTCTGAGGCCTCTCTCTCGGGGAGCTGCACCATGAAGAGCTTGTGGGGGAAACTGGGAGGATTGTCGTTGGCATCCAGGACTTGTATCACAACTCTGCTGGTGGATTTCAGGGCTGGCTCTCCATTGTCAGAAACAGCCACCTGCCAGCAAGCAAAGGGAGTAGGTGACAGAGCTTGTGGCCCGGGACAGGAGCAGCCAGCGTTCATCATGATGGGCAATGACTAAACTTGGGTCTTCATGTGGATCTGTGTTTGTAGCTCAACATCTTTAGAGACATTGCACCTCTCTGTAGGGTAAAACGTGGGGGCTGTAGCTGGCATTGTTCATGGCTGGTGCAGGCACAGGGAGATGTGTCTGCAGGGCTCCTGCTTGCAGTTGCCCCAGGCAGTGGGTCAGACCCCACTGCTAGGTCAGACTGTTGGTCTATGGGGTCACACAACTGAAAACGTTTGTACTGCAGTGGCTCAGCAAGTTCTCACCCATCCTCACCTTGCTGTGCCCATGCATGTTGTGTTGCAGAAAGAAACATAGTACCCTCAGTCACCTGGGCAGACTGCAGCACATCAAGATCCCTCTAACACAAACACACAGAGCTCAGAGCAGCTGAGGATGGGGGCAGGTAACAGCTACACAGCAATGTCTGATACAACAAGATAAGCAAGGGTGGATTTCCCTGGCTTGTTCTTTCCCCCATAACTTATTATCCATCCTGCTAGAGGACAATTCCAGTCCTCTTCCTGCATTCCCACAGCTTCCAGAACGGCCTTTTGCTCAGTCTTTAGTAAGGAAACGATAAACCCTGCAGTGCTGCTGCAACTGTCTCTTAGGGCAACACACACTGCTTAATTAAGTTTCCCAGAAGTTGGGAGCTGATGGGATGAGATTCTTTCTCTGTGCTCCAACTTGCAAGGAAAGCCCTTTGAGGACTTAATACACTTGTAGGTAAATAAAGCTAATTGCAATCATTACCCACCTC
This sequence comes from Laterallus jamaicensis coturniculus, assembly GCA_022605575.1. Taxonomy (NCBI): domain Eukaryota; kingdom Metazoa; phylum Chordata; class Aves; order Gruiformes; family Rallidae; genus Laterallus; species Laterallus jamaicensis. The sequence goes on along the minus strand of JAKCOX010000016.1, from coordinate 14,658,598 downwards.
TAGGATATGTTCAGCCTTGTATTCTCGATCCAGCTGCCGTGAAGTTGTAGAAATCAGACCTGCCAAGAAAGAAAACTTGAGCTCTGAGACTGGGTGTCCAAGGAAAGCGCGGGCTGATCACATCCCCGTGTGCCCCACGCCAGCCTGCCTGCCTGTCCAGTTTCAGGATCCTTTTGTGATCAGAGGAGAAAGGCAGATACCTCCAGAGGGCAAGTTGTCCACTTCCAGTGTGAATCCCTGTCTCTCCTCTGATTGCAGGGACCATGGAGGAAGCGGGGGGACCCTTACCAGACACCTACCTCAGCGGAGGGTTGTCCAAGCCATGTGGCAAGGCATTTGATGAGGAAAGATGCAGGGCCTCAAACACAAAACTTTTCTTATGCATCTAAGTAAGAAACACTCTGTGTGTGCTGGCAGAAGTTTGGCCTCTCAACGAGCCTTGACTCCTATTTTCCCTGTGTGGAACCTTGCTCTTTGTGATGTACAGTGTTTTGACAAAGGGTTTGTCTCCTGTCTTGGGAAATGCCCTCTGCCACTAGAACAAGCACGTTCAGGTTAAAAGCAAGGTACACAGTTGATAATGATGTTGGCTTCCTGAGAGACAGGGTGAATCCTCTAACTAATGTAGGATTTCAGGGATATCTGAAAAATACACACTAGTTGAAGTGCAGGGAATAGGTTGGAGGCAGGAGGGAGGAATTATGGCTATAATAAACTAATTTAAACAAAATCATCATAATTGCCTCTTTTTGGCCTGTCAATGACTAAGCTGATGTGCAAGTGTGGAAAGGATGGAGCTGAGGCCTTTGTTTCCATGTCTGGTTTGATAATAGTCCTCATCAGGCGCCTTGACCCTTCACCTTTGGGGAAAAGCAGCTCTGGACCATTTTCACAACTGCTTAACAGATGATGGAAATTGTATACATGATGCACAATTTTCTGTCAGTCTCCAGCTTGACACTGTGAGTGTTTTTGCCCATTCCCCCCCATCTCCTGCTCCAAGTGGTCACTGTTACCATGGTGTTTATTCCTTGCGAAGGGAATTCCTGCTTCCTCTCACAAATGAAAGGCAGGGTGAATTTTCCTGACCACCACGAGCAGTGATACAGGTTCATGCCACTCTGGGAAATGCTTTGCAATGGGAGGCAGGATGCACTTGCAGTTCTGTGAGTTCTTGTGCATCCTGAAGGATTTCCAAATCAGTTTTGCATGAACCCATCTCAACTCTCATTTCTGGTCCTAAGCCAGAAAGTTTTAATTAATTTTATTGTTTTCAGTTGTATCATACTACCTTGGTTTATTGCTGCCTGAGCATGATAGGCAGGAGAAAATTTGAAATGTCTGCAGGAAACATTGGGCAGCTGAAGGAGGGAGCACAGAGCAGCTGCTTGGAACAAGCCTATTGTTAATTGTTTCCACTTGTTCTCTGGGATTATTCATATTTGGCATCAGCTGCTGCACTAAACATTTATTTGATGCCTTTACAATCGTAAATTAATGGTCCTTAATGTGTTATGACAAGATGATTTGAAAGACTCTGTTTGCATGTAAGTCGTGGGGTTTTATTTCTTTCTCCCAAATCTTCCTCTTGCCCTCTCAGCCGGTGAAGAGGACTCAGCAGTGGCCTGAGAGCACACTGGCTGAGGAGCTTTTGAATCCCTCCTAGGCTCATGGGGAGCTGTAGGGCTCCAGGAGCAGCAGAACTCTTGATATTCATGGAAATGCTCTCTCAATGGGGGCCTGAAGAAGGAATCGCAGCTGTGATTCACCCAGATCTCCGATGCTCCTGTCTACATTGCCAACAAGCTGGATGGGACAGGGGAGAAAGCCTAAAGCTCCAGGGGATGATTGATAATTTTGGTCTAACAAGCCCATAGGACATGTAGTTAGATATTGACAGTGGAGCCACCCCAATACCTGTGTGCACACTGGGGATATTCCTAGGCTATTGAATTGCAAAATTCAGTTACCACAGACCAATACCTTCTTTGTACTTGGTTACAGCCTGCCAGCAGATGGAAGGTAACCTAAACCACCCTGCAGTGATTATTTGGATTTGCCCAGCCACACCCTCAAATTCTTTCAGGACCTAATGATAAAAATGTAAGAAAATGGGACCATAGCTGAGCTTTCTAGAGCTGGAGAAGAGGGACTGCCCCTCTACTCTGCCCTGGTCAGGCCCCACCTGGAGTATTGTGTCCAGTTCTGGGCTCCCTGGTGTAGAAAGGACAGGGATCTCCTGGAGAGAGTCCAGAGAAGGGCTATGAAGATGATGAAGGGCCTGGAACATCTATCCTATGAGGAAAGGCTGAGAGAGCTGGGGCTGTTTAGCCTGGAGAAAAGAAGACTGAAGGGGGACCGAATTGGTGTTTACAATTATCTTAAGTATAAGGTGCAGGGGGAATTGGCCAGCCCCTTTTCAGTGTCTGTGGGGACAGGACAAGGGGCAATGGCTGCAAATTGGAGCACAGGAAGTTCCACACCAACATGGGGAGGAACTTTTCCCCAGTGAGGGTGAGGGAGCCCTGGGACAGGCTGCCCAGGGGGTGTGGAGTCTCCTTCTCTGGAGAGATTCCAGACCCATCTGGACATCGATCTGTGCAGTATGAGCTGGGGAGCTGCTTTGGCAGGGGGGTTGGACCCCAGGAGCTCTTGAGGTCCCTTCCAACCCCTGTGATTCTGTGATTCTGTGATTTTGTGAAAGCAGGTGAACTGGAACTTAATGGCTATCTTGAGTATCTGCACCAGTGAAGATGCTCAGATCTCCTGTGCAGCAAGAGCTGACTCTACTCTCTGTCACAGCCCTGTACCAGGCCCCAGCTGGGAGGCTTAACAGATGGCATTTTTGGGTTTAGCTTCATACCTGTGAGTCACAAGTCAAAGGGTTGGCTTCTCTTCCTGACCCCAGCCAAACTCCCTCTGTCCCTCACCCTGGGCTCAATCACAGCTCCCAGTTCCCCTCTCTGAAGCCAGTTACCGCTCTGCCTTGAGATCAGAAAACTCTTGTGGTTAACAGTTAATGACTGTAATTCCTGTAGGGAGCCGGGGTGCTGTGTGGCTGCCAAGGTGCACAAACTGCCAGCAGTGTTCACACGGCGGCTGAGCACCCAGAGACAGGGAGACGGGGATCGGACGTGGTGCTTGAGAGGAGCCAGCTGGAATTCATGCATGATTTTATTTGTTGCTACTTGGTTATACACCCTGTGAAGCCAGAGGGCTAAAATGGAAGTGGAAACTCTTATTAAAGGGGAACTGCCATCAACTTTCGTGGCCTAGGGAAACAGTTCCTCGGTTCTTTTTGCTGCCCCCAAAAGGGACCTGTGAAGTTCATGTTCAGCTATTTTTTTTTAATGGGAGTGTTTTGTGTGTGCCAGTTCTCAGTGCAGTCCCCATCTCTTTGGAAAACACCATCCCACAGGACCTGTGATTGAGTGGGTGTCTTTTATTTGCCCTCTTGTATGCAGCCCTGAAGTTTTCTGCTGAGCCCTACAGACACTGAGCAAAACTGTCAAAGGTCTGAAGTGCACATGGCCTATTAGCCAAGCTCTGTGCTCCCCTGAAGTTCCAGAAATGATCCTTTCTGTTCCTTGCATGCAGACAGGCACAAGCTCTGCTCCTGCAGCCTGTCTACACATGGCAATGGGAAAGGATTGCCTGCAATTCTCCCGCTCTCTGCCTGGAGAAGGGAGAGAGGAAAGCTGGTCATGTTGGAACAGGAGCAGCAAAATTAACAGTGCATTGTTGTCAGGGAACAAAAAAATAATAATAACTTCTGCTGGCAAGAGCAGGGCTGGGGTGGAGGTTGCTGGCCCCCTGCCCTTGCTGCGGGGAGGAAAATCTAAGATAGTTAAAATAGCCAGAATTGGGTTTGCTGGCACTGGGGCTTTCAAAAGAGCCTGAGAGGGGGAAAGTTTGTTCTCTTGAAGTCCTCTTTCTGTTTTTCTACTGTTGCTTCCATTTCATCTTCTCTTTTCTTCTCCTACCTCCTCCCCTCTTGTTCTGACCTTGCTTTGCACTACTCTATGCTCAGCTGGAGGTGGTGGTACACTGGCTCAGGGAGCAGCAGTGCAACAATCCCTCACATGTGAAGAGAAGGCTGAGCCTGGATATCCTTCCATGCACAGAAATGCAGGGGACCACAGGCATCCTGGGGAAGCCTGTGGACAGAAGCTCCAGAAAAACAAGCACTAGATAAGAGCTGGAGATGAATAGCCTAAGGATTCTCCCTTACACCAGGATGAATGGCTTCATCCTGACTCTTCTTGCCACAGCCTCCCAATTCCTCCTGGTCCTTTCTGGACTGGAACCCACTTTACATCAGGGACTGTGAGCCCTGTACAAATCAAGCTGAAAACCTTTCCAGTGAAAGAAAGAATACCCCAAACACTCTCTCTCTCTCTCTCCCTCTCCTTTCCTATATGCCTCCCTATGTACCTACCTCCTCTCTGTCTCCCACAAACACTGCTCTGCACCAGCTGCCAGGCTGGGCTGGAGAGATTCCATTGCCAATGGCAGAAATCTTTCATCTCACTGCACAGTTTTACTCCCTCTTCTCATTAGCCTTTCAATTATTTTCCCTCTCTTTTTCTCCACCCTCTTTAGGGAACTGAGAGCTGGAAGAGCTTAGAGCCCTTCTGTGGTAGTTTGGGGATGCTGGAGGAGCCAAGCTCTGCTGAGGGATACTTAGGATGGATGCTCCTGTCTCCTTGCAAAGTCGTAGGAGAAGTCAAGGGGCCTTGCTGGGTATGTCTCCACTGGCCAACCCACCCTTGTGTCAAGATAGTAGAACAAGCTGACTGCAGTATCAGAAACAGGTTACCTGCAATAGTGTGGCACTGTGCCCTGAATAATTATCCAGGGCTATTCTGCAGGGTTATTCTGTGTAGATGTGCCTGTTGTAACAGTAAATCAGGACCTTCATTCCCATTAAAACACAGGATGAGAACAAGCTTCCTCCTCTTCTCCCTCTGCCAAGGGACTCCTACCAGGAGTTCCCTGTCTAGGAGAGACCCGGGGAGCTCGTCATAGACCTCTAGCCCTTTTGTGCTCTGCCTTATTTTGGTGATGATGTGGCTTATTTGCCCTTCTATGACAGCATGGGTCAGGGGATGAGGTCTTCATCACAGTCTTCTCAACATGTAGACGCCTTCTGATCTGGGTGCTCCTGGCACACGCAGATTATCCATGCTCAAATCATGAGAATAATGAGTAATGGGACAGAGATTCAGCTGCATCACTGATAAGCAGCTCTGCCTGATCAAACTCTTTTGCTGTTGTAGGATTTAGGATTGACCATAGAAGGGGTATTGGCAATCTGGATCACACAGATACCTGGCATGAAATGTTTCAGGGTCTTTTTGTGACCATTTTCTCTAGGTAGTGAGAGAAAAGATGCAATTATTGCACTTGAAAAGCAAAGGATGTATCCTAACTAAAAATCCAGAGTAATTATCAGTAGTCTAGTACTATTGTAATGCTCAGATACTTGCAGTGTTTTCTCTCTTCTGTTCAGATATAAATAAGTTGATTTACACTGCCTTTTTGTTTGCATACAACCCTGCACTGATGTGAATGACCAGGAACTGAAAGATGAGAAGTTCATCTTCCAAAATGCTCCACTACCAAGCTGAGACCAAAGATTGTATTTTTTATTCTACTTAATGGAGCAACTAGCATGCCCTTGTCTGCAGAGTGAAAACACCACAGGGTTTCCAATAAGCTGCCTACAGGACTGAAGTTTGGACAAGCTGTGGTATTCTTTCTGGCAGTAGCAGCAGATTAATTCTCTCTGGATGCTGGAATCAGAATGATATAAACTGCTCAGTTTTTGCCAGTGTTTGAGGGTAATTATTTGCTCTTTTGAGTTACATGCAAGTAAAACATTAGATAACTGAATCCTCATCAGGCTTGGAAACAGGTCCTTAAATGACCTCCAAGCTCAGGGTTTGAAGAAGAGACCTCAAGCAACTGCCCAAGAGATAAGATCAGCTCATGGGTTTCTTATGGGACTGACAAACTTATCACTCCTCACATGCAAATCCCCTGACTGCAGAGAGGTGGGTAGGACATGACTCAGACCTGAGGGAGCTGGTTTTTGTCTAAGATGGGAATTAAAGGGTTGGCTTAGAGGTGCCTCCTTAGCGAACGAGCAGTGTGGCTTATTTTACCTTAAAACAGGACAGCCTCAGAGCATGGCTTTGTAGGGCTGCAGCCACACTGGGGTAGAAGTTTTGCCTGCTGCCTGCAGCACAGGGAAGGTTGAGTTTGCCATAGGGTACATGGGTGCAAGGTGGAGCTCAGCAGGTTGAGTGGAGCTTGACTGGTGTCCTGCTAGCCATTTCTGGTCCACATCACACTGAAAAGGCAGGGGGATCTTCTCAAACAGCATCCCTGAGGGCACCTCTCCATGGAAGCTGTCATTTGTGCAAGCTGCCTGTGTGGCTGAGTTGTGCATGGATGTTTGGACTCTGTGGGAAAGCTGGATGCAGAGCAATGCCCTGACCTGCCTAAAAAGCTCCTGACAATGGAGGCAGCTACAGCTGGGGTAGCAGTGGTCACAGCTAGCTGACATCTCCAGGTGTATCTCTGTGGTAGCATGTTGAGGCACCCTATGAATCTGTTGCACCCAGGAGGATTTCAGTGTTTCAGCATAAGGATTTCTTTCTAAGCACTCCCCTCCTAGCCAGCTGTAGAGGACTGCCAGAGAGCCATCACATCAGCAGTAACATGTGAGGGCTGCATTAGCCTTTGCATTGCATCTAGCTCCCTTCTCAGCTGAGAGCAGGCTTCTGTTCCACTGCAGTAGGTGAACTGCTTTTATCATCTGCAGATCAAAGTCATGCAATTAATCCTCTCCCATACTCAAGCTCTGTGCCCTCCCTTCCCTCTTCTCCCAGGAGCTGATGGTGTGAAGGGCTCGGCACAGCTTTCCTTGCCAGACTGGCCCAATGTCAGCTCTGCTGGGATAGTTTGAGGAAGCTGTTTACACAAAACATCAGCGGGTTTTTGATGGCTCTGAAAGATCTGGTAATTAATCCTCAGATGAAAGATACAGTCCAGGAAGATGGCAGAAGAGGCTTACTACACTTACTACATTAACAGTGCTGGAGAATGGGTGGAGCCTTTAAATGCAGAGGGATTCATTTTCATTAATCCTGCCTCGGTCTGTCTCAGGAACAGATAGTCACCTCCAGAAGGGTGTTTCCTGGCTCGGGCTCTGCAACCAGGCAGGTACTTATAAGGGGGACCTGCTTGGTTCTGTTTAGGGGGTTGTAAGGAGCACATTTGTGTCATTCTGAGAGCCTCCTGGGTGCAAATAGCAGCCCTCAGGTTGAGGGTTTCAATCCTTACCCTCCCTGGAGAGTCTGTATGGAGACTGGGACTTGTGCAGGAGGGAGGTGTGACAAAGGCAGCTGTGTGGGCTGTTCCTATTGAATATGTAACAACCTCTGGGCACTTGGAAGCCTCAAAAACAGATGCTGAGTTGGGTCAGTCTTTCTTACCTGTAATAATGTTAATGGTGAAGAGCCCTTGAGGATTTCCAGTTAGGATGTGAAAAGTAAGTTTTCCCTCTGAGCTGGAGTCTGGATCCAAGGCATCAAGCTGAAGGACAGACGTGTTTGGTGGGGAATTCTCTATCACAGAGGCATAGAAGACAGGTCTGGACATCTGAGGTGGGTTGTCATTGGAGTCGGTGACTTCAATATAAATTTCAGTCACAGAAGACAGTGGAATTGTTCCCAAGTCAAGAGCTAGCACTGTCAGCCAGTAGTGAGACATTTCTTCCCGGTCCAGTGGTCCTATGGTCCGGATGGTGCCTAGAAAAATGACAGAAAGAGCTTGTGAGGGATTTAAGGAACTCAGACCACTTTGTCCTTAATGCCAAACCAGTTTGTGCCTCTGGTCTTTGCTGCAGATATAAACTCTGGCACCAGCCTTGTATGTCTGTGAGACTGTGTGGAAGGTGAGGGCTAGCTTGTGCTGAGGGTAATTTGGTACACAGGTGAAAGGGAAAACCTTGGTAAACAAGTGAAAGGGAAGACTTTGGGGAGGCAGGGAGAGAGAGACATTGATTTTCCATTATTTTAAGGTAACAAACCCTGCTTGCTCCTCCACAGATACAGGGATGCACATTGCATATCACTGCTCAAGCAAGAAAGATTTGGATGCATTGAATGTGGTAAAGAGAAACAACATAGAAATGCCCTGTTGGGTCTAAAATCAGGCCAAACACCACGTAGTTTAAGCTTTTACTGTACCCCATAGAACTAAGCTGTCATTACCTGTGTCCTTTTCAATGCTGAAGACAGACAGGCCAGTGCCCTCCCGGAGGAAATATTGAACCTCTCCATCTTTCCCCTTATCGATATCTTTCGCTGTCACCATCATCACTGATGTGCCCTCAGGGCTGTTCTCCTGCACCCAGCCTTTGAAGACAAAGGAGGCAAAGCGTGGTGGGTGCAAGTTCTCGTTGACATCAAGGATGTTCACTTCTAGGTGGCAGAGGGAGGAGCGAGACAAGGGCTTCCCACCGTCACTGACCTGCACGGTTAGATTGTAAGAGTCCTTCTTCTCATAGTCCAGCTCCTTTTCCAACCGGAGTGCCCCGGTCAGCTTATCCACATGAAACATCATCTCCTCATCATTAATGAGGCTGTATCTCACCTCACCTCCAGAGCCAGAGTCTGGGTCAAAAGCCTCCAGAAACAGGAGAATGGTCCCCACGGGCAGGTCCTCTGGGACCTTCACGCTGTTGAGGGCTGGGAGGCACTGCGGGGTGTTGTCATTTGCATCCTCCAGAGTGACAATGAGATCTGATATGGAGAACAGCTGGTAGCCTGTTTTGGGCTGGTCCCTAGCTTCTATTTTCAGCACATAGCAAGGCCACAATTCTCTATCCAGGGGACCTGTAACTGTCACTTCTCCAGTGACACTGTTAATGACAAACTTATCAGTTGGGGTTAGGAGGGAATATTTTACTCTCCCGTTGTCATCTGTATCAGCATCTTCTGCTTTCATTTGAGCTATTGTTGTCCCTATTGCTACATATTCTGGTATTGCCACCCAGTAGGCACCTTGTGGGAATTTAGGAGTGTTATCATTGGTATCCAACACATTCACAGCCAAGAGTTTCCAAGATGATTTTTGTGGTGTGCCAAGGTCGTACACAGTAATGTTAAGAATGTAGAAGCTGGTTCGTTCATGATCTAGAGGAGAAAGGACTTGAAGGAGACCCAGTTCCATGTCAATGGTAAAGCAACTGTCGTCATTTCCATTTGAGATCACGTAGACCAGTTTTCCATTAAAACCGGTATCAGGATCAATAGCTGAAAGGTCAGCAACAGTTGAGTTGATGGGAACAGTCTCTATGATGTCAATAGATCGTGGAAAGCTGTCATCAAACTTTGGAGTGTTATGGTTTATTAGGTGCAAGTTCAGAGATGTTTCAGCATCCTGCCCAATGCCTTGAGACTGAGATTCCATGGAGTGTATGATCGTTTCTGTCAGTTGCTTCAAGGCTCCTGTTTCCTCACACTGCATTTTGATGGGGAGACCTTGTCCGACCACGGTGATGTTCACAGATGTTGGCAAAGCATAGTTCTCTCCATCTGTTGCAGTTATTTTCAAAGAGTAGAAAAGTGGCTGTTCAGAAGGAAGATCTCTCAGGGATATTCTGAGGGATATTACTCCAGAGATGGGGCTCAGTTCAAAGTGCTGTAACTCATTGCCAGACACGATTTCATACTTGATACGCTGCAGCTCATCACTGTCGATTGCAGAGACTGTGGCCACGGGGTTCCCAACAGGGAAGTCACGTGGGATGGTGCCACTGCAGCTTGCCTTTTCAAACACAGGAGCATTGTCATTGACATTGCTCAGCATGAGGGAGACATACACCTCCGTTTCATGGCGGAAAGGTGAGCCCCAGTCTGATGCCCACACTCGCAGATAATACCATCTCTGCATCAACTCGTAGTCCATTGACTTGGAGGTGGAAATGACACCAGAATAGGGGTCAATGACAAAGGGAACTGATTTCTGGTTGGCTATGGTGTAGGTGACAAAGCCATTGTCTCCTACATCTTCATCTGTAGCCCTTACTGTTAAGACACTGGTACCAGGAGGAACATTTTCATCAAAGGCCCCATGGTATGACGTGTGACTGAAGCTCGGAGCGTGATTGTTGCAGTCAGTGATTTCAATGACAACAGTGGTGAATGTGTGACTCCTATTGGTTGTAACTTCAAGCTCAAAACGAGACTGCTCACGGAAGTCCATTGCTCTGGCTGTAGTTATCAGTCCAGTGTGAGGATTGATTTTAAAGCTTGTGCTGTCAGAAGTAGGTCGCAACATGTATTTAAGCTTTGGGAAGGCTGGGGTGAGCTTCACCATAACAACTTGGCTTCCAACTGGGGAAAATTCGCTGATCTGGACCCGATACACTTCTTTTTCAAACTTGGCAGAGACATACTTGGAAGGTGGTATATGGATCACTCTAATAGGAGAGAACAGTGGTGGCTTGCTCTTGTCCTTGGCTTGCAGACTGAGGTTGAAACCAAACGGGTAAAGTAGCCAGTTGATCTCTTTGGTTGACACAATCATGAACTCAGTGCTCCCAAAGTAGGACTTGATGGCTTTGAAATGTCTCCCCGGATCTCCATCCACAATGTCAATCAAATCTATCCCTGCTTCTGAGTCACCACTTTGTACAGACAGAGTTGCATAGAGAAAGTCTTCAGCTGAGTCAGGCGGTGTCACTTTCACTGAGGAGATAGAGGGGGGTTTCCTGGCAGATGACTCCACTTGGATCATGAGATTAGCCAGGTTCCCAAAGCCATTCCCCTCCATGATCTTCCTCATTCTGTCCACAGCCACAACCTGGAGGTGGTGCCTGCCTCGATGGGTGTTGTTCAGCCTACCCATGGTCATAACTGCTCCTGTGGTGGGGTGGACGGTGAATAGGTCTGACTTGGTGTTGAGGGCATAGTAGAACTCAGCGTTTTGTCCAGCATCAGCATCAGTGGCACTGAGTGTGCTGACCACTGTTTTCAGAGGAGTGTCTTCTCTGATGGAGACTTTGTAGGAGGGGGGTGAAAAGAGAGGTTTCAAGTCATTTCTGTCCAGAATATGGATCAAGACTTTGGCCCAGGCTTCATAGGCAAATGTGCTCTCTGTGGCCTTGATTATTAACATGTAACTGTCTTTGACCTCCCGGTTTAAAAGTGCTGTGTTGCTGCTCCTGGTTCTTATCCTCAAGAAGCAGAAATCCCCAATCACATGCTCCTCTGTTTTAAAGAGACCACTGTTGTCTCCAGAGGCTATTCTGTACCTGATGTCCCACTCAGGGTCTGTCTTGTAAATACCCATTTTGACGTAGCTCTCCACGTAGGTCTTGGGGGCTGAGTTCTCATAGATGGTGGCATTGTAGAAGTAGTGAGTGAAGTGCAGGGGGGAGGTGTTGCCCTTCTCACAGCTTGCCTTGTGAACCACACAGTGCATCAGGAACACAGCAAAACTTAGGAATTGCCTCTTGATAGTGACTTCCATGGTGTGGTATCTCCTTGGGTCCTACAGGAGTCAAAGGAAGACATTTTTATTAAGGCCAGTGTGTTAGAAAAAAAAAAAGTCCCCATGGGCACAGCCTCACCTCCCTGTTCTCTCTACCCTGACCTTTGCTAACGGGGGTGTTAGCTCAGGTCTTCTTCCTTCTGTCCCAGAGGGAGACCTGCCCTCCCACATCCACCTGTGGCCCAAATCCATTCATTTTCACTCCTTCAGCTTTTGCTCATGCAGAGGGCAAAACATGAAAAGCCATGAGAAATGCTCCGATCAGGCTGACTTCCCATTCTTCAAGCAATCTCTCCCTTCCTTTATTCTACCTTCTCCCTAGTCAAATGGCATATGTGGACTCTCCACCTCCAATCCAAACCTCACTTCTGTTTTGTTTCTCCATCCTCCCTTCTCCATCTTAACCCCTCTCTCCACACAAGTTCTTGCAAAGCATTTTTAAGAGCCAATATGCAAACTGGGATTTGATGTCTCGCCCATGGCTTTCCTCATTCCCTCCTACAACAACCTGTTCTTCCCCACCACAGATGCCCTGTGACAGCTTTAGCCCAGGTCCTAGTCAAGCTGTATCCCAGTTACCGTGACGTTCTTCCAACTGGCAGGTCCGACCCTCCCTGCCTCCTCTGTGTTGCTTGAAAGAACAGATTTCTAGCAAGACACTTTGACCATGTCACCCTCAGCCATCGAGTCACATCTCTGGTTCCTCTCTTCTCACCACAAAGCCCCAGGGTCATGATTCTTGTGGACGATCTGCCATCCATGACCATCGACTTCCTTCTCGAAGGACTCCTGAATGATGTATCTCAATGATGTATCTGTGCAAACCAGGTGTATCATAGAAGGAACTGGGGAGCACGTATGTGATTAACAAGGATGTAACTTTATTAGTGAGCTTTGTGGAGCTTGTTAAAGGATCAAGGCCTGTTCTTTTCAAAAGCTAGGTGCGTGCTGCTGTGTGTGCATTTAGGGGTTGAAACCAGGGATAAGCTAAATATAGGTGCATATATTTCCCCTAGATATCCCTGGAGATCTTTATCTAGGACTGTTTCTTCCTCTTTTAAATTTAAATTATATATCAAGTACCTGCCAGTCATTTGGCACATTCCTAATTTAAACAGGGAAGACTTGTTTTTCCAGACACTTTTTCAAGACTCATCTCTTTAAAAGCCAGAAGTAGTTCAATTTATAAGTCAAGTTGAATGTTAGGAACAAATCATTGGAGCCTAGCTAAACAACATGTGTCATATTGTCTCACTGAGATGCTTAATTACTGATAAATACAAAGCTGTAAAATTGGTACTTCCTTCCAATCCATTTTCCTTCGTAAACAGATGCCAGTAAACCAGGAACCTGACTGCTCTGGTCATTCTTTTGTGAAACAAATAGTCTGAAGCAGAATTGCAGCTTAAGTCACTAGGAAGTGAAACCACCAGAAATTTGCAGAGAAGCTAGCACAGTGTGAATTTGCCACACCTGACAAAATTCAGACTAATTTTTTTATGACCTCATTTCACTTCTAGGAAGTCAAATGTAGCACTAAATGCAGAGCAAATGAAAGAAAACCTTGAAGGACAGGGCTAGGTGATCCAGAAAGGCATGCAGTTCCTTCTCAGAAGTTGAAAACCATGTTCTTAAAAGCTCTGCTTGTTACTTAACAGCGTTTAAGAGTTTTGCAGCGTGTAAGGACTTGCCTAGAGCTGCTCCCTTCCAACATTTTCAACTGCTGAACCTGGAGAGGTGTATGCATGCGGCGTGCCGTGTGTCTGTGAGGACTGTGGAGCAGGAAAAGCCACCTACAATTCAGGATAGACTAAGACAGCAGAATGAAACAGCAGCAAACACTAGAGCTGCTCCATGAACAGCAGGATTAATGAAGACAATCGCTTTGTATCTGGGCTAATTGACTTTTTAATTGAATTGTACTGAAATGGCAATGTGAACTCATCTCTTATAAGACATCAGAGAACCCACAAGTCGGAGACGTTATGAACTCCACAACCACAAGAAAAGCTGGAGCTGGAGCACATGCCTTCTCGGGCACCAGCAACTCAATATGTGAGGATAACCTTGAGCAAGGAGTCGGTTTTCTGGGGTTTAGCAAGATGCAGACTTTCTTCTGAATCTCTCCTGGAATGTCCTTAACCTCACTCTTGCCTGTAGATTTCCTGACATCTAAGAGCTTCACTTAGATTGATGTTTTTTACCTCTGTGGGGGCATTAGCAGGGTTTTACTCCTCTGTCCAGCTAATTATTTTGCAAAAGCTGTCATGACCTCATATTTCTGAGAGCTTTGGTCTCAATTACAAGCTGGGCTGAAAGCAATCAATGGCTTCAGCAGCTATTATGAAGGTTGGAGAGTGACTATGCATGTGGGGCATGAGGCAGAAGCCTCATTTCCACTGGAAATGATCTGGAACATTGAAAGGCACAGCTAAAATTTTGGGATAATTTTATAGGAAGCATCACTATCAGCTTTTGAACTCTTAAGAGATTCTCTTTGTTGCAGGACCCACATCCAAAGCCCCACCATTAGCACAGAGACCCTGTTGTGTCCCCTGACAGCAAATGTCTGTGCTCTGAGAAGTGGTGTTTCATCTCCTTTATTAGTTCATGTGCATCTGCTTGGACAAGCTCTGTATCAGTACTGCTGGGAATTCCCATCACTGTTGACGTAGTTCCACACAAGCCCTTGTTTCCCCCCTCTTAGTTTATCCTTTGGTAAAAGAATGAGATGGAGAGGGTTGGTGAACCTAGTGTCCTTTAAGGGTTGACCTTTTCCAGATGAGTGTACTGGGGCATCCTGGAGTGCTTGCAACTTCCCACCCTGGCACTGGAAACCACCACCTACTACTGGTAGTCTTGTTTCTTCCTTAGTGGGTTGCACTGGGAAACACTAGTGCACTGGCTTTCCTGTTTCTCTGGCATGGTTTTAATATCATTTGAAGAGGAATAGATCTTCCAGGAGATAAATGTGCAGCCCCTTCTCTGTCTCCTGCTTCTGGGATCATTTACGCTGCATTCACAGTGCAAGACCATCCAGAAGCAGGGCTGGGACATTTCCAAAGGCCATGATGAAGCTCAACAAAAAAAATGGGGCACTGTGCTCTGAACAGAGGGCCAATCTGGCTAACTACTGCCTTGTCTCAGCTCTGGGGAAAGACCCCCAAGAACCACCCCTGGTAACAAACTAGCAGAAACGAGGTGGGTCTCTGTGACTCTCATTCTGTGGGTGGGGGAGCTGTGTATAATGTGGAAGTGCCATAAAGTTGATTTACTAGCCTTAAGACCCCTTGGTGGCTGCCAAGGAGGGTAGCACTGCCAAGCTTGAGGGTTCCTGCAACAGAGCTCAAGGATGTCCATGTGGGAACCAGGTGGAATCAGCTGTGCCTGTGACAGATTTTCCTGTAGATTGGGATAGATATTTTTCCTGGTTTTCTGAGCTGTGATACACCATGTCCTTATGCCACACCATGTCCTTGTGCTGACAGTAATTAGTGTGTGACCCAGGGGGTGTGGAGTCTCCTTCTCTGGAGATATTCAAGACCCATCTGGCTGCCGACCTGTGTGACCTGTCCTAGGGACCCTGCTTTGGCAGGGGGCTTGGACTCAATCTCTTGAGGTCCCTTCCAACCCCTACAGCTCTCTGATTCTGTGATCCATGGGACCATAGCAAGAGCCATACCCAGGTCAGGGCTGCCAGGTCAGCTGCAAGCACTAAATACTTAAACCACCTCACCTGCCCCTAGTCCCTCATCTCACTGGCTCAGTTATTTCTACTCCTGAAAGCTCTCTGTATCTCTTTTTCATGGCTTTCCCTAGGCACAGATGCCCTCCTGGAGCTGCTTGCACATGAGAAAGCCAATGTGTTGGAGAACCCCCATGGATGGGATGGAGCGAGGAAGGTAAAGTGTACCCCTGACCGAGGGAAATACCAAGGCTTCATTATGTAGTGATTCAGCCTCTTTTCCTAATCAGCAGATGAGGATCAGAGAGCCTGGAGGGGCTTTGCCCTCAGCCCTTCTAGATGCAAACTGCCAGCAGAGCAGTAAACACTCGGTGTATCTCTAATCAGAGCCTAAGCGCGCGTCTGAATTTACCATCCAAATTGGGCTCCTCTCTCACAGGCATGCCCAAATCTGTTGGTTCAGAGTGAAGGAACAAACACCGTGCTGAGGTTCAAAGTGTGTGCGTGGGGAGGCTGTGGAGATGGGTGTTTTGGGAGGGGGGGATCTGTGTAGGGCATGGCTACTCTGGATAGCTGGGGTGAGCGGCTGGGGAATGGCCTGGGGGAGGTCCTCTGAGGGGTCCTGCTGGGGGTCTCCTCTGATGTGCAGGCTGCTGTGTCTGTTGGCTGTGTTGCAGAGAAGTGCTGCAGACTGCTAGGAAACAGGTGTGGCCCCAGCCCCACCTTTTGATTCCCTTCAAGAGAAGCATTTAAAAGCAATAAAGACCCAAAACACAAAACAAGGCGAGTGCTGAGTGCACCAGGAGCAGCATTCCCCTCGCTAGCTGCGGTGGGAGCTTGGCCCACAGTTTTGAGATCAGAAGATTAGAGGAAAATCATCTTTTTTTATGGGAAAAGAAGGACAACTCTTTCATCTCTTTTCACAGAATCACAGAGTTGTAGGGGTTGGAAGGGACCCCGAGAGATCATGGGGTCCAACCCCACTGCCAAAGCAGGCTCACTTACCAGCACACATCCCAAACTCACTTTCTTTCTTGGTCTTCCCCCTCTCAGGTTCCCTATTCTCTCTCCCTGGTTTTTTTTCTTCACTACAGGCAACTCTCCCTCAGGATAGGTACTGATCAAAACCATCCCCAGTCACATCAGGGTCTTTGTTGGAGGCTACAAGCACTAGGAGGTGGAGAGAAGAAGGGAGATGCACTTGGTTGTTCAAATACTCAATAATGGGGCAGTTTTACAGTGGCTCTGAAATTCAGTGGTTGTTGGCAAACAGCAAAGAAGTAAATCCTATGAGATGGTGGGCACAAGGCTTTGGGAAAGTGAATAGCAGTTGGGACTCTTCTCCTGGATTGAGTGATAGCTGAGTGCTGAGGTTCAGCTACAGTTGGGGCAGTGTCCTCACAGCTGCTTGCCAAATAGGATCAACCAGAAAGCAGTCCCTGGATTTTTATCACTGGAAGGTCACAGTTTAAAAGCTGTGCTTCTCATGCAGGTATTGAGCTGTGTCTGTGAGACCATTTCATCCCCTGCACAGGAGCCAGGCTGCTTGGTTCATGTTTGCCCTCTCCTCTGTGGCAGTGATGCTGATGGGAATTAGATCCTTTTCCATGTGGTGCCAAGCTGGGTTTTGGTGAGTTAGCTTGCAAAGCTGGGCCTGTGGGGTTTGAATTCTGTGAGGAGACAGCTATGTTTCAACCTGTTTTCTTGGACTTGGAAAACAAACCAACCCTCCCCTATCCCAAGCCATGGTTTGGAGCCATGATCTTGTCAGTGGTTCTCTGAATGGGATGCTGAATCCAGGCTAGTGGCTGGTGCTGTCTTTGGAGAGTCTGCTTCTGCATTCAGTTGTGCTGTCTCTGCTTGGTTTTGCAGTGAAGCAGAAGAAATACATCCTGGAGGTACTACACCAAGCCAGAAAACTAATGAAAAGAGCCCTTGAAGTTATGGTGTTTCCTTCCTCAACGTATCTCGGGGTTTTCCAGTGCCTGTGGATGGTTTTCTTAGGGCTGATGTTTGCAGAACTGTTTGGCACAGCCTGTTTGGGGGCTGTGTTAGTGTGGGTACAGCTTTTTGCTGGACTTGCAGATTCCACCAGGGCACAGTCAGGCTGTTCCTTCCCCATCCCAACTTTCCTGTCTCCAAATAGCTTGGATAGACCTTTGGGAATTGTTTCCAGATTGCTGGACAGGCTGGAGCAAGGCAGTGTTTAAAACCTGGTGCCACATCCATTTTACAGCCCAGGTGTGCCCTTGCTCAGAGTGACCCAGGAAACACTGTTCTTGCACAGCAAGTGGCCCGTGGGCAATGCTGAGACCCTGTGCTGTAATGATGTCATGGTTCAGCTCTGTTCCTGGCAGTAAAGTGGCTGCATGCTGACAGGGTGGGCTGTACTGGCACCTCCTCTGCTGCAGAGCCATGGAAAGCCATGGGATTAGGGAGTATGGAACAGTGACTCTCCCTTGGACTGCTCTGCTGAGCAGGACAGCATTATCCTACAAGCACCATGGAGATGTTCCTCCCATTGTCTGCCAGCTGGGCCAGGCAGGGGCTTGTACCCTGGGGAGTCTGAAGTGGGAAACCTCTAAGGGAACAGAGACTCCCTTGAAGGAATTTAGGACTATGAGCTGTTGACTTGTGTGGGGCTGTCTGGGTCCCAGGTCAGTAGACCCAACATGGTGCTGGGCACCCTTTTCCTCTAGCCAAGCTATATTGCTGCAGGGGTTGGTAAAATGTGCTTTGATCTGAGGCAGTGCTGCCTTCCCTGAGTCTAGTCTGCTGCAGCCAGTGGGCCTGTGAGGGGCCCTGCTAGGGCCACTGCTCAGGGCTGGCAGCAGGAGCATGGTGGGACACTGTCCTAGAGCAGTAAAGGCAGATGTGCAAGGCATGGGGTAGTTGCACAGGAGAGTGTAGGATGGTCTTCCATGTAGGAAGGGTGGCTGGGAAGTCTTTGATTACTCTGAAGCCCAACTCCTCCCTTCCCCCATAAAGCTGGATGCTTTCACTCCCTGTGTCACCCTGCCAGTTGTTCACAAGTTGCATGCTCAGATCCAGATTGGCTCTAAGGCACCTTCCTCCATGATACCCTACTGTGACCTTCTCCAGCCAGCCACTCACCCTCTTCCCCCTCAGACATCTTGCCCATTGCCCTGTCCCCATGGCTTTGTCTGTGCCCTGCTCTCTACCGCCTTCTCCACTGGATGACTACATGACTTGGCCTCCAAACCATCACCCTGTGCATGAAGCTGAAGGCTTTCTTTTGTTGCCTTTCCACCTCTGATGGGCACTTCTGTCCAATGCTCTGTGAGGAACCAAGGGGGAGCCTGGTTTTGTCCTGCTGCCAACACCTAAGCCTGGCTCAGAGAGCCCCCTCACAGAGCTGAGCTTTCTCTGTCATGGCACAGAAAAACTTGAGCAGATTTGAGCTCCCCATGGAGTTACAAGGGTCAGTGATCTTTATCTGTCTTGGCATTGCAGCATCATTGTAGAGTAAGAGTTAATCATGCAGTTCCATAGCTGTGAGACCCTCAGGAGGGACCTGGGGTCACTGGAGGAGCTGGAGTGGGGGAAGGGAGCCTTGTAGTGACAACTACCTTGCTGCTGGCTCCTGTCCCAGAGAAAGGGAGGTTGACTTGCTTGTGCCAAGGGCAGGGGGAAGCATCCATATGCATTATTCCTAATCCCTCTGCTCTCCTCTGAAAGGATCAGCTGCTTTTCACTCCTCCTTGCTCGCTTCCTGCCCTCCCCAGTTATTGGCAGCAGTGGGTAACTCCTGCCTGTGGTCCAGAAGCTGCCATGGCCCAGATAAGCAGGTGTTGGGGATGATGGTGCTCCGTCTCCTTGGACAAGGATGGCAGCTAGGACAGCCAGGAGACAGGGAGGAAGCAGCAGATCCCAGTGGTGGCTCTGATGGGAATGTGATACCTGTTGCCTGCAAAAGGAAACAGCCCTGGCAGCTGGCAATGGGCAGTGCCAGAGGGAATGGGGCTGGGTGGGAGCTGCTCACCAGGCAGGGTGCAAGGGGCCCAGGAGCTGGGCACTGTGGTGCAGCAGCCCAAATGTGTGGGCACAAGAGTCAGCTGCTCTTGTGAGAGTGCCCCAGCTCTGCTGCTGGGACCGTGCACCTCCCTCCCTGGGATTCAGGTCCCATGGAGGCTCTTAGTGCCAAGGGCTGCAGACCTCCATCGCTGCAGACTTGCTGGCCCAGCAGACATGCTGTGGCCATCAGCACAGGCTGCCAGAGCCCACAAGGGATCCCAGGCTCTTTCTTGATTCCTGTGTCCTGCCAAAGCTCATACTTGAGCCCTTCACGTTTTCTTCATGCTTGGGATGCAAATTATCTTCCAATGATAATCACTCATGTGTCTCCAGACCACTGGGGGAAGCTGGTGTGTGGGACCTTGCTGTCAGCCCTCACTGCTACCTTTTGGATGCACTAGCCCATTTCAGCCACATTTAATCAGCTAGGTAAAGACCTGAAATGCTTTAAGTTTGCACAAGCTTGTGAAGAGCAGCAGGAGAGAGGAGAGAAATCCAAATGACGACTCCCAGCTGGAAGAAAAGGCTCTAATGTGAGCCCAACCTGATTATTAGACATCAGAGAATCCACACAAGAGAGAGGGCCCCA
Organism: Laterallus jamaicensis coturniculus; assembly: GCA_022605575.1. Lineage (NCBI taxonomy): Eukaryota > Metazoa > Chordata > Aves > Gruiformes > Rallidae > Laterallus > Laterallus jamaicensis. The sequence continues at coordinate 14,638,721 of JAKCOX010000016.1, read as the reverse complement.
GGCAACCAAGCTTCATGAATTCTGCTGCTCACAAAACAGCTGTTTATTTAGGTGCTGCAAAGCTGTGAGATCCTTTCTGGGATCTCAGCACACAGCTCCCATCTGACCCACCAGAGCTGTGAACCAGGACAGGGTGGAAGCTGAGCACTCCAGGAAGCCCCAGTACACTCATCTGGAAAAGGTCAACTCTTAAAGGACACTAGGTTCACCAACCCTCTCCATCTCATTCTTTTACCAAAGGATAAACTAAGAGAGGCAAAACAAGGGCTTGTGTGGAACTACGTCAACAGTGATGGGAATTAGCAGCAGTACTGATACAGAGATTGTTCAAGCAGATGCACATGAACTAATAAAGGAGATGAGACACCATGTCTCAGAGCACAGACATTTGCTGTCAGGGGATACAACAGGGTCTCTGGGGCTTTGGATGTGGGTCCTGCAACAAAGAGAATCTCTCAGAGTTCAAAAGCTCACAAAACAGCTGTTTATTTAGGTGCTGCAAAGCTGGGAGATCCTTTCTGGGATCCCAGCACACAGCTCCCATCTGACCCACCAGAGCTGTGAACCAGGACTGGGCTCAGCTTCCACCTCAGCCTGGAGAGAGGAGCAGCTCTGCCTAGTGTTTTAGGGGGCTCTAACCCTGAGCTGTTACAACCTCTGAGTCCTCATCCACACCTTTGCTCAACCTGGATATAGGCAACAAGGTTGCTGGTAGCTCTCCAGTGCCCTTTCTGGGATTGCCTGTGGGGAACACACACGTTATTCCATGAGGAGTAAAATCTGCTCAAAAGGACTCCACCAAGAGCAACTTGGCATGAAGAGCTGGGCAAGGCATCCCATGTCCTGCTGGATGCAAGTGAGGAGACCTGGTGCTCAGCAGGACATGGACTGCTCGACTTCTCCGCCCTGCAGCACAGCCCTGACACTGTGCCTCCTGCCTCACCTTCCCTCTCCTGCCAGGCAGCTCTCATTCACCCACAGACCTGTGCCTGCACTGATAGGAAGATCCTCTCATTTCCTTGCCCAGCACCCTGCCGTTCTTTCCCTTCTGGTGCCTGAAGGTGAGCACAGAGAGCAGCTTTCTGCTCTGCCTGCAGCCTCTTCCACTCTGTTGCCATCTGTCTGCCTTGAGCTGCTCCTTCCCATCCCTCTCCTGTGTTCTGAGGCAGGTGAGGACACAGAGGACAGAGAATGAATGAGATGATCAGGGCACGATCCTCCCTCTTAAAAGGATGGTAGGCCAGGATGCCAGTAGCTGTGCCACAGAAATTCCCTGCAGCAGACATTTATTGATTCCAAGGAGATTACCTGCATGCTGATAGAAAACTTCCAGCTCCCAGACCTGCCTGCCCTCAGGGAAACCTGCCTGCAGCAGCCCACCTCCTCTCCTGTATCCACAGAGCTGCGCAAGCTGATGCAAAGCCTACCCCAGCCTGGGGAGCTCAGGGTTTTACTAGAGAAAAGATTAACCCCTGAGACAGGCGTGTTTGCCCAGGCTAGTCTCATTGCCACAGCCTGTCCGTGACAGTCCTGTTCTGGACTGTCTGCTGGGAACCCATTTCTGAGAGCTCCTGCCATTGCAACACCTCCACAGAGCAGGCAGCCCTGCACAGACACTGCTCACAGCACCTGTGACAACCAGAGACCAGGCTGGGCACACAGTGTCCCTGTCATCCTGAGCCATATGGAGCATCTATACACGGCATAACCAGCCCATCCTGGGCTGCTGCAGTCACAGCACTAATCCAAGGTACAACCTGGTCAGTCTGATACAGTCCCACAACATAAGAACATCCAGATATCCATGCTTGGCCATCTCTCTATGTCATCTCTCCCAAAATGGCTAGATTTGATTGCTTAGTGAGGGAGCAATAAGAAGATGCATGTAGCATGCTCCTTCTCCCACTTTCCAGCATCAGTGCAAGGACATAGTTCTTTTTGGGCTGTTGTGTTCAACAGCCTCCACCACAGCCATCCATCCCAAATGGATCGAAACCTTGTTTAAAGCCAAGCACTCTGTTGGCCTCTGCAATATCCTGTGGCAATGTGTTCCAGAATTTAATTAGGACTCCTGTGCAGGGGGGAAAAAAGAAATACTACTTCCTTTGGTTTGTTTCAAACCTGCTCCTCGTTCAGTTCTGAGCTGCAAACCTTCCTAACAGCCCTTGCAGCCTTCCCCCTCCCTGGAGCTCCTTCTTCCAAGACTTGGAAAATAAAGTTTCTTTGCTATAATAAACCAGTACCTGCCCCACTGCCAAGGAAAAAGCGTGGTTGAGAGAAAAACCACTTGCTCAGCAAATCACCTTGCTAATAGACAATAGAACATTGGGGCTGCCAACCCAGTTTAAAAGAGAAAAAGGCTGAGGGTATTTAATCCTCTTATGCTTGTGCATGATACAGAAGAAAGCCCACTGCTTCGTGGTGCAGCTGCACTTGCACACTCCACACGTGGCCAAAACCAAAGCGAGGTGTGTGGAGCAGGGAACGCTGTTCCTGGAGCATGGAGGGAGCTGGAACCATCCTCCAGGACTTGCCTTGGAGCAGTTGGCAGGAGCGTAGGATGCGAAATGCATTAATTTCTAACAGATGTTTGATTCCAGGTGTTACGCCTCCTTTGAACTCTCCCTTCGTACATGAATGATGCTTGTTTGTTTGGCGAGCTGGGAGACACACTGGTTTCTGAGAGCACTGGGATTTGAAACGCATCCACGGTGCAAGCTGTAGCTAAGGGAAAGGCTCAGGAGAGGAGCAGACCCTGCTGCGCTCTCCCCTCCGCGGGCAGGGCAGTTGGGCATGTTAGAGCATGGGAAGCAGGCAGGGAGAAGCCCAGACTGAAGCCCCTGGCTGGGTCAGAAGCCTCTAGCCTGCTCAGGCCCTTGGGGACCCCAACTACTTATCAGGCTGGCGGATGTCTCTGAACTGGTCCCGATAAGGTGAGGTGTGCTGCATATTAGGAGATGATAAGGGCACACAATGCCAAGCCCAGTGATTTTGCCTTCCCTGAATACCAAGACAGCCCAGCCTTCCTCAGGAGCCCGATACAGACTATTTGCTTTCCGTCCTGAGGCTCCGATAACCTCCTGGCTCTCTCTAGCTGACAGCCTGGAGAGCCGTGGCTGCTCCCTGCGTGTCCCATGCCCGCTTTTTGTCCCCCTCGAGTGCCAGGGCAGAGGACACAGCAGGCTCCATGCCCTCCTGCCCAGATCCAGGGCACGCTGGGCAAAGCAGGAGCCCATCGCCCGCAGCTCTGCCTGTCCTGGCAAAGCCTGCCCAGCTCTGCCACCACACTGCTCGAGTTTCCATGTGTCCTGGAAGCCCACAGCCCTTCACAGCAGCAAACCCCACCTTTTTTAAAGAGTTTTGTCCAAAGCAACCCCTGTCTTGTGACAGCTGATCTTTGCCCCTCTCAGTGTTGCCTTTAATTCCCCCAGGGAGGCTGATTAGCTGATAACCACTGTTTGGAAGGGCCCGTTTGCTTCTAGTGCCCAGGCCTCCCTCTCTGTATTTTTGCCTTTCTTTCTCAGTTCTGCCCATGTACAGGAGTAATAATTCCTGTGTGCCCTGAACTGGGTTTGCTCTGGGATTTAATATTATTTTTGCCATTGGCACCTGATAACGAACAAAGCTGCATCAGAGGGAACATGCATACACTAACGTACCTGCTCTGGTGTGGAGCAGGGATGGTGGCTCCCGATTTGGCACCCCAGCCCTGCTGCCTGCCATGAGAAGGACCAGGGCAGGCAAGGAGCTGGGAAACACCAGCGCCGCATCTACATACAGGGATCCCCAAGGCACTGCTGAGTTAGAGCTGACGATGGGAGCGGTTTAATGGGGAACAGGCAGGCAGCCATCGGTACGGTACCACCTTGTCCCGGTTATTGAGGTTAAATACAGCCAACAAGTGAGCCTACAGCCAGACGCCATCACTGCTCCTGCAGCAGCACATCCATTTATTCCAGCACAGGCGTGCTCCTCGCGGGAACCCTGCCCCATGCAGACACCTGGAGCGCTTCTCTGCTCAGTCCCTCCTTGCTGGCCAAGCTCAGCACGCTGGCATTTGCTACGCAGAGCCCACCTGCTCACGCTGGCTGCAGAGCGATTAAGTTTCTTTGCTAAGACCAGATACAAACTCCAAGCAAACACAGCTGAAGCTTCTCCTTGCATAACACACACACACACACACATCCCACCAAGCTAGGGCTTGCAGAAGGGAGGAAAAGACAAAAGGCATCCCCCAAACCCTACCTTTGGGATAAGGCTGTTTGCAGTAAGAGCTACTCACGGGTAAAAGCAGTTTCATGGCTAAACCTCTCCATCCTCCACACCTTCTTCCATCCATGCTGTACAGGCTGCTCCCTGACTCATTTCAGCTCCCCACACCAGCCAGCAGCGTGCCTTACCTGTTGCAACAGGAGAGAGACCTCTCCTGAAGTTTACTGCCTCTCCGCTCTCCTTGTGAGGAATCCTCTCCAGCAGCAGCCCCTCGCTGGCTGCTGGGGGTCCATGGCTCTTGCAAATCAGATGAGAGGGCTCAGACAAATTCCTGCAAGAAGGGATTTTGCTGGCTGAAACTCCGGCAGCACAGGTTGAGAGCAGCGAGGGAGAAAGTTGCAGGAGGTGGAACTCCCTCGCTGAAGAGCCAGCCCTTCCGTGACGGGCTGGAGGAGGAGGAAGAGGAGAGGCATCGCCCGCTCCCCCACTGAAGAAGTGAACTTGTGCGTGTGTCAGAGCTGGGCAAGGACCCAAGCCTTAGAGCCAAATAATTGCAGAGCTTTTTACTGTTAGATTAACTAGTAGTGCCATGAAATCCAGGTCCTCAGTGCAGGGGGAAGGGGAGGGCAGGGGGGGTGGTGTGTGCAGAATATGTCAGGTAAGTCCCTCCAACACACCTGAGAAACCCAAAGATTGTTTTTAACTAGCTGCCAGGTGGGTGTTGCAAGGAGAGATGGGGAGAAGAGGGTGGGGGAAACCTGAATCTGCCCTCAGAGCAGCTGCGTGCGGAGAGGCACTTTGAAGGTTGTTGTTGTTGGTGTTGGGGGAGCCCCCAGAAACCCCAGCTGCAGCCAAAAAGCCCTGGGGTGCTCAGTGCTGTATAGGCAGAGGATGAAAAGGTGGTCCTTGTCCTGAAAAGGCAGGAGGTGGGGAAAAGAAGAAGGAGGAGGTAGTAGTGAGGGGATGAAGCAATACAGGGAGACCAAATGTGACACCAGAGCTTTGGGGAAGACCAAATGTCACACCAGAGCTTTGGGGGATTTCTTGGTAAAGAAGCAGCATCCCAACTCTTGGGCTGTTGTTCAGGGTTGCACCAAGGGGATGGGGCACAGACCCTTCCGTGGGTGTTCCCTATCACATTGGCTAGAGCATGGGTAGTCTGTGGGTAGCTTTACCCCTTCTTCCTCCTCCTTCCCCCCTCCTCAAACCCTCAGTAAGTACTAACACACCCCCTTTCAATTGCAGTGAGGTTTGAACAGATACAGGGGTAGGTCTTGATGAGGGAGATGCATGTTCAGATTTAGGTGAAGGTTGGGTGTTTGGGTTTTTTCCCTCCTGTGGTGTGTTTTTGCAGAGGAAATTACCAGAAATCTTTCTGTATGTTTTTAGGAAAACAAAACCAAGTAAAGAATAGGTAAGCTGCTCAATTTTTAATTTGAAAGGTCTGACTAGGTACCCCCTGCTTCTTTTAAGGCTCCATAGGGGACAGTGATGGAAGTGAGCACAGAAATGGGTAGAGGAGAGAGACAGACCCTATTAGCATCCCATTTGAGGAGGAGCAGTTGGTGCAAACTGACACCTAACTAGTCACCAGCAACTCCTCCAGGACAGCAGGTTATGAATCCTCCAGCCACACAGACAGAATCAGAGAATCGTAGGGGTTGGAAGGGACCTCAAGAGATCATCAGGTCCAACCCCCAGTTTTGACTGCACCTTGTCTCTCTAACTAGTTGCTGATGAATTAAATCACAAGACACCAATCCTTGGAAAAAATCCCTGTGATTTCATGGTTCAAATCTAAAAAGATGTGAGGAGGTTGACCCATGATATATCGGACTATTTGAGGGTGTCAGTGGGGGTGAGTGAGAGTAAACTGGTAAATTCATCAGAAAATCAAGTTTTGAGAGAATTAAAATTGTTTATTGTTTTAGGCTAAATCTAGACCAGATCAACTGATGTATGAGAGAAGAAATTTGCTTGGCATGGTGAGACTGAGTTATCTCCCCAGGGTGACCTTGAGACAGTGTTGAGTTGGGAACTGACCTGTGAGCTTTTGTGCTGCTAATGTTCTCCTGGGATAATTGTTCTCCACTTGGATAATTGCTTCGATTTCAAGCTTGTCATGGCCTTTCAGAAATAGTTGGTACTGAATGAGAAGATGGTGTGCAACCAGTTGGACTGACATGTGCAGCTTGACCATTTTTCCAGCTGTTCTAGTGAGATTATGGGTAAGGGAAACATGCAGGGAAGTTTTGAGGAATATAAAAGTGATAGTAGAAGTAATAGGACCTTGAAATTGCAAGCTGGGTCCTATTTAAGATGCCTCATGAGAGGAGGCCAGGTGATGAGTCAGTAATGGCAATGGGAGGAATGAAAGGAAAAGTTCCTTCATGCAGCTGCATCTCGCAGCCGTGGAAGGCGAGAAAATCAGGTATTGGTGGCTGGGTTTCACTGGGGCTGAGGCAGGGCTCAGAACAATGCTTGTATTATATTTAGACATACCAAGGTACAAGTGAGCAAACCTCTGGCTTCAGGGCATCAGCTGATTGCTAAAAGAACCAGCATTTCCCTGTGTTTGGAGCTTCTCACAGCCGGCCAGTTGCCTTGCTCCTTTCGCTTGCATCTGGAGCAGTAGGTGACCCTTTGGACTTGGGGACTTGGTCTCACCCAGAGCAGCAAGGTGTGAACCCTCAGCTAGCAAGGCCAGCAGTGCTGATGTCCATCTTGTATTGTCCCATTGCTGTTCCAGGTGGTGCCACAGACCATCCTTCAGTCCGATTTCCTTGCTGTGCTTTGTTGTTTGAGGAAGCTGGTGCTCATGGAAGAGCCATGGATCAGGCAGACCCCACAGAAAGGTAAGCTAGGAGTGGTTATTACCTGTCTTCCTTAAAAAACACATACACATGCCCAGTGAATACAAAAGCTTCTGATAACTGGGCACCTTTTTACCAGCAGATTGGTGACACCACACTGGGTCTTCCTTTCCATAGCAGTGGCAGAGCATGGTACCAGTCTTGTTGGCTGCAGGGAAAATAGTTTCAGGTCTCAGAGAAGACTTTTCTTCCTAGCTATGGAGCAGAGGAACATAGTAGCCAAACAGGTGTAGTTGGGGAAAAAACAAATAAGCTTTTTGGGGACATAAGTGAAGGGGGACTTGGTTGTCCAAAGGTCTGTCTGTCTTTCAAAATGCACCAGATGGTTAAACAAGAAATACTGCTTTTCCTAGTTAAAAGGTGGCACTGGGGTGAGCAGCACTCCAGCTATGGAGAAGATACCCCCAAACCCTCAGATTATAGTTAATTAGCACACTAAGATGGACTCTTGCCTTCTATACAAAGGCAAAAGTGGGCTGTTAGAGCCCATTGGGATTGGTCACTGTCCCGGTGATCAGGAAGGGAAGGAAGCACAGGAGAACTTCTCCTGAGGCCTGGCTGTTAGTTCTCTCTCAGGGGTGGGTGAGAGCCTGGGCTTGGTGAGAACTGTCTGGCTTTGCCCTCTCAGATCTCCCACTCATCCTGAAGTCAGGCTGGGTGGAGAAGAAAAGTGTCATAGTTGTCCCAAGGAGCAAGTCTCACTCCTGCAGAAAGGGGTGAGTTGCAGAATTAGCTGTGGTGGCAAGCAGAGGGCATTGGCTTGGCTGGGGGGAGCTGCACCAGGAGGAAAGAAAGAAGATGGAGCCGTGCATGATGCCTGGCTTTGCCCTGAGTGCTGCTTCACACCACTCAGTCAATCAAACAAGCCAACAAAAGCTCTGTAAGCTGGTGTCAACATTTCATGCTGCCACGTGCTGGGATCTCGCCTTGTCAGATGCAACGGGCCCTTTTTCAGGGCGTGGGGAATGTCAGAGCTCCATCACTTGCCTGGCAAGGACGCTCCTTTCTCCCTAATCATGGGGAGAGATTTCATTTCCTGGTTCTGCCCAAGATCTCCATTTGATAAAGCTGAGGTTCTGCTGTGGGTTAGCGAGACACAAGGAGTTTTGCAGGGAAGCAGCATGTTCAGGCTCGGGTACGGAAATCACAACGAGCCTCTCTGGGCAGACAAGAAACACTCACAGGGGCCTCACGGCCAATGGCTATACCTACTCACTGCCCTGGGGATCAGCTCTGCCTGCCTCCTGAACACATGCCTGCAGGCCTGTCTTGCTGCTCATCCTCCTAAACACATTCCCTTCTTGGCCAACACTTGCAGCTATCCTCACTGGAGCATTGCTCTGTGGACCTGGAGGTCAGGGCAGTGCTGTTGAGACGTGGCACTGAGGTGTTTGCCCAAACCCTCCTGCCCTCAGAAACAGACACGATGGTGCAAGACCCTTTCTCATCACGGCTGGGGGTCTGGCACCCTTTAAGCGAGCTGAGGACTGAAATGCCTGGGCTGTTGCTGTGAGGGTGGGCAGCCAGCCTCATGGTGGGCACTTCCTAAGCAGTCCCAGGTCCACTTGCTCTCCCATGGTGCCTGACCAGATTTATCAGGGCACCTCCAAATCTGCAGCAAACACCTGCTCACTGGTGTGCTGGGCTCTGACGGCCCCAAGGCAGAGTCAGGGCAGACTGTTACCTCTCAGAGGGACAAACAACTTCTGTTCCCCCTTTGCAAAAAGGAGAGTGGGTCTGCGGGTCTGCCCTTTGAGCCTCAGCATCTGCTGTGCTGAACTGCTCTGTGGGTATGTTTGCACGGCAGCGTGCAGGGACTTGCAAGGGAAGGGGCGATTATCTCCCTGGAACAACAGCAGCATTTTCCCCAACAAGCGGGAGCGTGTGTGCTGGGGGAGGGGAGGATCCAGCCCTGTGCAGGAATCGGCTCCCTGTGCTTGCCTGTGTGCTGCAACCTCGCTGACCAGCGCCGATAACAACCCTCCATCAAGCTGCTCCAATGAGTCAGGATTGTTCCTGTGGAAGCTGCAAAGCACTGTGCAGCTCCCAGCCAGGCAGAGCGTGGGGGGGAGCGAGATGGGTGCTGGAGGGTGCTGTCTGCAGAGAGGGATAGGTGGGTTGCACCTCTCTCATCTTCTTGAAGCCTCCTGAGCTGCACAGGGTGGGTCCATCTCTCCCTTTTCAGTGGACCCTCCCGAGTGGTAACCAAAGCCCCTGAAGTGCATCTCTGTGTGCAAACCTGATTCTTACTCTGAGGTTCACCCTTTTTTCCCCAATACAAATTTCAACTGGGATTTCTTTAGAGCAGCTCCAGGTATTCCTGGCCTGAGGTCCAAGAGGAACCCATTGATTGGTGGTTTTGGAGCTGGTGCAATGCAAACCACCCCCTCTGGTCTCCCAGTGCAAGCTCCACTAAGACATCTTTGGCTTTTGAGGCTGAATTCTGGGTAGTCCCTGCCCTTACATGCGCTGGAGGGCATCACCACAGAGGTCGTGCTGGAATCAGGCCCCTGTTCTCTATGGTGTTCCACAGGGCTGTTGCATGGATCAAACACAACGGATTTCTAAGGGTGAAGGACATGAGGTTGTTGACAGTGTTGGACTGGACTCCAATTCTCTTGGGCCTTTCGTGGGCTCATAACCACTGCTGTGCCATGCTCCCGCCATTGGCTTCCCCCCCAAGGATGATGTACACTGATTCCTACAGTGTGCTGCTGACAGATCCCTTGCCCCTTTAAAAGAGATGAAGTCATCTGCCATCTAAGCCATCTGGCACCAGGACATAGAGTCAGAAGCTCAGCACAACAGAAGGCTGGGATGCCAGCCCGCAGAGGGGATGTCATCGCTCTACAGACAGATGGGATCCTGATGGGACAGGGTGAGATGCTGTACAAGACCCCAGGAGAAGGTTTGGTGTTGCAGGGACAGCTCAAAGACCTGTTGGCAGAGAGTACCAGGATGTGCCACGGCCCTGCTTCCATCATTTATGCGGAGTGGGGCCCTGCTGGGAGGCGGGACCTGCGCACCGTCCTCCTAGGAGAGCACAGGCTGGACCACAGCTCTTGTCATGGGATGAGCTAGCGAGTCAGCATGTCTCCTCCCCCCATCCGTCTGCGCGGAGCAGGCATGAGCTCATCTCACGCCAATCGCTCCGCACCGCGTGCCGGATGGCTGATCTCATCGCTGGCTGGGGCGTCGGTGCCTGAATCCGGAGCAGCGTGTGACTGCAGTCTCTGCGGGCAGCGCGGGGACAGCAGCCACCGTGTCCCCGCGAGGCTTGGGGAAGTGACCTCAAGCAAGACTGCCCACCAGACCTGAGCGGGTGATTTCATCACAGCGTGCTGGGGAATGAGGCGAAGTCCTTGCCGGCGTGCCCAGGGAACAGCCTCTCACTTCCAGGTCTGGCAGGTTTCCCTCTCAGTTTAGGAGGTAGTATCACTTCCCTTACATTCCCAGACTGCTACACAGCCACTCTCTGTATCACAGACTCCTTGACCCTCCTATCTCAATAAGGTAAGGAGGTGGTGCTCTTCACTGGGTTGTGCTATCAGCCACCAGGACTGTTCCGGGCCACCATAAGTCTTTCTGAAATTCCTGCACAAGAACCTCTTCTCTCCACCATGCAATGCAAGGCATGGTGGCTTCCAGCCAAGGGGGGGACCAGCAGGTCCCTCTATATGGCCCTGTTGCTCAGGAAGGAACTGGGGCTGTGGTGGATGGATTAATGCAGCCATGCCTTTCCGTTGTCCTGGCTGAGAAACTTCCACAAGTAACTCACAGAGCTGTAGGGGCTGGAAGGGACCTTCAGAGATCATCGAGTCCAACCCCCTACCAAAGCAGGGTCCCTAGGACAGATCATACAGGTCGGCATCCAGATGGGTCTTGAATATCTCCAGAGGAGGAGACTCCACACCCCCTGGGCAGCCTGTCCCAGGGCTCTGGCACCCTCACCATGAAGAAGTTCTTCCACGTATTGGTGTGGAATTTCCTGTGCTCCAACTTGAGGCCATCACCCCTTGTCCTGTCCCCACAGACCACTGGAAAGAGCCTGGCTATCTCCCCTTGTGTCCCACCCTTCAGATATTGATAACCTTTGATCAGATCCCCTCTCAGTCTTCTTTTCTCCAGCCTGAACAGCTCCAGGTCACTCAGCCTTCCTCACAGGGGAGATGCTCCAGGCCCTTCATCATCTTTGTAGCCCTTCGCTGGACTCTCTCTAGGAGCCCAGAACTGGACACAACACTCCAGGTGGGGCCTGACCAGGGCAGAGTAGAGGGGAAGGATCACCTCCTTTGTCCAGAAGAAAGAGGTTGGTGGGGGTGGCAGTGAAGAAGGGTGGAAAGAAGACCGACCATGGGAAATGACTGGGTCTTTATTGTGGGGTGGGGAAAGAGGACAGCAATTTATCTGAAGGGTAGATTAGGGGAAATAGGTTTAAGTACAACCCTGTAAGTTCATGTGTGTGTTCCAGGGCAATGAGCTGTTCCCTGAAGATGCCTCTGTCCCTCACTGCCCCCTCACAGCCAGCTTAGACAGGATGTTTAACTTTTAGTTCAGCGCACTGGAGCACATGTTGGGGGGATTGCACAGGCACTGGGAGGTCAAGCCTGGGCAGAGCAGGACACTGCCCTTTCTCTTGCTTCACTCAGAGGTCTCCACTTTGCCCAGCTCAAGCAGACACCCTTTCAAAGTGAAGGTTAATTTTCCAGTCAGGAAATAACTTGTGTTTGTGCTGGCCTGGGCTGAAAAATTCTGGCCCACCAACTCTTTTCTCTAGGAAAGACCACTCCTCTCCTGCTCTGGGAAAAAACCTGATCTGTTCTACTCCAGCCCAGATTCTTTGTACCCTCTTCCTTGGATACAGCAATCTGTAAATGTTTCTCTATTTATCAGTTGCCTCACCCCAGATTTTCCTGCTCCCCTTTCAGATCCTCACTGCCTACTGCTTCGGCTTGGTGCTAGGCCCCATGACCAGTCACTCCTGGCTGAGAAGCCTGTTTGGAACTTCCTTGCTCCAAGGGCTTTATAAAGAGGTGCTGTTGTGCAACAGAGCCTTCTACCAGGAATACAGTCTCCATGATGATTATCTCGATACCATCCTCACTGAACCAGAGGAGCCTGAGCCAAAAGAAGAATTTAGAGCTAAACAACTCTTGTTTACAGGAAACCAGGGCACAGTGTCTGGGCTTGTACCAGTGTAGCAGGAGATGTTGCTATTGTCTCAGAGTGCTAAAAATTGATGGATGGTGTGTCCCTGAGATTTCCCAGGGACATTGTTGGAGCAATTTCCCTCATTTCTGAAGTATCTTGCACAGCAGCCCAAGGGGAAAAGTGTTTGCTTTGGCTGAAATGGGCAATCAAGGAAGGGTCATCAACTTTATTGACTGTTAAATTTGGCCATGATCAGTGCAGGCTTTGCAACCTATGCAGCACTCTTTGTGGGTTGATTTGGAGAAAGGTTGGGTCTCAGCTCTGTTGTTAAAGGTGGTGACCACCAATGGACACTGTGCCAGTAGCCCCAAATCTGTGAACTTGTGCTACTGAACAAATCCACTGTCCAAACTCCCACTGATTCCTCATGGTGTATCACAGGAAGGGATAAAAACTTCTTGCACAACAATGAACCTACTTTTCTGGGGCTGCTATTACCTTCCTTCTGGGTGGTTTACAAAACTGGTCCTACAGACAAAAAAAACCCAGTAGACTGCTCTGCTGAAATGGGTCAAGAACGTCATCAGGGCTTGTCCTGCTCTGGGACAAGGCAACAAACAACTGAGAGAGAAAATCAAAATGGTTGACTATTGTCCAGATGTGGGGGAAGGCTTGCCCATATCTGGCAGGGAGTGTTTCCCAGTGAGAACAGCCTTCCTCAGCCCTTGGCAGACAGCTGGGGGTGGCTCTTGCACCCACAAACAGGATGGTCCAGTTCCCGTGGAGGCAGAAGATCTGTTTGGGCAGTTTGATGAGTCAGGCAACATTTACCAAGACCTTTTTGTGTCAGGAAATGCAATTTGATCAAAACAGGAGGAAGTTAAAATTAAAAAAAGTGAGAAGTGAGCAGACTGTGGATTGCAGAGGCATTTCCCCAACCCAAGCAGCAAATCTGAGTGCTGAGGGATACATCCAGCCCAGCAGGGGTGGTCTGTTTGGGATTCACTGGTGACCTACTGCCTGCTTTCAGATGAGCTGTGTTTCCTAACTGCCTGTGGGAGTTACAGGGAAGACTGTGCCCATCTTTGAAACACTTTGCCCAAGCGTTTGGAGAAATGTCCCAGTGGTTTCTCCTTGGACTTGTGCTGCTGGTTTTTATTAGTCCCAGGCTCCTTTCTATCGTTGCTGGGGTGGGGAGATGAGGACATCTGTGGGGCTGACGGGCTCCTTGTTGAAGGGTGAAATGCTTGTGAGAGAGCAGGAGCAGCAGAGCACTTCAAGGTTTTGACCTGGGCCTGTGACATCTCCCAGATGTTTGTCATCTCCTGGTGTCTGTCTGCATCCTCCAAGGGAGGGAAGGGAATCTGTCAACCTCCTTCTCATTGGTGGGGAAACTGAGGCACATATATGTATGACTGTGCTTTGAAATATTTAAGCCCAAACAGGGATTAGGTGGTAGAAGGGAGGCAGAGGCATGGAGAAGGGGCTTGAGGACTAGGAGGTTTGGTGGGACCAGGAGATACAGGCTACCCAAGAGCTGCCTTGGGAAGACATGTTTGCCCAGCCTCCTTTGCAGAGCCAAACCTTCTGTTTTGTCAGGGTTGGTGAAGGTCCTTACCTTGTCACCCTGTCCATCAAGCACATCCTTCCCCAGTGAGCTGGGCATGAGGAATCTGCTCAGCTGCTTGAGACTAAGGCTGGATATATTACTGGGCAGCAAATACCATGTCTCTTCAGCATCCACACTAAACCCAGCTTTCCTGGTGTGCCTTGGATCTGTGAAAGATGTGTGCAGTGCAGCCATGCACAGGAAGTGGATGAAGGCAGCAGGCATCTCTTCTTTGCCTGTAGCACCAGGCAACATGGTCCTGAGGGGTCTACAGAGAAGCCTTGAGGTGCCAGGGCTTTGTTCACCATTCTGGCTCTGCCCTGGGGCCGTGGTGCCCTCTGAATTCCCACAGAAAGGAGGTTTCTCCATTTCCTACTGTGACAGGGATCTCCACTGTTGATGTTGGGTTGGGGCTTTTGCTCTGAAGTGGCTTTGAGTCTCCACCCTTCCCTCCTCTCCTTGTCTTGTGCAGTTGGAGTATAGCGTGAGCAAGAGGAAGGGTCGACCTTCATTAGAATAAATATGAGAGGCAGTCTGCCAGAAAGATAAACAGAAAAAGGGCTGGGTGAGAGGTGTGGAGAATCCCTGAGCTGAGGGGCTTTGCATTAATTATCATATTAAGTGTTTGAACAGCAAAAATACCCATCTCCATTTTCATGTGTATTCACTTTAAAAAAAAAAAAAAAGAAATCCTGCTTAATTGCTCCACTTAATTCATTAAGGGATTATCACAAAGGATAAGGGGAAAAAGTGAGGTATGATGGGTGGTTCTGGCATCTTTCTCCAAACCCTCTGTGAGTGTTTTAGAGGGAGCACAGGGCACAAATGTGACTCCTCTGCTTGGTGCTCCTGCTCCCATCCCAGCAGCGTGGGGTGAACCCTGGTGCCCAGGAGCTTGAGCAACCTCTGACCACTGGTACTGATGGGTATCAGGAGTGCAGCCCCAGGCACTCTTCCTTGCTCAGCAGATACAAATCCTCCCCAGCACTTTGACAGCACAAGGAGTCCTTTGCAGGTTGCTTTGCTGGGACCTCAAGCCATGCTCCAGCCTCTTGACTTGGCTGCACATTTGACAGATGCTCCTGACCCACTGACAGTACCCAGGACCAAGCCATCCCATAAACCACGCTTTTTCTTTTGGTTTTATAACAGCTGAAATGCTGCAGCAGGAGGAACTATTGATTCTTGCAAAGTGTCCTCTGCTCTCATTTGCACTGGGCTTTAAACCAGCAGGCTGGTTTATCTCTCAGGCCTGTTCTTGTTTGAGTTCCCAAAGTTTAGAGGCCAGGTTGATGTATGCTGCGCTGATGTGGGGCTGTCTGCACTACCTCTGGGCAGGGACTGTGCTGGTGCAGAAAGGGTTGGGGGCACTGGTGCTGGTGGCTGGTACAGGAGGGTGTTTGCTCCCTGGGAAATGGGAGGGGGGCTGCTGGCAGGAGGTTAAGTTTAAGGGAGATTGCCCATCAGTGTGGCTCTGCAGCAGAGGAAGGGTGAGGGGATTAGCTGTCCTGAGGCTCAGGAAAATGCTGCTGTGGGCAGGGGGTGTGGGGGATCTTTTAGGGAAAAGGGAAATAGGAAGGGAGCCCTGCGGCTGGAGAGCTTGTGTGAAACCAGCTCCAAGCTATTCCCTGGGAAGGGTGGTGGTTACACAGCCCTGAGGGGCTGTGTTTGGGATGACATGCTCGGGGTGCTACTGTAGGGCCCCTGAAATCAGCTCACACCCACTTTGTCCCGCTCCCCCTGGCTCAGCAAAGGGCTTGCTTGCAGGAAGGCCAGGACGGCACTGCGGTCCTCAGTGGGGGCTTCCCGTGCTGCCTGGAGTGTGTTGCCTTCCCAAAATCAATCTCCTGCAGAGCCTGAGGTCACCATTTCGACAGAGCCTCTTCCCAGCTGCCAGCGTATCCCAAGCCAAGGCGGGCTGGGGAGAGGGAGCCAGCTATCCCAACCTGTTCCCTCCAGCCATGGCTGTGCACACACAGCTCCTGAGCAATAGCAGGGGCTATTTGGAAGCCAGGGTTTGGGCTGAAAGGGGGGCTCCCCAAGGCTCTAGGGTGCCTTCAAATCTATGTGCAACACCTGGAGCAGCTGGCTGGGCTCAGGCAGCACTGAGCACCCAGTCAGGACTTAGCCCCTCTGCAAGGCATCCCAGCTCTGGCCCAGCCAGCCAGCTTTTCAAACAGCAGCCTGTCCCAGGGCTCTGTCACCCTCACAGGGAAAAAATTCCTCCTTACATTCACACAGAACTTCTTCTGCTCCAGCTTGCACCCATTGCCCCTTGTCCTGTTGCTGCCATCCCTGAGAAAAGCCTGGCTCCATCCTCCTGTCTCTCACCCTTTACATATGTATAAACATTAATAAGGTCACCCCTCAGCCTCCTCCTCTCCAGGCTAAAGAGGCCCAGCTCCCTCAGCCTCTCCTCATAAGGAGGGTGTTCCACTCCATCACCTTGGTGTCCCTGCACTGGGCTCTTTCAAGGAGCTCTGTGTCCTTCTTGAGCTGAGGGGCCCAGAACTGGACACAATATTCCAGATGTGGGCTCACCAGGGCAGAGCAGAGGGGGAGAAGGACCCCTCTTGACCTACTTTTGTTCTCTTTTTCCCTTGATTTCCCCTCTGATGTTATCTCTGACCATGAGTGGTAGCAGGAGCCTCACCAAAAGGCCAGATTGGAGCTGCAGACTTGTGTGAGCGTGAGGGAGAAATGGCAAATCATCCTTGAAACAATGTCCCTTTCAGAGCTTTGCCTCCTGGCAAGAATAATCATTCCTCCCTGGGCGGCTCAGCCTGGCAGCAGCTTATCCAGCCCAAGTCAGGGCAAATCTGGGGATTGCTTAGCGGTGGGGTGACACGAGATGCTTCTGTAGCTCATTGGGGAGCTCCTGCGGTTTATTGTGGCTCTGGAAAAGGCTGGGAGGAAAGGGCAGGTGATGTGTTTGCCCGGGCAGGCACATCTGTGCAGGCAGGAGTGCTTGGGAGGGGTGGGACATGCTCTCCTCCAAGGACAGCCCCTGTGGGGGATGCTGAGAGTTGATCTGGTGTGGGGATCGGGGTGCAGTGAGGAATCGACCTTGATCATCATCCCTGGTAGGTGGGAACAGGACTGGGAACTTGTCCATGGAGCTGGAACTAAGGCAGAGACCTCAGCCTTGATGTGCTGCAATAGCTGGTTGCCAGCAGCCCCACACCCTGGGTGCAGAACGGCTGCCCTCACTCATGGGTGAAAAATAAAGGCTGTTTGAAGGGTGTCAGGGTCTGAATAACCCTGTTCCTTTTGAGCAGAGGAAGAGGCAGCACGATGGTGCTCTCTGGAGCTGTTTGCAATAGTGCTACTCAGATTACAGTGTGTGTGTGTGTGTGTCCAGGCAGAGGTTTAATTTCAGGGCTTGTCAGCGATGTGTGTTCACTGGGGACTTCTTTTTGCACGTGAATCTTGTGCTGATTTGGATATAATATTCGTTGTTCACAATGCCCTCCTGGAGTTTTCCCCCTACCGACTCTTATCTGTCTCAGCCATCATAAATATTGTCTCATTTTCTTTCAGATGGGGCCTGGAATGAATGCTGTGGGCTGCTTGTACCCCAGACTGGGGAATTCAGATTTTACTTGCAACATGCCAGGGAAATTTATTTTCCAGTAATGACTTGTGCTGTAATTGTGAACTTCCTCTTACAGCAGAGATCTACCTCCCTGCTTCCCTGGTGAACACTACTTGCTTTGGGAATGGAGGCTGGAGCAGTGCTGGTGTCTTTCAGTGGGTTTTCTATAGGCTCCTTGAAGTTCCCAGAGTTTCAGCTGAAACTGCTGCAGGAGGAGAGGGGCTTGGGCACCGTTTGCTGCACAGCATCTGGAGGGGAAGATGCAGGAAGGGCCATCGCAGCTGGACATGCCCTGCCAGGGGGATGGAGGGGAGGGGAGTGCCCTCTTACCTCCTCCACCTTCTGACTTCCCTCCCCAGCTCCTGTTTTCGACTTCCTTTGCCTCCTCTCGGCAAGCTCTGCCCCACAGCCTGGCCCTGGGTCACCCCCTCCTAATTGGGGCTGGAAGCCCAACTCACACCTACAGCGATGGCAGGGGGGCAGCGCTGCCCTGTCCCTGCCTGGCACGCTGCCGGCCCGGCTTGTGCCTGTCAGTGTCTGATGGCTGCGAGTAGGGCAGGAGAGGAGAGTTTACTTAGTTTGCTCCTGCCAGACCCCAGGGTGATGAAAGTTGGTTTCTAAAGGCAGCACGATAGGGCTGGGGAGGGGATCAAAGGCATCCTGCCTGCCTACAGAAGCAGTTGGCAATGCAAAGCGCAGGGCTTGCGTTCTCCAAGGCGATGCTCAGCCCTGGCACACCTCGCCCTCCCAGCCCCGCTCGTGGTTCCCCCGACCGCAGCGCTGGCTCCAGACCTGCTGCTGCTCCCAGTGCCGGGGCAGGAAAGCTCCGGGCTGTGCTGAGGAGAGACATCCCTTTGCCACCGACCCCTTCTCCTGTGCCAGGGCTCACAGAGAGGAGGCTGTGGCCCCTACCACCGAGGGTCTTTTGGCCCCTCCTGGGGACACAGAGCGCAGGCTGGTGTGCTGCTTCCAGGGGCAGAGCTGCAGGAGCTGCATTACCATTAAAATGTGGCTTGCGCTGCCTGGCAAGCGTGGAGCAGCCTCTGTTCCCACGGACTCATTTACCTGCTTGGAAGTGGAAAGTGCTCAGTACCTGGCGGGCTCTGCTGAGCTAATTAATTTATTTAATAATGATGCTTAGCTGCTCTCCAGGCCTAGCTGCTTTGCATCCCAAAGGGTGATGATATTTTAGAAATTCCCAGTGGAGATGTGCCTGGCTTATTTATATAGATACATTCATTTTTCTTTGTTGCTCTCCATTTTGAACAGCATCTTGCACAACAGGGCTCTGGCTCCATACCCCTGCTCTGACACACTGTTGTCATACACATGAACACTCCTTCTGGTCTGGGGACAATTCTTCTCAGCCAGTTGCTCCATGAAGGCTGTGGACTCTGCCCTCTGTGAGAATTAAGTCCCAGGGCCTGGGAACCAGAGGAGCTGCAGCTTGAGCTTCAGATCCAGCCTAATTAAGCAGAAATCTTCCAATGGCTGCAGTCACTAGAGGGAGACAGGGGAGCCCCTGCTGCGCGTGGGTGATTCATGGGCACCCTGTTTCACATCCTCTGCAGTCCCTGGGAGGAAATCCAGCTGGCTCTGAGGGGTGTGGAAGGATGCTCTGCCAGCTTTCTGTGATGAATCTCAGCATGGATGTTCTAGCTGACACCTTCCCCTCAGCTGCAGTGGGCTGGAAGTAGGGACCAGGCTGTGCCCCAGAGCTGGGACCTGTGCTTCCTGGCAGGGATTGGGAAAGCTTTGTTACCTTCCCGGGAACCTCTGCCCATTTTTCCTGCTGCCGCTGGCAAAGCTGTTGGGACAGTTGACTTCAGGGAGCTTGTGTCTTGTTGCAACACAAAATGGAAATGCTGATCGAGGCTGCCTTTGCCTTCAGGGACCAGTGAGAAAGCATGGGTGTGGGAAAACGTCTGTTATCCTGTAGGGCAGGTGCAGGGCATGCAACTGGAATTACCCAAAGCAGTGCCCATGGAGGCATCTGGGCACTGGGGACATTGCCTTGCTGCTGGGGCATGGGTGTAGGTCTTGCCCTTGCTGGCCTGGGGACCGGTGAGGAGAGGAAGAGTGTGCCATGGGTTGATTTGCCCAGAGCCTGTCCGGTGCCACTGTTTTGCACAGGCACATCTCTGCCAGAGCCTGGCTCTGCAGCAGAGTTCAGCAAGATGCACCCTGGCACCACCCAGCCCAAACCTTAGGTGACCATCCTGTTCACGTGGGGACTTGTGTGGGTATATTCCATCCTGAAAGAGGAGGGAAAGCTCCCAGCACAGTGGCTGGATGAGGATCTTTTCCTCTGGGATGCACCAGCCTCATCACCCTAACAAGGTGCCTGTCACTCCCAGGTCAGGCTCTCTCCCAGTGCCATTCCCCATGCGCTCCCACCACCCTGCACACGCTTGCTCTCCTCTTCATCCTGAGCCAGACCCGGGTGTCTCTGTGACTCGCACCCCCAGTTTGTGCCCCAGTGGGTTGCTCTGCTCCTCAGGTTGCTGATTCTTACCCCAAACTGCATTTTTCTCTGCTGGTGAGTCACGCGTTGTACTGGTGCAATACTCACCTTGCCACGACCTCTGCGGGAGCTGTGTCCCTGCATGCAGGAGCTCATTCAGGGCGCAGTGATTCAGCTCGGATCAGAGGACTTGTGCCTCTTCCCCATGCCCAGCTGTGTGTATCCAAGAAAGCATTTCTGCCTGGTGGCGAGTGAATCACCCAGGAGTGGCTCACCCAGCCCTGCCTGCTGCGAGCTGCAAGGGGAATGGGAGGAGAGGACAAAGGGAAGGTGGCTGGGAATTCACTGGCAGGGAAACCTTCCTCCTGTGCTTGGGACTGGGGCCACTTTGCAATGCAACGCTCGGGTTTTGGGTTGCAGGGGAAGAAGAGTCAAGCAGAGATGGAGCGTTTGGTTGCTCATGTGTAGGCTTGCAGGCCACCCTGGCGTCTGTCCTCCTGGAGCGGAGAGCAGCCGGTGCCTGCCCTGCTCCTGCTGCATGGGCTGCAGCTTGTCTCCAGCTTGGTGGCTCGTTCTCTGCTAATGCTTCAGGCAAGCTGGGACATGGCCACCACAGAGAGGACGTCCGCTTTGTCAGGCGTTGAGCTCATGCTGGGCTGATCTCTGTGCTGATTCCCACAGCCCTGCTCCGGAGCTAGAGGCTGGGGATTTTCCAAGTGGGTGAGCTGATATGGGGCCATCCTGCCTGCTCAGCTGTCAGCTCTGACAGGCAGTGGGTGATGTTTTGAGTGGAGGGAACAAGCTTTCACTGTCTTCTTTCTGCTGTGCTGTTTCATTTGCTGTGCTGTGGCCCAGAGCAGTTAAGGGCGTATAATTTAAGAACTATGTTAATACATCTAAGTTGTAGCAATGACATCAGCTGTAAAAGAAAGCCACTTGGTGAGTCTTCCCCTTTGGGAAGACTCTTGGTGAGCCTTCCCCTTTGACCTGTCTGGTTTGGTGCACTCTTCATTTCATAGCATGGTGAGCATCTCTCACATGGACCAAGACAGTTTTTGCACTGCTGGGTCCTGGCAGAAGGGAGCTGAGGGTAAGGCTGCTTTGAGTTCCCCAAAAAGCTGATGTGGATGAGCCTGGTAAGCATGTGTTTGGGTGAGATTTGAAGGAAAAAAACCCAGATGTCCCTATGGGACAGCCTTATGGCCAGTAATGGAACAGCCTCCTGCCCTCGGAGAAAAGGCAGAACCAGTGCATGGACTCAGGTATTGGGGACCACAAACAGCTTGCCCACAGGTTGTCCCATGTGGAGCTGTGCTCTGAGATGCCTCCTGGGCTCTGTGCTTGGCTGTGGGTCTGACTTGTGTTTTCTGGTGGGAATATTGTCCAGGGACACTGAGCCTTGCTGCTGGCTCCACTCGGTCTGTCTGAGGAGTGATCTGGATGACAGCAAAGCTGTGTCTGGATCTGGAAACTGGTCCCTAAAGGCCAGTGGTGATGCACTCACCTGTCTGTCTCCACCTTGTCACATCACACTAGGCTCGTTAACTTCATTTTCAAGATGCAATCATGACTTATCCCACCCAGCCAAGCATCCATTACTTGATATCAAGCAACAGGCTGTTGCCTCCTGGGCTTGGGAAGAATGCTCCCAACCTCCTCCCAAGTGGTGTCACCATCCTTCAGGCACCTTCTTTGTGCTGTCACCGCTGGTAGATGGGTGCACATGCTTGCAGCTGGTGCTGAGGTGTCCCAGGCTGTGAGGTGCTGTGGTAATACACATGATCAGTAACTGCCAAGGTGAATCTCAGATAGACGTGCCTGCTTTGGCAGGGGGGTTGGACCCGATGTTCTCTCAAGGTCCCTTCCAACCCCTACAGTTATGTGATTCTGTTTCTCTGGAGATATTCAAGACTCGTCTGGATGCCGACCTGTGCAGTATGAGCTGGGGAGCTGCTTTGGCAGGGGGGTTGGACCTGATGATCTCTCGAGGTCCCTTCCAACCCCTACAACTCTGTGATTCTGTGACTCTGTGATCTCTGGGACAAGGGACCCACAGCTCATGTATTTCTGGCACAGGAAGCAAATGTCCCAGTAAAATCACAGCCCCTGGAAGTGAAGTGATAAATTTGACACTGGTAGGTGTGAGTGGGGAATTTCCTGCAAACTGCTGACTATAAACATGGCCATTAATATTACTCTGAGAGGATCTTGTTTATGATTTATTAGACGTGTGTAGGACAGGCCCATGGAAGACACATGGAATAAATCAGGTGAAACCCTGAAATGCCCTTGAGCTGGTTCAACCCCTGCTGCCCTGGCAAGGGCAGTGAGAGCACAGCAGCCTGCAGGTAGGCTTTCCATGGGCACACAGGCCAGGTTGGGGTCTGTGGTCTGCTGATGGGACCTGGAGTTAAAGGAGTATGTAAGGGAGTGAGTTACAAGGAGCTTGGTCCTTCCCAGGACCCGAAACAGGCAGGCTGTGGTGGTGTGCAGCTTTGTGCCCCATGCTGCTGAGGAAGGACGGGCAAAGGGGGGGGATGGGGGAAGCAGGAGGAAGGCATGTTGCTACAGTTCTGCCATTACCACATCCAAAATTATCGTTCATATAAACAAGGTGAGCAAGCAAACCTCAGGACAAACCGGGACTCGTCTGGGGGAAGCAGGAAAATGCAGGAGCCACCAGGCAAGGAGGAGCAGGGTTGTACAGGACTCTGCTCCTTCAGGCGGTGGGCTCCTGTTGCTGGCACTGCAGTTCAACTCATCTGACCATGTTCTGAGGCTTCTGGGCACTCTTGCAATGATTGCACCATGTGTCCCGTGCAGTTTGGAAGGGGAGGATGTGGCTGTAAAGGAGCTGGGGGGTACCTGGGAAGCAGCTTCGCTGTGCTGATGTAGGAACTTCTCCTTAGCCCCAGGCAATTATCCAGCAGCAATTATCTCCTGTGGGTGCCACCCAGAGCGAAGCTCTCAGTGCATTTTATTTCCCAGACATCTAATGACTTGCCTGAAGAAAGCTCCACTGTAAAGCCTTCATCACCCTGCTCCGTGCATCAGTACAGGGTTTGTGCCCAAGTGACTTGCACTCAGATGGGTGCCAGCGAACGGGCTCTGCAGAGGGCCCTGAAGCAGCAAAGGGACCATCTGCCTGGGCTTCTCACCCTAGGCTTGAAACCTAGGCCTGTATCTTGGTGTAAATTATCTTCCCATTCAGCATCCCAGCCAGGCTCTAGTGGGCTTTTTCTGACCCTGGTTGTATAGGGAAGATGTAGCTCCATGGGGCACAGTGCTGCACTTAAAAGTGCAGGTTGTGCACCATCACTACCCCAGCTGGGCTGAGGGCAGAGGTTTGCCACTGAGATTTAGGAGAGGTCGTCAAGTGTTAGGGTGATTTTAACAGGGAACTAACCTAAGAGCTTATGACATCTTTACTGGCCATGTACCTGGGCTGTAGGCAAACAGCTTGAACTTCTTGGCTATCAGAGGCATAAAGCCCTTGAAATGAGGAATCCCAAGCACCAGGAGAGCAGCAATTGAGAAATAACCAGTTCCTTGACTGACCATGGGAAACCCAGCCTTCTGGTTACCTTCAGTGCAAGGCTTGCAGCCATGTAGGCAGGCAGATGGATGGTTGAGATGATCTAATGCATATTGGCCAATACTGACATGGTTTGGCATATGTGTACCTAAGATGACTGCGAGTAGCCTAAGTATGGCTGTTGGGCAATAGTTTGCTGTTATACAAATAACACAGGTGTTGCACAACCAGGGAGGGGTAATTCTTCAGGTGTCCCAGTGCTGTGGCTCTGCTTGCCCCAGAGTCCCACTTGAGCAATGCTGTGGGAGCTCAGCACAGAGCACATGGTGCACCTTAGTGTCTTGTCTTGTTCTAGGCACAGGGGACTGATCCTGCACCCTCCCTCTTTTGCACAGCTGTCATAGGCAGAAGGGAAGGGTGAGCCTGGCATGCTGCTTGTGGAGGTGCCTGGCCTCTGTCCATCAGTCACCCTTTGTCCATTTAGCATTGGTTGGAGCTCTGCAAGGGCACAGGAGCAGTGGCTGTCCCACCAACAGGAACAGAACTGCTCAGATAAGCTTGGGGCCAGGTTTTTCATCCAGTTTTAAGTCTGGAGAACCTCACGTTTACAGCCCCAGGGTGCAAGGAACCCAGACTGGCTGCAGCTGGGAACACACCCCATTGTGTCGATGCACTGCTGCTGGGTAGTCTGGCAACATGAGGTGTTCAGATGTGGATCAGCACTGGCTGATCCTTAAAAATAGCCCAGATTTCTATTATTGTCCTCTTAATACTCCTTAAGCTGGTTATAGAGGAAATTCTACTTTAGACACTACCGTGCATTCCCTGCCAGTCCTTAGCACAGCTCATTGTAGTAACAGTTTAGGCAACTTGCAGGATTCCCAAATGAATAGGAAAATAAAGGAGCACGGCTTTGTTAGGCACTTGGAAAGGTTTTCCCTCTGCAAAAGCAGAACTCTGCATTAGTGGGAGAAATTACAGAGGGATTGGGAGTGAATGCACCTCTGTGGCAGAAGGGGTTGCAGACCAGTACATGGAAGCACAGTGGAACTGGGCTCTGTGTGTGGGCATCTCTGCAAGCTCCCTGGGCTGGGGTACAGGCAAGCCCAGGGGTGCCCAGATCTGGAATAGGGAGACCCAGCACCCTGGCTTTGTAAAGTTTTCTCTGTGCCCCTGGGAGCCCGTCCTAGCCCAGATCAGTCTTTGCAGCTCCTTGGACTGAGGGGTGCTGGGACTCGTGAGGTGCTGCTGATGGTGACTTACAAACCAACCTTGAGGTGAGGGGAAGAGCTGCCAGGTCAGCACGTTGCTTCTGACTGCATCCCTGAGCAGCCTCATTCAGGGTTGCTTCAAACTGCTGAATCCAACGGCCTTAGAGTGGGCAGAAGCTGCCTGTGGGGGTCGTGTCCATCTGTACCCCCCCATACAGACATGGTTCCAGCTGTACACTAGGTGCTTGATGACTGTGTTGGACATGCAGTGCAGATCCAGTGGTGAATCCTGGGAAGCAGGACAGCCATCAGGGCGAGTACCTTGGGAGAAGGCTGCTGTGAAGTGAAGGATAGACCCCAGTTCCCAAAACCTCATGCATTAAGCCTAAGCTTGCAGTGCTGGACCAGAGCAGGGCAGGCCAGGAGGCTTTCTGCAGCAGCTGGCTGGCAGCCTCAGCTCTGAAGCCCCTTCTGAACATGACCCAGCATAGTGTGTGTGCGTGGACATCAGCCCCCAGCCCAGGGGGACAAGTTTCCTTCTCAGCTACAGGATTTGGAAGTCTTCTGTTCCTTGCTGAAAGAAGAGGAGAACCTGTGCATCCTGATGAGCTCTGGTATCGCCAATTTATCTCCTTCCTCTAAATGCCTGAGATCATTAAGGACAGGGAAAAGAAAGCCTCTTATCTGGCTGCCAGCAGCACTGAAAGGGGCCTCTATATTACCTTGTGGTTTATAATTTCCAAAGTATTTCTGTCCAATTTTACAAGAGGACAGAACAGTGGTAGGGAACACAAACAACAACAGCATGGGCACAGCTTGCTCTTGCTTATTGAGGACTGGAGTGGCATTCACAGGACTATTAAAGCATAGGTTTCTGTCAGGCATGGGAGCACTGGCTGCACAAATACCCTGTGAACACTTTAATGTGGGTGTACCTGGCCAAAGACTTTTTCTGCTGTGTATGGACTGTGCAAGCAGAGTGTAAAGGCAAATGGCAGGAGGTGGTGGTGTTACACGGAAGAGCTGACCTTTCTGAGTGTGTGAGGAAGCTTTTATTCCTAGGGAGACCACACCTGGAATATTGTGTCCAGTTCTGGGCCCCTCAGCTCAAGAAGGACACAGAACTCCTTGGAAGAGCCCAGCACAGGGCCACCAAGGTGATGGAGTGGAACACCTTCCTTATGAGGAGAGGCTGAGGGAGCTGGGCCTCTTTAGCCTGGAGAGGAGGAGACTGAGGGGTGACCTTATTAATGTTTATAAACATGTAAAGGGTGAGAGTCAGGAGGATGGAGCCAGGCTCTGCTCAGTGATGGCAGTGACAGGACAAGGGGTAATGGGTGCAAGCTGGAGCAGAGGAAGTTCTGTGTGAATATAAGGAGGAACTTTTTCCCTGTGAGGGTGCTGGAGCACTGGGACAGGCAGCCCAGAGAGGTCATGGAGTCTCCTCCTCTGGAGACATTCAAACCCACCTGGATGTGTTCCTGTGTGATTTAGTCTGGGTGATCCTGCTCTGGCAGGGGGCGTGGACTAGTTGATCTGTTGAGGTCCCTTCTAACCCCTAACCTTCTGTGATTCTGTGACTGTGTGAGGCTCAGGTGACCATAAACTGAATGAAGGTGGGGGAAAGTCTGTTCTCTGCCAGGTCCTTTGATGAGAGCCAATTCTGAAGGCAGAGTTAACTCCATGGGAAAGAACATAAATGTTTGGGTGGTTTGAGGATCAAGGGATTGCCTTCAAAGCTGATCAGGTATCTTGTCTTAATCTAGTGTAAATAAAACAAGTGACCTGGAAAATACACCAGGACTTCACATTAGAGGGCTGGAGCACACCATCCCCCTTCGAAGAGAGGCTGGGGGAGCTGGGCTGGTTCAGCCTGGAGAAGAGAAGGCTGCGGGGGGACCTCACTGCAGCCTGCCAGTCCCTGAAGGGAGCAGAGAAACAGGAGGGGAATCAGCTTTTTAAAAGGACAGACAATGGCAGGACAAGGGGGATGGATTAAAACTAAAGGAGGGAAGGTTTAGACTGGATATTAGGGGGAAGTTTTTTCCAGAGAGAGTGGTGAGGGGCTGGAACAGGCTGCCCAGAGAGGGGGTGGATTCCCCATCCCTGGAAGTGTTCAAGGCCAGGTTGGATGGGGCCCTGGGCAACCTTGTGTAGCTCCAGGCCTGAGGTTGGTGTCCCTGCCTGTGGCAGGGGGGTTGGAGCTCTATGATCCTTGGGGTCCCTTCCAACCCAGACCATTCTATGATTCTATGATTCTATCTCTGCTTTCTCTTCTGGTAGGCTCAGGCCTAGGCTCAGGAGCTCAGGCATCTGCTGCTGGTTGGCATGGGAACAGTGCTGATGTGGGTACCAACGATAGAGAAAGCGAAGCTGGAGTTGTGCATGTACAGAAATGAGCCTGTTCTGGTACATAGAATAAATACACAAGCACACACGTGTGTCCTCACACTGATGTGAGCTGCTAAAGCAGAAGTTTATGCAGAATATATTTATGTGGAAATACATCCTGAGTTGGTAAACACCAGTTTACGCTCTTCTCCATGTATGAGCAGAGATGCCTTTCATGGCGTAGTATGAACATGACTAAGGGGGAGTACTCCTGCTAGTTGAGATGAAAAGAGATATGGAAGCACATGAAAGGGGGAGATTACACATTCTTGTAAAGCCTTCAAAGGTTAATTCATGCACTGGTATACAAATATGCAGGGTGGGGGTGAAGAGACGTACCTAAACACATCAACAAGGAATTATACCCACGGAGGGATGAGCAGGCCCCCTCTCTTTTTGGATGTACATTTAATACCTTTGTGATGATAATTGAAGCCCTGTTTGGGTGTTAGGTCTTGCCATTTACTGTGGTCTTATAAATCTTTCAGCAATTTGGAATCTGCAGTCAACAAAGGCATTGCAAAGGTTTGGAAGAGAAACAAAGAGAAGGAGTTGCACCGCTCTCTGCAGAGAGTACCTTGGGCTCTCCATAAAGAGCTGCTGATAGGCAGGAAGGGTAGGAGGTCCCACAGGGCTTTCCAGTCCAGAAGACAAAAAGCTGTTGTCAGTGGACCCCAATTCCTCCCATGGAAGGGAGGTACTTTCTCAAGTACCTCACCTTTCTGTCTGGCTCTTACAGTCATAGAAGGGGATCTTGGGCAGGCTAATCTCTCTCTGAAAGGGTAGACCTCTTCCAGTGGCTCCACGCCTTCCTGGAGAGCCTGAAGATGTGAGGGATGAACGTGGGCCTGGAAAGCCACCTGTGAGGTAGGCAGTGTTGTCGGAAGCTGTGGGTGGAGGTGGGCAGAGAGTGCAACTGGGAGCAGATGAAAGGGGTGTGGAAGCGGTGTTAGGGGTGGAACTGGAAAGGGAAATGGAGCTGGTGAGGGATATGCATGTGGATGACAGACAAACGGAGCAAAAATGATTAGATGAGATGTGTGAAATGGGTGGCTGTGGCAAGAGGCACGATTCAGAGAACAAGGAAGAGATCCCTCTAGGAGGATGAACAAGTGTTGGAAGCAGTTGGGTCAGGAAGGCCCCACTCCACCGAGGAGCATTCCTGCTGTGGGTGCACCCAGTGGCACACTGGGGAGGGACCTTGAGGAACAATCTTTTCCCAACCAGTGATTCCCAACTCAGCCTCTGACCTGCTGGCAGTGAGAGCATTGCAATGGGTGTCTGTGGACAAACCACATCTCTTCCCTACCCGCTCCATGACCCTGGCAGGATGCTCTCACTCACTGCTTCCAGGAGGTCAGTAAGCTGAGTCAGCAAGCAAATGGTCGAGGGCTTGGTCTAAAGTAGAGCTGTGGCTGCAGTGTGACAGAGGTTGTGTGACCACCATAAGACCTGGGTGGCTCCAGAGTTTCATCAATAGGAGTTAAAGATCCTCTTTGGAAAAGGCAGCTGGGAGGCAGACAGGCATGGCCTTGGGAACAGGATGAGACTCGGGTGAGAAGTGAGAACAGTGCGTGGTGTGCAGGGCAGATCAGGGATGGTGTTACTGCCCTCCTCCCGAAGGGCTGGGAAGGGACATCTTGGTAACAGGTGGCTTCACAAGAGATGTAGTACCTCAGCATGCTTCCATTGATGTGCTGCCTCTTGAACAGGAACGTTGTACTGATAATCCCACAGCTAAGGGGTGACTGGGACAATACCTGGGGTGCAGAACAGCGCCTGGTGCTGTGGGTAATGGCCAGGCTGCTCTGCCACCAGGAAAGCAGAGAGCAGGGAGTGGGGAAGGGACAGTGCAGGGATGAGGCTGTGGCAGAGATACTGCTGAGCTGGAAGCTGATTGTGTATCTACCACATCACACATGCCAATCCCTTGCTTCCTTGTGCTACCTCTCTTTGGGGCTTCTGTTACTACTCCAACACTGAACTGTTCTTCTTCTACTCTTTGGCCAGTTTGTCTGATGCCCAGTTGGTGATTGGTGGTAGTGGCTCTGATAGTAGACACAGTGGTGACAGCAGGCCTGACTACTCCTGCCAAGAAATCAAAGCTGAAGAATGTGGAGTGGGACTGAGGGGTGGAAAGGCACCACAGACCATCTGCAGAGAGCATGGTGTTGGCTGTGCAGTCGACAGCGAACACCATGATTTGCTTGGTGGAAATGGTGATTTCTGGTTTCCTTTCTAGGATGAGATCACTCACTGGATTCCCACCAAGAAATCAGCACTCTCTCCCACAAATGTTTCAACCCTGCTGAGGGCATCTGTGCTGATTATCGTCGCAGATGAGTCTCCAAGAAGGCCAATGGGCATCTGATTCTTAAGAGAATCAGGGCTGGTCACTTGTGGGGGGATAGAAAAGTAAATGAAAAGATTAAATTTTTGCTCAGTCAGTGCCTCCCTGTACTGGAATGACTCATGTCTTCACCAGGGTCAGGAGAAATGGGAGGCACTGGAAACGAGCAACATGAGCAAACCTGGAAATGAGTAAAAGCCAGGGGCAGGTTTTGAATCTTCTTTTTTTTTTGTTGTTTTTGCAAATGATCACCTGTGTGATCTTCATTTCACACTTCCAAAGCAGCTCAAGGCTTAATTCTGAGTTCTGCAAAGAAGGAAAAAATTTTGATGCCCAGCTACTTCTGATGCCCTAAAAACTCTACCAGAAACCCACCCATCTCTTCTGAGGCAACTCAGGATCAAACTAAAAGTAAGCTAAAAGCCAGGAGAACAGAGGTTGATATTAGCCTGTAGGTGAGCAATGGGCTTGCCAAAGAGGTGGGAAGCAGAGGATCCTGTTTAGCTCTGGGGGAAGGTTGACTTCACTCCAGAGAGAAGAGGTAGAGCTGGGGTGGCTACTGGCTGTGGCATGTCTCTGGGGATTTAGATCTGGAGCTATGGGGGAGGTTGCTCTGGCTGCCAGAACCCCCAGCAGAGAGAGGCAGAAAATCCCTTCAATCACTTCCTAGGAAGCTTGTGGGCTCTGGAGAAGACTGGGAAATGGGCAGGAGAGATGGGTGTGGAACCTCACAGAGCCCGAGGCATTCGGAGGAGCTCACCAGCCCCGTGCAGAGAGTGGGCTGGGGGCAGCTGCCTCTCTGAGCCCTGTGCTCAGCAGTCAGATGGAAGGGAGATGGGCAGGCAGGGTGTGAGGAGACAGGCATGGGGTTTGGTGGGCATGCACAGGCACCCTGGGGTTGTGGCTCGGGTTAACAAGCCCAGCTCCTGTTCGCTGTGGGGCTGGTGGGGAGGCTGGAGGGGTCACGTCTGCCTGGGCCTGGCTTTACTGTGGCCTGACTGTAACTGGGATGGAAGGGACTGTGCGGCAATGAGCTGAGCCCAGAGAGAAGCAAGAGGGAGCAGGACAAGGAAGTAGAACAGGAAACTTCTCAGATAAACCAGGAGACCCTGTATGTGTGTGTGCACATGTGTGTGTAAAGCACCCATTCTGTCTGCATGGAAGAGGAAGATCTTTGCTCTCCCACCTGAAAAGAAGAGGCATTTACAAAGAAGAAGCTGTGGGAATGCCAAGGGGGGTCGTTCAGGGGTTTTGCAGATCCTCTGACACCCTCATAGAAGGAAGCTTTTTGCAGCAGGGGTCTTGCCTCATCCCCACCTCCTTCCCTCTGCCCCTGTGCCTGCTGGGCAGAGCCCATCCCTTGCTGGCTCCTCCCTAGGTCTGCTCTCAAGCTTCCCCAGACGTGGCCGGACTGGGAAGCCAAGCCTCTCCCAGCTTTGGCAGCCCAGGGCTGGCCTTTCCCCAGCAATTCAACTATTCCTCCTCTCTCGAACCGAACGTGCCCTGACACCTTTGCCTTGAACCGAATTGCATTCAAGAGCCTGGGTTTGCCCACACACGTTAAAGGTACGGCTGGAGGCGAAAAGCAGGGAAAGCCAGCCCCAGCTCCAACACGGAAGAAAAGGAGCCATCAGCAGAGCCCAGAACTCAGGGCTGGCACCCAGTGATGACCATGGAATGGGGCTGGCTGCTGGTGCAGCCGGAGCAGCAATGCATACCCCAGCTTCCCATCCCAGCTCCTTCCCAGAGGAGTTCCTCCTCATCTAACGTCTGGCTTTTCAAGCCAGGATTGTGCATCCTTGGGGAGATGAACCATCTGGAGGAGAAGGGCTTGATCTGCCGGGGGTGGGGGTGGGTTCATTGCCACAGCACTGCAGCTGCACGGTGGTGATGGGGGTCTGGAGGCAGGGGGTGGAGGGAGAGGGAGGAGGGATGGGCACAGCAGTGTGGGCATGCTGAGCTGAGCCCAGCGGCGCTGGGGGCTGCGGAGGCTGCTTGGCACTCACCAGCGTGCTCCTCCCTGGAGGGCTTGCCCGTGTGGGCAGCAGCTCGGGCAGGGGTTTGCAGGTGTGAGCTGTACACACAGAGCACTTTGGCCCTTGCCAGTTTTAAGGTAGAGGCAGCCAAGGAGAGTAGTATGGTCGTTTTCTCTTCTCCTCCCCTTCTCTTGTTGCTTTTTTTTATTGCACATGGAGGGGGAATATTACCTTTGTGTTCCTTCCAGTCTGTCCAGCGTGCCAGCATCTCCTGGGGAAGTGAGCTTCCGTGGATGGGGCTTGAAGTTTGCTGGCTTGAGAACATCTATATGTGCAGGCCTTGTGTTACGGTTAATGTGCAAGGGATACGGGCATCTGCCTCTGCAGAGGAGCCAACCAGAGCCCTCCAGATTTCCCCTCTGATTATTACAGCGTGTTTCTTCCTGCCACAGGTAGTTCATCAGATGCCAGCTGCTGGGCTAAGAAGGATGCAAACAAGACATGTTAAGTAAAATACTCCTGGATGAGCAAGCTGTAAAGGAAAAGGAAATTATTCCTGTGGAGCAGGATAAAGGCTCACTAAACAGACTGCATGTGGGCAGCCCTCAGAATAAGGGAATAGCTCTTTGAAGGGCATGAAAATCTGCACCAGAGCTAAAACCTGGAGCTGGCTCCCAAATGATGGGGAAATCATCTGATGGTAGATAAGGGTTTCACTAGGGGCACCATGACTGAGAGGAAACAACAGGAATTTTGCAGGATGCATCCTGTGGCTCAAGCCCAAGCAGACAGGGCATGACTGCAGGAGTGATTAGTGCAGGAGAGCAGCAGGGCTGGGCCAGACCAAAGGTCTGCCTTGACTCGTCTCTGCACCCAACAGCAGATGTTTCAGGAAGAGGGAGCGTAGCAAACATGTGGCCATATTTGCCCCAAATATTAACCCACCTTCCAGCCACTGTCTGGCTCAAGCACTCCTGAGCCAAAGCAGAGATTCTGGGGACATTAGTGCAGGGAGAAAGAGCTTTCAGTTTCCAGGAGACTCCTCATTTCATGGGAGAGAAGTGTACCATGTGGCTGGTCAGCACTGGATGCTCATTCTAGGAGTCCCAAGGTCCTTTTGTGCTCTTTCTGGCCATGAAATGTCCTATGAGTGGCCAGTACAGCCCCAGCCACAGGGGATTGTCCCACTGGTCATGGCTGTGGTGCTGTGGCTGCCCTGGACAGGGTGCAGATGGCCACCATGGTGCTGTGGTCAGGCTCAGCTTTGCATGTGCAGAATTTTGGCCTTGTAGCTGATGGCTGCAAAGTCTCCAAAATCCAGGCAGTAAAGGTGATCAGCGAGGTGTTTGGGCAAGAAATAACAAGAGGCTTGTGTTGTCTCTCAGGTCCAACTGAAGCAGCGATCAAAAGGAATGTGAAATTAAGAAAAATGTGGGGAATGCACATAAAAATGTGTCCTGGGGCGAGCTGTTTCCCAAGAATCAGAGAACTGGAGTTTCTGTGATTGTCAGAGCACAGTATGGAGGCTGACAAAAACTGGGCTGAACTGGGAAATGGCTGTGGTTTATCTGGTGGGCTGTGACATAGAAAGTAGTGTAAATTCTCCATGGCCAATGCAGAAACTGCATAGTCCAGTACACAAATAATTACCCACCATGCAATTACTGCAGCACCAGAGCCTCTGGGAGCAGGCTTAGCCCAGCTCCTGTTCGGCCTCAGCATCACTGTGCAGCAAAGTGCTTGTCTGTATGTGTGTCCTTGCTCTGCCTGTCTAAATGCTTCCAGGAGGAGTGTGATGTCTTTGCAGTTCTATGCCCCATCAAATCAAGTGAAAACTAGACACCTGGTTCAAAAAGTAGAGGGACCAGTGATGGGACAGGCAGAGCCAGCTGCAAAACACACAGCCTGGGCTCCTGTAAGCTGTGTGCACTTCAGACTACAAAGTGCTTCAGAAGGGCAGGAGGTGGGGGCGGAGGGGGCTTGGGCACCTTTGAGTGGGGGGGATGGGATGGGGTGAGGTGGGATAAGATGGGGAGGGGTGGGATGGGATAGCCAAGTGTGGCTGGGGAGTAGCCCCAAAAGGGACCAGGACAGCCTTTTGCAATGCTACATCTTGCTGCTTGTGGGGATGCTCTGCTACAAAGTGCAAAGCTCTTCGGGAGTAGGGTACCTTTGAGTGGGATGGGATGGGATCATAGGATCACAGGATGGTCTGGGTTGGAAGGGACCCCAAGGATCATAGAGCTGCAACCCCCCTGCCACAGGCAGGGCCACCAACCTCAGGCCTGGAGCTACACAAGGTTGCCCAGGGCCCCATCCAACCTGGCCTTGAACACCCCCAGGGACGGGGCATCCACCCCCTCTCTGGGCAGCCTGTTCCAGCCCCTCACCACTCTCTCTGGAAAAAACTTCCCCCTAATATCCAATCTAACCCTTCCCTCCTTCAGCTTTAATCCATCCCCCTTGTCCTGCCATTGTCTGTCCTTTTAAAAAGTTGATTCCCCTCCTGTTTCTCTGCACCCTTCAGGGACTGGCAGGCTGCAATGAGGTCCCCCCACAGCCTTCTCTTCTCCAGGCTGAACCAGCCCAGCTCCCTCAGCCTCTCTTTGTAGGGCAGCTGCTCCAGCCCTCTGAGCATCTTCGTGGCTCCTCTGAACCCTCTCCAACAGTTAATGTTGGGATGTGTTGGCTCTGGGATGGGATGGGATGGGATGGGATGGGATGGGATGGGATGGGATGGGATGGGGTGGGATAAGATGAGGTGGGATGGGGTGAGTGGGATGGAATAGCCAAGCGTGGCTGGGGAGAAGCCCCGAAAAGGACCAGGACAGCCTGTTGCGATGCTACATCTCGCTGCTTGCAAGGATGCTCTGCTAGGAAGCGCAAAGCCCTGGGCTGGGAGAAGACCCCGCGGGAACGGGTCCCTCCTCCCCTCTTGTGCCCGGGCAGCCCCGGCAGCCCTGACCCTCGCGGGAGGGTGGCTCCAGCCCTCCCTCCTTGCCCGGGGCCCGAGCCGAGCTTGGCGGGGCCCGGCCCGCTCGGCACAGCTCGGCTCGGTCCCCGGCCCTGCCGCTCCCCCCGCCGGCCGCTCCGCGCCGCTGCCGCCGCACGGCGGGATGGAGCTGGGCCTGGGCACGGCGGAGGGGGCGGCTCGCACGACTCGGGGGGTGTCTGCGTCCCTCCTGCCCTGCCCGCAGGCCGGCCGAGCCCCGGCATCCCCTGCCCTGCTTGTTCCTTCCCCCGCGCGTTGTGTCTGGGCCCCGGGTGGGGCTCGGAACCCGCGGGGATTGTTCCCCTTTGAACAAACCTGGGGGGTTCAGCCCAGGAGGACGCTCCGCGGTGGATGTGGGCGGTTCAGGAGCTGCTCAACAAGCCGGAGCAGGGCAGAGGGATGGAGGTGGTCCTGGCGTGGTCCCTGCCAAGCACCATGGGGCTCAGACCCAGCAGGCTGCGATGGGATCCTCCAGCAGCATCAAGTCTGGATGGGCTTGAACTGCTGTGAGAGGAACCCTGCTGCTGGGAACTCCAACGAACTGGTGGACAGCAGGATGAGCATGAGCCAGCAATGTGCCCTTGTGGCTAAGGAGACCGGTGGCATCCTGGGGTGTATTAGAAGGAGGGTGGTTTGTAGCTCAAGAGGGGTCCTTCTCCCCCTCTGCTCTGCCCTGGTGAGCCCACATCTGGAATATTGTGTCCAGTTCTGGCCCCCTCAGCTCAAGAAGGACACAGAATTCCTTGAAAGAGCCCAGAGCAGGGACACCAAGGTGATGGAGTGGAACACCTTCCTTGTGAGGAGAGGCTGAGGGAGCTGGGCCTCTTTAGCTTGGAGAGGAGGAGGCTGAGGGGTGACCTTATTAATGTTTATACATATGTAAAGGGTGAGAGACAGGAGGACAGAGCCAGGCTCTGCTCAGGGATGGCAGCAACAGGACAAGGGGCAGCAGGTGTGAGCTGGAGCAGAGGAAGTTCTGTGTGAATATAAGCAGGAACTTTTTCCCTGTGAGGATGACAGAGCCCTGGGACAGGCTGCCCAGAGAGGTCATGGAGTCTCCTCCTCTGGAGACATTCAAACCCACCTGGATGTGTTCCTGTGTGATTTAGTGTGGGTGATCCTGCTCTGGCAGGGGGGTTGGACCAGATGATCTGTTGAGGTCCCTTCCAACTCCAAATGTTCTGTGGTTCTGTGAAACTGCTGAGAATAATAACTCCACCAACACCATCACCATGGGCCAGCTGAATATGGCCCAAAGCCCTTCGGTATATGGCTCTGTGTTCCTTTGGGGATCTGATTTTAGCTAATTAGGCTGGAACTGGTGTGAAGTACCAACCTTCATGCATTTGCAGGACGGGTTTAACCCCGTGGGTTTCCGGTGGCACTGTTACCTACAGCAGAAGCATCCCTGGGTGCAACTGTACTTTGAAAACAGCAAGCCTGGGAGTCCAGGCTGTCTCCAGGAGTGTGACTGGAGTGGTGACAGTGATCCTGGCTTGTTGCCTTTTTGCATCACCTGCATCTTGAATATTTAAGCCACAAACCTTAATGCAGAGTTTATGCCACAGTTTTGTTTCTTTTGTAAAAGTGAGGGCTGGAAAAACAGACAAGAAAGTGTTACATCACCCTAAGAAAAGAGCTTGAATGCTAGGTTATTTTTGTTTTAGTTTAGAATATGGTTTTGATTTGAAAGGAGTTATAGCAGCTATGAGAATATAAAGCACTTTAAGGCCCTTAGGAATTGGTAAGGGAAAGCACTAAGCCCTGCACACATCATTGTCCTTTCTATCTTTTCTCTGCTGAAGCAGATCAGTGCTGGGTGAGCTGCTCTGTGGTGCTGCCCTGCAGCACATTAACCCGTGCAGCCTGCCACCCTATAGCACTTACATCAGGTTATGGGCTGGTTTTGGATCCAGATCTCTGTTATTTTTCTGTTTCCTTTTCTTTTTTTTTTTTTTTTTTTAGGAGGTTTGCAAACTGTGTCCTCAGTCAGCACTGACCACAGAGAGAATTTCCACTTGGAACGTACAGGCGAGTTTCTTTACGGCTGCGCAGGCACTGTAAGTCTTGATTTCGGCTGTAACAGGGAAAGGGCTGTTCTATTCCACCCTTGCTGACTGTCTAGGTCTGAATGCTTAAAAAGGCCAGCTTATTCCTCAAGTCCTGATGTAACCCCATGTATGGCATTTGCCCCAAGGCTGTGAAATTCCAGCAACTTGATACTTCAGGCTGTGACCTTTGAAGGGTTAAGGGAAGCCCAGCTGCAGCCTCCTGAGCTCTCTTTGATGCTCAGTTAAAGCCCTGACAGCTGCGCTTGTGGTAGTGCTGAGTTGGGTCCTTTGGGCTCTGCCAGACTGGTGGGACATGAGCATTGTCCCCTGGGATGGGACATGGCCTTAGAGATGGATCTCTCTGCCTTCCTGAGCTGCGATGACCATCTCTCCTGGTAGAGCCTGATGACGCTGTGAGCCTGCTGTGATTTAAACCCGATTCCAGTGCAAGAGGAGATGGCAGCGGAGAGGAGGGCTGGATGGCTTCCCTTGCACAGGAGAGAAGCCGCCTCAGTCTGTCCTGCGGGGAGGGCTGGAGCTGGAAGGAATGCGGCTGCGTCTTGGCGGAGGAGGGTGAGCTGGAGTTTCTGGCTGAGAGGGAGCGACTGGAAAGCAGGTTTGCACAGGGCGGCGGATCTCCTCCAGTCCCACCTGTCTTCCTGTTCTCCCCCCCTGCCCAAATCTCCTCTAGCCAGCTCTCCTGGCCCCATGTCTGCCGCAGCCAGCTGGCTCTCGCAGTGGGAGTGGTGGGCAGTGGTGGCCCTCGCTGTGCCAGGCCTGACAAATCACAATGGCAGCCCACCTCACAGCGTGGGGAGGCATTTGTGGTGTCTCCATCAGGAAACCCCCCCTCTGGCAAAAGCAGCTGGCAAGGCAGAATGAGCCCCGGGCTTTAAAGCAGGGGTGAAAAACATTTGCCTGGTCCCTCAGGGCGCCAATCTGTCCCACTTGGCAAAGGACCTGCAAAGGGACCATCCCCGTGGACCTATCCAGGGCTCTGCAGCCAGGACCCTGTGCATGAGCTGCCCCTGCAGCTCTGGAGCATGGTACATCCAGGGA
Source organism: Laterallus jamaicensis coturniculus (assembly GCA_022605575.1). Classification (NCBI taxonomy): domain Eukaryota; kingdom Metazoa; phylum Chordata; class Aves; order Gruiformes; family Rallidae; genus Laterallus; species Laterallus jamaicensis. Next base: position 14,601,252 of record JAKCOX010000016.1, on the reverse strand, counting down.
AGGGCTGGTAGTTTAACTCGCAGCTTAACCTGACCTCTTGTGACCTGGGTATTTTTACCCTGTGCAAATGGCAGCGTTTATTTTCTATTGTTGTGCCTTTTCCCCTTACCCAGGGATTTTATTGCTCCTGAGAGCCAAGGGCCTTAGGGCCCTGCAAGTGTCCATCCCTCCAGCTCTGTCTGCCCATGCATTACCCATCTGACGTCCCAAACCAGCCTGTGTCCAGTGAGGCTATGGTTGGCAGAAGTACCTTGGCTTACCTTGGCCCAGACCTTTCCCTGGGGCTAGGATGCCTGTGTGACACCTTTGAGTGCACGCACAGGGCAGCTGATGCCCATGCAATCCCCCCCAGCGGGATGGGACGAAACAGAGGAACATTGCAAGCTCATTTATTGTCAGTGTTTCAAATCAGTATTTTTTTATTAGAGAGACTCATCAGGTTGCTCACACTGTGGCAGGAATTTAATAATATAAGGCACAGGGAACATTCAGAGGTAAAAATAAAAATAAAAGAGTTCTCAGCCTGTGAGACTTAACCATCCCTTCGCTCCTGCCAGGACCCTCTCTAGAAAGCAAAATCCAAATACCTCCTCCCTTCCCTTCTGCCCATCCCTTAAACCCCAACATCCCCAAGGAGGGGTGGGGTGGGGAAATAATGATGACAGCCTTTCCCATGAGTGCATGGCAAGCGTGTCCCTTTCGGAGCAGAAACATCCCTTCCAAGCCTGACGCAGCTTCCCTGGGAGAGCAGGGCTGGAATTTAAGCATGACCAAAGCAGAGGTTGGAAGTGCTCGAGGGTACCGTGATTTGGGGAGAGCCAAGAGCTTTCTCTCAGCTCCAGCAGAGTCACACTGGTGAGGTCAGCCACAGGGCACCCCGGGGGAACCAGCGGCTGCACCCCGCTTCTCCCTCTGCAGCACAGGACACACGACGATGGTTGAGTAATGGTAAAAGCACGTGGCACTTTCAAACCTTTATTTGTCAGGGGTATTTTACAGGGTGGGATGTGTTCCATTTTATTTGTTCTCAATTTTGTGTGCTTTCCTATCCGTTTGTTTGATTAGCCCTTTTTTTTTGGGGGGGTGGTGATGTTGGTGGTGTTGGTGTGTGTGTGGCCAATAACTGTTAAATTCAAGCCCTGGGAATGAAGGGGGAAAAAAAAAAAAAAGGAAAACAAAATCCTGCCACTCTATGTCTTTCTCACCCATCTCCATCCCCAAAGAGCTGGTGGGTGACCACAGTGTCACCCACAGCTGCTCTGCTGGAAAAGCCCAATCCTCCTACATCCTCTGGCTCTGCCTTCCCTCGCTGGCGAAGATCTGTAACTGGGGTGGTGAATCAGCTGAGAGGTCTTTGTGTCTATGCTGATGTGTCCAAGAACTTGCTGTTAGTAAGAAGTTAAGAGAAGTGGATCTGAGAGCAGATGCCAAGATGGAGCAGATATTTAGGACAGGAACAGGGTCAGTCAATGGTAAAGACACTTCGGAGAGAGAAAGAGCTGGTAAGAGCTCGTGGAAACAGCCGAGTGAGTAATCTAGTGGTAACAGATTAGGCTATGAAAGAGAACTGTTACTTCTCTTAGCACCATTACTACATATGTTTAGATCTATATTAGCACCTTGTTCCCAGGGAAAAACAAAACAAAAGCGGTTTAAAAACCGAAGGAAGTGGGAAGGTTAAAACAAGACAAAGTTGGCAGCAGAGAAGGAAGCTGGGGGTTTAGATCACAAGATCCTTGTCTATGTCCTCTGTGGAAGGAAAACAGAGAGAGACGAGGTTAGGAGGCGGATGCTGCCCCTGACCTGGGTGCTCCCAGCATCCCAATGCTCCTGCAACCTCCCCCTCCCTGATCTCCCTTGCTTTTCTGTTCCCCAGGACTGGCTGTAATGCATTGCTTTATCCCCAGCTGGGGTTTTGTGGGTGTTTTTTGGTGTCCCCTCCACCCCCCTTCCCTCCCTACTCAGTACTTACGCTCCTTAATGCCGAAGCAGCTGGCCCACTCCTCCAGAGCGATGTACTTGTCATTGTCCAGGTCACAAGCCTCAAAGAAGCGGGTGGTGCAGTGCTCCATGGGGATGAGGGGGGCACGCAGGGGGGCCAGCTCAGTGTGGGACAGGTACCTGCCGAGGTGATGGTGCAGTCAACACGCTGCCCATCACCTCCCACTGCCCTCCCACTGGGAGGGGAGATGCTGTGCCAGGAGCAGGAGCCAGTGCAGGGCGTGATGCCGGCCCCAGCCCTCTGGTCTGGTTTGAGCTGCTGTCCCAGTGCCCTCCCACTATCCAGCACTGAGCATTACAAAGGTCAAGGCCTGGTGTCTACTTTTACAACTGGCTGTGCTAGTCATGAAACAGCCAGCAGCTGGGGGTCCTCACCAGCTGCCCCCACCCCATGTGTCTGTGAGTGATATCCTTCTCACACCTCTCTCCAGCTCACAGCCAAGCCAGCAGCTGCTGTTTCAGCTGCTGAAGTTATCCCGTTGCCTTTGTACTCTGGTATTTTAGGGAGCTATCATGCAACAGTAAATCTGAGAAGACAGAAACTCCCCACAAGGGAGATGGGAGCACCTGGGGCCGGGGGAGGCCCCTCTTCCTGCAGAAGGGCTGTCTGCAGAAAGTAAAACTCCCCCTACCCCGGGCTGGTTTGCCCCAGTCCCTTCCAGATGTGTGCAGGGGTTGTCCCTCCGCAGGGCTTTGCCTGTGCCTCTATCACCAACCACCCATTTGTGTCACATCTCCGGCCATGACACCTTAAGCCACCAAATCTCCCTGGTCCTCAGGCTGGCAGGGATTCTGCCGGAGGCCTCCATCCTGCACTGCTGACACTCACCCATCGATGGGGTGCTGATCCAGCTGCCCAAACTGCCAGTGCACTGGGAAGATGTACATGTTGTAGTTCTTCTCAAAGTCACGGGCCAGCAGCTCCACGGTGTGGTCACCAGCCTCCAGGCGCTTCTCGTTCTCATGGATCTTCTTCACCTGTGGTAGGAGATGCCAGGGAGACCCTGTCAGCAGGGCAGTGGGGTGCAAGGCAGGAGACCAGGCTTTACTGTGGTGCCCACAGCAGGTCATTCTGGCCAGGCTCCCCATGTGTGCTGGATTCTGCTGGTGGAATGAACTCCCAGGCTCCCTCCCCAACCCCTCACCTTGAGCTTCTGCTTCTCGGTCAGCAGGTTGTTGTCCTCATCACGTTCATACAGGGTGATCAGCACGTTCTTCAGCCAGTCCCGCATGCGCAGGGGGAACTCGGTCAGCTCGGTGTCCAGGCAGGCAGGGATGACTGGAAGCCATAGGTGGTGGTCAGTGCACATGCAGCCCTGGTGCCCTCCCACCTCAGCCCTTGAACCTGCCTGGACCTTTGTTCTCCCTCAGCCCATGGGCAAAGGGGCTGTGCTCAGGTTATGGGCCCCCTCGTCTAAGGGAATGGCTCCACATATATTTGCAAGGGGCTCAACTTACATTTGCCCTGTCTTAGGGCTCCACTCACATTTGCAAGGTCCAATGTAGTCCAGGTGCAGCTTGTGCCCCTTCTTGGTTCCCTCCAAGGTGCACTTGGTGGCAAAGAAATGGCAGGAGGAGTCATAGGTCTTGTTGTCAGTGCCACAGACCTGCGCAGGATGGGGAGAGGCTGTGTGAGGAACTGCAAAGTGCAGCCGTGCTGGGGGAGAAAGCTTCCCAGTGAGATGTTTAACTTGTTTTCTGGGGTGGACAACATCTCCTTGGATGCTCAGCCAGATGGGGATCTGCCACCCTGACTCTGCCTGCCTCTCCCGCTGTCTCTGGCAATGTGAGGTCCCTCCCTGCTCCGGTCCATCCAGCAGCTTCTGCTCTCACCTTCTCGAAGACGCCGGCGGTGGCTGGACAGCTGGAGGGGTCCTGGCACACACACATGGGAGAGTTGTTGTCATCCACCTCGCACACCTTGCCGTGCTTGCAGTGGTGGTTCTGGCAGGGGTCTGGGAGAAGGCAGGGAGCAAAGTCAGAACCTTCCCCTTCCTCACCTCCCACAAACTGCCTGGGGCATCTCAGCACAGAGGGAAGACAGAGACTTCACCCTGGACAGCCCTAAGCATCTCTTCCTGCACTGGAAAGGTGTGAGGACTTCCAGAAGTCCATGTTAGCCTTCAGGCTAATGCTGGGCTCCTTTCTGTAGCCACAGAAAGCAATGGCTGTTCTGTTGCAAAACAACAGGGCAGAGCATGCAGTGCTGGAAGATGCCATGCATCTCTTAAGTGTGCATCGAGGATGGCATCATCCCTGTGCTGCAGCCCTTCCCAGAGAAGTTCTTCTCTGTTTGGGGTGGCTAAAACTCCCAGATCCAGGGAAGGGATGGTGTCTCTGCCTGCTGGTCGGCAGGGGAAAAGCAACTTACTCTCTGCAACGATCTCCTCTACATCCTCAGTGGGTTCTTCGAACTCTCCCACCTCCACCTGGACAGGGTTTGCCCCCACGAGCTCCTGCAAAAGAAGCCAGTGTTTCTGGTGGGGTGCAAAAAGAGCTGACCCCCATTTCCGGGGAGGGGGCTTCTCTGCCCCCCCATTGCCCCAGCTCCCCTGTGCTTCGGAGATGCTTTTCCCAGGGCAGTGGGTGCTGCGAGAGGTGGGTGATGAGGAGGAGCAGAGTGACCTACCTCTGTGGTGGGGTCTTCGATGACCTCTGTCTCATCGGGCAGAGCCTCCTGCTGCAGGGGAAAAGGACTGTGAGCTGGGTCTTGTGGGGAGGACGGTCCCAAGGGGGAGTCACCTGCCCAGGCAGGTGGCAGGGGCACCCTTGGGCTTCTTCTCCCCCCACCAGCCCCTATACCTCAGGGCTTTATTTGTTATGAATAAACGGGCAGCCCTGAGAGCAGAGAGGCTCCGTTGTCCCCCATACTTACCGGAGCTGCCAGGGCTTTGCCTGCCAGGCAGAGAAGGAAAAAAATCCAGGCCCTCATCTTTCAGCAAACCCTGGATAAAGGAGAAGAGAAGGATGAGGATGAGGAAAGGAAGGAGGGATGAGGAAGGAGGCTGTCGCATGCAGCTCAGCTCCAGGCTGAGCTCACTGTCCGGGCACTTAGAAAAGGGTGTTTTCTTAATTTCCTGCCCTGTCTGCTCAGTATTCCAGCCCCACATGCCGACTTTTCTAGCTGAAACCTGAGGCCAAGTCATGTTTCCAAGACAAATTCTTTTGATTTTGCAAACCGGGACAGTGGGGGTTTAGATTTCTGTGGCTCTCCTGGATGGCTTTAGAAAACCTGCAGTGGAAATGGCAGATCCCCTGTCCTTCCCAGGATTTATTTCTCACCAACCCCCCCCCCACCCCATTTTTCATGTTAAAAGCCCCTGATACAGGGCCCAGGTACAGGCAGTGACACTGCCACTTTACCTGTCAGTCAGAGGGAAAATGAAAGTGGAGGAAGGAAGGAGACCAGAGACAGTGTGATGGAGCACTTGAGAATTAATTCCCATAGAAAAGCCCTCCCCACATGGACACAGACATCTCTAGGGGTATCAGGGACCAGTCCCACAACCCCAGCACCCTCAAATGTCGGGGTCTCTGCTATAGTTTTGCCCTTTCTTTCACAGAACTGAAGGTCCTCAAATGGGGTTTAAGGGATGTGGGATGCTTTGGGGTCGTGTCCTGCTGGGAGTTGAGCTCCTGAAGGATGATTTGGGCTGTTGCAGGGACTCTGTAGGATGAGTGAGCCAGGCAGCTCAGCTAACCCTGTCCATAATGCAAGCCAGGAGAGCGCAGCTGGTGAAATTGCCCTGTCCTCGACCCCCCTCCTCAGTTCCTGTTTGGCAGGATTGAGCCCCTCTGTGTGAGGGTAGAGAGGAGCTCAGCTGGCTGCTTAATATGCTGGTGGCATCCCACTCCTGACAGTGAGGGCTGCCCGCTCCCTTCCGCCAGCTGGGAGAGTGAAACACCCTCCGTTTGTCTCCTGCCAGGAGGGGACTTGTCCCCCTGCCAGAACTTCCGCTGCCTCCCTTCCGCTCGCCCCCCTCCACTCCACCTGCACGCTGGGGTATCACAGCCCACCGGCCCTGGGGCTGGGGTATCACAGCCCACCAGCCCTGGGGCTGGAGGATCACAGCCCACCAGCCCTGGGGCTGGAGGATCGGAGCCCACCAGCCCTGGGGCTGGGGTATCACAGTCCACCAGCCCTGGGGCTGGGGTATTGCAGCCCACTGGCCCTGGGGCTGGGGCATCACAGCCCACCAGCCCTGGGGCTGGGGGATCGCAGCCCTTTGGCCCTGGGGCTGGGGCATCACAGCCCTTTGGCCCTGGGCCTGGGACGGTTTCGTGGGGACAGAAAGCGCTGGACAAGGTGTTTTCACTCCAGCGAGAATGGATGGATACTTAACGTGCCAGTGCATCCCTCCCTTCCTCCCAGTGTCCAGCAGCTCCCTGGCTATAAAACTGTGTCGACCCTGAGCTGCCTGGACACCAGCCAGGCTGGGCTGGGATGCCAGGCTGGGGGTGTGGGGTGGGGGGATGGCTGCCATGGAGAGAGAGAGAGCACCTTTGGGGAGAGGGGCTGTGGTGAAGGTGGACAAGCCTGTTTGCTCTGTAAAGGCTGCTGTGAAGCTCGCCATCCCTTCCCCTCATCTTTATTTACTCTGGAGGCTGCTGAGAGCTCTCCCAGCATTTGCCAGGAGAGATCACTGTGTCTTTGCTTCTGGAGGGGTGGCTTGGAATGGGGAGGTGGAAAAGTACTGGTTAAACTGGCCATTTCCTCCCTTGCTGCCATCCCCTGGCTTGTAAAGGCTCCTCCTGGGCTTCTCCCAAGGGAATTGCTTGCTTTGGAAAGTGCTCTGAGGTTCAGTTCAGCAGAAACAGGGCAGTGCCCAGCCTGGAGGAGAGGGCAGTGTGTGTACACGTGGAAGATGGCATTAAGAAAAGCCCAACCCCAGACCAAGACCCTCTCAGATCATTTCCCTGAGCCCCCAAAAATCTGAATTTCAAAGTCTGGGCATGCAGTGAGCTGGGATAAAGAATTCCATGCTTGCTAGGAGCCAGCAGACAGCTGGAGCTGCCAGTGTTGTGTTTGGAGGAAGAAGGAGCATGAAAGAGTCTGAGCAAACAAGCTCAGCAGAGCTGTCTCTCTCTGGAGACAGGAAAACAAGATTATTTGAAAAACAACATGTTTCTGAAGGCAGAGCTGTTTTGCAAAGACATGGCTTTTCCTGAATACCTGACATAACAGCTCAGGAGCCCTGCTCCTGGTGGAACAGCCCGGCCCACAGTGCAAGTCACTGGTGCAGGTCTCCCCATGGACCTCCCATGGTCCTGCCATCCAAGCAGATGCTCTTTGGAGCTGGCAGCTGGGCCAAACCATGAGCTCAGCATCTGTCCTCCAGCCAGAGGTACACTGGGGGATCCTTGTGAGGGGCCCTGCACTGGGAATCTCTGACACTGCTCTGCAAGAGCCAAGAGGGGCAGAGCAATGGGGCACAGCAGGGGATCATTTTTGATGGGGGAAAACAGGACTGGGAAAGAGGTTTTAGCAAGCAGGGACCTACTCCCTTCTGTATCCTAAGGGACTTAGCCACATGGGCACCAAAAGGGATGCTGAATATAAAATTAGATGGGTCTCCATGGTCACCAGCCTGACTGCTGGTGATGGAGGAGAGCACCTGGCACACGTGGACTACAGGGCCCATGGCCTTCACTGCCTCTTTAATGTTTGCCCCCACTTGCATCCTAAGTGGGGACTTCAGGTCCCAGTACACTGTCTCATGGCTCCCATGCATCCCTCTGAATGGTTTGCCTTTCTAGTGTGGTCCAGGCTATCCCTCAGCACCAGCTGCTCGTGTTTTGCAGCCATGTCCATAACCAGAGAGCCAGGGGGTGTAGAGAGGTCTGAGACTGATCCTCAGCACCCACATCAAATCAAAGCAGGCTGCTCTGGCAAGTTCTTTACCTCCTTACCCCAGTCCTGTAGCACCATCACAGATTTCTCCTGCTGGGGAAAACACCCTGCAGTGAAGCATGGAGGAGAGTCTGTGCAGTGAGGTCTGTTTGATCCCCCTTGTCTCCTCCTGCCCAGCCTGGGGACCTTTGCAGGCTCAGGGGAGGACAAGGGCCGGGCGGGTGCAACCTCTGGAGGAGGCTCCGTGGATGATGGAGCATGGCCTATGTGGCGCTGGCCCTGGCCAGGATTGCATAAGCCCTTTGGGATGCCACGTTAGCGTGGGGAGGAGTCTCTGCCTGTCCACTTTGACAGCCCCTTGCTGAGGCCACAGAGACAGCCCCAGCTGCCTCCACCACTAACTTGGGTGAGGGGCCCTTCTGCCTCCTCCCATCACTGGTAACTGAGAGCAGGAGTGGGTAATCCTTGGGCAAAAGCCCTCCTATGTCTCTGCAACCCACCTGCACCCCAGCCCGGCCACGCAGGAGGCAGCCAGCCCGAGCAACAGGGCCCCCTGCACCCACTCTCCCTTTGCTCATTGCTCCTCCAAGGCTCGGCAGGGTCTGACATGCCCCAGCAGCTCAGACTGAAGGTCCTGCCTTTACAGCAGGAAAAGCTTCTGCCTCCAAACCCCACCATCAAAGAGCAGATGGGTGACTGAGTGTGGCCACCACAGAGACCCCAGTGCCTGGCCCTGCCAGCAAGACCCTCTGAACTTTACTCAGCCCGCCACTCCAGGGCTGAAATTTGGGTTGAAGCCAAGAGCTGTTTGTGTGAGTCCCCAGAAGGCTGTGCTGAACAGGTCTCTGCCTGTCCAGGCTGTGCTGCCGGGGGGGCTGGCTCACCCAGGCATGCTGCAGCTGCACTGGGTCTTGGGGGAGCTGGGCAGGAGCTAGGGAGAAGCCAGTGGGGTCCTGCCACCTGCACACACACACACACACACACACACACACACACACACACCCATGCAGTGTGTGGGCTCAGAAAGCCAAGATGGGCTTAGGGAGAGGTGAAAGCCCCTTTAGCTCACACACACACTTACATACTACTGGGAAAACACAGGGGAGGAAAAAATCTATCTAAAAAAATCAGTCTACCAAATCTGTCTGTGCAGAGTCACTAAAGCCAGGGCTACACCACAGCCCTGTCTTAGCCTGTTCATTCCCTTGCAGGGAGCTGAGCAGCTCTGATGGCACTGAGAACTGCTGCAGGCCTTACTGTGTGGCTTGTGTGCCACTGCAGTTGTGTGCTGGCTCGGAGCTCCATAATGGGAAGGGAATTACCACCAAGCAAAGTGCAGGGCTGCAGCCACAGCTGGGCTCTTTGGAGCCCTCGGTGAGCAGGGCAGTGGGTGATGCAGCCCTGTGCTGTCCTGGCAGAGCTGGTCCCTTTGTTTGGGCTGGATGTGGGGCAGTGCCAAAAGCAGTTTTGCTACTTCTGTGCCAGGTGCAAGCGGTGCCTCTGGCTCCCCGGGGATAGAGAAAGCTGATCCTGCACAGCTCCACAAAGGAGAGAGAGGAGAAACTGTCTGCTAAATATCCTGCAAAAATGCAAACCATCCTCGAAGCATTCCCTCAGCTCAGCCAGGGCTGCTCCAGCGATAACAGCCCCGCCATCCCTCCGATCAGAGCACCCAGAAAGGGTTTCCATGGGAGCCGACATTCCTCTGGGGCTGAGTCATGGAAGAGCAGAGGGCTGGTGGAAGGAGGGGCTTGGAAAAAAGTTTGAAAAGTTTTATTTCTCCTCTTCCCCCTCCCAACACCGCCCGCATCCCTGCTCCTGCCTATGTGGCAGACAATAGCTCAGCTTTGGCCGCTGCCAGAACGCAACAGCCTTTCATCTCCACTTAAAACTCGCCTCACCGACCCCAACAAACAGCTGCCACTGACTTGTGTCCTTTGGTGTGGGGTTGCTGAGTTTTTTGGGCTGTTTCAAGTTGGTAGTGGTTGTGTGCTGGAAGCACTGGCGACCTTCCCGGTGGCCCCGATTTCACTCCAACTTGAAACTTGCCTTTTGGTTTGGGTGGGAACTCAGCCCCCATCCTGTTAAGTTTCCTTTTCTTGGCTGGACCCACCAGAGAGTGGAGCTTTCTGCAGAGGAGGGACACAAAGAGCACAGCTAGACTGCCACGCACGTCACCCGGACGGGAAAGACAGCGGCTGCCTTTAAAGGAAACAAGCCCTTGGCTTTTCTGCATTGACTTAAAAGTGTCTCTGGCTGAGCCCAAGCTCTTAAAACTTTAAAAATAAACACCTAAAAAAAGAGCTTTGTCCCTCCTCTCCTGCAACCTCCGCCTCTCAAACAGCTGGAGTTAAGCAAACCAGGGCAGCAGGACTTGAAATGGATCCAAAGTCTGCTTGGGACAAAGGGATGAGAGCCTGTTTTCTTTTTTCCAGGAGAAATAAGAGTGCCAGTATCCAAAACCTAAAAGCTGAGATGAAGCCGACAGGTCTTTTGTTCTTCCTCTAGATACTCTGGTGAGTAAAACACCACCTGCCAGTGTACCTCAGGCTGGGTATAATTGGGGCTGGTTTGTAACTAGATCTACTCTGCAGGTTGGTTTGAAGTGCCCACATCTCATTAAGGAAATACCCCACAATTAAAAACCCAGGGGGGGGGGGGGAAGAGAGAAGGGCAGGTTAAAGCTTTACAGTCAGATGTCACTGAAGTGTTAAAGGTGTTAGGCTGCAGTGAAATAGGGTGACAAGCTGAGTTTAGGAGCAGAGATGCTGCAGAGAGGGAAAAGAGAAGGATTCCGGAGAGGTCTCTGAATGCATCACTCGGGGTGGGGGGGCAGGTGCGGAGGGACCCCGAGTGATGCATTGCCGAGCATCAGATGCACCCCCTGGGCTGGGAGAGCAGCTCCCAGGTCAGGGAACCCCACGAGTGGGGCTGTCGGGACCCCCACGCTGGGAGAAATAGCAGAGTAAGCACGAAGGTCTCGGGCCATACCTCGCAGTGCCGGCAGCAGGGCTGAGCAAACTTCGGGCGCTTGGACGGGCTGGAGGAATCTGCAGGTTTTAGAAGGAGGCAGGAGGAAGCCAAAGGGTGGGCTGGGTTTCCCGTTGCCTCTCCTCCTCCTCCTCCTCCTCGCTATCTTTCCAAATCGGTCTCTTCCTCTCCCTCTCCCTCTCTCCCCAGTGGGAAGTCCCACCCGCCAGAAAGACGGGCTGAGGCACAGCCTGGGTGCAAAGGATAGACCAGAGAAATCAAGCAGGGCTGCAGATCAAGGGGGTCTCCCGCAGGGATAGATCAGCCCCCAGCACAACCTTCCCAGCAGAGTCATTGTCCCAGCAGCTGCCTGCACTGCTGCGATGAGTTAATCAGTTCTCAGGCTCCCTTGGACTAACAGCACCGGGGGAGGAGGGAGAAATACCCTCTCTCTGCTTGGTTTGTGTACCTCCTGCCACCTCAACCTACTGCACTGAAAATGTTAAATGCTGTCATTTCACACGGGGGTAGTTCAGTCCCTGCCTGGTGTTTCCCATACCCTGGGGGATGCAGAGAAAGGCAGGAGATTCCTCGTTCCTCCACCCTCTCTCCTGACATTGCTGCCATGTGGAGAGGGAGAGGAAAGAGTGATCCAGAAAATGTGGAGAGTTATGACATGTCTGAAGTATGCTCCAAGTGGGCAGAGAAGCCCTGGGCTGGGGATGTGACCCTCAGCAGATCCATCTCTCTGCGGTGGTTGTTGTGCAGCAGGTCTGGACTGACTGAGCACAACCCACCAGTTGAAGCTGGTGGTCTCTTCAGACATCACTAAGTGTTTTCACCTTACAGATCATAACTCAGCTGGAGCAGCTGCACAGCCAGAGGCAGCCAGACAGCAAAGCCGTTTGGAGTTAACTCTTCCCATCTGTTCCTCTCAGTGCTTAGGGTGAAACCCCAGCTCCTCTCTCCTTGCATCTCACCATCCTTCACCCTGGCCAGGGCGATTCAAGGTTGCTTTCCAGGGGTTGCTCAAACAATGGTGGATTGTGTAGGGATGAGGAGAAGTCGTCAGGGGTCTGTGGATGTTGGGTGAAGGACATCCAAGACCATAACAAAACACAACATGGTGTTTTGCTGTGGATGCCTGGCGTTTGGGTTCATTCCTCATGATTACACCTATCTCTGAGTGGGGCTGAGACAGGGTGCTTAACTCAGTTGAAGGTGCTGAGGATTTAGATGTCAACATAGGAACTGGCCTGTTGTGACCCACTGGGCTGTTGTGGCTCCTTGTTCTGGAGGTCACCTCTTACTTTGTGAGTTGTGATTATCAGCTCGCTCCTCTTCCAGCACTTCTGGTACGCTTGGAAGAAAAATGTGTAAGACTAAACATCCATATGGCTAACATGAAACAAAAAATAAGCAAAGCTGAAAATGAGAGGGAAAGGGGAGGGGAAAGATAGGGAAAGGGACCATGAGAAAACATCATGGAGAAGAGAAGGCTGCGGGGGGACCTCACTGCAGCCTGCCAGTCCCTGAAGGGAGCAGAGAAACAGGAGGGGATTCAACTTTTTAAAAGGGCAGATAATGGCAGGACAAGGGGGATGGATTAAAACTAAAGGAGGGAAGGTTTAGATTGGATATTAGGGGGAAGTTTTTTCCAGAGAGAGTGGTGAGGGGCTGGAACAGGCTGCCCAGAGAGGGGGTGGGTGCCCCATCCCTGGAAGTGTTCAAGGCCAGGTTGGATGGGGCCCTGGGCAACCTTGTGTAGCTCCAGGCCTGAGGTTGGTGGCCCTGCCTGTGGCAGGGGGGTAGGAGCTTTATGATCCTTGGGGTCCCTTCCAACCCATGCCATTCTATGATTCTATGATTTTATGATCATCACTTCCCAGCGAGACACCACTTCCCTCCGTGACCTGACAGCTCTGGAGGCTGGTGGCAAGGAACAGGAGAAGAGAGTCTTCTTCACCAATTATTTACTTGCCTACACACCACTCAAAAGCCATCCCTGGGTGCTGGTACCTGGATGTTGATATTCACAGAGACACCCATAAATACCCCAGACACCCACTCAGGTCCATGGGGAGGCCAGCTTTCTCAAGGTGCCTAAGACAACGTGGGTCCTTCTAACACAGACAACCACCTGTGGCATCTGGAGCATCTTCTCCTCCCACTGCAAATGTCCACAGCTCCCACATGCAACCCACAGGTCCAGTTTAGCTCTAGAGGTCCCCCATCATCCCCTGAGCCCAAGTACCATTTGGTTGTTTGCCACCCTGAGGAGTTGGATGCTCTCTGGGCTGGATTAGTCACGGCTCACATTGAAATCATCCAGCTGCTGGGACTCCTCTGAGGGGGAAAAAAAAGAGAGAGAGAGAGACATCTGGAAAAAATTTTAGGGAGAAAAAAAAAGAGAAAAGAAACCACCTCTTTTCTAACTGACAACGTGGCAATTGCTCAGTGTTTTTTCACTGTAGCCTGAAGCTAAGCCCTCTTCCAAAGGCTTAGAAAATGACAGTGCCAGGAGGATAATTACACCATGGATTTCTTTAGATACGTGGCGGCTTGAACCCTGGTTTTGAGTGAAATCAAAAAGCAGCCTGCTGCACTGCTGCAGTCCCACCTGGAAACGGCCCCCGAGCTCCCAGGGTGGGTCCTCATGGTCTCCTGTGCACAGGGTGAGGGGTCCTCAAGGTCTCCTGTGCACAAGTAGTGGGGACAGCTGGGTCTTACATCTTATGAGGGGCACGGTGCCAGCCCTGGGTGTGTGCTGTCAGTGTGGGACAGAGGGGGGCTGCACAGGGAGGGAAACAAGAGCCTGGAGCAACTGGCTGGCTCTTTAATCTGAACAGCTTTAAGAAGCTCCAGAAGTGACTGAGTGCTTGCAAAGGAAGTCCTGAAAAGTCCTCTCCATGCTCAGAAGGCTTAGTGGGGCCATCAAAGAGGAGTCAGGCTGCCAGGAGGAAAGCTGGACCTCACACATGCCAGAAGGTCATCTTATGCCATCTGAGGCACTGGATGGGCAGAAGATGGCTCAAAGAGCCTCACCATGCCAGGAGCCCTCGCTGCACTGGGGGTGCTGTGCAGCATGATCCAGCCTCAACTCTGCTGGAACAGCAGACAGGATGAGACCCCCTCAAGGCTTGAGCTCAGCCTGGAGCAAAGCTGGGAGGTTTGCAAGGCAGAGGTTTGAACTCCAGTTAACCCCAGTTCAAAATCCAGATTTCTTCATCCCATTTTAAGCCAGGTCAGGCAGATCTGGATTGGCACAGCTGAGAAAACCCCAGAGCTCTCCAAGAGGGGAATAATTCTGCTGCAGAGGGTGAGAAATGCAAGTGAGCAGCATGGTGAAAGCGATACAAGAAGGGGCTAAATAACCCTGCTGTCTTCTGCTGATCACTCTGTCAGTCTGAGGAGCCTTTCCTCTGCTCTGGGACAAGGAGTTTTTTTGTAGAGGATGTTTCTGCACTAATTGCTGCTGGGTGCCACTGCAAAACAATGAACCCAAAGTGCATGTAAACAAACAAACAGGATGCCCTGGAACCGCTCCAGGAAGGGCGCTTACTGAGTTGTCCTTGCTGGGTGTGTGGCTGGAGGCTGAGCCCCTCATGGGCACAGGGCAGGGTGGGGACAGGACACAGCTGCTGGGGTGGGAACCCAGCACCCAGCTCAGGGCAAGCGAGAGTACTGTTACAGATAGGCGTCCAGATGGGGCTGGAATCTCTCCAGAGAAGGAGACTCCACACCCCCTGGGCAGCCTGTCCCAGGGCTCCCTCACCCTCCCTGGGGAAAAGTTCCTCCCCATGTTGGTGTGGAACTCCCTGTGCTCCAATTTGCAGCCATTGCCCCTTGTCCTGTCCCCACAGACACTGAAAAGGGGCTGGCCAATTCCCCCTGCACCCCATGCTTAAGATATTTATAAACATTGATTAGGTCCCCCCTCAGTCTTCTTCTCTCCAGGCTGAACAGCCCCAGCTCTCTCAGCCTTTCCTCATAGGATAGATGTTCCAGGCCCTTCATCATCTTCATAGCCCTTCTCTGGGCTCTCTCAAGGAGATCCCTGTCCTTTTTACACCAGGGAGCCCAGCACTGGACACAATACTCCAGGTGGGGCCTGACCAGGGCAGAGTAGAGGGGGAGGATCACCTCCTTAGACCTGCTGGCCACACTCCTCCTGATGCCCCCCAGGATCCCATTGGCTCATCCCAGGAATGTCAGGGCTCTCCTGTGATGTGTGAGTGTGTCAGCAGGTCCCACAGGAGGGTTGGTGGATTTTTCCATTTCAGTAACAGAAAGGCTGTGCTCCTTAGGCTGGCACTAAGCAGATGCCACAGGAAAGCAGGGTGAACCCAAACTGTCCTGGAGACGTGCCCTGAGCGTGGCTGTCTCTGTCCTACATGGGGCAGGGGCTTCTCCACAGTGGGATGGGACCATTCCTCCGCACCCAGCATCAGGAGTGATGCCTGATTCAGTTGGCACAGGCTGATGCCCAGCCAAGGTCTCTTTCAGTGCCTGGTCTGGGACAGCCTGAGCCTCAGTGCTCAGCAGAGGGACTGGGGGTGAGCTGCTCCAGTGGGGCGATGCAGGCAAATGGGGTGCCAGCTCTGTCAGAAACAGATGGAGAAGGATTGCAGATCTGTCATTGCAGATTTTCAGCTGCAAGCCAATAGGTCTGCAGGGGGTGTGTGTGTGGGGTGGAAATCCAGCTGTGCATGGCTCTGCAGTGAGTCAGACCTGCAGAGCCTGGAGGCAGGACATGGTTGCTGTGGGACAGCGTGCTCTTTCCATTGTGTGCATGGGCCCTCACAGCTGTCCCCTGGGGTCTCCATTGGAAGGCACTTCCTATGCCTCATGGGGAGGATCTTTTCTCCCACTTCTTTCAAACTACCCCTGCAATGGTCATGTCACTCTTGGAAATGTGTGGGGCTGCAGGCTTGGGAGAAGCCTACCTGTCCTCTCTGAAACCAAACTGAGCCCAAAGAAACAGTGGGGGGGCGGAGGGGGGCACAAATCCATCACCTTCCTCAGCCATGGTGCATGCATGCAACAGCTACCCCTAATGCTGCCCTGGATACCTCCTGTGGGCATCAGGTCTGAACATCAGAGCTGTGCCCCAGCTATAGCCAGAATGGGTGGTGGATATGACCCCTCCAGCCACAGCCTCCCACTGTGTCCCTGTGGCGGAGTCCTGCCTGGAGCTGTCACACCAGGAACCAGCAGACAGGACAGGTCTATGGTTGCTTTGAAGCTCCTATGTGTGGTCTGGGCAGATCCAGCCTGGCTGAGCTTGGTCCCAGTCCAATACCTCCAACACCCAAAGGACATTGTTGCCTTTCCTAAGACACCTTCTCCCTTGCTGGAGGAGACTGTTGGGTATTAATCCTGAGCACGGGGATGTTGTGTGCCTGAATTACAGCTGGGTGCCTCAGCCTGGCTTCGCTTTCACTCCAGACCTTGTGTTGGAGACATACCTGTGACTGGCAGAAGATGCCATACAGCTTCCAAGGGCAGCACAGGCTGCTAACTCAGGGCAGTCCCACCTGGCTCCTGGTGTTTACCTATGATGCACTTTTGAGTCCTCTCGGGCCTGACAGATGCGGCTTGGCAGCTCTTGCAGGCTATGAATAGAGCTGCTTAAGGAAATAAACAGGAATCCACCTTCAAGCCCTTGGGACATGTGGGGAGAGGAAAGCTCCTGGGCTGCAGTGGCAGCTCCTCTGAATGGATAAACACAGCCTGCAAGTCTCTCCTAAAAGGCAGCCTTGATGGGAGTACCCAGGTGAAGTTGTGCCAGCTCCAGGACATCCAAACACCATCTGAAAAGCAGTGGCAATAACCACGGGCGAGGAGCAGACCAGAAGGGCAGATGCCAGGGTCAAAAGGGTCCCTGGAGCCAGCTGCCTTTGGGTTTTGGGTCGTGAGGTCCTCTAAGAAAAGCTTGATTCACAGATTTAATTTTGTTTAGTCAGCCTTACAACCTTACATCTCAGGAGTGAAAGCAGTGGTTTTCATGTGCCTGGTCTTTGCCAGTGATTTGCTGGGAGCCCATCCAGGCAACTGCCCTGACTGGGATGTGACTCAGTGGGCAGACTGGTGACTATTCAGTGGGGCTGAGTGGGGAAGGGGCAGAGCAGCCACGGATTGGGATCATGGCTGAGGCAAAGCAGGCAGCAGGCTTTGTCAGTGTTATCCTCAGCATAACTTTCTGTCCCCAGGAGCTCAGCAGCTGAGAACATGGATTTTAAGTGATGGCTGATTTCGCTCCAGGCTTGTGCACTCCTGGAGTTGAAGAGAAGCTGGGAAAGGTGCTTGGGGAGGACAAGTGCTGGTGACAAGGAGGCTGAGCTGCTTGCTAAATTAAAGTCTGGAAAGTTTAGAAGTTCTCCATGGAGGCTCAAGAACAGGACTTTATTGTCCTCCTAATAACCCTATCAAAATATCACCCCCCCCTGCTCAGCCCTGCCGTGCTGTACTTCAGTCTGAGTATGGCTCAGGGCTCCCGTCCCCATCCCCTGCCAGCTGTACAGCCCTGGCTGTCCTGCTGTTGCATAAGCCAGGAAACACAGCTTTGCACTGTGCAGTGATCCCAAGGCACCATGTCCCCTCTAGCACTGCTCACAGATGAGTTTTTACAGCATCTCCGGAAGGGAATGGGATCATACTGGAGCTGTGGCTGCATCCCAGTGCAGCGGGTGGGGTGCAGTGCAGGGGTGCCTGGGGTGCCCAGCATGCTCAGCTCAGCCTGCATGTATCCACCCTGAGAATCTGCATTTCTTCCATCTGTTGCTCTGACACTTTCTGCTTGAGCTGCTGGCGTTTTAGAACAAGCCCTGGCTTGACAGACAAATGAGCCAGGCTGCTGGATGAAGGAGGGCCCATAAACAGGGTGTCCCTTACAGGAGTCAAAAGAGGACTGATTTTGGCAGTGTGCACTTGGGAGGATCCTGTAGAGAGGAAAAAGAGAAAGGGAAGACAGTAGGAAATTATTTTTGACAGCAGAGCTTTGGAGTGGGATGTCTTGGGAGACAGAGCCATCCCTGCCATGAAGCCCTGTGAGGGGCTGCTGGGATGGGGCAGGTCGGGCTGGTAGGGCAGTGCTGACAACTGCCTGAGGATTGTAGCATCTCAGGACACTGTGATTTACAAACACAGCTGCTCCAGGCCAACACCAACACTCAAAGCACTGACCTCCCTGCCATGTCTGCTCTCTGGCTTCCCCCAGATTGCCTCTGAGTGCACTTCTGAACCCCTATAAACTCCCCTGCCCAGCCTGGATTTTACTCTGAGCAGTTTAGCTCCCTTAAAATCTTTCTACCTCGAGCAATTCAGATCTTTAGGGCTACACACAAACATTCTTCTTGCAAGGACCAGTCAGTGGAGGAATCATTTCTGGAGTTTTATGGGATTTCACTGATCAGAGGGTAAAAGAAACCCAAGAAGACACAACCCTCTCCATATGCCATATGAGGGTATATGGAAAATACTCTGTCTGTCATGCCTCAGTGTGATGAGTTCTGGGGATCTCTCTTTAGCCCTGAAACTTGTTTATTTTCCTTCAAAAACCACCATCCAGTTTGGCCAGGGTTTGGCAGGAGTGGCACTGTGGGCAGGAATGGCTGGGCTGTGGGAAGGCTCAGCGCTGATGCTGCACCGTGTCTGTGGGCTTGGGGCAAGGTGGGATGTGGTCAGCCCAAAATAGCGAGGTCGTGCGGGGCCCTGAGCGAGCGCTGTGACTTTCCATCCCCTGCCTGGCCCAGAGCTTGGTCCCTCCCTTGGGACCTTCTCTAAAACCAGCAGCATTTCCCCATGCTGTGTGCCTTGCATCTGTTATCAGCAGCTGTTTAAGGAGATGGAGGGATGAGAACTGCAGTTTAAACAAACATCAGATTTGGAGAACTCCCTTTCAAGCTTCTCTTATGGGAAAAGCTCATGGAAAAATATTCTCCCTGAAATGAGAGCTCTGGGGAGATGCCCCTGGACTCTTTTCTCTGCGATGCTCACACTGCTAATCAACATCAATCATATCAGGTATCTGTGAAGAGCAGCCAGAAAATTATGGAGGTGGGACCTGAGCATCGGTGACATCCCTCCCCCAGCCCCTTAATTCCAGGAGCCCAAGGATGCCTGCTGCATCCCCTCCCCTGTGCTAACCTGCCTGCTCATGCCACCCTGGGGAGTGAGCTTGCCCAGGATTTATTGCCAGCATTAGTGGAGTGGATTTTTGATGGCATGAATGTTCAAAAGAAATTCTGGCTTTCACTTTGGAGGAAAAGGTGGGGACTGGGAAATTCGGGCAACACCAGCTTTCTTAGTGAGTGGGAAGGTGCAGGGAATTGTCTGGGCATCTCTGGAGATACCCAGCTGCAAAACCCAAGGGAGACCACACTGTGCTGTGAGATTATTGATGGTCACCTGTCAGGATCCAGGCAGCTCTCACTGTACCTGCTGCAGGGATGTTCAGCTGGTTCCTTCACACACCTCGAGTGTGGGCCCAGGCTGACCTGTCAGGGAGTCATCTCCAGCCACTTGCCCCTAGCCTGGGAGCAAGCTCTTTGGTGGTGTGGGCCAGGGATGCGCTCCCTCCCCACTCCCCCACGTGCTGTGGAGCTGAGCTACAGCCCAGCTGGGGGCCAGAGACAATGCCAGGCATGGGGAGCAACACCAGGCTTTCATTCCTGTGCACACACACAAGTTTGCTTCTCTGGCAGCAGCTGGCAGCTACTCTGTGGTGATAGTAAATCTGGAAATAACAGCTGGAGGTTTGCTGTGTTATCCCAGCCTAGGGATGAATTTTAACACCCCCTTCCCCCAGTGCTGGGTTGCATTGGGTTGGGTCTATTGTTTTCCATGGCAAAGAGCGGTGCTGGTTCGTACCCAGCTCTCTCTGCCTCAGAGTGGCTCTTCCAGCATCTATCCAAAGCACAACTCCTGCTCTGGGTGGCTCATGGGGAAGGTTTGCTGGCCTGGTGCTCATGCAGCCCCTCTGCCTGGCATGCAGCTGAGTGCCCACCACTCCACTGGCGTGCTGAGACCCTGGGTAAGGGAGCTGTGGGCAGACTGGCCCTGCCTGGGAGAAAGGAAGCAACTGGATGGCTGGGGAGGTTTGGAGACACTTAGCTGAGATGATTGGTGAGTCACAGGGGCTCCATCTTTCTGTTTTTCCTCTGGACACACCAGGAGCTGTAGTTCCAGCTGTTCCCAGCAAGTTCATGGTGGAAGGGCCCTGGATGGCCAGAGCTAGTGGCAGAGGATGGTGATCCTTACCTGGGGATATGTGTCTCTGCATCCAGCATGTGGACCCTTGGTGAGAAGCCAACAGCTCAGTGCAGAGCCTTTAAAGAGTCAGAGTTGGCCTCTTGACTTCCCCTGCTCTCCTTTGACATATTTTGACCTCAGGGCAGGGTGAGCCTGGAGGGCTGCTCCTGCAACAGGAAAGGTAAAACTCCCCCAGCAGTTGTGAAGGCAGCGGGGAGGACTCTGGATGTGCCACCTCTCTGCTTTTTTGGCTTCTCCCCTGGCAAAGGAAAAGCTGAATTAAGAAAGCAAATGGAGAGGAAACCATGAAGAAATAAGAGCAGCACTGTGAGTCGAGGACGCCCTGGATTCAGTCCTGTCCCAGTTGCCCTGGAAATTGGATCATTCCCATCGAGCTGCCTGCTTTGCTGGCTGCTCCTGGGAGGACACAAACATTTAGCACTGGCCAGAGGCAGGGGAAGTGGGGAAGGGAAAACAAATGAAGGAAAATATAGGTGCAAATACTGGTATTGGGGTTTTCTCCACCAAAAGGAGACCCTAAGCTCTTTTCCTTGTGCCTTTACAGGGGTGACAGGAAGAACTAACCCCACCAGCTCAGCTGGGACACAAAGGCAAGGCAAAAGCCAAAGGACAGTCAGCTCTTTGTAGGTCAGCAGCACAGCCAAGTCTGGGAAAGCCAGACCCAGGGACACCAGGTCTACTCCCTAAACACTGCCCTGAGCAGGCAGCACCCCAGGCTCCCCCTGCACTGCCCTCGAGACACCCCGTGCCCCAGGCAGGCTTCTGATGCCATGGGTGGGATCACCCTGACAATAGCTGTGTGGGTTGGGGCTTTTTAATGCTGTGCACAACAGATTAGGCTGTTGTGATTGCTGGGCATTATGCACCATGCTGACACAGGCTTCTGTGGGCCAGGCTGTGCCTGTGACCAAGCAGGAGCTTTGGAGGGGGATGATGTGCTTCATCTGAAATGGGGAGGTGGGCACAGTGGATTCCTGCTGTGTCCAAGAGTCTTGGTGATGAGGGAACAAGCTGGTGTTTAACATTTTCTGGAACTGGGTGAGCAGGACTCAGGTGGGTTTAGAGAGATGGTCCTGCCCTGGAAATGTCATTCCAGCTGGGAACTGGGAATTGTGGAGTACTCTGAAATGCTGCAGCATCTCTCTCTTCTGGCTGTGCCCTGCTCCAGTGACAGCATGGAAACCCACTGGGAAACCCAAACCCAGCTATATAGCACCCAGCAGCCTTTCAGGAGATGCTCAGGAACAGGCATGATGAGCAGAGGGACAATAGCAGGAAGGGCCAGGCTGAAGGCTCCATCCTATGCAGACCAGTTTCCCCTGTTCCTTCCAGGTGATCTGGAACAGGTCCATGTAGCATCACAGTCACAGAGCTCTCCCTGCAGAGCCAGGGGCCTTGCACCACGACCCACATATCCCACAGCCCCGCAGAGATGGCTCCTCACTCACCAGATCTACCTCCCTACCTGCTCCCCATCGCTGCCCCAAAATGCCACCTCCTGCAGCAGCTGTGGGGCTCTGAACCTCAGCTCTGCAGAGCCCAATAAATTAAAGCTTAGACTGAAAGGGGCTTGGGCTGCCTTTTGCAAACAGAGGCTGCACAAAAGCTGCCTTTCTCCCTCTCGTTTGACTTTGTTTTCTCTCCCTCCCCATCTGCTTTTAGCCAAATGGTTGAATAGCATCAGTATATGCTGTGGGAGGGTAAAGCCAGAGGCTGGAGCACCAGGGGAGGATCCAGAACAGCAGTGCCCTGTGGCTGCTGCCTTCCGGAGGGGCTGGGAACTGTTTGCTACCCTTGCTCTGTAAGCCAGCCTCGATAGCCTTGCTGGACCCTTGGAGAAAGCACCTCCAAAGGAAAATATTTGTGTTCTGGCTAGTGCATGTGCACATTTCCTGCTCTTCAAGTCCTTCATTAAGTCTGGTTTTTGTTTGTTGGGTGGTTTTTTTTTCCTATTTACACCACCACAGTCTTGGAGCAGGAGCCTGTCAGGTCCCTGTGTTTTGCTGTTTTGGAAGCTGCAGTGTGGAAAACAGGCTGTGGTGGTCACACAGGGGATCTGTGTGTATCAGCAGGGGAGGGGGAACCTGCAGCAGCCTTGGAGTTGCTCTGTACGTCCGTGCAGCAGCATCAGGACAGCTCAGCACATCACCCATCACAGAGTGGCCTCAGCCCCACTGTGTCTCCACGGCAGGGAAGACTGGGGCTTTGTAGACCTCACTGAAAAGACCTAAGATCAGCACATTTAATTCAGACAGAAAGACAAGCTTTTTTCCAGTTGATTTGGGAGCTTAACTCCTACAAAGAGACCATGTTACCTGCCTGTTTCACCATCAGCAGAGCTCTGCAAGCTCTTAGGGTCACACTTGTGTCTGTGGACACCCAGCCTGGTGCAGTGGGGACCTCCAGGTCTGGCTGCACAGCTCTAGCTCAAAGAGCAGCTGGTCAGGGCAACACTGTAGATGGGACCCTTGGCCCCAAAAGCATGGGAGAGTGTGATCCTGCCTGCAAGCCAGGGTGCTTATCCCAGCTCCACTACTGCTGTGCCTGCGCTGGGAGCAGGCAGGTGAGAGAAGGTGGAAGCCTAAGGCAGATTGTTTCTCAAAGCAGACATTTAAGAGAAGAGTAGGACTGTAAAATCCCCATCTTTTGGTAACGAATCCCCGGTGTAACCACCTTAACACCCAGACATGCTGTGCCTGTGGAATTCCTGAGAGTGTTGCAAACCAAACCCTCCTTTTGCACCCTGAAATTTCACAGCAATTTACCCCTCCAGGCTGTCAGGGATCACTGTTTGCACGTATGGAGTGGGGGGATCTCCCATCCCTTGTCTGTCTTCTGCAGCCTGTGGTGCTATTTTGGAAATTGTCTCATTTACTGGGTGGTTCAACTGAGTACAACTGCTCCTTTGGCTAAAATCCTCCCCTGTCTGTCATCTGGTAATTAGAAAGTGCTGAAAAGCCAGTGGTGCTTAAGGCAGATCTGGGATAACCAAGGCAGCTTCTTCTTTTGTGGATCAAGTATTGGGCTTTGACTTTTCCATGGAAATGGAGTTTTTGTTTAAAAAGCAGGGAAGGTAACACCCAGCAGCACAGCAGTGCTACAAGAAGGGCAAGACTGCAAACAGGATGGCATGGGGGAAGCTCTACTCTGCCCTGGTCAGGCCCCACCAGGAGTATTGTGTCCAGTTCTGGGCTCCCTGGGATAAAAAGGACAGGGATCTCCTGGAGAGAGCCCAGAGAAGGGCTATGAAGATGATGAAGGGCCTGGAACATCTATCCTGTGAGGAAAGGCTGAGAGAGCTGGGGCTGTTCAGCCTGGAGAGAAGAAGACTGAGGGGGGACCTGATCAATGTTTATAAATATCTTAAGTATGGGGTGCAGGGGGAATTGGCCAGCCCCTTTTCAGTGTCTGTGGGGACAGGACAAGGGGCAATGGCTGCAAATTGGAGCACAGGAAGTTCCACACCAACATGGGGAGGAACTTTTCCCCAGTGAGGGTGAGGGAGCCCTGGGACAGGCTGCCCAGGGGGTGTGGAGTCTCCTTCTCTGGAGAGATTCCAGACCCATCTGGACGCCGACCTGTGCAGTATGAGCTGGGGAGCTGCTTTGGCAGGGGGGTTGGACCCCATGAGCTCTCGAGGTCCCTTCCAACCCCTACAGCTCTGTGACTCTGTGATTCTGTGAAATGCCTTCTGCTTGAAAACACCATGGCTGGGGAAAAGCAAAGGTAATTTTGAGGCAGGGGAAACAAAAGGACTTTGAAAGCCTGTCCTGTCCCTCTGGGTTTGCCCAGTTTCTACTGGTGCTGCAGTTAGAGGCAGTGTGTGAACTCTCACAGTTCAGCTGGAGCTGGGCTGAGAACCTCATAGATCAGTGAACTCCTGCTGCTGGAGAGCATCTTCTCCCAGATGGCACATTGCACCTCACCAGCCACTGGTCCTGCAGCTGGCAGGGCTGACCCATCCCTTTCCCAGCAGGTCACTGGCACGTCCTGCAGCATCAGGGTGTCCATGGTGCAGGAAAAGCTCCTCTCTGAGTGCCACCCTTTCCTGTTTGCATTGCAAACTGAGCTTTTCCCTGTCTGAAAACGGCCTCACAGCCTCTGAGTCTGGCATATTATTTCCTGGGGAAATTGCTGTGACCACATTATCTCTGCAGGCTTGCTGAGGTCTCTCTGTCCATGATGTGCAAGCTGGGGACCAGTTTCAGGCCAGCCTAATGAATTAAGACTTTGAAGATCCTGAAGTCTGGCAGTGATTGGGCAAAGAAACTCTCCTTAGATGATGTCTGATCCTTTTAGACTGTATGAAGCAGTTGGTTTTTCTTCCAAATCTTTTCTACAGGCCTGTCAGAGAGCCACCCTGCAGGTCTGCTGCTCTGTTCAGACTCAACCATCCCTCCTTGAAGTCTCCAGCCCAGCTGAAATCAGCCCAAACCCAGCTGACACACTGAAGCAAGGACTGTCACAGGGTGTCACAACTCAGCTCTGGCTGCATGTTTGTGGGAAAAGTGGCCTTTTGAGAGGAACCCTGTGCTCCTGCAGCCCCACTGCTTCAGGAGGGCTGATATTGGGCCTCCTGTGCTCACTCTCCCAGAGGCAGGAGCAGCAGGACGTCCTCCCCAAACACCTTATCTTATCTGGAGGAAAGGAAAGCAGGCAGAGAGCATGCTGCAGATTGCCTGGTCTGGTTGAAACTCCCTGTTCCCCTGATTAAGCCTGCAAGGTTGATGGGGGAGCACATGTGGTCCTGTCCTGCTGGGCTTCTGTCCTGCTGGGCTTTTGGGGGAGAAAACAAGGAGCGGTTTGGGCACCATCCTCCATCCCTGCTCTAACAGGAGTGGTCCTGGTTCTCTGGTATTTTCACTAAATGTGCCTGGTGTGCTGGGGTTAGGGACCATCACAGCATTTCCCTCACTGGAGAAGAAACTCTAGCAGCTCCCTTCCCCAGGGGGCTGGGGGGAAGGAAGAGGGATGCAGTGGGAGGGTCTGAACACTGAGGCCACTGAAGGAAGGTTGAAGCAGGGCTCAGGGGAGCCCATGGTGCTTTCCCAAACTGCTCACTCACATCAGCACCCTCAGGGTCTGGCAATAAGGGTGGCCTGTGCAGAACTGTCACCTTCCTGTTCCCTCTGCTCTGGCATGGAGTGAGGAGCAGAACATCAAATGCCACGAGGTACCAGGTCAGGAAGCTCACAAACCCTCCATACAGAGTCTCCATCAGAAAGCCAGAGGCAGGGAAGTGGCTGTGGCCAGCTCCTGCTGTGCTGCACACAAAGGGGAATTACAGGGGCTGGAATGACAGGGCTGTCATTAAGAACTAATGGCGACACAGGGCACCTGGTGTGAACACTGCCTGCTGCCAGGGACAGCTAGAGGCACTTCTCAAAGCCCAGGCAGGGAGCAGGAGGGGGATCCCCCAAACCTGGTCATCACTGCTCCCCTGGGATGGAGACCAGCTCTGGGCAGGCTGTGTGAAGGGTCGCTCCTCTCCCCCCTGGGCTCCCCTTCCCCCACACTGCAGCCAGCTCGGGGTGACCACAGCCCACCACTGCAGCCCCTTTCCACCCAAAGCCGCCTGGCTGGTCCTGGGAAGGAACCTTTCCTTGTCTGGCTCAGAGATAAGCAGGCTTTAACCAAAGCAGGCGGTTTAGCAGAGCAGGGAGAGGGGAACAGAGCAGCTGGGGGAGTGTAGATAGCATGAGCCACGGCCCAGACATCAAGGACGAGCAGCCTGGTTTACAGCAAGCCAGACTGGGAGTTATCCTCTGTGGGCACACCACGGCCAGTCTGGCAGACAGCAAGCGCCACAGGGACTGCAGGCTCCAAGGCCAGCTGTGCCACCCCCTCCACACCAAACCTACAGCACGTGTGTGTCCCCCAGCCCACTGCCACCAGAGCAGAGCCACTGGGCTGCCAGCTGCTGGTGGATGATGCACTGGCCGAGGAAGGTGACAGTCAATAACCGACACTGGCAAACACCAGCACAGACCAGCAAGGAGGGGGCTGGGGAAAGGGATTCTCTCCCCCATCCAGGAGCTCAGAAGTGTCATGCCATGTGTCTGAGCACACCAGCAGAAGCAGAAATAGACTGTGGTTCTTGGCCACGGCTCTGGAAACTTCCTGCCACTGGGAGATTTTAATGCAAGAAAATAATGCAGTGCTGTTAGGCTGCAATCTGTTAGCTTCCCTTGAAGGAAACAGTAATGAAAAGCATCTGCAGCACCTCCCTTGAAGTGTCTCCAGGCCCTGCACGTGCATCTACAGCAAATCCTTGTGTTTTAGATCAATAGCAAAGAAGGACCTGGGAGTACTAAACCTCTCTAGGAAAGAAGAAACAGCAAGTCCACCAAAGGTAACCTCAGTGTAGAAGCATGAAAGATTTCTTAAGAGTAACCTTTTCCTTCAAACTTTACTTGGTTTTCCTCTCCACAGAACAAGTCACATGTGAGCCACAGGCATGGGAGCCATCCCTCAGGGAAAACAAGAAACAGCAGACTGGGACACACACATGCAATCCTTTCAGAGGACTGAAAACCTGAGTTAAGAGCAAAGCAATGATAAAGCCCATAACACTGGTCACAGAGCTGAGAAGTAAGAGACATGGGAGATACTCCCACACTCCTTCCTCCACTCCTTCATTTCTCATCAGCACATTCTTCTGCTGTGTCTGTGGGTACACACACGTTTGGTTGAAATTTTGTAGGTGGGTAGGGAAAGGGACAAGTGGGACATCTGCCAGGGACTGATCCTGAGCTGGGCCCAGGATCCAGAATGATTCCTCAAATTTATGTGGTCATGCAGTGCCCTAAAAAGCACTGTACTACACCTGGGCTGAGTCTGTGTTCCCTGCTTCTACTTGCAATGTGGTTGGCCTGTGAGCTCGATGACATCTCTGGGGTCTGGTGACTCCTGCCTCGTGGCTCTGCTAGCTCAAAAGCACACTCAGTTATCCTTGATTTCCTGCAAGAATCCCTTCTTCCCAGCACCTGCATCCCAAATGGAAAGTCTGTCTGCTCTGTGATGGAAAGACATCTGCCAAGACACAGATTCCCTGAATCTAAGTGACATTCAAGCTCAGTTCTCCTGAGAGATGGCCCTCAGG
Organism: Laterallus jamaicensis coturniculus; assembly: GCA_022605575.1. Classification (NCBI taxonomy): domain Eukaryota; kingdom Metazoa; phylum Chordata; class Aves; order Gruiformes; family Rallidae; genus Laterallus; species Laterallus jamaicensis. The sequence goes on along the minus strand of JAKCOX010000016.1, from coordinate 14,574,055 downwards.
CAGAGATGCAATCAATTTCTAAAGACAAGTGCAATTTCCCAGGAGACCTGTCTGGCATGTCATGGGTAGTTTCCCATCCCTCAGAGCCACCTCTTGAACAGAGAACCACTTAAAGCAGTACAAAGACACATGAGACACACAGACATGCACTGAAAGATTAGAAGCAGCTCCTAGATTTACTGTGGGACTAGAAACAACATGTAACGTTCTCCCCTTCTCTCCACTTTGAAAGCCAAAGATGCAGCTGTCTCCTCCTGCCAACCCTCTGCTTCCCAACATCTGGCAGGGCAGTAAAGTTCAAATGACAGCAAGCTGAGAGACACGCAGAGTTAAGCTGTCTTTTTGCTGAAGTCATGTTTGAGTTCCTGCAAGACAAATAAAAAGACACCAACGAACAAATAAATAAATAAACAGGAGTGGAAAAAAAAGAGTTCTGACCCACAGAGATTTAAGTTGTACAAAGATGCCCTCTGCCGGCACCAGCCAAAGGAAAGCCATCCACCTGGGTCTAATCCAGTCAGCTGCAACTTCCCTCCCTCCTTTTATAGACAAACCTCTAAAAATATTCCCAATGGAGGGAAATGTGCTGTAAAACTGAAATTTAGTTGGTTGGTTTTTTTTTTTCTTCCCTTGATAGCTGAAGTGATGTAGCAACAAACTACTAGCAAGGGCAGTCCAGCCACCTCTCCCCTGTGTTTTGGATCTTACAATCCTTGGGTAAGTCGAATTGCTTCAGTTAAAATCCAGTAGGAAAACAAATGCATTGGAGAGAAACACTCTGGCAGGTTGGCCAGAGCAGGTAAGGCTCCCTACCTGCCTTGATGTAATGTAAAGAAAATGGTGAGAATATAAGGTCAAGAAAAAAAGGGACATGACCCCATTATTTGGGACTGGCTTTGCTGTAATAGTTAAATTTTGCAGGCATTTGAAACATAGTCCACACGTCCCTGCAAGTTGAAACCAGCCCTGCAGTCAATACCAGGAGCTGAAAACTATTTGAGGCACTAATCAATTTGGAGCATGTTCCTCTCACTGAAATAGCAATGCTATTTGATTAAAGCTATGATTTTAAACAATTTCTTGGAAGTATTGAGAGCTTGCTCAAATGATAGAAATTGGAGATTTAAATCTGTTCTGAAGTCAGTCTGTTCAAACAATGCAGATCTATTGCACGAATGCATCAGTATCAGCTCAACTCTTTCTTTTATCAGTTAAATTCCTGCTGGTGTAAATCCCTGATTTAATTTGCTGACTGGAAATTAAATCAGCACGAGCTGGTTTCAGTGCATCTGTGCTGGGTATTTGTGATGATCAAACCAGACTGTTTTAAAATGTCATTGGTTTAGAAAGCTCCACTGACATCAACAAGCTCATAAGAGATACAGTAGAATAATCCTGGACACTAAGGTGCAGTGAGTGGGCAGTCCTCCCCTTTTACTTCATTCTTTTCTGCTGACAATGAACCCTGCCCATAAAAACATTTCACAGTCAGAAAAGAGCTCTGTACATGTCCTCTTAGTGCTGGGACTCTAGGAAAATTGACAGGCTGCACGCATCAGGTTGTCTGTGGGACAGATGTCCAGCTGGCCAGGGGCTGCATGCACTAGGAGCTAGTCTGAAACCCAACATTTTATGTCCATGAGGGTAGCAGGGTGCTGATCTTTTTCCATCCTTAAGTTTAGTGGATTAACAGTGATTATCAACAGAGTCAGACGTTGGAGGTCCTTGTGCTAACAACCAACACCCTGCATCATGTAGCCACAGGGGTCTTTGTGACCCATCACCCTCCCTGGTATTGCTGGGGGGGTACCACTCTCTCTGGTCAGCTGGTGAATTCTTTGGGATTTGTTTTTATGCATGACAGACTATGTCAGCCTTTAGGTTTAGCTGGGAATAGCACAGAGGCTGTGCCTCTTCTCCAACACCACGGTTGGGATGACATGAGCTATGGAGTAGCTAAGCAGTCCCACACAGAAATGGTGCTGGCATATGTGGTCCTGCTGCTTCTCCGAATTAGGAGTTTGCTGAAGCTGGACCTGCAAGTCTTTCCTACTTTGTGCTTCCTGAGAAGCAGCCTGGTTTACCAGGAGAGCTGGAAAAAGCTCTCTCTTCAGCATTTCATAGACCTGGTATATACCTAGCCTCGTCACACCAGGCAAGGCTACTGTGCAGACTTCTCCCCAAGGTAAGAAGCGTTCTTTCCAGTCTTCTTTAGGGTTTCCAACAGGGTGTCAACATTGTGCTCTGAGTCAATGCACACCTTCTTGTTGGGCAGGTCAATATCAAACTGGACACCTATGAGAAAGAGAAAAACAAGTTCCACTGGTAAAAGCAGCCATGCTCTGAAGGCCATCAGTCAAACGTACACGTGCCTCCTGCCAGCAAACCCCAATACCACCACCAGCCAGCAAAACCAAACCGTGTTACTCACAAGACAGAGGACCCCAGGGCAGTGACACCCTGCCCTAGAGCTGGCGTTGCTCTGGTGAGCTGCCTGTCACACACCCAGCACTGACTCACCTCCCAGTCTGTGCAGGACACGGGTGACTGCGTTGGAGCAGCCTTCGCAGGTCATGTCCACAAAAAACTCGTGTTTCTGAAAAGAGGCAGACAAGGGGTCAGGGAGGGCACAGCTGGAAACACACCACGAGCACTCATCCTCCACACTTGACTTTATCTCTGGGGGGGGTGGGTTCAAATCCTCCCCAACCAAAATGTAGGTATACATCAGTAAGGGCTCCTTGGCAAACTCAAGAGCTCCTGGTACTCCTCCCTATAGCATCCTTGTGCTGTCCCTCACAACATAATTCTGAGGGACCTGTCTGGCTGCTTCCCTGAGCAGGGATACCTTCAGCGTCAGTGCAAGTTGTGGTCTCTGTCAGACTCGCCCCACTTGCCCTGGGGAGCTCAGGAGAAGCAAGTCTCCAGCTACTCACTGTCCTGACTTAGTCTGCAAGGTTCTTCGTGCTTGCCCATCTTATTCTTCTTGTGTCTACAAACAAGGTAGTTTGTAGTCTGGTCCCTAACGTAGCAAAATCATGAAAACATCCCCAAAACTGAAAACTGAGGGACACCAGTACTGTTTTTTCATCCTTTTGCTCCACCAAGGCCCCAGTGTTCTCTTCACTACACCTGAGAGACACCAGGTCAGCGTAAGCGTGCTCGCCTGTAACACTCATCATGGTGCTCAACCTTTGGCACCAGACGGGTCCTAATTACCTTTTCTTGCGTGATTTTTATTTTACTTTAAAAAGAAAAGCCGTTTTTTATTAGTTACCTGCAACCCTCATTGTTTCCTATTCAAAACCACTCTCTGCCCCCCCATCCCCCGTCACTGGAGGCTGAAAGCCTCACAGGCACCGTTCACCCAGGAAAGCAGCTCAGGAATGGCGGTTCCCAGCAGGATTTCCCAGTGTAATTCGATTATTATTATTAATATTAGTATTTTACAAATGCCCTGCGTGCTCCGGGGGCACTGGTGTGCGGGAAGAAGGGGATCGGGATGGAGCAGGCGGCACCCCAGGGCAGGACCCCCTCCCCCCCACCATGTGCCCAAGCCCCGCTGGCTGGGGGAGCCCGGCTGGCGCCTCCCGGTACCGAGCACCACCCTCCCTGTGTCCCTCCATCTCCGCCAGCGCCGGGCCCGGCCCCACCACATCCCCCGGTCCCATACGGGCCCCCCTCGGGCCTTTCGCGGGCCCACACGGACCCCGGACAGCCCCGATGCCCGACCCGGCCGGGCCCAGGCTCAGGCGTTGTCCGGGGCCGCCCGAAGGCCGCGATGGGCCGTCCGCGCCCCCGCCCCCCCCGGCCCGGCACCCACCGGCATGGCGGAGCGCGGCGGCGGCAGCTCCCGGCTCTCGGCGCGGCGCGGAGGAAGGGGCGGGCCGCGACCGACGCCTGAGGGCCGAGGCCGGGCCTTGAGGGCCGGCCCAGCATAACGCCCCTGGTGCCGCAGAGGGTGCGGGGGCTCCTGGCAGCCCCCTCTTCCCCTCCCGTTCCTCGGCCCCAGTTCCAGGGGAGCAGGGCTTGCCCCCTCCCCTACAAGGCAGCAGCGGCGGGGCAGACGCCGCCCGGTCTCCCCGGTCAGGGAGGACCCTCGGGGCCGCTCGGTCACCTCACACGGGTCGAACCCGCCCGGCCGCCTTCCTCCCTGACCCCACGGCTCGGCCGGACGGCGTTTCGGGAGGCTTTGCCAACTCACCGGTGGGCAGAGGCACCGGGATCAGCTGCGGTGAAACCCAGGGAGGGCGGAGAGGTCGGGGACCACCGCACAGTGAAGGGTTCAGCCCCACGGGCGTGCGGGAGCCGGTGGCTTTTGTTTGCAGTGATACACACTGGCTTTGGGCGGTGGGATGCATGATGAGACTCCCGGGCATGTTCTTCACGCTGACCATATTGCTCTCAGTAGCCTTTTGGGGGGCAGCGATTTAATTCGTAGGAGTATTTGTTGCTGAAACACAGCCCCACGTCTCACAGTTATGGTGTTTTTTTATGTTTTCTGGTACTAAAATGCTGTCACTCCTCCTGAGGAGATGCACCCGGTCTGCGGCTGGACTGACACCGTCCCGGTTAAGATGAAGCCCCAGGTGTGAGTAATGCTGAGGCTTGCAGAAGGCATGAGACGACAGAAGGAGTTGAGGAGAAAGTCTGTGCTCGGTGTAGACCCCAAAGAGCTGCTTGCACCTTGCTTGGTGCTCTGCCTGCACCCTGCCTGGTGCTCTGCCTGCCTGCAGCACAGGCTGAGTTGCAGCGCAGAAACAGCCGCTGCGGGAGGGAGTTGAGAAGAGTCATGAAGATAGGGCAGGAGGCGTGAGGGTTGGCTGGGGTGCTTCGTGAACCTTGTTCCTCTCTGTGTTTTGAGGTTTTGAGATTTGCTGGTTTAGGAGAGCTCTGGTAGACTGGATTATTGAATTAGGGAGATGTGTGGGGGTGTCTCTACTTCAGAGCAGGTTGAAAGAAAGGATGCCGGTCCCTGAAGATGTCTGTCTGCTTTGAGGCGGTTTGTCGTTTTCTTTTCCTGGCTATTTGGCCCTTTGAAGGTAGTGCCTTTCATAAAAACTTCAGGCAAGGTGCAGGGGGCTGTGGTGGGCACAGGGTGCAGCTCGGGTGCTTTGGCACGCTGTGGGTAATCAGGAAAGCAACAGTGCAGTATGTCAGGGCTGAGAAGAGCTGGCAGAGCTGCGTGGGGTGGCGATACTTCCTGACCACGTGCTGGGCTTCAGCATCTTCCTGTAAAGAATCCTTACCTGTAGCAGGAAAAATAACCAGGGTGTTCTGGTTATTTGCTACCACACTGGAGTGGTGGCTGGCCTTGGCTAACCCTTGCCCTTGCACTGAGTTGATCCTGCAATGAGCCCCGTCCAGGAAGACTGAGCAGAGGATGATGTGAATACCTTTCCTAGCAAGCTTCTGGTGCACAGGGGTGGGGAGTGAGTCCCTTCATTTTAACGTGTGTAGGACCCTGTTGTTGGACTGACCTTTCCATTGAAGAGGAATTACCGGTCGTCACATTTCTCTGGGGTGAGATATCTAGGATCCCCCCCTGGCAGAGTTTATTTTGGATGGCTGTTGTGCTGGGTCACTGGTCTCATGTTAAACTTTGCAAAAGTCCACGCTACTGATTTATGAACTGGCGGATTGCAATGTGGCTTAGTCTATAAATAGCTGGGCTGCGTGTGTGGAAGGATATTAATGCTGAGCGTGGCCCTGTGCCAGTCTGCTGGCTCTATCTCTAGCTGCAAGGCATAGCAGGGAGAGTTTTAGGCAGCGTTCAGGGATACGCTGGTGGGGAGGAAGTCACTTTTACAGGGCAAAACGTACCTCTGACTGCTTCATGTCATAGATACATTTGGGATGGGATGGGACACAATCAAATGGAAAGCCCTGGCCTTCTGGGAGCTGGCTGGCTCAGGCTGACAGCTCCCTTTCCCTCCCACTCTCCTCCAGCTCACTGGAGCAGCACCTCCTGCTGGGGATGGATGTGGGAGCTTCGAGGCCTTTCTCTTCTGCAGGACCACTCGGGCCTCGCAAGGTGCGTTGGAAGATGCCCTTGCTCGGCTGGCCTTCCCTCCGGGGCAGGTGCTGTAAGGAAGTTGTAGAGGAAAAGCAGCTGAATGCGGCTCTGGGATCTGCCTGGGGTATCGCGGGGATGGGCAGGGGAAGCCAGCCCGTGTTTCTGGCGCCTGGAGAGGCGGCAGGAGGCCCTTTAGTGCGAAAAGCTCCCTTTATCCACCCCGCTGGTGGCTCCTCTCGGGTGAGCGGGTCATCTCTGGGGGGGCGCCTGTGGTGCAGGGAGGGGCAGCCACCACGGGGCAGCCGACGGCCCGTTGGCTGTTACGGCTTTGTGGCCCTCCTCCATGGGGGGCCGGGGGCTGGGTGCCCCGCGTGCTTCCCCCCGCACTCAGCCTCGGCCCGCGGCACCGAAGCTCCCCACGCCCCGCCGCCGCCATGTTGGGCGCCGTCCCTTCCTTCCAGCAGGGGGTGATGCCGGGCGCCAAGCGCCGCCTCTCTTGGCGGGCTGCCTGCCCCTTTAAGGACGCCGAAGCGGTGGCCTGTCCGTCAGGACCCACTACGCTCTCTCATTGGCCACAGCCCTCCCTGCCGCACTGAGGGGTCCGCCCCGATCTATAACGGGGTTTACCAACACCTTCTCAAGGGCGCTCCTGTGCGGTTCAACCATACTACGGCGTCAGGCCCGCCCCGTCCTTCGCCATTTGTAGCGCGGGTAGCGTCGTCCCATTGGCTAAAGGAGAAATCCATCAGGTCTCGTCCCACCCTGACGGCGGGAACGCAACCACCCATTGGTTCTTCTTTGGTGTCGATCGCTCTTACTGCCCCGCGGAGGCGAGACGTCTGGTTGGTGGACTGAGCTATCTCTCAGCTTTTTGCCCGCCTATTTTTCCGCTCTGGACCAATTAGCATCCGAATGAAAGGGCCGCCGTTCTCTGATTGGCCAACCTACCTCTCGCTGGGGTAGGCTGCGCGCCGGATATATCTAGCCGGCGGCAGAGCACGCCGTTGCGTGTGGTGCTTCTCGTCCGCCGGGCAGGCTTGTGGTGAAGCGGCGCCTCCCGCTCCCGTCCCGCTCCGCCCGCAGGTGAGGGGGGGTTGGGGGGTAGCTCCGCGGCCGCGTGCCGTTCAAGGCGGGCGGGGGTGAGCGAGCCACCGGGAGCACCCCGGCCGGCTGCGGGCCGTACGCACTGGGCCTAGCTTGAGGCGCTCTCCCGCCTCCCCCCCCCCATCCCCATCCCCAACTGGTAGGCCGCGGTCTGCCGGGGCTGGGGGGGGGGCGGCCGCCACCGGTGCTCTCCCGCGCTCCCGACGCGGAGGCGCCTCTCGCTGCCCTGCTCCCGCGCGGGAGGCCCGCCCGGTCCCGGCAGCGCTTTGTGGCGAGCGCCCTCCCGCCCGAGCCCGTGGCCGGGCTTTCACCAGCCCCCTGCGGGGCTGCGGAGCGGGGCCTTGGGCGGGAGGAACCTCCCGGTCCCGCGGCGCCCTCGGAGGCTCCTGAGGCGGGAGCGGGGTGCAGCGGCGCGCCGCTTGGCGAGCGGTTAGGAGGCAGCGTTATGTGCGGGGGGGGGGGTGGGGGGGGGTTGGGGCGGGGAGGGGGAAGTCGGCTGTTCACGGGTCTTCATTGTGCGAGTCGAGATGTGCAACTGCGAGCTTTGTTTCCTGCTCTGAGGGCTCCGGTGGTGTTCCGTCCCCTGTTTTGTACGCGTGGGGTGTGCTCGATTCCTTTCGTGAGGTTCGTTTTGTCTGTGGGGCGTTTGTTTGGGGTCGTTTTGGGGTTTTTTTTTTTAGTTTTTAGGGGGAGGGGTTCGGTATGGAGCGGCCGGAGCCTGGCATGTGGCAGAGAGAGCCCCTTCTCTGTAGTTAGTCGTAGCTGTGGATGGAGGGAGTAACACAATACCGGCTGCTTACGTCGTGAGGTCGTCTGTACCAGTATATCAGATCGTAGGTGTTTTCCCTTCCTCTTTGTAGATGGAGGGAGTCATAGCTTGAAGAGGCAATAGATCTTACCCTGACTTACTGCATGACCTTGGCTGCATCCGAGATTAAGCCAAGATTTAAATGGGAAGTAGTGCTTGTAAGAAGACTTTCCAGCCTCTTGTTAGGTCCAGATATGCTTGCTGGAGGGAAACTTCCTGGAGAGAAAAAGCTTCCATAAATTTCTGGGGTATGTTTCTCTCTGGATTATCCAGTGTGTTACTAATTTAAGGAGCTTCCTTGGCGACCTTTTACGTTAAGCCTTACTTGCATATAGTAAGTATTTTACAAAGAAAATACTTTATCTCCACAATTGGTTGAAAGCAGCATTTGCAGGGAGCCGCCATGTTTCCAGGGGATGCTATTTTTGTCTCCCCTGTGCTGTCACGGTTAGAAGTGACAGCTTTAGGAATTGTGGACACTTCTATCTAACTCTGAAAGCAAATGTTTCCAGGTGCTCTAAGTGGAATGAGGGCTGTGCATGTGTGTTGGATTGTTCTAGCTAACCGTACTGTTTAGATTGATGCTGTAAAGATGTTTGCAGAAGTTGGCAGTCAAAAAACGGCATTAAAAAACCTGTCCTGAAATCTGCCCTCTGACTAAGTTTTCACTTATTTCCTCTCTGTAAAGAATAATAATGATTTTGTGAAGCAGATAGCTGTGTGATACTTGTGCTAGCATATTCAGATGCTGTGAACTCAACTTAGCCTTTTCTGGTGTGTTTCAGTTGTGAAGTGCTGAGCGTAGCTTAAAAAAAAAGTTTAATGAAAGGAAATATATCTAAATTGAAAACTAGTTGTAGGTATTTATATGCTTATGGCTTTATATCCCAATACCACAGAGCATCTTTGATGAAGACCTCCCAATGTTTTTGATAGTGTCACATGTTCCAGGGACTGTCTTGCCTGAAAGGCAGTTTGGAAACATGCTAAAAGGCATAACTGTACAAAATCAGCTAGAAAAAGAACCAAATAAACAGTGAAACATTTGCAAATGAGTATCTTATTTTTAAGTGTATGTCTTCTAACATCATGTGCTGAATAGTGGTCTCCAGATCTTGACTTGTGTGAATCAGGCAACTACCTTTTTTGCTACCTTGTATTCTTTTAAGTGTAAACTCCTTAAATTGAAGGCTGGAAAACATAATGAAGGTAGAAGACCTGGTGGACAAGGTTTCTTTTGTGTGTGTAGGTCAAGTGTAAACTTCAGGATCTTCTGTAGGGATTCTTTTTCACTTGTGGTCTAAGGAACATCAAAACCATAAAAGACTTGTCTCATCAGAGTACCACTGCTCTGCTGTTCATTCTGCTGCTGGCACAACAGCATCAGTAGTTTGATTTGGTACTCTTAAGTTTAAAAATCTTAATTTATACATGAAATCTTTATGCACTTCACAAAACAGGAAACTTGATTCAGTAAGCTAGTGTTTTCTTCCTCACATTGCAGATCATAAGGTGAACAGGTACAGAGGGGCAGTTTTTAATGGAAGTAAAATAAAGCAAAGATGGTGTGTAAGTACATAATGCTGTTTATAACTGTAGTACCTATTGAGAGAGCACTCACAGGATTAGCATAAATGGCCTGTTTGAGTTAGAGAACGTTTGAATTATTCTAGTTTTTAATATTGGAACCTGTACCTCTTTCTTTGACTAATGTGAGGACTGAAGAATCAGGAAATCAGTGCAGAGCAGGTGCTGGCTGTCTTTGCTGTGCTTGAAATGAACCAAAGCTAAAAGTGCTATTTTTGTCTAGAAGGCCTTATACTCTTTCTATAGGTAACTGTATAAAATTATAGAGTTGAAGTGAGCTGCTAGTAGAATTGATAATCTTTATATAATTACTGAGTAATTAAAAATCTGATTTTCAGTTACTTAGAAAAAAAAGAAAAAAATCTCTCAAAGTTTGCAGACAGTGACTATTATGCTGGTCTGAGGTCCTGGTTCTGCTATATGAAGTCTGGGCCTCTTTGAGAAAGACATAGCTGGTGGAATACTGCTTTCAGAGCTGTAAGACTGCAAGCTCTCAGCTATCTACAAATAATCTGTTACAAACCTGATTCCTTGCTGAGGCAGACATGAAGTACTGTATTCCCAAGTGTTGGTGGCCATCTTCTGAGTTGCCCTGTACTGTTTCCTTCTTTCACTTAAGGCTGCTATGAGATACTTGAAAACAAAACAGAAATTCAACTCAGCAACTTGATGATGGATCAGCCTTTAGTGCCAGGATTCAGTCTATATATGAAGGTTAAAAGTCTTCAGTGGCTAAAAATGAGTAGAGGTGAAAGAGTTGAGACTCTTTACAGGTATCAGTTGCTTGGCATGCAGAAAATATTTTATTAAATCTTAATCCTGGTCATTTTAATCCACGTGGGAGCGAGTTTGAATTTCACTGTAATGTCTGTGTACCTTGGTGTTCTAATCTGCATCTTCTGACTGCTGCTGAGTAACTGTTGCTTTTTACTTTAAGAAGTTGCAGTAGATCCAAACAGAAAAATTGCAGACCTAGGAGAAGACTGGACCTGCTGCCAACTTCATCCAGTTGTTGGGAGCACTTCTTGGATGTCAAAACAAAACCTGTTCTGATGGCAAAATTACAGGGTATAAGTATTGTGAAGCGGTCTGGAGGCATAAAGTTCATTGTCTTTTTTTATTAAAAGAGTAAACAAATCCATCAGACTTACACTGACCTACTACCCTTTAGGTTGAAATTTGCATGGTTAAAACGTAATTTTCAGAAAAATGCTACTCCTAACTAGGGTAAATGAGGCTGGAATAGGCCCAGTAAGAAATGAGCAAGTCCTTCACCCAGGTATAGGAGACCCTCTTCAGGAGAATCTGATTTGGGTTATTAAAAGAAGTGTAGAAGTATTTTTGTGAATTCTCAAGACTCTTGAGTGACTCAGGTTTTCAAGAGGAGCTAATTTTGGACTGTTAAATTTCAAGGGTCAGTTTTATTCTGTAATGCTAAATGCAACCTAACTATCTCTGTGGTGATACGAAATGTTACTTTTAGCCTGGGGAAGTCAGCCTAATGTTACCACAGGTCCCTCTTAAGCTTTGCTGAAGCTTTTTTCAGTGGCAAGATTATTTCCAGCTTTGTGAAACTGAAACAGTGTATGAGCAGCTCCCAATAGTGTTCTGATGTAGAAGGGATGAGGAATGCAGCTGTCTGCCTTTCATACCTGGTTACAGCTTCCCAGAAATTGAGAACTATACTGCTGGAAGTGTGCGAAGGAATTCAAGGCCATTAGTGCATCTAGAGACTACTGTGACTGTTTTGAGGACAACTGTTACCAGAGGATGATCCAATTGTCTATATGTGCTTTAAAAATAAAAATACTGGCTGACCTGTATGGTGAGACCTATTGTAGATGAAGTTGGCTCATGAAAAACCTCCAAATACTGATTGATCTTCAGGTTTTGCTTCTGTGACTCTGTGTGGGTCTGTTTACCACAGAGTCCTGCCACAGGAAGGATTCATCAAAGTAGCTATCAGTCCAGGCCCTTGCCTTTTTGACATCTAGAAGTACCAAGGATTAAACTGTCTTCTTTGGTGCTTTATGTGTTTTGTTTTAGGCAATAAAGCTTAAGTAACAGGAACTCAAAATTGGTGTGTTTAGTTCTAGGGTTTCCACCTTGCCTACTCCTTTGTGTAATGAGTAGGAAACTTCTGGTGACTCAGAGAGATGTGAACCTGTGTATGAGAAGACAATGATTTCACTCAGCCTATCATAAATCTATAGTGTACATTATTGAAACAAAAATAAACAATAAACTGGGTGTGAAACTTTGTGCAACATAAGAAATAACTTGGATATCTCTTGTCTAAGTTTGAGTATTTTTCTGCTGTGATATAGTACAGTAGAACCTTCCAAGAAGTAATGCTAAACACCTTAGCTGTGGTTTAAAGGGGAACTCCAGATATTTGGTACTGAAAGGTGACCCTTGCTGGGTCATGGGCAAAGGGCAGCTGTTAAAAACATTAACTTACAGTAAGACCTGTTTCTTGCTGCCAATTCTAAGCAAGGACTCAAATGCTTACACTGTTTCTGCAGAAATGTTATCTACCCTCTCTTTGTTTCACTAGTTTTTTGTGTTGCTGAATAGAGGTGATGATTGTGATAGAAAGTAGAAAATTGAAAGCCAGTTGAGACAGCTTTAAAAAGGAAGAAAAGAGGAAAAACAACAAAAAACCCTCCCAAACCCACACCAAAATAGGCCTGCTGCTTAGGAAAGGCAAAGTGTTTTGATGAGTGAATCCAAAAAAAACCAACTTGGTGAGAAACTCTTGTGATATCACTTACCTTTAATAACAGATTTTAAAGATTTTTCTAGTTTATTTTTTACCCTTTTAAACAGGACACAATTTGCAGGTTTTGGATGGTAGGTGGACCTGTAAGCACCTAGCTCCTGGAAGAGTATCTAGTATCTTTTTTGTAACCCAGGTAAACAATCCTTAATGTGTATAGGTGCTGGTTTTGACTAGTTTAACTTATATGTGAAGTAGTCCTCTGTATTCTGTTTCTCTGCTTAATGCCCTAGAAATGACATTTTCCTGACATGGTCACTGTTCTTTTAGATTCTGAATAACAGCAGTAGAAATCTTCATCTCTCTTGCTTGGCAGAGCTGAACAATACAAGAATCACTGAATTTTGTCTAAAATCTGTCAGACTCCCATCCATATCCATGAACTTATGGATCACACAGGTTTGTTAGCAAAAACATGGGCTGACTTCTAGAATGACAGCTCTTCTGTAGCGATTCATGGCTTGTTTATTTGTATTCTTATAGTGTTTAAAGGACTGTGTACTGCTGCTGAGTAAGGCTTCCCATCTGCCACTGGCAAGCAGAGGGTTTTTTCAGTACTAGCATGGGCAGTGTTGAATGTAATTCTGAATTATTTTTTAATCTTGTAGTGAAAATGTTTTTCTTGTGCTTAGATTTGGATTGCTTGCTTGGGTACTTTGATTAGAAAATAGTTCAAGTTTCTAATTTGATTTTCCTTATCCTTGTGTTAGTGTTATGTCTGGCTTCTATCTAGTGTCCCTTATCAGTATGTCTCAAAGAGCTTCAGAAAGGAGTTTGGGCATTGTGCTGCCTTTCTGTAGCATTAGGATAATAAAACACAGAGGAGGCTGTGTTCCCAGTTGCTGCACCCAGCTCCTTGTAACACCCCAAATAATCTATGAATTTAGGCAACACCTATCACTGTAGGTTGTGTGGCTGTCATACAGTAGATACAAGATGCTTTAGTGAATGGAGAAATGGCAGTGTTATGTTTGAGAATCCAGATCCGTGTTTTATTTTGAAGATTATTAATAAGGGCTCCTCTGGCCACATGATGTATCTAGTGCTTCACACTGCTGCAGTTATACTTGGGGAGTGCCTGCTTCTGAAGTTCTTGGGGAATGCATGTATCTTAATATTTCCAGGACATGCTACTAAGAGTTGAATGTTGGTAACATCACAACTTGTTCCAATTTGATCTTCAGATAGTCCATTAGTCATTGAATAGGTTAGCCCATCATTCAGCTTTCAGGTTCTGACTTCCAGGTGGCTTCCCTAGTGTAAAAATAGTGCTGCCTCTAAGATAATTCCTTTCAAACAGAATACTTTCCCTCTGAATCTGTCAAAGTAGAGAAAAGATTAACAGATTGCAGGCTGGCACCTGTCTGTAATGGCTTCTAATAAAATGCAAGCTGTGTTGGTGGGACATGGGTCTCTGACATTGTCCACCCCTGCATCCAGTGGGAGGCACAGAATGATACCTGCTTTTTAAAGTAGGCTTGTGTTTTGAGAATTTGGTTGCCTACCCATTTTGTGGTGCTTTTTCAGCACTCCATAATTTAGGCTTGGGGTCAACATCTGCATGTTTCCTTATTTTCTGCTCTGATAGTTAAGCCTGCAGTAAAATAAGAAGGGTGTCTCACATCTTGGGGTAGCTGGTATATTGCAGTGTTTAAAATCTGCATTTCCTTGAAAAGGTTTACATTATTCTTCTACTTGAGAGCAGACTGGAATAGTGATACAAATCACCAGTCAGAATTTGCCTATTGATGTGAGTTTAGGGCATGTTTTGTTGTTCACTCTTATGTTTTGTATCATAGCTCACACAGTACCAGCTTCTCTTTTTGGCTTAGCAACACTAGCAGATTGTAGTTGTATAAAATATATGGAGAGTTGGAATTAAATGAAATAGTTTTGCTGTTGTTTAACTTTCTAGCATGTCTGTGAGAGGCATATTAGGAGTATTCTTCATGGTTTTATTTGTCATGGCTTTTTTCTTGTCCAAAGCAGCAATAGTAACTGCTTCTAGTGCTGGTTATGCCATATAGATAAATGGTTTGTGGCTTTGAACATGCTCACCTGTTGCTAAGCAACTTGTAGAAATCCCGAATGACACTTAATTACACAATCCTATTAACTATTGACCAGACCTTTAATGTCCAGCAAAATTGCTGTTTGTCAGCTTTGTACTGTGTTGTATTTCACTAGGGACACCTCTTTTCCATGTGAGTTTCTCTAGGTGTGTTAAATTGTTAAAAAGCCTTTTCATGTTAAAGAATTAATTGATGTCAAAAGGAGGGGGTAGAGTTGAATGAAAAGTTTGACTGGTTTGGGGGGGGGAAAATATCTTCATCTGTAGAGCATACCAGTCATACTGTCTCTTGCTTTTATAAGGTTAGAGGTGAAGTAGAAGTAGTAGATCTGAACTGTATTTCATAGAAGCTGATTAGGGTTGTTTGAAACAGTGTAGCAGCTGTATGAGAATATTTTAGTTAAACCTGTAGTTAGCAGGATGGAGGTGGGGAGCAACATGACATGTTCTTGTACTCTGTAAGCTACCACTTTATAGATGGGCAGGAAATGTCATGTGTCACCTTATATAGCACATGAATAGCCCAAAGAGTGAACTGCTGTAAGGTGGGTTCCCTGTGTCTGCTGCGTAATATTTCAGTCAAACAGAAGTATAATGCTGCTTGTAACTTTGGATCTTTTGTCTTTTATTGAAATTCAAGTTAAAAATACAGAAATGAAGATGTCAGGGAACAAAGGCACTGGATGATGTTAAAAACAAACCATAGTCAGTTTAGAATATGCTCCAATCTAAATTTTAACTCCTCTTTCTCTCAGGACTTAAATTTTTCTTGACAGAAGATGTTAAAATTGCCACATGCTTCAGAAAGTGAAGTTCAAAGTTCTCTTACTTGTGGATTTTGTTTCATTGGAGTTTGATCCTCGGACTTGTTACATGGGTTCTGCAGTCACTGCTGTCCTGAGAGCCTCGGCACTGTGTGATGTTCATTAGAGATTTTTGTTGTGTCTAGGTAGCTTGTTAGAAACAAGATTAAATCAAACAAGGAGTTTTGTTTCCAAAATAAAATGAGTTGAGACAGCAATAGTTGGTTCACTTTCACTGTGTACCAATTTGGTGAGAGAATACTAGCTGATGCTAGCTATTAGGCATTGAGTCTATTATTTTTCTGACTTACTAGTATGCTAACAGGTTTGTGGACCTAAATCTAAAGTCTACTAATAGAAAATTTACATAAAGGGCTCCAATTTACATAACATACTTTAGAAATTCAGTGCCTAGCATTGATTTTCTGCCAAGTAGGAGCATTGTAACAGATGGTGGAATTTTCCACAGCCAGGTGATAACCACTGTAAAAGAGGTATTTGCCTTCCTGTAAGTCCCTTGGCTTAAGGAAAGGACTCAGTTATGTTACAGAATTGTTCTAGTATATATGTTGTAATTTGAATTATTCAGTTGCTTTTACATCTGAAGTAATGTGATTGCATGTTTATGAATGAGTTGTAAGTTCAAACTTTCAGCTTTTCCTGTCAATTTACACCCTTCCATCATTATCTCAGTTGACACACAAATGTGTGGATAAGCTTCTATCAGGAGTAACATAGTGACAGCTCAAGCATTTGGTACTATTATGTTCTGCACAGTAGAAATGCAGTATAAAATATTTGCAGTTATTCTTGGGTCAAGGAATAGTGAGTAATGAACTGCTCATGAGTGGTAGGAAGCAAGTATCTCTCTGGAGATGCTTGGCTTCTATCATTCAGGTTGTGTTGGCTGGAGGAAAGAACAGATGGCAACTGGTAGTGTAGCAGCAGGTGCAGCAGGAGTAAAACCAGATTGTTGTCATCCTCTGATTAGGTCACGTAGAGGTTTTTCCCATTTCTTTTCAGATCTGCTTAATGAGAACTGGACACTGCTATTCCTCTTTCCATGTTAAAAGTTCTAAGAATTTTTTCCACCATTAGCATTAGGGAAGCCTTTTGATTTTTAGCATGTAAATGACAGGCATAATCAGCACAAGCCATTGTCATTATATCTTTGGGACAGCTCAGAACAGCATTGAAGATGACGGTGCTGGTAGGTTAATACAAGTGAGTGATCTTACACTGATAAAGAGCAGTCTGAAAGAGCTTTTGGTACATGATTTGTTGAGATTTGAGTGCTACAAGTAAAAGTTTTACCTTGAGGAGGTAAAGCTTCATATGTTCATATTCTAGCAGCCATTGAAAATAATTCTCAAAAGAGCTCTTAACTGAATTGAGTAGAAGACCTGCCTATTGACATCTATAGGAATACGCTTGGATTCTAAAGGGAATTAGTCTGAACAAAGAAATGAAATGCACACATCCCTTCCCCCCCCCCCCCCCCCCCCCCCCCCAGAAAACTACAGAAAGAGGAGTGAAAGGCAACATGAGCATAGTTATATTTTTTTACATAGAGCTCTTGCTATACTCTATATAGTGATCTTGGGGGATATAGTAGGGCTGTTTCTAACTACACTCACAGCACAGAGGCAAGACTTAATTGCTTCACAGTTATTGTCATATAAGTGCAGATGATGTCTGTCCAGTATTGCTACACCTACTGCTTTAGGGTTGTCCTGCTCCTTGGAACAGTAGAGCTTCGTAAGCACTTGACAGGGAAGAAAGATAAATGAGGAAATCTGCAGAGGTGCACATAACTTAGCCTTAGTTTACCTGTGACGTGTTTTTCCTATCTGATAATGTTTTGTGGGGATCTAATTTAATATGCACTAGAAGGCAAACAAGTTCATATCTTTAAGGTTCTTATCACTTTAAACTGTGCCTGGTCGTGGATATCTGTATCTAATATGTTATGCTTAGAATTTGAAGACTTCTTCAAAACCACAGGTACTGGGAGCTTCCTGAAATGAAAGCAGGCTGTAGAATCTGAGCACTTCCTGCAGGCCAGACCCAACCACAGAGTATCGCTTTCTTTCAGTGTGGTTAGCTCTTGAAAATATCCTCAAACAATAGAAAGCTGATCAATGTATTGAAAAGCCTTGTTGAGTCCTGAGGTGTTTGGTCTCATCCTTTCTGCAGGTTACCATGCAAGTAACGTGTCCTTGTATGTGGTTTTATACATCCTTCCTACTAGAAAGAGCTGGCACTCACGAATGTGTCTTCTGGAGCCTGTCAGGTCTTTCTCCTCTGTGTTCAAGCTTAGGGAAAGTCCTTTAGAAATTGAATGAGTAGACTTCTACTTTTAAACTTAGAAAGTTGAAGTGTGTGTGGGGGATGTTGTGCTGAAAGCAGAGCAAATGACATCAATGTTTGCAAAACATAACAATTTTTGTTGTCATATTAATACCATTTTAGTGATATTTTCTGCTTTGAACCTTAAACTGCATACCTTCCAGGGTAGGAATTTATGTGCTCTATCTCCAGCTAAGCTGGATGCTTGCATGCTGGCCGTTGCTGGGAGCTTGTGTGTGATTGCATCCTCAAATATATTACCTGTATGGTTAAACATTGCTTTTTGTCTTTTGATTACAGCATGTCAGGTGTTAGACCACAGGTTGAGATGTAAAGAATTTTCCAGGTTGCTTTGGACATAGATTTATCCAAAATACCTGCTTCAACGCTGTCTTTTCTTGTGCATTCTGCTCTTTGAGGTTTGAAGCTTCTGTTTGTCGTTCCTGGCACATACAGAGAGTGGTTCTAACTTCCTTTGCAGTCCCATAGATGATGTACATTTGAAACTGTTGCTGTAACAACACTCCTGTAGTAGGTTACCTCTGTCTCTTGAAGCTGTAGTCCAGTGTAATTTAGCGCTTACAGGACTACATCTCTGAAATAAAACAAATAAAATGAAAGTGCCAAACAAGTTCCTTGGGTAAACTGGAAGAAGTCTTAGTACAACTCCATGGGAAAGGCAATCTGTGTGGGCCTTTTTTTTTTTTTTCTCCCCCCACCCTGTTCAGGTGATGGTTGTGGGTATCTCTGTTTACATAACAGCATCCTGGATATGGTGACAAGAGAAAGCTTGTCCTAACATAAGTGCCTAGACATTAACTTTGCAGACGCTGACCTGGATTAGACTGTGCAAAAAAGCTACTTAGTTTGACTTCCTCTTTTGTTTTTTTTTGGTTGATGCTGCCACTTATTGGAGCTATTTATAGTTTAGGAGTCTTAAATAAAAGCCGATAAGTAAATGATTACTCTTGAATTACTTTCTAGAGGGCTCAAGCTAGTAGTGTAATGCTTTTTTGATTTGCACAACACCTGAAGTATGTGCCTATTAAATTTGCATACCGTGTGTTTGGACAAGTGTTGTGCAGGGGAAGGGAGAAAGTTCTTTCAGTTGCTATATGTGGCCTTTTAATGCCCCCTTGGATAGCACTTTCTTAACTTGTAGGTGATACTTCTGCTAGTCTTTTACTGCCAGCACTACAGGGCCTGGAAAATTGGCTATCACACATAGTTTAAGTGTCTGTTCTGCTGCCTGTTGGTATAATTGAGTATGAAGCAGAAAATCTGCCTTTGTTTCTCTATTAAGTAGCAAGAATATGCTGTTATCAGCTGTTTTTCCATACCACTTTGAGCCTATTTTGTATGAATTTAAACTCTGTATATGAGTATTTGAAAGCAAGGCAACCCAGGAGTGTACTTTGGTTTTGGCTGACCTGGACTGAAGAGAGATACATATTGTGTAATCTACCTGCAGAGATTTCTTTTTGTAACTTGTGGTACAAGGTACCTACATCGATTTGTCCCTGGTATGGGTGGTGCTGCTCATTTGACTGGTCTTTGGATTTGAGAGGTGTCTTGCTGAGTTTGGTAGAAGCAAGGAAGAGCAGCATGCATTTGTTTGTAGCTTAGTAATTTTAATATAATCTGATATTCATCTACAGTGCTTGTCACTCAGAAGCAAGGAGTGCTGTGCTGCTGGTAAAAATAGATCAGACTTGTTCTGACCTTTAAAAAATGCCCTTAATACAGTACCACAGGCTTTGCCTTAGAGCATCTGACTTTTAATTCTGATTGTGAAGTCAAGTGAGGTAAGTAGAACTTGCATCAAATGTAAAAGACTTAGCCACTTAGCAAATCCTCTTGAAGAACCATCCTTGCTTGCCACCTGCTTTTTACTGAGGGTATGTAGGATGATTAAATACTGGTGTGTTATGAGGTAATCTCCCTTGCCTGTGCAGCCTTTCCCACTGCTTGTTTGGTACCCAGCAGTCCTCTTCTGAGAAGACTGAAAGACTGATGAATCTGAAAATGGATTGGTTAAACTGCTGACAGTGTTAAAGCATCTAACTGGTTTTGGTGTGCACTTTCCACTATGATTATTTGGATTTTGCTATCAGTATGACAACAGCAATGTGAAATGCTTGTGTCTTATGGAGCTTTTTTGATTTTTTCCATAGCTTTCAGTTGACCAAAGAAATGGTGATGGAGAAGCCAAGTCCCCTGCTGGTCGGGCGGGAATTCGTCAGGCAGTACTATACTCTGCTGAACCAAGCACCTGACTATTTGCACAGGTAAAACTGCTTCACTTTGACCTGGCTGTGTGTGGATTTCTTAATTTGTATGTTAAAATTGGTGAATAAAACTTATTATGACGTCTTGGCTTGCTGAATTTGGACACTTAAATCTGTTTTACTCAAAACAGACTCTGGGTGTAGCTTCCTTTAAGTTTTGTTCAGTGAGGTTAAAACAAGGATAATAAAGATGGCAGGGATTCTGTGTTCTAGCTGTTACTGAAATGCTGCTCTGTGAGTATTCTAAGCAAAAAAAGTAAATCAAAAGCATGTTCCTTGCTACTTCTGGTTGTAATCAATATAAAGTTCAATAAATATTTGCTTAAGCATTTTTGTAATTTGTTGAGATAACTATGCCTCCTGGCTAGAGGAAAAATGTTGAAAATAGTGTATGCTTGTATATTGGTTTGTCTGTTATACCAGCAGCTCTTTCTTAAAGGTGAAGCACTGAAATAGGTTGCCCAGAGAGGTTATGGAAGCCCCATCACTGGAGGTGTTCAAGGCCAGGTTAGATGGGGCTTTGGGCAACCTGGTCTAGTGAGGGTGTCCCTGCCCATGGCAGGGGGGTTGGAACTAGATGATCTTTGAGGTCTCTTCCAACCTGAAGTATTCTGTGAAAACCAGAAATTATGGATGTGCACCGATCTACAATGTCTTATCTAAACAAATCTGTACTGTTTGATTGGACTGGTATCCTACATTGCTAGAACAAGCCTCTTGGGTTTTTTGAGGCTATGCTTTGTTTTGCTGTGCTTTGAGTAGCTAGAAAATAATTTCTAAACATTGCTGCACTTTGGTGGCCAGCTGACATCATATCTTGGGGTCAGAGGAAGGTTTACAATGTGCCCTGGAATTCTGTTCCAGTCTTTTATCTGCCGACAGAACACAGTCCCATGATGGCTATGACGTTTTTAGCTTGTAATCCCTCAGCTGTAAAATAGAAGGTTTACTTGCAGTACTTTCTTTACTGTAGATGAACAAAACAGTACCACTGCTCCTTGCTCAAGCTTTAAACTAGAATTTGAGATGGAGGCCTTTGGTGTCCAGGCTGTTATTGGTACTATGTTGCTTTCTGGACCTTATATGGAAAGGGGAAACTGGGGCTGGATCATCTGTTTTCTGAATCTTCTGGTTTTGGCTGTAGGTGCTTACATACTGGACATATCTGAATGCTACCGCTTACACAGGAGAACTTTTGTATTTTCCCTTTGATCATCACCCTGCCCTACCCCCCATCACTTAACAGCATTATGGATTTGTATGGCTGTATTCCAGTAATTCAGAGAGAAAACTTGCTTGAGAATATATTACTCCTAATGCACTCTAATGTAGAGGCTCGATGTTCTTACATAACAAAGCTTAGTGTAAAAATATTTCTTTCCAACAGGTTTTATGGAAAGAACTCTTCCTATGTCCATGGTGGCTTGGATTCCAATGGAAAACCAGCTGATGCAGTCTATGGGCAATCTGTAAGCACTTTAAAAAACCTTACAGTTATTCCCTTCATCTTATCACTTCTGTGGCAGGAAAGAGACAATGTATCCAGCTGTGATTCACCCCCCTTTGTCCAAATGGTTTCTCTCCCTATTGTGGTTTTTTTTTTTACAGAAGACTATATAACTGTCAACAGCAATAGTTAGGCAAGATAAATGTTTCCTCTATTAAAGATCCTAATGTAAAATTGCTTGCAAAGCAAACTTAACGAGCATGCTGCCATGCTTTCTCCCTTACAGAATATATTTAAAAACAGTGGTTTATGCTTCTGTATTCTTTAAAAGCTTCTGACTTGGCAGAATTGGCTTCTGCAGTGTAATCTGTATACCATCTTTCATAGGATATCCACAAGAAGGTGCTGTCTTTAAACTTCAAGGATTGTCACACAAAGATTCGTCATGTGGATGCCCATGCTACTCTCAACGATGGTGTTGTAGTCCAGGTGATGGGAGAGCTCTCCAATAACATGCAGCCTGTGCGCAGGTTCATGCAAACGTTTGTTCTTGCACCTGAGGTATGTGGTATTGAGTGCTCCTGCTATTAGAGTGCTTCTAACGTGTCAGGACTGATGAGGCTTGTCTGGTTCAGTCTTGGAATGGGGGTCAGACTGCAAAGGCAGTTTGCTACAAAATTCAGCAGCAGTGCAAACTCCTTTGGAAACTGTGCTACTTCTGTATGGTCATACGTTAATCTTGAGTATCATAATTATAGTTGTAAATAGCCTAACTTTTGGCTATTTGGTATGTACAATGTGTATTTTAGGTGTGTTAGAGTTACTTGGATTTGCTCTCCTAACCACTGGTCCTCCTAATGAAAAGAGCCAGTAAAGTGCTTCCTGTCACTCAAGACATGGGTTCCAGACTCTTGTCATACAAAATGCTGATTTACCTATTTTTTTAAAAAGCTGCATCAATTTTTTTAACATTTACATATTTGGAAATTACAGTGAAAAAAGGAGATTTGCAAGCTTGTTTTATTTTTCAGTTTGTCTTGGAGCTAAGAACTGTTATTTCAGACCTCAGAAGTTCTTGCTCCTACTTCTTCAGTGTTGTAAGCTATTGGAATTAAAAGCACTACTATGAAACTTTCTCCTTGTTCAGTGCATACTTAACTTGCTAGTATGATTCATTTGTCTTTTTCCTGAATAACACACATTGTTGGAGGCAAGTTTGGACTGATCTTATGTGGGAAGAATGACTTCAGCTCTTCTTGTTATTATTTCAGTTTTTACATTACTGAAATTGATGTAATTGAATCTGTTCCTCCCTTTCATTTGCTTCTAGGGTTCTGTTGCAAACAAGTTTTATGTTCACAATGACATCTTCCGCTACCAAGATGAGGTTTTTGGTGATTCTGACACTGAGCCTCCAGAGGGTAAGTAGGAATAATTTTTTTAATCTTTCTACTGGTGTTTGTTTCTGGGTCCATTCCTAGATCAGAGGAAATCTTCTTGCTAGACAAGACAGATCAGCATTAAGCTTCATATTCTTCTAGGTTTTTTTCCTTGCTTGTAGGTTCCTTGCACTCCAGCAAGGACTTGACATGCATTCTGTTTCTATTAAAAGAACTGTAAGACTTATTTTAGCAGTGACAGTCAGATTTGTAGGCTATAAATCTCCAAAATACTTGGAACATTTGGTTTGACCTTCACCAAAACTGAGTAAAGGATGTGATAGCAGAAGTATAGAGAAGTGTCTGTTCCATGTCACATCTTGATAGCACTTCCCATGTGCTCTTCAGCAGAGACTTTACCTGCATGTTATGGAAGATGCCCAACACTGGAACTGAGTAGTAAATGTGTGATGTCTTTTTTTCCCTTTTCTAACCTCATTTAGAATCGGAGGAGGAAGGGGAGGAACCTGAGGAGAGACAGCAGACACCTGAGGCTGTCGCTGATGATGCTGGTGCTTATTACGAGCAGGCTGTCAGGTAATATCTTACTGGATGAGGTCAGATGTTGTGTAATACAGACTACTTGTAGAACAGGTCAAATTAATTTATTCCTACTCATGATATTTCCTCTTTGGTAGTCAAAAGATTTCAGTTTATTTGGCAGCTGAAACCAAAGTGCTGTTAGGCTGAACACAGACATTGGATTTTCAGTAGTAATGCTTTTGCTGTTCTGTAGGGTGCCAGTGTGAAACTTGCATCTGTGTGCAGGGTGGCCTTAGACAGATTGGTCTTGTTCTTCCTCTCAAATGCAATGTACCTGATTTGTGTATTGGACACTTAACATTCCTTACCACTCAGTAATAGAGCCAAATATGATACCACCTCTGTTTTGGCTTTTTTGTGGTGCTAATAGCAATGATATTGAGGAACACCTGGAAGAGACGGCTGCAGAGGCAGAGCCTGAGCCAGAGCCAGAACCTGAGCAGGAACCTGAACCAGAGGTGCAGGAAGAAAAATCTGAGCCGGTATTAGAGGAGTCAGCTCCAGAAGAGACTGTGGAAAAAAGCCCTTCTCCAGCTCCTGCTGATCCAGCTCCTGCAGTGCAGGAAGACTCCAGGGTAATGACAGTGGGTGGCTCTTCTGTGATGTGGTGGTGTCATTGGTGTACCTGACACTCCTGTTGTTTTACAGTGCATGATTCTCTCTGGCCCAAGGAAGAATATCTGGAATGGTGTTAAATGCTTTGTAATTCTTTTCCCCACTGCCCAAACCACTCTCTCATGACCAGCTGCCCTCTTCTCATTAGTTTCTGTATAATAACAGGGAGTTGAAATTCTAGCTAGTAACTAGTCGATTAAAATATGAGCAGCCAAGGTAAGGTTTTGTATATTTGGTAGGTTTGGGAGCTGTGGCAGCAGTGGGAGGCTTGCATTCTTTGTAAACAGAGCTGCTGAAAGTCTGAAAAGGACTGCAGCCAGCATGTTGAATATTTTACCCCTTTCATCAAAAGGGGTGAAATTTTTACTTTATTTCTACCTGAGGATTTTTGTCACCCTTCAGTGTTATGGGGGGCAAAAGTAGACAAATGGGTACCCATGAAACTAATATTTAGGTTAACCTTGATGTGATACTTGGTCTTAGGTCACTGCTGTGTCCTATTTCAACTCTCTGTAGACTTAAGAAGTGTGAGTCCATTGTTACACAAAGTCTTTTTAATGGAAATTATTTGAAAAGAAGTTCTGGGTAAACTGTCAGTGGCTGGATCCAGGATTTCCAGGGGAGGTTACTGTTACCCTGTGTCTGTTAGTTATACCATCAGGAATATAGTTCAGACAGATAAAAGCATCTGGAGTTCATTTATTCATCATCTCTCATTTTATGTTTTAGACATTTTCCTGGGCTTCAGTAACCAGTAAGAACCTTCCTCCCAGTGGAGCTGTTCCAGTGTCAGGAATACCACCTCATGTTGTGAAAGTGCCGGTCTCGCAGGTAGGAATCCAGTACCTAGAGAAGTTTAAGTGCTAAATTGGCTGACATTAGATTGAGGTGAGGACAAATATAGTGAAATCTAACCGCTTATGACCTAAATTCTCAGAGACCCCAAAGACTTTCAAATCCAGTGTCTCATGATAGCCTTCATAAACTTTATTCCTTGGCTTTTTGGTTGAGAAGTTGTTCCTCATGAAGGAAAACCAAGGAATGTTCACACAAGTGCTGGATGTAACTGCTGTCTACGATGATTACCCTCTTAACAAGAAAGGCAGCTTTTCTAACTTATTTGCCTATTGTGAAAGAGGTTTTGTTTTGGATGAGTTTATGTAATACAATCTGTGCAACCGCCACTGCACTTAAGGAAAACTCTTTACTGTATGTAACTGAAATGGGGCAACTTTGGAATTCTAGCTGGTCAAGTGACATGTCTGTAACAGATAAACCAAATTTGCTGCAGGTGAGATGAGCTATTTTTCTGTATTTTCAAGTTACTTTATCAATTACTTGTTAGTGAGCTCTTAAAAGCTGAACCCTACTGTGATTTCTGAGTCTTTCCTTTTGAATTGATGCAGCCGCGCCCTGAGACAAAGCCTGAATCTCAGACCCCACCTCAGAGACCTCAGAGGGATCAGCGAGTGAGGGAGCAACGAACAAATATCCCACCACAGAGGGGTCCTAGACCAAGTAAGAGAAGCTACAAAGAATAAACTGCCTTCTGCTGTTTGATAGTGGTGGGGAAGCAATATAATGAGTACAGCTTTTAAAATATCATTAATTTTGTCTGTAAGCAAATGGTTTCTTTGTGGATAGTGTTATTTTAGATAATCTTGGCCTGAATGTCTGGCAAGCTTTTTTCACTATCATTCTACTGAAGTATCTTGTTTCCATTTGAGTGCTTGGCTTCAGTCAGGTGATACACAAGCAAGTTTGTTTGCATTGTTGAGTGCTTATCTTTTTTAATGCATGAATGGATAGAATGAATTCTGTTGGGTTTTTTTTTAATAAAATGCTAATTCTGATCTTAACTCTTTCACTTGTTGTGGGGGCTGGCTTTCCTTAAACAACTCCTACTTTTCTCTTCAAGTTCGTGAAGGTGAACAAGGCGATGTGGAAACTAGACGGATTGTGAGATACCCAGACAGTCATCAGCTGTTTGTTGGGAACCTTCCCCATGATGTGGATAAAAGTGAACTTAAAGACTTTTTCCAAAGTAAGTTAGTTTTTGCTGTACACTGAGGGTTAGGGGGTTGTGGCCATAGGTGTGGTCAACAGAGCATTCTAATATATGACCCAAGAACTCGGCTTTTCTCTTGCAGGCTATGGTAACGTTGTTGAACTCCGCATCAACAGTGGTGGGAAGCTCCCCAATTTTGGGTTTGTGGTGTTTGACGATCCTGAACCAGTTCAGAAGATCCTTAGCAGCAGGGTAAATAACCTTCTAGTCAGTGAGTTTTGGTCTGTTAATACCAATGTTTTTCAGATTATTCTAACAAGAAAAGATTTTACTTGGACCCTTTATCCTTAAACATCTTAAAGTAGGTGGGATGTCTTTCCTTCCTTTTACCTCTTGTGCAGCATTTGTACAGACTGAATCTTTTTGTTGAAGTAGGTCATAATAAATTGTGAACATGAATTTATTATGGAAGCTTTCTCCAGTGGGAAGCTGCTGAGCTCTACACAGGAAGGCAGGTAAAGCTTTCAGAAAGGCAGAGGGGGGTCTGAATTGATGGACAAGTAGAATCTAGTTTGTTTGAAAGGGAGAAGCTATGCTAGTGTGCAGGTTGAAAAGAATATCTGCTAACGAAGTAGGTACCTGCTTAGCTCGTTACCAGTGATTGCTGGTGCAGAATGTATACCCTGTGGCTGTACAGCATTGTGGTTGACAGTGAATCTGAAGGCACCATAGCAGTTGTGCAGTAAACTAGCTTGAGTGCAGATTAAGTGTTGAGATTTGATCTGAGTTTGGGATATTTCATGTGGTTAGATACCTTTCCTGTGAGATGCTGTCAGCATTTGTGGCAGTGCTTGATGATTTAGTGCATATAAAGCCCAGCAGCCCTAGAAGATCTCTGAGGGAGCTGGTGATTATGTATCTGAACACTGACAAAGAGTTGCTTCCTTAAGTATTTTCCTGTTGTTTTGGACTGAGCAATTCCAGTGTGAAGTCCAAGATAGGTGACTTGAAGCAGGGCTAAAAGTAGTTTGAGTAAATTTGGTTGATTTTTTGGCATAAATTTGTGTGGGAACAAGTAGTGTAGTGACAGTGGGTCCTAAAGCCATTTCTTAACTACTACTACAAACTTTATGTGAACACCTTTAGCAGTGACTCACTGGTGTGTTTGAATGAACTAGAGATGGTTATTCTTGTGCTCTCTTGCAGTGGGAGAGGTAGCTAAGAGCTGAGTGCCATGCTTCAATGTCCAGAGAATGCCAAAGGTGCACTCAGCAGAGGGATTTGTGGCCTTTGTTTACTTGTTCAACTGTGCCACTTGCTGTAACTGGAGCCAGTGAATAGAGTGGATGCTGGCTTCCCAGTAGGACTTTGAATGCATTATAAACTTGAATTTTTATATCTTGTAGCTCACGTAAATATCTTAAGTTGTTATGGACGGGCATGTTTTTCTGAATTAAGCTTGTTTTTATGTATATAGGCTAGTCTATAAAAGAAGCTTAACACCCCTACCCTACTTTGAACAGCACTAAATTCTGTTTGTGGTAGCCACTGTGTAAATGGCTTCACAGATGGGCCCAGTGCTTTGACCTTGTTGCCTATCAATGAGTTTGAGGCTTTGGTAGGTGTTAGCCAGTGATCTAAACCTGATGTCTGCTGCCTGATGTGAAATGTGGGAGTTCACGTGCAGCTGTTAATCAGGCTGGAACATCATGCTTTGATCTTTTGGTCCAGTACAGCAGATGACTAGAGAAGGGTGATGTGCTTCATCCATAGATCTGTTCCACTAATAGTCTGTTCAGTAGAAGTGAATGGCTCAGCTTTCATGTGATGAGAAAGCATTGTGCCTGTGCCAATGATGGATCATGCTTTTATTTTCTTGTTTGTTATGCAACTGCAGGAGTAATTTGAAACAAGAGTCCTTAATCCTGTAGTTGCTGGATTCTTGCAGACCTCATCTTGTCCGCAGTGAGGTTTGCATGCTGTTGCAGTCCTGTTCCTCTGTTCTTGCTTTGGGGATGTTTCCCAATCAAGTGACCACTTACTGCTACAGTTCTAAAGAATTGAGCTTGACCTAAGTGAAAGACTTCACTGGCCTGCACAGCGAAGTGGCAGGGAGCATCTGACTTTCTTTATGCAGTAAGAAAAATCAGCTGGGACTCTGCATGGTGGCAGGCTGCTAATTGCCATGTATTATTGATAGACTGTTAATAGTTCAGTTCGCTCTCTAAATGTGTCAGAAAGCTCAGTGATAAGCCTGAGATTGCTTTTCAAGTGCTGCTCTTTCACATTTTTTTCTAGTGTCTTCTCCAGTAAAGCACAAGTCTGGGTGCACAGTTTGACTAGGGTAACTTTCTAGTAACTAGTCATAAACCACTTCAGTTTGCTTTGGAGAAGTGGATATGAGACAAGGTTGCAGAAATCTGCTTGACATGAGTGGTTAATGAAAGTACCTCTGCTTTTGTTGCAGCCCATCATGTTCAGGGGAGAGGTGCGCCTGAATGTGGAGGAGAAGAAAACAAGAGCTGCCAGGGAGGGGGACCGCAGAGATAACAGACCACGTGGACCTGGAGGCACTCGTGGGGGGCTGGGAGGTGGGATTCGAGGGCCTCCACGTGGAGGAATGTCCCAGAAGCCAGGATTTGGAGCTGGAAGGGGGATTGGGCAACGCCAGTGAATGCATCGTGGATGTTGACGTGGTGGCGCAAACCCTTTTTCCTGCAGATTTGTGAATTTCAGCCTTGGGTATCTTGGAATGTGGCCCTAGCCTGTTATAGACTGCTACGTTTGATACTATTTTGGCCCCTTTTTTTGTTTGTGTTTATGGTTTTGTGAATTTTTTTTTTCTAGTCCTTGTCCCAGATTCCAGCTTTGTGGAACAACATTTTAGGAAAAGTGGATTTTAAAAAGAAAAGAACTGAATTTTCTTGTTCACTTCAAACTTATGGACTGGATTTTTTTGGTACCAGTGGTTTTTCCTAAAGGAATGGCTTTACTTTTTTTTTTCTTCTTTTTTTTTCTCCCCCCATTCTACTGAATTTGGGTGCATTTCAGTCAGTGGAATAATATTTCACGTGCATGCGTTCAAGAGCCTGTAGGAAACCCTAGTACTTGGCAAGTATTTCAAGGGCAGAAAAAGGAAACTATTGATTGATTCATTGAGGGTTATATGAACATCCTCTGGTCTGGAGTTATTGCCACTTGAAAAATTGACATTGACCTTTCTCTGTGGCGCTGTAAAAGTGGAATAATGAGTATCTGTAGAAACTCTTTCTTTTGATACATGATCACGGAGAGGAATTTGAACTACTGTTTTACCACTTTAAAATTTTGGATTGTGGGATAGGTTTTAAATGTCTAGAACTTGACTCTTAAAACACTTTTCCTGAACTTGTGAAATTTTTTATGGAAATAGGAAGGTTTTTTTCATGTTTAGTTTGTATTTGTATAAAAAAAAAAGCAAAATTGTTGTGCCTTCTATTTATCTTTCATTCCAGTCTTGGCAAATTGTTTAAAAAAAATAAAATAAAAAAGGTCTAGATTTGCTTTATCAAGTCAAGAGTATATTGGAATTTTTCCAGGGGGATGAAGCTCTTCCTTCAGTCACTAGGTTTACTAGGTAGAGCTGGTCACAGCTGAAGTTTCTGTTCATCAGTTTGCCTGCATTCAAATTTGTTTAAAAAGAAGTACTTTTTGGATGCAGAATTTAATACCTTTGATTTGAGGCTGGGCAAGCAAGCCCCTTTACAGATGTTTCAAGAGTAGAACTGAAAAAAATAGAACTACTTCTGTCATGTCCTTTGTAGTTCAAACTACTGTATGTAAGAGTTATTTTTGCAGTTTAGGCATTTATTTAATCCCTTGCTTCTACCAGACCTGAAGTAGATGGATGACATATGTGTCAGAAGTACAGAACGTACCTGTCCTGGTATTATGCTGTTGAATGCTGTCTGCTGCCTCTGAAAGAAGATGAAACTGAAAATAAAATACAAATCTGGGTAAATGACATCAAAGATCTTGTAAGATTTGCACAATGTAATGTGTGGTGTGTTAACATCTAGATGAAAAGCATTTTTCAGGCTACACCAGACCTTCAGAGCTCCTGGTAATAGGAAAGAGCTGCTTCCTTAGTTTGCTTATCTGTGTGAGGGTTCAGTTTCCATGTTTTCTTCATTAATACAATTGCTGTGCATATGCAGAGTGTGTATCTCTTGGCCTTTGCTTGCTGGAAAGCTGGAGCAAAGCTGCCCTTGCTGAAAGGGCAGATAGCCATCTCTGGTTCCAGAACAGTAACTTTTTGCTGTTTCCTTGCCAAACTTAGTGGTTGAGTCTGGATGTACAAAATGTCAGTAGAGTTTTGGTTTGGTTTTATCTTCATCTTCACAGTTGTTATGCTCTGTCCCTTCCTTCTATATGCATGTTGCTCAGATTGACTTGATTACATTCTACTCCTGAAAACTTAGTGTGACCGCAACTGCTGTGTGTGCTCTGACAGCTGGCATACTGGAAATGCTACTGCTTCCTCTTGTGGTGGTAACTGGTATTTTTGAGGATACAAAAACCATTAAAAGCTCTTTTTTTAATCAGGAATGACTGTGAGGTGAAGGTATGCAATGGAAGCTTTTCACTGAATTCTATCCTTGTTGTTTGTGGTATTTTCTTCCTCATTTGTTGGGTTTCTACTGTTCTTGATGTTTAATCCAAGACTGTGGTAACAGGTTGTACTTCAGACTTAAAGTGCTATTAACTCTTATAACCCCTAACCAAATCTACAAAAGCTCCTGTAAGCCTAAACCACCATTTCTGTAGTGGGAGTTGGGCAGTTCTGGCTCACTGTCTGGTTTGATAAACAGCTGAGGAATATCAGTGAAGAGCTTAAAAGCCTATAAGGTGAACTGTATGCTTGTTTTCATATAAATCATACTCTCAATATGTTAAATAATAAAAGACACAGAAAGTGAGATGATCTTGTCCAGGATGACAGGCAAAATAAAATATTTACATAACACTTTCTTGGAATGTCTTACAGAGAAACACCTTTCCCAAGCAAGTTGCTGGCAGCATCTTTCTTGAACAAAACCTGGAGTGACTCCTAGTAATTGTCTTGGTGGTTCTGTGACTAGCTAGTAACAGTGTCCTGAAATGACCTGCTGTCAAATGTTGTCTCACTGCCTGTTTTGTTTAAACTTTCCAGTAGCCTCAAGCCCTTCCTTCTGGTTCTGCATTGACTGTGCTGGTAAAGCCTTGCTATCTCTTAACACTTTGAGTGCTTCCATGTGTTAAAGGTGAAGATGACAAGGAAGAAGTTGTGATACAGTTTGCCTCAGCTAGCTGCAGTGAGAGAGACTGCCTGCAAGAGGGCTACTCTCTAGTAACCAAGGTAGTCTGACTGACAGGGAAGAAACTGCTGCTGGGGCCTCTCAGTACCTCTCCCTCCTAGCATCTCTACTTCAAACACAGTGAGGTGGTGGTTGGTGAAGTGCTCCTGATGTTCCAGTGCCATGCAGGGAGTAGAAAGTGAGAGTAAAGTTAATCAGACCCATCACAGGCTTCTCTTGCACGCACACAAGCCCCGTGGGCAGTGTCAGGAATAGCTGACGTGACCCTTCTAAATGGTCTGTCCTTCTGAGAGCATGGGGGGGCTCATGTCTGACCAGTGTGAGCTGGTCTCTTCTCTCTGGTCCTCAGTGTCCAGTCAGTAGAAATAAGACTGTAACTTATTTCATACCACCTGAAGTTGTGCTGCCTTTGCACTTAACCCAGGAAAGGTTAAGTACAGTGCACGGTTAACCATGCTTGGTTATCCCCTGCTTTTGTGCAGAGAGAAACTCCTGGAGTGCTTTTAAGTACCAACAAACTTCCACAGGGTTGTTGTGTAAGGGTGAACTGCAATGTGTGTTTGGGACTGGGTGTTGGTTCTGCCCCTGAGGATTCAGGCAGGGAGCACTTGCTCTGCAGGGCCCTTTTTACTGGTGTTTTGGGGATTTCTGTCTTGAAAAAGAATTTGCTCAGAGCTGAAGCATTGGTGTCCTGGTGTATGCTAGCTACATACAGGTGAGTGTGGAAGTGGTGAGTGTATTGGAAGTAGGGTTTTACAGGGAGGATTTACTCATGGAGTAGGAAGCTCAGTCTGCGTGGTAGCTGAGCTCTGACTTGAACCTGAAAAAGTCTATGTCACATGTGAGGATTGTCCTTTAGACCCAGGAGTCTGCTTTCCTTGGTGAAAAGGATAGGTCTAGGTGCAGGTATGAGGATTTGGAGTTGGATCTCTGCAGCTGCCAATTCTGTCTCTGAGGAGCATCATCATTTTAAATAAAATGTGTTTTGTAATTGTTTCTCTTCTTCACATGCTGTTGCCTGGGGCTAAGACCACATGGCACCCTAGCAGTTTCCTTAAGTTGTGCATGCTTTAGCAGGAAGCAATTACCTCAGTGATTATTTAATTTCCCAGCAGTTCCATGCTAACCCTGGCTGGTAACTTGAAAAGCTGCTCTCCTTAAGATCTTGGTAATTTTGTTTGCAGGTTGTGTGGAAGATGGTGCAAAGGGGGTTGTTTATAGGTTGGTTGTAAGCCATCAAGCAATTGAGTAAAATGCTTTCTAACTCTGGCCTTTAAAAGCCAGCAGACTTTACAGTACTGGTGGGTTCTCAGAATAGATTTAAAGGGCAGGATGTTGCTGTTCTATCTTGACACAAAAAGCCACTTGCCAAGCCAAGTGGGATCTGCTGTTCCACTGATGATATTTCAAACTTGACAAAGCACCTGACTGTGGAAGGGAAAATACTTTATCACATCCATCTCTGAGATGCATCGTGAGTGGCTGCTCTTTAACTTCCTGGAATGTCATTTTTTTTGGGTGTCTGTGCCAAGGTCAGTTCATCTACCAAAGAATTTAGGGCTGAATATAAATAATGCCCTGTCCCAGCTTGCAAAGTGGTACATGAAATATAGTATTGTATATGGACCCTAAACCCAAAGAACTAGGCTCTGGCAAGGAGCTTATTTCAGCTCACATGACAATTAAGATGGCACAGTTTGGCTCTGGAGTTGTAAGTACTGCTCTTTCTTTGTGTTGGGACTTTTAAAATCCAGGGTATTAAAGACCACTCAGAACTTCCTGTTTGAATCCTAGAATCATAGAATGGCAAGGGTTGGAAGGGACCCCAAGGATCACAGAGCTCCAACCCCCCTGCCACAGGCAGGGCCACCAACCTCAGGCCTGGAGCTACACAGGGTTACCCAGGGCCCCATCCAACCTGGCCTTGAACACCCCCAGGGATGGGGCATCCACCACCTCTCTGGGCAGCCTGTTCCAGCCCCTCACCACTCTCTCTGTAAAAACTTCCCCCTAATATCCAATCTAACCCTTCCCTCCTTCAGCTTTAATCCATCCCCCTTGTCCTGCCATTATCTGCCCTTCTAAAAAGCTGATTCCCCTCCTGTTTCTCTGCTCCCTTCAGGGACTGGCAGGCTGCAATGAGGTCCCCCCGCAGCCTTCTCTTCTCCAGGCTGAACAAGCCCAGCTCCCCAGCCTCTCTTTGTAGGGCTAGGGTACCTGTTGCTGCTGTGCCAAAGACCAGAGCGACTTAGAGATGTTTCACATGGGCTGGAGATGTGATTCATCCCTCTTGGTCACACCTGTGGAGAACTTCCTCCTCCTGCCTGGACTTTAATCCTGGGAAAGGAAGGTTGGCTGTGTTAGGGTCTGAAACAACAGGGAGTGGTTCTGAATGCTGGGGCTCTCTCCATGCTACAAAGCAGATACTGCTCCTGTTGTAGGAATTCCTTTGTGGGGTGGAGCTCAGGATGCCATAGATCAGAGAATTCTTTTTTTTTTCTCCAAAATAAAAGGCTGAACAGGAAAACTGGTCTCTTATTTTCATGAAATACAACTTTGGCACAAACACAGCAGCAGTGGGGGCTGCAGCCTGGAAGCTCTGGCACTAAAAATCCATGGAGAGAATTTCAGAAAAAAAAAAAAATCTTTATTTCTTTTCATTGGAATCAGCATGATGTATGTTTCAGTAACTATATACATACAACAGCAGAAACTTTACATTCCATCTTCAAACTGCTGAAATAGAACTTCTGTTTTGAAAACTTTTTACAAGCCAGAAAAATAATCTGCCACTGTTCCTGTGTGGTCATGCAAATCCTATGTTACAGGTTTACTTCATCATGATGTAAAAATGCTGCTTTGAAGGAAGCAGTTGGTTTCCACTTTGACCAATGTAGCAAAATATCCTTAAATGGAGTGTAAGGCCATACCAATTTTGTGTATATGTATATATAATAAATTCAGATAGAAAAGACAAGATATTTTATCAAGGTGGGTAGGGAGGAGACATGTAAGCACTTAATCATTAAGTTTA
Organism: Laterallus jamaicensis coturniculus; assembly: GCA_022605575.1. Classification (NCBI taxonomy): domain Eukaryota; kingdom Metazoa; phylum Chordata; class Aves; order Gruiformes; family Rallidae; genus Laterallus; species Laterallus jamaicensis. The sequence continues at coordinate 14,539,828 of JAKCOX010000016.1, read as the reverse complement.
GTCTTTAGGAAGAATTTTGCATCCTAAGCTTTAAGTACAGGTACCACACTCTATATTCTGTATTTCTCTAGTCCTCCCTCTTTTTTTCTCAGGAAAGAGAAGCATGAAAATTAAGGAGCATTAACATTTTCAATCACTTTCTTTCAGATGTCTTAATGAACCAGTAGAGGTACTGGTGGGCACTTCACACCTGAACTCTGGTGATTCTTACTTTTTGAATACTTTTCCAGTTACCTCCTGTGAGATGCTGGTATTTTAGCACCCACTTTGCAAGGAAGAAAACTAAAACAGCTGAGTATGAACTATTTCAATGCCATTTTTAAAGAAGCTTGCTTGAAGTTAAAGGGAGAGATGAGGGTTTTTTTTCTTTTTAATATCAGCTGCCTTTTGTTTTTTTTCCCCATGCTTAAGGAGTTGAGTAAACCAGGGCAGTTTTAATGCCACTTGCTTCCTCCTGAGGTCTGATTGAAGAATGAAAGTGCTCTGCCCTTGCTGCCTGTCCTCTCCTGATTGAGGACAAGCTTAAGAAAATAGCTGTATCTTGATTTATTTTTCATAAGAAGCACACAAAAAGTAAAATCAGAATAGTTCTGGGTTTGGTACTTACAACAGAGCACTGATAAAGGGGCTCAGGTGGGGGTGTGGAGGGTATAATCCTCAGTGATCTGTCCTGCTCCATTTTGGGGGGGAGGTGTGAGGGGATGTCTGTCTCTCAGCTGAGCTCTTGGCCTCTGTTGGCAAACCCCTTGTTTTTACCCTGAGCTCCACAGAGTGGAGGGTGACTGGTGTTGCCCTCTCTGGGGACAGTAACTGCTGGCAGAGGGATGGGGCAGCCAGGAGCATCTTAAGCTGCAGCTGCTAAACCCAGCCCAGCTCATCTGTCAGAGCCCTTGGCCATCCCTGGTATAAACAGTATCAAGGCCCTCTTGTCTTTTGGAACAAATGAGCTTTAAGTCAAGCTTTGGAAACAAGGGTTTTCTTCATATAAACTGCTTACAGATGGGAGAGAGGCAGAAAATAGGGCAAAACAAGGCTGCTACTTACTAGGCTTTTGCCAGAAGCTTCTGAGCTGTGTCCTGCCTAGGTACCAGGTGTGTTAGGTTTGTCCTGTGAGGTGAATACTTCTGGGGAAACTGAGGCAATGGTTATCCAAGACAGGAGGGAAACACTCTCTAGGTGCTGAACTGTTCTCCCTTCTATGTTTGTGTGGTTTCACTTGGAAAGTATTCCTGCCCTGTGTGCCTCCCCTCCAAAGGAAAACCACGTGTGCAATGGCTGTGCTGAAGAGAAAGATCTGAAGTGGTTTTATTGTTCTTCTGAAGATAAATTCATTTACAAAACAATGTCAATGGGTGTGTGTTCAGAGTCTGGAGGGAGAAACTCCTGGCTCCTCCTCCCCTCCTTGTAATATCGCTTAAGTGTGAGGTTTTTCATTACTCCTCATTTCAGTTGAATACAGTAAGCATGATATGCTGTACACTGGGGTGGAATGGGAGTAGACAACACAGTCCATAAAATGTCACTGTCCACAACAACATCATGCCTGCTTATGGCTGTCGGCTGATCTCAGGTGGGTGGCTACAAGCAGCTGCTTGGGACAGGCTTGTACATCTCCAGGATTCAAAGGCTGCTTCCAGAATGGTGGTGGTTGCTGCAGGGGTGGTAACCAGTGATGAAATGCCTTGTGACCTTTGCATGCCAGGCCAGTTCAGGTGAAGTCCTTAGTGTTTTGCTTCATTCTTTCTCTCTATAACCCCCTTAATTCACTGAAGCTGCACTGTACCTCAGTGCCCATGTGAATGGCTTTTAGTGCAGTTGCCTTCTGTTTCAGTTCTTGTGACACAGCCATCTCTTTCCTGCAGCTCCCGAAGTCCCTGAAGAGGTGAGCTCTGGCTGTGATTAGTGCTGTCAGTGGTGTGACCAGACTTGGGACCACACAAACCTATCTCTATTCCATTTCCCAGGAGGCTTGAGATGCTCCAGGTGGTTGATTTTTCAGGATAACGAATTCCACGTGCACGTGGGGAGTTGAGTCGTGTGGCCTTTGTGCCCAAATGTCTCGGTCTGTCACCTCATATGCCTCTGGAGTCAGCCTGTGTCTCCTGACCTACTGCACCAGGCTCAGGGTGTGCAGTGCTGGTTGGACAGCGAGAGGCTCTGCAGTTGCAGTTAGCAGCGAGATGGAGCTCAAAGGCAGAGTTTAAGCATGACAGATCACTCTTCCCACTGAGGGGAAGGGGAATTACATCTCTCCGTCTCAAATTCTTCCATAACATCACTGGTTGGACCTTAGTGCCTATTTCCAAAGAACCCCACTGCAGTCTGGATACTCACAAAGCTGACAGATCCCCAGATTAACCTGCTTGTCTTGGCCTGATTTAAGGAGGGATGTATCCCTCGTGGTTTTGAAATGCATGTGCCTTTTAACTGCCTTGTCGAGCTCAGTAAGTAACCCTGCTTGGTGCTAAAGGGCTGTGCAGGGAGCATCCACCTGAGGGTGGAGGTGCTGTTTCTGAAGTTCTGCTTTGAGCAGGGTCACTTGGGGATTTGTCAGCTTGATCCATGCTGCTTTGGAGCTGCTTTTCCCTGGTTACTTACGATCTAACCCTGGAATTGGAAGAATGCAAGTGTTCTGGACAGAAATGTAAGCAGATTTGGGAAGAGGCTTACAGAAAGGGAATGTTACAAGTTCAGCATAGGCAAAAGGCAGAGCAGGGCTTTTCAAAGCCCTTGTTTCCCCAGCCTGGGCAAGCGTAAGGTAAAAGAACTTGAGCTCCCTTCTGTTAAGACTCTGGCTCAGCCTCAAGCTGAGCATTTCTTGTAGGGCTGAGCTTTACCACAGTGACCAATAGCACTGGCTATGGTTACTTAAAACAGTAGGGAGATGATGTATCAGCCTAACTCATTAGCAGTGGGTGGCTTTTTCATTATTTCTCCTGATTAAAAGTTGGCATTGATGGCAAGTGGAGGCATGTATCTGATCAAGGACTTGCCAGGATTGTTCATTGTGCTCCTGCCTGTGAAGGACATGCCAGTGTCCCTCACCTTAGCATGGAGTTGTTCAGCAAGATGCATTTCCAGCACTGCTCTTAGGTTACAGAGGCTGCCCCTCCCCAGCTTCCTTTCTTTGCTGGTTTCTTGAGCTTTGTTTTTTGAGAGGTGATACTGCCCACACAATGCTGTACCCCTTCCTCCACAGGACAAGCAGAGCCTTGTGAATTCTCTTCCCAACCCCTCAAAGAACAAGCAGCAGTATTTAAAGCCCCAACCTCCAGGAAGACCATGTGGACTGGGGTTGCAATTGTGACTGCACTCACTATACTGGGGAGTAAGTACTACAAGGTCCTGTGCCTTACATGAGTCTTGATCTGCTCTTCCTTTGTCATCTCTGATGCTTTCTCTCACTCAACTCTTGGGTAGGGAGCTGAGCTTTTAGGATTCCTACTTCTAACACTGCAGCCTTGAAGGAACAGAGCTGGCCCTGAAGCTGTGGTCACAACAACAGTTGTTCTGTGGCACATCACAATCTCCAGAGCTGGCCCTGCTGCTCAGGGGCTCGTGTGTTGGTTCTTTAGCCCATCACAAGAAACCATGATGAGGGTACTTGAGAAAATGGCTAAGTGCATCTCCAGGAGAGGTGGCTAAGGCACCGCCCTTGGCACAATCTGTTCAGTATTGCATAGTTTCAGTTCAGTAAAGGTCAGTGTTTGGGGATTAGGCATCAAGCAGGAAACACTGAAGCCCAAGCCCCACTTCTGCTGTTGTTGGAAGTCATGGCCTATTGGTCTCTCCAGGGCTATCACAGGGTGATGCTGACTTAAGCAACACTCTCAGGCCTCTGCTGTTGGTGTGAGGGTGTCTTCACCGCAAAGTCAAATCAGGCTTGAACCTGGAGCTGTAATTTAGTGCCCAAATTCTGTGGTGTGCTCAACCCAGGCCACCCTAATTCATGTTTTTGTCAGACCAGTAACCCAAGAGTGCCCTGGTATCACCAGGTGCTTAACTAAGGCAGACCCCTCCCCTGCCAGACCCCCCAGGGCAGGGGATTTCAGCTTGCTCCAATGCCAACATCTTGGGACCAGCTTCCCAACAGCCTTAACAGCAAAACTACTTGGAGCTCTGTGCCACTCAGACCTGGCAGCTCTGGCCCAGCTCTACCTGTCCCTGCCTGGGCCAAGCTTGTCTCACCTGCCACAGTGATGACACGCTTGCTGCTCTGAGCCAGGGCATGAGGTTAATCATGGTACCTCATGGCCTAGCTAGACTCAGCCTCAGGTGATGAGCATGTCCTTGTCTGGCTTAAGCTGCCTATGCAATTAAGTAGCAAAACCATAAATAAAAGCTAATTTCAAGCCTGGCCAATGTTTTGCTTGTGGTGGTATCATCCCATGCCCAGGAAACTGGAAGCACCTTGAACCTCAGTCTGGGAACAGGCAGTAGGGTTTGTGTTCTCCTTGCTGAGAACTACTGCTGTTGGGAAGCTGCTGAGGTCCCTCCTCCTAGTGCTTTCTGTGGCTGGCTCCTTCCTGTAGAGTAGAAGCACAACCTCCAGGCCCCAGCAGTGATGCTCTGAGTCCTTATGGGATTGTTGAAGCCATCCCTGCCTTCCCCAAGACAGCACCATCCCCTCATGCTCAGCCTGTTTGCAGTGCACACACTGCCTGTGCAGAGCTGGGGTCAAACCCTGGCTGACCCACCTCCAGCACTGCTGGGAGCCTGCCTGCTCCCAGGATGGGTTCAGCACCCTGTAACAGACCCAGAAGCAGGACTGTCACAAACAGGCTTCCCTTACAAGCCAGACTTGATGGTCATGATTACTTAATGCAGTCTTGTCATTCCTGCTGCCAGCTTTGACTCTTGCATCAGCCCTGTCTACCTTGAATGCCAGCACAGTGCTGTGGCATGCAAACAAGTATCTCCTCTTGCTTTTCCTTCACCTTCTCTTCTGGTCTATGCCAGGTTCCTCATTTGACAGTTTAACCAGTAATTTCCTCTAAGTGCTGAAATCACCCCTCTCTTTATAGGCTGCCATGTGGTTTGTGTCCTTTAGCATGTTATGGTTGCCAGGAGCTCTGGCCCTTTGTTGGGACAGCATCATAGAACAAGTGAGGGTAGAGATGAACCAGGAAAGCTGCAGACTATAACCACAAAGGTCAACCTTCCTGTGCATGGAATGCCTGCTGCAAGGGAGATCAGTGGTGGGAATTCCTCACCTGGCTCAGCTTGTGTTTCCCCTTACCAAGCTAACTCCAGTATCTCCAGTCTAGGCTGTGTTCCCTCAGCATGGGATTGCCCAGGGGCATCACCCAAGGGCTGCTCAACCCCACAGTTCAGAGGAGAATGACTAGCCTAGTGCAAGCACCAGCTTCTCCCTGCCAGCTGCAGGCAGAAACTGGAGGAGCTCTGAGCAGATGCTCTCTGCAAAACGTGCAACAGCTCCTTCCACACTGCCTGGTTCAGAGCAGCTTATCTCCTCTGGGCCCCTCTGCTGTGTGCCATGGGAGACAGTGACTGGGTGTATAAGAACCTGATTTCCAATAAACAGCTCTACCTAGCTGGATCACTGAAGAGCATGGAGCCTACAGCCAAAAAGTCTGTCTGCTGACTTAGGCTGCTTTGACTGTGCCAGAGCACAGGCAAAAAAGACTTTGGCTACCCATGTGTTCCCCAGGAGTCCTCCTTGTGCATGCTTTCCTATGAGAGCACTTCCCTGGTGCCTCTGTCACCCTCCCTGCTTTGGAGGGATGGTTTTACTCCCCTATCTTGCCCTGCATTTCCCAAGGCACCCAACTGTGCCAGGCCCTTCAGAGGTTGCAAAGCTGAGGAACATCCCACCTAAACTTCCATTTCTATGGGACTGGAAGGAGGAACACAGAAAAGTGCAGCATACTTGAAGTAAGAGACTTGAGCAGACTCATTTGAGCAAGAGAGATGGGCAACTCCCTCAAGGGATGATTGTTAAGAAGGAGATGAGGGGATGGGAAGACTTAAAGGACCTGAAGTAATTTTGAAGATGCTAAAATTAATTAATATTAGCTTCTGCTGTTCTGCTCATCCCAGCACTGTGAAGAACAATCAAATAGCTCCATTTTCTACTTAAACAGTACACCCTCTCCATACAAACACTGGAAACTTATTGAAGCAGGAGCAGCACAAGCTACACCTTATGCTTCCTATTGAGAAGATGACAGGAGAGGGCTGGGTCCTTTCTAGGACTGAAGGGATCAGGTATTTCTGCCATGGAGCTCTGTGGGAGGCTCCAGCAGGGCAGGACCTGCTGCTTGCAGGTACCTGGGTGGGAGATGCATGAGGTCAAGCTGGCAGGCAGTGACCCACACCTGCAGCTGCTCTGGGAGGGTTGGATTTGGAGGGAGAAGGGGTCTTTGCTGTGCTACCTATTGCTGCTGGTAGCGAGTTTCTAGAGTAAGAAATGGGATATTGGAAGAGATTGTCTGTCTTTGGCCCAGAACTCTGTTTTATTAAGGAATGGAAACCCAGTACAAAAATATGATTATATAAAAATCTGTGAAAAATATGGCATCTTTTTAAAATAGCCTTTTCTCCTTCCATGTGTTCCTTTCTTTTAAAAAATATATATTGTAAGGATTTCTACTCTTTCTACCAATGTGAGGAAACAAAGGCAGGCTTTCAAATTACAGTAAAGATAAGGGCCAACCAACAGTGTACTTGGAATTGTCTTGGGTTTGCCTTAAAAGTCTTTAGAAGAGGCAGATGAAAAAATGCCCCAAACCAACCACAACCAACTTTCAGAAAGATCTGGGGTAAACAGGGAAAAAAAAGGTTTCTGATCACAGGACTTAAGAATATTCAGTGGTTTAAATTGTTTGATGCTTTTAGGAACAGATTCTCCTAGCCCAGACCAGCAAAGGCTTCCAAGAGAGGAGGAAGGAGGGTACTGCCAGATCCATGAAGCAAACGACCCTTCCTGGGTGTTTAAAGGCAAGCTGGTGCTTTGCCAAGACCAAGGCTAAGCCTTGCAGTCTGTAGCAGACCATGTGCTTCCTGGCCTGTCCTGGACTCTCTTCAGCACCTCTCTCAGATGATGCTGTGATCCTGGATGGAAAGCTGCTTTAATTAGGAGTTAAACGAGGAAAAGCTCATCTATCTGATCAAAACCCAGTAAGTTTACCCTAATTTTTTTCCTCTTTTCCACAGCTATATTTATATATAAAGGAAAAACAATTCCTGCTTGTAAAGCAATGCATTTCCAGCAACATCTGGAACTAATCTTGTTTGGGATAAAACTCTCTTATTCTAAAGAATCCAAGTGAATTAAGACCTTATTTTCTCTCTATTGCCAGACTGACTTCTGTCTTTTATTCAGAGGTTTTGTTCCTGAGCCTTGTTCCTCAGAAGCACTAACAATGACAGAGTTAAAGTCCATCGATACGGCCGGGAGCGACTCTGCAATATCAAATCCTGCATGTTCTTACTAATAAAGGTAATTGCTGGCTCTAGTAAAGCAGCCTGCTTTGGAGGTTATCAGAGCAGGTTCTGTTGTGATCCAGAGACTAAACACAGCCTCGTACAAATGGAGAAAAAGAATTGATCTTGAAAACCACACAGACTGGCCAGGGGTTCCCAGGGCAGCCAGAGGGTTTTCCATGAAAGGGGCAGGGTGTCTGTGGGATGGCTGTCTCAGCACAGCACCAGCAGACCTTTACCAAGACCCCAGCGTGGCGATGTGAGTGCTGCTTGCTGTCACCGTGCTGGCAGCCCCAGGGCTGGAAAATGGCCTGAATGGAAACTGGCTGCTTAACGAAGAGAAAACAACACTGCTCACACTGAGCATCAGGCCTGCCTGCTGGTTGGCAGCACTGAACTGGTTGCAAAGGCAGGCTGGTGAGCGTGTAACTCCTATTTCAGTCCCTGAACTCCCGTGGGCTCCCCGAGCAGCTGAAATGCTTCTGTGAGAGCAGGAAATGCAAGTGTCTTTCTGATTATTTCTGGTGCTGAATTTGCCTTCCTCTGGCCTTACTTAGTGCCAAGAAGTGATGCTGCAGCCCTAACGAAGCCGTAACCGGGAGCTCATTGGCATAATCAAGCAGTAGGTGTAGGCTGAGCATAGGATTCCTCTGCAGCTGGAGCCCTGGCTCTAAGCTGGAGCAGAATGATGTGATGTGGGAGCTTTCTCCTTGCTCTCTGGTCTTGCCCTTGGGATCAAAACTCACTTGAGTTGGGAGGATGGTGCATGGGATTTGTTAACCTATAGGCAGCTCCTTAGAGCATCTCCAGTTAGGAAAGAAGGGCTACGAAGATGATGAAGGGCCTGGAGCATCTCCCCTATGAGGAGAGGCTGAATAAGCTGGGATTGTTCAGACTGCATAAAAGAAGATTAAGGGGAGACCTAATTGGTGTTTACAATTATCTTAAGCATGGGATGCAGGGCAAGTTAGCCAGCCCCTTTTCAGTGGTCAGTGGAGACAGGACAAGGGGCAATGGGTGCAAATTGGAGCACAGGGAGTTCCACACCAACATGGGGTGGAACTTTTCCCCAGTGAGGGAGCCCTGGGACAGGCTGCCCAGGGGGTGTGGAGTCTCCTTCTCTGGAGAGATTCCAGACCCATCTGGATGCCGACCTGTGCAGTATGAGCTGGGGAGCTGCTTTGGCAGGGGGGTTGGACTTGATGATCTCTCGAGGTCCCTTCCAACCCCTACAACTCTGTGATTCTGTGAAAGAGACCTGCAGCTGTCCATGCCCTGGTCTGCCATCCCAGGTAGCCAGTGGAGACTGAGAAGTTGTGTGACCTACCACCAAATTTCCCTACTCCTGGGCATAAGTGTCAGGACTGTCTTTTTTTGCCTAAATCACAGCGATTTGCCATTGTTCCCACACGTGAGCAAAGAGCTGCAGTGTGTGGGCTGCCAACCCTTTGCCCTGGGGGCCAGCAGGGAGGGGAATCCCCTGGATTTTGCTCCTTCATTTCAGTCAAGGACGCGGCGTTCAGAGCAATTGCACTGCTCGCCCCTGGCACCGCCGCCCGTCGCGCACACAGGGAGAGTTCAATAATTTAGCAAGCAGAACCAGAGCCAGCAGCAGATCTGGGCTCCAGCCAAGGCTGGGGAAGTTGTCCTAGCATCAAATAACGGTTCTGCTCGACAGCTTGAGATCTCCCTCCTTGGGAAAACACTGTCTGCCAGGGGAAGGAGAAATCCTCAGCCCACAGGTTTTTCTGCTGCTCCAGTACAGGGAAGGGGGGAAGGGGCTGATGCGCTGGCTCACACTGGTATCATGTAACCTTTCCCTGTCTCAGCAGTGCAAAAGGAGTCAGAAAGCTCGGTGGCCTTTGCCAAAACATTGGGAAATATTTCCATTTGCCCTAGTCCACACAGTGACCATCATGGTTTTTCATTTCTCTCCCTTCCCCCTTCCCCCCTCAGTTGCTTTTTATCCTTTGTTACTTTTTTTTTTTCTTTTTTTTCTTTTTTTTCTTCTTTTTTTTTTTAAACAAAGTGTATTAGTGCTGGTGAAAGGTGCTGAATTGGCAACCTCAGAGATGGGCATCCCTCTTCTCAGCCCAGGAGAGCCCTGATGCTTTCTCCAGGCTTCCTCCTCTTCTTTGAGCCAACCCTGTGCTACAGCAACGCACAGGTTCCTGTGCTCTGCATCCCCCTCCCCGAGCTGCCTGGTTGGAGCACCCTTGACTGAGCATAGGCTCCCACCCCCCATCCTGACTTGGATGGTGCTGACCTGGGCCATACTGGACCCAATGGTGCTGGAGGACACTTTGCTGTGAGCTGCTCCTGGGAATGTGCCTTCTGCAAGCAGAAACCTGTCCCTGGAGCAAGCATCCTCTCTGCAGCCCAGGTCAGCTGTGTTCCAGTCCTGAGCCAGAGATGGGAGGGAGGGGAAGAGGAGGGAGAGTGGAAACACCCCTTGGGTGCCATTAATCTCTCTGCCTTTGTTTAGTGCCTAATTCAGACCTAACCCAAGTGCTTCAGTGCAGACTGATTGTCTCTTCCTTTCACACCCTTTTACCCCCCTCACTAAAGTGCAAACGAACATGACTGAATCACCCCAGGTGCCATGGCCCAGCTTCTACCCTGAGAGGCAAGTTGGGGGCTGAGCCCTCGACTTGCCCAGGCCAGTCCTGAGCCAGGCTTTTTTATAACACCCCAGAGGTGGTTGGTGCATCACCCCCAAATGCAACACCAACCTGTGCTACCACTTGGCCTTAGAGAAACCCTCTCACTGACCCTTCCCCACCTCCCTCCCCTGCTTCCCCATCCCCACCAACCTGTGCCAGCCTGCCCTGCGACTCTGCTGGGCAGCAGAGAGGGGCAAAGCAGCTCGTTCCATCTTCCTATCCATGTTAAAGCTAAATGCAGCACCAAAATAGATACAAAAATAGAGTTTTGGGTCCATTGGCCCAGCTTCACTATTAATATAACTGCTATGAAATGTCTGAAAATAAGAGCTGCTCTCTCTGTACACACCTTCCCCCCACCCACCCCTTACAGACAGTATTGCCATTCGCCCGGTCCTGTCACAACAAGGCATGAATATGCCAGGTTTCTCTATATTATTAAATATAATTTCTACTTTAACTCATCCAACACTTCCATCCCCTCCCCATTGTAAACAAACATGGCAGAAAGGGGCTTGGAAAAAAGAAAAAAAAAAAAAGCAGCTGTTTTAAAAATCTTGCATCATTTCTAGCATTCTGAGGAGTGTTTCTGACTCCTGGGACTCACATCCTGCCAGGTCATTTAAAAGGACAGATGGTACCTGCGATTTCTGATGAAGGCCCTGATGTCCTTCCCAGGTTTCCCATTGGATGCTCTCCGATGGGGATGAGAGAGATAATGTATTTGCTTTCCTCTATCCAAAAGTCACAAAGTGTTTGATCAGCAAACCCGTGACTAAAAAAAGTAAATATATAAAACAAACAACAACCCACAGCCTCTTTCTTAAGTTTCCCCATCTATCCAGTTTTCAAAGTGCAAAACCTAGAGAAGCAAAGAATGATTTTTTTTTCTCTCTTTTTTTTTTTTCCTTTTTTTTCTTTTTCTTCTTTTTGTTAGGGCTTTTTTTTTTCCCCTCCCCCACGTGCTTGACTGGTATGGCCTTTCTACAGCAAAAGTCAGATAAAGCGTAATTGCAGTTGTTCCTGCACATGGAATTATGAATCATTCCAGTGACTTGAGAATCTAAGCTGTTAATAGGCTAAAAAAAAAAAGGTTGGGTTTTTTTTATCTTTTTTTTTTGATTGTTTTCTTTTTGCATTATAATTAAGCATGAATATATATTAATATATTACACTGCTTGGATTGCAGCTGGAGCAATCCAATCCTTCCTATGCTGTAAAACTAACCCCCACCCTGCACTTCCCAGATCAAGAGCTTTTTTTTTCCTTCCTTCCTTCCTTCTCCCTGTGCTGGTTATCCTCAGTTCAAATGATTAAAAGTCCCTTCCAACCCCCCTCCCACCACCCCCCCCCCCCCTTTTGTTTTTTGTTTTAGTAAATATTGCCACATTCTTAAATTCATGCATTGCTGCATTGCTATTGCACATATATAAAGGATTGCTCGCTCCCTCTCCCAGCTGCTCCCCTTCCCTCACTGGTTGTGCACATCCTCTCTGCGGACGATCTTGTAGATGATCCAGTAGAAAATGTTGAAGATGAGGAATGCCATGGGGAAGCCGATGCGTGAGATCTTGTCTATCTTCTTGGCTCGCTGGATGAAGAGCTTTCTCATCTCCTCAGGGGAGCGGGACGGCGGGGGGACGGGGTTGGCTGTGTTGTTGTTGTTGGCACCCTTGACGGAGATGCCGTCCTTGGCTTGTAGGCAAGCGGGTCCCATCCCGTAGGCAGTGAAGTTGAACCTGCCTTCACCGGTTTCGTCCTCCTGAAACAGATTCAGCATGGGACTCTACTTAAAATGAGATATAGACAGTGCACCCTCGCTATAAGGCTCTCCACTGACCGCTTCCTGCTCTACGAGGGAGAGATGCTTCTGCCGTGCCCCAACCTCAGCGCCCTTGGATAAACCCTCTGCTCTTGGGAGATCAGCCTTATAGAGGGGTGCACGCTGTGTGATGCACAGATGCAAATCAGGGGATTCAGGCACCCTGTGGAGAGCAGGACTGACTTCCACCCCTCTGGGGTCTTTGACATACATTAAGGGTTTACGGTACCCGCTTTCATTTTTCCAATTGCATCCCCTGTTTTGCTTCTGCCTCTCCCTCTCTCCCCCCCCCCCCCCCCCATCAGCACCTTCTTTGCTTTGCCTGTGCTGTATCAGCTCGCCCAGAAGGAGTGGGCTCCATGTAACTCACGTACTCAAAGCCGCAGCACGAGGCTTCCTACAGAGTTACATGGATGTGCAGGCACTGAGACCTGTCCAGGAAAAGACCTCTGCAAGCAACATACAACCAGCACTACATCCATCTGTCCATGGGACCCCTGAGCCCCACAGCTCCTCCCCACTGGTCTATCTTTTAGGTGGGGTGCCCTTCCGTGGGCCAATGGTAAGGCAGAGCTACTTGTGCTAATTCCAATTACCAAGCAAGAAAAATAATTGGCTTTCCAGCCTAAGGGCAAATGTTATTGCTGGGGTTTGGTGGGACCCCTGCAGCTTCTCAGGATGATTTATCTTATCCCTGTTTTATCTAACCCAGGGATGTAATCACAGGAAAACCCAACTTTGGCCAAAGTAATGCAACCAGTGAGTTGCAGGGGCAGGAGCCCAAGTCTCTTGGCTACAGGTCAGTGAGGCTAATTGACACTAATTATCTGTCATCGAGGCTGATCCACACTGTGTCACACAGTGCTGACCTCCCACTCCCCTCCCTTGGATCCCACCTGCCCCATGTGCCCTGCTGCCCCTTCCTCTCTTCTTTGCAGAGCATCTTTTCTGGATGGCCCCTGCACCCAGCAGGTAGCTGCATGGGATGGAGGCGCTGGGGTGGAGGAGCAGAAGGCAGAGCACGCTGGCATAGCTGAGCAAAGGGAGCCTGTCCAAATAAAATCAAACCACCTTTGTTTTGGGGATAGTTTTTGGAGGTGGATGGCACACTCGTGAGTTGTGTGACCTAACAGTAAGCTTATTTGTTTCAGAGTCCTGGCTGAGACAAGTTTGCAGGGCTTTGGATAATTCTTCCCTACTCTAGTTGTGTCTCCTTGGTGTTCTGGTCTCTGACATCTGGGATTTGACAGTCTTTAAATGTCTTTGCCTCTTAACAGTGCCTCTGTGAGGAAGTGCTCTGCTCAGGGAAACTGAGGCACCAAAACGTAGGACCCAGCTGCTCTCAGGACTGGGTGAGTCCAGGTGTTAAAGATCCCATAAGAGACATTTTGTGGGCTAGGAGTTCAAGTTCACGCAAACTCCTGGAGAGAATTTCTCAGTTAAAAGGCTGATTTTTTGATTCCAAGTGATGTAGGAATTCTGCTTTTCAAGCAGCCAGAACCTGCACTGTGGATGAGGCACTGCCAGGTAGGTGAATGGGGACCTGGGGCAGGGGAGGCGTGTTTTGGGCAGACCTAATAAATGGGCTGGTCCTGTCCCCAGCTGCCTCCACCAGCATGGACCACTTCAACATCGCGCTTGTTTTTAGCCTTGCACGTTATACCTAAACCAGACAGAGCTACCCAGACAAGTCAGGACATCAGGACACAGCAATTAGGCTTGTTGGCAGCTGCACTGATCCATTTGCATACTTGCAGGCAGCTCCCAGTTTTCTGAGGAGCCTGCAAACCTTGTTCATTGTGTTTCTGCAAGTGTTTCTGTTTATGCTTTGTTCCAATTAAATTGCTGTGAGATTGGGCAGGGATTGTAATAGAAGCCCTGGGTTTAATTGAAGATCTCTGGTAAATATCTTTTAAAATCAGCTGTATACCAGCAGCTTTCTTTCTCCTTATTGTTTTATTGACAGTGTGATCTGCATACGACAGCCCCCATCCAAAGATGGGATGCCTGGATCTAGATGAAGAGATAAATCACTATGAAGCACCCAGGTTTAACTTTGGCTTATGAAACACGGTGCATCATCTGAAACAAAACTGCCCCTGTTCATCCTGAGATGGCAGGGTCTTTCTCTGGCCAGAGAAAATCAATGAGCACTGATGGTCTCATCCCTTACTTCTTTGCCCTTGTGTCTGTCCAATGCTTTTCATCCCTGGTCCTCACTGGGCTGGGGACAAGGGAACAATTATCTCATCTTTTGCAGATAGGACAACTAAGGCAGAAAGAGGCAAATCTAGAGAGAGACAGGGATGCTCCTTAGCCCCACTGCCTCCTGGAGTGGTGGCAGCACATGGTGTGACCTGCTGTAGGACAGGTTAGACCCTGGGAAGGACTTTTAATGGCTGGGGCAGTGAAGCAATGGAATGGGGAGTTGGGGGATCTCTGGATGGCATGGGTGACAGAGGGCTCTTTAAAACAGAGCAGGCAAATACCTCTGAGGAGTGCTTTATGCAGACCTTGGTGGTCTCCTAGGGGCTCTCTTGAGATTCCAATCAGCAAAGTTTTCTGGTTTTCTTTCTTAGCAAACTAACCAGGTTTTTAATTCTAGCCTGAGGGCAGCCTCTCAGGGCTGGTGCTGAAAATTTGATACCATTTACTACATTCCACTAGTTAATTAAGGAAAATTATTTAGTGCCTTTGCTCCCATGATCACAGTCATCTTTATGTTTCTTTCTAGTGCATCCTGTGAGGTGAAATCTTTGCTCTGGTACCTCAGCCTAAAAGCTAAGTAGGGTCTGGGCTGCAAGAGATGCCTGTTCATGTGACACATGCTGCTGAGGCTGGAGTCAGTCATGGTGGGTGAGCACGGAGCAAGGCTGAGCCTGAGAATAATGCACTTTCCTTTGAGAGGAATTTGCAGTCAGCCTGAAAAGCAGATGCTTTTGAACATGGAGATGGCAGAGACAAAAGAGGTGTCACTTACCTCCGGGCTAATGCAGGCTGTCTTGTTGGGGGATGCTATTCTCTGATAGCCATCCCTCACACACCCCCTGCCTGCCTCCCCCCAGCCCTCACTGTCTTCTGAAGAGGAGAACTAAGACCAAAACATTGCTGTGGGAAAATTGTTCTGTTGAGAACAACCCTTTTGGCTTAGACCACTTGGCCAGCTAACAAACACCAGCTTGCTAGACTCCTGGGGTCAGCAAGACTGTTCAGAGAGATACAATTCACTGAGGCAGCACTGCTTGTGATGTATGACCCGCCTTAACATCTGACCACATACTGAGGACTTCCCTGGGAGTAAGTGGCTTGGTTCAGTTGACCATGTAGTGATGTTCTGCTGGGACAGATTCCAGCTGTGTCATTCATGCTTTATGTATTACCTTATGGTGCCTCCTCTTCCTTCTGAACCTGAGCAGCTCTTTGTGCTGCCGAGACACGAAGTTGACAGCAGCATACTCTAGAAGTGCAGAGAATACAAACAACAGGCACACGGCCATCCAGATGTCTATGGCCTTCACGTAGGACACCTACAAGTCAGAGAGAGACGGAGACAGGGTGGCTTCTTCACCCAAACAACTTTTTGCTTGCTATTTTACATGTTAAAGGCACTGGATACTGAAGTCTAGGTCATTTAACATGAATGGAGTATCGGGTCACTGAAATTGTTTTGGGGCTTTTAAGTAGCAATAATTCCACAGTTTTTCATTTATTCATGTCTTGATTGTGATGCTTTATATGCAAGGTAAATAGTGATCCAATCTGGTCAGACCAGAAGCCCTTCATAACAGGGGATTTAAGTACTGCTATAAAAGTATGGTGGTCAAGCGAGTAAAAAACTGCAGTGTAGAGTCCATATCCATGTGTGGTTGTTGCAGGGGTTTGTAAGATACAGGCCTCTTTGGTACTGCGATCTGTAGTGGATCTTGGGGTAAGAGCTGAACCTTAGGGGAAGTTTTAATGCAGCTCTGCTAAAATTTTAGCAGGAGGAAACTGGGGCTTGTTCTGCTTGCCCTTAAACTTGAATAGGGCAATAGCAGCAGAATAACTCTTGTGTTGAGCAGGAGGATCTATGTGGTGACTTATGTATGTGCTGTCCCCAGAAAGTGCATGTTTCATCCCTCTGCAGAGACAAGTGTGTTCCCTACCTTGGGCAGTGATGCTCGGGAACCAGAGCTCTGCGTGGTCATAGTGAGCACTGTGGTGATCCCCAGGCCAACGCGAGCAGGTGCAGCATCCATATTGATCCAGAAGGAGATCCAGGACAGGATGACAATAAGGAGGCTGGGGATGTACATCTGGATCAGGTAATAGCCCATCTGCCTCTCCAGGTGAAAACGAGCTTCTATACAGGTGAACTTGCCTGAGAATGGCAGGAGATACATGAAGATTACTGGTAAGGCATGGTGAGCCTCCTGTTTTCACCTGTTCTTTGGGGTTTTTCCTTGCATTGCCTAGAACCAGAGTCTTATTACAAGAGGAAATTAGCAGCTGTTGCCCACTTCTGATATATGAATGTACAACCAGAAAGCTCTTGGCTATATGTCCTTTACCACTTAAACTTCAGCTGCTCCCTTGCATCAAAAGAAGATACCATGAGGAAAGATTCAAACACCCTTGAACTGATGCAGATGTTAGTGGGGACAAGAAGGTTCCACACATTAGCTTTATGCTTTATATGTGTATATTTACTGGCAACATATGTACATGTATTTATATTTCTGTTGTTCCTAGCTGTGCAGTATAAGACTTCTATCACCAGAGTGCCATCAGACATAGCAAGAGTCTCTGGCAAAAGCACAGGCCTGATTTCTTCACTAATGAACCCAGCAACCAAGGGTAGAGAGCACTGACCTGTGTTGTAGTGCTTTGTGCAGTATCTCAAGTCTTTTTCTTCCTTGAGGATAAACTGAGGCAGCGTCAGCCCATCAGCAACTTGCACAGCTCCTTTTTCTTGCCACTCAAATATGAGATCATTCATTGTGTATCCAACTGTTGAGAGGAGGGGATAGAAACCATGTGAAACTTATTAAATACTGATCTGGAAAAGGATAGATTTGTAGGAGAGAGCTATGCAAGGGCTTATCCTGGCCCTCCTTGGTGGTGCTGTAATGAATGGGATTTGGGGTGAGCCAGAACTGCCCAAGCACATGGTAAAAACTAGGGTAATGACCTACACTGGAGCTGCAATGGTGTGCAATGAATTGTCTGCAATAAATCACTTTTTTTTTTCTTGAATTTGGCTTGAAATAGCTTGTTTGCTATTTTTTCCAAACTTGCCCTCTTTCTCTGAATGAAGTTGATTATTGCCTTTCCGTCCTTTGGGATAAGGAACATGTACAAGGGGCAGATGTTCATCCAGAGAGAAAAAATCCCATTTGCAGCTGAAAATGCTTTCGTGTCTCTCCTCCAAAGTGAAAGGCCAATGTCAATACAAGCAAGCCAGGGCTCCTCTCAGGGGATCTGTTAAGGTTTGGCTTCTCTAGGAAGTGTCACGTGTGCCAAATGAATGGAAAATCCTGGCCAAGTGGTTCTTGAGCAAAAGAAGAGGGGGATCATCCAGTGAGGGATGAACTGGGACTGGGTTGCAGTTGGGGAGGGAGGTGGCAGGGGAGAGGGAAAGCATGGTGCTTCCTCTCCAAAATGGAGATATGTGCAGGACTCACAGCTTTCTAACTGCATGATGCACGTCTGCACGTCCATGGGGAAGTTCTTCAGGTCCATGGGACAGGCCAGAGTCAGCGTAATCCTGAGGAGAGAAGACAGCACAGGGGAATGCCAGGCAGTTTGTGGTACTGATGAGGGAGTGAACCTTCCTGGACATCCAGTGTTGCAAACAGGCCGGTGGTACCTTGCCCAAGACACACTGGTGAGCTGGGGGAATGGCTCGTTCACCTCTTCGCTGCCTGTGTTCTCACATGTGGTGAGGGAAAGCATAAGAAATGGGTCTGTGATATAATTCCCAACAGAGATGCTTACTTCAAGTGGCATTTCATTGCAATGTTGGTTTGGACTGTGCTGAACAAAGAGTTCCCATGTCAGTTTTCCTGCCTCTGTCTTAATTTCTTGCCTCAGGTTCACAATAGTCTGGATTAGCAACAAGCCCAAACTCAGCTCCTGAACATATATCCCCCTGCCCTCTCCGTGACACGTTTCTAGAGACTCAGATTGTTTGGAAATCTTTGAATAGAACATTTCTGTGTCAGGGAAAAAAAGAAAAAAAGAAAAAAAAGAACTTTGAACAAGATCACACATTTCTGTGGGGGAAAAGAGAGACTTTGGTGGGATTTTCTGTAGGGAAAATGCCCTTTGGTAAGTCCTTATGAACCTCTGTATCATCCTGAGTCCCTGCTGTGCCTCCTGAGACCTCTACTTTTGTGTCTCAAGCTCTGTTTTATCACTAGGTGCAGGCCATGTTTTCAGTGGTATGTTGCTGTGCTGCCCTATGCCATGATCTATACCCAAAATGTTTGATTCAACAAGCTGATACCAAATGTTTTGATTCTGATAGCTAGACTTGTGTTACTTAGTTTGATAATGCTGAAGGTGCTGGTCCCTGAAGTGTTTAGATTTCCAGCTTTGTGTCTTGCTGTAGAAATAGCAGGATTTCCTGGAGGATAGGAACTGAATTCCCTATCTCCAGACCTGTGAGATGCTTAGCAGGAGGGAAAGATGTTTTAACTTAACTTCCATGTGTTGGAAGAGATTCTCTGCTTGAGTTCAGAGGCATGTTGGGACAGAAGATGTTGTGACAGCTGAAAGAATTGAGCTGCTCAAGTTTCCTCTTTAATGAAGTGACTGCATTTTCTGTATTGTAGCCAGCACTGAGTAGAAGAGAGTCACCCCTGGCCTGTGCCTGCTTTGTTTTCCCCTCTGTCAGGGGATGCCACCTCTGATCAATCAGAGTGATGAACCTTCAATTAGATCTTCAGCCAAGCCCCTTGAAAAGAATTTATTATAACTAACTACCAGGTGTGAAACAGGGGTGACTGTGGCTGCAACTAGCTCATGAGATGCTGGACAAGTGTGTGCTGAGAAGGGAGCAGAGAGTGAAATCCTCAGGGGTGATGTTGGGTGAACCCAGTGCTGAGCATGCTGAGCTTCAGGTCCATGGGACAAAGTCTATCTTCTTGTAAGTGCCTTGACTAGAGTTTGACTGTTGTAAACAGTATCAGCAAAGAAATAGAGAATGGAAGAGCCCCTTAGATGGAAACTTTTTTTTAAAAGGGAAAGTCTATTTCTCCCTTTGGAAACTTTGCATTTACATGTGCTTTTCCATCATGAATGTCCTCTTTCTTTGTGGGTTTCATAGGAAAATGTACTGAAGAAACCTGTATATTCATTTGGAAACAAGGTAGAGAGGAAAGTTCTTTTTTTAAAAACAGTAATTATTTTCCCCTTGAAAACAGTGATCAGCACAGCCACACTGCTCTGTGTCCCCTGCTGAGTCTTTGCTCTGTTTTGCAGAGCACCTCCAGGCCTGGACTGGCCCATTATTCCCTCTCTGTGCTCCTGAAAACCCACCTGGAACAGGACTCCATGCCACCCTCACTGCCAAGATGCTGGTGGCAGCTTTACTACCCGTGAGGTCTCCCCATTCAGCCAACAGCTCTCTTACTGTTCTGGCCATCAGGGATCTGATCTTTGGACTGTAACCACCTGGATGTTTGGTGGAGGCCGTCTACACTGCAGAACTGAGCCATTTATTTTCTATTTTATAGCCCCATGTTGCTTTCTCTTCCCTGTGGCTGCTGCTGGGTGCTGTGATGTGAGGTGGGGTCCTTGTATGTTCAGCAAATTCACATTATACACGAGGTGAAAAAGTTTCCAAGACAGAGTTAAACTTTCTCTCTCTAAGTTCATGAAGGTTGATTTTCATTTCATTGGTTTAAAATAAAGAGTGGATGGGGTTGGAAGGGAAGTAATGGTGGGGGGGATTGGATTGATTTCCTGGGGGAAATTCAATGCAATTAGTTTGGCTTCACTGACAGGTTCTTGGATCTAGTGATAAAGGGATAAATGGGAAGAGTTATGCTGGGACAAAGCCATGGAGCTCTACTTAGCAGTTTCCCTGATTTTTTTTTGTCAGGAAATGCTGAGATTTCAAAGTTTTGGTTTTCATGGGCTTCTACTAATTTTCATGTAGTACATCTGGCTTTAGGCTGGTGTTACTGTAATATCTCCAGTAATTCTGTAGTAAGGATCTTAAATCTACTAGTGAGGAGCAGAAATCTTCCGACTGAGAAAAACAGTGATGAGTGATCCCTTCCCAGACTGACCCCTTGATCTCAGTATGTTAACACCTCCTTGGTGACTACTTTTCTGCCTGTTGTAGAAGCAGCAAGTGAGTGGTGAACATATGGCTGAGGTACCCACATCCCTCTCCTCCAACAGGGATTCATCTGCTGATGTAAGGAGGCATTTCCTGTCCTCCCTGTTTCACTCTTTTTTTCTCCCCCCTCTCCATTCTGCAAATAAATCTGTTTCTGGACATTTCCCAGTCATAGTTGTGTCTTGAGGACAGAGCTGCCTGGGGCTGTGGAAATAACCCCAGCTATGCAGTGGTCTCTGCTGTCCCAGTGGCAGCCCACCTCATGGTGTGAGGTCTCCATGCCTTTTGAAAGCACCATCCTTCTCCCAGATCCTGACTTCTGGAGAGATGCATGAGGCACAGGGAAATTTACCTCTGTCTCAAGCTCTTTGTTGGTGTGTGGTAGAGTACTGCCAGGCTGCCTGGTCCTTTTGGATGGGCATCGTCTGATTTAAGGATGAAGGATGTTCTGCATGCTTTCTTTTAAAGGGAAGCTGCTAATGCAAAATTAGGGCTTGAAGCTCAGGTAGCTGGTGGCACTTTCTCAGAAGGATTCCACACCTTTTCCAGCTTCTTCTTGGGGTGGCTGCAGAAAGATTTCTTCACTGACAACACATTACTCTGCTCCCAAAAGGATGTGTTTGGATGTGCTTAGATATACAAACAGGGAGCTATATACCCCACTGCTGTTAAGCATAGGTCAGTGCTTGATGGCAGGGTCCAGGTGAGGGAGCTGCTTAATGACTTTTTTCTTTCTTTTAGCTACACAAGCTAAAAGATGTATTTAACCCCAAACCACACCAATATTGATCAGGGAAATAAGGATGTGTTTCACTTTTCAGTAATTTTTGTGCAAAGGAATCTGCCCCAGAAGGAGGATGAAACGCTGGTGCAGGCTGGATCTCCATCCATGGGGTATGTCAGTTTGGCCAGACAAAGCCACAGCTGACCTGATCTGCTGTGAGTTGTCAGGAGGAGGTTGTGGGGGAGGCCTCCAGAGGATCCTTCCCACCAAATTTCTGTTAATTATATGATCTCCCACTTTACCCCTCCCCCCAATTTCTTTCATCCAATGACATGCTCACAGTTCTCACTTTCTGACTTTAGGCTTGAACAGCTCTGCCCTCCCTTACCTTGGTGGAGCACTCCACATTGAGTCACCTCACCTGATGCTGTAGAGGACATTGCCATTTCTGGAGATCCTCAGCAGCTTGTTGTCTGTGGTAATCTCATGGAAATGGGCCCCTTTCTCATTAGCGAAGAACAAGTCAGGCTTCCAGATGGAGTCCAGCATAGAGGGGTCCAGGTCCAGAGAGTCATCAGGGTACTCGTTGTACGCCAGCCGTGGGTCATTCCACTGCTGTCGCAGGAAGATGTTCACCCTGTAATCCTGCACAGTGCAAGCAGGGAGCAGAGAGAAATGCAGTTAGTGCTCAGAGGAGGCTGAAAGTGCTGAGAACAGGGGAACACGTACTAAAATGATTCTCAGAAACAAACCATGTCTAGGTCTTCTTTCCCCAGCTCTGGCAAGCCTCCTTGGCATTGTTTCTCAAGGAGTTGTCTTTTTTTTTTGTTTTTTACTGTTTTTTTTAAGCTCTGCAGCTTGCAGCTATCTCACAGCCTGAGCAGCTGCCTATCCTTGCATCCCTCTGTCACAGCGATTGTCAGCTGTGTGTGAAGTGTCAGGACCTCTGGTCTGAACCTCGGGGCTGGAGAAGCGATGTTCAGTTGTGGAGGTTGTAAGGGCTGGTGTCAGCGTGACGACTGTTGCAGAGGATTAAGGGAGAAAGGAGACCAGAGCCAACTTCACAGAATCACAGAGTCACAGAGTTGTAGGGGTTGGAAGGGACCTCGAGAGCTCATGGGGTCCAACCCCCCTGCCAAAGCAGCTCCCCAGCTCATACTGCACAGATAGGCATCCAGATGGGGCTGGAATCTCTCCAGAGAAGGAGACTCCACGCCCCCTGGGCAGCCTGTCCCAGGGCTCCCTCACCCTCACTGGGGAAAAGTTCCTCCCCATGTTGGTGTGGAACTTCCTGTGCTCCAATTTGCAGCCATTGCCCCTTGTCCTGTGTCCTATCTATGTCCTAACTTCCTTTCAGTGCTGAATCATCCCATATTGTGGTTATTTGTGGTTCCTTCCAGACTTGTGAAAAGGCATGGTGAGACAGGCAGACTGTGGAAGGGACATTCCCTGTGTGCCTCCTAATATAAGGGTAACTCTGATGAACTGATGGGAGCAGCTGCCCTTGGTGGGAGTATTTGAAAATGAGAAGGATGCACAGGAAATCTGCTTTCCTAATCCTAAATGAGTGTCTCTGTCTCCTCTCTAACGTTGAAATGCCACAAATGCTACAGATTTTATAGGCTGCCCATCTTCTTTAATTGAAGCCAGACCCCCAGCACTATGCAAAATGTTATATCTGCATCGTAACCGTGTGTCTTACAGCTCCTCTGAGTTCCCCAGGCCAAGGCTGGCTGCTGAGGTCCAGTTCAGACACTCTCCTGGACAATTAAAAGCAATTTCTGCTCTCCCTGTTTGACCAACAGCTTCCCAGAGCGATGGGCATTACCCTTTCCTGCTGGATTTCACATAAGAAAGTGAGCCAACAAACTGAAAGGGGGAGACGACATGCCAGATATCAGGAGAGGGATAAAAGCTGCATGTCCAGAAATTAATTGACATTTTTCTAAGTATAGAGGCAGACTGTGTCTGAAGAGCAGCATATAATTAACTCATTTCACTGCCCTGGCCCAGACTCATGGTTGCTGTCGTTAACTGGAGTTTCTTTAGTGCCTTTCTAATACTGATGTACTTTGGATACTTTTATTAAGAGACAGTTAATGGAGGGTGTTGGACATGCTTGCTGGTATCTAATACTTGCTGCAAGTGCTAGAACCTTTGGTTCTGTGAGCCTGTTTTGCACCTCTGAGGAGTTCTCCCTGATTCTGCCAGCAGGTCTGTTCTTTCTGCCTGGAGAGCACAAAGCTCTGAACTTGAAGGGTGCATGTGGACAAGAGTCTTTCTGATGTTGCTGCCTCAAGTGCTTGCTTGACTATGAACCTACAGCCTCTCGTCTGGGAGGATGTGAATCCTGTGGAGTCTGGTCACATGGGAGGGTTGGGAGAGGGTTGTGTGTTGGGTGCCTCATGTTTTGGATGGGGCAGTTGATAGCCAAGCCCGTGGTCTAGACTTTGTTTCAGGCCACTTAGTTCCATCTGCATCCTTGGAGCACAGAAGCTGCTAATGACATTAATGATTGTGACAACAGCAAATGGACCAAGGGCTTGATGCTGAGAGGAGCAGACCTCTGAACACCAAAAAGAGTTGCAACACTCTCTCCTTCTGCTGATATTCCAAATGTCACCTTCACAGGTCCTGGTGCAATCCTCTGACTTAATTATCCATCTCTGGCCATCCTGGATAATATGACTTGAGAAAATGTGAATAGCTGTGGCCAGCCTGGGGCCAGGGTTCCAGGGCACAACTACCCAATTGCACAGACCTGGAAAAGGAAAGTGATCCTCAATCTTTACTTCCCACAGCACGCAGCAGCTTCCCAAACAACTCAGGTACTTTCATTCTCCCTTTTCTGTGTGTAAAGATGTGCAGCCATTGCAGTCAGAGGAAATCAATGTCACTGACCTAATAGGTAGAAAGCAAAAGGTTGTTTTGCTTATTCAGCTACAAATACGCTGGATACTAGCAGGTCAGCTCTGACTGGGGGCTTATGTCATGTATAACACAAATTAAACTCATGTTTGGAAGAAACTTCAGTGGTAGCTGCCCAGAAGTGTTCTCAGCCTGATGGAGTGTTGTAAGGGGGAGGGGGAAGGGAGCCAATCTCTCTCCAACAGCCTGTATTGACACGGATAAGCTTTGTTGCTGGAGTAAATTTCCTGCTTCAGCTCCCAAACTTGCCAAAATGAAAAGGAAGGGTGAGAAGGAAAGTGTAGTGTGGTCTACACTGCTGCCACAGCATGCACAAGAGGCCATCAACAGAATGACTGTCACAGGCTTCGTCACCCATGTCCTTGTGGGCCAAATGAAAACAAACTTCTCACAATGAAAAAGATGCCTGTGAGAAAGCTTCTCCTAACTCATCTCCAGGGGATGGATGCTCAGCAGTGTGGGAAGTAACTCTGGTGTGCTCTATTCTGTGTGCTCCTCCTTTGGAGACAACTTCTTGCAGTGGGTAATTGTTGTTTTGGAATGGAGGCACCTGAGCATTTTTGTTGTGACATAAAAAGGCAAGGCCAAAGCAATGGAATACATGCACTGAATGCAGTTCTCTGGCTTTGCCAGTGCATGACACTGGTATTTGACCTCCATGTGTGTGTTTGTGAAGAGCTTTCTTGGTGTTTCTTCCAAAGACCTGGCCACAGAGAACTGTTGTTGCCTCCCAGATGCCTTTCCCCCTGTGACAAACAGGTTCATTGCACTGCAGTATTGAAGGTGCTGAGCAGGATTTAGGTTTCCTGTTCCAGGCTTATTCGAACATAAAGGTAAAAACAAGCACACTGGCTGTAACCTGGGTGTGACACTGCCTGAGGAGCCAGCACAAGGCATGGAGAGAAAACTGGGTACATCTGTGGCTGCGACAGCCCATGATAAGGGTTGCAGCATTCTGTACCATCTAAAGCATCCCTTGTGTTGAAAGCTTCATGCCTAGGCATTGCAGTCAAGCTGAGAGATGATGAGCCACACAGCACTCATTTGTTGGCTACCTGGAGATACACAGTGTTCCTCCTGACTGCTGTTGTATCACATCTTAATTAGCATCACCAAGAAGTCTACACTTATTTTTAAATGATGGGCAGAACAGGCCAGATTCTGATGTGAACTGGGGCTGCAAACACAGCAAACAAATCTCTTTCTCCATATCCTTCTTATCACTCGAGCTCCTTACTTTTGTGCCAATCACATCCAGGAATTGATTACCTTGTGCAGCCTGCTTGGCTGGCTTGGGAGTAGAGAGCAGCAGCTCTGTGTCATGAAGGCTTTGGGAGCCTTTTGAAATTTGGCATTTTACCCCCAAGGGGATATGACACAGGGCAGGAAGAAGATAACTGAAGTGATCAAAGTAGTTCAATTTGATAATGCTGAAAAGGAATTCTGCTTAGTGACCTTGCAAGGAGCCAGGGAAACGGAAGATCATTTCAGGTTTCTCCTGAAAGACCACAGTCTTGGCATCTGATGATGAAAGCAGTAGCAGGCTGGAGGTACTGCTGTGAAGATGGGATGGAGGCTGCCAGGAAACTCCATAGGCTTCAGCCCCTGACTCAGGGGCTCTGTCAGACCAGCCTCTGCACTGAACAGTTTTGATAGGAGACACCAGTTTGGTGGATTTACATTTTGATGATGGATAAAAATAAAAAATCAGGATAGAGACTGAACTCCTTTGGGAAGGAATTCTGTTATCCCCCTTGGACAGCAGAGTCCAAAGGGTTAGTTGGAATAAAGTTAATTCTCTAGGATGGGAATGAACAAACATGTTTAAGGCTCCTTGCCCTGCAAAGGGGCATCACTGCTATCTGATTGTAAAAAAGCCAAACACACACACTGGGGTCAGGCCTTGGAAGAGTTAATAAGGAACCTCATTCCCTTGCCACAGCTGTGGCCAAATTGCCAATTTGAAGCTTGGTGTGAAAGATACAGCTGGGCTGAGAGGGGGAAGAGCTGCTGTTGTTGCTGAGGAGGGAGCTGTGGCCCTTTGGGGAAGGTAGGCATGAGGGCAAGGGTGGGAGATATGCTGTGGTGCTTAATAGGTGTTGGGGTTTTTGTGCTAGAACTCAAACCAGAAAGCTTTCCTGCGTGTCCTTGCAAAAGGAGGAGGAAGGAAAGGATGGAGCTGCTGAGGAGTGGGTGGTAGCCAGCATCCTGAATTTCAAGTTTAGAAACTTAGAAGTGAGGTGTTGTTCTCAGCTTGGGTTGTTGTGTTTGAGTTTTTTCCTGAACTTCTGCATTCAGTGCAAGCTCCAACTACAGAGATAGCCAAAGCACTGCAGGTCTAAGATTGAAGCTGCAGCAAACTGTGAGATGTTGTGAAAACCTTTTCATTTTGCATTGTGTGACTTGTCATATGTTATCATCTCTGTGGGGCTGATGTCTGGGTTTAAGAATGACTGACTGCAGAAAATAAAGCTCAAAACCTAGCCTTTACTGCAGGCTTTGTGTGTCCCCATGTCTCTTGCTGACCTTGGGGTGAGTGGACACAGTATTAAATGTGACCCATGTGCTTCAGCAGTCTGATTTGTTATCTGCTGCGCTGTCGTTTGTGATGCTGGAGTGAATTGCTTAGTCTGTTTTGTGGGATGGTTTGTTATGTCATTGGGAAGCTTGTGTGCAGCTGTTTCTGAACAAGTATTTAATGTCTAGGCAGTTGCAGCCTCTAGCTTCTTCTGTCCTCAAGAGATGCTGGGAGGCTAATTGTGGCTGTGTTGTGGCTGCCTGGAAGGTTGCATTTGGATTGCTCTTTTCAGAGGGGATAACTATGGCATGAGATCATTAGAAATAAATTTACATGCATATGTTGTGTCCAAGGGAGCCTGTGCTGGCTGTTTTGTGGCTTTATTTCTTTTCAGTCTTGTTTGCTGCATGTGGGCCCTCTTTAAAACCCGGGTCTTGGGAGGTATTGTCTTGAGCATTGATTTCACTTCCTAGCATCTGTACTTGATATTAAAAAACATTCCTCTTTCTCTATGTGCCTTCACCATATACAAAGTGCTCCCAGCTGCCCAAGTCAGTGAGAGATCCATAGAGGATCATAAGGGCCTGGAGCATCCCCTATGAGGAAAGGCTGGGTGAGCTGGGACTGTTCAGCCTGGAGAAAAGAAGACTGAGGGGGGACCTTATTAATGTCTATAAATATCTTAAGGATGGGGTGCAGGGGGAACTGGCCAGCCCCTTTTCTTTGGTCAGTGGAGACAGGACAAGGGGCAATGGCTGCAAATTGGAGCACAGGAAGTTCCACACCAACATGGGGAGGAACTTTTCCCCAGTGAGGGTGAGGGAGCCCTGGGACAGGCTGCCCAGGGGGTGTGGAGTCTCCTTCCCTGGAGATATTCCAGACCCATCTGGACCCCTATCTGTGCAGTATGAGCTGGGGAGCTGCTTTGGCAGGGGGTTGGACCCCATGATCTCTTGAGGTCCCTTCCAACCCCTACGATTCTATGATTGAAAACTGCAGCTTCCCTTGGAAGAGAGACCAAGGGCATTGTTTAATTCCAGGTTTGCTTTTTATAGCAGGAAATTTGTTAGATTAAATGCTTGGATAATCCTACTAGCTGTCTCATGCTAGAGTGAAATGCCAAAGTTGGTGCAGTGTATTCACTTTAAAACGAGGACCCTGTTCCCATGGTGCCTGACTTGTTTCAGTTTGGATGAAGAACTTGTAGCTTTGCTATGGTTTTCTTGCTCTGGAATGGCTTGGAGGAAGGTGTTTGTGATTTTGAAGAGCAAAAAGGGATTTAACAACTTCTGGTTGTGGAAAGGCTTTTTTGTATGGTATTTTTAATAAAGATAAATGGATAGAGTAGAAGCATTTGTCTCCTGGAGCCCCTTGCTGTTGGATGAGCTATTGCAGTAGTGCTTTAGGACAGGAGTCTGGACTTGCCTGGTTGTTGTGGCCAGTAATACTCTTCTCCTTGAAGCACCTGTTGAGTTCACAAGGATTTATTCCTAGTCATGGGCTTGCTTGTCCTTAGAGCTGATAGCAGTGAGGCTAACAGATATTAGCTATGAGCCACAATCTAACGTCAATGTCCACTCAGTTATGGGCACCACTAGAGGCTTTTGTGTTGGGTCTCCAGTTCTGCAGGATGCTTAAAGGATTTGCGCCAGGGAGCCTGCTTTGGCAGGGAGGTTGGACCCAATGATCTCTCAAGGTCCCTTCCAACCCCTATAATTCTACGATGATGTTACTTCCCTTGCCTCAGTCAGCTCTGCTTTGGGGAATTCAGTTTGGTGGATGACTTCGGTTTTGTTTCTGTGTGGTTTTCTTCCCTTCTGTCCTTACAAGAGTTTTCATGTCCTTGCTCCCTGTCTTGTTTGCCTTGAACCTTTGTGGGGCAGATAGCAGCCTTCCTCCCACTCTGGGAAGTCTGTGCCTTCTCTTGACCCCAACTCATTAGTCTCCCTTCAGAGGCTTGTAGACCCAAGTACCTGCATTGAATGCCTGCTTTGTTCTATTTCCCTATATCTTTCTCCTCTTCCTCTACCTTCTGTGATGCCTTAAACCTCCAGTCTCTCTAATCCTCTGCACGGTGACCTCATGACTTACACTGATGTGTGAGATTCAGGCAGTGTGTGCTTAAATGGCAGCAGAGGTATTTCCTGTAGGAACTAACAGCCTTGCTGTGGGGATATTTTAAAGGCTTCTCTAACTGCACGTGTGGTTTCCATCAAGGTTGTGACTCTTCTCCTGCAGGTAGTAGTGCAATAGTAACCAAATACAAGCTGATGTAGTACTTGAACCTGAACCTGGCCAGCATGCCTAATGATTGAGGTTTAAACTATAATGTGTTTTCTCTCTTGGCCAGTGAAGTGGCTGGGGAAGTGACAATGACAGACTGCTGATGCCTTCTTTATGGTACCACACTGAACTGACTCTCTGCCATACAAGCTTTCCCCCCCCCAAATATTTGTTCACTTGTTTGAATTCAAAGTAGTCAGGTCTATGTCTCAAAATGCCTTCAGGACCTTCCACCCTCCCCAGAAACTCTGGTGGGGAGGTGACACTGCCTGTTTAGCCTGCTGCATCCTTGTACAGTGAGGAGAGATTGTCTCCTCTGCAGAGTAAATCCCAGGCTAGCAAATCCTAGAGACTGCTCTGACTTTCTGGGCTCTCATTTATAGATGTTCAGGTACGTGTGTTGCTTGTGTTCTTGTCAGCCATTTACAAGCAGAATTGCTGTCCCCAAAGAAGCATGTTATATTAGGTTGTGCGCAATGCTGCGTCAGCCTGACATCTGGACTAGCTTGTCAGAGCTGGCTTGGGTATTTCTAGACAAAGCAATGTGCCCAGAGGGTGTTCTTGGGTTCCCATGGGAATTTCTTCTCTGGAAGATAGACTATGAAATGAGTGGCATCTGGAGAGGATAGCAAGTCCCTGCAGCATGTCTTGGAGGTGAACTGCGTCTCTCTCATGCTAGGCAATGCTAATTTTAT
This sequence comes from Laterallus jamaicensis coturniculus, assembly GCA_022605575.1. Taxonomy (NCBI): domain Eukaryota; kingdom Metazoa; phylum Chordata; class Aves; order Gruiformes; family Rallidae; genus Laterallus; species Laterallus jamaicensis. The sequence goes on along the minus strand of JAKCOX010000016.1, from coordinate 14,510,420 downwards.
GGAGCATCTTGCTTACTGGGATCCTGTGGCATCTTTGTGTAACTGCTCCAATGCATCTTGCAACGTAGGACAGAGCTATTGAAAAACATGTCACTGCAATGTGCCCTGTATGTTGCACAAGAATCCCTTGTGGGCTTGCCTTTTCCCATCAGTCTGTGGATTGTCTCTGCTGAATTGTGTAGGAACAGACTATTTATTGCATGTAACACCAAAGGAGGTACCCAATAAAATAGTACATTAGGAACAGATGTGTATTTTTGATTCTAGTTCTTTCTCTCATGCTTCATATAGAAATAAATTCTCATCTATGAGCTCTGACAAAGTCTGCAATCCAGCTATGAAACGTGTTTCTCTGTGGCTGGACAGAGTAACCACCTCTTTCTACTGCTGGAACTGGACTGACCCCAATGCTAAATGCTTCCAGAAGAATAGTGTAGAGTCAAAAGAGACTTATAAGCCTGGTTATATAGCTGTTGGTCTCTTCTCAGTAGTGTGTGTGTGTGTGACCAGTAACTTGTTCAAGTGAAGTGGTGTGATTTAGATGTAAAGCCCATAACATCCTGCCTGAACACTCAGCACACATGAAGCTAGTGTCTTCCATTCTTCATTCAATATTTTTCTAGAAAAAGACTTACCAAAGAGTAATTAAGCACTGCATTTCTGGATTAGCTTTAATTAGCACAGAGGTAAGGCACTGTACCTCCAGAGTTTTCCTTTGCTGTTCACTGATTATGTCACAACCAATCTTTAATAGTTTTCAGATGGAGCAATTATCCCCTGTTCTAGTGATTCCCTGCTCCTAGTGTCTTGCCAATTAGATACAGCCCTTAGCTATGTACACTAATTGTGTCTGAAGTGAGCCTTAACTTGCAAATATTGGGTTTGATTTTTTTATATTAAAAATCATTGTCTAACAGAAATATGTCTCCAAGAAAATAATAATGATCTAGCAGTTCTCTTAATCTTTGGGAATCTGAAACCTGGTGCAGACTGGAGTTGAGTTCAGCTGATTTCCCTTGGCTTCCAGCATTGATTCAAACTTTTGGATTTAAGTGCACTTAAACACAAGGTATCTACACCTGCCTCTGAGCTTGGAGCCTTGGGCAAGCCTTCAGAAAATAGTTTCCTTTTTTGACCCTTTTGCTTAGCCTGTATGGTGTTTTTGTAGAGATACGGAGAGAGACACACTACAATCTTCACCTATGTGCAGTGAGAATCTTGTGTGTTGGCTGTTAATTTATGTAAACTTCAGGTAAACTTGAAAACATGGAGACATCTTCCTCTGGCCATGCTAAAGAGGGTGATGCTGCATTTATTCGGAGTGCAATGAGGCTGAGCAGCAGTGCTGTGATGTTTTTGCTGTCTGTTTTACTTACCATAGTCGTTTCTGCAATCGAACCAAAGCTGTTGATGAAAATGTTGCAGCTGACGTTCACTGGTGGGCCTGCATGACAAACACAGATTGGAACAGCAGCTCATTGTGTGCTTGTAAGACAAAGTACTTCCACCCTGCAGTATTAAAACCTGTAGTAGGAGCAGAGTGTCTTCACAAAATTGCCAGGTTGGAAAAGACCTTTAAGATCATCAAGTCCAACTCTTCCTGTCCTATGCTGAACCACATCCCTGTGTACCTCACCTACCCTTTTTTTTTTTTTTAAACATAACCAGGCATGGTGGCTGACTGCCCTCCTGGGCAGCCTGTTCCACATTCCAACCACTTTCAGTGAAAATTTTTTTTCCTAACATCTGCTCTAACCCTGCCCTGGTGCAGCTTGAGGCCATTTCCCCTTGTCCCATCTCCTGTCACCTGGCTGAAGAGACCATGGCCTGCCTCTCTGCACCCTCCTGTCAGACAGTTGTAGGTGGTGATAAGATCTCCTTTCAGCCTTAGGGTGGTATGGGAATAAGGACTGGGTGACCTGTCTCAGTCTGATCTTGGTTCAGATGCCAGTTTGACATGATATATCTCAGCATTGCTATATGAGTGCCAAGCTCACCTTGAAGATGACAGCAATGTATCCCAGAAAAGAGCTGAGGCTATTGACAGGCTGACTTATTTAGAGCTCTAGACTTTAAAAATACTTATTTAAAGCATCTGAATGTTTCCAAGCTAGGACCATGGGCTCCCTACAGAGCTAGAGCAGCAGAGTGCTGTAGGGATGAGGCTGGGAAAGGAGCAAGTACCCTGTATGATAATGGGGGTGCCTGTTAAGGCTCACACATGGGTAGGAAGCTTCAGGGCTCTGCCAGCCCTGTTCTGGGTGAGGGTACTCCCAGACTTTGGGCCATGTCTCTCTTGGGGGTTGTCTGCTTTCAGACTGAAGCTTTGCTTAGCCTGCTTATTAGAAAAGTTAAGGGCTCACCAAAGGAGAGGAGTAAGGATTAAGGGATTAGAAGATTGTGGTTAGAGGGTGGGCGATCTGGTCGCTGTGTGTGGTACCGGTGCCCAAAGGTATCGGTATGACAAAGTGGATCACAGCATTGCCTGGCAAATCTGAGGGGGAAATGCTCTGTTTGCACCGAGGGAGGTGCAAAGAGACCAGTTTAGAACTAGAGCCAAGCAGCTTGTCCACATGTAATGAGAGGCTTTCTGTAAAGGGAGGGGGGAAGCAAAAAGACCCTCTGCTCTGGGAGCTCCCAAAGGACCCACTGCTGCTGCTCAGGGTGTGGTGGGGAAAGTCAGCCCAGACAGGGAGCAGAGGAGCCTCCCCAGAACCAAGGTGCCCCTTTAACACTGGGGGAATTAATCTCCTATCATCCCTGTGGCAGATGCTTCTGGGAAGATAAAATCTGTGGAAGAGGAGAGTGGATTTTTAGATTATTCTCCCATCCTTTATGGAGACGAGGATGGTGTCTGCATTTCAAACACTGCCTGATGGCTCAGCCTTGCCTGGAGTGATGCTTCCCTGTTTAAGGCCACATCTGCAGTCTGGCAGCTGCTGCAAAATGAAATACTTGGCCTGGGAGGGGGAATGGCTTTAACGAGAGGCTTGTGCCTCTAATCAGTGAAAACTTCCTCCTGTGTGGAAATTAATGGAATTTTCTGATTGCTAAGTAACATTTGGAGCTTGGTTTTCTCCTCTCTGTTTCCCTCTGCTTTTGTCCTGCTATTGGTCTCTTCTGAACCTTTGTGCCTGTCCTCTGTGGGAGTAGGATTGCAGCCATGTAACAGCAATGCTCTCTATGGCTGAGATCCTCTTGGTACAAGTCCCAGGCAGACTTCAGTCTAACCAGCTCCCAGGCAGCCCTTTGCCAGCACAGCAGCAGCTCACATACTGTTCAATCTGTGCAGTTCTTCTTCCAGACTATTACACACAGCCATGGGCTAAAATAGCAGGTATAAAATGGGGGCTTGGCTTTTTTTTTCCCACCCCCCCTCTTCACCAGCCCCTGTGATCCATTGTGCTTGTGAAGTTTATCTAGCAGCTGAAAGCATGCATTTGATCAGGCTCTATCACTTGATTTATCTCTTCCACAGTGTCCTGTTGAGATCAGTAGTTTACTGGGACAGGCTGCCCAGGGGGTGTGGAGTCTCCTTCTCTGGAGATATTCCAGACTTGTCTGGATGCTGACCTGTGTGACCTGTCCTAGGAACCTGCTTTGGCAGGGGGTTGGACTCGATGATCTCTGGAGGCCCCTTCCAACCCCTGTGATTCTGTGACTATGTGACTCTTCCCTGGGTCCATCTCATGAACCATATAGAAGGTCCCTGTGCATGTGACTTCCCAAAGGGCACAGCATAAGAAAGATGCTGAGCTGAGCCCCTGGATGTTGGCATGTCCTCATGCCTCTGACATGTGTGGAAGACTTTGACCCTGCTCATGTGCTCTAGTGGAGCTGAGTATGGGAGGGGTTTGACCCAGTACACGTCAGACTTTCTCCTTGGTGCAGCCTAGCTCTTGCTGAGGCACTGTGCTCTTCCCACTGTATCCAAGGGGAGCTGGGAGCACTTTGCAGGGTTTTTTTTTTATTAGTGTTTTGGGGTTTTTTTTTAGAGTGTATGAAGCTCTAAAAACTTCCCCACCTGCCACCAAACAGTGCCCCCTCTGTAGTGGGATGTAGCTGTGGGGGAATGTGGCTTTTCAGTGTCAAGGTTGAGGGTGCAACCTGGAGGAGGGGTCCCTTGTCCCACACCTGCCTGGCCCAGCTCTGTCCCTGTCTGGATTACTGATTTCATACTCCAACTTGAAGCAAAACACAAATGCTTCCTCCTTGTTCTCAGCATGTGAACCCCTGTGGTGTCCAGCAGGGAGCAACACGCAATTCAATATATGAATTTTAGGTGAAGCCATGAATCCAGCCATTTTATGAGGTGAAATCCCACAGATTCTATACCTTTCTTACTGCAAACATGGCAAGCTAAAAACCTGCTAATTGGTTACACACACTGTTCACACCATATTGATTGCTTAGTAATCATAACGAGTTCTGATAAACTTATCTTATAGCTAAACATCCTTAGTTTACCTTTAATACCTAAAAGTATATGCACACCTGCTGTGTTGACCCTCTTGTTATGGTTGGTTCCTAACATGTTCTGTTACTCCCAAATACCTTCCCATAACTGCTTCTTGGTTTAGGGCAGCCTGCACCCCTATCAACAAGGCCGCTGTGTTTTGAGAATGTGATTATTAGGATCCTCTCAGCATGAGGAACTTTTCCTCTCTCATGGGAACAGAAGAATATTGTCAGGGCCTAAATCTTGGGAGAAGAGAGCTAGGCCGCGAGCAGGCCTGCTGCCTTCCCCGACAAACCCCTAGTTAAGTCCAGACTTCCCAGCATTTATAGAAAAACTGCAATCTCTTTGTTAATCTTCCCCTCCCCAAAAATCAATCTGTTATGGATCTTTGGTATTATTTTCATTTAGATCTAAGCCATTAAAATGCCCTTATGAGTTACTGCAGTTAATTTAAATGACGTGCTTTGAGAGCTACAACCGCAAGCTCTGTGAAACACCTCCTATGCCTCCCCATATAAATTAGAGCCTGATTTATGTGTGGGAGGCTAAGCCAGCAAAACTGCCCTGTGGGGAAGGTGTAGTTCATAGAAATAAAACTGAAATTAAATTATCTCAAATAAAAATGCAATACAGCTGCCTTCAGAAGGAAGATAATATATAAATTTCATTAAATATTAAAGTTTAATTTCTTTTGTGTGTGTGCATAATTTAGTGGTAGGCAGGTTTTCAGGGTGTTTTCTTTTAACTCTCTGTGATTTGAATAAAACCAGCAGTGTTTTCTATTGCCTGGTTGATTACTGGGACATAAGCTTCCCACCTATCTTTGGATTTTAAAGCCCAGAATAGAGCTTAATTGTTGAAACTGGGTGGTAGGTGCTGTCACCATGATTAATGGGTCCTGGGACCTCTTTGTTAGCATTGCTGGTGACTCTTGGGGCAAAGAGGAATTGGTGGGAGGAAACAAAGTGAATAACATGAACACTGAAGAGGTCTGGATGGTGGCTGAGAAGGGGCAGGTCCTGCTTGATCTCTGGTGGGAATTGGGGCAAATAGCTCTGGGGAAGTTGAAAAGAAAACAAAAAAATCCCGCAAACCCCACTCCCTTTTTTTTTGAGGAGCAAAGAAACCTGTGCTGTGGCCTCTTCCAAGGCCTGATTTGATGGTGCTGGGCTGCCAGTGAGTGTGGGGTGGACTGGGGAAACTGGGTGTGAAATGCAGTTGTTGTGATGGAGCTGTGGGGGATGCTGGTTAGAGAGCCCCTCTGCTGTGGGGGACAACGATGGGTCAGAGCTGTCCCTGGCATCTCCCTCTGGAGCTGATGGGAGAGACTCCTCTCAACTTGGTGGGTGCAAGGAGTCAGCATACCCTACTGTTAGAAGGTGCTGTGGATGGTGACTTAGGGGAGAAGTTGAAGTTTTTCTCCTTATCCGTACTTCAGCTCCTTGCTGGTCCCTTTTTGGTTTGGCATGACTCCTGGTCCCTATATTGAAGTGTTTCCTCCATGTAAAGCTGTTACAAGATTGTTTTTGTCTCGAGGGAATATCAGTTGCCTTTCCACACATCCACATGCCAAATCTCTTATCATACCTATTTCATATGAATACAAGATTGCTCATAATCCATATACAGGTAGAAAGGCATTCATGATGATTGCATGCAGTTTGCAGTCCCAAGAAGGAACAAAGCCAAACCCCAGAGGTTTTTCTTACCTTTAAAATTTGGCCTGATCCTGGCATCATATCCTGAAGTTCTCCCCATCAACTTATCCAGGAAATCAGAAGGAGACATGGGTTTGGGGGCAGATCGTGCTGCTGCTTCAGCTTCTTTGGAGGCTGCCAGGCTGTTTTAGCAGAAAGAAAGAAGAGGTTTTAGCATACATCCCATTTTGGGCAGAGTTTGGGGTCCAGAAACTGAGGAGTCAGCATCTCGTTCCCACTGTGAGGCAGGATGGGTACCCAAGTGAATTCCTAATGAGGCTGCTCTCTGCTAATTTGTTTGCCCAGCCCAAACATCTCTGAATACAGAATCCCAGCTGCCACCAAAGTAGAAGAGAGATGATGAGTAGAGAAAATCCTTTTGTGAGTTTAGGTATAGTTCCTTGGCATGCCACTAAATTACAAATGTGAACTCTGGCACTGAGCTCCACAGGAAAAACACACTCTGAGCTTAGCCTTGGGCAGCAATTACTGCTTAATTACATGGCAAATAACAAGGAGTGTATTTAGTGCTCTGACAGTCTAGTTTTCCAAAAGGCAGGTAGGATCAGAACAATCTGGAATTTGAGGATTAAATGAGCATCCTGTGATTGCACAGCTCCTGCAGAGCCTTTGGGACTGTAGTGGACAGATGTGCTTTTGTTCCCTGCTTGCTGGTCTGTCCAGCATTTGCTATCGACACCTGCAATGCAGAGGTCTGAGTTCAACACAGCAATATGGGCTCTGGACTGTGTGGTGTCTGGAGTGTGGTCCTGAAATGATAGTCATGATGGGCTGAGGATGAAAGGAAATGAAATCTTCTGGGACCCTGTATGGCCTCTGGGATGGAGTCAAACTAACAATTTATGTTGTTATGTAGAAGACAAGTCTAAGGCTGGCAATGTGACTTCTGACTCCAGGAGAGCCTGCAAAGTCTGTAGAGTGATGATCTGGGCTTGGGAAGCCTCTCTTGATACCATCCACGTGAGAACAAGTGACCCCTGGTGCTCATTCTCAATTTGGCAGGAAGGTCTGGTTCCTGAGGCAGGAATGGATAGTATTCAGTTCCTTCTCAACAGTTATATTGCTTCTGCTCAAACATGGATCTGTTCCCAGGCTAAAAGTGTGGTGTAAAACTACCTAGACTAACACCGCCTGTGCCCCAAAAATCCCCATAGGTGACACAATGTTCTTAAGGCACATTGTGGGCCCCTCACTACAAGAAGGATGTTGAGATGCTGGAGCTTGTCTAGAGAAGGGAAACGAAGCTGGTGAAGGGTCTGGAGCACAAGTACTGTGAGGAGCAGCTGAGGGAGCTGGGGCTTCTTAGTCATAAGAAAATGAGGCTGAGGGATGACCTTATTGCTCTCTCCAACTACCTGCAAGGAGGGTGTAGAGAGGTGGGGGTCAGTCTCTTCTCTCAGGTAACAAGTGATAGGACAAGAGGAAATGGTTTCAGATTGCACCAGGGGAGATTAAGGTCAGATATCAGGAAGAATTTCTGTACTGAAAGGTTTGTCAGGCATTGGAACAGGCTGCCCAGGGAGGTGGTGGAGTCACCATCTCTGGAAGTATTTAAAAGGTGTGTAGATATTGTGCTTAAGGACATGGTCTAGAGGTGGGCTAGGAAGGGTTAGGCTGTGGTTGGACTCAATGATCTTGAAGGTCTCTTCCAACCCAAGTGATTCTATGATTCAAATACCTGGCTCTGGCTGAGGCCTACAGACAGTATTGCAACACAAACGTACAAGAAGTCTGAGAAAGCTGCTTAGGAGGAAGTTAGGCTCAGTGCTTCACCCTCTGCAAAACCTCTGAGTTTTTAAAGTGCAAAGGCTGTGTGGGAAGTGTGAGAAGCTGCTGTGCTGGAGCAGCTGAGAGGCCTAAGTGTCTTTACAGCAGGCACAAGATATTTAGTTGTATATGTCCTCACAAATGGCACCATGGAGTCTTCTTCAGCATGGAAACCTCACCTTGAAGTTTTGCATTGCTTGTCTCCAGAGAATCTGCTGTAGTCAAACTCTTTCTTTTACAGAAGAGCAATACTAACTACTGACACATGGTCTGATCTATCCAGAAGACTTTAGGGATACTGACTACACATGGCTTTATGTGACCCCTGCCCTCAAAGGCCTGGTCATACAATACAAGTTTGAGCTGAGACCCCAAAGGCACAAATGTTATCTAGACAAGACCTTGACAAGAGTGTTTTGAACCAGTTTCCCCTGGAAGCTTAAAACGGAATGGGATTCAAAAGGATTTCAGTGCCATAACTTAAAAATCACGAGTCTGTAGTAGCCTGTATTGTGTTGACTTCTCCAGTGCTAGCAGTGATGTCTTGCCAAACCTTGGTTTTTAGTCTTGTAAGCTCACCTGCAGCCTGGCTTCTTTTGCAAGCTGTATTAGGGTTCCCTGTTGCTAGATTAACTGTTAAAAATTGTTTAATTTCTGCAATAAAGAGGGGAGATAAATTCCAGCTCACTTCCAGCGAGAGTCTAAAACTAGGATTTCATTCATCCTTTATATATTCACAATCCACACCCTTGCTGGACCTCATCTGAACTGTCTGATGTACATTTATGCTTGGAAGTGATCTGTCAAGTTGTGGCTCTAACTTTTACTATAGCTGTGTGCTGCCACTTGTCTCATCTTCATCTCTGCTCTAAGAAATTATGCAAAGCCAAACCAGAGTGTTTTAGGGGTAAATTGGTTTGTGGAATGGGTGATGTTTTTTAATTTTTAATATTTTGTTTTTCAGAAGGAAAATAACAGGGTGGAATTGATTTGCAAAGTCAGAAGAAAGCTAGGAGTGGGAGCACAATCAATACTGGGCTCAGCTACTGCATTCCAATAGAGTGTCTGCATGGCAATGAGTCTAGAGAAAAGATTTCAATTAAGCAGCAAATGACTTGGTAACCAAAGACTCCTGCCACTTCAGCAGCAAGATGCCAGATAGTGCAATACACTGATTTCTTCTCATTAACTGTAGACTGGATGAAGTATATGGAAGTGGAAAAGTAGGGGGCTGGGGCAAAGAAGCAATACAAATCTAATAAGCTTTAAGTGCAAAAAGATAATTAGAAACTGCATTTCCCTTGGCATTCATTTTAAAAAATGAGGTGAAAAAGCCCAGAAACCAGCGTTCAGCTTTCCTGTAAATTCAGTGTGAAAGCCCATGCTGAATGTGCTTGCTCCTTTCCAAGGAGGGACTCTGCTGGTATTGCCTGGGTGCCAGGTTTTTTGATCCTTTCTACTTCAAAGTTGAAAGGAAAAGCACCTCACGGGCTCAGGTCCTGCATGGAAAGGTATATCCAAGACAACTGATCCCCACAAGCATCTGGGAGAGGATCACCCTCTTGCAGACCCACTGCTTTTTGCAACTTTGTGCCCATCCCTAGGAGTTTCTTGTGAGCATCTCTGGGGATGTGGTGAAACTTAAAAATGGTTTCATCCTTCCTAGCAAGTGTTTTAGAACCTCTGTTAGGTTGCTGTTAGTTGTTACCCAGGTGACTTAGGAACAATGCATTCCAAATTTCTTCTAGTATCTTTTTAGTTACTAAATGTTTTCCTAAAACTAGCTGGTGACAACTTCCCCTCTAGACCTGATGAGAAAAGAGATGAAAGCAGGGGACAAAAGAACAGCAAAAGCTTTCCAGCAGCAGCCTCGATGGGCAGCAGGGAGATGTCTAGTCTTTAGCTCAGAAGTAATAGTAGAAATCTGCCTTGGGAGCTAGAGAGCCTGTCCCACCCCACCATGCTTTGGGGGGCGTGGATTGCATCTAAAACAGCTTGGAAAGTCCTGCAGGACTGTTGGTCTCCTGGCCTAGAAAAGACAATGAGAGGAAAGCTGCAAAATGATTTAGATTCTTGACAATGGAAGAGAATTAGAAAATTGGGGTGGGTTGTGGTGGTGTTCAGAGAGAACATTTATTCTCCAAATAAACAAGAAGTGTCAAAACATTAAAAAAGCCCAAACCAATGAATGTGGAAGATGCTGATTGCATTGGTGCAAGAATGTTGTCTGAGCCAAGGGTGTCTTGGTGCATTTTAATAGCAGCCAGACAGATGCTTATCTTATTTGCACTGGTGTAATGCCCAGTGGATCTGGCTGAGAGAGTGCCACTGGGCATCATCACAGTACGACAATGGAAAGGATCTCTTTGAAGGGTTGTGGGACTAGCATAATCACTTGTGATATTAGTTCTGGCATGTAAACAGATACTACCAAGGCCCTAGGAGGTCTGGCCCACCAACAGGTAGGTGAACGTGAAAGCAGCCAGGCAGCTCAGGATACTAAGAAATGCATTCCTTTAAAATGGAGCAGGCAAGCACTGCAGGACACCTACTGCTGGTTTCTCCCAGCCTATACAGGTGCCCTGCCTGTGTTATTTTGCCTCAGCTAAACAGATGGTATCTTCAGGCCCCACCTGGAGTATTGTGTCCTGTTCTGGGCTCCCTGGTATAAAAAAGACAGGGATCATCTGGAGAGAGTCCAGAGAAGGGCTGCGAAGATGATGAAGGGCCTGGAACATCTATCCTATGAGGAAAGGCTGAGAGAGCTGGGGCTGTTCAGCCTGGAGAAGAGAAGACTGAGGGGGGACCTGATCAATGTTTATAAAGATCTTAAGTATGGGGTGCAGGGCAACTTAGCCAGCCCCTTTTCTTTGGTCTGTGGAGACAGGACAAGGGGCAATGGCTGCAAGTTAGAACACAGGAAGTTCCACATCAACACGGGGAAAAGCTTTTTCCCGGTGAGGGAGCCCTGGGTCAGGCTGCCCAGGGGGTGTGGAGTCTCCATCTCTGGAGATATTCAAGACCCATCTGGATGCCTATCTGTGTAGTATGAGCTGGGGAGCTGCTTTGGCAGGGGGGTTGGACCCCATGAGCTCTCGAGGTCCCTTCCAACCCCTACAACTCTGTGATTCTTAATAAGTTATTTGGTTTAGAAAATCTGGAGATGGCAGCCTGCTTGGTTCCCAGCTCCCTGGTTGACTGTTCCCTCCTCCCCCTGACTTTGTATGGCCCTTGTGCAACGTTTTCATGCTGGTTTTTTGGCTGTGCCTATGGTTGTCCATCTAATTAAGTCAGACACTGCAAACTGCCCTGTTCTGATTGAATACTGATACTGAGAAATATCAATTTTTTCTTTTTTTTCTTTGCAAAGAGGAGCGATGCAGGAATTTAATTAGCACAGGGCCTCTATTCCCCTGTCAAATGATTTAATTGTTAATCATTAATTCTGAGGGTAAAATATAACGCCTGGCAGCAGAAGCACAAACTGTTGCAAAGCAAGCGTTTACAGAGGAAATGTTTCTCTGCTAAGTGTGGAAGGCTCAGGGCCCTGTGAAGGTAAACTGGTGCAGCCCCAGTGGCTCCAGAGAGTGGCACTGAAGTTATTCTCTGGTTGAGCTCTGCAGGTTGGGGAAATAAAAGATATGTGATTGTTTACCCCAGTGCTGCTCTGCAAAGGTTTCTGAAGTGGTTTGTTTGATTATTTTTCAGATGCAATGTAGTGTTCTGGTGAGCTGGCTCACACGTGTCCTTCAAATGTGATGTTTTCTGCAAGTTGGTATCCCAGGGGAAAGGAATGTCCATCAGATCTTTGAGACAGGCTGAGGTGACCTAACTGTTCCCTACGTTACCTTCGAAGCCTGACCTTTCTAGAGCAGTGTGGGGGCTTGGGGGCATGGGGGAATTCATGGGTTAATTTTATTGACTCCAGTGCTGGGAGTTGGGTTTTCTTGACTGTGAGGCGCACTCAGAAAGGCAACAGTGGATTTGCAGAATCGTAGGGGTTGGAAGGGACCTCCAGAGATTGAGTCCGACCCCCCTGCCAAAGCAGGGTCCCTAGGACAGGTCACGCAGGTCGGCATCCAGACAGGGCTGGAATCTCTCCAGAGAAGGAGACTCCACACCCCCTGGGCAGCCTGTCCCAGGGCTCCCTCACCCTCACTGGGAAGAAGTTCTGCATATTGGTGTGGAACTCCCTGTGCTCCAACTTGAGGCCATCACCCCCCTGTCCTGTCCCCACTGACCACCGAGAAGAGGCTGGCCATTTTGCCATGTCCCACACTTGAGATATTTATAAACATTGATCAGATCCTCTCTGTGTTTTCTCCAGGCTGAACCGCCCCAGCTCACCCAGCCTTTCCTCATAGGGGAGATGCTCCAGGCCCTTAATCACCTCCATGTCCCTCCACTGGACTCTCTCCAGGAAATCCCTGTCTTTTTTGTGCCACAGAGCCCAGAACTGGATACAGTACTCCAGGTGGGGCCTGACCAGAGCAGAGTAGAGAGGGGAAAAGTGGTTGGGAACAGAAACTCATCGTGTTATCCATGGTGACTCTCACCCTGCTCTGCCTGCCTGAGTTTCTGGAACCACCTCTGTGTCCCTGAGATGGTGCCTCTTGGGCACAGAGACCCCTGAGCAGGGACTGGAGCTCAGCAGAGCCTGTGTTCAGGCTCTGCTGATGCTGGGGCTGCATGTCCCCATCTTGTGCTTAGGAGGTGGAGGGAGGAAGAGGAGGGACAGGTGAGAGTTTTTCCTGGTGAAAACCAAAAAGAGCAGCCTGAAACTCTGTCCCCAGACTGTTATTTCTGACTGCACGTCAACATGATATCTTGAGGGAAATGCTGCCAGACGCTGGTCTGGGAAGGCTTGGCAGAGACTGCAAGCAGACTTCTTTTAATGATTAGATTTACTATCAAAATGAATAGCACAATCAATATTGATATGCAATTCAATTAAAAAGGATGAAACTCATTGTCTGCATGTTTTTCTCTGTCACGTTGTCTGAATTCCTGGCCTACAGCAGTAGAGGTGGGCAGGAGGAAAGAAGAATGGAGGAGTATAGGGACAAGAGAGCCCTGATGCTGTATTTGTAGCCTGGCATGGTGTAGAGTAGAAGGAGCTCTGAGTTAGATGTGCTGGTTACCCAGTACTAATTGCAATCCTGTTGCAGTTTAACCCTGCAAGCATCTCAACCAACTACACAGCCATTTGTGTACTCCCACCCCACAGTAGGATAGGGGAAAAGAATTGAAAAGAAAAATGTAAAACTTGTGGGTTGGGATAAAGACGGTTTAATAGACAGAAAATAAAGAGAATAATTAAATAATATGCAAGACAAGTGATGCAAAGCATGACTGCTCACCACTTAGAATCAATGCTCAGCTAGTTCCTGAGCCATATGCCTTCCAGCCAACACCCCTGCTTACATACAGAGCATGACATCACATGGTATGGAATATCCCTTTGGTCAGCTTGCATCAGCTGTCCTGGCTGTGTCCTCTCCCAATTTCTTGGGTGTTCCCTGCCTTCTCCTTGGCAACCCAGTACAAGAAGCTGAAAAGTCCTTGACTGCTTGGCAGCAATTAAATATCAGCGTGTTATCAACATTGTTCTCATCCTAAATCCAAAACACAGCACTATGCCAGCTGCTAGTAGGATGACTTAACTCTAACCTAGCCAAAACTAGGACAAATCCTTGTGGTCATGCTCAACTGCTGAGGGTTACAGTCTGTGCAGTATGGATGTGGGGGGTGCTGTGGGGTGAATTTGCAAAGTTCATTTTCAGTGGTGGGGAAGAAATTTGGACTTGGTGGTTTTCTTAATTCAGCTGAGAGTTTATGTGATGGAAGCATGAAATGGGCATGGATGTTTGGCCAGGACAAGAAAATAGTTGTGTATGGTGAGACTGGTGAAATACAGAGCTTGAGAACCTGTGAGAAAGGAGACTTCACTCTAAGTAAGAAATGGGCAATAAGCTGTTATTTATGTTATTTATGTTCATGGGGGGGGGAAGGTGATGGGAAAGGAAAAGTAGGGTTGTAAGGTGTAGCTACCTCTGTCCTGGATGTTTGTACTCTGTTACTGTGAGCTTTTTAAAGCAAGTTCAGCTTTTGCACCAGCAGTAACTGCATTGCAGTACTCACAGGCTGTAATCAGTTAAAGTTTTAACCCAGAGATCCCTGAACACTCTCAAAGCTCCTGCACACCACCTTATCACTAGTCTCTCTGGCTCTATAGCAGGAGAGGAGCTGGGAAGCTCTTTCCCATAGTCCTCAGGGAATTAACCCTCTCTAATCATTCCCATCCAGGAAAAACTGCGACAACCTTACTGGATTGAAAAAAAAATCTCTTCAGACTACAGCAGTCAAATGTCTCTGTGTCCCACTGCCACATTCCTGCAGCCTTTGGCTCCTACTCCATATGGCAAAACACCCTGTCTAGAACTATAAAACATCCCAATTATACTGATTAACTCCATGGAAAGACACCAGCACTCAGAACAATTGCTGATGTTGCCTGGACAGAGCAATAAGAAAATAATAAATGGCTAGACAACCAGCTGGGGTGGGAGGAGGAATCTGCACATTCTATATAGTTGAGATAGGAAGAGCACAGGGAGACCAACACATTTCATGGGAATACTGCTCTGTCACATGCAAGATCCCTGCTCTCGGGAGGATTGTTGTGCAAACTCTTATATGTTGCAGAGTCACTCTTGATATTGCATATTAAGAAAAAAAGGTGTGTGTTAAATTCAGTTTTGAAGCCAGAGGCATTCTTTCCAGTGGTGTTTTCAACTAATCATTCTTCCAGAAGGGTCTACAGGTCTTGGAGCACAAGTAGTGACTTTCTGGAGATGTATGATCCTAAGCTGCTGAGACAGGTTTCAAAATGTAACTCAAACAATGGAGAAGTACAAACCAATCCTCAGGTTTTAATCACTTGTGAAATAAATCAGCAGAGACCAGCACTGAGTGTGCAAGTACTGAAGGAATTAATTAAAAAAAAAAGGAAAAATGTCATAATTACATTTTTCATGGGGAAAAAAAAAACAACAAAGGGGGGAAAAAATCCCTGCAAAGACAAAAGCATGTATCTAGTTTCACACACACTGAATATTCCCTTTAAAGTCAGGGGGGCTACTCAGATGTTTAGAGTTATGCATAAACAACCTTCCTGAATGCAGCAAATAAAGGGAGGAGGGGGGAAATGTCTTTACACAAGGAGGCTTTGTGTTCTAGGTAACAATAATCTCTTTGCTGATATGCTCTTGATTTTGTATTGGGCTGGAGAGCTGTGGTGGGAACCTCAATTGACGTCAGAAGGTTTTTAGATCACAGCCCAGACAAGTGTCAGAGAATTACAAGAAACTGCGGATGCTCTTCTATCTATAGCTCTGCAGTCACACTCTCAGGCGCTTTTTCATCAGTTCAAATATCTTATGGCAGCTTTTGAAAAATTAGTTTTTAGTTTAAGGATTTATGCTGCTTGTTAAGATTGGGTGGGAATGCTGTAACTACTTTTTTCTTCCTTTTTTTCTGTTTTTTTTTTTTTTCTAATAAATCAGAGGTGATATGAATAGAGTTCTCTTCAAAAAGATCCAGCATGCAGTGCAGGGTGATGGTGGTGGGTTTTATCTTCTGCAACTTTTTGCTATAGATCCTTTGAAAAGGCCTCCTGAGCTCACATGAATTAACCTTCCTACAAAACTGTGGGTCCCACAGTAAAACTGGGGTGCTCTGATGCATGTGGACAGTGCTGTGTAAAATAAGCTGTGTGATAAGACAGCTTGTTTTGACATTTTCTGATAGAACCTGTTGTTGTCACTGCAATGCAAATGATCTGTGGGAGATGAGTGCTCTCTCTGATTCCTGGTGTGATTTATCAGCTTATTTATGAACTGTAACTTCTGGAACAAATAGCTAAGCACTGGGTCCCCTGCCCAAGGGAGCTCTTATCCTCCCCACCCTGGCTGCCCCCTGACTTTGGTCTCTCTAGCTCCCAGGCAGTGCTGCAGGACCTGTGTTGGTGCAGGAGAGCAGGCGGCGGGTGCGTGATGAGGCTTGTACTTTGTCAGCCATGCTGCTTGGAGATGATTTCTAAGCCCATAGCTCTGTGTCAGGGTGTGATGGATGGGGCTGGAAGCTGGAGGATGCTTATGATTCTCAGGCACGTGGGGTGGCAGGTGGAAGGTGCGCATTATGCTTTGTAAATCAGATCTTGGGAGCTCTGGTGCAGGAGAAAGATCTCTGTGTGTGTGTGTGGATATGCCATGAATTGTTGCCCTGCTCAGCAGTGCTTCCAGAGGTAAAAACACTGGGAATGAACAAAGAGACAGGACTATAAAGACACCCCATGAAAAGTCACTCTTTTCATCCACAGCCTGTCTCTGCAGTTCTTGTAAGGTAAGAAAAGGCTGCCTCACCCAGGAGTTCAGAGCATCTTGCTTTCCTACTCTCAACTGTGGTGATACATGTGGTGTGCAGATCCTGCTGTAGTGAAGAACTCGACCCACCTTGTGCAGGGGCTCTTGGCACCAACAAGGACAGTTGGAGCTGAGGATTTTTTTCAAGGGTGCTGATAACAGCTGACCCTCACATGCTTTCAGGTTTTATACCTCATCCATAAGAGAGGGGAGGAGGAGCCTGTGTTTGAGGCTTTGTACAAAGCATCTTTTTACTTCTATCATCTGAAATTTAAAAAAAAAATAATAAAAATCAAAGGAAATTGGTTAAAAGTGAGAAGTGATGAATTTGCTTGGATCTTCTGCATAAACCCTGGTTTGTCTGCGTTTTGCTGCCGAACCAGATGTATATCCTAGTGGTCCAATTCACCACTGATCCCACTTCTGTGCCTATTTATTGACTGGTGTGTTTGCTCCAGCCCTGCAGGGTCTGGGAGGCAGGATCCGTATTCTGGGCGAGTGGCGGTAGGGGCAGGAATTGCTCACAGGGCAGGCGTGTTGGGGAGGGGGGAGCCGCTGTCGGCAGCGCTCGTCTGAAGGCAGCGTGTGGGATGATTGATTGCACTGCAAGCCCTGCTGTTCCATGCCTGCGACACTCCTTGTCTTGGCAACCTCTTGGTAGGATTTTTCCCCCCTCTTCTCCCACCCTTGCAATGAGGTGCTGATAAAAACAAGAGAGTTCCCTGGCTGTCTGCTGAGGCATTTGCTTTTTTGGGGCTTTTTTTTTTTTTTTTTTGGTCTTTTCATCCTAGCAGGCTGTGAGCCACAGTAGAAAGATGAAGAGGGAGAATTCAAAAGGCAAGCAGGTGCAGGAGTGTGGTTTTTGGTTTCTCCCTCCCTCTCAAAAATCCAAATTCCGTGGGGTTTGGTAAATTAAGATTTCTCCTGCTTTTTCTCAGCTAGCACTTAAATCCAGCAGACATGTATTTACAGGATGCCAACTGTGTCTCTGTACCAGCCAGATGTGGTGCAGTTCCCCAAATCAGCAGCTTACCATGGTGCATTATATGGATGAAATAATTGTCTGCATAATGGGGAGCGCTCAGCGCGTGTAAATGACGGGTGCATCTGTCTCTATCTATTTCTGTTCTCTGCAGGCTCTCTCTGTGCTTTGGCCTTTACTGAGGGGACAAAAGCCATAAATCTTTTTTGTTTTGGTTTTGTTTCTGTGCATCAGTCTTTTGAAGCCTCAATAGAGATTTAGGAGCAGCTTGGAGGTGTGTATCTGATCTATAGTACCAGTGGGATCAAAGCGTGCAGACCTCCAGGACCGGAGCAGGTAGAGCGTATCAGCAGCTTCCCAAGAGGTTACAGGGACTACATCACTTTGCACCAACCAATCATCTTGGCTAAGGAAATACCAATGTAACTAATTTCCCTTGAGGGGTGGTGGTCTCTTTTGTCTGGCTTTGTAAACACAAATGTAAATTGTTCTGGTAATTTGGGGGAAGGGTGAGAGAAACAAAGGAAAGGGGGATTTTATTGTATTTTTGGTTGCTGTTTCCTTAAAGGGAACTGATCTGCTGAATTAGTAATATTTTATTATACTGAGTCCAATGCAAAAGTTGCTCTTTTCTGGACTGTGCAAGTCAGCAGCCAGACAGCCTGATGTTGAGTTGTCTGGTCATGGATGCTAACGATCCTTCTGGTGCCATACGCTGGAGCAGCAGGAAGAATTCCTGCTTGTCTCACTCCTGCCTTTTTGTTTCATTTATCTCAAATTGTTTGGGTTTTCCAAGGTGAAATTATCAAAAGGGCTTGGAATATTTTTGTTTTCATTAACCAAAAACTTGAAGTACAATGGGGAGGGTATGCCACTAAGACAACTTTTAGTGCATGAAAGACTATGATAAAGCCATTTTTTCTTGAAAGGTGTGAGGTGCACAAGTGTAACTCCACTTTATAAGAATAGAAATCATTGTGTTCTTGCTGATGGACAAAGGTCAACAGAAAGTATGCAAGGTAATGATAGCAAATCAAAAGGGTAATTTACTGGAAATAGTGAAACCCTGATTTAATGTGCCAGAACAGAGAGAGCTGATACAGGCAAATAAAAGATAGGCTGATAATGCATTTTGACTTCTATCTGTCATCTTAACACTAGTCACTTTGAGCTTCTCAGAAAAGCTCTAGGTTACAGAAAATGAACAAGTAAAAGTCAGTGACTAGATTTGGGTGAATTGAATTATTGAAATGTTGTGGTTTGGATTGGGATGTTGTACTTTTTTAAAGCACAATTTATTTTTTTAAAACCCCTTATCTTTCATTGGTACCTAAATAGCAATTGTATTCATTAGGCTGTCTGACATCTTGTTCCCAATACTGAAATTTGGAGAGCCCTTTTAGCCTGCGTGCTAGAAGGAAATGAGAACAGACTTCTCTGCTGGTTTTCTATCACAGATGAATGATCACTGGTTAGTGCTGGAATAATAAAGTAATTTAATTTTGGACATTGATTAACATCTTAATTCAGGTGCTGGGATCTGGGTTTTTTTTATCCAGTCCAGCTCATGGGGATTTGGTGAGATGAGTTTCATAAGCTGACAAAGAAAGTGTTTGCCCAAGAAGAGGGGAACTGCAGGGTGCTGTTGCTTTACAAGTGGTTTCCTTTTTAACTTGAATTGCTTGGTCAGTAGTAGAATGAACTTCTGAGCCTTTAGTCTGTGCTATTAAATGAGATGCTAAAAACGGAGTCGGAGGGTCTAGCTACTGACTTGCTCCCTACATAAGGGTCTCTGACACCTCTTTCATATGAGATGAGGAATAAGGGAAGACCAAATTCACCTGCCTAAATTCTTGTTCTTGATAGAAGTCATTGTTGACAATTGATCTGATGTAATGCCCTTACATATAAGGGCAGGATCCTACCCTTCCCTCCCCACACTGATCTCTTTCCAGAAGCAGCTCCCTTCAGGTATTTGAACAGTAAATATGTGTTCTGCCAGCGGGACCTGCTGCAGTATAGGGCAATGTACAGCAGGAGTCAAGGTGGACAGCCAGTCTATGCACCAGAGCCTCAGAAAGAAAGGGTATTTTATTAGTGTGAGAAACAGCAGGTTTTTTGTCATATTTTTGTTCAGTGAGGTGATGATGGTTTTCCTGATCCTTATGCCCAACTTAAAGGGGGAAATGTTTTTTACCCAGATATTGTGGAGCCTTTCTTTAGTTCTGATCAGAATTGTTTGACAGCTGCTTAGAGAGGAAGGCTAATTTTACACTGTTAGAAAAAGTTTTGTATAATTTCAGCTGATTTGTATTAACTGTCTAAAACACAAGTGAATTGCTCTGAGTGGGTGGAAGGGTGTGTGAAGCCCCTGCAAAGGCAGGGTCCCAAACATTTTGTGCTTCTACTGGGATGATACCAAATTAATCTTTCTTTTGTGGAATGATTTACAAGGGTTTCTAGGTAGAATTGTCTGCCTCATCACATTTTCAAACCTTGAATATGTAACCCTTTTACCAGGGTCTCTAATGGGGCTATTATAGGTTGCAGACCAAAGAAGCTAAAGAGTGTCCTTACAGCCATATAGTCTGAGTCTTTGTTAAATCATTTTTATTTCCTGAGGAGCTGACAGGCTCAGCAGAGGCACAACAGGTCATAAGGCACCATTTCTAGTGGATTTTAGATAGTGTGAGGAAAATACTCTTTTAACTACTGAGAATATCTGCTACATTGCTTAGCTTGTGGTTCTGGAAATCGCTGGTTAGTGCTTCTCTTTGATACCTCTATCTAGCACTGCAGAGCTACAGCAGAAGGTTTGGAGATAACACGCATGTTCCTCTCCCCTTCCTTCCCCTGCCTTTCCTTTTATTGTATTTCCAAGGGGCTGAAATCAGCAAGTCTCAAATCACTGGCTTCACCTGCCAAGGCTGTTTTAGGAAGAAGCGTCTCTCTACAAAGTTAAGAGGCATCATATTCATAACGGCCTCTTCTTCCTGCTTTAAAAACTGGAATCTGAGAGCTCTGCTACACAAAAATGCTGGTTAGAGCAATCCAAGAGGCACTGAGGCTGGCAGCAACTTTTAGCCTGTGGATCACTTGGAGCAGTAGCCTCGAATCGCTCCTGCTAGCTGACAGATTGCTGTTCAGAAGGGGCCAACTCCACTCTTGATTCAGTGAAGGTCATGCTACTGATTCCTGAGGTGCAATTAGGACAAGAATCAGCCCCAAGTAATTTCAGAGCCTCACAAGACAGTATTCAGTTGGGTAAGGTGCCAGTTTTAAGCTATCTTTTGTCTCTGAACTCGTACAAGGTGTATTCCTCCCCGCAGACTTAGGCAGTGGTGATCCTGGACTTCAACAGCTATTAAAATGCATCGATATAACAGAACGTCCAGGCAAGATCACCCCAGGGTAGGGGCAGCTTTTTGTTCTGCATGAAGGAGTTTACAACTGGACCAGGGCATGAACGTACAGTGTTGCGTGGTCAGACTTTGGGAGAACATTTGTGTACAGCTCCACAGATACAGGCAGGACATCTGGAAAGTCCCTGTGTAAATATTCTCCAATCAGTTTTTATTTTCAAGGAATAGCACTTTGCCTTGCAGAGAGATGTAAGGAAAAGTTGGGCAAGCTGTCTACCTGCCAGAAAACCCTCTTTGTCCCTTGCTCCAACCCAGTTCCCATCCCTGCATCTACCCAGGTCTCAGTAAATGTCTTAGTCACAGCTAAGTGACTGCAGTCTGAGAAGGCAGGTAGCGAAATGGGAAATGCTCTTCCATAAAGCAAGGCATGTCAGTATAAGCTGCTTATTGCAAATTCCTTCTAAAACACCCCAACTGTAACAGAAACAAATATCATCTTGGCAATACCATAATGTTTGCATTCACATACCAGCTGTTACTCTTTCCCACAGGGTCTTGTTTTTAAAAGCCTGGTAAAGGACGTTTCTGTTAAGCAACAGATCTCATCTTATTTCCTATCTTGGCTATATCTAATTTTCCTTTCAAACTTTGGATTTCTCTTTATTTCTGTGGTGTGTCTGTTAATATATAATGGATCCTTCTTTCCAGAATATTTCTGACAGGCTGACAGCAACGTGTGCTACACCCTGTAATTTAAAGCAATGCATACTTCTATTATGGATTATTGGATTATCAGCTTCTGGGTTTTTTAAGCATTATGTATGACTGAGTGCTGGAGTAATAGGCACGCTAAATTTATGAATGACTGTTAATGAATAGCTCTGTTATTTCAGTTTCAGTAAGTGAAGCTTATTCCTGGATCAGAAAGGCTGGTAGATTTTTGGTCTTTAATAAATTGAATGCATAGCACAAACTGTGTAGGGGGGTGGAATGAGGGGGACACACAGACACTGGGGAGGGTGGTAGAAGAACATTGCTTAAAATCAGTTCTGAGCATGGATTACTGAAGGGTTTGGGGTTTTTTAAATTATTTGGAAAATTATTGCAGTGCACAAAACAATTTCAACATATCTCTAATTTAATTAAAGATTTTAAAATGTTCTTAGATGTTAATTTTAGGAAATCTAGACTTCCAGAAACACCTTTTGCATGCAATATGACAATCATATATAGCCCATATTTGTATATGCATAGAATTGATAACAGTATAAACATTTACATTAGGACCTGAAGGGACTGGCTTGCCAAGGTTCTGAACGCTCAGGACTTTAATCGATGTGTTGAGAACCTGTAAGTGCTCACATGTGTTGTGTGATGCATAAGTGTGCATCACCGAACAGGCTCAGCAAGGCAAGTATGTATCAGTTTCACTTGTTTAGGCATTTCAGAGACGAGTTGGTCAGATGCCTTAATGCCAGACCAAACTCAAGCCTGGAAATGCTCTTTATTTTCCTTTTCCCTTCTAGCTTATTTACAGACAGCATTCCAGAGCATTTTTGTGTTGTTTAATCTTGGGTTTTTTAATCTCTGTGCTTTGAAATTGTTTAACTAATGAGTTTAATTGACATACATAGGCTTCCTCTAGTCTACCCTGCTATATTGTGTAGTGCTGCTATCTGCTTGTGACAAAATAAGATGAGAAAGGATGGCTCTGATGTACTGGATGTTGTGCATTGCTTTTCAGATATGGGTGATTTAAGTTATTTCTAAAACTTCTTTATCAGTTTACCTAACAAATAAACATGAAATACTTTGAGTCCATGTTCTAGTCTTTCTGGCTTTTGATTTTCTGTGGCGTTACAGAAAAATATCCCAATTTTTATGGCTGGAAATACTCCAATCTTCAAAAGGAAAGAGACTGCTAGCTAGAAAAAGTCTGGCCAGTATCAGCAGGGCTGCTACTGTGATTGATTATAATCATACATGTTACACCAGTGATGTATATGTAAATAATGTCTGTTCTTTCATGCTAAACGATGAGATGAGACTTTGGTGAAATGCAGAAGTAAGAGCCATGCAGCTGACACGAAGGCTGAGACTGATGAGGAAACTCAGGTCATGAAAGAAGGGTTTTTGTTGTGGTGTTTGTTTGTTTTAAATGGTGTATATTTGGCATCTCTCACAGGCTGCCTTGTTTATGCAAATAGAGAAAAGCTTCTACCTTGCAGTACTTTTATGTCTATTTAATAAAACACTGCAAGGAGAGGTGGACCAGAAACAATTCTTTAAGATTAAAACTGTTCCTTCTCCTACCTTAACCTCAATGAGAAACTGAGCACATCTAAAATAGAGCCAAGAGACCCCTGGTTGATAACTGCTACAATTGTACACAGCTTCCCACGTTCTCTTTGGCTTTCATTTAACTTCCACAAGGGAAAGATCTTGAAAACAATAAGAAAGAAAAGGAAAGTTGGGAAGGAAGGTGGTTATTTCTTTGTTTTCAGTGACTTTAGACAGAGCAAGCTGGGGAGGTGAGGTGAGCCCTCCTTAAAGAGCAGCCCCAAGGTTTCGCTAGATAACCTAGCGAAGCAGTGAAAGCATCCCCCGGAACTCCCCTTAACCTGCAATCTGAGGATGGGGAGGGGGCGAGGTGGGGATATTTACCCGGGCAAATTGAAGTGCAGCATTCCCAGCCGCCACTAGTTGTCACTTTGCAACCAGCCGGGGCCGGTGTTTTCAGCACTGCGGTTAGCGAGATTGCGGTGCTAATTAACCGGAGTAACTCCCCAAACCGCGGAAAAAGTCCCGAGCCCGGGGACTGTGCCGGGATAACCAAGCTCGGGGAACCCAGAGCAGGACAAAAGGCACTCCGAGAAAAGCCACGCGAGCTGTCCTAAGGCTGAGGCTCTGCCTGGGGGGGTGGGGGGGCTGTGCCCCGAGCTTGGGGTGGGCACGACAGCCCAGCCCTGTGCGCACACACTCCTCCCGGAAAGCCGAGCCTTACCTGAAGAAAACGATCGTCTCCCACACGTAGACTCCGAGCGCGTTGACGTTGCACATTTTTCCAGCTCTCGTTGCTTTGTTGGTTGGTTTTGTTGGGGGTTTTTTTTTGTACTCCGTGAGGGGTGGGCCGGCGGGGGTTGTTGGCCAATAAAGTAACCCGGCACTTGGGGAGAATCGGTAGGGGAAGCGAGCCACCCTTCCAGGGGCAGGCTGGGCAGGGGACAGGCCGGGGGAAGCACCCGGGATAGTAGCGGGGTGGGGGTAGGGCTCCGCTCAGCACCCCGGACAGCGCCTGACGGTCGCCCCGATCAGCACCCTGGAGAGCGGCGGTGCGCGGCGCTCCGCGGGCGGCTGCCGAGCGGCCGGCGGCTCCGCTCCGGCGCTGCCTTGGCTCGTCCCTCCTCTCCGCCTGTGCCCCCGCCACCGCCACTGCAGTGATGCTCGGGGCCGGAGGACCAGGCTTCCCGCACCGAAATCTCCCTTCAGCGGGATCTCGCTCCGGACATCAGGCTGGCGAGAGGGGGAGACGCAGGGGGTGTAGGTTTGCCATCAGGGTGGTGGGGGTAGGATGGGAGGGGGGACACACACGACCCTCAACGACCCAGGGCTTTAATCTCCGCTGCTAGCCAGGGTGTCTTCCTAATTACATCCACAGGAATTTGTCAGTGTGGAGCCGTGCTGCAGTCCCGGTTGTGTTGCTTTCCTGCCCGCTGTCTGGCTGCTGTTGATTCTTGCTTCCTGGGCTATTTTCCTCCCGAATAAGTTATTGCTGCTGTAGGGAAGGTGTCCCATTGCTCAGGGCTAGAGCGGAGGGGAGCGAAGGGGAAGTTTCTTGGGAAGCACTCCCATTGTGCTCAGAAAGAAAGTGGCTCAGTGTCCTCCTAATGCATCTCATTTCCCCTCTGCCCTCTCTCCCCTGCTAGGACTCGCCAGATCTTGGGAGTTTCTTGCTGCATTAATTTACTAAACTAAAAAAAAAAAAAAGAAAAAAAAGAAAAAAAAAAAAGGGAGGGGGGGACTGAGGGAGGGAGGTGGAGAAGAGGGAAGGCAGAGGGGAGGGGGCAACTCAGCCGTTCCACCATCCCAAGGCCCTCCTCTTAGCTGTGCTCATTGGTCTCGGGGCTGAAAAAACTACTCTAGGACGTGGTTGGATAAATGCATGTTGTTCAGCAGAAGCTGTTAACCTTTAAAGCGCTGATACGTTTTGGGTTATTTCCATTTTTTTAACCCGAATTGCTGTCTTTTTAAGGAGTCTCTGAAATCGTCTCCCTTGGCAGGGCAAGCGTAACGTGCCTTAAGTCTCCATCTCACAGAAGACCTGCTTGGCCAGCAGTTGCTGTGTGTGTGTGTGGCTGTTGGCTTTTAAGGAACACCTCTCTGGTATTGGGTTTTTTCTGTTTGTTTGTTTGATTGTTGTTTGGTTTGGTTGTGGCTTTTCTTTAAAAATATACATGTTTTCTTTTTGCTTTATTTATTTTGTTCTCTTTTTGCATTTGGTTTTGCAAAGAGGTTTGGCAAACATCAGAGCCAAGGCCAGGGCAGGTAAGGAGCGTTTAGCAGTTTCTTATCGCAGCTCCATCACCCTGAGCTCCCTGTACTGGCAGGGTGCTGAGTGTGGTGGTCTCGGGGTGGGGAGGGATGGGCTTCTTAGTCACTTTATCAGCATGTCACTCTGCTCAGCTTCTCAGCAACTTCTGAGAATTTAGGCTAAAACTTAGCTCCCCTAAATAATCTAGGATTTCTTTCTTCTCTCTTGTTCTGGTGTGAGATTTTAAGTTCCGTTTTGTTTCCTTGTCCTGTGCTTTGAAATACTCCCTGTGGCAAAGAGAGAGCTGCTTTTAACCCTTTAAAACCTGTTTTTAATCTGTGCAAAGGTGTGCCCCATCCCACATTGGGAGGGTGGGTGTGAAATGGGCTGCTTGCTCTGCTACTACTGTGCCTCCAGACTAAGAAATAACCAAATTTCTCTTCTCACTTTGTATCTGAAAGGATAGTATTGCAATACTCACATTCACCTGGTATTTCTTGTCTCCTGTTTTGTTTTGGGTTGTTGGGTTTTTGGTTTTTTTTTTATTTTCTTCCTTTGTGTTATCCTCCAAAAAAAAAAAAGGGAATAAAGACCTTTCTGGCTTCTAGCCACTGATACAGAAAGAGTTTAATCTGATTTACTCCAGCTCCAGAGTCTTGATGTCTAGCTGGATTAATAACAGGCTTTGATTTCAACTCCTAGAAATTCCTGGGGATGGAATTCCAGGTAGCATTTCTTACCTGCTGTTTGCTGGCACGTTGCTGTACTTTTGCTCCTGGTATTTATTCTCACATGGATGAACCTCTGTCACTGTGCTTTTCCAGCCCCCAGTGTGCTGACACACCAGAGGAGGAGCTCCAAACTGGGGGTGTTAACAGTACCTGCATAGAAGTAGAGAAAGAAATGGTGTTTCCCTGTGATTTTACAGACAAAGAGCAGGAGTCAGAATCAACTCATGGTGTCTGTGGGTTAAATCTAGAGGCTAGGCAGCCTTCTGGTTCCCTTAGAAATGGGTGCTGTAAGGCATGTGACTGTCTCATGTAGTTTCTCTTGGTTGTAAGTTTGATCTTTATACCAAAGGAATCTGGACTTGTTACCTTTAGTCCCCATTCTCTCTCCTTGTGTTACCTTGGCTTACAGGATCAGGGTGGCAGTGCACAGTATTGAGAAAGATGAATGTGTTTGTATGTAACATAAAGAAGCTTCACAGCTGTGCCTGGAAGGGTTTTCCAGGGAAAGAATTTACCTCCTTTGTTGTCATCTATTCTAGTGATGATGGTGACTGAGGGAATTTGTGGGCCTGGGGACTCTTCTGCTGGTCTTCAAACATCTCTTTTTACAGGAGAGCAACAGTATTATTTGCTTTGGCTTCTGAGGAAACAGAGGCAAATCCAGGTTGCAACAGATGCTTGGAGCAGGTTTAGGCAGCAAGATGGTGTAGACTAGGGAGTAAAATCAAAGGCAATGTGAATGTAAGGGATGTCAGTTTTGCACATGTCATCAGTGGTACCCCAAAGATACCTGTGCCTTCTGTGTTTTTGTTGTGAATGGAAAAGGAAAACCATATGATTTTCCTTTTGATACTGCTGAAAAATGCTTTTGAAAGGCAATTGTCTTTGGCAGCACCTGTAGAAATGACAGAGTTGAAGATAATTTATGATGTCAAAGGAGGCACTTAAAATTAGAATGACCTGCCTTGTGTTCATGTGGGTTTTATTAGTTTGCTTCTAAGTGGATGAGTCTTGTAAAACTTGCAGTAGGTGAAGCTTTCTGTGTCGTTTTCTCTCTGGGCCGTGAGCAATGGATTCTGATCAAGGTGAGACAGCACAAAGGTGGTTATTGCAGTGTAACTGCTGGAGTAGGATAACATGGGCTCTCATTTAAGAGGTCAGTATTTACATGTAAGCTTTCAGGTGCAGGTCAGAGTTTTAAAAGTCGTGGCTGGCAGTGAAATGTCACTGCTGCAACAACCAACAGATGGGACTGAATTCTGTGTAGTTCTAGGCTTACCTTATTGGAAAGGGAGTTGCTGGGGCTGCAGGACACTTGCTCTATCACAGAGGGCTAGATCTTGACTCTGTCTTATTATTATAATCTCAATACTGTCTTCACTGCAGGTGAACTGGATTTTTATCCTCCTTTATGGTGAATCAAACCTTTCAATTGGTGCTGATGGCTGAGGACTCTGTAATGACTTGGTCCAGCCAGTGCAGCTGGTGTTTTTTTTTCTGTTTCTCTCCACTTATTCTTTATGTTTTAGACAGATGGACAACTGGTTTTCATTTTTCCAGGCACTGGCTTCTGATGCTTTCTATATGAGATCCTAATCTTCAGTGATATCATGGCTGGCTAGTCTACAAATGCTCATTACTAGAAATGGGATATGACTGTAATCAAGAATGGGCCATTAGGTGGCTGGTGGGATGAGATGCAGCTGTGGGGGGAGATGAAGACAGGGATATGGCACAGAATTTGTGAAATAACATTTCTCCCTTGGGGTCTGTGGGCATGAGGAGTAACAGAGAAGTGAGTCTTTCCAAGATTCTGAGGGTTATGGCCTTGAAGGGTTCCTCCAAGCTGCTACCCTTCAACAAGAAGAAGCTGCTGTTGCTGGGCAGATGATGTATCCCCAGTGCAGAACCATGGAACTGCCACAAGATCCCCTGGAAGTCAAACACGTAGACTGAACAAGGGGGTAAATTGAAGTCATGGTTAATTGCATAAGGCAGTTGTACAAGATACTGTCTCCCAGCCTATCTCCTCTCCCAAAAGTTCAGTCACCATGTCTGAGGCTTTCCAAATTTTATTCTTCCTTGAGTGGCAGGTAATAAATAGCAAAAAATAATTGAGTGATGTTTATTTATTAATTAAAAGTCAAAGGCTGGGTGTGAGTGTCTTTGTGAAGACAATGAATCTTTCAATGTTCCTGGTAACCTGTGAGTTCATTTTCTTTTTGATAGTTGACAGTATTTCTTAAAGACAAGGGGAACCCAGTAGGCCTTGGAAATGACTCTGTGATGAGCTGAACATGCACCCTACATGAAGAACTGACCTAAAGCCTCATTCACAACTGCAAAGTTGATTTCATTCTTGATCTGTTTTACATCTCTGGATTTTATGGCAGGCAGAGCCAGTTTTAATTTCTTTTGCTTGCCTCTTTAAAATTAAAATTCTCATAATGAAGTCACACATGGGGGTGAACTCCTTCAAGCTGAACAGGGACACACAGATACTTCCTTCTCCAAAGAAATGGCAGGGTTTTCAGTGAAGAAGTGCCTAGTAGAGCAGTAAAGTACACTCAGCATACCTTGGGAATGCTAAATCCATTATTGTCAGTTTGTTCTTTGGAGAATGGCTAATGAGGGAACAGTGCCCCAAGAACTTGGATTGTGCTTCCCAAGATAGAGATTCTAATTGCTACAGCAGCACTGCTTGTCTTTTGACACTGAACAAATGAAAAATAAATTTTAAATTAATGTTAAGTTCAGGGAATTTTAGAAAGGATTCTAGGAAATAAGTTCCTATTCAATTAATTTCCACATGTACTAATCTATTTCAGTGCAAGATGGTTCAACTAAATACCATTGTCTTAGAAACTTAACAACCTTCTTTTTTCTTTTAAAATTTTTTTCTTTTTTCCTTTTTTATTTTCCTTTTTTCCCTTTTATCCTTTTTTTCTCTCTTTTTTTAATAATTGCTGTTAAAATTACAAAACTTTACAGGAACATTTTATGGCATTCTTTACTCAAGAATTGATACTAAAAACCTACACAGATAAAAAGAATTCACTGGAACTGTTCTGGGCTCCCTGGGATAGAAAGGACAGGGATCTCCTGGAGAGAGTCCAGAGAAGGGCTATGAAGATGATGAAGGGCCTGGAACATCTATCCTATGAGGAAAGGCTGAGAGAGCTGGGGCTGTTCAGCCTGGAGAAAAGAAGACTGAGGGGGGACCTAATCAATGTTTATCAATATCTTCAGTATGGGGTGCAGGGGGAACTGGCCAGCCCCTTTTCAGTGTCTGTGGGGACAGGACAAGGGGCAATGGCTGCAAATTGGAGCACAGGAAGTTCCACACCAACATGGGGAGGAACTTTTCCCCAGTGAGGGTGAGGGAGCCCTGGGACAGGCTGCCCAGGGGGTGTGGAGTCTCCTTCTCTGGAGAGATTCCAGACCCATCTGGACACCGACCTGTGCAGTATGAGCTGGGGAGCTGCTTTGGCAGGGGGTTGGACCCCATGAGCTCTGGAGGTCCCTTCCAACCCCTACAGCTCTGTGATCCTGTGAACTAATGTAAAGGTTCCTTTGAAATATCCGTATTTCAAAAATATGTTTAAAATTCAGCTCTGGTGAGAAGTTTGATAAATTCTGTTGTGCTATGCAGTGGGTCTGTGGAAAACAATTGGTGGAGATTTTTGCATAGGAAATTCAATAGAACTTGCAGACTAAAGCTAGAAGGCCACTAGGGATGGAGCTGAGGGATTTGTGGTGTAGGTGATTGATATTTTTGGCTGAAATTCAGACCAAATATCACTGTTAACAGTCTTTTGCCCCATTTGTTTAAAAATTATAGGTCTAATCATAGAAATAGAACTTGTCTTAAAGTTACAAAGCCAAATTTAGTCAATACATTAGAGCTTATTGAAGTACTCCGTCATGTATGGTTTATCCTTAAAAAAATTAGCTCCTGGTTTCATAAATACCCTTTCTAAGGAGTTGTACCCAGGCTGAAGAATGCTGAGAGGCACAAAACTCTGAGGTACAGTACTGGTAATCTGAGCTCTTGATGGGATGACCCAAAGCTGAAGATATAGAGCAGATAAAAAGCAGTCTGCAGGAGCCAGGGACCAGACAGTTATCTATCAACTACTTCAAAAAATATTTATTTAATGTGGAGGAAAACTTACCTTGATACTTTGAGCTACCTCCCTTTGAGGAAGCTATTTACAGCCATCCACATGGTGTTCTCTGCAAAAAGTGCCATTACATAGATTGTCCTTGGCCTTCACACTCCTGGACAATATAATTCTTGACAAGTAGATTAGGGGCTGTATTGATTTCTCATCACTAGAAACATGGCCTCCATGAGTCTAGTGATATCCAATCTCTGGTTGTAGACCCTTTGGAAGTGGTGTGAAGCCCTGTGCTAGAATGACTCCATGACAGACTATACGTTTGCAGAAGGGCAAGTGAAATGTTTGCACTCAGGTCTTCCTGACCTGAAAGTGTGTTTGCCTCCACTGTCAGGTGCCTGAATGAGGTTAAGGCAGTAGGCCCTGAAGAGGAAGAAATATAGATGGGGTGGTCATTTTTTCTCTAGTGGTCCTGATATTTCCATGTTGTGTAATGACACTTGAGCTGTGAGTAGTCTTGCCTGTATACCATAGGCCTCTCACTGTTATAATTTATGTAACAAGAAAGCAGCATGAGCCTTGTAGCCCTAAAATAACCCAAACAAAATCCCACTTCTACTTCCATCAGAAGCTTGATTTGCAGGTCACAAGTCAATTATTTTCTGACCTGTACAGAATAATTACCAGGCAATTCTAGAGCAACCCAGAAGTACTGTTTCTTTCAACGATCTTGGCCAGTGAGAATTTTTTGGTTGCATTACTCCATGAATGAAAAATAAGCTGAAGCTGCTTTTACAGCCAGTCCTGCCAGAACTTCTCAGGTGCTGAACATGATGTTGGAAATGTTATCTTAGCTTCTAGTTTTGGGAAGCCTATTGCTCCTGCCTTAACAGCCCTTGAGTGCTGCAGGAAATTAAACTCTTCTACTCTGTACCTGGCTTATAAATGAAAGAATTTTTGAGGTGAGCAGGCACTTGGTTTTGAGATGCTTAGGCAGAGGTGGAAGCATACCTAGGTGGAAGTAGAAGCAGATATAGAGCAGTTCACATCATCCCTTTCTTTCATGTTGTTGTGGATTAAAAAAAAAAGCTTATAAAGAGAGGGAAACAAATCCATTGTGTACTGGAATGGGTTCAGTTGTCTTGTGAGCTCAGCAGAGTGTGGGAGACACCAAGATGGGGAACCTTTTAGAGGAAAATTTTTACTGCAAACAGCAGATTTGGAAGGCAAATCAGGAGATGACAGTCAGTGATGCTTGAAGTGGCCACTCGCTGTCCAAGTGTTTAGATACTCAAACATCCTCTTACATGCCCCAATTCACTCATAGGACCAACCAGCATAATTTGTCTTCTGGACTGAAAGAAACAAGCTGCAGCTTTTTTTTTGCTTTTTTTTTTTAATGCTTTTGGCAATGGAAATATTTACATGTCAGACATGTAAAGGATAAAAAGAAGTCTTGTAGAATCCCTGTTCTTTTAATGAATTAAAAAAAGAGTCTGATCCTCTATCCACTTTAATGAGGCTTTTTCACTCTGAAGGGAGGTATGGAAATGCTCCATTCCCAAAGTATGAGAAAGTACTGATAACAGGGCAAGTTTTCCTATTGCAATATCACAAGAAAGGGCTTTTCCCCCACCTGAGATGCCTTCAGAGTTGGTAGCACTGCTGAGATGTATTAGTAGTGGCCTCCCTCTGATAGAATGTGTTTCTTGCTTCTTTATCACAGTCCTCTTGAATTGTCTGAGTTAGTGGATGTGATTTGAGGTTATTTTACTCATAGGGAGTGGCAGCTCTGTCTGCTTTGCTGCCATCCAAAGCTGTCATTCTGTAATAGGGTAAGCAGTGTTTTTTTGAGAGGTCATTAGGCAAAAGATTTATTGCTTAGGTCTATTTCATTGCTTGGAACTGTCACCCTGTGGACTTGCAGAAATATACTTGAGCATCATGGACTTGAACCACTGGTTTGGCCTTGCTTTTACCCCTTTTGTTTCAGGCAGAGAGCTGGTGAAGGGCTAGGTTACTAAGAGCATGTCTGCACTAGGCTTACTGCTAATTGTTTCTGGAAATTCTAGTGGAGGTGAAAGGGGCCACTTGGAAATTTCATCTGGGTTGTGTGCAAGTCGAGATGCTTACCTCACCTAAAAATCCTTGCCTCGAGGTGCAGTGTCTCATGCCTCAGGTGAAAGACAGGGAACAGAGATTTTAGCACATTTGCTAAGTAGCTTGTCGTTGCCTTGGGCTAAATATTTCTTTGTAGTTTGCTGAGTGAAAGCTCATGACAGGTGCAAACCCTCTTTCATGCCTACTGTCTGCCCAGGGCTTGGGCAAAATTCCCACCTGCAAAGTTTAGTTGTTGTGCTCTGTTTGCCCCACTTGGTGTGATACTATTGATTCACCAGTTGGAGAAGGGTGTTGGACATTGGGTTCACCAAAGAGAATTTGGCAGTCATCTTCAATGACTTGTCCTCTGCCAAATCTGAATGGAGGGAACACAGACACAGGCTTGGAAGTGCTCTACTTGATGGGGCTCCATCTCTAAGTGACTGCTACCGTTAGTGAATGGAATCTTTTGATTACTGAGGTACTCACAATTAACAACCTTTCACTTGTGCAGTGAGTATTCTTAAAGGCATACATTGAAGGACACTGAATTTCCTAGACTGACTACAAGATTGCTTTTCCTACCAGAATAAAAATTTTCTTCCCTCTTGAAAATATTTAAATATTGCTGGGTAGCTTCTGTGCCTATGGTCCAGCTACCACAAAGTACCTTTACCTGCTGCATGCCTGGCAACGATAAGTTGCAAAGCCTTTACAAATTCCTGTTATGCATCAGTGGTCTGTATCTATTAAAAGAAATGGAAGTGTGAAACCCAGGATGTAAACAGAATAGATTTTCTTTTTTTGGTAAAAATATGCTGGCTCTGATTTTATTTTTTTTCCCCCCAAACATCAATACAATTCTTTATGGTAAAAAATTGGAGTGGTGTTATGCATTTCCTTTGGACAAGTCAGAGAAAAGAAACTGCAGCCTGCTCATGATGGTGAGCCATGCCAGCGTTTTTCTTTTATATAGCTTTCCTTCCCCATGAAAATAGTTCTTTACCAAGGCAATTGAATTGGACAAAAGTGATTTATGTAGGCTGTGCAGAGAGAAAAGGCTTTGTTTAGGTTTCAGGGAAGACATGGAACACTGAGAGTGAGAAACAGCTTGGCTGAGACATGGGGAATCACAATCCTCTCATTAAATCTCCATGCCTATGACCAGACGTGGCCTCACTTTGCATTTGCTGCTTGATTACCAAATCTATGAAGCTGTCGGCTGGAAACAAAAGGCAGTAAATCAAATCAATGGGCATCTTTCAATGGGAACCCAAGAAGCTTGTGATGGTGTTATTCTCCGTTGGCTCCTTGTCTGAATATAGCAGATGCTAAAACCTGTCCTTGCACATTTCTGCTTGTACAAGGAAGTGCAAATACAACTCAGTTTTTTAACTCTTCATGTAATGTGTCATGGTCTAGGAGAGACTCCTACTTATGAGAAGAAAGCTCCCCCTCTCCTTTTAAATAACTTATCCAGGGGAAAATCAAGCCTTTCAACTACTGGTGGAGAATTTTGACAGCATCTCTCTGGTTTCTTTTTTTTTTCTTTTTCTTAAATTGTTTTCAGCTGTGAGAGGGAGACTAAAGCTGAAACCAGAAGATCTTTTGTCTTTCTGATACATGTTGTGGAAACCCAGATATCTGATACATGTTGTGGAAACCCAATATAATAGAATCATAGAATGGCATGGGTTGGAAGGGACCCCAAGGATCATAGAGCTCCAACCCCCCTGTCACAGGCAGGGGCACCAACCTCAGGCCTGGAGCTACACAAGGTTGCCCAGGGCCCTATCCAACCTGGCCTTGAACACTTCTAGGGATGGGGCATCCACCACCTCTCTGGGCAGCCTGTTCCAGGACCTCACCACTCTCTCTGTAAAAAACTTCCCCCTAATATCCAATCTAAACCTTCCTTCCTTTAGTTTTAATCCATCCCCCTTGTCCTGCCATTATCTGCCCTTTTAAAAAGTTGATTCCTCTCCTGTTTGTCTGCTCCCTTCAGGTACTGGCAGGCTGCAATGAGGTCCCCCCACAGCCTTCTCTTCTCCAGGCTGAACCAGCCCAGCTCCCACAGCCTCTCTTTGTAGGGCAGGTGCTCCAGCCCTCTAATCATCTCCGTGGCTCCTCTGAACCCTCTCCAACAGTTCCACATCTTTCTTGTGTTTCGGGCCCCAGCTCTGGACACAGTACTCCAGATGGGGCCTCCCCAGGGCAGAGCAGAGAGGGACAATCCCCTCCCTGTCCCTGCTGCCACCCCTTTGCTGATGGAGCCCAGGATCCCATTGGCCTTGCGAGCTGCAAGAGCCACTGCTGGCTCATGTTAAGTTTCTCATCCACCATGACACCCAGGTCCTTCTCACAGGGCTGCTCTCCAGGAGCTCTTCTCCCAGGCTGTATCTATGGCTGGGATTTTTCCGGCCCAGATTATCATAACTCTCAACCCCTTGGTAGTATGGTATGTAATCTTTATGTATCGTTGCATGACATGTAGTGTGATATGTAACCCAGAGGGCAGTTCTGTATGTAGAAACATTCCTGCAAGTTTGGTAGAAGTTTCCCCTTTCTAACCCTCCAACAAAAATGGGCAGGTACCTTTCCAGGAAGGTATTTTGTTGTACCTCCAAGCTATCCCTTGGAGTCTCTCACAGGGAAAGTGCTTGCAAATCTGAGCTGTCTCATGTGTTCCACCCCAAGGATGAATATATTCATCCCAAGAAACATTCAAGAACTTCCAAAGCCTCTTTCTCCCACGTAAGCGTCACCCATCTCTTCAGAAGACCTTTATCACTTCTGGACTTTTAAACTAGAAAACACCTCTCTTCTAAATTCTGTGGCTGCTAGCTTGCAGCTGTCCAACTTGTTGAATTCTACTGGGATAAAGAACTGACATTCAGATTTGATCCTTTTTGTAGCTTCCAGAGGTGAACTGTCACGTTATTTACTTTACCCCACATGCAAATAGTCTTCAGGTCCTGGAAATGGGCTGCTTCTCATTTAACTGTTGTTCCTGGCAAATCTAGGGAGTCCCAGAAAAGTCTCTTGCAAGTCTCAGCATTCCAGAAATGGAATATCTTGGATATGAGAACTTAAAGACTCTGTGGGAATGACTACATCTGGTTGTGTTCTTGCTGTCCTAGGAGCTAATTCCAATCCAATGGAGTTAGTAACACATGAGAACTTCTCTGAGGCTTTCCAAGGACTCATAATTTGACTGAAGTTGGACAGGTCTCACTGGGAAGCTCTACCAAATCTAAACTGTCACTCAGAATTACTCATAATAGGTTAGTGCCTATATAAATTATATGGAGGGATGTTTATTTTTAGCATTGGTAAACAACATATTTTCCTCAAAAATGTTGTATTTCCTCTGCTATTTTGATGGAAAGCTAAGAAGAAATCCAGCATAGAAAATGTTGTAACAGCAGAAGGTGGGCAAAGTAATAAACAAATGAAAGAGGGTGTTACTGTGGACTTCAGGCAGGCTGTGGCACAGGCTCTGCTCCTGGCACTGGGTAATATGATGCATTGTCTTGTAAATTCCAGTTAACATTACATCAGCTATCTATAGAGGGTGTGCCTATGCTCCTGTATAAAACCTGGGACCTCTGGGACCTTGTCTGTTAAACAGTTTGTTGGCCCAATAAACCGGGTCACGTGGCGGTGCTGTATATTAGAAATCAATACAGCTGCACTTTCCTTGTCTTAGCAGAAGGAGGGAAAGCTCAGGGGACTGATTAAGTTCTCTCTTCTGAAAAAGCTGCTGCATCCTGAAACACTTTAAATAAATGCAATGTTGTCTGCAAGTAGTTCTGCATTTAATTCAGGTTTTAGAAGAGGCTTGCTGTACATTAAATAAATGCACCTTGATTATAAATTGCTTATTCACTCAAAACATGTGTTTAATTTCATAGATCTGAAATAGCATTGTAATACTGCTTTTAATTATCATGATGAGCTGTCATAGTGTATTTTCATTGGCCAGATTTTCTTGGTGATGTTGTGAGTATCTAAATTCAATTACCTATTTACTATCACAGCCCCAGAAATAGTCATTTACTTAGGGAGTGTTTTAACAAACCAGGTAACGTGCATGTTCCTTTTCACTTGGTCTGACAGACTCAAAATTGTTTTACTGTCTGTCCAATGCCTGCAGTGACGCTGGCTGGTTGGACTCTTCCCTGATCCACCTGGGGCCGGTCCTTTTAGGTAGGAGAATGTAAACTGTCTCCCAGTTGTCTCTGATTGCAGAGGTGATGTGGGTGTGGAGTATATTTGACAGGTTACCAAGTTTGTAGGTGGCCACAGATTCTGATGGTGAATGGGGGTTTCTAGTAGGGACCAGCACTTCTTGCTCTTCTGGACTTGAGGTGCTTTTAGATGCTCCTGTTAATGAGGAGTCAGAGTAAAGACCTGGAGGTGTTTGACTGTGGTGGTACATGGGGTTTTGTGTGGTGGTATGTGTGCTGGGGATAGTAATACAGGTACTTTCTGCCAGCCCTTGTGATGCTGGATGTAGGGGATGTGTTTGATTCAGGTCTGTCCCTAAATGCCCCTTAAGGATTCAGGGATAAGATACCATAGAGGATTTAGCTGGGAATAACTAGAGCTGCCTCAGGGCCATCATGGGGATTCTTTCCTGTTCCAAGAACCATACTGGAAGGGTTATGCAAATGGGAATGCATGTGTACTCCCATGCTGGCAGGTCTATATGTGCTACAATTTTATGTGCATGTGTTCCTCACTGAGCATTGCCCCCAGAAAAGAAATGGAGAGAAAGTAAGTCTGTTGATTTATGCTGCACAGTAAATTATTTGGGTGAAGCTTTAAGCATGTAATTTACACCGTTCCCATAGGAGGAGCAGAAGGAGGGAAGGGGAATCTGCCTTGTTGGTAAGATGGGAGTTAATAATCAGTTTAATTCTCAATCACCAGCTCTTCAAAGGAGTTGCTAATAAGTGTTTGTCTTCACTTTCCCTCCCACTTCTTTCCCCTAGGAGCTAGTGAGAGACACAGACAGCACTGATCAGAGAAACAAAATTGTAAAGGAGAGAAGAAATCCCCAGTGGGAACTCTTTAATCTGCCTTGGGAAAGGGCAATTTGTGTTAATAGGACAAAACTGTAACATTTAATATTAATTATAGGGATTTGGGGAGGAGCATGTGAAGGATGGAGGCAAAGAACAGGCTGGAGAGGAGATCTGTTTGTGATGGTCTCTTGGTGCAGTAGGAAATAGAACAGCCAGATGAGCCCTGTCTCTTGGGTCAGCGAAGGGAAGTTGATCTGGACCTCACACCAGTTGAGTCCTGGCAGCAGAGAAGCTTCACGTGTGGCAGACACAGACTCAGTTTCTCTGTGTATCCCTGATGGGCATCTCAGAGATTGTGGAGTTCAGTCAGTAAATAGTAGGCTGTGTAAAAGATGAGGAAAAGTCTGTAGATTGGATTTCATGGTGTTGAGGTCCCTGTTTACTTGGATTCTAGATGTATACATACAACATTAGGACCTTGGAGACACTGTAGGAAGTCGAGCTGTAGCCTAGGCTTCTGTATCAGGCAAGTTCCAATAGCAGATGCTGAGGGAGGGGTGTATGAGGATGACAAGCAATTCAAGGTACTACCTGAAATCTGCAGGACTTCTGGAGAAGCATGTGTAAGAAGTCAAAGGGTGTAAGGCAGAATCCCCAGTGATCCCAGTGCTCAAGGTTACCCACAGTTGTTCCTTGGCCCCTTTTATTGTGCTGCTGCTCTTCAGTTACATCAGGTCAGGCTGAATTGGGAGGCATCAGTTTGCAGCTGCTGTTGCTTCTCTTTGTGGTCAGGTTGATTCTTTGCCCAAGCTCTTAGTCTGTTTGAATGCTTCCAAAAATCCTAATTGCATTTAGGACCAAAATAAGTTTTAAGTTGGGACTCTTCAGCCTTGAGAAGAGAAGATGAAGGGGGGACCTAATTAAAGTCTATAATTATCTGAAGTAGGGGATGCAGGGGGAAATGTCCAGCCCCTTTTTTTTGGACAGTGGGGATAGGACAAGGGGCAATGGCTGCAAATTGGAGCACAGGAAGTTCCACACCAACATGGGGAGGAACTTTTCCCCAGTGAGGGTGAGGGAGCCCTGGGACAGGCTGCCCAGGGGGTGTGGAGTCTCCTTCTCTGGAGAGATTCCAGACCCATCTGGAGACCTATCTGAGTGATGTGTCCTAGGGAGCTGCTTTGGCAGGGGGGTTGGACCCGATGACCTCTCGTGGTCCCTTCCAACCCCTACGATTCTATGATTCTCATACAAACACACCTAGATAGATTTAATTACTATCAGCCATTCAAGTCTTTGCATGATAGTTGAGGATTTTTTCAGGTTATGGGCAACAGGTGACATTCAATTACTGTGCCTCAGGGCAAGATAAGCACACAGAACCTCACTGATCTCTAGATGAGGTAAGGAAAGTGAGAAGGGGATCAGCTGGCTTCTCCAGACGGTCAAACACCCAGGGAACCTGACATTGTGTATTGACTGCCTATAGATGTTCAAAACACTGTAAATGGTAGGAACAAAACTAGTTTAACTACACATGGAATTGAGGCTGCTTATATGCAGCTACATTGCCACATCCTTCTGAATGGAAACAGTTTTCTTCAGCACATGATGATCTCAGGGTTTCAGTGGACTATTAGCCAAATGCCTTGGAAGTGGCTACCTTCCAATGGTTATGTCTTTCAGTTCTCATCTCAAAATGGGGCACTGAGGGGGGGAAACTGCTCTGGTCCAACATATTCACTGCTCTGGAGTTTCTCCTTTGAGTTTGGATCCCTGAGTCTCATCACAGAACATCAGGAGTTGGAAGAGACCTCAAAAGAGGTCTAGTCCACCTCCCCGTGCCGGAGCAGCATCACCCAGACTAAATCACACCAGAATGCATCTAGGCAGGTTTGAATGTCTCCAGAGAAGGAGACTCCATGACCATTATGGGCAGCCTGTCCCAGTGCTCCACCACCCTCACAGGGAAAAAGTTGCTTCTTATATTCACACAGAACTTCCTCTGCTCCAGCTTGTACCCATTGCCCCTTGTCCTATCAGTGCCATCCCTGAGCAGAGCCTGGCTCTGTCCTCCTGACTCACCCTTTACATATTGATAAACATTAATAAGACCATCAAGTCGTGCCTACCATGAAAAGCTTGTTCCTGCTGTGGTGCAAACACCCTTCTCTCTGACATGGTTTATCCCATTGTTAAAAGGGAGAAGAAATAATTTTTTTTTTCATTTAGTAACCTAAGACAACACCAGTGTAAATGAGACCTGACATTTGGCTCCAAGCCCACCCCTTGTGGCTTGTGGGCCCAATGTCAAGCAAAGGGATAGTGTGGGCATCTGAACCTGACTGGCAAAGAGCATTATGGCACAGGCCAAAGGGGGAGGAATGTGTTTGGGTGTAGCAGTAACTTGTCTTATGCTCATCTCTTGGGTGCTTGAATTAATGCAGACCGATCAGCTTCAACTCTTGCTTCTGCTGCTCATGTGGATGCTGCATTTTGTTCCTATTTCTTGTCTCCAAAGCATGATAAAAAGATGATAGGAAATTGAATTTCCAGAAAGGGACACCCAGGCAGGCAGCTGTTGGGTAGAGTAATGTGGGAAGGTTTCCTATCAGGCATTTGGAGTCTCTGTTACAGATAGGCAATTTTTCTTAAAAAATAATAAACCTCCCTAAAAAAAACATATAAAAATACCCCTTTGGTGATGGAGCATCCTGGTGATGTTCCATTATAGACAGGATGAACATGAGCTGGAATTCATCTGACCTTTAAATTACCTCCGTTTTATCAGCTCCATTTTATCAGCAGCTCTTTAGAGAATGAGCCCCTACTTGGAATTAATAGATTCCTTCATTGCAGGAATTTTACACAGGCTTGTGAATAGCCCAGCCAGAGTGTGCTTTTCCAGAAGAGATCACATCTGGAGCAGAGGAGTACACTGACATGTAGGAAGGGTATTTTGTTGGGTTATTTTTGCCCTGAGTTGCCAGTGCTCCTTCTAGAAGAAAGTTCCGTGCAGGCAAACAGTGACAGTAGCATAAAATCCCACATTTCTCCTCTCTGTATTGCAGCCCTGGGGGCAGAAGATGGACTGTCTCCTTAGCATTCAAGAAGGAAAGAAAATAGCTTCCTAAATTCTGGAGATAGATAACTAGGTGTGTGAAGAGGCTGGATCTGGGGATTGGTAGGGAATGGTTCTGCAGGGGTTTGTTTTCTGTGGTATGTAGTGCTGACTTGTGTTACACCCTACCAAGGCTGACTTTGACAGTAAAGGTGGTCAGATGGGGGAGGAAAGTCAAGCAGCCAAGCATAGCCCTTGCAGTGAAGCGGTTTTCTGGAGATGAGTGTGTGTATGTGTGTGTGCAGGGGCTGTCTCCCTCTCAAGCTTTGATCTACCAATTGCTGGCAGTGATTTTGGGGCATAAACATCCCCTGGGAAACACTGAGGCTTTGCCACATACAGCAGATCAGATCCAAGCCATGGTGGTAAACACAATTTAAATGTCACAGAGACATTGTGTCCAGGGGACGAAATGATGCAGGAGCGTTTGTGAGGACCAAACCTGCTTCATACATTCTGTGTTTGTGCTGGTGGTAAATTTCTGTGGTTTAAGGGACAGATCTTGGGACCTATATGATTTTAAAAAGAATGTGAGAGGTTTGCATGGGCTTTCAGCAGAAAGTTGCTTCATACTTAGTTGAATTCTGTTCTTGACTGACCTTTTGTTGTGTGATTAATCACTGGTGTATGCGTGGAGAGGCAGTTTGTGTTATCTAGACTGTGATTTGTTGTATCAGTTCCTGGCAGCCTCATCTATGGACCAGTTAAACTTGTTTTTTTTTAGTTGTAGTGTAAGAAAACTCCAGAGTTGAATCATGGTCACAATGCCATGTGTTTTCTTTCACAGCCATTTTTAGATTTATCCATATGCTAATACAGCAGGATGTTACCTCCCTGGTTGTCCATCCCACGTTGGATCACCTTAGGGCTGCTTGAAACAATGCTGCTCCTGCATCTGGTGAGGAAGATGGAGTTTTATAATGGAGAAATATCCTGTTGATAGTAGTTAATCTCCTTGTTTTTAAAAGATAGGCCCATTTAATCTTCTAATTTAATGATAAATTGTAGTGATTCATCAGGGAAGGATGGTTTATTAATAGAATAATAGATGGGCTGCAGACAGATAAGAGAAAATAGTTCTGTCAAATAAGGGGCTTAAGGTGGAAAAATGCAGACGGTGAAGTCAGAGCTGAAATCTCCAGAATCACTGTTATTTCTCTGTACCCCACATGCTACCACAATGACCTTCTCTCCTTGTCTCAGAATTTCTAGTTCAGGGTTATACTTTAAGTGGTCAAAGAAGACAACTACCTGGGGGTCCCCTGTATGCTCTTTAGGTCAGTGGGCGTGACTCCAGATCCAGAACAG
The DNA here is from genome assembly GCA_022605575.1 of Laterallus jamaicensis coturniculus. Lineage (NCBI taxonomy): Eukaryota > Metazoa > Chordata > Aves > Gruiformes > Rallidae > Laterallus > Laterallus jamaicensis. Next base: position 14,468,767 of record JAKCOX010000016.1, on the reverse strand, counting down.
GCATGAAAATACTCTGGGACTACTCTGAGTGAGTAGAACTGAAACCATCTATGCATTTGGGTTGAATTTCTGGTGCCATTTCTGACAAAGCTTCAACCTTAAGTTGAAAAATACCAAGTACTTTAACATCTGTCCCTGCAGATGCTGATTAAATTTGCTGGGGACAAAAATTGGGGGTGAGGTTTTCACAAGGTCCTTGTTAGGAAATTTTGCTTAGGCATGAAGATACAGTTCTTCTTTCTCCAAATGGAGAGGGAGAAATGATTCTGCATTTCCCCTTTTCTGGCAGGGCTTTTATTGAACAAGGGACAGGCAGAAGCTGAAAATTTCTTGAGAACATTTACCCCTTCAAGCCCTTTGCCTCTCTGGGGAAAAACCAAGGTGGAATATTTTTCCTGTAGGTTGCCTGAAAGATTTCATTTGGCAGATAAATAAAATGCTTTAAAGTTTTGTTTTGGTAAACAAACAAAAAAAAAGCTAAGTTTTTATAAGATTTCTATTGCCTTTTTTTCCTGTTTGGACCAGAAACTGAACAAATTCCTGAGCACTCAACCTCTTTCCAAGCCCCAGTACTGGTTCTGTCTGCCCAGCATCTCTGCCTGCCATGCTTGTGAACTGATGAGTGATCCTCCTGGTGCTAGTTAACAAACAGTTATTAATCATGGTTGCTTCCCATCTCCTTTAACAGAAGGAAAAGGTTGTGGGGTGCAGTACTCTGCCTCTCTTTCCCTCAGAGGAGAGGAGAGGATGGGTCAGGGAGAGGCATCACCTGCTGCAGCTTGGGAAAGCTACTGATGTGCGTGAGGCTATTTAAGGAAACGTAGATTAGAAGAGAGGGAGAAGGAAAATCCCTCTATTAACAAACTCATTAGTGCAGGGAAAAGTCAAACCAAATTGCTCTTCAGAAAAGCACTGTCTGGCTGGATTTATTATTCTCTGTAATTAGGGCCCAAACAGGATAGAGTGTGGTACAAGCAGGGGCTGAGAGAGAAAAAGTGTTCTATTCAAAGCCTAATTACTCAAGTTGAGAAGTGACATTTGCACCAAAGAGGGAATAACATCACAATGCTATTACCTCACCTAAAGAGGCTGTGCTTTCCTTGTGGATCTGTAGATCAGAGAAACTGGGATGCCAGTGAGAGGAGGGAGTAGCTTTAAGGGATTTGAGCATGACAGATGAGAGGGTTGAAAGCCTGGGCGCATTTCTATGCTGATATTTAGACTGCACCTGGACCTACACAACACTGGCTCTGGGAACAGGCTGGCAGAGGTCAGAGTTGGACATCCTTGGTAAAGAGAACCTTGTGTGGAAGTGATCCAAAGCCTCAGTCATGGATGTTGGCACATCCCATTGATTTCCAGGGAGGTTCTTCTCTGTTGAACTTCAGTTAATGCCCTGTGGTCACTGCCTTGTACAGAGTAATGAGGAGAGGAACAGAACCTCCCATAGCAGGGAACATGGGTTTGAGCTTCCTCTGCTCAAGCTGAGGTGTCCTGGCTGAGCTGCCAACAAAATTATCCTCTATGGAAACTGATGCTCAAGGGAGCAGTGGGTTCTCCAGGGAAAACTGACGTTTAGTCGCTGCCCAGGAGAGCCTCTGAAGACTGCACTAGTTGCAAAAGCTTTTGTCTCTGCCTCTTCAAACACAGCCGCCGGGAGGTTTTTCTTTGAAAGAGGCTTTTTGGTGTGTTTCCTTTCAAGTGGCAGGAGTTGTGTGTTTGAGCTGCAGGTGGCCTGCTTGGAGTCTGAGCAGAGAGTGTTTGTAGGGGCTGGGCGATTTGAAACTCCCCGAGTAGTGAGGAAACATCAGAGGCATTTCAGGCTTATCTGTGCCAGGATGTGGCGCCGACTTCAAAACCACAGTGCAAATTTAAACTGTTTTCGTCAAAGAAGCAGAAGCTTCTCTGTGGAGATTCACAGCTGGCTTGAAAAGGGACTGTTTTGTTTTTAATGTAAGTTATTGATCACAGTATAATCAGCTGAGTTTAGTTTAAGTCTTCTCGAGTCTAGCAGTGTCTGTTTAGAATGTACGTAAAGCAAATAAGGTAATAACAGCTTAAGCTGGTATCATTCCTCTTCCCTGACACCTCCCATCAGTGTGCATTTGTACTCTTCATCTTGCAATGGTGGAAATCTCTTCCATCCCTTACATGTTTACTTCTAACGCATTTCCTTGTCCGTGGAGACTCAGCCCAATGGCCAGTCATGGGTACTGAGGGCTGGAAGCTCTGTGAGCTCTCCCTGCCTGCTGGAACCCCCTGGGGAGCTCTGGTGCTTTCTGTTCCTTGGCTGATCCTACTGTTCTTGAGCCAGAGAGAGGTTCAGCTGTGAAATGCTTGTCTCCAGCAGTATCAGAAATGGGTGGAAGAACAGGGCAAGGGTTTGAAGCAGTTTGTAGCTCAGCAGCTGCTTAAACCAGCCATAATATCTTTGTATTGCTGGAACATTTTTCCCCCTGAACTCTTCCAGCTGCTTTCTAGTCCTGATAAGCACTTGGCATCCTGAACCTCCTGGGGCAAGCAGTTTCATAGCTTATCAAAGCGCTGTGCAAAGCTGCTTCTCTGGTCTGCTTCAAACCTGCTGCTTGCTAGTCCATTTGGTGCCACCTTGTGCGCTGGGAGGGGTGGTGAGTGATTTCCCTTTTTACACTGCTTTAGTGTTACGAATCTCATACTCCTACTCACCTGTCTCTCTTCTGCTCTTGAGTGCTGGGCTGCTTAGGTATTTCTTGTGCAGAGGTTCATGGGACTGACTAAGATTGCAAACAGTGTTGGAAAACAGGGCTTGGCCAGAGTCAGCATGTATCATGGGGTATGGGCTGGCTGGGAGTTTTCTTCTCTCATGTTTCCTTCTCTTCTTGACCTCTTTCACCAGAAGGCAGCTGCTGTCTCAGCCACAAAAAGCCTGTGTGGCAGTAACCAGCCCTGATGCGGTAGTCGGAAGGAATAGGGATAACTTCTATCCAGACGTCACATTGATCTGCATGGAGGGGAGGGAAGGGAATGTCTCTGTCCAGCAGGATGAACGGGGTTCTCTCCCAACTCATTAAAGAGCTATTTCCCATGAAGCGCCAGGCACACATACACACTTGTTCAGTCACTCACTTGTGATAGACACCTAGAAAGGAGCAAAGTGCTCATGCTGCTCTCCCTGGCACTCTGACCTGATTTGACACCATCACTAAGGCTTGTGGGCCTTTATGGGTAACATAAATATCCATAAGGCTACTCAATTAGCTCTGTGTCTTCCACTTGTACAGCTCCCCTTGCTGTCACAGCTAAATGCCTTTCACAGTATCTAAGAGCAGCATCTTACACAACCCCTCTACATTAACTACATCATGTGGAGGAGCCCAGTGAGGCCAGGGACCCACGGCAAAGAAAGGGCCTGGTATGACTAGAGTTGCAGCAGATTTTGATAGAAGTTACCTTTTTCACAAAACATTTTTCCAGGGGTTGATAATATGCTTGTGACATAGGATATACTGACTTCTACCTCATTTCTTCGGGAGCATCAAGCCTCCCAAAGCCCAAACTCATAACTGGAGAAGGCTTTGGACTGCTCCATGTGATGGAGGTGCTCCTCAGAAGTATAGAAATAATATGGTAGCAGGTATCAGCTTCAACAGAGATATTAGTATGCAGCTGGTCTCCCTCAGAGCTACTGAAATACTGGGTTTTTCTCAGCAGATAAATGCTAGAATTTGTACAAAATTCTACTGACAAGAGTGACACAGCTTCAAAGTGATTGGCAACCCCCCTGCTTTAACCAGGCAACATGGGCATCAGGGAAATAGAGTTCGTAAACCTTACTGCTCTTTCTAGTCCTGGTGTCACGTCCATCCAGGTATGGAGCAGCTCAGTGCTGCTTCTACTGCATGTTGTGCTTGGAGACACTGGCCTGTCTCCATGGAAGTGGATCTGGAGGACGTTTCTCTGTCAGCTGAACCTCAAGTGTGAATTGAGTTCATTTGAGTTCCTTTCAGTACAGGCTGGGGGATGTCCTACTGGAGAAGAGCTCTGTGGAGAAGGACCTGGGGGTCCTGGTTGATGATAGGTTGGCCATGAGCCAGCAGTGTGCCCTGGGGCTGAGAGAGACAATGGGATCCTGGGGTGCATCAGGAGGAGTGTGGTCAGCAGGTCACAGGAGGTGATCCTCCCCCTCTACTCTGCCCTGGTCAGGCCCCACCTGGAGTATTGTGTCCAGTTCTGGGCTCCCTGGTGTAAAAAGGACAGGGATCTCCTGGAGAGAGTCCAGAGAAGGGCTACGAAGATGATGAAGGGCTTGGAGCATCTAGCCTATGAGGAAAGGCTGAGAGAGCTGGAGCTGTTCAGCCTGGAGAGAAGAAGATTAAGGGAAGACCTAATTGGTGCTTTCAATTATCTTAAGCATGGGATGCAAGGCAAGTTAGCCAGCCCTTTTCAGTGTCTGTGGGGACAGGACAAGGGGCAATGGCTGCAAATTGGAGCACAGGGAGTTCCACACCAACATGGGGAGGAACTTTTCCCCAGTGAGGGTGAGGGAGCCCTGGGACAGGCTGCCCAGGGGGTGTGGAGTCTCCTTCTCTGGAGAGATTCCAGACCCATCTGGACATCGACCTGTGCAGTATGAGCTGGGGAGCTGCTTTGGCAGGGGGGTTGGACCCGATGATCTCTTGAGGTCCCTTCCAACCCCTACAACTCTGTGATCCTGTGAAACTGCTGTGGACATGGTCCCTTAGCAGGACTGGTAAGGAACGAGAGTGGTTTACAAGGATTTTTCTTGTATACCTTGTTGCAATATTCTCCTGAGCTATGGCTCTGAAGTGTTTCAGGGAGGAATGAGAGCATGTGTACAGGAGAGAGGTTTAGTGAAATTTCCCATGGTAACCTTGCTGAGCTGCCATGTTTGAAGGCTCTTCCGTTGTGATTGACAGCATGTTCATGGCATCTGAATACCCACACACCTTTATAGAGTATCTGGAACACTGTCTGCTCTGTGTTTTGTTCTTCATTGATCTACATATTTGATTTCTTGAGCAACAGAGTCTTAGTGAATAAATTGAGAGAGCTCTTGTTCAGTTCTGTTGCCATGTTTGAGATACGTTTGTGGTATGGCTTGTGTGGGTGCATGATATTCCTCATGACTCTGGAACAGGGATATAGAGTTGACCTGACAGCTTCTCACTGACATGTTCCCTTTTTGTCCAATGCAAAAGAGTTTCCACTAGAGATTTGATGTTGCCTCTGACATGCAGCCAGAACTAGTTGCTTTTACTGGCTGTATTTTCCCATCTTAGTTGCAAATGTAAAAACCCGGCTTGGCCACAGATGGTTCCTTCAGTTCCCCCCTCCTCCTCCTCCTCCTCTGTTTGGAGGAAAGAGGGGAGGTTGCATCTGAGCCAGAACCATTTCATAGGCCAAAAGGGCCCCAAAGACAATGCTGTTAAATTTGTGGGCTGCAGATAAATCAGCAAAACTCAGTCCCAAGCTTTGTCCCCACTCTTCCCAGTTGTTTGCTGAGTGTATGAATTTTGCATTGGAGGCTCAGTCCTACACAAATGGGACAGCTCCTTCATCCTTTGCTGTGCTCCTAGATGGTGTGAGTGCTGCATGCATTTCCCAGTGGTGCCATTTCTCTGGATACATCAGTGCTGCAGCCTGGAGAGCTCCAAACTCGCTTGCTTGAATCTGTGCAGCCGTGAGAGGTTTTGCAGCAGTTGGTGCCAGTCTCCATGCTGCTGTGCTACCAGGGCTGCTGTGTGCCAGCTCGGGTGTTCTGGTGCCTTTCTAAGCACCTCTGTCCTACAGCAGGCACTGGGACCACAGGCACTAGGACTTCAGTGCAGGTTCACTGGCTGCCCAAGCACAAGCAGGGCTGTGTGACAAAGGTCTGCAGAGGTTACCTGAGTTCTTGGGGTCTACATAGCCAGCATGGGTAATGGTAGCAATGAAGATCTCTGACAGCATGAGTAAGTGCACCAGGGTCCCTTCAGAGTTGCTCTGCACATGCTTGAAAGGTCCCTTTGCTGTCCCTAGATGGGTTTAACCCTCTGGTGTGTTGGACAGAAATCTTTTACCTGCAGCCTGGCAGTTGCCCAAGATGAAGTATCACACTCAAGGATGCTTCTGTGGAACAGTCTCCATGCTAACCAGGTGGTGCTGGGGTGAAGAACCTCTCACTTTGCATGTCCCTGGTACTTAAGAGATGTGAACTCTAATGCAGTGGTTAACTCTAGTGTTATTCCAGCACCTTGAGCCTGCAGTTCAGTCATCCTCTTTCTCAGGGTGCCTTCTAACTCAGGAAATGTATAAGCTAGGAAAAGCTTTCTGTCTCTACTTCTCAATCCTTTAATGTTAAGAGGACTTGATGACATCTAGGTTGCATGATGGTGGGTGCATCCTTCTGTTTGAAGACATCTGTGCTGCAGGGAGCTGCAGGGCAGGAGTCTTGGCAGGGTGGATGCTGTACTGTGAAACTCACCTAGTGCTTTGCAGAGGCACCACTGCAGGGGCTGGATGCAGCACTAGCTCAGACAATCCCCTGTGTGGTCCCTGGAGAATCCTGCAGCTGCCTCCAGTCTCTCCCTGTCCTTCCTCTTCATTCTTGATCCAACAACAAACCTTATAATTAATTTTGCTTTCTGAAGTCATGTCACTCTGCAGCACAAAGCTGTTTTCAGAGATGTTCTGAGAGTACAGTGAATGGGGAGACAAATTTCTGATTGATAATAGCCAACTATAACTCTACAAATATCCAAACCTCTGAGGAGATGTGCCTGAGATGATGGAAGGATGGTTTATGTTGGTCCAATTGACAGGACCGTAATGCAGAAAACGTCTGTCTCCAGGAAAGCAGAGCATGACTTTGTGCTTTCTTATATTTCCTTTGGGGAAAATGGTGTTAAAAGCTGATTTACAGAAAAAGAAAGGAAGAAAAAAGGACTAGTGCAATACAAGCAAGGCTGAAGTCCTTATGTTATGAGCTGGTTGCACAAACTAGTGGGGCAGAGACCAGAAGAAATGGAGAGCTGAGCTGTAGAGCTGAATGTCTCTCTGGCAACTGTAAACTTTGCTCTTGCACCTACTGGGACAGGCATGCAGAGAGGATGTGTCTCAGTGGGACAATGGGCTTGTTCCCCCTCTGGAAAGCACAGATTTGGCTCTTGAAGGCAGCAAGCCAGGAGAGGGTGAGCCAGTGCCTGGAGCCTTGTGGGTGTACAGAGGGCTGGAGCAGCTGCCCTACAAAGAGAGGCTGAGGGAGCTGGGCTTGTTCAGCCTGGAGAAGAGAAGGCTATGGGGGGACCTCATTGCAGCCTGCCAGTGCCTGAAGGGAGCAGAGACACAGGAGGGGAATCAGCTTTTTAAAAGGGCAGATAATGGCAGGACAAGGGGGAATGGATTAAAGCTGAAGGAGGGAAGGTTTAGATTAGATATTAGGGGGAAGTTTTTTACAGAGAGAGTGGTGAGGGGCTGGAACAGGCTGCCCAGAGAGGGGGTGGATGCCCCATCCCTGGAAGTGTTCAAGGCCAGGTTGGATGGGGCCCTGGGCAACCTTGTGTAGCTCCAGGCCTGAGGTTGGTGTCCCTGCCTGTGACAGGGGGGTTGGAGCTCTATGATCCTTGGGGTCCCTTCCAACCCTTGCCATTCTATGATTCTATACAGGCCAGGCTGCCATGGAGCCACCATGTAGAGGTGTGGTAAGGGATGGAGTGAGACAGTGGGAAAGTCGCAGGGATGATGTGGTAGTGTAGAAGGGGGGAGGGTTGTTGTGTTCTGAGAGTTTTGGTTTTCTGTAGGGCCAGATACCTCATCTTCTTTGGCTGACAGAGACAAGACCCCGAGTTAGAAACTTCTGCCAGATACTGTGTGACAGTTGTTATTTTCTAATCAAGTTCCTACAGCAGACTGTCAGGGGGCAGTAAATACGGGTTCTCTCCAGTCTCCATTCACGTGTGAGCCGTTACCTTGTCCTGCTGGGAATTCAGCAGCTGGATCAGTGCACTTTGCTGGAAGGGGACACACGTGTACATAATAAAAATAGGGATAACATGGGTGTGTAGAGTTGAATCTTTACAACCTAAATAATGAATTTAACTCTCAAAATCTGTAGAGGTAAGCAACTTTAGTGAGTGTACTGACCTGTTACAACGTGCCCTTAAATTTGACACAGATCCCCAGATTGTTTGCAAACAGTTCCCTTTGACCAGGTCTTGTGCTATCCATTATTCTTGATGTGTGAGCAGCCATTTAAAGTCCATGGTGTCATTAGTGAATCTGGACTGGAAGAAATCCAGACTAAATTATGCCTGAACTATTAGGAAGATGGTGAAAGAAATTAGGCATTTCAGATGACTTCAAGCTTGCAATGCTTCTAAACCTATCCTTCTGTTTGTGCATTTGTGAGCTCTGATGTCCATGACTGCCTCTGTGGGGAAAAAAATAAAATAGCATTTCTATGCATGTTTGTAGATCCTGTTCAATAGCACAGTATATTTAGACAAGTCTCTGCTCTTAGTATTGCTTGTGAATGCTCCTTTTTCCCCCTCTTTTTCTAGCACCTTTAATTCCAAGGGTTACTTGCCAACACATATGCTAAGAGCTCCTTCCCCACTCCATTGCAGTGGAAACACTCATTAATGAACTCATTAATAATCTCTGGCTGGACACTACCCAGGGAGATCTATGTGCTCTGAGTTAACATGTCTGTGGCTACCTCTGCCAAGTGGACATCTATTATTTTCTCACCTCAGCCACAGAAATGGCTCCCCTGACAGAGGCACTTTGCTATACCACAATACCCAGAGACTGCTGAATATTCATTATATCTGACTGCCAAAAGTGCTTCGCCAGCATATGCTATTGGAGCCAAGATATTTTATTGCCTCTTGCCTTTTGCTTTCCTCAGAGAAAGTGGTGTGGCTTATATCATCAGTTCAGTTAACTTTCTCAACTGAGCTCCTTCACTTGTGTATTGCTTTGAGTAGGGGAACAGAGGGAAAAACTCTGATTTAGCCCTAGTGCTTTGGTTCCATGAAAGTGAAATTTACTGCCCTGTTAGTCTGCTGGAAGATTGATTAAAGAAGACAAGCCTTTGAACTTTGTTTCAAACAAGAGGTGGCTGTAATAACTGTAATCTTCTGTTTTATATTTCCCTGTGTGAGGGCGGGAGGAACTCCATTTACCTCTCTGTCACAGGGAAAATGAGGGATGTAGGTGGCCTGCATTCAAGCAGCAGCAGCCACAGATCTTCTTTGTACCTCTCACAGTCACATATGGCCATTTTCTGTGGCTTACTGAGGCTTAAAACTAGCCCACCCTGCTTTGTGTGCCTCTAGCCTGAACAAGGAGGAGTGGCAGAAATAACCCTACAGCTGTGCTGCAGGATCGCTGTCTAGGAATTGTGGGGACAGGACAAGGGGCCATGGCCTCAAGTTGGAGCACAGGAAGTTCCACACCAATATGGGGAAGAACTTCTTCCCAGTGAGGGTGAGGGAGCCCTGGGACAGGCTGCCCAGGGGGTGTGGAGTCTCCTTCTCTGGAGAGATTCAAGACCGGTTTGGACTCTGCCCTGTGCGACCTGTCCTAAGGACTCTGCTTTGGCAGGGGGAGTTGGACTCAATCCCTGAGGGTCCCTTCCAACCCATAAGATTCTGTTATTCCATGAATTCAATCTTCCAGGTGAAGTTAGCTTTAATTCCCAAGTGAATATTAATTCCCTGGTGAGCAAGAGCCCTGGGAAAATGTGTGGCTTATCTGTCGGTTTTACAGGGCTCTTGAGAAACATGAAGTTCAATACCATTAGGTAGAAGAAGGAGCTGAATCCCAGTCTTTTGCCTGCAGTTTAGGGTGTGAAGGAAAACGGTGCTGTTACCTCATTACTGACTGCATACATCAGACAACGCCTGCCTAACATATGGCTCAAATCACTGATGGCCTGATCGCCTGTCTTCACTGTTGTGTTAATTCTTGTCTTTCATAAATTCTTTTCAAACACAAAGCTATGCCCAGTGAATTCAGGGTTTGCACTTGCTGAGCTGCTGAGAAGTATTTAACTCTATGGAATGGTTATAGCTCCATTGCACCTATCAAGGCATTTGTTGCTGACAGCAGGATGAGGTTTGACTTTCTTCTTTTTCTGCAATTGAGATTTTTCCCCTCCCTCCTCAAAAGGCATTTACAGTGCAGTAAACATGGGAATGGAGTGACAAATAGGTCTTATTTCTTGGATACTCTGTAGAGATTCCTTCATGCAAAATTTTATGTGCAAACAGCAGGGGCAGGAAGATGTACACAGGAAGTAGTACCAGTGGGGTAGTTATGTGAGCTACTCTGTTTTATAATACTAGTTCAGATTGGGGGTCTCTAGTCAAGATCTCCCCACATCCCTGTTGTAAGAAGTTAATTCAGAATGATTATGCCATATTTCACTCTCCATAATTCCTAGAGTCAAATTTCTCCCATTGATGAAACCATCAACCTCCCCTAGTTCTCAGTTCAGTAGATACAACTTTACAGTTGGGAACAAAAATATCTGGGTCTTTAAAATACATTTTCCCCATGTTTAAAAACTGCTTAACAGGTGGTTTGTGGAAAATCTGTTCCAGTTACAGAAGCAGAACAGGATAATCTGTGTGCCTGAATACAGGCATCAGAATAACAGTGGAAGAACTGGATTTTTTAGTTACTTATCCAATGTTTGTCTTCTCTATATTTAGGCACACTTTGCAAAAGATTAGGCTCATGTACTCTCTCTGCCAAAGACATTAATATTTCATCATAACAGAGCTGAAATAGCTTTATTTGTTTCACAATTAATTCTTTCCATGCAGGAACATTGCCTGTAGCTTCATGGTGCTCTCTGGAGTGCTGGTATTCTGGCTCCATTCTGATTTTACCCCAGCTGAGTTGGTCGGTGGAGAGGATTTGTTCTCCCTTTTGATCCTAAGCGCATCCCAGTCACATATTGGTTTACAGTGAACTGGAGACTTGTCAAGTGGAGAAATTATAACAGGAATAGGCAACATCCATATTCACTCAACTTGCTTTGCAGAGTGAATTTGCATGGTATTTATGGGTGATGTGCTAAGATTTTGGTCCTCACCTGTGGTTCAGCTGGGCATTTTGCTGTGTAATCCTGTGACAAGTGGATGTGCAGAGTAGTTCTTTCAATGAATTTATATGTTTTTTTAGCATGAAATCTTCCCAGGAGTTACTAAAACTTCTCCTAAAATAGTTAAATGTACCTGGCATGTATAAAGCAGGGCTGTGAAAGGGTTATTCCAGGGTGTCATCTGCAGGATAGTGGCATTTTCCTTGACTCTTGTGAAACATGGATTATATTATTCTGCTTGCTTTATCCTTACTGAATTGCCAACCACTGAACTTTTGCACCTACATTTTCTCAACTTAACGGTGTCCCCTTTCCTTCCCAAATGAATCAGCTTGCTCTGATGTTTTTGGAGCCTTTTCCATGCCAGGTTTCTGTTTATCATTCAGATATTTCAAGTCTGGTCGCTACAACTCAGACTCACGAAACTGAAGGCTCCAAGGGCTGAAGCAGCCCTGAATAGCAACCTTTCTCAGGAAATTTAGGGGAGACCTATCTCCTGTTTAAACGTGGGAGCAAGGCTACTCCTGTTGAGTTAGGCACTGTGCATCCAAATGAAATTTTGCCTGTCAGTCATTAGTGGTGGTGTGGAAGGTAGAGCTTGCAGAGCAGCCAGAGGCAGCTGTGAATGGCTGATTTCACTTGTGTAGTCAGAAGGAGGATGCTGGAGATCTGTATTTATTGCCCCCTTCCACAATATATTCAGGCCATTTACATAGCTAATTTTTTTTGAGGGGAGAGAAATCCCCATTTCCTTTGATGCAAGAGGCTGCAAGTGAAGAGTTCTCTGTGTATTCAAAGTTTATTTCTATTTCCCTTGCATCCTGCCCATCTTCAGGGTACATTAGGAGGTAGGTTTGACCTAATGAGTAGAGAAGCAGCTGTTTAGGCAGGCTTGGCTACCAGCATCACTACTGGATGCCCCATGAGTAAAGGCTGGGTGAGCTGGGACTGTTCAGCCTGGAGAAAAGAAGACTAAGGGGGGGGGGCTTATTAATGTCTATAAGTATCTTAAGTATGGGGTGCAGGGGGAATTGGCCAGCCCCTTTTCAGTGTCTGTGGGGACAGGACAAGGGGCAATGGCTGCAAATTGGAGCACAGGAAGTTCCACACCAACATGGGGAGGAACTTTTCCCCAGTGAGGGTGAGGGAGCCCTGGGACAGGCTGCCCAGGGAGGTGGTGGAGTCTCCTTCCCTGGAGAGATTCCAGACCCATCTGGACGCCGACCTGTGCAGTATGAGCTGGGGAGCTGCTTTGGCAGGGGGGTTGGACCCGATGATCTCTTCAGGCCCCTTCCAACCCCTATGATTCTATGAAACAAAGCAACACTGTGTTAAGGTAGAAATATGTTCTTCATTACCAGACCGCATTGAACGTGGCACGACTGGTAAAAGGGGATAAGCCACAATGTCAAAAAGAAACACTGTCTGCACTGCTTGGGGTCAGGTGATGGGAATTTTAGTCATATTTCATATTTCCATTTTAGGCACTTTCCAGCATTGGAAATTTATTGCTGTTATATGACTCTTGAGTTCCAAAATAATTTAGAACTACTTTTGGGATCAAGATGTTCTTAGATTTTTTTTTTTTTTTTTCTGGGACAAAAATATTTAACTTTTGAAGGAGCAATGCCAACTTTGTACCTTTTATGAGTCAGTATATTTTTAGGTAAATCACAGCAGCCAAACAGAGGGTTTTTTCCTTCAAAAAGAATTTTTGAATAAAAGCCCCTTCCCTTTATCAGTAAGGAATTAAGCCCCTGTGAGGATTCTTTGATTTCTTCACTGAACTAAAGGTAGGGCACAGGGGACTTTTTGGTTTCATGGTTTGGTTTTGGTTTGGTATTTCAGAAGCAGGGAACAACAGTGGTTAGATCTGCTGATAACAAATCAGAAATCACAAGATGCTGTGGAGCTTTTATCAAGTCTTTAAGTATTCTTTTGCCCCCTTGTCAACCCCTATTGATAGGATGTTAGTTATACCCTATTTGAAAATGGGGATTGATCCTCTCAAGTGGCAAATTCACTAAGACTCAGCAAAAGATTGTATGTGATTTAAGGTACAAAAATGGAAGGGGATAGGCAGGTTTTCTTCATGGACTAGTGCTACTAAACCAATGCTCCCACATCATCTTGATCAAGTCCACCCCAAGGATGGGGTGTCCTCTCTGAGGTTATGTGGGGACACTCAGACCAGGCACAGACCTCCTCTTACAAAGAGGAGTGTTCTTTACAAAGTGGGATGTGTGGATAAAGGGGTATTCAATTACCATGTGTGGTACTGGCATTTCCCATGTGGCACTTACTTGCAGATAGCTAGAAGTGCTCAGCTCCAGGCTGGCATTTTCTTCCATCACCTAAAATGCCAACAAATTTGTGTTTGGCTGTGGTGTTTGGTTTTGGTTTCTTTGTTTTCCCTTTCCCCAACCCCCCTCCATGTGTCATAGAATTGGAAAGGCATTGATGAATATCCAGAAGTCATTAAAATCCCCTTCTTTCTATACATGGAAGCTCTTGCTATCCAGAACTCTGAAGTTACAGTTTCATGTTGAATAAGTGTCCATGATATTGTGGACTACTTCTAAAACCAATCCAATCTTCTCTGAGGTGATCATTCAAACTCAGTTCTGATAATGGTCTGGAGAAGGAGATTTTTAGATGCTATTACATGCATAAGTAGCATTTGCCAAAAGAGGGGCAGCAGTTTTATGGAGATCTTTAAGCTTACTCTGAATTTGCAGAATGAGGCTCTAGTGAAGATGTCTGCAATGTTTCAAGCAAAGCAAATGCTACCTTTTAAAGATTTTTATTTTCAAAAATAAGATGTGCCAAGCACAATATAATAATACTAATTTGAAGCTGTGACTCTGAAAATGGTTTTGCCAAAAGGCTATAGAAATCCTAATGAAAAGGAAAACCCAGAAAACCCAAATGTGGGCAGTTTCCCAGAAGAAAATCGCCACCTTTTAGCAGGAAATACTTTACCTGTTCTGATGTGTACACTTATGTTAATCATTCAGAAATTATTTAGGCTTTTATAGCACTCCATCTTTTAATGACCAATTGACATTTAACTGCCTTGTGATTACTAATGCATTTAATTTAGCTCTCTATTCCTTCCTCACTTGAACAGAGGAATCCTGGGTACAGGGACAAAGCTATTTCCTCTCCTTGCAGCAGGACTGAGTCTGTGTCTGCTGGATGCTGAGAATCAAGTTTATTAAGCTCTTTCATGTGAAATGAAATACAGAATAAATATTTACTAGGTTTGAAAAAAAAGTAATTTAGAAACTTCTGCTGCTTCCAACGGCACTCAGGGGGTCTGATCTGTGTGTCTCATTGACTTCATGCCACTAATTTCAGAGGAGTTGAGCCTCTTTCTGTGTAGGTGTGAGGGGAAAATGAAGTTGTTCTTGCTTGTGCTGGAGAAGACATCCTTAGATCTAGCCAGCAGTGCTTCTTGCTTGTTCCCAGTCAGAACAAGGCCACTGAGGTGATGAAAGACATGCCCCTAACTCCTGGGTGCAGTGACCTGTGCTGTGTCTGAGATGCTTTGGGTGCACTTTGCTGTAGAGCTCAGTGTAGCTGGTTGCTGGTGGGCAACTCCCCAGTGCTCTGCCAGGAACTGAGAGGTTTGCTTGCCTCCATACCTGTCTTAACTCCTGGTACAATAGTGGTGACACCAGTTTTGATCCCAGGCTTCACTTATTGAAAAAGGGAGGACCTTCAAGTTTGCAGATCCCTCAAGGGTGTGGAGCCCCAAACATGGCTCTTGCACTGTGGAATCTAACCTCAGGCCATCCTGTAGCAGTGATTGACACCTAGCTAATAGATGAGACTGTGCAGTGGGAGCAGATGAGTGTTTAAATATGAAATAGTCTCTTTTTATGCAAATGTCCCAAGCAATGAAGAACAAAGAAAGGATCTCATCCCTCTCCTATTCTCGGAGAGTCTGGGAAGCTTAAGTAAATTGCTCCTTTATAGAAGGGGAGGGTTTTGTCTCTCTTCTAGCAGCCATTGTGTGCTCTGCCAGGAAAGCAGAGAAGAGATGAACACACACCTCTGGGGTCTGGCTTGGAG
Source organism: Laterallus jamaicensis coturniculus (assembly GCA_022605575.1). Classification (NCBI taxonomy): domain Eukaryota; kingdom Metazoa; phylum Chordata; class Aves; order Gruiformes; family Rallidae; genus Laterallus; species Laterallus jamaicensis. The sequence continues at coordinate 14,453,598 of JAKCOX010000016.1, read as the reverse complement.
GGAGGAGAAGCAAAGTAGGAGACAAGGCTGGGGTTCCTTCCAGCCTTCTTCCTCTCCCCCTCTTCTTTTGTCGAAGCATCACTTGAGTGGGTCTGTGATGGAAGAGCAATGAAAGCTGTCTGCAGACCAATTGGTTTATAAACCTGGAGCCCACTCGCTCTTTGAGGGACATTGGCTCCCTTGCTTCTTTTGGGACAAGTAGAAAACAAGCCTCTGAGGTACCTAAAGCCTAGACTGTCACTGAAGATTTGAACGGGGATCCATACATGTGAAAAAACTCTCTCAGCTGCAAGTGTGCCTCTCAGCATCCCTCCCTTTGCCTCTGGAAGGAGGAACTTTCTTCTAGACTCTGTTCTGTCTATAGCCCCTGAGTTTGGGTAAGGGGAGCTAAAGGGTCAGAATAAAACCACAAAGCAACAGGGGCATCACTAGTTTGACACCTATTCCTCAAGGAAGCTTTGATTCTGGCAAAGGACAGTCCTGTGAGTCACTGCCCCTTCCACACTGCTGCTCCTCATAGGAAAACTCTCCCTATCTCCACCGATTAGAAAATCTTATCTGGCTTGACAACAGCTGATTTATTTACCAGCTACAAAACCAACATCAACGGTTCTGTTGATGGCACAACAGAAGAGACTGCAATTGAAAGGTGATGATCAGAGAGGTGGTGGATGCCCCATCCCTGGAAATGTTCAAGGCCAGGTTGGATGGGGCCCTGGGCAACCTTGTGTAGCTCCAGGCCTGAGGTTGGTGTCCCTGCCAGTGGCAGGGGGGTTGGAGCTTTATGATCCTCGGGGTCCCTTCCAACCCTTGCCATTCTATGATTCTATGATCTAGAAAGGTGTTCTTTTGCAAACAGAATTTTGATTGAGATTTGATAATTGGAAAGGAGCAGGAAGGAGTTACTTTCACTGTTGCAGAGTAAGGCTCTGGGAACAGGCTGCTGGAACTCCTGTGCCTCTTCAAACACTTCCCAACTGCAAATCTTCTGCACAGTGGTGGTGGGGAATTGTCCCCGTTTAAAGGTATGTGCCAGAACAGCAATAATACTGGGGTTTTTTGAGTGGACACCCCTCTTTACTGTGTGCTCCCAAGGTCTGCAGGGCAATGGGATTCTCTTCCTAGCTGGCATGAAGATGTCTCTCTAAATATTCTTGCCGTTCTGCATGCGTGCACTCAATGTTGCTGGGGTGGGGCGAGAAATCAATCATGGTTCCAGTAAAATCCATAGGCGGGGAGCTTTGTTGCTGCCAGTTCCCACGGGCATCCAAATCCCCAAGGCATCTTTGATAATCTCAGCTTGTAATTATTATCAGTAAACATTTTTCTGTTGGGAGCAGGTGAGTGTGACTAGAAGGAACTGGCATATATCCAGGAATTTATATGTCACCTTATTACAGCTCCTATATTAGGGAATAGATGATGTGTTTTCTTACTATGCTTCACAACTTCAGTGCATGAGGCACAGAAAAGTCCATAGTCAGAGAAGATACCTCTGTCCATTTGGGAGTTTGAATAGAAATGTCCTATATTCCAGACCAGTATCCTAACACAAGCCTTTCTTCCCTATTGTGAAGCATAAAGGGTGAGAGGGATGGTTTCAGGATGTCTTTTTCATGAAGAAAGTTGACCTTTCATTCTTTTTCCCTCAAAATTCCTATGAAATAATTTCTAAAATTTTTCCTTGTAGAAAATTAGATATGTTGGACTTTTTCCTTTTTTTAACAACTTTTTCTTACCCTTTTTATTCACAGTATTTCCAAATGTGAATTTGAAATCTTGATTTATAGTCAAACTATTTTGTATTCTTGATTTGCAATCAAACTATTTCAATCCAATCTCACAATTTGTCCAAATAATGATCTTCAGTGAAAGTTTGATTTGCAATTGATTTAATATGTTCATATGCAGTTGATTTTCATATGTGAAAAGAGGAAAGTTGCAGTAACATGAGTGAAATGCCAATGTTCCAAAATAAAATTAAAAAAATCCCAAAGCACAAATTCAGAAAACTTCTGCTTTTTCTTCATTGAAAATGATATAATATCACAGAAACATAGAAATCAGTTTTGTGTAAATAGTTTTCCCAAAGTGAATCCATGGAGATGAAAAGGTTGCAATCGGTGCTGAAAGCACCTAAAACTAAACTCCCACAGAACAGACATAAAAGAAGTAATATTTTTATAGCAATAACTAGAAAACCTCATACAAAGCCACTAGTCAGCAAAAGTTTTGAAACAGAGAAAAGATGAATTTAAACAACAGAACTCTGGTATTGAGTTCATCTTCTTCACCTCGTCCTGCCATCCTCTCACCTTGTGAACCACTTCCATGAATCATAGAATCATAGAATGGCAAGGGTTGGAAGGGACCCCGAGGATCATAAAGCTCCAACCCTCCTGCCACAGGCAGGGCCACCAACCTCAGGCCTGGAGCTACACAAGGTTGCCCAGGGCCCCATCCAACCTGGCCTTGAAACCTCATCCCTTCTGTTCTTGCAGCAATGAATCTGATAGGAAAAGAGAATGCAAATGAATTTAATATAACATGGGTAATGTGTCCCATTCCTCTGCTCTTCCCAGCCCTGCCGTGTCTGATTGCCTCCCAGGAGTGCACTGAACAGTGGGACTCGCATCTGGCATGTGTTGTTTGCTCTCTCATCCCCTCCTTGGGGGAAATATTTGTCAGTTGAGTGATTTGTTAGGAATTCTCTTAAAATATGTGTATGTGGGATGGTAAAGTTTTGCTTGTAAAAGGCCAGGTCAAATAAATTCCTCCTAGAATGGAGGAAAATGAAGTTTGTGGGGATCGTTGTGTCTCATTAGAGTTAATAGCGTAGTGATTGAGTAAAGCAGAGGGAAGTTGTTACCTGTGTTGCTGACCACAGCTGGAGGATCACTTCAGGAGGCTGTTAGGTATCATGGGTGTGTGTTCTTGAATTTAAAGAACTAAGATCCAGAGAATGACCTCTGCCATCAGAGAAAGGACTTGCATGAGCTTGTGATAGCCCAGCACTAACAACTGGAGCTGCAGCAGAGCCTTGTGATGCTTCAGTCACGATGGCAACCAAGAACAATCCACCTGGTCCTCTGCTGCCCTTGGAGTTCTTAAAGTATCCTGGTGTCTGTGATGCTTTGCTGCATCAATGTTTCCCTGTGGCATCAGGCCATTGTAGCAAACAATCAGGAATTTTTGTGTTAAAATCTTTGGACTGTGTTTAGAGCTTTGCCATTGTTCTAGGTCTTAGAATCACAGAAAGGTTTGGGTGGGAAGGGACTTCAGACTGCACCCAGTCTCACCTCCTGCCACTCTCCATTACAGGGACACTCTCCATTAGCCATGGCTGCCCAAAGCCCCATCCAGCCTGGCCTTGAACCCTGCCACTGACCCAGGGGCAGCCAGCACTTCCACAAACCATTTCCACACTGGGCTGTGGCAGTGCACTGCCAGCAGATACCTGTTGCTTTTTTGGAGTAACCCAAATACTGGAATTAGTATTAATAATCTATTAATCTGGTTTAAGTTACACTTAGCTTTATACTACTGGTCCTTAGAAAGGAATCGTGGCTCCATTTACTAAAGCTGTGTTTATTCAGTTAATTAGTCATTTTAAGAATTATCATTGGTCTGAATTGGGTTTTGCTCCTGCTTGTCATTTAACTCAGCAGGCAGCTAAACCAACCACACAGCAGTTTGTTCACTCCTTCCCCCCTTGGTGGGATGGGCAGGAAAACTGAAATGAAAAAGGTAAAAGTCATGGGGTGCTGAGTTCAAGGAGGGCTCTGGGCTCTGAAGGGCTCCTTGAAGCTGCTGTGCTTTGTTGGGTGCTTATTCTTGGCATTGCTAAAATGAAGCCTCTGGTGCCTCCTTCTAGGGGAATTAAAGGTCACAGGGAGCTCTTGGGAAGGGATGAGCAGCACAAAGGGATGGTGCTGCTGCCCTTGCTGGGTCCTGTGAAATCTCTCGAGGTCCCTTCCAACCCCTACAATTCTGTGATTCTGTGAAGTGATCTTGGCTTCTGGGGGCTTTGCCCTAGGACTGGCTCAGTTCCTGTAGGGTATAAGTCGTGGCTACATGTGGGAATCCTGCTGTTTGGTGTAAGGCTGAGTTGTTTCCAGGCACTGCATTAAATGCTGCTCCCTTTCTTTTGCTTCCATGCATTCACGCGGACACCTCTGCTCCTTATCCAGCTTTCCCCACAACTGGAAATAGGCTAGAGGGATAGCTGAGATCAGGAGCTTAACCTCAAATGCCCTGTCAATATGATACTTTTTGATAAAAGCTCTTATAGGTGTTATGAACAAAAATCAAAGTCTGTCATTCTTCAGGCTATTGACTTTCCTCCAAAGAGCAATGTAGAGCGGTGTCCTTCCTTCTGAAATCTCAGAGGCAGTTTAAACACCACCCCCTGGGAGGGCCTTGTTCTCATCTAAGCATTTATGGTTTTCTGACTAATTTCAATTAATACCTACCCAGCTTCATTTCTGTCAGGGCTGCTACTCAAAATAGAACTGAACTGGCAAGAGACAGGCTTATGCCAGATCGTTAAAATTATCACTATTTAAAATTCCACTTCAATAAAATTTCAAGCTGATATATCTATAAGAAATGCCTTTCAGGTGAGGATTTTCTTTTCTGCTTGTGCTCTTCCTTGTTCTGCATCACCCTGTGTGAGCATCCCTTGAAATTCAGTGTGGCTGGATAATATGCAGTCGTTAACTCTGCTCTTGAGTTCATGGATGTCTTCAGTACTGAGGTCACGGTAACCTCTCTGTAAGGCATCTGGGAGTAGTTTATGATAGCTTAATGTGATTCATCTTCTTCTGTTCAATAATTTTTAAGGGATGATTTCCCAATTTTCTGGTATCTTCTTTACAGAGATCTTTTTTTCTTTGTTTGGCCCCCTGTGAAGTTCATGAACTGCTGTATCAGGAAAGGTGATGCTTTGTGGAGAGGCTGGTTTGGTTAGATTCCTAACTTTTCCCTGCTTCTGTTGATGCTGAAATGTCAAAAAAAGATTCAGGATCTTAGGAGAGGACAGGTTATTTTCATTGTACAGCAAAGGTGGCATCTTGAGTGAGTTGTGGCATCCCCTATGAGCCCTCCCTGAGCCCAGGACATGGTGGCTTTTCTAGCCCTGTTAGTCTCCTTTTAGTTTGCTACCACTTTTCACTGGTTGCTCAGCTTGCCTGTTTGGTGAAAATGTATCCAGTTGCTGGTGAGCAGTGTGTGAAGTCAAAGGAAAGAATACAACTTGAATAAGGTGTATAATCTGGTTAAGCTGTCAGCAGATAACAAAGCTCTTATCTTCCATCCTGGTGAAAGGGAGGAGGAAGGAAGACAGAAGAAGCAGTGATGGCAGCAAAGCTGAGTGGTTTTCAAAAGGATTCTGTGATAGTTTGGGTAAAGAAAGCAGAAACTGAGAAAAATATTGCCATAAAATGGACTTAATTCTGAGCACTGATGTGAAAAATTGTGATGCACTGTGATAAAAATTGTGTGTTCTTAGCTCATTTGGCTAGTAATGAACTGCTGTCTGTCCAATCTCTGTTGGCTTTGGGTTTCTTGCCTCATCCTTTTCCTGTTTGTAAATGTCCTATGACATCCATAAAACCTGAATGGGATTGTCCTACCCCAGGGGCCATCTAGGTCGATAGTGATGTGCACTGTGCAGCATGAGGACACTAGAGGCTGTCTTTCTAATGCATTGGTTGCCCAGGGAAGTGGTTGAGTCACCATCCTTCAAGGTATTTAAAAGATGTGTACATGTGACACTTAAGGACACGGTTTAGTGGTGGACTTGGGCAGTGTTAGGTTGACAGATGGACAAGGTGATCTTAAAGGTCTTTTCTTATCTAAACGATTCTGTGGTCAGTGTCCTGGGCTTGGGTTAAAACTCTGATTAAGCTTGACATGTGGGCCCAGCCCTTCCTTTTTTGTTGCAGGCTCTTGGGTGTCTAGTCAGGACTGAACCTAGGTTCAGTGGAAGTATTAATAAAGTCTCTTTTCCCTGACCTCCAGTCCTAGTGGGACATGCCAGATTTGTGTATCTTTGAGATTCTCTCCCCTTTTTAAATGAGGTTGAAATTATCCAAAAGAATTTTGCTAGGAAGCTGGACTAAAACTAATAGGAAGGTGCCAGTTTGCTCACTTAGCTGAGACCTTGGCTTGTACCTAGGAATCTGTTGTGTGGATATTTAAATGAAAATGTACATTTGCTCTTGCTTTTTAGGTCCTCTGTCCTTCTGTTCTTCTACTCTTACTGATGCTGTTGACCTGGGTTCCATGTGTGGTCCTTTCCACTCTACTAAGGTGCAAAAGTTGTCTCGGATCACAGCCTTCTCCTGCCATGAGATGCTCCCTCCAATCTTGTCTGGTAAGTCTTCTTCCTTTCAGATTCAAATCCTGCTTAAAATGTCATAATACCTATGGAAGTAGATAGGAAAATCTAGGGAAAATGGTAAACCAAAATGTTTTTCACTCATTCAATGTTTTCTTCAATGAAATGAAGGGAAAAATGAAGAGAATTTTTATCTTCTTGAGTGTAAAGCTTGAAACAAGCTGAGATGCTTAACTTCAGTGCATCAAAGGAGTAGAGTAAAGCTCTAAAAGTCTTGAATAAAGAGTGACATTGCTCAATCTGTGTGAAAGATCGCAGTGAACATGTGAATTGCTTGTAAATCACCTTGTTTCTCTGGTGTCCTGGCCAATCAGCAGTGAACACTGCACTGGTGTGTTGTCTGGAGGAGTCCTGGATGAGCAGGGCTGGCTGAGATGCTGATTCCCTCTCTCCTTAGTGTTTTTTCATGGGGGTCACCTCAGATGGTCACCCAGAAAAGAGCACACAGGCTTTTGACTGTAGACAATTTATTCATGTTGGATGTACAAATACTGATTTGCTAAGTAAAGAGAAAGTTACGTGCTTGCTGTCTGAGGTCAGAGCTGGTTTCAGCACATTTCCTGAACATATGATACTCAAAGCTATAGAGAGCTATTAATGTATGTGAATTGTCTGGGTAGCTGCTTCTCAGCTCATATAGCTGTCCTACCTTCATATAAACTGCTGTTGAATATGCCAGACTGTCAGCATTGAAGAATGCTCTGGGCCACCTCTCAGAGGGTCCAGCAATTTCTCTTGGTTAAAGGGGGTACCTGAGAAGCTGCTGGCTTTGCCCTGCTAATTTCTAAAGATGAGAGTTTTGTTTAAAAATTCTCAGCAGCATCTTGATCTCTCTCAACGTTCAGCTGAAGTGGGAAAGTTATTAACCTTGAGTGAGAGGAGGTTGCTTTTAAAAAAAACCGAATCAAAAGAACATGTTTTGCTACATTAAAAGATGCATGTCCTAGCGCTGCTGTTTCGGTGCCTGCCAAAGCTGAGAGCTGCTCAGGTGTGGGAAAGAGCAAAGAGGAGAAATAAAAACAAAACCCCACAATAAAAACTATCCAAGCCTAAAAGAAATATTAGGAAAGGAGATGAAAGACTGCCACCTGGGATACCCATGAAACAACTGATTTTAATCCCCCGCCGGTGCTACATGTTTCCTTAGAAAGGGAATTTAGAGATGAAAGAAAGATTGCAAGGATAATGTGCTTGGTCACTGTAACCCTCAGCTTGGGGCTGAAGGCTTGCCTCAGAGCCAAGAAAGAGAGCTTTCCTGCAGAGAGAGCAGCAGTTCCCCTATTTCATGCATGTCTGCAGAACTGCTGGTGCTTTAGCCAAGGGGTGTTGGCCTCCAGGTTTGCAGGAAGGAAGCAGCAGCAGTTGCAGGTGGACAAGCACAAGGAGGGCTTGGGAACCGCTCAGTCTTCGATAAAATGTTGTAGGTGAGAGAAATTTGTAGCTGGTTGGAAGGACTAGCAGGAGTTTGGGAATGGCAGCACCAGCTTCATACTGCTGAGAGAGTTTCCCTCTTAGCAGGCTTATGGAAACGGTTAGCATGGCAGTTTTTGTCCTTCCGCAGCAGTCAGAGAGGTTGGATGGTGGCCAGGATGCCATCTGCAAGTGTCCAACAAAAGTCCCAAATGCTTTGTAGAATAGATATTCCTCCCCCACTCCCCAGCAATGTTTCCAGCTAAGTGGGAATGGAGGAATTTTGTAAGATTAGCAGGCTGTGGGCTACAAGCTGAAAGCTAACCTTGCCTGACTTCAAAGCCAGGGGTCTAATCTCTAATTGAATTTACGTGGTTTATTGAACTTCCTAGATACAGTGAAACAGGCAGAAAAACTAGAGGAGAGGGGAGGCAAGATGCTAGCCGTTGGACTTGGAGGGGATTTCTCTCATCAGTGGTAAAATGCATAACTCCAACCACCTCAATGGGATTAGCACTGGGTCCCCAGACCAGATTTTTCTGAGACACAGAGGTGTTTAATGCATTGCTATCAAAATGCAATATTTCAGGACAGCAACCCATCTGTTATCATGGAAGAATCAGATGGAAAGTGCATTAGAAGTTGGAATTTGTCCCCACTGGGAGAAACTGCACTGAGTCATGGTGATATATGGGATCTGTGCAAAGGGAAGAGAGAAAATATTCTCCCTGTGATTTATGTATTGCATAATCACTGCCACTTTCCACAGCATTTCTATTCCATTGGCTGCAGACAACAGCAAAGAGAGGTCCCCCTGGCTCCTTTGCAGTTTGATTATACTGGGGTTTTAGTGATGGAGAAGCTGTGTAAAGACCATGGAAATATGTTTGAAAAAGAAGAAGAAACTAATACAAAAGACAAAGATGAACAGAAGCTGACCTAAGAGATGAAATAGCAAATCTGATGCATTTTATTCACTTGGTGCCTTAATGCATAGAGTTGATATACAGTAGAATGGTTTGGTTAAGAATGTCATGTATGTTGCTTCTTCATGGCCAGCTTTCATGGCATCCCATAAAAGGCACCGTGCAAATATAAATCCATAGAGAACTGACAGGGAATTTGGGCTGTGCAAGGTCCAGGCTGCTTTCAGAACAGTGTGAGTCTGCAACCAGGCTCAGTCCATGGGTCTCAGAGAGCTAAAGCCACATTTATATCTGTATAGCTAAAATAGGAACTGAACTCAAGACAGTTGAGTAAAATTAGTTTCCAGTAATAACAAACTCGTCAAATAAGGGAAAGCCTGAAAACACTTTATCCTTTCCACACCAACATGGGGAGGAACTTTTCCCCAGTGAGGGTGAGGGAGCCCTGGGACAGGCTGCCCAGGGGGTGTGGAGTCTCCTTCTCTGGAGAGATTCCAGACCCATCTGGACGCCGACCTGTGCAGTATGAGCTGGGGAGCTGCTTTGGCAGGGGGGTTGGACCCGATGATCTCTGGAGGTCCCTTACAATCCCCGTGATTCTGTGCTCCCAGCATGGTGCTGTCTAGTGGCAGAGTAGAGAGAATATTTCTTCTCGCTGACTCTGGACCCTGAAGCACGATAGTGATATGCTTTTCCTTTCTGCAACTGCTGAACTTGTGGTGCTCCTAGTAAAACTCACCCTGTCTTCCCTTCTGTGACCCCCTGTGACATTACTTTCCACTGGCTACTTAGCTACAGAGGCGGTTTGCTTTCATCCAGCTATATACCTCTGGTTTTACTTCGCTGATTCTTCAGTAGCATCTACAGCTAAGGCAGAAATAAAGCTGTATCCTGAGGTCTTAGCCCACACACTTTGCAAAGGGACTGATTAATACTTCCATGTTATCCCTAGGAAATCTGGGTACCACCTAAGAAAGAGCTACAAAATGGTTTTTGCCTGTTAACTGCTGGGATCTTAGGAATCCTATTGTATTTCATTTTTATTATCTGTTACTAGAACTACCCAGATGGCATATTGAAGAACACTTGTCAAAAAATGTAGCATTGTTCTTTTATCAGGAATAAATTAAATTTATCTCATAACCCAATCGCTCCTCCTGAAATGACTATAGATCCAGGTAAAGAGGAATCGAAGTGAATGTATTTTTGTCCTTTATTACATTAACATTCATTATCTTTCCTTGTATTTTTCCATCTTTTTTTCAATAAAGCCTCCAGGTATTTAATGACTAGTGAAGATCATCTTGGGGGTGTTTGGTTTTTGCTGAGTTTTGCTTGTTAGCTGAAGCTGGCCTGGGGCCAGCCTCATGCACCCTTAGTCTCTCTTAAAGCTCGTTGGTGAGGTGCCACTCCAAGGAGATGCCTCATTAAATTCATGTTGGAAAATGTTTACCCCCTTCTCAGGAGCTCTGTGGTGATTAAGGTTGAGATTTCCCTCACCTAACTTCATCTGTCTGAGTGTGTTTGAGGCAGTTCCTGGATTCCTGCTCACGGGCACTTTTACAAGGAGCCAGGGTTTCTTGCTCTCTAATGTGTCTTTCTACTACTGTGGGAGACTGGTTGACCAACCTCAGTTACACATTTAACATTTTTGATCCTGAAAATGAGACAAATAGCATCCTCTAATTCCTTCAAAGCTATTTACTTGACTTTCTCTCTTCCCTGTTTGCCTTTGGCAAGAGGTTGTTTCAGATCAGATCTCCCCTGCACAAAGATTCTTGCTCAGTTCCTCTAAGACTTGACCTTTCCCATGCTTTTTCATTTATGCCACCTGCTTCCTATGTTTGACACAGCCCTAAATAGTTCCCTTTAGAGTTATGTTTTACTGTGGTCACCTCTGAGACTGCTCTCTCCCAACAAATACAGCTCATGTTTGCCTAGTGCCCCTGTAGGAGGTGCCATGCTGCCAAATCAGCCTTGTATCGCCTAAACCCCATCCTCATGGCAACATCTCCAGGGCCGAGCTATTGTTTTTGCTAAGTGAGGGAGAGGAGGGACACAGGGAAACTCTTTTTTCCTTGGCTGGGACACACATACTGGAAGAGCCTTGATGCAGCTGAATGTCTCCAGAGAAGCAAGGAGGTTGCAGGTTGCTAATGGCAGCACAGTAGCCCCACAAAGGCATTTCTGCCAATATTTACCCATGGGAAGTTCTGGGAAAATTGAATGGATTAATTGTTCTCTGGGTTTGTTATTTTTTCCTCAGATAAACTTTTGTGAGCTTCAGGCACCCTGGAAAGGAGCTTGGAGGGCTGGAGAGCAGCTTCCAGGCCACATACACATTATTTCCCTCTTCTTTACTTCTTTTCCTACCTCCTCACCCTGAAGTTCACTTTCCTGTTGTCAGGGTTGTTTCTTTAGCTTGGAAATCAGAACCAAGCAGAGCATGGTTCTGCATGACCTGATTGGCGCTGTGACAACGAGCTCTGTAGTTTGTCTACTTTGGGGCTGGTTTTGCCTGATGACTTACCCAGCATTGTACTTTATATAAAGTCAAGCACCTTGATCACATTCCCAGTTTACATCTTGCTTAAATGTAATCCTTTACGTGCTCTTGGGAGCTTTTAACTTTAGTTACACACAGAGCCTTGAGGCAGCAGCATCAGGGAAGCTGATGTGAAAGAAGTAGTGGTCTTTTGGAGGGAAAGGAATGATGAAGAAATTGGGAAGAGAAGCAGCTGATAAACATCCTGTGCTTGTTCAGATGCAGAGGCAGAAATTACACTTCCCTCTGGTACGGGGGATGGTGTAGACTTGTCCTTTCACTATCCTAACCTGTTCCTGAGGCCATGGGGCTGAGATCTGCAGTGAGGCCATCTCATTAACTCTGTCTCTGCTGCTAGAGAAATCATAGGATGTGTTTGCCAGAGCTAGGCAACCTTATAGAAGGAAAAAATACCTACTGTAAACCTCACCCAGAGCATCACTGATCTGGAAGAACAACTTTCAGGAAGCAGGTGAGCAAATGATTTATCACAAGGCAGTTTTGACCCTTGCCAGGGTCTCATTTTAACACCTTTCTTTATGGTGCACTGTGCTTAGTGTTGAGATACTGGTCACAGGTGTTGGTATGCATTTTTCCCTCTTATTCTTCATTACCTGCACCGTAGTGAGAGAGTTTCAGTCTTTGAAAATGAGTTAGAGAAAGCCTGAGAGGGAAGGAAATGTGTGGTCAGAAAGGTGGTGTGCTCTGCTGGTGCAGTGTGGGCTTCGTGGCCTGTGCCAATTGAAGGGAATTATTAGGACTCTGTTTTATTTACTCATGGGGCTGCTACAGCTGTGGAGAGCTTGTTGGTCCCTCTCCAGTAGCAGACCTGTGTGTAGAGAAGTTCTGGTTAGTTCCCATAGAAAGAGGTAAAATACAAGAGTGTTTAACTTGGGGAGTCACTCGCTGCTGCTCCTAGGGACATGAGAGATTTCCTCTCATCAAAAGCCCCTTGGAAACCTCTCATGTCTCATGCCCCAGGCTCAGCTCATCAACCTTCGGTCTGGGAGCATGTATGTTTGTCTCCAAATAACCTCCCTGTTCAGTCTGGAGGGTGTGAGAGGTACCTGCCCAGGGCTGAGACCTCAGTGAAGCGGATCATCCTTTGGAGATGTGTCTCTCCCCTAGCAAGGGGTGACTAGTTACTGCTTTCTAATTCCAGCATCCTAGTTAGATGCCTGCAGTCCTGTGGGGTGAAGCTGTGTCTGCCCTCCCAGTAAAACTGCTGGTTTTCTATAAGACATGTGGGATTGTCAGTCCTTTATTGCCATGGGTGCAAAGAGAGATCTTTGTAAATCTCACCTCAAGAGGGAGGTATCCCTTCTCCTGTGTCATTAGAATGACAGAATGCTTTGCCCCACAAGGATTTTAATGTAAAAAAGTAAGAAAACTCTAGATCTTGTTTAAAGGAAAGCTTTGAACCTACCAAACATTTGTGAGGCAAGAGAACTTGTGAAGGGCCTGGAAAGGGGCTGATTTACAACTGTTTTGTGGGCATAATTTTCTCTGCTTGCTGGTCCTAAGCTGTATTTGCTTTGGGAGAATACCACTGTGTGTGTTTCTGTGTGACATTTACAGTCTTCCTCATGCAAATTGGCCCAGTGGCAGCCCAGGGACAGCAGACCGTGAACTTATAAGGGTTGGCAGGGAGGGTGTGCAGCAAGGTCAATATGGGGGTGTGATTTCCCTCCCTGCAAGGAGGGAACTGGATCAGTTGCTGTGGAAGGATGCTCTAGAGAGCTGATGCAGAATTATTTTCTTTTTGCTTCAGTTGCCCTTTTTCTCAGCAAAATCAAACAAGTATTTTAGGGCTGTGCTGCCCAGCTTCAAGCCTGCAGGTATTATTTTCACTGAACGATGCTGTTTAGTTCATTATTTGTTTGTCTGGCTATTTTTAAGAACAGCTGTGAGAATATATTTTGTTCCTCCTTCCTTCTTCCCCAGACCCTTCCACAAATTGGAAAATCATCTGATATAATTTTGTTAAAAAGAAGAAAGGAAGAGAAAACTCATTTTGGAGCAGAACTTCGATGTCTATTTAGAAACAAAACATTTTGGAAGGAGGGAAAATTAGGTTCTATAATGGGAATTGATTTTTGTGGTCCACCGTGGAGTGTGGTCTTGAGTCCCTATGGCAGTGCAGGGAAAAGAAGATACAAAATTGGAATGATGATACAATGATATCGGGTGCTGCAAAGCTGGGTGGGTGGCTGTGGTGGTGGTAGAAGCTTGTAGCTGCATGGGGTGCTGTATGGGATGAGATACTGCAATATTCTGAAGAGATGGAGACACTGGTTCTGCTGATATCTTGGAGGAAGGTAAACTACACAGCAAGAGCTGGCACAGATTTTGCAGTGGGTTAGATATGGCACTGATTTATATCAGGAAGGATTTTCATGCAGTGGGGCACTGTAGGGAGACAGTTGCTTGTGATTTACTAATTGTGCCAAACCTGCTTCGAGTTTTATTTTTAAAAACCCTGTGTAGCCTCTTTTTCCTGCCTCCCTCTCCAGCACTGAGCAGCACTAAATGCTGTTTGCCACTGAGGACACTGAAACTCATTTTTCAAAAGTGCTGATGAAGCAGGACGCACTTTTATTGCTGTCATAATATCTCTCAAGCTTGCTTCCTTTATTATGTTTGTAAAACACTGACCTTAATAAGTTCAAACCCCAAGGAACGGATGGTGCAGACGGTGGCCCCTGAATGACAGCCCATCTGCTTGCATGTCTTGCAGGCCAGAACGACTTCATTACAAGGCAGTGTTAAGCTGAGTGTGGAAGCTGGCAGGAAAGCTCAGCTTTGCTCTCTATCTACTGCTGTGCTCTTGCCCCACTTGATCCCATGGTGCGTGCCAAGGTAATTGGCAAAGAAGTCGTGTCCCTCCTGCTGGGAGGCTCTTTCCTTACGCAGCGTGTTTCCTGGGAGCAGGGAAACACGCTCCTTGCATGTCAGCATATTTACACGCTGGTGTAGGATGGAGCTGGGTGGCTGCCCCCTGATGAGGGGTGCATGGAGTTAGCTAAACATTTTATCCAGCCAGGGGAGGAGGGGGACTGGGCACGGTGAACAGACTGCTGTGATAAAAGGAGACTGCTACTCCTGAAGCCAGTCTTTACCTGCCTGGGAAGCTTTTAAAAAGACTTTTCAGATTAATGTCCTCTGTGCTACAGCTAGCAAAAGGTGGAAGTCTGGAGACCCCACACTGGACCCAGTAATCACACGCTACAAGTCTGGAAGACTCCTGATGCCTGTAGTTCAGCATCCTAGTGTTACCCAACACATACATTCCTGTATCCAACCGTTCAGGCTGCCAGTGGGTGGGAACAGCCAGCTGCCCCCCACCCAGAGCAGTCCATATCAGGACTGTCAGACCTCCTCTTTTGAAGAGGAGGTAATTCCACAGTCAGGCTTGAAACTATAGCATTTAGTCTAGAGCCACAGGCAAGAGATATTTCTCTTCCCTTAGTAGAAAATGACTTGAGCCAAGTTCTCAGTGTACTTTATTTTTCTGTTGAAGTCTACAAATAAGTGTAAGCTCCAACCTGTGGCATCTCCTGTGAGTCCGCAGCTCTGTTGCTGTCTCCTGGGTTTTACTTGCAGGTATGGTGCTTTTGACTTCTTCAGCTCTCCTGAAATGGGACAGTTTTAGCCCAAATTCATATCTCCCCCTTCCCTCGATGCCTCTTGCCCTTACAGTCCTGCCATTGTGCCTGTTTCCCAGTCAAAACCCTCTGGCATGAGATCCCTCTGAGCAGGCTGCTGGAGTGAGTCATCTCAGTTCTCAGCTGCAGTAGCCTCCCTGGGCACATTCACGACAGCAGCACGCTCTCCAAAGCCAGAGGCACTGCTATTTTGGTCCTGGCCTTGGTCTGGGAAGACTGCGGTGGCAGATTAGGTTGTGATTCTGTAATAATGGTAAAAGGTTGGGTGTGCATGGAGCTGTGTATGCTTTTAGCTGAATTAACAGTAGTTAATTAATTTTCCTAGCATTGTGATTCACCGGGGCATCATTTTGTCCATCTGTGGCTGGAACCCTTTCCAAACCTTTGTTCTGTCAAAGTTACTGACACAGGATGATAACAGGCATACATACCCTTGTCCTGTGCTTACACCCTCTAAGTGCTGCTTCCTGTTCCTTGGCATATATATTTTTTTGGGTCTAAATGAATATGGAAGTTACCTCTGAGTGAAAAGATTGGACACTGCTAAGTCCTACTGAGCTTTCTGTGAGAAATAACTCCTGGCTTTTGTGCTGCCTCTCCCTCTTGCTGCATCTTGGGTAGGATGCTCTACCTGTGTCACAGTTTTGTGAGGTACTGGAAAAGAACAGGGGTGCAGAAAATGGCTGCTGTGAGGAGCTGCTGGAATTCTCTGGAGCTCCAAAACTTGAACAATCCAAGGCCAGTTTCATTGTTGACCAGGGCCAAGCCAATGAGAGATAGTCATAGCGCCTCTGAGAATCACATATAGGAGAAAACAACCCAAATGCAGTTGCATTTTGCCAATGGAGAAGGGAGTGAAAAGATGTAACGAGCTGTGCAGACACCAAGGCTGGGGAGGGCGGAGGAGGAGGCGCACCAGGTGCCAGAGAGGAAGATGCCCTTGCAGCCTGTGGAGAAATCCCATGGAAAAGGCAGAGACCCCACCTGCAGCCCGTGGAGGGGCTCCACGCTGGATGGAGCAGGTGGAGACATAGAGAAGACGCTGTGACCCTTACGTTGAAGCAAGCAGCTGCCGACACTTGCAGCCTACAGAGATGAGTGAGAGAGAGAGAGAATTGCGCCAAAACAGGTTTGCTGGGGGGAGGCTGGTGACCCCGTGGAGGATTGGGACTGAGAGACATTGTGATTTATTGCTGCCCGCCATAGCAGGGATCCAGGGGGAGCAGCTGATGAGACTCATGTTGGAGAAAAGATCGTGGAGGACTGTCTCTTGTGGGACCCCAGCTGAGAAGGAAGCCAACTTGCAAGGAACTGACCGAAGCCCCCATCTCCCAGTCCCTGCCCCCCGAGTCATGTCTCTGTGAGAATCAGACTGGGTCCTGTCAGGGAATTGGCAGCTGGGAACAGCGATTGAAGCTTCTCTGCAATTTGCTTTCAAATGTCTTGGCAACAGGGGTAATTTAGATCTAATGAAGTAGATGTAGAGGAGAAAGGAGGTCATCTCTAAGGCCAGAAAAGGCAGTTTATGTCATTTACTCAACACTGGCTTTGAGACAATCCAGTCATCTCAGAGAGGTTTCTTCTCCTTTCTTGGATTTTGGCACTCACTTGGGAAATGTGGGCTGCAGGAGTTATGGCATATATGAGCTCTGATGCTGAGTGGGGCTCTGCTGGGACCAACTAAGTGAGGATAAAACCACTGGTGGCACAGACTGCCTTTCTTTGCCATTGAAAAAAACCAGGAAGCCGGTAAAAACGAAGTGTTTATTTGCAAAGTCATTGCACTGTTTGTGTGTGACTCGTTGTTGGGAGAAGTACTGTAAGGTGCATTTGGATATTAACAATCTGGTTCTTCCTGTGTGTGACTCCCTTTCCCTCTTTTATGTTACATACGGTAAGGTGTCCAACCTCTGCACCTTGCAGCATCAGCTGTCAATGTAACAGCATATGTGTGAGCAATCCCCAGCCCCTGTCTGTGGGAGAGAGAGCAGCAATGGTCTGTCAGAACTTCCCATTCTGCCCAGAGCCTATTTGGTATGCTGTTTCCAGTCATATTTACCCAAGGAAGCATGGGATCCATGTTTATACCTTGCCAGTAGTCTTGCCCTCCTTTTTTTATCCTGCTCGCTCTTCCTGCTCTCTCCAATGCACTTGTTTCATTTTTCCTTCTCTTGATTTCCACCTCTGCTCCTTTGCGGCACAACCTTTCCACATCTTTAAGTTCATGGCCCTTGTTCTGTGTGTTTGATACTGTTTTAAGTAGCTCTGTAGTTTCTTTTTCTTCCTCAGTCCCTCCAGAATTGATACCACTCAGTCAGGTCATAATTTTTTTCCCTCCTATGGATTCTGGCTCCACTTCTCTGTCCTGTTGTTGTAACTAAGGTCTCTTAGTCCCAGACTAATTCGCTGCCTCCCTGTCACAGCTTCTGCATGTCTTTGTAATGATCTTTTGTCAGACTGCTGTCAGCAGCTAGATGTGTTTTCAAATATTCTTTCTGTCTGCTGCTGCTGAAGTTTTACTGGGGAATTTCACCTCATGCCTTGGATCTCTGAGCTAGGAGAACGTGGGCTTTCTCATCCTTATTTCTGACCCCAGGGAAATAGTGTGGTGAGAAATGGAGGTGGGAATTAGGTTCTGATTTGTCCAGTGTCAACACCAAGACTGTGAGAGGATCTCCACTGCTGTGTGGGGTATTGCTTTGGCTGAGGCAAGAGCCACAGCAGGTCCTCATTTCCTATAGTGTAGTTTGAGCCCCTGGACTTCTGTCCTGACTCTGGGCAGCACTGAAAGGAGTTTGGCCATGTTCTCTTTACTTCTTGCATCAGGTATTCATACCCGTTCATAAGGTTTCCCTGAGCATTCTCTTCTCTAGGACAAACAACCCCAGCTGTCTCACTCTTTTCTTGTATATCAGGGGCTCCAGTTTCTTCCTCATCCTCATGGCCCTTTGCTGGACTCTCTGCAATATACCCATGTCTCTCTTGTCCTGGGGAGCCCAGCACTGGACAGAGGGCTCCAGACATGTCTCACCAGGGTTGAGTAGAAGGGAGCAACCAGGCCTTCCTTGACCTGCTGGCATGCCTCTGCCTAGCACAGCCTAGGATGCTGCTGGCCTGCTTTGCTATGGGGGCACATTGCTGGCTTATGTTCAGCTTGTCCACCAGAACGGTGGCGTTCACTGCATGTTCCAGTGTCTTACCATTTAATTTGTGTCATTAGTGATTCTTCTGGCTGCTGGAGACATTTCTGTTTGTATTAGAGCATTCCAGTTTGTACTGAGTATTATCAGATTGCAATTTGATACGAAATGGGCAAAAGCTGATTGAAGGGCCAAGGCAATTCTCTCCCTCATCATCTCCCAGAATAAGCACTGCTGTTGTGAGCTCCAGAAACACCTGTGAATGAATGAATGTTCTTAAAATCTTGGATGACTTCCAGCATCTATCTGTGGGGAGGATAATCTTTCTGTGAAGAAAGGATGGAAGTCTGTGGAGTATACAAGGGTGACATTAAACTAAGCTACCCTTCCACTCACGTTTGCGTGTACTGGGGAGGCTTAAAGGCCCAGCATGAATTTCTTCTTGGGAAAAGGAGCTTTGTACAAGATGGTTTTCTGGGCCCTAGAGATGAGCAAATCTTCCTCACATGTTTTGAATCATTGATGGATGTTTGTTCCCTGCTTTAATCACTCTTGTCATACCAGCATCACTTTTACCCAGGTGAGTGTTTCTAGTGGCAGGAGGGTGAGGTGGCAGCACAAGCGCATCAGGATGGAGATGTCTCAGCACAGCTGGGAGTCCCCAGGACTTGCCTGGGAGCAACTTGGATGCTCTGCACAGTGATAGGATTGTTATAAATGATTTGGTCCGAAACAGGATTTTAGCCAAATTGAACAATTTATTAACTGAATAAAGGCAGCAAACGATGCTGGGGGGCACGGTCAGCACCGGGTGTGCTGGGAATCTCTGCTGCACCAAAATGCGCATTGAATAGTTCCAGTCCCTGGCTTATAGACCTTCCAGGGATAACACAGCCCCCTGGCTTAAATTTACATGCTGGAGTGCGTGGCAACCCCCCGACAAGACATAACCATATACATCTTAAACTGACATGCTGGGGCGCCGGCCAGGTAACCCCCACAAGACATCCTGTAGCTTTTGTCTTGCTAACGACTGGGCAGATGGTTCTGCAGGTTCAGGGTGCCTCTCTCTGCTTCCCGTCTGCTTCCCGTCTGCTTCCCGTCTGCTTCCCGTCTGCTTCCCGTCTGCTTCCCGTCTGCTTCCCGTCTGCTTCCCGTCTGCTTCCCGTCTGCTTCCCGTCTGCTTCCCGTCTGCTTCCCGTCTGCTTCCCGTCTATCTTCTTTTCAGAGACAAGTTGTTTCTCCAGAGGTATCCCAATGCGCACACCGTGCTACATTGTGCTCCTTTAGGCGAAGATTTGCACACCCTTTATATAGTTTATTGCTGTCTCAACATACTTCATTCAGTACATGCAAAATCTCAACCTGTCCCTCCCAGGCCCATGACCATACACAGGTATGTCATTACGCACCCCTAACATTGTTCCATATTAACACCAATCAGAGGGACATATATCACAGGATCATAAGAGACTCTGACTCTGAAGTAGCAGAAAGGGCTTCCCAAGCTCCTTCCAAGACCTGTCTGTTCATTCACACATGATTTCCATGCTCAACATGGCAATTGTTTCCCCGAGTAAAACTTCGGAGACTTGCCACCTCTTCAGCAATCCCTTCTCTCTCCTGCTGTCATTGACAACTAGCTGTGCAGCAGATGTGGAAAAAAACCTGCCCAACCTTTTTTCTTCCACCTGTGGCAATCTTCAGGTGCTCTCATATCCCTCTTTCCCAGCATCTCCAGAAAAAAAAGAATCCCATGTGTTGCTCTCAAATGAAAAAAATCCCACCCAGCAACATAAAAGTTTCTTTGCTGTGGAGGGTCAGTGGTAGGTGGATTACACCCTGAAAATCCCCTGGCAGTTCTTAGAAAATAGGATTTAGATCTTTGTATAAAGGCAACTTTTATTAAGCTAACTGCTATTCAGTTGGCTCCCTGGAGTGCTGAGCTAGGTGAATTTGGGAAGCTTTTAGCCAGGAAATTGGAGGGACATGGTTATCTGTCACAGACTTAAAAACCCTGCCAGTGCCCCCAGGGATGATGCTTCAATACAGATGCAGGAAAAGAATCCGTATGTAGTCAAAGCAGTGAGGAGACTGGTTCCTAGGTGATAATATTTCCATTTAGAATCAAAAAGAAAGTTCCCAATTTACTGTGAGTTTCTTCAGTGGTCAGCTAAGAGAACCTGAGGCCTGTAAACACTACAACTTTATTTACCTGTATGGTGGTTTTGTGGTGATTACTTTCTGGAATGTTCAAGGTAGCACTGGGAGGTTTGAGAACAAAATGGGCAACAGCCTTGTTTCTGAGGACAAAAGTGAGGATGGTATGGCCAATGCTTTGTCAAAAATTATATGTGTGCATGTGCATGCATTGCATGATACAGAACCGATGTCTGTGGCTGGGATGCATCGAACTGCTCAAAAAGACCTTGTGAACATGGCCTTTGGGCTTGGTGTGGTCTGATTGTGTCCTCGGGGTGATGTGAAAAGCCTGAAGGTTGTTATCTTCTGCCAGCTGCTAATAGTTTCACTGGTCTAGCTGGAGACCTGGCAGCTCTGGGGTGTAGCACACTCAACCCCTTTTGTGTGATGTTTGTGCTAGCCTCATAGATTACAGCATTGAGAGCTGCTGCATTGCTATAAATCTAACAAGAGATGCTCTGTTATGGTTGTGTTTCTCTAATGGAGCTGGGAGCTGCTTGTGAAGTTGAGTAGTAGTGATCCGGCCTTGAAAAGCTTCAGTGTTGAGGATAAAGTCGGCAGCGAGCTGAGACTTCTCCAGAATTGGAGCCTGAGTCCAAACAAAGATCACCTGAGATCAGGGAGATCTCAGGGAATAAAATGGGCCCTTCTTCCTGACTAAACCTGATATTTGAAGGATTTATTTATTTATTTATTTTCCTCATGTGGCATCTGAGTCTCCCTGTCCTTGTCCAGAGGGAAGGGCACTGTGAAGGGACAGGCGACCGCTAATGTGTCTGCTCCACTGGCACAGCATATGGGGCTGTTGAGGGACTAGTGGACAACACTGAGGCCACAGCAGCATTGCAGTCACCTCCCATCTCCATGATGGGAGCAGACAGGGACCAAATGGGTCATAAATGTGCCCCTAAGCTCCGGGGGGATGTGCACCCTGTGATGCAGCCTGAGGGGCTTGCCCTCAGATCATCTGGACCTGTTGGACATCTGACATGGAATCAGGGAACAGCTTAGGCAGACAAACTTGGATCTGGCTGCTGAGAAATGCCCTTGGGTGTCACAGCTCAGTCACAGCCAGTGACACCCCTGTCTCCTCTCATCCCCATGGAGAGACAAGGCTCAGCCGGCCTGCGCCGTGGCTTTCTTTGCTTGCCATTCTGGCCCCTGCTGCATGGCCCCCAGGGTCCCCCAGCCACGGCTGCTTGTGAACAATATTGCACGTTAATCCCTCCCTGCAGAGGTGCATTGAGGCTGGATGTTGCCCTTGGTGCACAGAGAAGATGGGCAGTGAGTGATTTTTTGAGTTAATGAGACCTTTCAGAAACAAAGCTCTCCTAGTAGATGACATACCCCTCTCTTAACTTTCCAATCCCCTTTCCCCAGTGCTCCCTTATTCCTATTCCAGGTGCTTCTGCTTCTGGAAGGACATTTATCATTTCTCCATCTTTGACGGTAGGGTTTTTTTTTTCCCCTCTCTTGCTCTCATTTTATCTTGCCCAAGGGGTCTGTGCTACCTTTTATTAGCTGACACTTCACTTCTGCAGATGGAAATGACACTAATGGAATGTGGCTAAGGCTTTATTACAGAAATGCTGTTTGCCCTGCACAAGCAAACCTCCAAATAATCCCGCAGGAAAGGAATAAACCTTGAAGGCAGGTGCAGGAGCTGCAGATGGGAAAAGAATAAAAGGCAGGAGGGGAGGGACTGATGGGTCAGGGAAGGAGAAAGAAACAGAAAGAGGAAAAAAAGAAACAGGCTAGGGCATATCTCTCTGTGTGCAAAAAGAGACCAAAGGTAGTTTAACTGAGAACCGGCTGCATTTTATGTCCAGGTCACTGGCAGAGGTTTTTAGGTGAGAAGATGGGGCAGTGTCAGGCACTCCTGCCATTGTCCCAGCTTCTTGCCCGAAAGCTGAGGCAGTAAAATAACTGTTAAGGATGGTGTGTGCTGTTCTGGAAGCTTTGATGTGGCTTCTGCAAGCGAGCATAGGGCTTTCAAAGCCGAAGGGATGTCTCACCAAGCATAGCTGTGCTAACCCAAGCTGTCAGGCATAGGGCTTTTTGCTTTTCCTGAGGATGAAAACCCACCCATGACATACTGAGGGGCTAACATCTGCGTATCCTTGAGCTCCAGCCCCTTCTCTTCCAAACTTTGGTGAGGCTGGAGTGTCCCTCTGCACTGTGAGAAAGAGATGTTAGCTCTTGCAAAGGACCCCTGAGGAGCCACTCTTGAATTTTGCCCCTTGGCTGCTGTCAACTCTAAACCCCTGGACAGACTGATAACCAAATGATTGCAGAGATCAAGTGCTAGAAGAGAGTCAGACAATAAGCTTCTGGGAAGGAAGGAGGGCAGCTGGCTGGGAAGACTCAGAGATGTGAGGGAAGTGACATTCACTTAACAGCAGCCTCTGTGTCTGTTTGTCTGTGTTATTGATGCTTGCTTTTCCCTCCCTCTTTTATTTTCATGGTGTGTCTGTTACATCTACGGCTCATTAGGCAACAAGATGCTAATACTCTCTGTAAAGCTGAAGGATAGATACCCTCCCCCTCCTCTATTGTGCTTTTTTTCTTTTTCTTTCTCTTTATTTCAATAGTTATTTTAGCTTTGTTTTGATTTGTTTCCTCTCCATGTCATCATTTCCCTTGGCTCCCTTCATTCATAGTGTAGCTTAAAGGACAATAATTTTAAGAGTCAGAAACTTTCTTTGCTCTCTTTCTCCTGCTGTAGGAGTTCCTCCCACCTTTTAAACAAATTAATCCTATTTTTAAAAACAGTCAGTGACATGTTGAGAGGTGTTATGTTGGGGAATGATTCTAGCAGGAGCAGCCTGTGTGTTGAGCAGTTTGAATGGGCAGAAGCCCTGGATGAGGGATGAGAGTTAGTAAATCCAGTGAACTAACGATTGCTATGGAAGCAGAAATACTTGTGCCAGTCCACAGCAGGAAAGGCAACATGGGCTGTGTGTTTGTAGCTGATGCTCCCAGTTCATTTGGCTCCCACACTGGTTGGCTTTTGGACTGATGTGAGAAAAGTTTTCGGGGGAGAAGAGTTTTTGGGCTTGGTCACTATCAAACAGGTGTTGCCATATCAAACAGGTGTGTCAGAGACCATCAAACATTGCTGTGCTTCACATTCCCCAAAAGTTGCTTCTCACTGGTTGAGAGGCAAAGGAAATGCTTGGAGATTTCAAGTTTTTACAATGGAGAAGGCACAGTTCTGTACAGGAGCACAAGTCAAATGACTGCCTTGATTTCACAAAGAAAATGGGTGGGGAGGTATGGCAGCAGTCTTCAAACTCATGAATAGGAGCTGCAGAGAGGGAGGTAGGTGGTCACTGTTACTCATTTCTACCAGGTACAGCACAATCAGAAATGGCTTGAAATGACAGCAAGGAATGTAACAGTAAGAAAACCGGTATTGTGAGATCAGTGCTGGAAAAGAGCATCCAACACAGCTGTGTCACTCTCCCTGCAAGTCTTTAAAGTCAATTTAAAGAGGCATCTGTCAAAGTATTGAGTCTTGTTTTGTGACAATGCAGTGGATGTTACTTTGCCTTCAGTGGTCTTTCTGGCCTTAGTCCAGAGGATGCTATGTAGGTTTTTGAGGGAATCTCCCTAAGAAGTGACTTATTGTAGAAGCAAGCCACTGTCAAATACCCTCATCTTTACAATGACCCTGGTTCTTTTCAGTGCAGCTACTACCCAGTGGAGGAATTGCCTGTAGGTACATGTGTGCAATCACTCACATGCATCTATCATTTATGTGCCTTTGATCGTAGATGAGAATTTTATTTATAGCACAACCTTTCTTTCTCCCTTCACCAAAGCACTTAAGGGTGTTGTACATCATCATAATAAAATCCATTACAATAAAATACTACCTCTAGAATCTTTGGAAAAGAAATCCAGACAGAGGAAGTCCAGAGAACTTGAGACAACAAAGGGCAGGAGAGAGAATGGGCAGTTTACACACATGAGGTGCCAGAATGGCTAAATTGCAGCTAGAGCCTGGGGACCATATCAAGGTCTTCAGAGTGTGCAGAAGTGGAGTGACACAGAAGCAGACAATGCCTTGATTTAAAGGGAGGGAATGGCAGGGTTTGGTTAACGGGTTTAAATCACCCCATATCTGGGAACAGTTTGGAGGAACGGCCAGTGCTCAGAGAGAGAGAGACTGTACCTCTTCCCTAACCTCCTTCCCACCTTTTTCCAGTAAATTCTTCCTTGTGAGAGGAGCTTGGTTGGTTTTGAGGAGGGAATTTACATCTTTTTCATGCTCAAGAGCCCACCAGATCTGGGTTAGGATGGTGGCTTGTGTGAAGAGATGAGGACTAGATCTGCCCCAAACCATCTTTTCCTTTTCCCCCACTATTCTTTTTTCCTATTCTCCCCTTGCCCTTACTTCTTTAAATCTTTTGTGGCTGAAAGAAATGTTTCATTTTCTGGTCATTATAACCATTCATTGGTGCAGTCAAAGCTCTTCTGTGCATCTTCCTAGAGCAACATGTCTTTGTGCTTCTTGTTTAGGCTCAAAGACACCCAGGCAGCTTGATCTCCCTTGTCCTCTTCTCCCATTCGATCCAGATACGTTTTTTCCCAAAGCATAGCACTGTTCTCTGGATCATTTTGGGCAGTCAGTTTGGCTGCCCTGTTGGGAGGGCTGTATATCTATGACTGGACTCTACCTACAGCAAAAGCAGTGCTTGTTCATTGTGCAGTCATGAAGAGACACCAGCGAATATGCTGACCTTGTTATAATTAATGGATAGTGGGGTAATGGTTCTGTGTGACGCATTAGATACAGAAACGGGATCCAACACTTCTACATTTAGGGTAATTGAAATTCTGAGACATTCATTATTTTGGGCACACTACAGTAACTTGGGTCTTTAAATCTTAAATTAATTATTTCAGGCATTTACAGGAAGAAAACAAGAGGCTGGAGAGTAAGGGAGACTGGAGTAGTCTGTTGACTGGTCATCCTGAGGAAGGTCTTTACTGTTGTGTGCTGTTCCTTGTCTGAAGGTGAGAGAGACCTGGGGAACCAGTGCTGCATCAGCAAACCATGGACCTTTCTTAAGCATTGGGATGCGCTGGCCAAACATTCCTCAGGCAGTAAAATGCTCTGCAGAAAAACATCTCAGGAGAAGGTGCATTGAAAAAAACACATGGGCTGGGGGACCAGCCACTGTTCTTTGTCACATCCCAGAGCCATGGCTCAGGCAACTGCTTGAAAGTCTCTCTTGAGTGTTCACAGCTAAGGAAAGCAGAACTCACAGGCCCTGTGGTGGAAAAGCTGCTGGACTGCAGCTGGGTGTTTTTCGTGCTTTAAACCCGATGGCGTGAGCTGGGGTGGGTCATTTCCCCCTCTGCTCTCCTTTGCCAGAGGTGAGACCCTCTTTTGGAGCAGTACTGTCCCTCAGTGATGCCAACAGCCACGTTTGGGCTGTATCTCTTGCAAAGCCAAGAGCAATTCCCTGCCTGACACGGCTGCTGCATCCTGTGCACGGAGCAGGCAGCCTGGCTGATGCTTCTCCCCGAGCGCCTCGGGGGCCTCCCAGGGTTTACTCAGGTGAGCAGAGATAATTTTCTGTGAGAATAGCTTTGCCAGTCGAGTGCTCTGGACTGTAACAACCTGTCATTATGGGCCTCACCTGTTATTTGTCTATATAGCAGCTTGCACAATTAAGGGGGATAGATATGTAATAACCAGCTAGCTAAGTAAAGGGATTGGGAACCAGGCTAATAAAATCCATTTTGCCCAGCTGCCATTATAGCAGCGCCCCAGCCAGAGCTTTTGTTTCACAAATAAGGAACCACATTAATTTTCACTCTAGTATTTTAAAACATGCAGGCAAACAAGGGCTTGCTTCAGCCCCCTCCTCCCACTCATGTGTGAGCTTGGGAGAGGCACAAAATAAAACAAATGGGCACAGGGGAAGAAAAAAAAGACAAATCCAGAGGAGATACAGAAAAGAGCTGGAAACTTGAAGGTCATATGAGACTTATTTTTTCATCCCTCTGCTTCATTCCCTGCCCTAGGAACCTTCTGGTAAAAGATAGCTGTTTCCCATAGCATATGGCTACTGCTTATTTTTGATGTGAAGAATTTTATGTCCCCCCATGGAAGAAAGTTGTGGGTTTGAATGGAGTGTGAGTTCTTGGCTGTTGAATTGTGGAACCTACTTGCAGATGATAATGAGAAACATTTTATTTCCTGAGCCTGTTTAGGTTGGTTTCACTAGTGCTATGGAGGAGAAGGTGTTGGCTGGAGTTTTGGAGGTACCCCCGCACAGCATCACCTGTTGTTTTTTGGTTCAGAGGGCCATAAGGCTGTGCTGGTTGTGCCTCTTACTTTCATTGGGATGACCTATAAGAGGTCAGGGAAAGGGGGACAGAGGAAAGAAGATACGTTGATTGGTGTGTTTCATTTCTAATTACATAGTTTTCTAGTTTTTGCTGCCACAGACCAGATTAAAAATCTCAGATTTGGAAAGAAAGTGGTGATAATGGGGGTGGTGTGCTGTCAGGGATGTTTGCTCACTGCTGTTCAGGCTGGGTGGAAAAGTCAGAGGGAAGATAAATAGCAGTGTTGTGGTGTTCTTGACTGGCCATGCATAGGAAGGAGCCTTGGCCAGAACTGTTGGCACAATGGGGTGACAAGAACAAGGTTTACTCCTTCAGTTCCTTCCCTGTTCATTCAGGTTTCATTCACAACTCTCAAGTACTTCCTAAAACCAAGGTGTTCTTGTTTCAAGGCAAAACTAACCACGAAATACAAGTCTTACCATCATTTTTACTCTTCTGCAATGCTAGTCTCTATTAAATTGGTGTTACCATTCCTAAGGGCCAGTCCTGCTTTTACTGCCCTGACTAAACCCTTGCTAAAGTCAGTTCATGAATCTAAAATGTCCCAGGCATTTATTAAGATATTTCTCTCAATAAGTCTTTACAGATTTATAAAATGCAGTAAAAAGTACTATTGCCTTTTAACCATGATCTGCCTTTCCCAATGCATGTGATAAGAAGTCAAGGACAAATAGACAGATAGTCTGGGGGCTGGCTCAATCAGTGCATCTGTACGAAGTGTTTTTGTGCCTGCTTGGGAGTGACAGCCCAATTTCATGAATCCAAAGTCCAACACCTCCCACTGGAGCTCCATCACGTGTTGTTTCTTTCCTTTTGATTTCTCTTTGAAAATCCCAGTTCATTTCATGGTCAGATAACCCCTCCTTGGTCCCCTCTGTTCATCAGAGCCCTTCATAACCTGGCATAGGATAAAAGGACTGTATAGATAATTTATGGGAAATCGGTAATTGAATTTTGGCTGTTCTTATAAATCATATTGCCCAGCTATCAAACAGCTGTGAGTAGTGTAACTTATTCCATAGCCTGCATAATTGATGAATCCCTCACAATATTCCAGCACACACGACTGGTGGTTTTACTCAGGCTTTTTCCTTCCTCCCAACAATGTTTTGAAGTTTCTAGTGAAGGAAATCTCAGTTCTCTGATGTCTGAGCAGACCTGCAAACTGAATGGCTAAGGTCATTAAGGAAAAGATGCTGATAAAAGCAGAATATAATCCAAATCGATGGGTAAAAGGAATCCTTCATGCTTTTTTCTTAAAGGGATTGGGAATGATAAAAGCACCTGAGGAGGGAAGCTTTATCTCTGAGGCTGGTTTTATGGGTTGTGTTTATGCAATAGAGAAGTGCTTATGAAAATGACTCTTGTAAGAAAAGCCAGTTACACATGGGCTCCTGCCAACAGCAAGCGCACCACGGTGTGCACCAGTTGCCTCAAGGCTCTTGCTGAAACCATCCCCTTAGCAAATCCTGAAAGCAGATCCTCACCAGTTGCAGGCTGAGGTCAAGTGCCAGTGAAGTGGTTTAAATTCATGTCATCCAGGTCCTGATGAAGATCTGAATGCTGGTGTCCGTAGAGACAGCTCATGTGTGTTTGACAAATCCTATTTCCCTCTCCATCCCTGCCACTGCAGGAACTCTGGTGAGCTAATGAGGCCAGGAAGGTTGAGAAAACCATGTCTGAACAGCCTGTGCCAGGCAGACTTAAAGGTAGGCTTTTTGATAGCATCTCCCTTGGATATGATCCTGCTGTGAAAGTAACTACTGACCTCACCTGCTTTGGGTTTTGGGCTCACCCTGCAGCCCAGATGGCCTCACACTGTCAGGCAAACAAGCTGTTCCAGTGAAAGCTTTCCTGCTGTTTGCTAGGAAAGGAAAAAAGAGGTTCTGTGCCCTAGCTAACGCTGACTATACAGCCCAGGGCTGTGTGCTTTATGGCTGAGCCTGTAACAGTGTCTGCAGCTGTCATAAAAACCTGCAGGCTGTCTTGTGCACTAGAGCTGCTGCAGAAAATGATGCTCTGTTTTGGCAGAAAAGGGGTCCTGCAAGCCAGGACCAAAGCACATCATCAGTGATGTGCGACTTTTCCCATCCATTTAACAAAGGTGTTTGCTGAGGTCTGTTGGAAATGTATGACAGATTTACAAGATCCAGAGGGACATGGTAATATAGTGTTTGGTGTGTGCTGCTGCTGCTGCTGCTAACTGGGCGTTCACTTAAGTCTGTGGTAGTGCTGCTTAAACACAGAGAAACCTGCATAAATTACCCCAATTTTCCTGAGGGAAAAATGAGTTTACTTTTTTCCCCTCTCAGTTTGGAGTTCACAGGCTCTTCCCTATGGGAGACCAAGAGACTTGAGGGCAATTTATCTTGAAAAAAGTTCTTTAAGGATGTGCCTCCATTGCCATTAATGTTCTAGCTTGGCCTAAGGGGCAAATCTGTCCCCTCCTGTGTGCTTGGTGGCACGTGAGGGACAGGGGAAACAACTGGCCTCCTGGAAAAAGGCCGAAACATTATCCCAGTGAATCAAGGCTCTGCCCAGCTGGTTGGCTGTAAATGCAACAGACCCTGGAACTAAACTGTGGCGTAGAGGTATTTGGTTAGCTGAGTTACAGGCAAACGTTTTCAAAGTTCAGCTTAAAAAGAAAAAGGCTGCTGTTTTTATGCAGTACTCACCAAAAAGTAACTCCCAACCCAAAGAGATTAACTGCTGCCTACACTGCACCGTAACTCAGCCTGGAGTGATACAAGGTTCCAGTATACCATGAACTCTTGTATTGGGATGCAGCTGGAGCATCTCTGTTCTGCACCCTTGGTCAAGGACACTTGGTCAAAAATGTGTCCTTGTACCTGGTATTTGTCCATTCCTCATGTGGGTGCTCTGTTTACTGGCAGTGTTGGCAAGGGGAAGATCGGAAAGATGCCCTGAGGTTTGGGGCTCTGTCCCAAAATTTAATTGATATGATTTTGCTAAATTTGTTTGTCTGTGTCTAAAATGGGACAAGTCCTCCAAAGGGAGTAAAACTTTTAAATTCTACCACTACTGAAGAATTTTCATGCTCTGAATTTTAAGTTCTGGGTTTAGTTGCAGTGAAGCAGTACATAGATTTTCTGTTTCTCATGGCCATCAGAAAGCACCGGCTTCATCACCCCCCCACAAGTACTGTTGCAGAGCTGTCTCATTGTGACTCTGTATTTCCAGAGAAGTTTTCACAAATTCACTCCTATCTTCTGTGCTTCCTGCTGCTTTCTTCAGGGAAGAACCCTGCGACCTGTCCTAACCTCTCCTCTCAGCAGTGCATGGAGGTGCCAACCTTAGAAGAGAGAGCATGAAACACTGTTAAACAAGGTGACTCAACAGAAACAAATGAAGTGGAAAACACCAAGTGACATGCCGTGGGCCACTTGCACATGTCAGTGGGGATTTCAGTAGTTTTCATATCAGCCTAGAATGCTTTCCTGAGGAGAGGTCAGGAGGGTTTGAACTGCAACTATCAAAAATCATGAGGGTGAACACTATTTCCAGGTAAGAGAGTGTCCAGAGGTCTGCCCCTTTTCTGTGGTCTGTGGAGACAGGACAAGGGGCAATGGCTGTAAATTGGAGCACAGGAAGTTCCACACCAACATGGGGAGGAACTTTTCCCCAGTGAGGGTGAGGGAGCCCTGGGACAGGCTGCCCAGGGGGTGTGGAGTCTCCTTCCCTGGAGATATTCCAGACCCATCTGGACGCCAACCTGTTCAGTATGAGCTGGGGAGCTGCTTTGGCAGGGGGGTTGGACCCCATGATCTCTTGAGGTCCCTTCCAACCCCTACAACTCTGTGATTCTGTGATTCACATGCTGCTGAATGGTGAGGAGCAGGGCTGTGAGATGCTCCTCAGTAGTTGGGTCACCCAAATGGACATTGTAGCCTGCTCTCCTCTGCAGCAGAGCTCGCAGGGAGGTTGCAGTAGAAGGAAAGCAGCAATGAGCTTGGGCTACCTTTCATATCCCAGACCCTCCCAGAAAAGTGAGCTTGAGTCTTGTGCTAGCTTATCTAATTTTTACAATTAGATATAACATCGTTAATAACCTGGCTTGATTACAACTGATTTTCTTCAATTGCAGTCTAATGTAACAGATTCCAATTAAGGTTCATTACATGGAAAATCTGGGGAGTCCATTATTTCACTCTTAAGATCATCCATAACAAAGAGAAGACATACAGATGCTAAGTTTCTTTTAAGGGCTCTATTTTAATTAATTTTTTACTTCTGAAACAATTAGTGGATTTGCTTGTAGCATCTCAGGAAATTCATGTTCATCTCTAGTGAACCAGGGCTGTGAGCTCAGGGAAGATAGGCTGCATTTGTTACGTATTACTGGGAACCAAAATCTTGTCCTGAGTACAGCATGAAGCTCAGCTTGCAGTAAGAAAGTTTGGCCTGGTGGCTTTGCCAAAATCAATGAAACTTCCCCCAGGGTAAAGCAGTCCCTGGCACTACCACAAGCAAATACCCTTTAGGAATGCTGGGAGCTTCCCATCACCCTGGATTCAGGAGGAGGGAGGGTGCTTGGTGGCAGAGTGACAGGGATGGTGTGCTACCATGCTGCCATAGGGACAAATCCAGCCCCCAAAGCAGGGAAGCCATTTGCTTCCTTCAGCCTGCCACAAATTCTGGCTGTGAGGACAGCACAGGTGGATTCATCCTCCTGAAAAGAGGCCTTCTCTCTCCTTGAGGAGAGCCTTAGCACCTTTTCCCACCCTCTTTGCTTGTTGAGCAGCTGGTTGCTTGCAGGTCTGCCATGGTGAAGTGTGCCAGGTCCTTCTCCATCAGGGAGGCAGAGGTTGTCTCCTGGTTCTCCTGCTTCTGTGCTGAGCTGACTGGAGCTCTCTGCTGCACTGCAGGCTTCCCGTAGTGCCTCAGGCAGATTACTTAATCTCCCTTTGTGTCTTCCCTCTCTCCCCAAATGAAAATTACTTCTTTTCTCAGCATAATGTGGAGAGAACATCAGACAGCGAAGTCTTGTTCATCACTGGCCTTGCTGAGGCTGTGATGCTGAGTGCTCTATGGATACAGGTACAGAGGGAGGAGGCAGATTAATTTCCCTCAGATAATGGGGTAAGACAATGCTTCCATCACTTCTAAGGGGAAGCTCCCTTTTTATGTTGTTTTCAGCACCATTGATGACAGATCTTCTGTGACACTGAATCTATAACCTGACAGTTTTCCTTTTTCAAGTTGCTGAGTAGATTTACCATGGAGTAATACTCAAGACAGGTGGTTTCTCAGTCTGCCATTGATAATACCCTAAAAAGATAGCAACTGTGGGTTGAGGGATGCATTGGAAGAGTTTCATTGCTTGTTTCAAAATGTTTTAATATTTCATATTACTTATATCATGGCTTGCTGGACACTCTAGGAGCACCTGTGTTTTGTTGCCTGGAGTGTGATGCTTTGCACTAATATTCCTTCTCAGTAGGAGGGTTGTAAAAGCTTGGCTTTTGTATTTTCTGTTGTGTGTTGTGGAGCAAAATGCAGTAGTTTATGTCTATAGGCTTGACCTTGTGTCAAATTAGGGAAGGAGATAAAGGGTTGATGCAACTTCTCCAGAGGAAGAAAGAAACTCAGCCTGATGTTCTCAACTGGAGGACCAGATCAGCATTTTCAACAGGGCCCTGTAGTGTTTGCATGGGTGTGTGGATGGCTATTCTGAACCCAGCCTGCGTTCAGTGAATGGTCCCAGGACAGGGTCTAAGGCTGGATTTAGGGCTTTAATAGAAATTTTGGAACTGCTGCTCTGGTGTGACTCAGTCTGAAAGTCAGATAATGCTTTGTGGTAGCAATTAAGATTTGTCTACAGCCTTGGAAATCATTGGAAATTGTGCTCTAAAGAGCCATGCTGAATGGTGTAAATCCTCGATGACCAGAGAGCTGAGTGATTGGGAAAAACTCTAGCACTGATACAAACAGGCTTTGCTGAATTTCCACAGCAGCAGCTGCCTCTGGGCTTAGATTGAGTCTTATTAACAGGGTGCTGCAGGTAGTCAGGGAGAAACAGTGCAGAGGAAGGCTGTCTGCTGGATGTGCCTTCGGAGAGCGGCCTGCACTGCGAGAGCAGCGTGCTGAGGAGCTCCACGACATTCTCTGCTCTGCTACAGTGCAGTAAGCGTGCCCCGGGGTACTGGCAGGAGTGAGAGTGTGTGGGGATGGTAGCCAGGCCGGTTGGCTGTAGCTCTTTGCAGCACAGTGCAGGGTACAGAGCAAGTGCCTGCAGTGCACAGTGAGTCCTTTGGCAGCTGTGCCAGGGCTGGTTTCTTCTGCAGGCAAACGCGAGCACCCCGTTCCTCCTAAAGCTGGAAAGAAGCCCTTAGCAGAGCTTCAGTTGTCTGGGGGAAAATGAGCTAAGCCCTCCCCAAGCAGCAGTGCAGTCAGGTGCTGAGGCATTATAAAGCCAGACAAAGAAGGGATTATTTCCCTTTTTAGCCTACTTCTCCCTTGTCAAATTTATCCTGTGTGGTGATCCTCCTCTCAGCCTGCAAGAAGCCTCATCCATTATCAGTAGCCTGCTTGACTATGCTGGGATGTGGTATGTCTGTGTGCTATGTTCTCCAGAGGTTGTAGCTTAACCTGCAGTCCCAGCCCACCTGATTTTCCATAACACATAAGCACAGATTTGAACTCTACCTTTAGTCCAAACCAAGCCCATCTGCTTTTCATCCTGGCTGGGGCTGTCTTGCACTCAGTTTCTGTTACACAGGTCTTGGTGATCCAAGCCACCCAACTGAAGCCCAGCTAGAAAAAAATGCAATAAATGCATCTATCTAATCTCTGAGCTGTTCCTAGCCTTCTGTTCTTCTCCTGGTTTACAGCCTCACTTGTTCTTCTCTACAGCTCTCTACTCCTGCCTCTTGCAGGGGTTCCCTACTCTGTTCTCTCACTCACCCACAAAAGTCTCCCACTCAGAGGCCATCCAACGTTTGTTTCCTTCCTTCTGTGTTTGCCTGTTTGGTGTTCTCAAAAACAAAAGAAAACCATTAAGCAAGTCAGTCTGCTAGTACTTATGAAGGTGCCAGTCTACACACAATGAGAGACATCCTCATCTCGTGGGTTTGGTAAAGGACTTTCCCAGTTCTCTTTGTTACCCATGGAAAAGTATTTCACATTTACTGCTGCTCCCAAGCAGAAATGGTCCTGCCAGTGCCCTGTGTAGGGAATGCAGTAGTGCTTGAGCAGAGAGTAGGCTGGCTCGCAACAAAACCAAGAAGCCTGGATATTGCCTTGGTAGGATGTCAGGGTTATTTTGTCACCAGTCTTTTCCCATCCTGTTTCAATGCAGTGCTCCTCAGCTGCATCTCAGTGTAAGCAGCAGCCCATGTTCTTTTGTATCTGTTTTCATTTCTCTCCTCTTCTTCAATGCTACAGGATTTAATCACTATTTGGAGAGCAGATCTGCTGCCAAGGCTGCTGGAGGAAATGCTGGGGAAAGTGACTCTGACTGAGGTCCTCCCCACTCAGGACAGAGCCCATAGGTAGAGTTACAGGTGATGGGCAAGGCATGAGGGACACGGGAGAGCTTCTGCCACCTTCTCTCTGCTCTCCTAGTTCATTAGTTTACTAAAGATATCAGTCTGTGCTTGGGCTTGGTGGTAGAGTAAGAGCAGAACTTTGCCATGCCCTATGTGGTGTCAACTTGATTATCTTCCTGTTAGGTGAACTGGGAGCACTTTTAAATCAAGGTCCAGCATGTTGCTTGGGAGATCTGGAAGGTAGTTGTAGTGTGCAGGCTCTGCTCTCCTTGAAGCATTTGGACTGGGAGGTAGAGTCACTCCCCAGGAGAACGGCAGAGTAATGGGGCATAGATGCTCTCTGTTGTGAATCTGGGAGACAGCAAATGCCAGAGATGAGATCCAAGTGGAATTTTCTTGCAGTCTGGCATCAGACAAGAGCCCACTGTTTGAGAAGTCCTGGTGTAACTCTACGTGGACAAAGTTAATGTTTAGCTCGTTCCCTTAAGTTACTTACTTGGTTATTACACCCACTCTGAGTATTATGGTATTGCTTAGAGAACACCAAGGCAGATTCGCTTTCATCTCTGTCTTGTAGGTGCTCTGGCTTTATAGTAACTCTATACTGGACCTAATTTTGGCCTCTTTTGTACCAGTTTTATGTTACTATAGCCACTCTGACACCAGTAATATTCCTCCATATTTATCACAACATACTGTAAGAACAGGGCTTCAGCTTTATATCTAGTGATACATATTTATGTTCTGCAAAAATGTCTTGCCGTAGGATACCCAATCCAAGATGAATTGTGAGTCTCTTCCCTACTCAGGAAATTACCATCTACAAGGGCACCCTGTCAAAAGGAGGGAGAGAGTTTACAGTGATATGCAAGTTACATTTAAGAAGAACTGAAAATCTCAGCCAGCATAAGGCAAACTCTAGAATAAGCTGTCAGAACAGCACAACTTTTAATATTCATATATCTATTCAGGACTCATCTCTGCATAATACGTATTGCAGTCATCAGATACACATGTTTAGCACCTAGAAACAGTAAAATAACTTGTTAAAGCTAAAATGGAAATTATGGGATTGATTTACCTGTGCACTTCTAGTTGCTTTATGCCAGGCTCTTGATATGAAGGAGGCATAAACCTCATATAACTGGCTGGGTAAATTAGATTAATGTCTTGTTCTTCTTTTTGGAAAGTTCTAAAGCAGACAAAATGTACCCTGAGCCTGTACAAACTCCTTTTCTTGTATGTCTGTTGCAGCTTTCCCTGAGGCAGTTTTTATGATTTTTTCTAATTTTACAGAATATATTTTAGTGGTAGTTCCCCCCCAACCCCCTTTGCCAGAAGAATGCTGCTAGGAGTTGACTGCTGTGAGAATCCCACCCTCATGCATAGCACAGACATTGCAGGCTCTGCTTGGCCCAGCTTACACACTCTTTTACACTCTTGTGGGCAAGTCTGCTTAACATCCCTCCTGCAAGCACAATGTCATCTGCTCTCACACAGCTGCTCTATGAGTACAGGTCCCCAGGAGCAGCAGCCTGTGCAGCTCTAGCAACACAGTTCCCTCCTTCCTCCTCTGCAAAGGCCGCAGAGCATGAAAAACAACTTTGGCTGGTAAATACAGCCTTTTGGCTTGCAGTTGGGCAGTGGTGTTACATGCTCAGGTAGAGTTTCCATAATGTGTTTGGGTTTTTTTGTGGTGATCTGCACAGAACTGGGTTTTGCTCCATATATAAAAATGCATAACTTGATGTATACTTTAATCTGTAAGTACTCCTTCTGAGAAGGAAAGGATGGAGCCTGTGCAATTTACTGTGATTGTACTTTGCTGCTCTTCATTATAGTCCATTGAATAGTTTCTTTGATTTTTCTTTTTCTACCACTACTGAAGTTCTCATTCTGGGGGGGGAAAAAAAAGTTCTCAATTTTAAGAGACTTGGCAAAGGGAAAATTGTTCAGGACACATCATGGTGGTCTCAGCATGACGTCTTATAAAGACTTGGTATATGATGAGTGTTACTGGTTCACATAGGCAGTTACCTGAAGCTTGCATTCCTGTAGGCAGGAAATTTACCCAGTCTCTGGTGATACAAGTGATACAAGACTGAGGGCTGAAGGCAAATCTGTACGAACAAGAGCTATCTCTGCACTGGGCTATGTTGGATGCACATGATAGATTGTACTGCTGTCAGGGAACAAAGCTGGGAGAGGAACATGTCCAGCTGTGGGTGCTCCTGGCCCTGGTTCCAACCAGCTCAATCCATCCCTCTCTCTCCCTGTTCTCCATCATGTTCACTCCCTCATACAGCCAGTGACTGTTGTACCAAAAGCAGGCAGATTTTTCTCTTAACACTGTATCTTTTGAAGCTATGAGCCATGCACCCAAAATTTACTTGGAAAAGCATTGGGCATCTGCTTTACCAGCTCTCTCTGAGTTGTGGTGGAAACATCTCTGGGTTGGATCCAGCTGTGCAATTAGTGAGTAGGCAGGAGTGTGAATTCCCAAGAACATTTATAGCTGATGGGCCTCTTTTCCTGGCACCAGTTGTGCCCTGAAGCATTTGTTAAATTTAGTTGGACCAGTGGATCTGAGCAAGTGCATTGTGGGAGGGAGAAAAGCAATGCCATGGGCATGTTCCCACTCCAACACAATCCTTCTTGATGGAGATATGGGGACTCTTTTTGGCTAGCATGTTAGGAAGAAATAAGCTGAAATTGGATGATTATGTTAAGCGAGATGATCATGCCTTTTAGGGCTCAGCATAAGTCTGAGACAATTCTGGCCATCATCATTATGTCAATTCACATGGTGTTCACTGAAGTAAAGCCACCAAAGTAGCTCATTGATGGGAGATGATGTTAGCTGCTTCCATACAAAGCAACTGGACTGTTAGATCTCATGATGCAGGAATGCAGTCTTTGATTACACACTGCAGTTGCAGGCAGCATAAAGGATGCTCTGTGGTCTCATTTCCTTGGAGATGGAGTTGTTTGAGAAACCTGACCTTATCTCTATCCTTTCTGCAGCATCCTGAGAAAATTAACAAGGCATAACAGCCCGTAATACTCTCACTTTAGCTGCAATCACAAATCTAGAATGTTCTCATCTTCATAGTATTGCAGTCATCTTTATTGTAATTGCATTGAGGGCTTATTTCTGGCTGGACACTTACTGATCAGACCAAGAGGTTGCTGAAGGCGGTCGTTTCCCACTGCTGGTTAAGAGCTGCAGCCTCTGAGGAGTCTGCCCTTGGCAAGGGAACTGGTAGGAGTCATTTCAGAGGGGCTGCAGCCCCATTACTGCCCTTGCAACAGTGTTTTGAGTAGCATAACTTAATTAACATTTAATATGCAATCAGAACTTGTGCACAGCATCGCACTGCCATGCTTCAACAACAAATTAATATCTTTATTCTAGAATTTCCTCTTTCAAGGCAACCTACATTAAGGTTATACAGTTTTGAGTCAAATTCTGCACATCAGTGTCAGCCAGCTTTAGCCCAGGAGAGTCAGGAGGATTACAGGAGCACTCAGACACGTGCCTGTCTGTCTGAACCAAGTATTTAATCTTTTTAGTGGCTTGTCCATGTTTAGATATACCTAAAAGAAGAAGAAAGACATGCTGACATATCTGGCTGATGTCCGAAACCAAAAGGCAAAATCCTAATTAATTTAATTTCCAAATTCTTAGCAACTGCAGCAGGGCCAGGTTTTCACTGAAAAAGATAATTTCATTTAGTGTGTGTCTCACTAAACCTCTCCATCCACTGCACCTGAACGAAAGCCAATATGGAAAAGCCAATATTGACAGAAAGATCCAAGCGTGTCTTAGGTCATTTCACTTCTTGGTCTCTTCAGTTTCCTGTGGCCCTGAGGGTAAGCAGGAGTTTGCTCATCGTTAGGAATAGCATCAGTGTGCATCAGCTGGTCGTGGCTACTGGCCAGTAATGTTGGCTTTTCAGAGAGCACTCTTGAGCGTGCCATTCGCATGCACTTGAGGTTGGTTTCCAGTGCTCCTGCCAGCAGCTGGGTATGCTAGGTGGTCTGCCTTCACTGTATATCGAATGGGGCAGGATGCTTTGAGTAGAGAAATTGGCTGTTGGACAGCAAGATCCTTAGTAAAAACTGTTGTTAATATATAAACACCCTCAAGAAGGCACCTGTTTTGGGAGAGGCTTTAAGAAGGAGTGGTAAAGTGGTTTGAAAGGGACAATGGAAAGAGAAAAGGTTAAACAGAGCAGTTATGCTGAAAGTCTGTGTTGTTTATAAGGCGCCCAGACACATAGGACCTTTCTTTGGCTAACACACTCCCAGTTTGACCACAAACCTCCAGCTGGTGCAGAACTGCCGTCTGCTTCCCCCAAAATAAATAAGCTCCCAGAGATGGGAAGTTGGGGGGATATGCCCCTGCACTTGCTAGAAAGCTTTGCCATTAGTTTTCTAGAGTAGTTTGCTGGCCAGAGGGATCTTGCAGAACCCATGGGATTTGCAGTGGGTTTGACAGAAGGTGGTCTGCTATTTGGTGCAAAATATTTCCAAAATGCTTCCTGATACTAGGAGAATTAGTAATGAGCTTGGGAAGCTTTTTCTGCTCTGAACTTGCATGCCAAAAGGAAGTTTTGTTTTCTTCAGTAGTTTTCAATAATTTTTCTCCTCTCTCTCTGTTTCTGCAGCCCTTGCTTTCCTCTAGTTGTTGTCCCTTAGGGGAAACATCCTTCTGAGCCAGAACAAAAGGCTGGGTAGATTATGTATTTTTGTTATTAGGATAGTAAAGGCTTTTTCTCTTATTTCCCTCTCTTCCCTCATATTTCACATCCTTCATTTCCATGTATGAGCCTTCATTGGAGAGAACCACAAGGGCTTTACATCTTTTTCTCCTTTCATTCTACACAAAATCTTGTTCAGAGTTATTCAGTGCCTGCCCGGAGGTGAAGGAACATGGGGTGAGTTTGAGGAAACCCTTTCATCTCCCACTGAAAATCCTTGAATTAGATTTTTACTCATGGTTGGCGTGCCAGGGGATTACAGTACGATAATGTGGTGGCAGTGGTTTTGTTTGAGAAGGCAGCACTTTAGACTTGACTGGGAGTTTTGATGTCTGAATAAGCCAACAGAAAGCCAGAGCTGCTGGTGTATTTCCAGCTCCATCTACTAGGACCAGAATGTGACTCGAAGCAAAAAATTCAGTGGAGGATCAGTCTTGAGGGTCCTGCAAGGCACTGGCACTCTGGTCCCCATGTAGTAAAGCACACTCCAGGTGTCAGTCCCTCGTGACCGCTCAAAATGGTTAAAAATAAGCTTGTGCTTATGTGAACTGATGGATGGGGAGCCAGAACGCTCTATTCCTTACAGGCTTCAGCACTTCCAGTTTAAATAATATTGTGCCAGGGAACTTACTTTGGTTGGCAGGACAAGGATGCTCAGGAGAGGCAGAAATTGTTTCTGTGATTTCAGTGAGACTTTCTCCCTAGTATTTTGCAAGCACCTAGATCTCTGTCCTCCTGTAGGTGAAAGCTTTCTGTAACGACTTATCCATGAACCACCACATGGCCTTTATGATATTTGTGCTTGATGGGGTTAGGAAAGTGTTTACTGGGGGTTTTTTTGTACCAGTCTGCCTCATAGTACTGAAAGCATTAGGCTGGTCAGCCAGCTTGCACAGCACTGCTTCTGTGCTCTGATTGCAGGCATACAGCTCTTGAAATAGAATTTCCACTGCAAATGTTTCTTCTGACAACTTCAGAAAGTGCTGCCTGGAAGCTTTCTTTGCTCACTGTCTGAAAGGTATCTGTCCTAAAAACATGCCTGCCTGTAAGTTTCCTGACTTAGAGTACCCTTAAATATGACAGCACAGAAAGAAAGCTTAAATGACTTCATAAAAAAATGAAGAAAAAGTAAAGTAAAAACATTTCCTGCCATGTTTTAGGTAATTTAGTAATGCAAACTGCAGACAGTTTGATGATGCTGTTTCTTTTCATGTAATACAGGTACTTTTCACTTGTACCAGTGCTGGATTCTGGTCTCCAGCATGTTCTTTCATCGTTATTAACTCACCTTAAAAGAAAAGTCTGTGTGTGTTCCTGACACAGACCTGTTACCTGTCCCTAATGCCTCAGTCCTTAGGATTGTTCTGCTACTTTTTGTGTGATTTCTGAAAGAATGCAGCTGTTGCTTCATACAGGTGGGGAAAACAAAATCTGATGATTGGTACTTTGATTCCTCTGGCAGGTTTATATTGCATCCTTATGACAGGCAATACTTAACTGGGTGCTTGTTTTGTCTTTCCCGTATGAGTTAATTCCTCCCTGGTGCCCAAAGTAATCAAACGCTCTCCTTTCCTTTGTATTGTGTTTTTCTAACCCAGAGCAATTTACTCCTGAGGATTTAAGGTAGGTTACTACATCTAGGTCTGCAGTAGCTTGATGGAGGGAAGATAGCTTGAAGTGCAAAAGCTTTCTGTCTGCATTTCAAGGTTGAAGGAGAGACAAGGTGCCTGGATTTCTCTAGCAAAGTAGTCCTCTGCTTGTGTTTATCAACATTTAAACCACATCTCTAACTGCAATTTGCAGCATGCCAAATGAAATACCTACCAATCACTCACTTAGTTGCTATTAGTGCTGTTAATAATGTAATTTATTCAACTTAAGGGCTCCAACAGAAACATATAATAGGGAAGATATAAAAACTGTTCCCTGGAAAGATACATAGGGTAAAAATTGGCTAATTATACAGGAGTTGATTCATAAAATTGCAAACACCAAAGGCCAGCCTTCTTCACTCTCTGCCTCAAGTGAGCCTTGCAGGGTTTCTACACACAAAGCTGATGTGTTCAGTAGTGAAACCCTGAATCAGAGACACCATTAACCAAATAGCTCGGAAGGTTCCCAGTGAGAGGGACACAGAGCATCTGCAGGTGAGTTTCAGCTCCCTGGTTTTCTCCTCCAAGCAGCCTTAGTTGCTGTGTTTTCTGAAGTCGTGTAATTTTGCCCAGTTCAGTCCCACTGAGTAAAACTGCATGATCTTCTGGTTGCACGTCACAGTAGCACTGATGAGCTTGTGTAATCCTGTGTAATCCAAGAATCTTGGGAAATTACATTGGATTATTGGTACACAATAGGGAGGACCTCAGAAGGTTTAGAGCAATGCGATTCTTTACGCTTCTTGAAGCAAAGCCAGGCATCAACTCTTCCCATGCCTTGGATTTTAGCTGCTAAGTCTAAGGCTTGTTACAGTGACAGGATCATTTTGCACTTGTGGACTCTAGAACATTTGGCCCTCGACATGTTTCTCAATTATTTATTACTGCATTTAACATCTGTTCTTCCCCTCCCGCCCCCCCTGCTTTGCATTTATTTAAAATGTGTTCTTCAGCCACTGAAATAGCTCTATTCCAACCTCTGGTAGGGAGGCGCATGAGCTGTGTTGCAGCCCATGGGTTTTATACAAGCTCTGAAGCAGTCAGCATTGGGAGAGCTGAAGGAGAGTAAAATTTTGTAGCTTCAAGGATCTCTGTATATGGACACTTACTGGAAGAAAATTGGTATTTTATGTGTCCTGTGGTTCATCTATCACTAGTAATTCATTCTACAATGCATTAACTGGCCTAAGCCTATTCCTGTTGTGCAAGAGACGATCCTTCTTTCTTGCCTTCACTTCCCTATAGTGTGTCAAGGACCTTAACTTGTTCTTATTGGATTTTTATTTTCTCTTGTTTAGAAACGGAGTGTTTAAGGGCTAGTTTTCACAGCAGCAGAGCATATGCAGCAATAAACATCTTCTCCAGTTGATTAAGCACCATAGCTGAGTCGTTCAGCTTCCACAGAAGCTGTTTATTGTAAGTATCCTCCAACACTGAGGACATCATTTTAATTATGTTGCATAAGAAAGAGCAAAAACAATAAACCAGAACATTGGAAAAAAATGCAAAGATACAATTTTCTTTCCCTTAGAGGAAGTTTTCAGTGAAGGTCAGAGTAGATTGAAGGTGTTTGTGTAGCTTGGAAGTGTTCTTGAAAACTCATTACCTATATGTATTTCTGCTCAGAGGCTGCAGAGGACATTACGGATGGGATAGGCCATTTCGACTGATCTTCTGGGGCCAGGCTGTGAAGTTACTGTGAATCATGCTAGTGATTTCATAGAAATGTATTGCACAAGCTCACCATTTGTCAGTGCAAATGATGTGTTTCCAGCTTGACCACTGGAGAGTCTAGCTTCAACAGGGTGATGGCAATGTGGGTAGCTTGCTCAGATTTACGAGCTATCGGCTCTGAAAAATGTGAAAACATTCATTTCTATTACTGCTATGCCAAACTTTTTCACTAGCTCCAGATACTAGTCTGGATATTTGTCTTTCCCACCATTTACTTGGGAGAGGCTGTGAAGAACTGTAAAAAAACAAGAAAAAAGAAAGAAATATTTAAAAAAAGAAAAAAAAAAAGGAGCAAGCTGTAGCAGGGCAGGCGTGGGAGGCAAATATCTCAATGAGACTTCTCAAGCACATCTGCCTTTTATTTCAGACACGTGCCTTGCATGTCCAAGATGCCAGGTCATCCCCAGCATGACTAATACCCTTGACTTTCTTGGTTGAATAAGGAGGTTGATGTTTGGCCCAGTATCTTTACTGGCCTGCCTCTGAGGGGACCATCTGTGTACCTTGGAGGGTAACTTTTTTCTTTTCCTTATTCTTACAATTACCTTCTTCCTATTTTTTTTTTCTTTGTTAGACACTTAGTTTAATTGCCAATTAAACACTGCCTTAAGTTAAGCACTGCCAGTTAACCACTGGCTAATCTTCTCATATACTACAGCAGTGAGGGCAGCAGCAGTTTCCACAGAAGTCTAACCTGAGGGCAGGCTTGTCAGGTTGTTTATGCAAGGCTTGTTGAAAGGTTTGTGAATTTTCCAGCAAACCTAGTTTTGAACAAATCTGGGCCACATTAGCCAGGTAGAACTTTGGCTTCACACATCACTACTACTCCTGCCTCCCTCCCCCTCCTACCCAGAGTGCTCTGAACCGAATAAACCCAGACACTTTTCATGGTGTCTGGGAGGTGACACTGATGCTGTGGCCCTGCGGGGGTGGCGAGGGGGCAGGTGTGAGTGAGGTGAGACAACAGCCACTGGTTTGGCATGGTGTTCCTTTTTAGTGGGATTTTTAGCCTGCTCTAATAAGAATGACTGGGAAAAAGAGACAGGCAGGATGTGTCAACAAAAAGTGTCAGCCAGTAGTGCTTTCTCCCATGACTAGACAATCAGAACCACCCTCCTTGACCCTTATCCTCTCGTTGTATTTTAATCAATCCCTTCCTTACCTGTTTTTATGCAAAAGCACCCCCTGCAAACACACACAAATCTACACTATTCTCTTTGCAGTCCCCTTTAAAGATCCTTTAGCACAAAAGTTGTTCAGTGCAAAGCTGGTGGGGAACTGTGAATTTACTCCTCCTGAGAGAGAGTGTTGCTAAAGCGAGAATCCAACTCACACTAGGCTGTCCTCTCCCTGTAAGGTCTTTTGGACTGTGATAACCTCTTCTTACATGTTGGTATGGGCTCCACAGAGAAAGAGCCTCCTCTGTGGTCATACACCATACAAATGAAACCCCACATGAAATTACGTTACTTAATGCCAGTAGTTTTTGCCATTTCTATAAATCTGTCTTCTACCAGCAGCTAAATGACACAGATGTTAATATTATTTACTCCTTGATGTTTGAAGAGTTACTATTTCTCCACCTGCTGGTTTCAAGCATTTTGAGAGCCAAGTGCTAACTTAGAGATAGGTAGGAAAGGAAACCGCCTCTCTTCTAGTAATGCACAGTCCAGTTGTGGCTTATTGCAAAAGTATGAAGATCCTCAGGCTTGCTGTTCATATTCCCACTCCAAATACTGCAGACTTGTTTGAAGGAACTGCAGGAAGGACTTGAAGGACTTCTAAAGTCATCGCCAGATGCATGAAGATGGTGAACAAAACTGGCTCTAACACCGATCCTTGGGATCCACTGCTCACCCTCCTCCATCAGAAGGGCCCATCATCCCTGAGCGCTCCTTTTGCCATCAAGTTGTCCCTCTGACTTGCTAGACCTGGTTCTCATTTTTGATATGTCAGAAGAACATCAGATGTGCGGGGATTTTTCTATGTGCAGAACAATTACTGGAAAGCACCTCATAGTGAAAGCAAGAGAAAGTTTGTGGGTTCTGAGGGTTCCCAATGCAGAGAAAAGGAGCAAAGCAGCACCTGGTCTGTGCAGAGAAACTCCAAAGCAGAAACAATAATAAGGAGGGAACTGCAGTGCTGTGACTTTGAGACACCACTGTCTTTTCAGAGATGGTTTGTGTCTCGGGTGGCTCTAG
This sequence comes from Laterallus jamaicensis coturniculus, assembly GCA_022605575.1. NCBI lineage: Eukaryota > Metazoa > Chordata > Aves > Gruiformes > Rallidae > Laterallus > Laterallus jamaicensis. The sequence continues at coordinate 14,409,086 of JAKCOX010000016.1, read as the reverse complement.
CCTGCCTAGAAAAGAGGAAGGCAGCAACACCTATAGTGCAGTCTGAGAATCATGTATTCTAAGGCTAGAAGGTGATCATGAGCCATTTCATCTTAAGTCTTTCATCTTGCCAGCTTGCAGAGGGCAGAGTTGCACTCCATTACATCTGCACAAGGCTTGTAACCTTTGTCAGATCATCATACCTTGGTTTAAAGACTTCGGGTGAAACATACCTCCAGAAAGCTGCAGACAAATTGCTTGAGTAGGTAATTGCTCTTGTAAAAAACAAATCTAACATTTGTGGTGTGCACCACTGCTGCTTTTTCTTCTGTCTTCGAGTGTATTTATAGCCGTGGGCAGTGACCCTCTGTCAAAGAAGTCCTGTTAGAGAAGGTGTTATTTAAAACTTTTTAGAACAAAGTTAGTGTTTTCCAATTAAAACAACTTGCTGTAACCATGTTTTTCTAACAAGATCTTCCTTCTCTTAATTTAAAGAAACCTGTGTATCTGTGCCTATACAGAGCTAGGACAGTTGTATGCTTCCCCAGTATTTCCTGTTGAAAACTGCTGGCTGGTCTTGGCTTGACACCTACTAAGGCCACTCTTCTTTCTACAGTAAGAATATTAGTTTATAGCTTCTCCTTTCCCTGGTAATCTCCTCTCCTGTTTTAAAAATAAATAATCTATCCATCTTTCATTGGCACCAGTGGTGCTCTGAAGACATGTAGGAATCATGAAAACCTCTCCCTCAAGCATTTTGAAGCATTTTTCAGGCTGAATCAATTCTTCCAATGGTCTCCCAGCAGTTGTATGATTCCTGAAATTTAAAGCAAAAGTTTTGGGTTTTCCCAGTCGCACAGTGAGTACGACCTTTTACCATGCACCTCTTACTACCTTTTACCACAATCTCATGATATTGTCCAAAGTCACATTTAAATGTGTTAGGCAATTGCCAAAATTGTGATTTTTATTGCCTGTATTGCTCCGTTGTTCCTATTTGCAGCAAGGTCAGTGAACATTTACTTATGCTCCTCATCTTATCACAGCTACATTGTTTTCGGTGGATGCTACTGCCAAGAACAACGCTATAGCACTTAATAACAGAATTTTGTCATAGTCTTTATCTCTGGAAACTATTTCAGTTTATCATTTTAATAGCAAATGGCGTGCTTTATTTGGTTGCCTGATAAAAGCTCTCGTAAATGTCTTTCTCGCTCTGTCTATCTCTCCCTCTCTCCAGCCATAGCTTTCAGGAACACTTACTCCCCCCCCATCTTTTTAAGGCGAAGGTCAAGCTTAGTGAAAGATGCTGTGGGACACCTCATGTGTCAGATGGATGACATGGTGCTCTGAGACGAAACAATAAAGCAGTGTATTAGGGAATCACAGCAAGCCTACAATGTCATGGTGATGAAGAAACAAAAGATGATAGGCTCTCATGAAAAAGTCCACCGCGAGTGTGCATTGCAGTTCAGGCTCCAGCCAGCTGGCAGGGAAATGGAGAAGAGATGAAGGTTGTTTCTCTCTTATTTTGCTATGGTTACTTCTCTTTCAAAGTCTGGAGAGCTTAATTGGGTGAGATTGTATCTGTTCTTCAGCCAGACTGGTTTAAAAAAGTAAGGAAACCCTCACATGAATGAGTACATAGAGAAGCATCCCAGGAGTTGTCAGTAAACATTGTGACCTGTGGCTCGCGTCTAGAGCACCCGCTTGTCCTGTGTTGTGGAGGATGTCCTTTATTTGGTATTCATGTCCCTCATACAGTAACAAATGGCTTAAGAGACACCTGGAAAAACACAGAGTGTTGTTGCAATATGTGACAACCACAGTGCCGGACTGTCAAAAGAGCATGAGGCATCTTGAAACCTGGCAAATAAGTTTTGGGCTTGTATTCCTCAGAAGGAAATTCCTGAGATTGCTTCTGAAATGGGGATGATGGCTGTGTTGGTGAACACTAACCTGCCTTAGGGGAGGTGAAATAAGAGATGATTGATGGCTTAAAGGGAAATGCAATAATGTCTAAGGGAAAATCTGCAGTGCGTATAGGAATTTATGGATAGTGCAGTACCTGTCTTAGAAAATTGTCTGGCTCATAGTTAATAAGGCGTGGATTTTTTTGAGCTGAGATTTGCTTTGGTTTAGGACATTCCCTCATTTCAAATTCCAAGGGTAGAAATTAATGCTAAGTAGGAGTAGGATCACATCCTTAAACTGTGCAAACTTGGACAGCATTAACATCCATAATGACTTTGTGAGGGTCTCAGGCTGTGTCCAACCCACAGCCTAAAGTTGCTGTCGTTGACTTGCAGAGTGTAACATGCTGAAAGCCATGTCCTGGAAGCATGGCTCCAATCTTTTCTTGGGAAGTTGAGCTCCCAAATATGGGGCACAGCTGAGAGTTGCATTTCCTTGAGTCTGGCACAGAACAAAAAAGTGAGGAAGAATTTGCTACATTAGGACTTATGAAAAGAATTGAATACTGGTAATGAGTAGATAGATTAAATGTTTCCAGCAATAAAATCTGCTGAGATGAAAACATCAACACTTATTTTTCAGGTTTTGTGAAGGGTGTGTGTTCAGATTAGTCTGAAACGCTTCTAATTAATGTTATCAAAAGTGTGACATTTAATTAACTCAATAACACATTGACCCTAATGATAACATATTTTGATTCACCACAGGCAGCAATGAGCTCTCCTGAGCAGCTTCAAGGGTAGGAAGGATTGGGTGAAGGGAAGGACCTGTCATGCTCACAAACACAGCTTTTGTCAAAGACAGGCAGAATGGCGAAAGAGCTGATTGTGTTGTCAATCTCCAGCTCGCAACAGAGAACTATTTTCTGGGTTCAGAATATCTGCTATCAGGTATTTTTAAGTGATCTATTTTTCCAGACTTAATTTTTGCAATATCTGTTTGCTGCTGAAAGGAATAACAGCAAAACACGTTATTTTTTGCATTCTTGAGTCAGAACTGGTCAATGAAATTATGCCTTTTTGACATTGAAACCCATTACAAACATTTTCTAAAACTGAATCAGCAAATGAATTTTTTTTTCTTTTTTAAATTTGAAATGGAAATTTCTGCTGTGTCATTCAGCTGATCGATAAGAAGTTATCCAGAAGAAGTCATACAAATGGGAGGGGGAGAAAATCACACCTCTGCTGTGCTGTTCTTGCTGGTTTTGCTAGCGTGTAACTGATTAGTTAGCAGGTAGCAGCGTGAAATTTTTTTTCTCTGCAATATTATGTAAATTTAAATGCTTTTCAAAGACATCTTATTTAGTTAAAATCAATAAATGGAAAGAACTAAGATGAACAGAGAGTATGCTTAAGTATCCTGAAGTTACCTGATCACGCGGGATGCTTCTGCGTCTCAGAACTACAGTGAAAATAGGCCATTGGATATTTAACCCTTGTACGAATGAATTTCATTGACTTTCCCATCCTGAATATAGGACATGAGTTCTTAAGAAATCTCAGAAATATGAAAGGTAATTTGTTCTGCAAGCAACCTGCCCAACTGGCTGAGGAAAATTTTATGGAGGTGTTTTTAATGACTCGCCCTTCATTGCAGGGGAGCTACAGGCAGGAATGAAACTTGTGACTCAATAATAATCCATGGGAGAGAAGAGATGGTATAAGAGACCAAAGGACTGAATAGGGAGAGATAGCAGCTGGGAGGAAAGATCAGTAGCTGCAGTAGGACAAGCAACAGGTTTGTAGATGTTGCGTCTTTTGGGTGTGGGTGTGTTTTGTGGCACTTGGTTGACCAATGCCCTTTGAAATTCAAGTCTGTCAACGCTTCCCTGGCCAAAACTCAACCTCCTCAGGTTTCCATTGGTATCAGTTAGCAGTGATTTCTGATTTAAGGTGGGATTTTAGGCTACCAATCAAGATGGAGATGCTCTCACCTCATGAATGGGTACAGAGGGTCAAGGGTTTGAGGTGGCTGGATCCCACTGCAGGATCTGACTCTAGCAGCTGGTTCAAGCCATGGGCTGTATCATGTGGGGTAGATGATGACTTATTGCTCTCTCCAGGAATTTTATTTGCATAGTAATGGGCAGAGGAGGACTGCAGTGTCCCTGCAGCATGGCCATCACCACAATGTACTGCCAGGGTTACATTTCTGTGGTAAAAGCATGCATATTAAAAAGGGCGTGTGTGCACGGCGATGGGGACTGACAGATACATGCTGGCATTTGTGAAATGAGCTGAGGGATTGGAAACAATGGACCCAAGGTCCCTTCTCCGAAGATGTATGAGGGGGCGTTGGACGCCTGGGATCTCATTGTCATGGCGGCGGGGGGGGGGAGTGGGGGTGGGTGGCGGGGGTTGTTCTTCCTCCTTTTTCCTTTCTTCCTTGCATGCAAGCGAGGAGAGAGGAGGGGAGGGAGGTAGTCGCTCTGCTGCTGTGCTGGGTGCCAGGCTCGCTACTGCAGTATTGTACTCAATATTCTGATCACCTTGCAAGTCAAGGAGCCTTGTGGAGCCTGCAGTGGTGTCAGAGTGAAAAACGAGCAACGCCATCAGGCTTGGCCAGGCGGTGGCTGCCTGCCCGCAGCGAGTGCTGGTCTGCAGTGTCTTCCTTTGATACAAACCCACTTTGAGCAGGTTGGTGGGCTGGTGACTTGCTTTTTTTGTTGTTGTTTTGACGTGTGTATAGAAGACAGTTTTCCTTTACACTTAAATAAGAGGTTTCGCCGCAGTGGCTCATAATACCAGAGGTTTGAACTCATTGTCTTAGGGTCTTGGATTCCTCCCACGGTTTGTCAGTCATTTGTGAAGATGCAGAAAGGAGTGGGCTCGGTTGAATGTGGTTTTGGATGCGTTTTCTTCTCTTTCACATGGCGAGTGAGCTGGAGGAGGCAGTTTCTCCCAGTAAAAGGTGGGAGGAATGCACGGGCACTTTGTGTATGTGTGTGTACGTGTGTCAAGGGAGGAGAGGGCTTTTCTTTGGGGAGTTCTTGCAATAGCAAAGTACAGTACAGACCCCCAGATGCTGCTAACTCAAACGCATTGTCTTTTAGTTTATTTATTGTTCGTGGCAAAGGCATTGCCTAGGCAACCATGATGCTTCTCCACTCTTGACTGGCGCATTCTGCGTCATCTGGGTGGGACGCAGCAAAGCGGCAGAAGGAGCAGGATGAGTGCTGCGCCGTTCAAGGCGCTCTGAACCTGATAGCACTAGTTAGAGGCAACTAGACATCTGGGAAGCGCTGCACAGGGTTTTTCCCTGCACTGCTCTGTCAAGGCACTCAAAGAGGTCAGCAACACCCCCCTGTTCTCGCAGGGCTGGTCTTCCAGTTGAAGCACTTTGGTTATAGACTGCTGTTCCCCCTGGCGTTTTGGTCGTGACATCTAATCTCTGCGGTGTTAGTACACATCATTCTTCACTTGCAGCAGCCTCTGTTCTGCCAAGATGACTTTGTGCCATCTCCGGGGAGAGAGGCGGAGGCAGTAGCTGTGCCTGTTAGGTTACATGTTCCGCTACTAACGCCTTTGCTCTCAGACGCAGTCCAGATTTGTTAGAGTAAAAATCATTCCTTCTCTCATGGCTGGAGATCTGCTTAGTTATGAAGGCTTGTGATGGGAACTTCAGGACTGACCCACAAATAGAATAACCAGATCGCTTGGCTAGCCCTGGAAAATTTGCAAATACCACTCCCCTGGAGCTGCATTAACACCAGCATGACCATCCTGCGTGGAGACTGTGTGCTGGATTTAGGATCAGGTTCCCAGTATGTTCACTGGGAGAGGAGAAGCCCTCAACAAAACCTGACTTTTCAGTGTGACTAGATCAGTGCAAGAGCCTCTGTTTGCACAAAGCATGGGTACAATTATCTCCCAAATTCAGCCACCATCTACCTTCTTCTTGAGACCTGCTTGGAACTGCCGTATTGCAGGAAATAGGAAGGGATATATCCCAGTTTGTGTCTGTCTGTCTGTCATTTAGAGACAAAAAGAAAAAAGAGAGAGAAAGAAAGATAAGGAAGGAGAGGAAACTTTCTCTTTTCTCTTTAGCTGTAGGTGCCTGGAAATCATTCTGCAGATTAGTTTGCTACAACTGGCTCACAGCAATGGAACTGCGATGACGTGCATTCATGAGGATGGGAATTATTTTATTAAAAGTGTTGGCAGATATAGCTTGCAATTGAAGCTAGTCTAGTCCCCTCTTGGGATAAAACACACAACAAATGACGGCATAAAGGTTTTACTGCTTTGCCTACAGGTCACATACAAATCAGCATTCTGGCAAAAGAATCTACAGTGCTCCACAATGTAGAATTTCTCTCATGGGGGAGTTCTGAATGTCCCATTCAGTTGCATTTCTTAGCAAATCCCCTTGGGCCCAAGCATATATAGCTGAAATGTTTTGAGTTTTTTAAAGTTTTTACACAGCTTTTTCCTCTTCCCCCCCCTGCTTTTCTTTTGCTGATTGTTGGGTGGGTTGTTTTTTTGGTGGTTGGCTTGTTTGGTTTTTTTCCTCCTGCCTTTCTTTTATGGGTTGATTTTTTTTCTACCAGCCTGTGGTGGTATCAGCTCAGAAAGTCTTCCTGCAGCTTTGCTTCTCCATCAGTGTTTCAAAGCCTTTCTTCTTCTCCAAACCAGTGTGTTACAAACAAATTCCAGCCTCTTCCAAGTAAGAATTGTGTTTTGTGGAAGTGGGAAGAGAAAACAATATCTCAGAAGAGCTGGTTAAAAAGGATAGATTTTTGGGTTTGAATGAGAAGAATCAAGGAGAATCTTATGCTGGTGAGGTAACAGAATTGTTTTTGAGGTGACAGTGAACTCAAATTGGGCTATCTGAAGCTTTTTATTTCAACCAAAGTGAAAAGCTGTGGTTTATTTTAGGTCACTTAATCCAAATTTAATTTTTAGTAATGCTCCCTTCCTCTGGTTCCAAAATAAAACCAAATCTATATATAATGTTGAATTGAATTGTACCACAAGTTACTAAACAACATATTTTTGGGGATAAATAGTAAAAGAAAATCTGTCAACAGTGGAAAAATAAATCAGTTTTTTTTCCACTGATTGAAAATTATTCCCTGAGTTTGTCAGGAAACATCAGAAATGATGCACTTCCATCTTCAGAGAAGCTGGTTTGAGGAACAGATTTCGTAGCCGTTGTCTCTCTCTTTTCTTTTTTTTTCTCCCATCTGCTTTCAGGAAAGGAGAGTTTGTATTGTCATTTCTGTGGTTAGATGAAATGTTTATGCACCCGGGGAGGATGGGAGCAAGGCAGGAGCAGGCAGTCAGCAGCAGGTTAGTCCTGACCCGGAGCATCGCCGGGGCGGGCTGGCGCTGGGCGCACAGCACTCAAAATGATCTTGTCACAACAGGCTGCTCAAAATTTGTCATGATGAGAATTTTATGGCTGAGACAGTAAGCCCTCAGGGGGGGAAGGAGTATGACTGGAAGAGCGCCAGGTAGGCGCTGCCTCCTCAGGTGGATAGGAGCATGTCCTCCAGAGATGGGTACCAATATTGGCCCTTTTTCTGACACTAATTCTGACCCTGATGCTGGGCCTGAGGCCAAAGGAATACTCTTAGCTATTAGAAAGCATGGTCCCACTCTTCCCACCCATGTCTGCATGTGGGAAGAGAATAGGTAATTATTTTAGTTCCAGAAAGATGTCTGATAGGAGTGGGACATCCTCTTACTTGAGCTCTGTCCAGCTCCAAGTTAAAAAATATTCCTTCCTAGTTTTGTTTTTCTTCTGTTTGTTAATCTCTCCTCACGGCAAATGAGTGAAGTGAACTGGAGAGACAAGACCAAATTAGTAACAGGCTGCAAGCGTGCCCATGGGCAGCAGACACCGGAGGGGATGGGAAGTGGGATGGCAGTCAGCTGACGCAGGAGCCCAGCTCCCACGGTGAAGTTGCCCTCCTGAGTGCAGGCAGGTTGTGTGTGAGACCCATACATCCTCCCTGTTGGGTTCCTTGTTCTTCAGTCTTGCTCTGCCCCTGCTTTTCATCCTTTTGCTTCGCTGGGTTGCAGGGAAGGAAGTTAAGCTAATGGGGAATGCAACTGTCATACTTTGTGAGGAATACTAATCCAACACCTCCAAATGCATCCAGTTTCCTCTGCCTCTGTAGCTCTCAGGACGCTTGCTCATTTAATTGCATCTCTCTGGCAGGTACAGGGCCCCCCCGTAGAGACAAATGGTTTACTGACTCATGTGACTTGGATTTAATATGTAAGGTCAGACCAAGCCTCAGCTCTGTCCCCTTGGCACTGCTCCAGCAATGCAAGGAGGAGACACTACTGATCTAAAGAGGTAAATAGATGTCGTCTTACATAAATGAGTAGAAAGCTGGAAGGGAATGTCCAGGCCTGTCTTCAATCCAATAAATCTGAATGTCAAAATCACAGAAAGCTGGCTTTGAGCAGCACAAATCACAACAGCCTGATAGCTGCTCTGTCCAGCATGCCCTGGATGATGTGCAGGGGGATGCAAAGGGTGTAAAGGAAACCCAGGTATCACAGTATAACACCTTTCCCATTCCAGATGTCTTTGAAAAGCATTGTGTTTTGCTGTATTGCTTCGAGTTGCCTCTCTGCTTCTGCCCTGACTCTTTAGAATTAAGGAGAATTGGTACTCTGGTGTGATTGCACTGATGGGCTTGGAAAGTGAAGAGCGTCCTGTTCACTTCAGAATCATCTGGTGGCAGGGCATAGATCATTGGATGAGGATGGTGGGTCCAGAGGACTTTTGGAAAGGTTGTACGTGTGACCTTTTGACAAAAACTAACAGAAACACACTCCAGAAATCAGTCTAGATGGGGAAAACAGCACCAGCATTTGTTTGGGCTGGTTTTAGGTGGTGGTGATAATATACAAGCATTGCTCATCCTATTTTATTGTGCAACCTGTATCTGAGCTTTGCTTTACTCTGTTTTTCTCTTGAAAGACCAGGCAAACACCAGGCTGCTGTCAGACTGCCATGAGCTGGCACAATACATCTCCAGCATGTCCACGCAGCTGACTGCAGGGAGCCATGCTTCCAAATCTAGCCATAAAACCTCCGTGGCTGCTGCTGTCGTGACCAACAGCAGCAGTGCACATTGGCTTAGAGCTGAGGAGGCTTTTGGGACAGACACTGCCCTGATTCAAGTGATTCATGCCTTAATAATGTCCTTTCACTTCCAGAGAGAGCCAGTGTAACAGGCGCATGCTCTATCTGTTCTGACAGGGAACCTCTACATCAGCTGTGCAAGGGAATCCGAGCAGATCAGGGGCTCCGGTTTCATTCCGAATGCGACAGGGCTGTGTAAATAAATAATCCCAATCTACATAATTATCTCTCTTTCAGGAAGTCATTGCATAAATCAGGCTAATATCAAGGGATGCTGTGTGTGGAATTCACACACCTGAAGTTGGGTTCTTCCGGGCCTCGCTGCCTGGGCACTTAGAGAAGGGGCACGTTTTTGTGTGCTTTTGAACATCAGAGATTTTCTTCTGAGGAAGATCAAATGCTGGTATCATTTTCACCACAAAAACACCATCAACGGCAGACTTCCAGTGGTGATTGAAAGCGTGAATTCTCATGCAAGCTGGTTCTTTTGCATACAGTCATCTGGGATCCAGGCCTTTGATTTTCATTTATTATTCTCCCTGGCAGCATGTTCAGTCAGTATGCAGATTTCCTTCTTCATTCAATTTTCAGTGGGCAGGAAGACTACAATTAGTTGTATTATCATCAGTGTGAATAAAAGGGAAACACTGAACTGGATCTTTATGAGCCTGCAGTTGCAGTGGGAAGATGCAGATTCATTACACACTGGTAAGAAAAAAAAGCTCCAGGCCAACTGAATTCAGCCTCTTGTCATCTTCCTCCTCTGAGGAACTTGTAGTCTTTTGCTGTTATTCCAGACCTTCTCCCCAAGTCAACTTAGACGGGAAAATCACTGGATGGGACAGAATTGCATCTTGAAGGACCATCGAGGACAAATTAATGAACAGAGAGGAAAGCTGGCTGGAAAAGCAGCCAAAAGGCATGCTGAGGAGGGTCCATTGCATTCTAGGCTTAAGTGTGTTTTCTAAGATGCCTCCCATCTGAACACAGCTGATGCGGGACCTACATGCTGAAGAACACAGCTAAGAAGCTGATTGTGCTGCAAGACAACCAGCAGATAAGCAGAACAGGGAAGGGGATACTCCTCTGTTTCACCGTGAGGATAAATAATTCATTTTACATGTAGGTTTTACAGGGATTCAGTAAGGAACTACATTTTGTTTCCTCAGGAACTTTAGTTTTCAGGGGTTTGGATTAAATTAGCTATGTTAAGAAGAGGATTCAGACTGATGGAGTCAGCTGATGTCCTACCTCGCCAGCTATCAAAGGTAATTTAGGTGTTATATGTACTTGCTTTGCTCTGGAGCTGTTGGGATCTCTTGGCCATGCTGAAACTTTCACATGCTGAAACAGATTCTGACACATCTCTGGGTTAGAAAAAATGTAATTTCCCTGATTTATAAGCAGAATGGTGAATTGGGAGTTGACCATAATGTTGTGCCATGCTTGTGTTTCCATGTTGTTAATAAATCAGTGAGAAAAAGAAATTGAAGCCAGGTATTTTCTGTTGCCCTTATGCTGGAACATTATTAATTCACCAGAAAAACTCATTTGGGAGAACCTGGAAATTTTTTCAACTTCATAGGTTGACACTTCCATGGCTTAGTAAGTCCACTGGCAGCAGCATGCTGTGACTCCTCATATTGTTGAGGATTCCCAAGGCACCGATTAGCTGAGTCTCTTTTGCCCTGCATGAGGCCATGGGGATGCAGCATAACTTCACAGAAATCATAGTAAAGAAAAGCTATTGTTCCACAAGCAACCAAAATCAGGAGTCAAGCATCTTGTGAGGCTTCTTTGAGGACTAATAAGGAATATCTGAGGGTTGCATGCTCAGCGGCCCCACTGCAGCCTAGTTCTTCCCAGACCATCCCTGCCTTCCTGTTTCCTCAAAGCACGTGGATGTTGGCGTCTTGGAGACTGTGCCACTGTGTAGAACTGTGTTGAAATGGGTAGGGCAGATAGGGCAGACAGACAGACATACACAGAGCATGACTGTGTAACTGTCATTTCCTTAGGAAACAGGGAAATGCTGCAGTGGACCACATGTGCTTTGACTGCCAGCTCTCCTCCTTACATGGACTCCTGTCTCTCTGCTCTCTCAGGCTCCCTTTTGGTTTTTTGGCTTCTATTGCAGCTTCCTGGTGTAATGCTCATTACACTAATGAATTCAGGGAGTCACATGGCTGGTGACACTCCTGTCACCACACCCTCAACCTGACAACCCAGCTGTTCTGGCTGACAGTCTGCATACCTGACACTGATGGTTCACCTCGTTTTGGCTCCGTGGTGTGGTTTTGCTAGTTTAATTTGGGTGTTCTTCACCATTACCCCTGATAAATTCTGTAAAATTGAGACTGCTGTCTCATTAAAGTATAGCTTTTAATCACTAGCTCCCTCATCCTTCCCTTTTGCCTTTGCTGGCAATACCGTAAGCTATTTAAGCATTGCAATTGCTGAGCTATTTTTTGAAACTCTAGGTGTTCCAATTAATTAATGTGAATAGAAATTGTACTAACTAATCACATCCAGTCCAGTGCTAGGGCATTTGAATGTATCAGGAGACCATTCACAGTATATTTTCTATTTTAATTTCATGTTTGGATATGCAAGAGGCTTCAGATCGAGCCTCTGAAGATGGGCCCTAGAGAAGCCTGCAGGTCTGGGCCTGTTTTTCTGGCCCAGAGAGGAATTGAATCTCCGCTCCTCAACTGATGGGGGGACCCTGCTTTCTGTTCTGATGCTTAACCACTGCTTCCCAAATTTGATTGCTTGCTCCTTCTTATATTCTGACTCTGAGGTGCCAATTAATTTCTTGAAAGTTTTGTGGATGTTTCATTGAAAGTAAATAAGATGTGGCAGTTTTTCCACCAGACTCCTTGGATCAGGCCATGCCAAATCTCCTGATGGGGTGTGAGCATTGTCATTATGCAGTTTGTCCAGGATGGAGCGTGCCACCAGCACTGATCCATGACATCTGCATAGGCTCATCTCCACTTGCTATTTTCCATTTCTCCTGAGCTAAGGTGCTCAGGATGGTCTTGTGGATGGGGGGATATGCTGCTGTGAGAAGCTTCTTCCTCTCACTGTGCTGTGATCAGACATCTCATGCAGATAAGTGCTAATACCTCGTTTTCAGAGACCAGAGACATGAAGGGAACAGCAGACAGCCATTTGCTAGCATAGTGACTGATGGAAGCAGCTTTGGGATCTTCTAGCATTGAACAATTTAGACCTGTACTCGTATACCTCCACATCTTTTAATCCAAGTCCTGGGCCTGCCTGCTCCCTCCTCCCTCTCCTGTCTTCCAATCTCCATCTTCAATCTCTTCCCTGCTGCCAGTCAACTGTCCCTAAGTTCATCAGAGCTGTTGCAGCAGGGCACCGTGTGCCAGCAGAGATTATTCTTGACTGGTTGCCAACTCTGCTGCTCTTGCTCTGGCATGCAGATAAAATGTTAATGGGGCCAAATGCATTTGACACAAAGGGTGAAACTGCATGTTCCAGGCACAGAGCCTCTCGCTATCTATTTAGCAGTGGCACAGGCTGGATCCTTCCAGTTCAGTTTTGCTTGCTAAGGAGGAGCTGATCAGGGACTTCTGGTTTTGACAGAACCCAGACAGGGATTACACCTGCCTTGTGACAAAAAGCTTAGGCAGTGCCACCTTCTTGCTGACAGTACACATAGAGAAAACTTATTTTTCTAAGGACAAGTCTGGAATTCTTCTTTTTGCTGGATGATTGTGATGTGGGATAGGGGAGATCTCAGTGAGACCATCCCAGTATATTAAAATGTGGTCTGTGTTCAACTCTGAACATTGCTGCAAGTGATGAGGCTTCCCAGCAGGATGAGGAGTGTTAACTGAGGCCAGCCCAAATGCAGGAGGTTATCTGTATTCACCATTCCTCACAGGGCAACTTGGGAAAGGAAAAAGCTGCTGCTCCCATTCAGCCAACCAAGTCTCTCCAGGTCTTGCCAAAGATGGTCAGAACATTTATTACATTTGATGTGAACAGCAGGGCAGGTGAATGTACTTAATTAAGCCCTTGTGAGACAATATCTCTGTGCATCTCTACTGACAGGATTGGTTGCCTAATTTTTTTTCTCTGAAAGGGAATTCTAGCCTGAAGCACTCCTGGGTGACAATTGTTTCCCTTTAAAGTCCATAATGGAGAATCTGGTCTGTAAATTCCAGATGTGGATTATATCTTGCCTCTGGAAATGTCTTTTGTTTAGTCAGAAATGGTCTTACCCAACCCAGAGAAGCAGGTATGTACAGAGAGGGCATATAAACAAGATGCTGCCAGTTGAGCAATGAAAGTCAAGGAGGGTTGAAGTGACCTCATCTACCTTCACAGCTTCTAGTAGAACCTAGACTATTTAGCTTCACAGTGCTGTCATAGCATCCTCATCCCTGCATAGTACTGGCTTTCACTGGTGTAAAGAAGAGAGGAATTGAACCCCCAAGAAGTGGGGCTGATTGCAGCTGGACACAGGTACGCTATGACACATCTGTCTGGAGCTGTGTCCTACAGGCACAGTGATGCTGGATGACCAAAGCTATGTTCAGGTGCACCAGTAACAGGTCTTTCTCTGCAGAGTGGCAAATAATTTTGTTCCATGGAAGGACCCAGTTTTCATTGATACTTATTATGCTTTTGAGGGAAGGGTATTTTTCATGGGGAAGTGCATGTTTTTTTCAGACAGTATAGAGTTTCTCTCTCCCTTCACAATATGCAATGAACTCATCATAAGACTTTATTAATAAACTCTCATGGTGATTTATCTGAGTACTTTATTTAGCTGGAAATTACTCTAAGGGCTGGACCCTGTATACACTGACATCAGTGGAAAATTCCCATCTTTTCAGTTGGCTGTAGGTAAGACCTGTACTTAATTGGTGGGGGTCGTGGGTGGGGGAAAGCTCAGATTGTGCCATGGGCTGGGAGATGGGCACTGTCCTAGCGTGGGGTAGGGAGAAGCTTGGGGACTATTTGCATCATGATCTCCCAGAGGGATTCCCTGTCCTGGATCAGGCACAGTGCAATCACCAAACAAAAACTCTGAAGAGCTGCGTTCTTAGCTCAGAGCAGGCAGATACGTGATGGTTGCGACCTGGCTTATAATAACTGGAGTCGGTAGGGATCTTCGGTGGGAATAGAGTAATTGAAATATTTCTCCTTTGGTTCAGGCAAGAAAGAGGCAATATTTAACATGTTAACCTATTGGCATCCGCTTAAGCATAGTTAAGGGACAGGGCCAGAACTCTGAGCTCTTAAAATGCTGCCCAGGTTGCTACTGAGCTTTCAGGGCTGGTTTGAAGAGGTTGGCAGAAGCGAATCTCTAACGCTGCAATTAAAAAGCGTCATCTTTCAGGGACGTAGGGAGAATTGGAATGATGTATAGGATGATCAGAAGTGAGCTTCAGGAGGTGATGGGAAAGCAAGCAAAAGCTGTAGGTGGCAGTAGTCTTTGCTTTTAAAAATTCTTTCGTCTCCTTTCTGATTTATTCAGTGATGTTAAGCAAATACCATGTTTGAAGAAATTAGTTGCTGAACATGTCCTAACAGTATGTTTCTGGAGGATGACAAGCAGTTGCCTCTGCAAGTGTGGACATTTTGAGCCTTGGTTTTCTGGGCTAAGGGATTCATCTGTACTGGAGTTGTGTGATGTCTGGGTTGGTATCAGTCACAGAGAGCAGGTCAGGCTTAGCCACACGGTGCAAAGTCTTCTTACCCAGGTGACTTTTGGCTCCCTTTGACATGAAATGAGTGTCTTGCTTTCAGAGGTCCTCAAGTGGTGATCAGTTGAGGATGATGATCTGCAGCCCACCAATATGCTGGGAGGATGGGTGTGTTTCCTTCCTCAGAACCCTACTTCTTGGGAGATCTCCAGATCTGGGTTTGATACGCAGAGTAGGGGAAAAGTGTTTATAGGGAAGCCAGTTCCCCTTAGAACTGCTCAGAATTATTGCTACTTTATCACATAGATGTCATGGTAATTAGTTCAAAGCGTAATCACTGAGTAATCGAGAGGCAATATAATTAGTACCTGGATGCAGAATATGTAATTACTGTGTTAAGTAGTGATAGGGTATTTGCCAAGCATATCTTTCTTAGTTACCAAGTAATTTAAGAGAATTTACACGGTATTTGTGTCTGAGAGACAGGAAAAAAATCACCCAGCTGGGATCTCTACAGAAGACTATAAACTTTCTGCCAGCACTATTTGTAAGCTTTTCCAAGGCAAGCACCATTGGAGGAATTTGCTTTCTCCTTTCTTTTCCCTTCTAATACAAAAGTACTGCGTAGCATGACCAAAGGAAGTGTAATCATTACTGTTCAAATAAACACTTTGAACTACTGTTCAAAGTAGATCCCAGGATCCTTGGGAAGTGAAAGGCTTACCTTTATTTCCTGCCACATGGAACATGTGTGGCAGCCATGAGTGCAGATTAATCCAGAAAAGAGATAAATGAGGACAGAATGACTCAAAGAAGAAAAAAAGACAAAACAGAGTTTCCAGGCTTTGAGGTGTTGGAGCACACAGCCACATCTCCATCAGAGCCTGAGCACTGGGGCTGTGCATGTGGGACCTCAGGCAAGAGAAGAGGAGGCAGCTCCAGCTCGTGTGTCACCATGTGCAGAGGTGGAAATGGAGGCGTTGCAGGGTGAAGATGGTGAGGATGCCTTTTGTCCACCATGTCCTGAGCTCAGAGGGCGGTTTAAGCAGGCTTTCTGTGCTATGAGTGAGAGCCCTACCGCAGCAGCAGCAGTAGGGAACAACAGAATTTATGGTTGTACCTATGCTAATGACCTGCAGTAGCAAAGCAGCCATTTGTTTCACGTAGCCTCTGTTAACGCACAGAAGCATCTTTCCCCTTTCTCTCGGTAGGAGAGCGAATGGTGTTTACTCACTCTCCTTCTTTCTGCTTTTGGAAATACCCTGCTATGGTAAATCATAGAAGGCAGCTTGTTAGAGCTGTGTCCTCATTTACACAGAGACCAGAGGGGGAGATATGTGGGGGGGGAGTATCAGACAACATACATCCTTGATGTAGCTCTTTCCATCGCTGCACTTGGCCTTAATTACAGTATATTGCCCTCTCAAGAGAAATCCCCAACACTTCAGGCTTTTGTAAAGTAATACTTTATCTTCTTTTTCATTAAGTAGTAAATACTCATTAGGGCAATTTAACATTCTGCTTTTTCTTCACCTTGTAATGAAGTTGTGCTCCTGCACATCCTGAGTATAAATAGACCAAGGTTTTGTACCTATTGAGAATTTGAGGGCTTTACCTAACCAAAAAACCCCCAAAATATCCCCCAGACCCAAACAGGAGTTGTATTCTCTGCTCATTGCTGGGGGTTTCATTCTGCAGCATTCACTTTTGGGTGAGTTTCTCTTTTTTTTTACCAGTACTTTGCAGCCAATGCTAAAAAGGTAAGGCACAGCCACCACATTTTCTGCAACATGAACTTGCTTATCCTTTGCATTCAAACCAGCCCTCACCTCTCTGGTGATAAATACAGTTTATGCTCTAGTCCCAGTGAATGCAAATACTCTTTGCAGAAATAGTGCTATCCTGGCTACTTCTCATTATCATGCTTTTATTGCCAGGATCCTGGAGCTTTTTAGTATCTAAGAAATCAATAATGCTGTGACATTCATACATTTCTCAATGCTGCTGTGCATGGTACAGCATGAAAGCCTGTGCTTCTTGGGGGCTATGCCTGGTACTGCTACTGGTGTAGTTGTACCGTCCTTTTCATCTATAGTTTACAAATGGTAATTAAGATTTACAATGTGACTGTGGAAATGGATCTTCATGTCTGGGCAAACAGAGATGGCCAGATGTTAGAGGGGAAGATTTCAGAAGAGCTCAGGCTTTTTTGTCAAAAGCATTCAGCTCCCAAAGCAAGGAACTGCTTGGCAGCCAGAATGCTCTGCAGGGAAGAGAAGCCTTTCTCTGAAGTCAGTGCTGGTGCCAGGCACTGCAACCCAGGAGTCCTGACACTCACCTTTGGTGACATTCCCTTCTCCTCTGTTCCATTTTTAGGATGTTTTATTGTAGAGACTTGTAGCTTCCCTCCCCCTCTCAAATCTGGGGAGGTTTCCCTTACAGACTTTAAAAATAACTAAATAGTTATTTACTAAACAGCAAAAATAACTAAATAAATACAATCAATTTGATTCACTCTAGCTTCTGGAAACACTATGCTGGGGACAGAGGCTTCCAATTTCCTACATGAGTCACCATGTTCTTGGATTCAACCTATCAAACTGTATCAGCGAATCATATTATATAATGTAATGTAACAAGACACAACTGCCTGTGTTTAACCTAGAAAAGATTAAAAAACATGACCTACCATGGTCATTGGGCTGTCCTGGCAAAACTGTCATTCTCTTTCCCATCCAGCTTGCCACCCTTGCCATGTTCCTCAACCTGGTGTGCTGGAAGGAAAAACCTGTCACTTATAGGAACAAAGATGTGAGGGGTTCTGGTAACAGAGAGGCAAATCCCTCTTGTGCCACTTTGCTGGCTTGGAGGCTCACTGATCTAAGGACATGTCCCGGGGTTTATGTTTTATTATTATGCAGAACCAGTTTCCCCCCTGATCAAAAGCTGATGCACTAACTGGCATGGGTGGGAAAACTTCAGGACTGGGAGTGCTGCCTTTCCTCTGTTCCTATGCAAAGTGGAAGAAAAAGGGTGTGAGGAGGGGCTGGAAAGACTTTCTTCTCTTCTTCAGCTGCACAGAAGAAGGGATGTTGGAGACTTTTAGTTCTGTTTGAGTCTTGTGTTTGCCTGGTACAAGCCAGGAGAATCTCTGGGAGAGGTTGAACTGGGATATACTACAGCAATATGCTCCTGGAATGCAGAATAGGCTCTACGCCAGTGTTACAGAGCCCTGTCGTGGGGTTGGGGAGGAGGAGAGGTGTGTGAGTGCAGATGGCTTCAGTGTGGGGATATGTAGCCAACCCTGGTCTGCCCAGGGCCACATCCCAGCTGGCCTCGACCCTGGGACAAGGACGAGACATTCATTATTCCCCTCCTAGCCTGGTATCTGCATCTCTCTACCCAAAAAAACCCCACTGCAAAAGGATTATCTGTTCACTTGAGCAGTTCAGCTGTTGGGCTTTTTACCCATCGATGACTGGTGCAAACCAGGAGCTTTCCATAGAGCTGTAGAGAGAGAAAATCTGTGAATAAGGTGCAGCTCTCAGAGCCCTGGCAGCTTCCTTTTACTATTGCAAGCCTGGCTGCTGGGGATGCATGTGTTTTTGCAGCCTCTGAGGATGTGGGAATGGTGGGAGGAACAGGTTTCAGTCTCTGGGCTTTCTCATTCCCCTGGAGACTTTCCCCTTTTCTCTCCCAGGACTCTGCAAGCAGCAGCCCAGAAACAACTTTAGTTTACTCCCCACTGGACCTTTCAGCAGTGAAAAACATCATGTTTGTTTGAGGGTCAGAGATTAAGCAGAAGGAAGAGGAGAAGAGCAGCGCTTAAATTTTAAGGGTGATTGGGAAAATTGTGCCTTAGGTATCACAGAGCAAGGGACAAATGTTACTGAGCAGCAGGGGCATTAGTGAAATGCATGATCTGGCAGGGCTAGAAGGGAATCAATGGAAAGAGCTTGTCCAGGCTTCTTTAAGCAAGCATTACAATGCCGCACCTCTCTGCAAAGCCATTATGGAGAAATGTCTCAGGGGAGGAGATTTTAATGCCTTTCAGCATGAGGTAAATGATCCCATGCTGTCAGAGGCTGGCACCCTCTCTGTGCCAGCATCCACCATGAGCAGCCAGTCCCTGAGCAAAGCCATAGTTAGTCCTTTACAAGACACAGCAAGGAAGCTGGCATTAATACTGCTTTGCCACCAGTTACATTTAAAAAAAAAAAAAAAAAGAAAAGAAATTGGTAAAACTACCAAACAAGCCCCAAGAACAACAGCAGCAGCAAAATCCTCAAGCTGTGCTGGAACAGAAAGTAATTAAGAAATATTTCATATCTCCAAGCGGCCCTGAAATTTTTATTCCTGTGCATGAAGCTCCGTAGGCTCCTCACAGGCGGCTGCTGCTGCTGCTGCGATTCAGAGCAATAAATCCTGTTGCCTTTGGAGCCTGACAGCCAGTCCGGGATGTGATCAGAAAACCAACGGGTGCTCTCTGTAAGGTTCAGTCCTCGCTTGCATCAAGTCTGCTTATATCAACCAAGCCAGGGTGTGCTCCAGAAGCAAACCAGTAAGGCAAAATGCTGACCTTTCTTGGGAGATGGTGAAAATCAGAAAAGGTGGGGAGTGGGATGAAGAGGAGGGATGGGGGGGAGTGGGATGAGGAGAGCAGGGATTTGGACAAGTAACTCCCAACTGCAATAATTCCCAAGCCCAAGAGACTTACTCAGCCTTGCGACTATTTATGGTCCTGTCAAGGTCCAGAACTGAACTTATCTGGAAATGAATAACGATGCGTTTTAATCCTGCTGCCAGTGAGCTGTCTCGTGCCCCCCCAGCGTGGTGCGGTCTGGCAGGACGTGGCTTGGGGCTGTGCCTGGTGCAGGGCTGCAGGAGCTGGGGCTCAGGTTGGTGTCCCTGTGGGTACCTGCAGGGCAGTGCTGGGGAGCTGTCACCCCAACTGGATCAGTTTAGCTGAGACCAAATGTCCTCCGCTGTTGGCAGCTGCTCTGGGAGGGAGGCAGAGGAGTGAGCAGTCTGCTTTTCTTCCTTCTACTGTTAACCATTAGAGAAAGCATTTCTTAAACCGTGACTCAAATTGTTTCTAAAGCTGTTAACAGCAAGAAAACCTCTAGTTATCCTTTGAAATTTAGTTTGTTTTCTACAGGTTTGATTCTTCCTGGTGTCAATCCTGGGGAATCTTATTCTCTGTCTTCCTCCCATCAATCATATTCTCCACAAAATTCAGAGGACCGCTGGTCTTGCACCACACACTCTTACAGAAGCCCAACAGAGCAGTCTATCCAGCTAACTGCTGGAGGAGTAGCAGTTATTAGCAGCTAAACCCTTTGATAGCATGCAGGCAGGGCAGGGACAAGACGTCTCTGGTTCCTCACCCTGCAGATGTTGGGGATGTGATTTTGTCTGATCCGGGCAGCCTCTGCCAAGCTCCTGGTCACGAGTCAGCTTGCAGGTTGTGAGTTCAGTTTGCTTGCTTTTCCTCACATCAGCCATTGGGTGAAGGTGGAAGGATAGGATGTTTTGGTCTGGGGTGGAGTGTGTGTGTGTGTCTCTCTCTCTAAGCACTTTTTTGGTGTTTCAGAAGAAAAGTTGTGATTCCACATAGCTTTTGGATAAAAGGAAACAAAAACTTCATTATTTTTAAACAAAGGCTTAATTTTGACTTTTACACTCTCTATATACTTTTATATTCTACCTTGATTTAGTTTTCATTTCTGTATAACTACGATTTTCAGAAAGAAGTAATTTTGCAGTGAAAAACCCATCTTTTTATTTAGACTGGTTCAATAGGATATATAACTTCACTTATGTTTTAGGTTTTTTTATGGGGAAACTTTGTCAAAACTGCAAACTTTCCTCAGTCTCATAGCCCATATATATTTTTTGCTTAAATTCTTGAGTTGGAGTGTGCCCAGGAATAGTCACTCTATAGATATTTCATTCCTCTTCAAATGTCCATAATATGAATGAAGCAACTTGTTGGACCTTGAAAGCTTTCTCATGAGGTTTCTGCTTGAGGAACGTAGAGGAAAGCAAAAGCCTGTGGGAGGTACAGATTGCAGGGTGCTTCTCCTGTGTGTGCTGAAAATTCAGCTTCCTCCTGCTGTCCCAGCTGCATCGCCTGAGCTGCAGCAGCTGCCAACCAACTGGCATGGTCAGAGCTCCCTGGGGAGTGCAGGCAGCTGCCATGCTTAAAGCCTGCCCCCTTCTATCCCTCAGAGCACCGATTCAGGGAAACCAGTCAAGTCCATCTCTTTACTGCTATGTTTTTTCCCCCTCTTCTGTTTTCTTCCTTCCTCCTTTCCCTCTGTTTTCTTTCCCCTCCTCCTTCCATGCATGAACTAATTGACGTCTGATCTATTCAGAGGTTTGGCCCTAAAAAGTAACCTTCAGTTAACTGCTCACATAACTTGCCTGTCACTTTTCATAACAGTCAGGGCATCATTTTTGCAAGTGTTCAACAGTAAAATTAGTGCTTTGCTCTTGTCAAGCAAATGAGCCCTGAGGCTCGTGTGAGAACCATTAATGATGATGCCACGGTGGGATTGGTGCACTGGGCAGCCTGCAGAAGCACCGCTTCTCAACTTGCTGTGCCCCTGCCGAGCAGTTTAGGTTTAATTAACCTGCATTAATGCCTGCTGGGATAGCATTTTCCATGCCTCCTTTTTCAGGGGGTCAAGTGGAGCTGGAGACAGCTGCTGGTGTCTCAGGTGCCCTGTGTACGTGGCTGGGATCCTGGAAATGTTTATGTCTGTGGTGTGGAAATAAACTCAGCTTATTATGCTCGTAAAAACTGGTGGCTGTAGCCTTGGGCTTTGCCAGATTTGCTGAGCTGCTGGAGAGAATTACTGATGGAACATAAAAATGCTACAGCACATGGAGCTGGGGTACATGATTGTGGTCTGTGATGTCTGTTGGTAGGGACAGCAGGCTGCAGCACTTCTGGAGGGTTCTACAGGGAGCGTGTGGGTGTTTCAGTTATTCAGAAACTCCAGAAGTTATGTTTTCCATGTGCATCTATGCAGTAGACTAATTAAGTTTGCTTTCTAATGGCATAGAACTCTCTGAATGGGATCTGTCTTGCTGGGTCTGCACCCTGCTGTTGTCAGAAGCGTGAGCGTCTACCACAGCAGTAGTACTTGAAGCTGAGAGGTTGCTACTATTGCTGTTTTACTGATGAGTAACAGGCAGAGGCGGGTGATGACTCCAAATCTGGCACTGAAGATCTAAGAGGGTTCTGAGCTCTTGCAGGACACCACCCAACCCCTGCTTCACCACTGGAAGATTAACAGAGCAGAGCAATAATAAGATGGTTACCAGCAACAGCAGTGGCTGGAATGGCCAGGAGAATTTTTTCACTGTTGTAGCATCAGCAAGTTGCTGAGTCTACCCCAGAAGTTGCTTGCAGAGAGAAGTGTAGGATGGCTGTGCTATCAACAGTGTTACTGTGCCACTGGCATCCTGCATTTTCCTTTTGGGCTGGAGAGAGCTAGTCACCAAAGATGGGCTTTTTTGAACTCTGCTTTCGTGTGTCTTCAAGTGGCTTGATGAGCAAATGAAATGAATTACTAGTGAAGTGGGCATTAGCACATATTTACATAGGTTAATTGCATGGGGTAATGAAAGATCAATTTGATTTTCAATGGGGCAACTGATAGAGACATCTTCCTGACAGTGCTTCATGACATCTTTCCTTGCTGTTGAATGGTAGTTCTTTTCTGTTGAATTGTATTTACAGACCTTGGCAGGCTGTAGCTAAGGATTTAGCAAGGTCTCTAGGTAATGTCAAACCTTGCTTTTGTAGGTCAGGGCATTGGATTTGGGTATGCCATGCACGTTGGGCGCCATTGTGTCTAGTGAGGAGATTGCTAAGGAGGCAAACTATCACTACTCACACATATAACCACCATTCTGGGTCCCTGGAAAATCACCATTGCAAATTTTCATCAACAGAGTTAAAGAATAGATGGTTTTAGGGCATCTGAGTACTTGAAGCCTATGTGTAATAGCTGTTATTTCATGATTGCTAGCAAAGGTCCATGGTCATCCTATTACCTGAGCAAAGTAGACATGGTTGCAGTTTATCCTGCTTTTCTTGGGCTAAGCACCATGCTACCCTTGGTGAACCACTACTGCTACCCAAGCAAACTAGCTTAGAGCTGGTTCTCTCATGTCTACATTAGTCTGCCATCTGCCACCTACACCAAACCTCCCTTTGGCTGCTGTCCAGGGCTCTTGCAGGCTCTGCAGATGCTCAAGCACCCCAGTGGCTGCAGGATGGGAGTTTAAATAAAACAGAGCATTGATGTGGAGATGAAATTAATTAATGTCCCTGCTATCAAATTACTGTCTCTAAGGGAAGAGTTTTATTTTGCCTCTAAGATGATAGTGTTTCATTAGAAAAAAAGAAGTTTTGGAGGGCTCAAGCTCTGAAATACTTTATCAGGTTTATTTATAATAACTAACAGTTGCATCATTTTTCTGGAGATGTTATAGAGCTTTGGCTCTTTCCTTTTTGATAAGAGAATTGCTATGAAAAACTTTGCTCTTGCGAGCTCCTGGATTGCAACCAAGTCCTATCAATTTTGTAAGGATCAGCTGAACACCTCAGCCACTCTTTCACCTATTTGTTTATTTCCAAAAACATATGAGCAAAGCTCCACATGCCTTTCAGAGTATGTCTCAGATGTGGGCTGGTGATGAGTGGCTCCAGTGGCAGATAAACTGCTACGTGGGGGAAGAACAACCCCTCTCCTATGGTCTAGCCTACCACTGCTTCAGATGAGAAGCAGATTGCTTTCATTTTGTGTCGCTGGAGGTATGTATATTCCTTGTTTATGGATATACTGAGAAGTGGAGCAAGTAAATGAGAAGCAAGGTAGTATGTAAAGAAAAAAACCCCTCTGGAATATGACATGAAACCGTAAGAGAGATTTGCAGCCATTTGCACCCAGTGAGAAATGGGTCCATGAATTTTGCTGTGTGCCTGCTGCCCACTGACCATCCCACTGACACTGGAAACTTCTTTAGCTTGTTCTTACTGAACTAAATTGAAGAACAGCCTTTTGCAGGAGTGAAAAGGTCAGGGCAGAGGTGCTACAGTCAGGAAGTTTGTACAGCAACTGCCTGTACAACACCTAACTGCAGCCAGAGCTGTCATTTTCTCACTGTCAGAAGCATTAAATTAAAATAAATAAATAACCTCCCCTACCCCCACAGTAGACACCTCTATTTTTATTACATGAACCAGGAGGGGAAAAAATGTACCTGGAGGGTACACATAATTCATTTAGAAAAACAGGAATGGCAAATATCTGCAGATGATGAAAAAATTCCCCAGTCCTTGGGGTTATTTGATCTGCTAATTATCCATACTTCAGAACCCATTATTCACACTTTTCTGCTTTCCTTCAAGAAATCTATTTGGCAGACATACATACATTTTTATTTAGCTGTTGGTTGGTTGGTTGGTTTGGAGTTTTTTGTTTTCTGTGAGATCTGAAGGAACGAAAGAGAAGGGAATTCCAGGTGTAATCTATTCATGAAATGCAAACACACAACAGTTGTCTTTGATATTTGCCAGTAAGCAGATCGACACAGAGATTCCTGCTCTGTTGAGGTCTTGAATCATCAAAAATAATAGGAAAAAAAGAAGTTTTGCAAACTTCTCTTTGCCCAACTAAACAAGCAAGGGCAAACTGCAGCTCTGTTTGGAAGCATGTTTGGCACACGCAGCAGTGGTGACTCATGTATATTAGCAGCAGCAGGGTTTTGGATCTCCTGTACCTTGTTACTATTATGCCAAGCTATTCATCAGCATAAACACCACCCTGCACACTCTCCTCCAGACAAAAAGCCAAACTAAGGAGGTCTTAGGAGTTCTAATTTACACAAGGCTTGATCCAAAGCTTGCTGGAAACGCTCCCTTCGACTGAAACACACCAAACTACTGCCTAAAATGGCCCAGCACAGGTAGGAATAGGGCCCCAATCTGTGTAGGATGTTTTACACCCTACATATTCTGCAGCATCATGGAGAAGGTCACCTTCATTATTCAAAACTGCTAGTGAAACAAGACTGTGCTACTTTCTGAGTGAGAGTTCTTGGCCATGGAAGGGGTTTACAAGGATGGAGGTTTGCTGACTGAGAGAGGGGGTTTATACACAACCCAGTTTCTTTTTTTGTGGCCTTGTTGGGCAGATTTCTTTTTGTCAGTAATGAATTCGTGCAGAGATGGCCTCTTTGGCACTGTAACATGCTTACCCTAATTGTGCCTTGCCTCTTTCTTAGGGTTGGCTGCTCTTAGTTCTTAGTTTTCTGCTGGGTATCTCCAGCTGCAGCGTGGTTGGAGCTATAGTCGTGTAATCAAAATGTAGGAAAAGCCCTTGGTATCTTCCAGAAAGGAGCATGAATCTGGCTCTGGTGTCACCAGCTTGTGCTGGAGATGGTAACTGAAGTAAATGGTCAGACATGGAGGGGATGGCTTGGGAGTTTGATGTTTGAGGCACTGTCATCCTTTGAAGCATTCTTCTGTAGGTCTGTCCCTCCACCTGCACATCTCTGTCTCTCCCCCTCTAGTACTGTGGATTTGCAGGCAGCCCTTGGATTCCTAGAGCAGGAATTAGCAAAGAAATGGACAGGTTTATCCTAATTGTATGCCCATTTAGCATGTGCCTAGAGCAGGGCATCTCTCTTCTTGCCCTGATTATGGTTGTGTTGTAGGGAATGTGTTCAAAATGCAGGAGCTGTTATTTGTTCTTGAAAAACACAGTGATCTTCTATCAGAATAAATATTTCCAAAACCATGTGGCCTCTGTGACAGGTGCAGGCCTAAGAGGGACTTAAACAATATACATAGAGGTAGAATTGACCTTCACCAGACTGGATTTCACTTCGATCTAGAGAACAGTTTGTTAAAATGGGATTTCTATACACTGGCAAATATATCTTGCTTGCTTGGGTCCGTATTTTCTGAATGCTTCATTTAAACTGTGAACTCTGGAGGCAGATGAGCACAGGAGGCTGGTGATATTTGCAAAAAAAGTACTTCATATCCCACAGCTGGCAGGAAGAGACTAATAGAGCTTTAGCTGGCTCTGGGTAGAAAGTCTGGTGACATTTTCAGAGCCCATCTCTGCAAATATTGTTGTATTTTGTGTCATGTCTTCTGCAGGACAGAAGACCAGTTAGAGATGATTTTCAGAGGCACCAAGTGAGAAGGAGGGATGTGTTTTGAGGGATATGGACGTATGTACAAAGAAGGATTGTGCTGAAAAACAGTGTTTTTCTCCTTTTTTCTTTTTAATACAATTTATCTGAACGTTCGTGCTCTTTCAGGAACAGATCTATATGATGGGGATATAGGTACATTTCAATGGGGGTAGGTTGGTCATCCCCCAAGGCAAGAAATATGCTAAGGCTCCAGCAGCAGGCTGTCAGGCCAGGGAGCAGTTACCCTTGTCAGCCACATTTCACATGGGTTCAGTCTGGTGAGTTGAGCTGTGTACCTGAGACACTGCCTGGGCAGGGTGAGGTATTTTAACACCAAAGGCAGGGAAGCGCATAACTGAGTTGTCTTGAGTTGCAAATGTGACTTTCTATATGTCAGTGATCTGAGTGCAAGTCCACTTAGGTCTGGTTATCTCAAGAACAGGATAGACAGGCAAAACATACCAGTCTCCTTGTGCATCCCAAGTCCACCTGCAGTTCATGGAGGATGGAACCAGAGACAAAAGACGTGATCTGCCTCCAGACAGTGACCTTGTGCTGTTCCTTTTAGTGTAGGTCAGGATGTCACGTTAGGACTTTGGTAGGGAATAGCACTTTACATGAGGTCACAGTGTAGACTGGTGAACAACTGACCCAAAACTGTTTGTCTCCATTCATGCCAGCTGGCCAGGGCATGTCAGCCTAGCTGCAACTCAGCTCACCCCCTCATAAAACAGTGGCTAAACTCCACCACTAGCATAAACTGACCTTTCTATAAACCTGCTGTGCTGCTTTATATCAGTCGAGCCTCTGGCCCAATCATTTTTAAATGCCACTGTTTGCCAACCTTGCATTGTTCCTGCAAACCAACTGAGTGTGTTAAGAGAGGATAATTAGGGAGAACACAGTAATTAATACTGCTGATAATAACCCAGAGGTGTAATTTAGCTGCCTGACTTATACTGAATTCCCTGGGCTGGAGGAGGAGTGGAGGAGGAAAAGGCACCTGCTGAAGTCTTCCAGAGCAGCTTAGCTCACTGCAAGAGGCAATCACACACCGAGCAAACAAAAACCCTGAGGTCTCTCCTGAGCTGTTAATGATTGCCTTGCAGACGGTGATGGCATGTCAGTATTGATTATTTTCCTATTATAAACTCCTTCCTCCTGTCCCTTTTTGCCATGATCTGTTGGGTAAACACAGGAAAGCAGTAGGCGCAGCTGAGGTTTGCGGTTATGAAGTGTTTGGAGGAGGAGAGGAAGCACTGGCTCAGCTGGCAGTTAGTTCTCATTCTAAGAAAGTGGCTATGGCTAAAAGAAAGTCCAAAGAGATGTGGTGGTGTAAGTATAGAAAGCACCATTCAGGTCTATGAGGGCTTTTCTACAGTGCTATTGTAAGAAGCATTATTTTACACTGACTGCTGCCTTGAGCACAACTGTAGTTGGCAATTCACATGCTGGTCCTTGGTGAGGGCTATTTGTACTTCATTATGTAATCACTCCAAATGTTTCACTACCTTCCTTTTCCAGAGGTCCTTGGAAAGTCCCTGAAGATCCTTTGGTCTCCTGTGGTGTCCTATCAACTGTAGTAGGGTTGAATGTGGGAGACATGAAGCCTGTTTCCTACCTTCTGGTCACTTCTGGTTTCACATATGGAAGTCACACATCACTGGATGCTGCCAGATTGGGGCCGAGCTGCTGTCTGCAATAGTTTTTCAAAGTATTTCCCATCTCTTCTTCCAGAGCCAGCATTAATTTCGTACAGTGCAAAGTCCTTCTGTCCCCTACAGCTTTTGCCCCAGTTCTAGTTAGACTGCAGTCTATTTACTTTTAGTTAGGCAACATGGTCATGGATATCATCCTGTGTCTTGGGTTTTTGCTAGTGCAAGCAGCTATTGAAAATCCCCCAGTATTGTATTTTCCTACTCCAAATACACTTGGAAGCTTGGGGGACCTGGTGTGCTTCTGCTCACTGGGTAAATTAAGCTGTAGTTAAACTTGTGCCAGTGTAAGGTCATGTTTTTTCTTCTGTTTCTTATTCTTTTACACGTGGCATTTGGACTGTCATTTCCTGGAACTTATTCCTTGCATGATAAATGAATATGTTTTATTTAGGACATTGGAGTGCACTCAGGAGACAAGAGCAGTTCTGTTGACCTTCTCTGTGACCTTGAACAAGTGTTTTCTCTCCTTGAGTCTATGTCCCAGAGGTTTTAAAACCAAATAATTGTCACCCGTATGTCTATTATCAGCTCTTAGCCTTTGGACCTGTCCTTCCTTGTGTCATGACAGTAGTACCTTGTAGCTGTGTAGAAGGTGGACATCTAGTCTATATTAATTGTCTAATCTCCAAAGAATGATTTAGTCCATCCCAAAATAGCTTTCTAAAGAAGATATAGTGAATCATTCTCCTCACTTGCCCTTTCTCTGTTCACTGAGTTTAGTAGAAGCCAGGGTGGTTAATGACACCAGACCTCTAACTTTTAAAATATGTACATTTAGGTAAGAGGAAGCCCCCCAATAAAGTCACAAAATGAAGATGTGGGAGGTTTATCAGTAAAACCTCTTCATTTTCTCTTTATTTTTTTCTTTTTTTGGTCTTTGTGTGATATTCTTTGTTCAGCAGCAATTACTAGAGGAGCACAGCTTTCCTGATGCAAAGATGTCTGGTTCTCTAAGTCAACATGACAGAGAAAAGGAATGCAGGAATTTTGTGAGAGGAGAAAGGCAATAAAAACAGTAAGAAAATGAACCTGATATAGTTGTGGTACAAAGTGCTATCAGTGTTTAGTGGGGGAATAGGACAATATTCATTGGATCCTTCTAGGATAAGTAACCTTGTTCCTGCCCAGTAAGTGCTGGATTTTTTGTGTGAAGAAGGTGATTCATGCTTGATTTATTGGTAGGTGTATTATACTAACTCTTGTTGTCCTCTGTGATGGTTAGAAAGGGTTTAGAGAGTTGTTTTTCTTTTATTTCTTGTTTTCCCTTCCTCTTCTGGCTGTCAGGGTGAATTTGTATCTTCTGGCAATGTTGGGGAGGTGGGAAAGATGTCAAAAAGAGGATGTAAAATGCATTTTAAAGTGAGCTGTTAGGAATTGGTTTGACATTTTTGACAAAGGGAAAGGTTACTGCACACAGCTTTTCAGCTCCTATCTTCTTATTCCTTTTCTTGTCAATCACAACTGGAACCAGAGGAATTCCTCATCATGACTGGCTTCTCCCATGCTCACAGTTAATCTGGCAGGTAGGCTTGAATTGGCACGCTAATCCATGCTGCAGGATGTGTCTAGTACTTGGGTACATCTGTCCTTGCCAGTGTCCCCTGGGCTTCTGGTAAGTGGGCTGGCCAGATCAGAGGTAGTCCTGGTCTATGTCCCTGCTGTCTCTTCCCTTCTTTTTTGCAGCAGTGAGAAATGCCTACTCATTCACACTTGTGTCCTGCAAGGACACCTTGATCCTCAAGTGAACTTCTTTGATTTGCTCCAGAAGATTGCAGATTTGGAGCTGTCTGCATCATCTAGTAAACTTCTGCTGTGCTCACTCCCTGGTCACTTGCTTGGGGAGAAGGAAGACGTTTAGACCAAAAGATTCACAGTTTAAAGACAACCTCCAAATGGGCATGCCAGAACAGCAGAGATGTGTGTTCAGGAAGGAGCTTTACTGGTGAAAAGATACAGCTTTCTAGTGCAGAAATGTTTTACTGTTGATGCTTTAAATTGCAAATGAGCTGAGCTTGAGACAAGGGAAATCAACATGCATGAGCATGCACTTTAACTAACAGGTGCTTACATCATGTTTGATATCTGGATAACTCAGGAACAGGAAAAAATTTTTTAAAAAATTTGCCAGTTCAGCTCGTTACAGAGAGCAATAACTAGTTCTAAATAGCCCTTTATTTCTTCTCAAATCTTATTATAGGATGGGCTTAATAGCTTCAGTTTCCTGGTTTGGAATAGGGAAGAGTCGAGTACTTTCAATATTTTGGTAAAAATATGCAAGCTTGATTGTTTTTAGAAAGCAACTGAAAACATAAACTTATTTGAGGAAACTCTGGAGTGCCTTTCCTTCAGCTCAGCGTTACCATGTTCTGATGCACATGCAGCAAACAAGTTTCACTAATTCCTTTTCCTCTAGCCAATGTTTACTGGCTATATGGGTATCGTATGTGTGGAAGGAGGGTAAGCATCCTGAGAGTTTTTGCCTCTTTTTCTGATTTGCAGCTCTTGATTTTGGTTTTTGTCTTTCTGGATTGAAACCAAAGGCAACATTTCTAGAGGCCCTGAGAAGCCTTCAGTGTCAGAGCTTTTCTTGGCAGACAGAGGAGCACAATTGCAAAGCAGAAAAGAAGTGCCTTATTTAGCAAGCGGTTGTTGCTCTCCAAGTTGATGAAACAATTAGCTGGAGATGATGCCCTGTTGCTATTCTGCTCTTTTAATAGTGCCACAATTCTCCTTTGCCAGGACAAAACCTCTTTTTAGCTTTAATAAACCAGGTGAAACCACACTCAACTTGTGCCACATTAGACATTTTGAGCCTTGAAGGAGAAAGGTTTGGCTGGTAAAGGGGAGTATGTTCCTCTTGAAGGAGAAAACCAATCTACCAACAAGAAAACTCTCCACCTATTAAAGGAATTAATACAAGCTGGAGCAAAATCCCCTCCTAAAAATGTCACTCAGACAGAAAGGAGAAAATGTGGCAGACACTGGCCTCTCTTCCTCATGCTGGCACGAGCTGTGCAGTATGTTGTCTGGTGAGCGTAGGTGGAGGTGAGAGCTGCTCTGATCCACAAAGGAACAACAGTTTTCCATATCCCTGACAGCCATTATTACACCATACACAGAGAATGATGAAAGGCTCCTCTGCAAAGTAGTGTTGTCACAGATCAGGCCAGTTCAACCTGCTGTTGGGTTAGAGAACCATCCTGTATTTATTTCCTAATGTCTCCTTTCCATTGCTTCTTCTGGAAGCAAATAGTGTTGTTTGCCAGGCTGCAAGTTGAGCTTGATACTAAATCTGCTGGAAATGCTGAGCAGTGGATGCCTTTTTCCCTTCCATGCAGTTGTGTATGGATTGGTTCCTGCAAGAGCTTCTAATAAACACTTTGATGGCCCTGTTCTATCAACCACATAGGAAGGCAGTCATAAAAAGGAAGAAGAAAACCCAACAAACCCACAACAGAAGAAAGAGGAAAGGGGATTAAAATTAACAGTGATCTCAATTCCCTGCATTTCAGTTAAACAACCTCATTAATACTGTCTGCAGTGCATGTACTATGTCTGTGCTCCCCTCTCTGACAGGTCCCCAAATCACATTCACTGCCATTCATTATGTGCAATGGAATAAAACATTTATTCAAAGTCATGTTTTATTCCTGGGAAAATACCTATTTCTGCAAGTTCCAGACATCTTTTTAACTATTAGCCCTTCCCATCGTGGCCCTGGGCTCCCTGCCCAGAAAGTGAGTTCTACTGGTCATGATGGGATCGTGCCATCATGCAAGGTGGTCCTAGTGGGACAGACACAGGCTTCACTGAGCATGCAGATAGTGCAGTCGAAAAGGTAACTGTCGTGGAGCATTCTTGACATTTCTCAGAATTCCTCTCTGTGCTGTGACAGGCACCTTGTCAGCCAGTGTGAGGAGAGGGGACACACACTATATTTTCCTGAGTTCTGTAGTTTTCTTTTTTAATTTAGTGAGCTTTTGGTCAGCACTTAAATTTAAGAATGTCAATAATGAAAATGCAGCATCTCCTTTCTGAAATGGCCACTGTCCTGTGGCAGGAGCATGTGGGGACTGACCCTTTTTCTGTGTGAGGAAGCCAAAGGTGTGTCAGATCATTCGGCAGGCAGTGGAAAGCTTGGAGTTCTGACTCCAGCTCTTCCCTGCTTGATTGACCAAGCTGCCTTTTAACTCCTGTTGACTCGGCCATTGAGCATGCAGTCTGTGAATATGAGCATCCCTTGATTTACCCTCTGCAGGTAAAGCAGCAGGGCTCGTTTCCAGCAGCCCTTTGCCACTGAAAGGCAGCCAAAACCTGAACTCACCTGAAGATGAAACTTAAGAACACTGAAGGCAGAGGCAAGTACAAACTCATAGAAAATTCACTTTTTGAACTTTGCAGCTGGCCCCCAGTCCACTTCTGTTATTGACACATCCAATAAATCAGCTCAGTGAAGGTGCAGACCAAAGAAGATTCAGTGGAGCTCAGGGACAGTTTTGCTGTTTGAAGCCTACAAATCACCAAGGGAGCCTTGTTACCTGTTTGTAGGTGCTACTTGGGGCTCTGCAGTGTGTGGTGCCACTTGCAGTGTCTAGCTAGCACAAGGAAGATCTGCTTTACCCTTTTATGTGAGAGTGGCATTTCTGCCCTCTGTCAACGCTGGTATGTACAGGGAACATCATGAAATAGTGGCTGTAACACAGCTATTTAGAAACAGGAATTCAGGAAGCACCAAGTCTGATATAGCCTAGATATCTATGTTTTCCCTTTTGCCTCTAAGCCCCAGCCCCACAGTAGCCCAGCTGTCCTCTTCTCGCTTCATATCCCCTGTAATGTGTCCACCACACAAGAGATGGGACAAGTTGTGACCGAGTCTTGGCTGCCCACAGTGCTCAATCAACAGCCTGCTCCCAAAACCAGCAGGCATGGAGTTTGGCTCTGGCTCTTCACCAACCCCATGAGAGTGGTATAAGCACCGCCACTCAGCCCTGTAACAAATTCAGCTGAAAATGGCCACTGCATTTAGGAGTTACTATGAGGGATAGTCTGTATGCTCTGTTAAGCCTTGTTTCCTGAGGAATCCAGGCTAAAATATTGCTCAGACCTCTTAAGGCAGTTATGCCCAAGTGCACACACTACTTTAAATCAGGAAGCATGAAAGCAAATTAAGGTTTTAAATCACCGTAGGTCAATTACCAAGTGGCTACTGCAACCTGTTATCTTTGCTGAACTACTGTGCAGGCATGAACATCTAAATCAGGGCTGTTTAACCCAGAGCTCTCACAACAGGCCTTATTCAGTGCTACTGAATCTCACCACTCTGCAATCATCTTGCTTTCAAATTGCTGTAGGAACAATAGAAAAAAGCCCCTAACTTTTGCTATGGGAAAGGTTCAACTGTTCCTGTAGCTCCCAACCATTCTCAATCACCCAAGTAGTAGACACAACTTAAGTATTCAATAAATTGCTTCAGTTCCTAGGATACTCTGGGTACTCTGTGTATTTTAACTCTTCCATCATCTGTAATTCAAAATATCTTTAAAATATCCTTACCACCTTTCATCCCACACTTGTCAGCTTCTTTCATAACAGGAATTATTTCTTCCTTGTTTGAAAACCAGCTAGCACTGGTCCAAACTGGGGTACTAGTTTTAATTTGGTTTAGGGTCCTATCGAGACTACGGTTACAATGAAGTCAGAATAGAAGTGCAATTACTTATAATTTGATTATAAAGTAGTTGAATTTCACTAGGCAGACAGGACCTTAAATTTGTTTTCATAACTCCACATTAGGAGATTATGGCTTTGGGCTTTTCTGATCTACAGTGGAACATTGTTCCTAGGACTAGAAATGTCTCAAATTAGTTCCTAAAGGGAAAAATCCATCCAAAATGAATATTGTCAGCAGTAAAATAGCTAACTTTTGGGAAGAAAATAGTCCATGCTATAAAAAAACACGACCCCACAAACACAATTTTCCCCTATAGACTGATAATGACTCATTTCAGTGTCGAAAATGTAATTGAATTGCTCCTTGCAGCAATTAGGAGAGTCTGTTGATGTGCAGCTACTTAATTGTGTTTTGATACTGCGGACTCTCTGTGGCAAGATGAAAGCACCATTTTGATGGTGAAATTGGTTGGTTTTTCCTGCTTATTTTTCCCTAAACTCCATCCTGGACCAGAATTCACAGAGGTGAGAAAGTGGGGAGGATTTCGGACCTCTGAAAGACTAGAGGTCTAAGTCTTTCTCAACTGGCTGGGATGGTCATAGCCCCAGTGGCTTATTAAAGCTTTAGCAGCTCGTGGTGTTGAACTGTGATTGCTCCCTGTCTACAACCATTCAAGGTGAGGATGGCTAGCAAAAAGGTCTGAGTTAAACTGCTTATGCTAATCCATTTGTTGTGTCCAAAGGAGATTTAAGAGCAAGCTCACACACAGCTTTTGTAAAACTCAGCACCTTAGGAGAAGGGGAAGTGATGTGTGCCTGGGCAGAAGATACCATCTGAAGATGGCCTGGGCTCACTGCCTGGGTCAAAGCAAGTAGGAACTGGGAAAGAAACAGAAGTCTTACTTTCTGTCCATCCCAAATAGTCAGTTGGATAGGCATCCTCAATAAGCTCACTCCCCATGTGAGCTGGTCCACGTGTGGATGGTTTAACAAAAGCACAAGTCCTAACAGGGCCAGATGTTAAAATAAAAAAGACAGAATTCATGTTGCTGGAGTGGCCTGGAGTTGCCTCTCTAGTCCAGGAATAAAATCTGTTTAATGCTGTTTTCTTACGTGCTCGTCCCATGAGAGAAAGGAAGAAAAAAGGTTGTTTGTTTCTCTGCTAAGGGGAGTCTCAGGGATAATCAGAGAGACTGCTGGATGGTGTGAGGTACCCAGGGAATGAAAGCTGTGCCCAGGAACATCAGGATTCCTTGTTAGGGGATCGTGTAGGGAAAAGCCAGCACGTCTCTCTGCTGCTCTGGCTGCCTGCCACATTTCAGATACAAGCCAGCTCTGTCTGGGCAGCTGGATCTGCTTGAGGACTCTGCCAATGACAAGGCAGCCAACTTGTGAGAGTGAGAGGTGGTCAAGCTGTCAGAAACCATCTCTTACTTGGAGCTATTATGAAGGAGATACAGGTGCAGAACCAGCTCCTTCACCCTGGCCAAGACCAGCACCCTCAGCAAAGAGGCATCTTTACCTGCCCATCAACTTTTCTGATTTGATATAGGCAGGAGCTTTGATCCTAGGATCCAGCATTTTGGGAAGTCTCCATTGTTTTTTAATCATATTTTATCTAGCATGCCTTCACTTTAGAGCTGCAAAATTATCCTTTTATCTCAAATCCTATTGTTAGCCAGCTGCAACAGTCACAGGCAGAAGTTATGCACAGTCAACCTGTGGCATCCCAGTTGAGTGCATTATAAACCCAGCCAACGATTCGATTCAGCTGCTGAGACATCCCAGAGGACACACTGTGCCCTCCAAACTGACAGATTTGGAGCTAGATCAGAGTGTCTTCAAAGCCCAAAGAGAGTTCAGATCCAGGGCTGCTCTCAGGCCTGAACAATTCACGTCAGGATCTGGGATGAGTCTTGGAAACTTCTGCCATGGACAATGATGAGTCATCCTGGTCATTGTTCAGCTGATACCTTGTCTGACTCATGAGTTAGCATGTAGTGTTAATAAAATACTGGGTTTCAGGTATGATGGTACACTTATATTTTTGCAAGAATTGTTTTGTTATTATCAGAAAGAAAACTATAATGTAATTCTAGTCAAAATTGGAAGACTTGTCTGGTCTTGGCTGATTAGCATTGATAAGTGGATTTGGAGAACTGAGCGAAGTTAGGAATTGCTACTGTCTGGCAACTTCATATTCATTATGAAAGTCTAACAGGAGTTTCAGTCATGCTGCTTTGCACTTGGAAACTGTTTAGCTCAGCTCGAGACAGTGTGGGAACAGCCACAAGTGCTCTAAGATGTGCCTGTGATGCCATGAGGGAGGGATGGGTTTCAGGAGCAGTGATCAGATAGCCCATAAAATAGCTCAAAGGAAGTCAGAAGAGGTATCCTTCCTTACAAGGGGAAAGAGGAGAAAGTAGGTAGGCAGTCCAACTAGGGCATAACACAAGGCAAGCATTTGAAGGATGTGTTTTGGGGAACCTGAGAGGTGCCAGGTGCTGTTTAAAGCTGCTGGAGCTGCCTTTCTGCCGTGGCAGGACTGTTAGTGATGCTGCAGCCGAGGACTGGCGCGCTGGGGGGACCTGGGTTCACTGGGGTTGCTGGATGTCAGAGATCACATCGGGTGCTCCCTCATGCATGCACAGATTGACTGGCACGTTCCCCGGGGGGGTTTGTGTTACATGTCACCGTGCATGTCATGCTTCAGCTGGGGTTGTTGGTGCCTGTTGGGAGGTGTCACGGGCTGTGTTTCTCCTCTGGCTGCGTAAATCCAATTTCTGAATGAATCACAATCCAAAGA
Source organism: Laterallus jamaicensis coturniculus (assembly GCA_022605575.1). NCBI lineage: Eukaryota > Metazoa > Chordata > Aves > Gruiformes > Rallidae > Laterallus > Laterallus jamaicensis. The sequence goes on along the minus strand of JAKCOX010000016.1, from coordinate 14,372,925 downwards.
TATTTCCTCATAACCAAAGGGACCAATAAAGTACTTTGGTTTTCTGCAAAATGAGGGGAAAAAAAAGCACATTGAAGAGAATAGGTATTTCCCATAGAAGTATTCAGTTTTCCTCACTGTGCCCTAGAGATCAATAACACACTGTGCCTGAGCATGGGGAGCAGCTGAGCCCTCTCTCTCTTTCCTGATCTGAATGAAAAGAAAAAGAAAATTAAAAAAAGAAAAAAAACCTACCAAAAAACCCCCAAACCAACAACAAGCCCCCAAAGGTTGTGGGGCTTTTTGCTTTCTCCATTTACTTAAATATAAATTTAAAATATAAAAGGCAAACAGCCAAATCCCCACAGCATCAAAGTCATTTATTTTGGCAAATATACCATGTCACCATTTGGGAATCAAAATCTGGTTTTTAAAGTGGTAAAGTAAGTCCAACTTTCACATAATTAATTTTCTTTAGCTGAAGTGGCTCCTCTCACACCCCTGATGTGTCTCTGCTCCTGAACCAGTGGAAGCTGTGAGCCGGATAAGGAAGAAACTCTTTATCTGCATAAAAATGCCTCAGATTCACCAGATCTAACTCTGGACCTTTGTGGTTTTTGGCTCTCTCTCTCATGGTAAGTGTTCTCTTGGTGGAATTGGACAGAAAGGAAGAGGATGATATTTTTCCCACAGTATGAATGTGTGTTTCAAATTGCATGTTGAAAGATGTCATCCCCCTCCTTTAGAGGAACCAAACTTTGTGTTCAGACAGAGACCTGAAATGAAATGCCATGCTTTGCATCAGGAAGCTGCCATGGTCATTGGTTGATTTTCAAACTGTCAGTAAACTACCTGCTGGGGTGTTCATAGAGGACTAAGAGCTAATCAGCACAGATGGGGAAACTGAGGCATGGATGGGCTTCTCCTTCCCCAGTGTTTGGAGGCAGAGCTGGCAATGGGACCTACTTCTCTTTGGTACTTCCCTGTCTTTTGGACTCCTAAGCCTTTCCTTTTGCAATTACCACATAGACCAGACATTACCTTTATGTGTGCTGGTAAGGCAAGGCTGAGTGCAGGGTCCCAAGTCTCTGGGCACAGCTCTGAAACTGGTATTCAGCCATAGGAGGAAGGATTGAAAACAAAAGGGCGGGGGGGAGGGAATAGAAACAAAGCCTCTGAGGAAGCAGGAATGCCAGCAGAGCACAGTTCAGCAGGTCCAATCCGTGTCTTGAGTCCTCCCCATAGCATCCAGGTCCTCGCCCAGGTGTGTGGGTTTGGGCAGGAGAACCCCCATTACAGCAGTGGGACGCTGATTCCTTTTGCATTAGCGAATCCCCGGTGGCGTGGGTTAATTGAATGGACATATTTCATTAAACAAAGCCTTCACCATCTGTTCTGTCCCAATTATACATGCAGGAAAAGAACATATTTCTCAATTACAGTGGCAGGGAGGGAGGGGGGAAGATATCGGTGATTTCAGATTCTACAGCGTTTTTCTGTAAGACAGCCTCACAGCTGGGAATTTTAGTTCCTTTCTTGGGGCCAGCCTCCCAGATCTCACTCACTTCCCTCCCTGAAACAGCAGTTTGGCTGGGCTAAGAGATAGGAGCTTCTGCAGAGAGGAGTCACTTGATGGTGTCACAGCAGAGGGAGGGCTGTTTGCTGTGCTCATGCCTTGGTCCAAGGCAAAGGAGAAAGAGCTTCCTACAAGCTTTTCTAGAGTTGTTACATTATTTTACACTCCTGGTGATAGAAATACCACATTGATGCTACGCTGAATCCCCATCTCTTCCTGAAGGAAAGCATCTTCTGAGCTTAAATGAGGAACTGAGTAAAAGATCTCTTAGATTATTTTGTTTTACTGCAAATAATGGTGAAATACAGACAAGCAGAAGCTGACCTCTGAAATTAGAAAGCCAGTGGTGTAAATCACTGTTTCTGGTCATGTCTTGTATGTCTGGCTAAGACTGTGCTTAGTTACTGCTCCATCTACTTGCTTGTGGTGTTGGGAATCAGTAGAGATCAGCCAGGAGAGGCAAGAGGTGGATGCCAAAGCAAATGCTTGATGTTGTCCTAGGAGATGATTTCCAAATCGGGAAGCAGGTTTGCTCTGACCTTTAGGAGGCAGAGCTGATTGTTGCTGTTGCTGTGCTGTGTTTTTTCTTTATATTCCCATTAATCATTTTCATTCAAATGAAACCTGCAAGCATGCAGAGTGCAGAACTCATTTCATCAAGCTTGTGTGTGCGTGTTTGTGTGTATTTAGAAAAATACCACAGCCAATTCTGTTAAATTATTAGCCCTGTATCTCTCAAATTTACTGTCACCCCCAGGTAAAATTGCTGCTGCAACTAAATAAAACCTCTGGAAATGAATTCCAGCTCCTGACAGCCCTTAAGCCCTTGAGGCATTTAAATTCTGGATTTAGCGGCAGGATTATTACTTCAGTGCAGCAGTTAACCATGTCTTTAAGCAGAGTTGCCTGTAACAGTCAGTCCTGATTCTACCATGGTTTTACAACAAGGGCAGGGAAATAGCCCTTTTTGTTATGTACATCTAATATAAGTCATGGGATCAAGCATCCCACACTGCTCAAAAAGACCCACTTTAGGATTGCAACCTGAATTACTTTGCATCTGGCTCCTGCTGCACTGTGTATACCTCATTTCCCAACTAGGGCCTGCTTGGTAAAAATGTGAGTGTGCTTTTCTGTTTGTTTGCTGCTGGTGTTGCTTTCCTAATGGCAGTAGCATTGTAGGGGGCTTCATTTTGCTCTCGATGCTTTTTAATGGTTTCAAACTATTTTTATTGCTGAAGCCACCTTGTCCATCTGTGCCGGCTCAGGAGATGCTAATGGGCCCTTGCACGGCTCAGCTAACACGGCTGTGGCTGCGACTGCAGAGCCAACAGGCATGGCAGGAGGAGTTGAAGAGGGTTGGTGAGCCCAGTTACCAGTAAAGAGAGAGGTTCTGGGGCAGGAAAGAAGGGTGAAACAAGAAAGCTGAAGCTGTTCAGTGTGTCAGCGAAGTTATGTCCTTTTCTTCTGCATTCATGTTAATGTTGCAGTAATAGCCTAGGCTATGCCCTCTGCCTCTTCTTTTGAGGCTTGCATCTTGGGCTACTGTCCTTTTGCCAAGACAATGTCAAAGCATTTCATCTGCCGCTGCACCAGAGAGGAGATGACAGAGCACACCCTGGGTGACAGTGCCTGAGGCATGGCAGTGTGCCTGGGGAAGGAGATCCAAGCTTGGGGAACCAGCAGCAATACAGCTAGTCGGAAGGTACCGTGCTGAGTTACCCTCAGAGGTAAATATGTCATGGGACCAATGGTGGAAGGACTTGCTGATGATGTCCAAGGCTTTGGCAAACACTGCTGGGAACTGATGCTTAGCAGAAGGTCCCTAGTAAGAAAGAGGCAGGTGACAAATGTTGCCATGCCCTTTATTTTCGAATTTCCCTGGAGAATTTAACTCCACATTAGTCTGAGTCCTAATTAAATCCCCTGTGTGAATCCTGATGAATTAATGGGCACTTGCACTCTCAGAGAGTTTCTGGCAGCTTCTGTCAGGGGTCTGACTAGCCATCAGAGAGGGTTAGTCATGGTGTTTGTGCAATTTCAGTACTCAAAGATCAGCGTGATGGTCCCTTTGTCCCTCCTACCCTCATCCCAGCTTTCAGAGATCTGAAGACACCATCAGCATTTGGAAAAAGGAGAAAAGTGTCTGACTCTACCCACAGCCAGTTGTGTTAGCAAAGAACCCAAACAGATTTTTCTCACTTGCTATTTGTGCCCAGCTCCCGATCAGTGCAGCTGCAAGACATCTATAAACAGACCTAAAATACATCCATGCTAATTGCTGACAACTACTTGAGGAGCAAATCCTGAAGTAGACAAAAGCAGAGATGGTCCCCAAGCTTCTTAGAAGATGCCTGTTCTTCAGCCTGCAGGCAATCTTGGTTGAGTTCCTAATGGAGAATCCATAATTCAGATATGTAGCAGTCAGACACTGAGTTACTAAATCCTGTGGGACTTGTGCTAACTCCTAGCTTGTCCCTCACCCAGGTTCCCAGAGCAGAGGATGTGGAAGCAGGCAGTGTAGAGGGGGTGTTAGGGCGAGGGATGGAGACAGCCCCTCTCCAGCTAGAGATTTTTAAACATGGGCTTTGCGGCAGCCCCAGGGACACTGCTGGCTCAGCCGGCAGATGCAGTGTACGGCATGGCTGAGGTGGAGGTGGCAGCAGCCCTCTGACCAGCACTGGGTGCAGCAGCCCTCTGACCAGCACTGGGTGCAGCCAGTGGCACTCCTAGAGGCAGGTGATGCCAGAGGTGACCAGGGGACTGCAGCGCTGTCTCTGCTCCGTGTGCCTTGGTGCTCTGGGAAGGTTTAGGAGCTGGACACTGGGGCTGCAGGGGTGCCAGCCAGGATTCAGTGCAATGTCCAGGCTAATTATGCCTGGGGATTGTGTGCTGAGTAACGTCACAGCACTGAGTCCCTGCACACAGATGTCTCTACCCCTCACTCCACTGAGCCGCGTAATGGAGAACTGACTGTTTGTGACAATTTAGAGCAGTGCTCCAGCTGGAAGGCCAGTGTAAATTAGATGGCATGATGAGAATAGTGAGGACATAACTCATGGGCTTTGCATTTTTCTAGCTAGGAATAAACAAATTCCCAGGCATCACAGGTTTACAATGAGTGAGAAGCGTTCAGCCATCTCCTCAGTGTGCTTGTGTATCTACTGATAGGCGCTAATGCAATGGTAGAGGCCAGCCAAAATAACTCTCACAAGCTATATGTATGGGACAGTGGTTGCACACTTCTTTGATTCAGTCACATCTTGAGTCTAGGGCAAAATGTGTGCATACCTTAGGAGAAAGTGTATCCTGCTGTGGAAGGTATACAGACTGAGTGCTTCATCTAGAAGACAGGAGAATAGGGTCCTGTTAATATCCAGTGGCCTTACAGAGTCAAAACAATCTTGTCAACTGTGGGTAGTTCAGACTTGACCCTTGTGCAACACCAAGCACATCTGTCTCCCTGTTCTGGACAAAGCTTCCAAGTGCCACTGCTGAAGCAAATTGTTTTCTTGGTACTCAGATTTTAGACAAGTCCATTTGACCAGCTTCTATGGAGAGCATGTAGCAGGATGCAAGGAGAATCTGTCACAGCGTTAAGCTGTGCTGCCTGGAAGGAGGAGAGAAGGAAGCCCTGGCACGTAGGACCTTCATGGTTGTTGGACAAGAGCTGGGCACAGCTGGCATTGTGCTCTGGGATGGGTTCAGTTTGCTGCTGCAGATCTGGGCTGCGATTACATTGTAGAGCTGAGAGTAATGGCTAATTAATCTGCTGAGTGATGGAGAAAGAGGGCAAACCTGCCCCTCCTGGGCCTAATTCCAGCCAGAAGCACTACAAGGCCCTGCTCTTTGCAAATGCAAAATTGCATAAACTGTTAGTGTGCCACTGAATCCCTACTCAGGATTGGAAAGCTGTGAGCAGCTTTTCCTTCCTCTCCCGGTGAGGTTAAACAGAGAAAGGGGGTACCCTTTCCCCTCCCATTTTCTTTCTCCTCTTCCCAAGTTTAAAATCCAGATAGCTGCCACAGAGGCTGTGAAAAACCCCTTAGTCCCTATGGTGGTATTCCTTTGGAGAGCAGTAAATTGTGTATGTATGCGTGTATGTGCACACACACACAAATGATGCATTTTAATCATTCTCATAAATGATGAGGAACGTGCATCTGGGCATGACTGGGAGCCAGGAACGATGCATTCATGTGCTCACCATTGCTTTATCCCTTTTGACCTTAATTTGAATCCCTCCATGCTGGATGGTTGCATCTGTCAAGGAGGCTGTACCTTAACCTGCTGGGACCAAAAGCCTGACGCAGGAAAACTCTGTGCCATCCGTCTCTGCCTGCGGCCTCGTCTTACCTGATATTCTCCCAATTCCGCCCTCATTTTCCCTACTCTCCCATGCTTCTTGCAGTCAATCTGCGTTTGCCCTGATTACTTTAAGCAGGGCTGAGCAGCGCTGTCCCCTGACCCTGATGGCACAGGAGAACCAGGAGATGGGCTGGCTGCTGACGAGAAGGGTTCCATCAATACCACCACTGTTGTTTCGCTAGGGATGTAGTGTGGCTGATGAGCTTGTCAAACATCAGAGAACAGCAAGACAGTGTGGTGTCCAGCAGGGAGCAACACGCAATTCAATATATGAATTGTAGGTGAAACCATGAAGCCATGAATCCAGCCATTTTATGAGGTGAAATCCCACAGATTCTATACCTTTCTTGCTGCAAACGTGGCAAGCTAAAAAACTGCTAAGTGGTTACACACACTGTTCATGCCAGATTAATTGGTTAGTAACTATAACGAGTTCTGATAAACCTATCTTATAGCTAAACATCCTTAGTTTACCTTTAAAAGCATCCGCACACCTGCTGTTTGGAACCTCTTGTTATGGTTGGTTCCTAACATGTTCTGTTACTCCCAAATACCTTCCCATAACTGCTTCTTGGTTTAGGGTGGCCTGTATCCCTATCAACAAGGCTGCTGTGTTTTGAGAGCGTGATTATTAGGATCCTCTCAGCATGAGGAACTTTTCTCATGGGAATAGGAGAATATTGTCAGGGCCTATGTCTTGGGTGAAGAGAGCTAGGCTGCTAGCAGGCCTGCTGTCTTCCCCGACAAGACAGAAGGTCAGGTATTGCTAACAATGGCCAAGGAGCTCGATTGGAGTAGTATGACCATACTGTTGTAGAGGGGCTCTGGGTCAGTCCGTTCCTTTGCATATTTTTGCTACAAAACACTTCCATCTGGGAGCTCATGTCCTGAAGATCTTCCTGGCCTAATCTGTGAAATGATCCCCATCTTTTTAGTGAGCATCGTTTGAGGAGGAGTTGGTCACAGTCTGAGGCAGTGAGGCTGTTTTCCTTTAGGCAGAAGATCATGGAAAGGAATTAGGGTGAGGGGTGCTGTCTGAGGTGTGAGCAGAGGGTTGGTTCCTGAATCTGTTTTCTACAGGGTGTCTACACAGAGTCTTAATAAATAGCTCCAGGAAAGTGTTCCCAGTGCCTGAAGGCAGATGGAGACCCTGGAACTGCATTAGAGAGCTTGTGACCTTAGGTCTAGAGAAGCCTGATGCGATGGGGGTGATTGTGCCAGTACCCCAGCAACATCACTGTATCGTATGCCTGTAATATCCACATTAATAGCAGTGAAAGTAGCCCTAGATTCTGTTTGCCCTCAACAGTTCGGTCTCTCTAGCCTTGCCTAAGCTCAGTGTTTTCCTGCATCTGTCCTTCCCTTGTCTTTCTCTTTCCTTGTTCTCTGGTCCCTCCCCAGAGCAGGTCTGTGGTTAGCATCTCCTCATTGTCGATGGGGAGGGAGATGGGGGAGGATGTTGTGCCCCAGCCCTCCCTGCTCTGCAGAGCTGCTTTTCATTCTTGGCTGATAGGAATTAGAAGGCCCCACATTGGAGTGTAGGAAGACAATCCTGGAGTTTACCACAACTCACCCTAAGATGAGATTCCCTAGAGTCCTGTGCAGCTTTCTAAATGGCCTTGGTTTATCCTTTTGGCAGCTTGTTGCTGCGATGGGGATAATACCTTGCAGCATACTCACTCCTTCCTTCCCTGCAGCGCTCGCTGCAACGCCCCGGCAGGGATGGTTTCTCAGGCTGGATGGACCCTGTCATTTTTCTGGCTCTTTCCAAGCAGTGCCTCAGTGCTGACCTTGCCAGATTGCATCAGAACAAAAGAATGGCGGCTCTTCTCGCTCCCTTGTTACTTATTTATTTTGAGGCGAATGGAGGGGAGCCTGGCGGTATTCGTCCTCCTCCTCGGGAGGCAGGGATAGCAGAAGGTCTGCTCAGATGGTGTGTCAGGCAGATGGCTTGAGGTAACCCCCAGGGCAATGCTGACTAAAGAGCACAAACTGCGCTGGGATGCGGCCAAGCAGAGGTCTGCGTGGGAAAGCAGAGCAGCACCGACCCCGTCCGTGGGTGCCCGTGGTGTGTACCCCAGCAGATTCCTGCCTTGCTAGCAGCGTGGTCCGTGGCGGCACTGGGAAGTGGGGGCACGGGATGCAGGCACCATCTGGCCAGTGTCACTGCCCTCCTTGGCAGGAAAATGTCTGGGAGCAGTGGTGGGGGCTGCTGGTACAGCGTGAGCTGCTGCTCTGGCTGGAGCAGTGAGCTGGAAAACCCATGAATGTCTCCATGATGGGAAGTGATTTATAACAAGGATGAAAATCAGCGGTTGGTTCCCTTTGGACTTTGGGGGTGGAGAAGGCTGCATTGTAGTGGAAATTATCTGGAGTTGAGGGTTGGGTCTTCAGCTGATTTGTGATTAATATGGCTGCTTTTTTGAAGTTAAATTCCTCATTTTGAACCTGACTTTCTGCATCCAGAAGCTGCAGTAGAGCTGTGACTATAGTGTAACAAATGTTATCCTTATCCACTTTGTTTCATAAGAAACCAGACTGTGAAAACAGAGGACCACCAACCCTGGACTCAACAGGTTACTCTGCAGTCAACAGAATTACCAGTTGCCCAGTATCCCAGTCTCTGCCAATGCTGCATCTCTCCAAAGTACATTTTTCCCTGAAAAGATGGCTCCGCATGATGCAGAAAAGTCTCATTTCTATCCATATAATCAGTGTACTTGGCCAGCATGGACTGAGCTGGAATTTCAACTTTGTGGGGGGCTTGCTTGCTTTTGCCACTCATTTGCTCTTTTAAAGTGTGGTGGCTTTTGTTTGGGGTTTTTTGTTTTGTTTTTGTTTTCCTTCAAAGGGCTTGTGCTTCTCTTTTTGGAAAAGGCACCGTGTAAGGACCGGGGGGAAGAACAGTGGCTGAAAATATCTAATTGAGCTATAGGCAGAAATAATTTATGGAAGGAAAACTGGCTATGCTAGTCAGCGCATTAACTCATGTCATGACTTTTTAATGGCAGTGTTATAGGTTAATTAGTATGTGTGCTGTCCTTATGCCTACCAGACTTATTCACAGGGGGATCATGGTCTCATCAGGTAGGACTTCCATAAAGACACTCTGTCTATGAGTGGTTTAATATCTGTGTGTGTGCATGGGGATTTTTTTTTTGCTTTTATCAGCAGAAAAAGTCAGCTTGTAAAGGGCCCAGAAATGGAAACCCTTTCAAGTGACACAAAACCTGCATACTGTTGAGTCTGACTGGGTGCTTAAAGAGGAAACGTTTTCTCTTGTACCTTCCTATGCATTGGCTTTTTCAACCTGCTATAGGGACCGAATTGAGGCACTGAGAGCTGCAAAGCATTCCCCTCAGATAGACTCGGCTTGCGCTGCTGGATCTTGTGTGTTAGAGGCAGCAGCCAGACGGACGATGATCCCACCTCCCTTTGAACATCACCCGCTGGGCGGTGGTAAAGCCGGATTAATGTTGCATGGGCCACTCAGCCTGCGCTGCCTGAACACAGCAAATATCAAAGGTAATGCAATGTTCTGCTTAGTATAGAGAGGGAGGAAAAAAGGCAGAGTGACCTTTTATCTGTGAAAGTGAATGGAAAAGGGAGCACCTCTGTCTGGAATGTAAGAGGTAGAGGGGTCTGGCTGAAACACTACCCCTGGCTCCATGTCATAGAATCATAGAATGGCATGGGTTGGAAGGGACCACAAGGATCATAGAGCTCCAATCCCCTTGCCACAAGTAGGGCCACCAACCTCAGGCCTGGAGCTACACAAGGTTGCCCAGGGCCCCATCCAACCTGGCCTTGAACACTGCCAGGGACGGGGCATCCACTACTTCTCTGGGCAGCCTGTTCCAGCCCCTCACCACTCTTTCTGTAAAAAAACTTACCCCTAATATCTAATCTAAACCTTCCTTCCTTTAGTTTTAATCCATTCCTCCTTGTCCTGCAATTGTCTACCCTTTTAAAAAGTTGAATCTCCCCTCCTGTTTATGATCTCCCTTCAGGGACTGGCAGGCTGCAATGAGGTCCCCCCACAGCCTTCTCTTCTCCAGGCTGAACAAGCCCAGCTCCCTCAGCCTCTCTTTGTAGGGCAGGTGCTCCAGTCCTCTAATCATCTTCGTGGCTCCTCTGAACCCTCTCCAGCAGTTCAACATCTTTCTTGTATTGGGGGCCCCAGATCTGGACACAGGACTCCAGGTGGGGCCTCATGAGAGCAGAGAAGAGAGGGACAATCCCCTCCCTGTCCCTGCTGCCACCCTTCTGCTGATGGAGCCCAGGATCCCACTGGCCTTGTGAGCTGCAAGAGCATGTCCTGGCATAAAACTGAAGGGAAGGCTGAGAAAAGCCATGATTTTTGTGCTCATTTGCTGTGCGTGTCACGCAACTTTAACGTGCACATCCCCTCTCTTTCCTTCTTTCTTTGCTTCTCTGTAACTCAGAACTGCCCTGTTCCCCAGAAGCGGTAAGATGAATGGGTTATCATAGCAGAAAACCTTGGTTTCTGCTGGAACTTCCAGACTGATGGTGGTCCTCACCATGCCAGTGTAGGGATCTCTGCCCTATTGCCCCACAGGTCTGGTTCCCAGAGGGCTTTGTGTTTTGAAAAATGCTTCTCTCATTAAAAAAAACAGCAGGTACTGTCACTATGGATCATATATCTTTGAGAGAAACTGTAGCAACCCATACAGATAATTAAGGTGACTGTGCCTGAAAGCTTCTGTAACGGTATTTCGATGACCAGTGTCAGGAGGATAAGTAAGCTCAGTCCAGAGGACAGCTGAGCATCATCAGAGTCCCTCTACCAAATGGGAATCTAGAGAAGCCAAAGGGGAGGTGAATCTGGACAGTCTCTTGCTTCTGATCCCCCAATCTCATCTGTCTAGGGCAGGGATAAAGTTTACTTTGCGGTACGTCAGTGTCTGCAGCAATTCTTGCACTCTGCCTTTGCCAGGAACTGGGATGCAGCACTGGGCTACGTGTGATGGCATGATTTCTGGGCTAGAGCTAACTCCTATTTAGCCAGTCTCTGCAGGTGGAGTGAATGTGTAATGACTTTGCAGAGTGGTGAAAAAATTTGGTTTTACTGTTGATCCTGCTAGACTCAGGTCCTAAACGTCAAAGTTGTTTGTCAGCTTGTTTTCCTTGGAAAAGTACAGACACCTCTGAAAGGAAAAAAAAAGCTCGCAGGGAAGTTAATTTAATTTTTTTTACTACTGCAGTCTGCTTCATAGAAGATCTCTTAGGGCAAAGAATCCATGAGATTTATAAAAACCACTACTAAAATCAGCTTTTTTTACTGTGCTTTCCCTGGGAAAGAATACTTCCCAAATTCCCATAGCTGCATCTTCTTTTGAATCTTGAAAAGCAGATCACAGTGACCACTTGGTTCCTGGAGAGAAGCCCAATTGCTTCATTAAAGAAGAGTTGTCACATGCCTTTTTCTTAAATCCTGCTAAATACCTGCTTAGCAGCATTATTGACAGGCTTTTCTGGTGAACACTGAGCTGTTAAGCTGCTCCTAGTTTACAGCAAGAGGTTAAAGGATTTCTCAAAGCTCCCAATGAAAGCTTTACTAACTGGATTAACTGCTAACATGGATTTAGGCTTTGAGTCAGATTAACCCCAATTGCTCAGAGTAGGTTCTTCTTGTTCATCTCTTCTTCCCTTTTTCTTCTTCTTTTCCTTTCAGCTTTTTTCCTTTTTGTTTGTCAGGAATAATGGAACACAATAAGCCTTTGTGCTTGTGTTTGGGCAGTGGGAATCCGTGGGCTCAGGAGCTTGGGAGGAAGAAGGCTGCTACTCTAGGGATGTGACCTGAGTGTGGAGCAGCAGGGGAGGCTCAGCTCACCTGGCCCCTTAAGATGTGACTTTCTGCAGGTCCTTTAGAAACTGGGGGTTAGCTGTGATGAGAATAAGAAGAGTTATTAACTGGACTACATGTTTGGCTTCTGCTTGCCTTTGCTATTCTCTTCCTTAGATTTCCTTGGCAGCACAAGGATCATTCACCCTTTTATAAAGTTTTATAAAGATTTACACACACGGAGGGGCAGTTAACAGAGGAAGTAGCTCAAACAGATAACCCAGGTCACCTAATTTAGGCTGTAGTTAAGTGTGTATTTCTTCAGCATTTTTGGAGGAAGGACCCCAGCACCAGCTGCACTCCTGCTTTTGGCTGACTGTTTCTGCCTTGTGCTGGTTTCTGAGCTAGTGCGTGCTGTTATGAGAGGGTCCTATCGTCAAACTATCCATTATCCAATTTAGATGCATTTTTCCCTCTCCTCTGTGGAGTAACATGCCCACCCAGCAGTCTAGATCTGTGACAAAGTGGTGAGTTCAGCAGCCCTGCTGTGTGAAGGCTGTGGTCCTGGAGCTGGCCTCTCAAAGTGAGGATCTGCTCCGAATCCTTTCACAGGCCCTCCAGTGCGAGGATTTGTCAGAGAATGCTAAAGGATGGCAGGGGAAAGCAAACAGAGATGTAGGCTGGAAGGAGCTGGGGCACAGTGATGTGGTTGCTCTTGCCTGACTAAACTGGCATATGAGTTGATTGCCAGCCCAGAAAAGAGATGAAGGAATCAAGCCAACACTTCTCCTGTTTCTCTGTCATCTGCTCACTGCAGACCTCTCAATTACTCCTTTTCCCAGTCCATGACCAGCGGTGCCATGGCCATGTGATGCACATCGGGGTCACTGCGCTGTCTGGCCCATGCAAGGAGTCACAGTGCTTGGCCGCCCCTGGGGAGTGAGTCTTGCACTAGGGTCACTCAGAGCCTCTCCTGGGTGGTGGTATCTCCCCAGGGATGGAACTGTCTCTTTCATTTAGCTCTGTGTCTGCTGTGCTGGCTCAGATCTAAGTCCAGCTGGCCCAGGACCAGCTCAACAGAGACTGAAATGTAGGAAACTCCTGTGCAGTGTCTGTAGCCCATTTAGTGTCACCCACAGCCGTGCCCGGTGCCTGGCAGCCCTGGGTACAGCTGGGGCTCACAGTGTCACCGAGTTCCTGTGGCGTGCAGAAAGTGCTGTTTCTAAGCTTGCTGTCTGATGATCTCAGTGGGTACCCAGGTCTAGCAACCCCCCTGCCATTCCCTGGGTAGTGGAGTTCTGTGCATTTGGCCATTCCCCCTCCCAAACTGTTCATACTGCTCCTCTAAGAACCATTGCATGATCCAGGCGAGCCTGCTTTCTCATTTCCCTCCGACACTGATCAGCTCTCCCAGGCACCACTTAATCTCATGTTCTTTAGGTCACTCCCAGCTGCCTTTATCCCCATCTAATCCATTTTTATCTGAATTGCTAGCCTCCATTTCTAGTTTCTCCTCCACCTCCCCCCACCCCCCAAGTCTCTTTAATTTCCAAACTCACCAGCTCCCCTTCTCCTGGGAGAGCAGTAGCTCTTCCTCCTCTTTTCCTCCAGCACATCAGGCTTCTCTGTTTTCTCCCTGGTCGACACCAAACCTCTCCCAGCTGCTCAGCCTGTTCCTGCCTCATCACTGCCAGGCGATTCACTCACATATTTCCTTTACTAATTTCTTCCCAGACCTCACTACACATCCTTTAGGGGAAACCAGATCGCTCCTTTTCTGCTTTCCATCAGCAAACGCCGCTCTCTTCAAGGCAATTGCTCCAGGTGTGTGGCACAGTTCACGCTGTCACTCAGAGGCAAGACCTCTGACAGAAGGTTTCAGGGAATGGCTCTGCCTGTCTGCCCTTTGGCAGGGCTTCCTCTCAACATGTGCAAGGGTCTCCACTGGAAACCTCACAGCCTTGGACAGAGAGCCACATTTCTCTTGCTACAGTGCTGGTGGACTTAGACATGCCCTTGGGAGCCATTCATATCCTGCCTCCTCCCTTTGGACATCTGAATGGCTATTTGTGGAATTCCTTATGGTTTGGCACTTGGCGTTGTACAGCATGGGCCTGTCATATCCCTTTTATATCAGATGATAAAAAAAGTGTTTCCCATCCCTACGGCCAGCAGTGAGACTGGCCACAGAAAAGGGAGAGGGGGGAAACCAAAATGAAAGTCTGTCAATTAGAAAGGCTGGAAGGAAGGGAACTGGCTGTGGGGCATGAGGGAAGGTCACCCTCTGTGACTTAGTGTGGGGAATGGAGAGGGTTATGGGCAGATGATCAGGAGTGTGGCAGGATACTGCTCTTAAAGTAGCACTTTCCCCTCAGGGTACAAATTCACCAGCCCTGTGACAGGTATGAGAAGAGAGAAGTTGTAACCTCGGATCTTCCTTTTGTTCTTACAGAGACTCACTCCAGAGCTCCTCTGAGCTCTGTGTAAATTGAAACAACCTTAACTTTCTCCAGCTTATTCTCTCTGTTCCTTTAATTCCCCTTGAGCCAAGGGAAACAAAATCTTTGATGCATTGACAAGACTCTGCTTCCCACTGCCTGACATTCAAATGCCCCTTTACTGAAAATGCAAGGGCTCTGTCTGGAGAGGATCCTGCCTTCAATTGCACAGCAGTTGGGAGGCCCCCTGCCCTCCCCATCTTCTTAAGGGGCTGTTTTTGAAGCCCTCCTCATAGCAACTGTGGCATAAAAGCACTTGAGTGTGACTAAGTATTGGCCTTGATGGATTTCCTAGGTCTAATCCCAGGTGCATTATCCCAGTGTTGGCATTACAAGATGGTGAATTTTAATAGCAAATCAGAGGCTTCCTGGTGGTCCTGTTCACTCTCTCAGGGAGGCACTAGGCAGACACACCAGCTGTGAGATCTGAAATGGGCTGTGGCCATCTCTAAGCCTTTGTGGACAGCACAGGGTTGTGAGTCAAGTACTTGTGCATGTAAGCAGACATTGTATTCGAGATCTCAGCCCGTTGAGCCTGGTCTCTCTCTGCCTTCTGTTCCAGTGGGTTTGTTATGGGGCTACCTGCCTTCTGGCAACCCCACCTGTTAGTAACTGGAGCAGCTTCTACCAAAGATTAATTTTCTCTCATTAACCAGATAGAAACACAGATGAGGTGGCACGTCAAAGCTGTTGGGATTTTTCCACGTCACCTCCTGCTGGGAGGCCTGTTGTACTCCCAGCTCCACTGTGCTTGTAAGGGATAGCCCGATCATTGCACCCTCAAAACAGGACTGACTGGGGTGTGGGGCCGGTTTCCTTGCAGTCTGCTCCCCTAACACTGATTTACATTAATGCTTTCTGTCAGTAAAGTGTGCAACTTTTGGTATTTCATAGGCAAGAAACATCTGCCAGGTGTTACTGGTTTGGGTTTTGGCATGCAATGGCCAGGGTAGCAGGCACTAATAGATGGCTCACTCTGACCATTTTCAGCAGTCACCTTGCCTACTTGCTGACACAGTTCTTATGGTAATTAATGAGCTGGCACATTCCTAGGAGCCTTGTCAATGGATTAATCTTGGCACAGAGGCAACCGCTGAATACAGGGTCCTCTTGTTGTCTCTGGAAAAGAGGGGAGACAACCTGCAGGCAGGTGGGGAAGGGTCTGTGTGAGGAGTTCCTGCTTCAGGGGTGGCCAAAATTATGCATATGGCATATGGTTTGTATACATCTGCTTTTATCTTCTGCTTTCCTGTGTCTGATGAGACTTTCTGAGGTAGTTACTTTGCCTGGGAAGGGAGTGCAGTTCATTATTATCTTGATGCTGCAGGAGCAGAGAAGAGGTCCAGCTCCATCAGTTCTGTGAAGGCAGCTATGTGGGAGTGGGTTGTTCAAGTAAATGAAGAAAGGTGAGATCTAGAAGGATGATCAACCCAAGAAGCTTGTTCCTGATAAACTATATTTCGTGTTTGGTCACACTCTGGTTGGAAGTGAAACAATGGGGGAAAACAGTACCTCCCTGTAAGGCTCCAGACATTCATGCTTTATCACCACTGGAGGAAAGATGTCCATAGGCAGCAAAGGAACATGCTCTTCCTTCTCTCAGGCTCAGCAGATTGTAGGGAGCCTTGTGGCTTTGCAATGCCATCCTTTTGTTCTGTACCTTGTTATGCTCAGAGACTCAGCTAACTTGAAAGGGCCTCTCCAGGCAGCTCCTGGCTAACTCTCCCCAAGGACCACATGTCACAGCTGCCCTTGTGCTACTCCCAGTCTGCAAAGGAATTATCACTGAGCAATGGAGAAAGATGGATGAGTGGTGGTCCCTGAAGCTGTCTTCAGTGTGAATAAAGCAGAAAACATTAATGTGAAGAATGTGTGGATAAAAACACAGCTCTGAGACTGCCTTGAGACTTCCGTAGGGTCTGAGTCTGTTGTCTTCCTCAAATCATCTCCTGGTATGTGCAGCAGAGGATCATTATAAATGCTGTTAAATGTTCAGGAGTGTCTCCTGAAGAAGAGATCTCTCCTCTTCCAGTGTGACTTTCTTAAAGGAGAAGGTTCTTCACTTCTGCAGTAGAGGTGGAAATAAGTCAGCAGTGTGGGTCAGGGTAAGGCCAGGATTTGATACTGCTTTGTTGTCCTTCCTTTTTCTTTTTTTTTTTCAATCTAGTACTTGAAAATCTGTCAAGATGGAGAGAAACAGCTTCTGAGAAAAAACAGTGCTGCACTGGAGTGTGTTTTTGTCTTATATGACTAAATAAGAGCCAATTAATTCAAACGTTAACAGATGTTGTTTACTCTTCATAAAGTTTGAAGCAACTCTGAAACACCCAGTGCTGGGTCTTTGGTTGTGAATCACCTGGGCAGAATGATATTTAACTCCTAAGTTTAGGAGCTGTTCCTTGATTTAGATAGAGTACTGGGCTAATAACCCGGTTATAGAGTCAATGTTGTGTTAGAAGTCCCAGGGCTGCTGGTATTGATCCCAGTACTGGCCTAAAGTAACTCATGCTTCTGTTAGGAAAGAAAATGGTATATTTACTTGAGGGACAAGGTGATCTGTGAGAGCTAAGAAACCAATGTTTCCTTAGAGCGTCTAGGAGTGATACATGGAATTTATCATCTGCCTCAGTATTTACTTGTTTTTCTCTCTCTAGTTGCTGGTCCCAACCAGCCACAGGGAATATTCGCAGAATCACAGAGCTGTAGGGGTTGGAAGGGACCTCAAGAGATCATTGGGTCCAACCCCCTTGCCAAAGCAGCTCCCCAGCTCATACTGCACAGGTCGGCATACAGACGGGGCTGGAATCTCTCCAGAGAAGGAGACTCCACCACCTCCCTGGGCAGCCTGTCCCAGGGCTCCCTCACCCTCACTGGGGAAAAGTTCCTCCCCATGTTGGTGTGGAACTTCCTGTGCTCCAATGTGCAGCCATTGCCCCTTGTCCTTTTCCCTCAGACCACTGAAAAGGGGCTGGCTATCTTGCCCTGCATCCCATGCTTAAGATAATTGTAAACACCAATTAGGTTTCCCCTTAATATTCTTTTCTCTAGACTGAACAGTCCCAGCTTATTCAACCTCTCCTCATAGGGGAGATGCTCCAGGCCCAGGCCCGGGGAAAATTCCTGAGGCCATGGTATATCTCTGCTTATTTTATTGTGCAAAACATTGGATAATGATCTAAAACAAAGTCAAGTCCATCCATAAGTAATGAGGAATCAGCTTAGGTAAGGAAGGGATGAAAACTGGCTGTGGTTCTTCACTGAAGCCACTGACGGAGCTGTCAAGAGACAAGTTTGATTATTGCCTGCCTGTGGGATACTGGCTCTTCCTGGGACTGTGTTTGTTTGCCTTTCATTGTCACTGAAGACAGCTCAGTGATGAAAACAAAAGAAAAGTAGCATGACTGTTTTTTATAAAATATAGATATCTATTTCCCATTTTTGGCTGAAAAGGGAATACCCCAGGCCTTTCCTTTTCTAAAACCATCCAGGTGCATCAGAGCATTTCCAAGCCAATTTGTCGTCATTTCAAGCACCAAGTGCCTGTAGTAACAGAGAGGACAGTGCAACAGGGTGCTAACCCTTTCATGTGCAGGTCTGTTCTACCCAGCTCTACCCCACAGTATCAGAGGGACTTTCACGATGTTTCTACAGCTTCACTAGATTAGACTGAGCTAGATTCTGCACCGATACTTTGCTCGTGTTTTTATTAATGTAGAAATACACTATAATGTCAGCTTGTCAGCTGGGAGAACACATGAATACTGCACTTATACCTAAGGACATTATTATGGTCAGTGATGCAGCTAACACACACATGTCTAGTCCAGCATGGATACAGTGACTGTCTTGCTCTATTGAACTGATAAACTCTTTTAGTTCACATAAGTGCTTTGAAACTGCAATGATAAACAGACCAAAAGTTTCCACAGAGAGCAGAAATCTTTACCTGCCTCTGCCTTGATATTGCAGAATATCTAGAAGTTTATGGTAAACTGAGCTCGTTTGTGATCCCAAAGAAAGAGGTAGAACCATCCCAATTTAATAGCTGAATAAAGTTCCTCTAATGTGTTTCCTTTTTATTTTTTCTGGGAGTATTCTGGGTTTTAGACAGCTAATTTAGATGGAGAAGCTGGTCAGTGGCATGAGGGAGGCTCCATCTGTATTCTTGAGTGTGGGAGTGGTGTTTCCAGAGGAAACCTCTGAGCTGGGAGGTGGCTCAGCTCTTTCAGATGAAATTTTCCACATGTGAGTTGTGAGGCTGAGGATTAGCAAACCAAGCTTCATCTCTGTGAAGACAGGAAGGAAACTTGCAGAAAAGAAAAGCAATAGGAGCCAATAAAATAAAAATATTCAGGCATCCCTCATGCTTGAAATGGCATCATGTGCCACTCCCATTGAATATCCTGTTCAGGGTACAGCAGGATGTAGCCAGTTGCATCAGTTGTATCACACAGCAGAGAGTTCCACGTGTTGGTTTTGCTTGAACACTTAAGAGCGTTTTGTTTGTAGGTCTTCTAAGCAATTTTTGTTTTAATTGTCCCAAACTGCATTCTCAAATGTCAGTGAAAAAGCAGAAATGCCAAACATGGTATTTTATGTCTGTGACCATGCCTTTGCTTGATCATCTCCATTCATCTTTCTGATTTCTAGTCAGTAGCTGTTATCTTTGTAATTTTTCTCCCCAGAAACAAAACCCAACCTCTTTTATCCTTACAAATCCTTCATAAAATGTTGTTCATTTTTTACCATTTCCTCTTGGGCTTTTGACACAGATCTGCTCACAGCCCTCACCAAGGAAGTTCCTTGTGGTTTCTCTAGTGCACAGCACATTGGTATTTTCTGTATCCTCATATTTTGACTCTGGAGCAGATGTTTAAGCATCACAGATGTTTTGAGCAGATGCATCAGCATGTTTGATCATGCTGAGCTGATTGAAATGACCTTTGTGTTCTCAAGCCTTCTTTCCCTTACCAAATGTTACAGGGCGTTTGGATCCTTTCAGGCAAATTATCCCAACCCTTACCATTGTCTACAGCAAACATTGTCTGAGGCTCTGCTGACCAGCTCTGTTGGGAGATCTTTTTTAATTCTCTGTTTCCCTGTAGATTTTTACCATCTCATTAGTCATTCTTTTGCTTCCAGAAGCTAATAGGAATCTTCAAACCTTGCACTGACCATTGGGCTTTTATGGTTCCCTTTTCTTCTACTTTGAAGACAGATGGTAAAAAATCCAGACAAACTCAGTGTAGCTCTTTGTCTCCCTCAAGTGACTGGCACAAATACCAACCTCTGTGCAGTTATCCATCCTCCTGTGAATTACACCCTGAGGTGTGCTGTTCCCCTGGAAGAAGCAAGTCTGAGTTTTTACTCTTGTTTTGTTGGAAACATAAAGCTGAAGATTTTTAGAAAGAGGCACGAGTTTATTCCTTGTCTGGAGAACTCAGGGTGAGAGGATGATGATCTCAGACTCTTCTCTGATATTGTTGCCTTGGGTACATAAAAGATACGAGATGGCTTCTCCAGACCCAACATTCTCAGGACATCACTTCAAACCCATTTTACTTCATAGCAGCTTGAAAAAATCAGCATTTAACATTTACACCCTGATCTGTCTCAATAAGTGTCGTGGTGAGAGCAGACTTTGCTGAATTGGGCTTGGGGTAGTGAAGGTAGCCATGCTGCTTCCAACCCAAGCCAACTTGCTGTGCCCACACAGGGCTGCATGGCACTGGGTGATCTTCTTGGCCTGGGGATCTCTGCCCAGAGCTCATAGTACATTGTTACTAAAGTTATGCTGAGGACATAGAATCATAGAATGGTCTGGGTAGGAAGTGACCCCAGGGATCGTAGAGTGCCAACCCCCTGCCACAGGCAGGGCCACCAACCTTCAGGCATGATCTAGACAAGGTTGCCCAGGGCCCCATCCAACCTGGCCTTGAACATCTCCAGGGATGAACATTTGAGCCAAGGTTGCTTCTAGATACCTTAACTCAAGCTGAGGATGTAGCAGAACTGTCCTTTGGTTCTTGTGTAACATAAACCTGTCTTTTCACTGTATCCTTTGGATCTTTGTATGCAAAGAGAGTTATTCCAAAGTCACCAGACAGGCCGAGTCAGGGCAGTGGTGTGTCTATAAGCAACATGGGGGACATGTGAAAAGACAGATTCCCACCTGGCTATCTCCATTCTCAGCAGCAATGATTAGCCCAGCTCTGAATGACGGAGTGCAATAAAATGGAGACAGCTCTGCCCTTGATGCATAATAAGTGAAAGACTAGTGGGAAATACCTCTGAAAAACTTTCTTACATTTAGATTGGATGAGTGAGCACAGACCTTTCCTGTCCTTTTTTTTTTCCTCCCTCTTCGCTCAGTTGCAGCAGCAGCCTGGAGCTGAGCCTTTGGTGTCTTTGCCCTTCTCTTTCCTTACCTCCTTTTGCAGCTCCTAGGATGAAAAAATAATGTGGCTTTTCTAGCGTCCTAACCCCATTCTGTCATTCCTGCTGCACTCCTGTGAAACAAGCGTTATACTACAATAAAGCTGCTGTGCAGCCAGCATGGAAAAGGTATTGGCAAAGCTGTAATGGAGGCAGCAATTTATGACTGTGGCCAGGTGGACTTCTGAAGGATTGTACCTGAGCTAATATTGCCTAGCTGCCAGCCACTGAATTCAGCTCTATCATTTTGGGCAGGTAAATCTATTGGTGCTGTTGAAGTGTGGTTATCACTGGGCCAATCCCTTTTCTTTGAGGGGAAAAAAAGGTAAAAATACCCAAGTTTACTTTTAATTTGAATGAATGCTAATCACTTGCCTCACTTTTAAAAAGAGATAGCCGAGGTGGATATAAAGAGAGGAACATAGACAGTTGAAAATATTTTGCTTATGATTAATTCTTAAATAAGCACATTTTTAGGTCATTAGTATCTGGAATTAGGCCAAGTGGAACTGACCATTCAAGGAGAAAGTTTGTGGCTGAGTGACCTTGAGGCTTGTAACCACTTTGGGCCAGAGAAATGAGGGGACATGTACCCCACCAGGCACAAATGATTCACCTCTTCCTCCCTCCCTCCATCTTCACGTCTCAGTGCTTGGTCTCAAGCAGTTGCCCTGCTTGCTCACTCCTATGCCACAGTTAATGCAGCCTGAACCCTATGTCTGCTGCGATGTGGCTGCAGAGGGATGGAGGGTGGTATTTTGGGAAGTCATTTATTGCTTTCAGACTCTAATTTTCCCTTCCTATCCTATCTGCTGTCCTTTAAGAAGTAGGTACATCCCTCAAAAGCAGGACTGGACCAAGTACAGCTGGAGATCAGCACAGTGAATGTCCTGATACGGGCCTAGGGGTGTTCTTAACCTTGGCTTGAACCTCATGATCCTGAGGCCCTTTCTCCCTTTTCCCTGATCCATCATATTTGCTGAGGCTGGATGAAACACAAAGGTGATAAAGCCCCCAGATTCAGGGACTGGAATCATGGGGAGATATGAGCTCTGTTACAGCCACTCCAGTGCAGTTGGGTTTATATTCCCAGAAAGAGGTTAAGCCTCTTCAATTCCACCTTCCCTGCTCTGTCAGCACCATGAATCACAACTCCAGGTTCCACCTGGGATGGAAAAATCACTCAACAGTCCATGCTGCAGAATTACACAGGAAAGGAAAGTCAGAGAAAGAACCAGCAGCTAAAGGCTTCTCTTAGAATAGACTGGACTGGACTATTTCAGTTGGAAGGGACCTACAATGATCATCTAGTCCATCTGGCCAGTTATAGCTGTGTGTTGTGTAAAAATCAGATGGAAGGAAACATGTCCTCCCTTCACCCGTTTCAGAGCAGCGCTGCTAAAAATCTGGTGTGCCCTTCGTGCCTTTAATATTTCCATGGAAATAGTTTTCTCGTCCCTCTTAGCCAAGGTATCTGTCAGCTGCTAAAGGCATCATTTTCTGTTTATCATCTTATAAACTGCTGCTCCAGCGGAGCTGCGAAATTAACATTGTGCTCAGCAAAATGGTCTATGTAAAACAAGGGCAATTTATACAGAAATATCCCTAATCCTTCACATTAGAATTTGGCTGTTAAAATTCTGGCACCTCTCGGAGGTCACTCTAACCTAGTTAAGTTCTGTTAAGAAAAGCTGTTATTATGGCTCACAGCTTTTTTTTTTCCCCCTACAATATTGTCTCCTTTGGCTTGCACACTTCAAGACTCACCTCTGCCTCCCCTACCCGCTGTCTGCCTCTCCTAATTTAAATTGCATTACTTTCTGTCATACATTATTGAAGACTAAGCTTAACTACCTGGACACCATGAAGAGTACTTGCAAGTGAGTGGGGTTAAAGTTCCTGCAGTATTTCCTTGTTTCTTCTTTTCCCAGTTTGGAATTTTGACCACAAAAGAAGCCCGTTGAGGGAGGCTGCTTGGAGAAAAGGTGCTGAGCTGGAGCGGAACAGATGTGAATTCAGCTCCCTGCTGTGACATGGGTTTCCTGAGTGTCCTTGGATATATCATTTCATTTCTCTCTTCTCTCATACTGCTTCATATCCCACCCATCCAACCCCCCCTTTGCTGCTTTGCACACAATAATATTTACTTTCACCATCTAGCCTTTCCTAATGTGCTTTTTTCTCTCAGAGCAAAATCTGCTTTAACCAGTGTGTACACTGTACTGTGGAGAGCAGGATTTTTCAGTCTTTGGACCTCAGATTTGATAATACCACACAAATAAGCACACTAAATAGATAGCTGCTCATTCAGCATTACTGTACACGGAAACAGAATGATGCTAAGGTTAAAATTGATCTCTCTTGCCTGAGGCTTTTAATGAAGTAAAAGGGAGCAGATTCCAATATCCATGTGGCAGGTCTATGATCTTTAAATGTCCTGTTGAATTTATCTGGCAGGGGGGAAGCATGCAGCTATGTAAATATTTAGAGCCATTTGCTTTCTGGTACTTCCTACTGCAGTATTCCCTTTCATGTACTGAATGGTGAAACATGGGTCACCAGCTGTCCTGCTTCCATGGCAAAGGTCTGAGAGCACTTCAGGGTGTGTGGCAGTTCCTGGGTTCTTATAGGACAAGTTCCAAGGAAATATTTGTGGAAAAAAAGGCACTTTGCACTACAAGATAGAGGAGAATTCTCCTAGCAGGCATGGGGGAAACATCTCCCTTGCAAAGTAATAAAATCTGATGTTTCTGGAATCCTGACATGACCACAGATTGGGTTTCAGGTCCTAAGTGCCATTGCAAAGTGGAAAAATGCTTATGCCACTGTAAGTGGAGAAACCAAGGGTGACATATGGTGACTGGTCAAAGAAACCTCAGGGAGTGCTTCATAGGGACCTCCTGTCTCTTGGCAAGCAGATGAAGCAAACCTTGTTTCTCCTTCGTAGGTGGTAGCATGAAGTTGTAATTTCATTCTCAAGATGTGCTTGGCACAATGCATAGTAGAGTCCACGTTCCTCATGATATAGATAAAACTGACTAAGACTGCAGACGAGAGCACCTTCAAATGAAAGGAAATCTCTTCCCCCACACAGAAAAGAAAGTAATTACATTCAGAGGACCCCAGAGAGCTCCTATCTCCACCACTGATATGAAGAAACAGTCTGAGGAAGATCAGTCAGGCAAACAATAATATATATATATAAACTGCAGTATTCAAAAGGACACAGGCACTGGACCTTGGGAATGTTGCCTTTCTCATTTAGGGTCCTTATCTGATAACAGCAAGACTGTTCCCCTCTATGTTAGATTACGAAGCTACTCCAGCAAATGGGAACTTCTGTATCACAAAGTTTTGCATTGGCAGAGGAACCTATTTCAGGGGCCCAGGGCAGGGTGCTGTAGTTAGATTCTGATTCAGCAAGGCTGCACCTAACCGTCCCCATGCAGGGAGCTTTGGAAGCAGCAGTGAAACTAATTGCATTACTGGCAGCTAGTCCGTCATTTAAACACCATGTACAATAAATTCAAGTCAGAGGTTGATTTGCTGCCTTGGTATAACACACCACAGGTTATTCTAGGAAGTCCTCTGGCTCACTGGGAGGTCTATAAGGACTCTGCAATTTCACTCCAGGGGGCTTTGTTATAGCTGCCTTTGCCCACGTTCTCGGGATTTTGAGCAGACTGGGCTCTCTTGAGTAGCTTTATAGGATCAGAGAAAAAAAAAAACAGGGGAGAAAGGGCTTTAAGAGGTTTCTTTATCCATTTTCCTCTTCCTTTAGCAAGGATCACCTCTCTATATATCATTTCTGATGGTTGTTTGTTCTTTAAAAGCCTCCAACTGCGAGACTCCACCACGCCCCAGGCAATCCACTCCAGCACCGTACTCCCCTCACCTCAGGAAGCTTTTCCTGATGTCTAACCCTCATATCTCTTGCTGCCACTTAAGCCCATTATTTTTTGTGCTGGCCACCCTGGTCATGGCAAACAGATTATTTCCTTTTTCTTTCCAACAGCCTTTATGCAATTGATGGCTCTTATGTTCTCTCCGTTGTTTTTCTCTGTCTGAAACACCCCCAGCTCCCTCGTTGCTCCCTCATAGATCATTTGACAGGTAACATTTCTCTCATCTGGGATTTCTGCAGTTATTCCACTTCTTTTCTGAGGTCTAGTGGCCAAAGCTTGAGGAAACTGAGGTTTACTTATACAGGCTGAGGGAGAGAAATCTGTTACCTTCAATTACAACTTATGACATATTCCCATCTTTGCCATATACTTGTATGAAGATGTTTTTAAACTAAGACAGAAATTGGTGGAAAATTATTGCTGTCTCATGGCAATTTAGACTTTACCTGATGCATTTCAGGTGATGTTATTAAGTTTTATTACAACTCAGGTTCTTTCTTCAAATCATTAAATCTCTAGGACAGCTAGGACTGGTAAGGTGACCGTACTTACATCTGTCTTTGAGTGTTGACATCTGTGTGGGTGTTGATAGCTGTTCCCAGGGAATCAGCGTTGCACTATGATTTCCTAGTCTCACAGATCCTGACTTGGAAATTAGAGTGTTTGGAGGTGGGTTTCTGGGCCTACAGGAAAAAAGGACTGTTTACAGGGCACGTAGTGATAGGATGAGGAGTAAAGGTTTTAAACGGAAAGAGGGTAGATTTAGGTTAGATATTGGGAAGAAATTATTTTCTGTGGGGATGGTGAGACACTGGCACAGGTTGCCCAGAGAAGCTGTGGATGGCCTCTTCCTGGCAGCTTTCAAGGCCAGGTTGGGTGGGACCTTGGGCAACCTGGGCTGGGGGATGGTGTCCCTGCCAATGGCAGGAGGTGAGACTAGATGATCTGAGATCCCTTCCAACCCAAAGCATTCTATGACTTTACGAAAAGAGGGAGAGATTAAGGTGTTTCCTCTCCTAATACTAATGTGAATACCCAAGGGTATCTGAGACATCCACATTGGGCTTTTTGGAGACTCAGCACTTTTGGAAGTCAGGTGGAAGACACACAATTATCTGAAGTGGAACCAAGCTCCTGTGCTTAGAAACCTGAATAGATCCCATAAATTGCACTTGGAGAGATCTAGAACCTTCAAGGACAATTCCACCCATCCAAAGATAGCTGTAGAAAGGAGAAGTATGAGGGGTTTGAGAGGAAGCTCCAAATCTTGCTCATGGATTTGCCTGCTATTGCAAGTGTCCATCTCAGTCCTCACATGAGATAGACCCCCTCTAACCTTGGGCCCTGAACACAAATGGGAAGGATGGTGCAAAATGGGGACCATAACTGTTGTGCTAAGGAACTTTCTAAATAATCATAAAGGAAATGGGAAGAAAAATGGAAACATAACATTAATTTGTAATTGTGTTGCTGTAGTCACGTGGTAAAATAAATGAAGAGGGAAGATTTTAAACTTTCAGTCAGGAAACATTTTTACCTTAATATTCTGTGATTCACCTTAATATTCTGTGATTCAGATTTGCTGCGAAACCTCAGGCTGCAATAGAAAAGAATCTGTTTTGTTATGTTTTTCTCTCAAATTTTCTTGCTCCTAGCTATAAACACCTGGAAATCCCAGCAGCATCAGCAAATCGCTGTGCTGTCCTCATGCTCAAGAGAATTTAAGAGGAGCTGACTGAAGATTGTGTTGACTGGACCACAACAGCCCCAGAACATTTAACTTCAAGACATGGTCAAATGCTTTGTCAGCTCCCCTGCA
Source organism: Laterallus jamaicensis coturniculus (assembly GCA_022605575.1). Lineage (NCBI taxonomy): Eukaryota > Metazoa > Chordata > Aves > Gruiformes > Rallidae > Laterallus > Laterallus jamaicensis. The sequence goes on along the minus strand of JAKCOX010000016.1, from coordinate 14,346,539 downwards.
TACTGTGAGCTGTAATAGGTACTAGCTGGCAATTGTGTTTCTGGAACATGTACTACAGGAAGCAACATCTCTGCCACATGTGGTCTGGATGTTATGGTCATGTTGATTAGTCCATGACCAATGCTTCCACCCTTCCCCATCCCATAGATCAGCTGTTGTTTCATACTCTGCCATTGAGTGTAAAAGGGCATAAAAGGCAGAGGGTTTTTTTTTCCTTGTCTCATTGAATTCCCTTGCTTTGATGGTTGCATTTCAATTCCAAATGTTATCTGGATTCAGCACTGGGGGGAATTTCATTAGACCTACAGATGGAACAAACTCTGAAAAATATATAGGGGCAGGAGGAAGATCAGCTTCACAGTTTCATTTGACCTAAAGGACTGAGCTAGTGTATTCGTGGTGATTCAGGTTTTGGATATTACAGAATTCTCATATAGGACAAGCTTGTTGGCTCTTCTTCTCAGTGTACACAATGAGGACATATATTTATTTTAGAAAAACACTTAGCCAGAAGGAAGACAACATGTAGTGAAAGATAAATTATGCAGATAATGTTCTATTATGCGCACAGAGTAAAAAGTACAAGGGACATGAATTTCCCCAGGGAGACACCTCTGAGAGGGGAGGCTGGGACAACACACAAAATAACATAAAATAAAATACAATAAAGAAGAAGAGGAAGGGGGAAAAAATGATTTGGAAGTAGTTAGTTGTGGCAGATTTTGCTTGAAGGAGAAAGAAGACTGAATGAGCAAAAGATTGTACCGGGGGCAATTCCTTCCAAAGAAAGGACTTCATATTGGCTGTGTCACTTATCAAGGTCACTACTCCAACTCCTGAGGACAGTCTTTTGACCCTGCAGGTATTTCTAGAGCATGGAGTGAGAGACTGGAAAGTGTGAAAACAACCAAGGTAAAAAACAACTGGCAGCATCCCTTCCCTCCAGGCTTTCCTTTTGCTCTGAGGTGGGAAATGCACTGGTTTTTTATGGTTCTGGTCTGTGGTGTATGGCCCATTGAGGTCTGTCTGGATCAGTTCCCATGGGTTGTGTGTCAGTGCATGATCACACACAGCAGACACAGCAGCCCCGGTCTCACCAGAGATGGACACAAAAGCACTGCCGAGGGTGGAGTAATAATTGTGCTTGAAGAGCAGGACACAGAGAGTCTTAGTGGGGGTAACACTTCATCAGGAACAGCAAGAAGATGCTTCTCTAAAGTCTTTCTGGTTTCACCCCCAGAGCTGTACCTTGTAGCAGTAGATCTCAGGACTAGTGTTTTGAATTGTCCTGTTACTGCTTGCACTGGAGCTCAGCTCAGCTCTGCTGCAGCAATCTTGATAAGTTTGTGCTTCTGCTGCACAGTGCAGTGAGCTGAATTGTGCTCAAGTGAATGAAAGAATAAAATAGGTTGGGTTTTTTCCAGGTCTGGGGGTAGGTCTGTAAGGTGGTAGTCTCCTCCTGTGCTTCAGTATGCACATGTTTTCCTCAGTGTGTTCAGCCTCAGACTTGCTGACCTGAGTCTTTGACAGGCTTATCAGTCATTTGGATTTGTGTTGATACCCACAGGTTCAGAGACTTTTTATTTGTTTGTTTTCTCTATTCTCCTTGGTGCATAATTGGCCAGGTTGCATTCATGTTTTCTCTCCCTTACAGCTTTCTACCAGGCATTAGTCACAGCTGGAGACTGGACTGATTTGCTGATGTCATACAAGGAATTGTCTCTCCTGGAGACCTGGAGATGTGATCAGAACTTGCAAATGGTCTTGGACCAAAGGTCTGTTCAGGCAAGTTCTCTGTTCATTTTGGCTCAGGTCATTCCTGCTCCCTTTTCCTTCTTGAATCATCTGCCTCCCTTGCTACATACACCTCTTTTCCTCTGTCTTTTGAGTTTCTGTCTCCTTGGACTCAGATCTAGGCTGTCATGCCTTTCACAGCATTAGCAATACTCATCTGATGGGTGTGGGAGAAGAGGGTCCATATCGCTTGTAGCTAATGTGCTCTCATGCCTTGCTTTCCCTTTCTGCTACCTCCTTTCTACAACAGTTATACCTTGGAGGCCAAGCAAAGGAACACGTCCAAGTGGCTTGATTTCTGCTCCCCCACTTTCTGGTTAAAGCTATTGTGAGTGGTTGCATGTGGACTCTTGTTTTTCATAGCCACTGGTGGTTCCACCATCTGTGAATTTGTCTAATCCCAATAGAAGTTATTGGCCTTGACTTAAAATTATTCCCTACTCCCTTTGTAACAGCTGCTGGCAAAGCTGCTGTTCTCCTGATGGATTTCATTTAGTCCAAGTTTGATAACTTACTTATGACAAAGGCCAGCAGTCTGTTAAAAGAGCATCATCTCTACATTTAATACTTCTCTGCCCCCGGCTCTCATTTAATCTAAGTGTTAAACATCATTCACAACGTTGCAAAAGCAGTTGCTGTTTTCAATGTTGGGAGGAAAAACTCATAGAAATAATGGATAAAAAGGTAAATACTGAACATCAACATTCCTGTTGTATATTGATAAAGGATGAAATAACTGCTGTCTCATAGCCTCCTCCTAAACCTTTCCCTTCTTGACAAAGTGGAATATATGATAGTGAATGTGTCTGTATCATCAGTATCCTATCCATGGGCTCAGACTTCTTGCATTTGTGCTGTTATTTACAAGTAAAATGTTTCCAGGTTTTATTCTTGGCCTTTCCTTGTATTGCATGTAAGTGTTCTGACATTTAGCAGTACTTTAGAAAACAGCTGGTGCCTCCAGGGTAAACCTTTAAACAATGTCCTACTCTGACAAAATTCTGCTTTATCAGCAAACCATGTTGTGCTCATTTCTCTCATTGTTTGTAAATGGCAATTACAAAGTACTTTTGCATTTAAACAGGTTCTCTCCAACCTAAGAGATAGTAAAAGTTGTTAGAGGTGCACACAGTAACTTGATGCTCTGACCTACCCTAAGTAGTTGGACTTGTTTCACTTGAGCAAATTATATATTTATAAAGACCCATTATGTCGTCGGAATACTTCAGCAGAGATGTTGTGGCTCCAACTTACATGAATATTCTTTTGAAGGGCTAATCAGAAGAGATATACCATCAAGTTTATGTGCTTTAAAAATATGGTTCTAGGCAGCGCTGTCCAAACTCTGCACCAATAATTAATAAGATCTGATTAATCTGATCACATAGATCCTCGCTACTCACCAGCTCTGCATGATCTTAGTTCACATCAAAGCTTGGGCTGGAGAGATGAATTTTGTGCCAGTGTTTGGAAGTCAAAAGGCTTTCTTCAGATCATATAAAATTGATGCTCATAAGGTGCCTTACTGGCAGCACTAGGTTCTGCTGCTTGAGGATTTTGCTTGTTTAAGTGACTTCCCAGCCCCTTCCTGCCTTTGCTTACCCGTGGGTACCTAACAGGCTGCATACAAACAATGTCTTATTCTCATGCAAGTAATCTTTATGCTACAGGGAGCAGCTGGTGGTCTCCTAAGCGTCCAGAGGATGAGCCAAACAGAAGATTTTGAAAACAAAACCAGCTCCATGTGCTACATCCAGAGGAGAAGGCAGTGTGGCAGCGTGTGATGACTGCTGTGCTGAGGTACCGCCCTCTCTTTACACTGAGCAGGAGGTTAGCTGAAATTCTTTGGTGGGCTGGAAGTGGAGGCTCGGGGACCATGTACTGTATCATGAAACAAGGAGTTCCAGTGCAAGCCATCTTGTTGGGTGAAGCTATAGGAGATTGTAGGAACTGCATGTTGCACGTCACTAAACAGAGAGTGTTCATTTCCACGAGGGTTTATTCAGATACTTTCATGGCTGTTGAGATACAATGTAAATGAAGAAAATGGATGAGTTAGAAGAACATAACATATTTTTACAATCAGAGATGCTCCTCAGAGCTTTTCAAGGGAAATGCTTGGCGATGCATTCCACGGTACTGTGGCAACTGTAGGGTTACCCTGTTCATAGCTTCTGCTCCAGAAGAGTTAGGTGGTATGTGCTTGTTTCCCCATGGTACCCATCTTCTGCTCTTGTCCTGCAGTCAGGATGTGGGGAATCCCCACTTCACTGGGACTCCTGTCAGGAAGGCATATATGCAGGGACATACATTTGTCTGTCTGCTTAGTCAAATGACTATGCTGGGGCTCTAGTCCTGGGGCTGGGGACATTCCTGTTTTGAATTGCTTTGCCTGACTACTTTGTACTTTCAGAAAGCAAGGGGAGAAATAGCTTTGTTTCTTGTTTCTTTTTTCTTGATTTGTTGTTGGGTCTTTTCTTTGGTTTCCTTCTTTCTTTGAGCCATTTTCTGTCACCAGAGTCCAATGTTTCCAGATTCCCTTTGATAACTTAGCAGAACATCCTAGTGCAAAATTTTATCTTCCCCTCTTTTCATTTAACAGCCTTTAGTGCCTCGTATGTTAGGAGCATCTCTCATTAGGATTAAAGTATCTTGGTCCCTCTATCTGCTTTGGATATGTATGTGGCACTTCCTGAATCTCAGCTGTTCTTTTTCTGCAATTCTGCTAATGAAAAGCTGGTTGAAGAAGATAGTTTGTACTTCTAAATCCATGGTGCAAGAGGATGTTAATGTATTAATACAGCTTCTTGTCTGCTGTCACTGAGGTCATTGTTCTAGCAGAGTGAGACATGAACAACCACAGAAATCCAGTTCTGCTATGGCTTCCTGGAGGGATGAATGTGGAAATAAGTGACAGGAAAAGGAAATTTCCAGCTAGGCTCTCTGTCCTGACCACTTGCTTGTGGGACAGGATTGGCAGCTGGCCCCTATTTTTTACATAGAGGATGGGTGTATGTATATCACAGATCACAGAGTTGTAGGGGTTAGAAGGGACCTCGAGAGCTCATCGGGTCCAACCCCCCTGCCAAAGCAGCTCCCCAGCTCATACTGCACAGATAGGCATCCAGATAGGTCTGGAATATCTCCAGAGAAGGAGACTCCACCACCTCCCTGGGCAGCCCATTCCAGTGCTCCGGCATTTCTATCGCCTAAGCTCCTGTTCAGACAAAACTGCCATAAAATACTTTCACACATGATTATTGGCCTCACCACAGTGCAGGTCTAGCCATTGTCTGACTCCGTGGTCCTGTGAAGGCTGTTTATTTTGAAGGACTTTCTTTGAAGCTGCACCAAGAAACCATTTCTGCTCCTTTTGCTAGAGAGTGAAGGGTGGGCTTGACAATCCAGGACAGTGGAAGGTAACCATCCCTCCCAGCCCTGATGCTGCCCTGTGCCCATTGTGCAGCTAAACACATGCTCTAATGTTCTTATAATGTAGAGCAGTTATGAACGTAAGGGAGGGGGATGGTTCATGACCTGAGAAACAGCATATACATCTGTGAATTTGTTATTGTATGGGCTCCCTGTGTGGGACAGTGACTCTCTGTTGGCAAAATGGTCTTCAAAGAGCAGATAAAAGCTAGCTGGAGGCATCACAGAGAGGAAGAAGGTGGCTGCCCAGTACCAGCTGTTCTGAGTGGAACTGTAGCTCCACAGAAAGCTGAGGCCAGGAGGGACAGCACTTCACAGTGCCTGCTGGCCATGGGAATGGCTGCTTTTTTCAAAGCTCTGTCTTTACACCTTTGCAATTCAGGTAAGGTGGAGAAATAAATCACTGTACACAGCTGTCATCTTTCCCCTCCAACCCCCAGCCAAAGAGTTTAAATATAGCTAAAGCACTGTGTTTCCTCAGAATAAACACTCCAGTACTCAAAATAAATTGCTAAGTCCTGGTATCACAGGAATGATTTATAAACCAATTATACTGGGAATTTTATTCTCTATTGTTGCTCTGATAGATTATGGGTCAATTAGGTATTTTACTCCTGTAGGAACACATCCTCATTCTGCCATGATGTGTCTGAACGTGGCATGCTGGGGTTCCTTCTGTCTGTCTTGTAAAACATGTCCAATTTGTGAAAGAATTTTGAGAACCATTCTACTGAGGGCCAGATCTATAATTTTTATAGTGTTTTGTCTCCGTTTACTGCTGAGGGCATCAGTAGGAATACAGAGAGTTCCTTGTTGGTAAATAATCTTCACCATCTTCTGCATTTTCACCAGACTTGCAATGTGCAGATGATGTTCATGGTGCAGCTGAGTCTGTAAATTATCAGTCACTGAGGAATGGATATCTTTGAGCCTTCAAAGTTGCTTGACAGCATCAGTAATGGGTCTTCAGCAGGGGCCCTAAGAAGACACCTGGTGAAAAATAAGGACAGGGCAAGCATGTTTAATCTTCCTCCAAAACATTTTCTATGCACTCAGTATATTTAGCTCAGGTTTTCCCAAGATTGATGTGATTCCTAGTAAGCCACACTGGGATACTCTCACAGCTGCTTGTCCAATCTGTCCTTGAACATCAACAATTCTAGCACCATCCTGAACAAGGTACATTAGCTTTTAGAGCAAAACCTGTTACCTCCTACAACGGTGCAAAACCACAGTTACACTAAAGCCTTTAAACTATTTGCTTTTTTGATTGGTGAAACCTGAGCTAGGAAGAGAAGTTGAAGACAGTTAATGAATATAAAAGAGGAAATTCAAGGGAAACCAGTTTTATGATTATGCCTCTAAAGTCTCGCACCACTTTAGCAATGCAAATTGACTAGTGCATTTTAATTCTCTTGTTAATGTGGACTTTTCCACTCCTCCACGTTATTTATGTCAATATAAACCAGAAAGGGAACGCCGGCCTGAGGGTTTTGTACCATCCTTGAATCTGTTCCTCCTCTTTTTTTTTTTGCAAATTAGAAAAACAGTTTCACATTCTTGAATAATGTTTCATTTTTCTATTCCTATAAGCTACAGTCCTCTTTGTTACCCATAAGGAGATGGAAGCTAGAATTGGAACAAAATCCAATCCCAGTGAAATTTCTACAGTGGTGATGGAAGACCCCAGGCAGATGGTGTTGGTATTCTGATGCTCAGCCTTTTTAATTTCCCGGATGAAGCTATTAGCATCCTTGAGTTGTTTGCATTAAGTGGTGTCCATAGAGCAAGCCTTTTCCTCAGAATGCCTGACTCTTGTTGTTTGTCTCCCCACGTTTCAATTATCTAGCAGATGAAGACAACAAGCACTGCAATAATTAGGACATCATGCAGCATTCTCAAGTTATTATAGAGCAATTCCAGCATTGGTGGGATGGATAAGCAGTCAGAAAGAATAAAATAAGCAATGCTACTGGTGTGCGCTGAAGATCACTAAAGTCAGTGTTGCAAAAGACAAACTCTGAGTAAGTTGTGTACAGGCTGGACTTAAGGAACTTTTTAAGCTTTATTCGTGTTCCAGATGAAATAGCACCCTAGAGTAGAAGGGTTCATCAAACTCATTTACAGAGATGGATGCTATTCATGGTGCAGTTCTCTAAAGATGATCTTTGTTATACTCATCTTCCCTCAGTTGGGTGAGAAGTTCTCTAACACTTGGCTGCCTATTACTGTATTGCCATTTACCAGTTGCAATGAACATTTAGTGTTTTCAATTATTTGCTGCTACATTGAAAACACAACGTTCATTGGATGCAATAAGGGATCCTTAGTCAATCCACCAAATAATAAAAAGGAGCAGAGAGCATGTATAAACTCTGAGCTCTTGGCTGGCCTGGCTGTCAGCTGGGAATGTGAGCAAATCCTGCCTGCCAGCCATCATAGTCATGCTTACAAAGGTTTTGAGGCACGTGAAAAAATGCAGATAGTCGAATGTTCTCAGGTTGTGTCTCAGTAGAAACATTACAGCTGGGGTTGGAGAAGGGTCTTCTGCTGATTCAAGCTGCATGTCTGTAGGGATGGTTGCTCTTATATGCAGAGTGTCAAGAATTTCAGTGTGGACAAAACCCATTCGGCATTTTCTTCCTGTTAATACATTTCCTTCCAACTGAAAATCTTCAGTTACTTGGATGAAACTTGTCTTTCAGATGAAACAGCTGGCTTAAACCTCTTTTAATGATGTGGAAGCGGCACGATGCGTGCCACAGAAGGAAGAACTAGTTAGGCAGGGAAGGTTAGGGGGTGACCTCCCAGGATGTCAGCTTCTCCACCAGAAGCCCCAGGACACCTTTTTCTTTGTTCCTACAGAGATGCAAAGCAACCAATTCCTTTTTTTCCCCCTTTTTTTCCTGAGGACAAATCACTTCCAAGTACATCTGGTTGAGCATGAGGAATGAGAATATGAATACAGAGAATTATGATGGAGTAGAGGCCTTGTAAATTTATACCCAGACTTACCCCCTGGTAACTCATTCATCTGCAGGTCTTGACAGGATGCATGTGAAATAGTGGGACAATAAAAGCTGTTGTTATGCTGAAAGATGTTAATAGCTGGCCCCGGGGTGAGCTGGGTTTCCAAGACAATCACAGATAGCGCAGATAACGCCGTGGAAACTCTGGAGGCTGAGAAGAATGAACTGCTCAGGCCTTTATTTTGTAAAATAAAGAGACACAGGCTATCTCAGAGTGGGGGTTGTCTAAAGATATATGTTTTACAGGACCTTATTTTTATGGAAAAGTACTTTGGGGAACAGCGGGATGTCTGAACTGCTGGTTACGCATAAGGAAATGTCCAGGGAACATAATTATTGGCCAGCTAAGCCTCAGCAGGTGAAGGTCTAAAGACAAGTCAGAGGGCGCTGGGCATTGGCCCCTTCTGCGCCTTTTGCCATGCAAGGTTCAGGCTGTCTGCCAGGCTGCAGCCCCACGCTGGGAACAAAGGAAGACACCTGACAAAGAAATATCACATGAAACTGCTTTGATAGCCTTTGGTTGGTTAAAGGTGTTCCATAAAATCATTCTCAAAATTCAGCCTCTCAGGAAGGGAGGCTGTAATACAGATCGGGCCTCACCGAGGAACTATTCTGCCAAGAAGCTCTTTTCCTGTCTCCTGCCTCTTTTGACTGCTGCCTCTACACAACCTTCTGTCCCAGAGGGAAAGCACTATGGTAATCACAGGACAGCTAGGAGCGTACGTTCTTAGGGCTGCTGATGTTTTCAGATAGTTCCTATGTCTAAATCTGGATCAGCTCGGTTCAGTCTGGAAATAGTGTCCTTTCCAAGGTGATGCTTTTGTGGAAAGACTCAGGAATGAACAAATTGGAACAGATACACTTGAGCAAACCTACAAAAATGATTTAAGTGTTGTGTGTACTCCACCAAGTCTAAATGTAACTGTCTAAAAGTTGATTTATAGTCTCAAGAAGTGTGCAGATGTTGCTCTCCAGTCAGTAGGAAGAGAATAGTACGTTGAGAAACTGATCCTGCTTCTCCTGGACAACCATCTTAGATGAGACAGATAGTCCTGGGGGAAAGAGGGGTGGGAATTGGGTGTTTTTCTCTCTCCAGCAACTACAGTAGAGTCTGAGACATTTTGCAGGTCAGCTGCCTAAGCTCAGTTGAGAAGAATCCTATCCAGAGTCCAGCAGCACTGACACAAGGGTTGCTCCATGTGTCAGTGTATCCTATGAACTAAAAAAGCCTTTCCAGAGCCTACACCACAGCTGTAAAGCACAAACTCCACACTCAACTATCCCCTGCCATCTATCCTGAGAGAAAACACACAGAGGATCCTAGGTAGGGCTTGCTGGCATCTCAATTTGGACATAAGACTATGGCAGGTGAGCAAGCAAGGAACTTGAACTTCCCATGGCAGTGCTAGTTGTCCTAGCTGAGACCCACTGATGTGACAAGGCAAACTGGTAACAACATCTCAGAAACTTTGGAGGGATAAACACGCTCCAGAAATGCCAGGCCCAAAAGTTGCACAAGTGATTAACAAATGTGAAACTGCAGAGTTTTGTCTTGGCATCCATAATATAAGCAGAGCCATTTGTTTATTCTAGCTTTCACATTCTTCTTACCCTCCTTTTGTCTTCAAAAGACATGTCTTGGATCAAGTCCATCCCAAAACACAACGTACCTTTGTGATTAATACCTATGAAAACTCAGAGTGACATGGTAATAAAACCATAAAGGCTTGGGATCCTTCAGGGAAATCCAGTTGCACTCACTTTGTTGTCAGAATAATGAGGTGTCTATTTTGTGGTCATAGAGTTAATGTCTTTGGTGCAGGTAGAATGATTTCAAGTTATAGGGACCTCTTTGGAAGGAGACAAGAAGGAAAGCTTTATAAAATGGCTGGTTCTTATACACCCATTATGGATTAAGTGTGTGTAAAATGTTGATGCTCTGCAATCCCATACTATGCTTGAGAGATGGCAAACCATTTCATGGTCTTTTGGTCCTTTATAATTACCCTGGACAGTGCATACAAGTTTTTGGGGGTTCAGACAACTGTTAAGGGCACATGTTCTTTGAACTGGGTTAATAGGTAGATAATTAGTGATGTCTAACTTGTCATCACTTTGGGGTTTATGTGTTTCATGATTTTGGCTTCAGTTTTGGTTATGTCTGATGAATATGGACAGATGCAAATGCTAATTGTAATGAAATATCTGAAATATTTTAGCTGACGTAGGGGTCAGAGAAAGCTTCCAATCTCCTTATCATTTCATTTCTTGTCTGTACTGAGAACATTACATTACTGACCCAGATCCATTGTATTGACTGATTCCTGATGGTGAGTTGCAGGGACTCTTCCTGCTTTGGAAGAGAATATATTCACATTTCTGGACAAAGCAGTGATGAAGCTGGTTAAACACAAATGTATTGAGGGTTGATGTTTCAGATCAGGTGAAGGGTTTGGACTTCAGGATATTCACTGAATGATCTTGGTGCTTTAGTTCAGCCAGAGGGAAAACTTAAGCAAAGTGTAGCAGTCACACTGAGAAACAGATGCCAGCTTTTGGAGCAGGGCAGGCAAAGGACAACAAATACAAAATGCTGAGAGACAGAGAGCATCAAATGAGTGATGGACAGTTGCTTTCAAGATGGTTGAGCGTGCGGCGTTCCTAAAGTAGTGCTTAGTCATGAGTGGTCTCTTCCCATTGCTGAGCAAAGTGAGCATTCGTGCTGCCATGTTCTGCCATCCAGGGAAGAAGATGTTATAATATTCACCCATCTCAAACAGCAAACATGGGAAGCATTCAAAATCCCTGTGTTCACATCAGACTGCTGAATATGCAGCAACTTGCGCTGTACAGTGCAGTGCTGTTTCATGGCACTCTAAGAGCTAAGGGAAGGTCAGTCCCTGTAGCAAATTTGGGAGCCCTTTAGTTCATTCCTAGCCTGACCCTCCACTTCCCTCTTACCTTAGCACTTACTGTCAGATCTGAAGCCATGAGGACTTTCCACTGGAGTTGAGAGGGATACATCTGATTACAGGCACTAGGACAATCCTGGTAGGAACTGCAGAAGGAAAGGAGAGGGGTAAGATGTGTGGAGCCCACTGAGGTGTACAAAGAGATTGTAGAATATAAGATTATACTGAAAACAACAGTGGTGAGATTCAGCTCACCTCATTTCAGGTATCTAATTATCTATCCTGATTTAGGTTTTTACTTCAGGGTAAGATGAATCATAATCTAGAAACATCCCTTTCTGCTGACTATAGTCATTGTCCAGTGCAGATGAAGTTGTCTGAACTTTAACTATCTGTGTCTGTTGGGCTGGGTCTGGCCCCTGTGAGATGAAATTTGCCTGTGCAAATTCCAGTTTGAGCATTTGGGTATTGCTTCCTTTATCAGTGCAACCTGCCTCTGTAGCCATTTCAACACTCCCAGCAGACTAATTATTACAAAAATTCTCTGTCATTGCTTTGCAATGGTCCATAGCTTAACTAATTTAAAAATGCAAATGAATGCTAAATTGCAGTTGAATCTGAACCATCGCCTTCTCCCTCTCTTTCTTTTTTTCTTTTTTTCCTGTCTGCTGGGAAAAGAAAGATACAACAGACATTAAATTCTTGATGGTGAAAATCAATCCTTCAGATTTGAGGTAATTTTGAATTAGGTCGCAGTGCCAGGGAAAGTGACATCACCAGAGTTGTTCAATTGATCCATGAATTGAGGAGAAACAGCTTGGACTTGAATTCTCCCTTTGTCCTTACAGAGAGAAATAAATGCTGCAGTCTTCAGCTCTTTTCACTGGGAAACCTTCATACTCAAATGATCTCAAATGTCAGGAAGAGGCATTCAGGAAAAACAGAAGCAAAAGTGTGAGGTAAAATACATCCCCTTGTACCACCATTGTCCTCACACATTAAACTTGAGCTCTGTTTCTCTATCACGTGTGCCCAGGTGGTTCTGAAGAATTACATGAAGGGTTGTTACCTGTTTAGCATCCATAATTAGCTAGTTAACACTCGTTAAGCTGTTGGTACATTCAGGCACTGTAATGCCAGTCAGGATTGTCTCATCATGTCATGTCTCCATCTATCTTTACCTGGTGACATTAACTTTTCTCTGAGACAGTAATTCCTTTGAGGAAAAGGTTGTGCTATAGCTACGTATTTGAGGGGCACATGAACAAGTTCTAGCACTGTGACTGGTGGTCTTTAGCTGCAGGGTCACTTTGCTAGTAGCAATCATATTCATAATCAGTCTTGTTGCTTTCCTAATGCCAGCACTGCACTGGAACATCAACACTGAGACTGAATGCTCAGGAATGTGACTCTTGAGCATGGGCTCAAATTTAGGTATTGGGTCTGCTACCCTCCATGGACAGTATATAGCATAAGAGCCTGGTAATCTAAACTCCTTACCACCCTCTTGACCATAGATTTCCTTGGAATGTAGCTGAGTTAGGTAACCAGAGGAGAATACCTGAAACAAGACTCCCATCGCTTCAGGGTTTCAACAATAGACCTTGTTAGGGATTTGACTTCAGCTCACCTATTGAGTATGCATGGTAAAGGACATCTTGCTGAGAGAAACATGGCAAATTGTAAGAATTGCCCCAGAGGACAACTGTTGGCAGCTGTATACACAGGGCTACGTTGGTGTTCACAAAGCATTTTTCCCATTTTGTTAATTGATGCAGAGATAAAATTTCATGAGTCTTTGTTGACACTTGCACAGAGCAGACAGATTTCTAAATGGGTTTGGCATAGATGATTGAAATTCAAAGCCCAGCCCCCACTGTGCCCATCAGTCTAGTACAATCCCAATGGTGTTTGCTGGGCTGATGTGTGATGAGAGGTAAACATGGTTCTTCGGAGCTGTGTTGCCCTTGTTGCCCAAAACCAGATGCTCACAGACACACACATCTCCCCTCCCAGATCCCAAACCAGCACAGTTTATGTGGGAGGGACTGGTTTTCAATTAAGATTCACTCTATCATCACAATGATAGAGTCCCACTAATCCCTCTACAAAGGTGCGTGTGGATAATCAAACTGTAATGCCTCAGACTCTGGGTAGTTTTGTTTACCATCAGCTTAGTGCCAGATCCCCTGGGACATGTTCACTGGTTCAGGATGTGCAGCATGCTTCCAGCCCTGGCAGGGCAGGGATGGCTGCTTGCAGCTTAAGGCAGATATAGCTGTTGTGTTGCTTAATGTTGCCTCTTAGTAGCTGCCTGGAGGAAGAGGAGCCCTTGGCCTTCTCTTCCATGCAGAAAAGCATTAAGCATTTTGTGCTTGTGAGAGAGCACAGATCATTTATTTGTTTGTAGTGGACAAACTACATTCAAGGAGGGAGCAAGGGGGAAGTGAGACAAGAAAGAGGTTTTTTTACTGCATTTGCCTCAAGGGAGGCTGCTGTTCTACCCCAGGTTACCCCTAGGACTGTAGCTAGATGTCAACTGTGCCAGCCTGAGGTTCGCTTGCCCCATGTTTCCTGGGCATGTGGCAGCCCTCACTCACAAAAGCAGTTGTAGAGTTGGATTTCGTTTTAGTGATGCTCCATTTTCTCATGTTCTCAAGGGACAGGAGAAGTAATTAATTGTTGCAAAACCTGTGTGTCTCTAGCAACAGGCTGGCAGTTTTTGTAATTTAAGCAAGAACCTTTTTTGAGGTTTTTCTGTGTTTGCCTGTTAACACCCTTGGGAGTTTTGTGGCAACTAGGGATCACCAGCACATAGTGAAGGCATGGCCTTGAGAAATTTTCCTGGACATTCCTCTGGCCTCATGTCCAGATGGAAGATGCCAGAGGAGATGTTTTCCAGGCTGCAGGAGTCCTAATGGTCAGTCATGCTTGTTGTACTAGGGATTTGCATTATCAGCAATGCTTTCGTAGGAGCCACATATGGCAGTCTTAATTTTGGATGCATATACAAGGTCAAAGCCTGACCTTGATGACACCAGTGTAAAACTGAGATTTATTATTATATTCATTTCAAAGTAAGCTCTGTGCTGTAGTGATGGGAAGAGAACCTGACCAAAGATCCCACTCTGGATGAAAGGAGAAACTGTACTCTTTGCAGAGGAAAGCCTTATATCTTACCATGGTCCCTCAGTGCATGGCCCAGAGTGCTGCAGGTCTGTATGTGTCTTTTCCATGTGTGCTTCTCTTTGCACTTATGAGAGGTGGTCTGTCTCCATGAGTCACAACAACTCCTCACTCTGTCTCTTCAGCCTAGGTAGATAGCTGTGCCTATAGCTGTGTGTGTGCACATGGATGTGTGTGATCATAACAACCCATCAGCATGCACAGAACCCATCCCTCAAGCATAAAACCTTTTGTCCCTTATGCCTCAGAGTCTGTTGGGTGGAAATAGACTGAAATTAAATCTCCTTTGTGGGCCTGTGTGAGAATCCCCTATATATGAGCACTGAAATAGGCTGCCCAGGGGGGTGTTGGAGTCTCCTTCCCTGGAGATATTCAAGACCCGTCTGGACGCCGACCTGTGCAGTATGAGCTGGGGAGCTGCTTTGGCAGGGGGGTTGGACCCCATGAGCTCTTGAGGTCCCTTCCAACCCCTACAATTCTGTGATTCTGTGATATGTGTTGGCATAAACACACACACACACACACACACGTATCTATGTGTATTCTTGTGCTTCCATACTGTGGGTGTTTTTCCTGTGACTCAGTGCTGGTAGGTCCAAAAGCAGTATTGAAGATGAATTCAATTTAATTTTAGCTATAAAGAACATTGCAGTCACAAGAGGTTTGCCATCAGTGTTGGAGGACATTAAGTATTTGGGGTTTTTTTAGTTGCAAGATAATAATGTTCTGGTGTAAATGTTTTATAATTATCTCATGAATTATTCACAGTTAACTTGATAACCCGGCATTTTATGGGATGTGGTCTCTGGAGTGCAAGGAGGGAGGGAAAATTTAAAAATAAATAAATGGGAAGACAGAGCCCAGCTGCAACAATGAGAAAGCACTGATTTATTTTCTGTCTGCACTGAAGGGTGTTTTCATTCTTTTATTTATGTTTTTGTGGTGATGAACCACAGAATGTAAGTGGATGAGGTTATTTTCTGTATATATAGAAGGAAAGGGAAACTGGGACAGAAATCAAACTCCTTTCACTGTTTTTTAATTTGAAAGTGGTGCTTGAGTTATTTCACCTATTGCTCTGGAGCTCAGAGGCTCTATTATTGTTGATACCATTTACATCTGCTGAAGCATTAGTGAAAACCAGTGTGGATATTTCTTTATGAATATTCCTGTATCTTTTTTGCTCCCTTTCCTTTCCCTTCCTCTCTCTTCTTTCATCCTTATTTATATTTCATTTGGTCATTAATTTTCTTATTTTGCCAGTTCCTGTCTCTCTTCCTCTGCACTTGGTTTTTTATCCCCTCACTTCTCACTGATTCTTTCACCACTTCTCATCTTTCAATGTTTTCTTCTGTCTGCAGTTCTCTCTTTGTTCTCTCTATTCCTAACAGGATTTTAATGCTATCTGCTGATGTCCTTGAGTCTTAACCCAAATCAGCTGAAGAAAGAAGCAGACCCGAAGAAGAGTTCCTGCAATTTAATGAAACATGGTGACAGCTTCTAGAAGAGTGTTGAAACTCACACCTGCACACCCAGTCTGAATGTCTATCCGGCCTTGAAAAATGAACTGGAAGGAAATGCAGTAACTTCCTTGCCATACTCCAGAGAGCAGTGGCACAAAATACCCAGCAAGGGGCTGGAGAATTCTCCCATCTTACCAGGTATCCATGAATCCAAATGGAAAAGAGAACATGGCACCCAATACTTAATCCCAGTGTGAGCAAAGGCTGCTCCTGTACCCAGAGAAACACCTGGTCGCTAATACAGGACTGAGACTTCTGGGAAGTTGTCCAGGAATGATGTCTCCTCTGTGGAAAACAAAAGCTTGGGACAAACTCCATCTTCTCTGAATGGGCAGTGGGAAGGGAACAGTGTGATGCTTGGGATTCCCTGAGCTAGCTGACATCCATATGCTTAGCTGTGTTAAGGTTTCTTGCACTGGAGTTTCCATAAAGAGTTCTCATCAATCAGGAATGGATGTACTTTATCAAAGAAAGACAGGGGGGATCTGCAGAGCCTGATGAATATGCTTATACATTTCAAAGTGGCAATTTGGAAGGTAGCTGGAAAGACATGAGCCATTGTAGAAAGATGAATTCATAGGCAGGACTTTTTAGAGAATGGATTTGAAAATGAAAGAGTGATTCCACCAACTTGCTTCATTCATTTATTTAAATTTATGCTTTAACATGAACAGGAGGAAAGCCAAAACTTGCACTGATTATGCCACTGATTATTTTTCTTCTTTTTCCCAACCTTCTTTTATTTATTAAGCTGCTCTGAATACACCTTTCCAAAGAGGTTTGCGGTTTTTTGGGGGTGTGGGGGAGTGTATGTGTGCACCTCACTGTTTTTTATAGCTTTATCACCCTTGAAATGGGAACTGCAGGCAGCTTGAGAAATGTTTGAAAAGCTGCTTCTTCCAGAATCAAATGAACAAAACCCTCTCAATATCCAGGAACCCTTTTGTTTTTAGCATTTCTAAAGCAAGCACTGTTTCCCTTAGAGCATCACTGAAGAGTGATGCACCAGGGCAGCTGGGGTATGGTAGAAAGAGAGAGAGGGAGACAGTCCTTGGAACGCTGAGCAAATCTTGACTCCAAAATGTCCTGGGATGATCAATGGAGTAAATGAACCAAGACATATGAACTTTGGTCCTGCTTACAGAGGCTAGCAGCTGTCCCACTTCCATACAGTGATTTTTTTCTAGCTAGATACTTTCTAAACTCTCCCTCTCCTTCCAATCCTTCTTTAAATATGGACAGCTAAATATATCCCTGTTTCAAACCTTTTGTCTTCAGCATGCTTAGTAAGGTCCACAGTTGGTGCAGCCTGGCAGTAAACCAGGGCTTTAGCTACTGTGATTTATTGATAGAGGTAAGTGGCTCATTCCCATCTGTGAAGGTACAAAATGTTCATAAGATAATAAATACCCCATAAGAAAGTCATAATGGATGCAAAGCTCCCAAAAAGACAGGTGAAGGCACGTTACATTTCCTGCACAGATGTTGCAGCAAAGGATGATGGAAACAGAAAAACCCCTTTAAAACAAACAGAGGAAGATTGAAAATGTTAGACTTGTGAGGGGAAGGACCAGAGTTCTTGTGGTGGATCCTGGGGACAAAATGAGACAGGCTTGTGTTCTTTTCCTCACTAACCTTGTTTTGCTCCTACATGCAAAACTGATTAATATGCAATGCAAAGGATGCTAATTTCCCCTTGAACTAAGCTCACTGGTATGTAATTTCCCAATATGGATCATACTGGAACAGTGCATTCTACTCTCCAAATGCAGTCTCCAATATGTAGCAAGACAGCAGCACCCAAGGGCTGCTGCAGGATGCTGGATGGGCTCTGCCAAAGCCATCAGTTGTCTTGTTCCTACTCATTGCTTGCCTGTTTTCTGACTGTGCCATCAGTGGGCTACCAAGGTCCTGGGCTGATTTGGAGGTTAGGGTCATATCTTCCAAGTAATGTTTCCAGTGTTGTGGCTGTGCTGTGGGTTTGTTTTCAAAATTACACAGAGCTGATACCACTGAGGGATTGCAGTAGCCCCATGTTGTTTCTTTTTCTCTAGCTGCTCCAGTCTCTCTTAAAGAACTGTCCAGCTTCAGAAAGTACATTGCTGTTCCTCAAGGCAGGAGGTGAGTGTGAGTGGAGAAGGACAGAGAGATGGACACTACCTTTCTCTTGCTGGAAAGATGTGGCATTCACAAAGCCACGCAGACAGGAATACTAATGGGAGTAAGAGGTAAGAGATCAGAAGGTACCTTGACCCTTGTGATTTTCTGCTTGTTTAGAATGCATAATTGCAGTTTGTTTAACACCAAAGGATAACTGATTATTCACAGGAAAGAAGCCAGTGGTGGGGATCAATATTTCTATTGCTGTGCTAGAAAAATAGCAGAAAAGGAATGGCTCTTTATCTGTTACAGCAAAGCAGAAGAAGTATGTGCTTAAGGCTTCTTGTAGAGGGGGCAAACAGGGTTTGTTCAATGCTGGCTGTCATTTCAGTCTTGAGCTTCAGTGAACGTGTATGGATGATGTGTATCCTGCACTTCAGATGTGGCCTGACTGGAGGCAGGGCAGAGGGCAGCTCTGCCATCTGTGATGTAGTGAGAAAAATTAAGTCACCATGAAGGTGAAATAAGGAAAATCTGGGCCACAGGCTGATCTGTGGAGTAGTAACCTGAGGAGATCACAGCTCAGTACTTTATTCTCCATGTAGGCCATTCTGATGCATATTTTTAATAAAGGCAGAATAGTTCCCAAGGAGCTGATTTCACTTGGTAGAGCCAGAGCTGAGTTTGCATGGGCATGGTAAGGCTCCTGTAGTAAACTCATAGATTTATAGAGGTTTTTTTTGGGGTGGGGAATCTATTTTATGAGAATGTTTAGCTGAAGGGTTTTGTTTCCCATCAAGTATTTGAGGAGCCCTTCTTGGAGAATCTCACAGAAGGAGTAGGAGGAAGTGACTCTTCCAATGGGATTCAGTGTAGAAAGTTAATTATAGGCACTGGCAAGAGATAAGGCTCTGCACAAACTGGCTCAGACCTGAGGAGCACCCCTAGTTCCTGTGAGCCTGCACTCTGCTGAGGAGCAGCACATCGTCCCTCTTACTGAGCTTATCCAGCAGCAGCAATTGGGTACTTTTGGGCAGGGAAAAAAGAAAGAAATGAAAACATGAAAAACCTCTAGATCCAAAATTCGACACCGAGGGAGCTGGAAAAGGTTCTCTCTTGGGGTGTCCTGTACACAACACGTGGGGGCTCAGGATCCCAAGCTGCTGGAAGTCGCAGGGCATCCCAGCGCCTCACTCCCCACGCAGGTTTTCATGGCACAAGACTGACCTCCAGTGGGCACTGACTGGTGTCGTTGGCCTGTCTGAAAACCTGGGATAATCTCTGCAAATGCTCTTTAGGGGCCACAAGTGCAGATTATCAGGGCAGATTGTTGCTCCTTGCCTTCTTCAGGCCCTTCTGGCCTAAACCAGACCTTAGGAACTGTCTCCTGCTGAGCTGATAAATGCAGCAGGGTTGCACTGAGTTAGTTAATTCTGAAAACGTCCTTGTGAAGCAGGAAGGAGATATCCTATCTATCACCTCTACCTACAGAGCAAAGTGACAAGCAAGACAGGGGCAACAGAAAGGGAAGAGCCTGAGCTTTTGGGGCAGAGTGAGTCTCATTCTGATTGAGACTCTATCCCTCAGACGTCCAGGGCTAAGGACAAGGACCTGCTGTTGTGTAGTCTCCTGGCAGCTGTATCATTCCCACTAACAGTATGGGTCAGCCATGAGAGACCCAGGAAGGCTTGTCCTCTACCTGCACCACCTCCAGTATCCAAGTTACTTAAGTATGTATGCATGATTTGTAACTCAACCTTTGCAGGATGAGAGCGAGGGGAAACACATCCCAATTTAACCAGTGGTTCCACTTTACAGGGCAGCAGACAGTTGGGAAGAGCACTCCTCTGATTGAGGAACCATCTGAATAAAGAATCACTCAGGCATTCCTTCCTGTCCAGAAACCACAGGTATCTCCTCCTAATAGTAGAAATACACCCTTCTTATTCCTCTCACAACTGCCACAGAACTATTCCTGCCTTTGATATTGCTGGTTGAGTTTAGTTCTCTTTCACCTTTGTTTTCAGTCGCTCCTATGCCCTCAACACAACTCTGTTGGTGGCTCATTGTCTGAATACAGATCTCTCCTCATTCTTCTCAGAGCAGCATCCTGCTTCTGCCAGTGAGGCATCGTTGACACCATGACAAGACATAGGAAGAGGAGTCCTGGCTGGGTAATAGCTACTTGACCTTCAGCAAAAGGAAGAAGATGTTTCCTCTGCCAGCAGAGAACTTCTGTGAACAGTAAGCTACAGCAGTGCAACCGTATCTGTTAGAAGGTGAGAAACCCATCAACTGCTGGGAATAGATCCTGTCCCTGATTTCCAAAGGAAACCTGTTATCACAAGCTGAGGAGAAAATGAAGCTGCCCTGGATCTAGTCCAGTTAGTGTGTTTTTAGTTCAGAGGGGATTTTCAAGGAGAGAACTATTACCAATACACAGCTTTTTGGCAACCAGAGCTGCATTATCCAAGAGACATCTTATCCCTACCAAATGTGTCAGTAATAGATGATCATCCTGGACTGAGTATATCAGATGTTCAGCTTGATATGACTCAGGTTTAGCTCAGATTTGCACCCAGGGCAGATTCCAACAAGCATAAACTTCAAAGCTAGACGCTTTCCACCTGAATATGGCAGGAGGAGGTGGAAATATCACAGTGCCCTTGGTGTCTGCATGAGAAGCATTCATCTCACAGGTTACACAGATGTCTGATGGGGAGCGCGATGGTTGTGATGAACTTGGGAAGGCTGCAAAATGGGTAGAGGAAATGCCTTACCTAAAAGCAGCTCAGAGAAAAGGCAGGAGCTATGAGCAACTGGGAGAGGCCTCTGGAGGGAGCAAGACAGACACAGCTGAGCTGCCTTTCCTAGAGCCTGCTTAGCGTAGGCCAAGGTCCTCATTTGCTATTGACTGGAGGGATGTTTTACAAGTGCCCCTTCTGCTTTAGAGAGATATGAAATCTGCCTGTAATTAAGTTAATTTGGAGTTGAACATGGACAAAGATAATGAGCTGGCAATAACAAAAGAAGAGTAGGAAAGAAGGGGTTGCTAAGAAACGGATCTCTTCCACTAAATTCCCTCTCCCCACCATATCACATAAACCATTTTTATGAGCTTCATGGCTGAGTGATGGGGCAGACAGAGCACAGGCATGGAAATGATTGCTGTATCAAGGGCTCAGAAGGATGAAGGAGATAAAAGGAGGGACTGGGAGATTTGAGAAAGGCAAAAAGGAGGAGGAAAATTATTTTTCAGGTGGCAGCTCTAGTTAGTAGAGCTTAGTGGCAGAGCACTGGCTATGGGATCAGCAGTGTCCTGTGCCTGACTTTCCTCCTGGTTTGAGGGAGCCCCTCTAAAGCCCAGAGCCTCCATTGTGAAGTGCTTTGAGTCATGCAAATATGGACTGGATACCACCATATCTTGCTCACCAAAGATCAGCACATAGCCCCTCTTGAAGCACAAGTCTTTGACCTTCTCTAGTATTTGACCCTGGTGAGAATTCCCACTGGACTCAAGCACCAGAGTGGACTTAAGACTATTTCTCCTTGTCTTTTAGAAATGATATAAAATCTAGCACGTTCTAGCCAAAAGGAGGTTGGAATAAGAGGTCTGCAGAAAGGACCAGAATACTTAGCAGTCAGCAAAGCATAAGTAAATAGACAAGTTATGATCAATGAGTTTGTTTGAATTTGATAGAGCTTTCCTGCAAACATTGGGGAATGAAGGAAGGTGTGTGTGTGTGTGTGTGAAACATTCCCTGCCAGTGTGAGCTGTAATAAAGGACCTGCTGTTTTCTGATTCTCGCTCTCTGTGAAAATTGAAAAGGTTAGCCAGGTAATTGAAATCGGGACTGGAATACAAATCCAGTGTGAAAACCCTGCAGCTGGCAAATAAAGTTGCAAGGAAAAGACTCAATCCTCAGTGGAATTCCTTAGTGGTGAAAAGACAGGGGTGGATGGGGGGAAAGGATGATTCTTCAGTATGCCTGTTCCTCATGGGAGGGGAGATAGGGGGTGAGGAATGAGACCTGAAGTGACCAGATGGATGCTAACACCTCTATGAGTGCTCCTTGCTGTTAATGCAAGAGACACTGTGCAGAAGTGGAGTGTGCAACGGCTGGGCCGAGTATGGCAGTTGTTGCTGCCTCTTGGAGTAACGTGGTAGCTTTATTGGGAATTGGTAAGCTGCTGTGTCAGACCCGACTGAGGGACTATTTCTTGTTATATAAAGAGAGAGAGAGAGCTCTACAGGACTCACCCCATCCTCTTGGGGCAGAGAGACACAAGCAAACTAGATGCTCCTGAGCCAATGTCAACTGCCTCTTCATCTCTGCTGTATGCAGGGGCACAAACTGATTTGCATTACTGTAGGCTAAGAGCAGAGAGATGGATGGTTGCTGAGAAGCAGCTGAGGAATGGCTCCTTGTTACCCCAATGTGTATTGTGCCTAAGTCCCAGTAGTGGGTCCTGTCATTGCTATGGTAATGTAAATTTATACATGTTGCTGTGGCTGTGGTCTGTCTGGTTTTCTCCAGGAGCGGGTAACTTGAGCTGGGAGGAAACACTGCTGCAGCACTTGAGGGAACCTGAGGTTTGTGGCATCAACCAAGTTTATTCCCATTCTGAAAAAAAAATCCTCTGCATGTCATATTTCCCTAGCACCAAGCCACCTAACAGAAATTCCTGTCTGTATGTGGTTAAATAAACAATAACTCTACCACCAAAGTCCCGTGTTGGTGTTTTATTTCCTTCCTCACAAAAAAAGCTGCTGGGGAGTTCTTCTTTTTCCCAAAACTGTGATGCTCATAGGTTTTATTTGCTGCAGTTGCTCAGCGCTGTCCAACCCACCTGCACTGCAGTCAACGGCAGCATGAAAAAAACTTCTCCTTGGAAGCCTTTCCATTGAGTTTAGGAGCTATTTAGAACATCCTGTGGCAGGTCAGATATTTTTCCTGCCCTCACCAGCTCCTGTAGAAGCAAGGGAAGGAAAACTGCAAGCTTGGAAGTAAATGCTGCAAACCCTGCAAGGGGTAGAGCTTCTTTTGTCTGATTTCCCCAGCTTGGGAGAGCATGGTCCAGGTGTCCCAGAGGCACCAGCCCCAGATCAAGGAGAAAAATGGTAGGTGAACCAATGAAGATGCTGTTCTGCCAGTGTTCTGCAGTGAGTTAATTGTTAGCCACTTGTTTTGCTCATCTGGAGCATGATTTTCCTAGTGAGTCATTTCTAAGGGAGGGTCTCTTGGGTTCTAAAGAAATGAAACAAATTGAAAGGGACTGACAAACATACCTGCTCTGCAACTGAGAACAAACAGCATTTCAAGGTGACCTGTCCCTAGCTGCCTATCTTTGTTTTTCAACAGTAGATGAGATGCATAAAAACTACCTGTAAAACACCTCAGGTAGATGACTGAAATAGGTCAGAAAAATTTATTTTAACACAGCTATTTTTCTCTCCTTTGACTGTAAAAAGAATCCAGGTTTCCTCTCATGAAGATCTTCATGTTGTAGAGATCTGAGTCTAAGGGTCTTTTGCAAAACCCACTGACAGCCAAAAAAGCCCTAACCTAAGTCTGTTCCTCTGGGAATGAATTTGGATGCATCTCACAATGCAGTATAAGCTGAGGATGCTTAAAAGAAGTTATTTAGGTGTTTGCAATAAAGACATCAGTATTTCATTCATGAATTAGTGATCCTAGTGGGAAGCAAATTATTCCAACAGCTCCCATACTCCTCAAATTAATCCGTCTTTAAAAATGAAGTGGATTTAAGATTATTTGCCTTAAAAACAACAGCTGCAACTTTCCACAGTTTCACAGAGTCTAGACAGCAAGAGAAAGTCTTTCACTTCTGGTGGCAAATGAGCTTTAGCCTTCTGCCTCTGTGCCTGGGGTGTGACCAAAGCAGGTTGTTGACAGGCTAGAATGTGAAATGGAAAGAGATGTGGAAGAAAATCAGCAACTCCTGACTTTCCAGGTGAGGTTCTTACGTGATGGTCCATGCTCATTTTATACATGGCAAATTCCTTGTTTCAAGTCAGGAAAGTCAATCCTGAATTCTGTGCAAGTTGGTCACTGCCTCCTGGTACGTGAGCCCTTATAGCTTCTGATCTACCCTACCAACCTCTTTTTCAACCTCATTTATTTTCCTGGGCAGAGAAATTTGCAAGGCCCAAATTGGCCAGTTTTCTGCAGAGTTTCTTTTTGAGCTCTTTTATCCCCCAATTCACTCTGAAGGACATTTGATATCATTGCATCAGTGAGGAGCAAATTTTAATCCTTGCAGGAGTTCCTGGTTGTTGATTTTTTTAATGTCCTTTCCTTTCATTCCTACTCAGTTTATCATAGAAAGAAAAAGTCCAGATTCTTACTCTGTTTTCATTACTGTATTTTTCCTTTCTTTAATATCCATTTGATATGGAAATGCTGCTTCTCAGCAATTTGCTGTAGATTTGCTAGTTTGTGGAGCAAGAAACCTCAGTGGGGAAAAAAACCCCTAGCAAGTGTCATAATGAACAGCAAAGAAAATGAGGCAAACAACTGTAGAAAAAGAGGGAGGGAGAACAGCCCTGCCTGGTATGCAGTCTGGGAAAAAAACACTTTTTACTTTGGGACCTTCTCCTGCCTATGACAACCATGCTGCTGAGCTTTTAACCTTCTGCCGTGAAGAAGCAGTGGTGCAGAGCACTTAGCTGCAACAAACCATGTTGGGATTAGCTCTGTATTTTCATGCATATGTACAAGCTGATATAAATGGTTTGGGGTTTTTTTTTTTTCCCTGTTTAACTACTATGATTTGTAGTAACTCCTTAAAGTCCCAGACTTGGTGCTGGCTGAACATCCCAGGGATCTCCATCTTCTGCCACTCGTGCAATTAGAGGGAGAAACAGGAAGCGCAAGGATTGTTGGAGGATGGACCAGGCATAGGAAGAGAGACTCTGGTATATTTATTGTCATGTTACATACAAATACATATAGCCAGCTGAAAGATAAGTTTTATTTTACTGATAAGCCATGGTTTAAACACTTGAAAACACAGTAGACTCCAAAACCTCTTCACATAAACTTAACAGAATTTTCCATTTGCTGTCATGCTGGATTTTTCCCCAGTACAGAACCTGGCATTAGCTCTGAGCATCACCCATCACCAATGCAAGCAATTCTTCTCTCCTTCAAGTGTTTCCTTGCAACACATTCCAAACTGTCCATGTTTTGTTCGCAGCTCTGGAGTGTTGCCCCTGCACTCCACACTTCATGCTCACAGACTTGCATGTTTCCCAGAGGGAAAGAGAAACAGAGAAATAAATCAATAGACAGTTCTGCCTGGGAAGTCAGGCTTGATTTCAAATAAATATATTTTTATCACACTAGACCACTTTGGGGAGAAGTGAGTTGTTCTCTGTTTCCTTGCAGCAGGAGTTTTTCTCAGCCGGTTGCCAACATTTCTCAGCACTGGGCTATGAAAGCTGCTAACTGGATAAGGGAAGAAATACCATCAGCTTTCATGACGTCTCTATCCATCTTCCCAGCATTTTCATGTTGGGATGCAGCTTCTGATCACCAGCCAGGTAAATATCAGAGCAGTGTTGATAAGTAACTGACCTTTTGGAAGAAAAATCTTCAGTGGCTTCCTAGAGACTCACCCACAGGAGGGAGAGGGTGCTGAGCTATGCTGACATGGGGAATGTAACTCAGAGCACTCAACCTCAAGTGTGCCCATATCAGGGAAGGCAGCAGGTATGCTGGTGGCCTGGCTCTCTTCTCCCAAGATTTAGGCCCTGACAATATTCTCCTGTTCCCATGAGACAGGAAAAGTTCCTCATGCTGAGAGGATCCTAATAATCCCATTCTCAAAACACAGCAGCCTTGCTGATAGGGGTACAGGCCACCCTAAACCAAGAAGCAGTTATGGGAAGGTATTTGGGAGTAACAGAACATGTTAGGAACCAACCATAACAAGAGGGTCAACACAGCAGGTGTGGGGATGCTTTTAGGTATTAAAGGTAAACTAAGGATGTTTAGCTATAAGATAGGTTTATCAGAACTCGTTATAGTTACTGACCAATCAATATGGTGTGAACGGGGTGTATAACCAATTAGCAGTTTTTTAGCTTGCTACATTGGCAGTAAGAAAGGTATAGAATCTGTGGGATTTCACCTCATAAAATGGCTTCACCTAAAATTCATATATTGAATTGCGTGTTGCTCTCTGCCGGTCGCCACAAGCCCATGTGGTTTTTTCACTACATTTTTTTCAATATTAGCAGGATGTAGAAGAATTTTGACATGTCTCCCCCAGTAATGCTTTCACAGAAGTTTTGGCTGGTGTCGTGCAAGACTCTGTTTTTGGCTTTCCTTTATACCTACAGCCAAAAAAAGCTGGTAATTTTTGGTCGCGAGTGTCATTTCTTTTGACTGGTGCCAAATTAAATGTGCTTAAAACTGCTTTTTAGGATAAAAAAAGAAGTTGGTTCAGAACACGTGAGTTCTTGGTATTTGCTTCTTGCTATTTCTCTTCTAAAATTTCCCTATCCAGACACACTTTTCTTCCCCCACCACTTCCCTTCCTCACAAAGCCCCTTGTCTTCCCTGGGAACAAAAATTTCAGCACTTCAGTTAAGATCATATAAAATCTTCTCTCTACAGCTTCCCATCCCAGCCTTGACAGCAGGTCTGTGTGCTCAACTGCGAGTCAGGGATGTATTTACCAACCCCAGGCTTTGCAGCCAAAGTTGCAATGCCCCCATGAAGGGAGGCATCCATCATTCATGGCTGGCTCTCTGTGCACCAACACAAGATGATATCTGGTCCTAAATGCATAAGATGCGTTCAAAGAGCCACAAAATCTTGCAGAGGAATTTCTCCATCATATAGTGGACGTGTGAGTATGTCAAACTATATTGTCCCCTCACTGCTTTGGCTAGGATGGTGGAGGAGATGCGCTTTGAGTGGTACCCAACTGGGATAAGGAGGATAAACTCTGGTCTCAATTTGGGAGTTGCACAAGTGAGGCACAGGGTGAAGCAGGAACTCCAGCACAGCCTCTGCCTAGGCAATCCTCAGCTCTGGGTGGGAGTACAGTCCTTCCTGCCCTCAGGGACCAGAGCAGCTTGCAGCACAAACACCATGGCAGGTTCAGAGGGCAAATGCACTGTAATGTCTGGTGGAGTGAAAAACATTAACACAAAACTGGTCAGAAATGTAAATGTCACAGACAAAACTCAAGTGTCCACTTGGTGGTGGCAAAGTATTTCAGCTGTGTCTTCAGAGAGCAGGAATTGCCTTTTGTCTCCAGGGCCTTGGGTGTATCTGTGATCCCCTCCCATGGCTTGTTTCTCAAGATTGCAGCTGGTAAAATGACAGAAAACATGGGCTAAAGTTCTCCTTGCGCTGCAGGAAGAGGCGACTCGCCAGCTGCCATGAGCCCCCACAGTGAGAGAGACAAACCAGAAGACTCTGGGGCAGACAAGGTAAGAGCCAATTGTAGCAGGAGTATAACCCCTTCCTCCTATGGTGGGAAATGTCCTCTGGATTCTCAGTGACCAGGCTGGAGTAAGCCTTTATGCCAATCGTGTATCATCCTTCAGGAATTAATGTGTTAATGGTAACTGTCTACACTGACTAGGTAAGTCCCAGTACCTTGATGACACACACACAGGGTGTGGGGGGTGTGGGGGTGGTTTTCTGGAGTGCCAAGCCTGAGCCCAGCGTGGTGGCCAAACCTAGCACAGTGTCATGATGCACAAGGGAGGCATTTCTCTGAAATGCCACAAGCAGGCTTTGAAACTTAGGAGAGATTTATACAATTGCCTGTCATGTCATGGATTCACCTCGGCCCCCCCTTCACCTCTTGCAGTTGTGGAGCTCAGGAACTCAGTGGAGCTCAGGAATTGAGCTTGCATTAAGTGTGCTGCCTTTGGGACCTGTTTGCACTACTGGGGTGCAGGAGAGATTCCCAGACCTTAAACTGTGTTTTGTAGCAACAAAACCTTAGTTCAGGAGATGGGAATCACTGCAAAACTCTTTATCACCTGTGTATCAGCTTCTCTGGTCCTGCAGATATGCCCCAATTCCATTGTGAATGGTTTCTAGGCTGTTTCCTGGTTGCTCCTGACCCCATGTAGGTCTCTGACCTATGTGTTCCAGCTGCTATGGGCAGGTGTGAACTCTGCTGAAGAAGGACCACAGGGCTTTACTGGCTAAGACAGCACATAGGTGTCTGAGGTTCAAGCAGTGAATCACAGAATGAATTACATAATCACAAATTGGTAGGGGTTGGAAGGGACCTCTTGAGATCATCTAGTCCAACCCCTCTTTCAGAGCAGGAACCCCCCCTGAAAAGATGCTGTTGCAAACTTCAGGACGTGGGTCGCAGCAGGACCTATCTCAGTCCATCTGTACATGATCAGACTCAGCTCAGGCAGCTGGGCAAAAATAAAACCACAAAATGCACAGGATAAGCCTGCAAAGGCAGCAGAGCTTTCACATTCCCTGGGCAGATATCCCACACTGGCTGCATTTTAGGCAAAGGAGTCATGCCAGGAACACCCTCAGCCCCCAGTGATGGCTATTTCCCAGGCCAAGCAGATGGATCTGTGGCATGCATGTGTCATTTCAGCACTGTGTAGATACCGTTTGACATAGTGTGAGGAGCTGTCAGTGACTGAGACTTGCTAAAAAAACCCACTGCCCAGTAGGGTTTTTTGACAAAGTGATTCAAGACATTAATCAGCATCAATCAGCATCCTCACAGAAAGCAAAACTTTGCTTTACATTTATTTTACAGCTATTGGCTCCCTGCTTGTTCTAGGCCCAGAGAAACTAGTGCTGGTGCCTGATGTTTATCAGCACAGCTCAGAGCTGCTCTTGTCCATGACTAATTCCTCATGCTGCCACGAGAGACTTGCAACTGCCACAGTTTAAGACGACTGTAGGAGGGAGAAGCATGACTGGGTTGCCTAAATCTGGAAGTGGGTAGACAAGGTTTCTTGCCCCATTTCAACTAGGAAAAAACTGAAGTTTAGGCTGGTGCACAAAAAGCCATTTGGCAAGAGTTGGATAAGCTGTGTCTCCATCCTGTGCTGGTAACATCAGGAGTGTGTCCTGTGTAGGTAAAGCAGCTCTTGGCTGGCACAGCATGCAGCCACTAAGCTGATGTTTCCAGCCCTCAGCTTAGCTTAAGGGTAATACTTCTCAATCAACAGCTACTTACAGTCTCCTTGTTCACTCAAGGCCCTCTGTGAGCTCTTCTTGCTGAAATCCCTCTTTCAGGAGGGTCTTTTCTCTTTTGTTTCCTCAAGTAATTTTCTTTAACTTCTCTCTCACCTGGATCACAACATGGAAAGTCACAGACCAGTGGAGAGCTGGGAACTGCTGACAGATGTCCTGTGGGTGCCAGGGAGACTTGTGTCTTCAGCAGAGTCCATGAGTTTGTGGTCCTCAACCACAAAGATGCTCTGCTGGGCAGGAATCTTGCTAGTGGGATGTTTAGGGGTGCAGTGCTTGCAGCACGGGGAAATCACACTGAGGAAAGCCATCCTGAAGCGCTGGGACAACAGATTGTAAATTATGGGGTTCACTGCAGAGCTCAGATAGAAGAAAACACCTAGAACAA
This sequence comes from Laterallus jamaicensis coturniculus, assembly GCA_022605575.1. Classification (NCBI taxonomy): domain Eukaryota; kingdom Metazoa; phylum Chordata; class Aves; order Gruiformes; family Rallidae; genus Laterallus; species Laterallus jamaicensis. The sequence goes on along the minus strand of JAKCOX010000016.1, from coordinate 14,316,950 downwards.
CAAGGGTGTGGAAAAGAGAGAGTGAGTAATTTGTGTGTGTGATGATCCCAGAAGAGGAAAGATCTCTTCATTGCCTATACTGCTCCACCACCCTTGGGTGCAAAGGTGGAGGCAGCCACAGCCCATCTCCACCTGATACCATCCCAGCAGAGGGATGTCTTACCAAGGTGAGTTCAAGCATTGCAGCACACAGGGAAAGGAAAGTGGGGAAGAGCATTAGCTGGAGCTTGCTATCATCTCCAGCTGTTCAGGAGCCAGCTCTCTCTCTCAAGCTGTACTGGCCTGCCTCCAGCACAGCCAGCATCCCCACAGCAGGCTTTCCACAGCTGGTGCCCCCATCAGAGCTGTCAGAGGATAACTTCCAGCCAAGGGGAGCTAATTTCTTACAGCACACTAGGACAATTGCACGAGATTGGATTTGTCTGAGCTGCCTAATGGCCACATTCAGTTTTTTCCCATGGCAGACTGAAACTAAGATTCCTCTTTGAAACAGCCTTCATTTTCTAGTTGGCAGGGCCCTAAACATTTGGTGATAGCACCCAGTTCTGAGCAGTATGTAAGTCTTTTGCCACTTGGTAAGTTTTCCTGTTTGCTGGAGAGACCCTCTGGTGCCTGCTGCTGTGTATTCATTAAAAGCAGCTGAATGCCAGCCATCTTCACTTCTGAACATTTCCAGGTAGGAAAAGAAGCTGGAAGTGATTTATGATATCCTATTTTTTTCCCCCCTATTCTTTCTGAATATTCAGACAACTGCTATTGGACAACATGCTTAGATGTTGAAAGTTGCAGAAACTTGCATGCTGTTTTTACCCAAGGCATGATTCTTGTCACTGTCTACCAGATCCCAAGAAGCTTTTCCACACGTGCCTCATGTCACCTACAAAATAAATGACTACACATTTCTAGTAAACCACTCACAAATGCTCTTTCCCAGCCCCTGTGCAAGTGGAAGAAGAAAGCTTTACCTGACACCACATGAATTAAGTTGAATATATTAGCCAGAGGCTCTGTCCATTCCACAACAAAGCTGAAGAAGAGTCGATCTATATGGAACGGTGCCCAGCATATAGCAAAAACCATCACAAGGACAACTAGTGTGGAGAAAGGGGAGAAGCAATCGAGTCAGTTATGGAAGGATACAGTTCAATAGCCTGCACAGAGCAGAGAAAGTTCAAAGTTGGAGAGGGTTCAGAGGAGCCACAAAGATGCTCAAAGGGCTGGAGCACCTGCCCTACAAAGAGAGGCTGAGGGAGCTGGGCTTGTTCAGCCTGGAGAAGAGAAGGCTGTGGGGGGACCTCATTGCAGCCTGCCAGTCCCTGAAGGGAGATCATAAACAGGAGGGGAATCAGCTTTTTAAAAGGGCAGATAATGGCAGGACAAGGGGGAATGGTTTAAAACTAAAGGAAGGAAGGTTTAGACTGGATATTAGGGGGAAGTTTTTTACAGAGAGAGTGGTGAGGGGCTGGAACAGGCTACCCAGAGAGGGGGTGGATGCCCCATCCCTAGAAGTGTTCAAGGCCAGGTTGGATGGGGCCCTGGGCAACCTTGTGTAGCTCCAGGCCTGAGGTTGGTGGCCCTGCCTGTGGCAGGGGGGTTGGAGCTCTATGATCCTTGGGGTCCCTTCCAACCCTTGCCATTCTATGATTCTATGAAAGCTGTATGAAATACTAAATATACAAATTATATTAATTGTTTCAAAAGTTTTGCCATCCTTTCTGTCATCTTTCTGCTCACTGAGAAACATTGCCAGATAAAAGAACAAACTTTCCACTAATTTCTGTGCTGGATAACTCAATGCACACACCCACAGTGACTTTCAAACAGCACAGGCAAGAGCCAGGTAATGCAGTGGCATGTAGAGAGCCTAATGAACAAAGTGCCAGTGAAATGTCTGGACTCATCTGTGGTACAGGGGACACCCTGACTCCCTTGTGCCTTGGAATTAATTTCCTCTCACACTGTGTGTACATCATTTAGCAGGCTAAGGCTGCAGGAGCCATCTGCCATGCCTCTGGGGGCACTGTTCAGGATGAAAGAAGACTGTCTTCATCCACAACTTGACCTGTGGTGGCTCTGGGAAGGACTCTTACAAACCCATTCTGTGGGCACAGTCATGAGGTACAGAAAATCAGGCTGGCTTCAAAGTACAGTTTCCTAGTTCAGAAGGTGACTTAAGCTGCCTTAAAGAATAAGGTTGTTGCAGGAAATGTTAAAGGTGATTCATGTTTTCTGCATAAACACCGTCTCAGTAGCAAGGTGATACCTGCCTTAAAGACAGCCCAAAATTAGGAAGTGATGTCAGTGCTTTCAGGGTGGTTGGAACACAAATTTCTCCTGAATGTTACATAATGTGCAAGTCTGCCTAGGTCCTACTTTTTCTTGGGAAGGTCTAAGTGGTTAAATCAGAGGTAGGTGATGTATGTGGCTTGACAGAACCTTGCTCATGAGCAGAGCTTGTGGTGTAGTGCAAACCAGAGGTACATCCTTCTCTAAAAACGTACAAGATGATAGATTTTTTTGCACTTTGAAAAAGAGTGATCCTCCCCAGAGGACTGCAAGAGTCAGGGTTGGAGGGATGTTAGAGAGTTGCCATTCGAGCATCTGCCATGTAGTTTTGCTCCACCTCCTCTTGTGCTGAGGAGGAAAATTTGCCTGCTGAGTCTTGTGGTAGTTAGAGGTGGTGTTTTGGTCCCATACCCTATAAGTCCATATAAAACAGCACTAAACTTAATTTTCATTTTAATCACAGCTACTATTCTCATAACTCTTGTATCCAGTGAATTTCCTTGGTACCCTTCAGGACAAGGCCACCCTCTTGTCCATGATAAATAAATCACAGAAGGACTCAGTACTTACACAGCATCTTGGTCACTGATTTTCTGGATGGTCTCTGGACGTTCACAGCCATTTCCTCCACTTCCAAAGATTTGTCTCCTTTCAACTGGTAAAAAGGGGGAAACCAAAGGAGAGCTTAAACAGGAGATGACATTCCTGTGAGACATAGCCTCTGATATTTTGATAGTTGTGGTTTGAGAAGGCAAAATAATTCAGGGCAACTCAGGGCTCACTGAAAAAAAAAAGTCTACATTTATATTTCAGTTTTAGTCTGAGGAAACATCCAAGCTTTAGGTTCAAAAGAATCTGCAGATTTTATGCCTCTCAGACTGACTATTTATAGGAAATCTGTATTTCAGTTCCCTTCTTGTCCTTTCTCAATGAGTCAATATTTGCATCACAGTTTGTGTTCAATTTCAACAGTATTTTGCTGGGCATTATTTTCTCTTCTAGCAAAATATTGTTTGTTTGTTTATTTTCCTAAAAAGGTTCCTCACAATTAAGCACAAAACAATGATCCAAAAAATACCCAGAGAGCCCTCAGTGAAACACAGCTGTAATCACTGGAAAAATTCCTGTAGAATTCAAGGGAGTTCATTTCATGCCCTGGCTGTTTGGACTAATTGATATTCAATCCATCTAATGAACAAAACCCATACATGATCTGTTGCAGTCAGTCAGTGTCCATCATACACACAGATTCAGCCACATGCTGCTCAGTTACAGCAAGGTGAGCTTTTTTTTTAATTCTCCAGGGTGTTTTATGAATTTAAAATAAAATGGGCATAAAGAATAATAATCTGATTCTCTGTGAAGCACTTCCCCAGTACACTTATGTGAGAGTACTGGTGCTTTGGTGATGAAAAGACCAGAGGTATATAATCAGGACAATTGCTTTGATTATAAAAGAAACCATCTATTGAGAGTCCATAATTGGACCCAGCTTTCTGAAGTGGGAACTTCTGATTAGCCAACAGATTTGGAGTGAAGCTTTTTTTCAACTGGGAGAAACCAGAAACAAAACTTTCAATTACATAGGTAAGAATATCAGGAACAAGGGGAAAGCTAGAAATCAATCTGGATTTGTAAAAATCTCCTGAAAGCATGCTAGTCGTGCCATGCTGTTTTGCCTTTTACACAGTGACTTTGTGTTCCAAGTTTTGTTTAAGAATGCTTTCCTCTAAATATGATTGAATGAGACCTTCCTTCAATGTTCTATTCATTCATAAAAACCTGTAAAAGGGAAACACAAGGAAATTGAATTATATTCAATTATCTTGCAATTCAGCCTCTCATGTTTTGCATTATTCCTTTTATAACTTTTTAGCCATAGCCACAGTTGCTTCAGGAAGAGCCTTAGTTGATTTTAAACACATCTGGTGATAAATGTCTTCTCAGATTGACTAAAATCCCCAGTTTCTCTTCAGTGGGTTTTCAATCTTGACCATAGTCTATTCCAGGCATATTCCAAAGCCTCAGAGAATACATTGCTCTGATGCTATAATAAACCAGACACACATGTATCTTTATTTTTCACCTTCCACCTGTCATTTTGATGATACTGTAAGGCTCCCCTTGAGCCTCAAGTGATAATAGATGGAGGTGTAACTAGTAAGAATAACTCCATAGTTGCAACTTAATAAAATAATGAGTTATGACAGAGAAAGGAAAAAAAAAATATAAAAAGAATAGAATCCATGGCAAAGGTTGTAACTTGAGTTCATGCCAATGGTTTGACAGAGGGAGAACTCTGGCCAAGGCAGTGGTTACTTTTATATCACTGTGCCCAGGCAGGGTTGCCTGGAGATGAATGTTACCCATTCACTCCAAGAGAATTAAAAGTATCTGGAGCACGAAGCTGAAAATTGGATTTTCCCCCTACATCTTTATTAGCTACAGCATTTGATAGCAGAAATCAAAAGGCAGAGCAAAATAGGGCTTCACCTATCCCCAGGCAAACCTAGTGAGGCCACTGAGCAAAAGCAGAAGTGTTTTCTGTAAGCTCCTTGGCCTGACACAAGTGGTGATCAAACTTTCTCTCCTCCTGAAGGAAAAAAATGATATTTAAAAACCATGAGGCTTGTGCTGCAGCATGCAATTCTCCCTACTTGAGTGGTCTGGCTGAAACAATTGCCACCTGTCTGCTGAACTGCAGCCTGGCTGTACTCTTTGCTTGCTCCCATTGGAAAGGAAAATTTGTTAGTGGGTGCAAGGTTTGCAGGACAACCTCCATGGAAAGAGACCAGCCAAAGGCAATCAGCTCTCCACAGGTGACTCTGACTTTAACACCTGGGCAAAATAGACTTTGATGAGAAAAAGCTGGACCAGGTGTACATTGGCAAGAACATGTTGTCTTGACTCAAAGATAGTTGAAATCAAAATTACCAGTGTGTACAATGTACTACTGAGACAAGTGACACTAAGAGAGGTGTTGGACTCTTAACAGAAGAAAGGCTATGTCTCTGCTGAATTTGAGCTGTTGTACAATCTTTGGATCAACTTTGGGTCCACAGCAGTCTATGAGCAATACATGGCATTGAGGAAACTCTGGAGTGTTGCTGAAGCTTCATAGATTTCATCCTCTGTGAATAGATAGGAAGTGTCTTCTCTTGTGAAATGATATCTATACACCATTCTTCTGTCATTGATGTTGAAAAATGAAATTATCTTCCCTGGACTGGGTCAGAGAGCAATGCGGATATACCCAGGGAGGGTGGTGGTTAAGATTTGGCAGCATGAGTTGGAAATACAGAAAAACAGAGGCATGAATGTTGCAACCCTTAGGAAAGACAGCTTGAACATACCTGTGAATATACTGAAGTCCTGGGGGAGCAGCCCTCATCTGGTACCTAGCTTCTCTTCTGGGATGGGGGTTAGGAATATCTGCTGTCGCAGATAGGAGTGATTGCAGTTCTTCAAGAATTCTTTTTGATTAGTTTGAGGATTTGTCTCTTTCTAACAGCTATATTTTCATTGCTTTCCTCTCCCTTCAGGTCTTATTTTGCAAGATTTTCAGGGACTCTATGTAAAGATGCCACAGCAGCCACTGGGCAGTGGGGCTAATTTAACCCATTCATTGCTTTGAAGATCTCCTCCGTGCTGTGGATTTCTGGCAGCTAATCCTCGTGGCTTTTCCTGGATAAGGACAAACTGCTTCTGTATAGGTTCAGATACCAGTAAATATCAGCCAGCACAACAAAACGATGTATACACCAACATAGATTTGGTTGAATTTCTTGCACATTATTTGGTAAGTTCTTTTGTCTCTACTAGCATATTGCACCAGTGTCTTGCTGCATGATCAGACACAGCTTTTTAAACTTTAAGTTATATTCAGTGCAATGAGATAGGATTTATGTTTTCAAAACATATGTAACAAGAAGAAAAAAGTCATCAACTCGCTATGATTAGCAGTGCACTTTTGTGCTGTGCTATGTAGCTTTATAATACCTTGATACTGATTGTTTTATCCATGCATTTAAATGATGAATACCTGGTAAAACTAGTCTTACTTCCTGAAGGAAGAATGAATAGGAACTCTAAGGTAGCCTTAATCGATGGTGAAACTATGCCACAGTTCTATAAAGAAGCGATTGCTGAATTTCCTGGCTGCTGCAATAAGGGAGCATTTCAGTTTATGACAGCTTTGTGAGTTTTAACAACTGAATGTTATCACCATCTCCAGGGAAGGAGAAAAATAAAGTAATGTAATGGAAATTTCACAGCCACAAGAAGAGAGAAAATAAATAATACAGACAATTCAATCACTAGCCTGCTTCTTTTTATTCTTTTCACATTTTCCTTTTGGTCTGTTTCCTTCTAGTCCCTGCTGCAAAGGTGCAAATCCCTGAGAGGCTGGAGTCAATCTGCACACTTGGATGTTTAAGGAACATTTGAATGTGAGCAGCAGTGAGGGTAAGTTTTCAAAAAACTAATTCCCCACCATATCTATGTTCATTTGAGGATGGGGTTACATCAAATAAAGAGTTGGATCCACTGTTTTCAGGGATTTTAAATACTTTTGTGGGGGGGTTTTTTGGGGGGTGGGTGAGGGATAGGGAGTGGAGGGTGGGAACCAGATAGACAAGAAAAAGGTGAAATCACTTAAAAGACATATACAGACACACACACACAAGAATGAACTAAGGAAATACTGAGCATAGTTGGAGTAGGACTTACTCTTAGCCCCATCAGATAGTAGAGCACACTTATTACCCCCATAGGCAGCACATAGAAGAGAAAAGAAGTAATCTGAACAATACAGTTGTAGATCCACATGGGCATGACTACAGTGCAGGTAGCAGATCCAGGGACCAGGGTGCCATTGGGGAAGTACTGCAGCATGATGCCGTGGGTGCCAGTGTTGGGGAGGGCGAAGAGGACAGAGAGGACCCAGAGCACCACGATGGTCCTCAGGGCACGCTTGCGAGTGCTTTCCAGCTTGGCACGGAAAGGATGGAGGATAGCAATGTATCTCTCCACGCTGACTGTGGTCACGCTGAGGATGGAGGCAAAACAAACTGTCTCAAACAGTGCCGTCTTGAAATAGCAGCCAACGGGCCCAAACAAGAAGGGGTAGTTGCTCCACATCTCGTAGACTTCCAGTGGCATCCCAAAAAGCAGCACGAGCAGGTCTGAGACAGCAAGGCTGAAGAGATAGTAATTGGTTGGGGTCTTCATGTTCCGGTGCTTGAGGATTACCAGGCAAACTAAGAAGTTACCTACCACCCCAACAACGAAGATCAGGGTGTACACCAAAGCCATGGGCAAGAACAGATGGCTCCGTCTGGGCCCACAGAGGAAGGCTAAGTAATCCTCAGTGCTGTTCAGGTACCTCCTGAAACGTTCTTCATGTAGCACAAAGTGATTAAACCAGGAGATATTGCTGATCCAGGCCATTGCTGGACCCTCCGAAATGTTTCACAACCGAGAGCCGATCTTCTGTAAGTTTCTCTGTGCTAGTTTGCTCACTCTTTGCAGAGAGAGAGGAAGAGGTGGAGGTGTGGAGGGTTGCGGGGGGGAGTTGTCTTGCCAGACCTAGATGCACAAAGCCACTGAGTGATGTGAGTGAGTGTGTTTGCCTGGCTTCCGTTAAGGTTTTGCCGTTGTAACAGCTGTTCCCCTGCAAGGAGTCCCTTAGCCAGAAAGCCCCTCCTTTCACACATATTCATTGGCTCGCTAAGTGCATTAGATTATAGAGTAAGGAAAGAGGTTCCAGCTACTTGTATCAGCTCCCGTAACAGATGCATTTACAGAATCAGAAATGTGGGATTTGGAGAGCTGGGAATCTCAAGTAGAGGATGTGAGACAAAGCTGCAAGATGTTTCTATTTGTCAGAGGGTGGGAAACCAGGCAAAAAAACCCCCAAACCAACCCTCCAAAAAATTCCTTCAAAAAAGCTTTTACAAAATTGTATTGATGCCACATCCAGCCACCAGCCTCAAGCAAAAAGAAAAAAGTAAATAAAACATCCAGTATGATTTTATTTTTCAGATCTCTGCTGATTTCTATTTTCTGTTGTCTGTGGCAGCAAGTATATGGAAACAGAGTTTGAGCAGTAGAAAGTCAACCTGCTTTTGTAGTCATTCATGTGGAATAAGGCTATTAGAATGTTTCAGCCTTTCTTAAATCACTGTTTTGGTTTGTTGTTTTTTTTCTTCTGCTGAAATCTGATGTAGGCTTTTAATTGCTCTTCTTATTGATACCAAAATATTTTCCCACTTTCCTGGTATGCTGGAATCTGATCCCATAGTCTTAGATAGCCTTGTTTTGGAAATATTTCTGAGGACTGTATTATTCCAAAAGCATATTTATTGCCCCTGGGACTAAATTTACATGCATTTTTTATAAACTCTTATTTCTTCCTGAATGACAGCCATTCTGCAAACACACTTTCTGAGCCAAAAATGTGTATCCTGCAAGGATGATGGCTGTGTCAAAATAGATCATTTAGCTCCTTATGAATGCTTGATTCCTTACTGAATTTCTCTAAAACAAAAAAGCTTCAATGTGTATGGATGTTATCTTCTGAGATTCAGAAAAAGTTTAGCTGTTTGGAATGAAAGAGGTTCAAAATCTGAGGGCTAATTTAGGGGATTTTGTCAGCTTGATGTGCACTCTGTCTGCCCAGTACATTCCACTAGCTCCCAATTTTGAATATCTGCCCAGTCACTCTCCCTGAATCCACATAGACTTTTTGCATTGCTATCATCCTTGGCAAGGAGCTCCTTGGGTCTACTACTAAAGTGTGATGAACCACCTTCTTTTCTCTGACCCTTAGGCTGAGTGTCCCAGGCTACTAACCTAAGACTGAATATTTTTAACTATCCAGGAGCAAAAGAACAGCCCTTTTTTTTCCTGACATGTTCTCCAAAATGCCAACAAAAGCAAATCTTCCAAGGAAGATGCAAACAACTCCGCTCTAAGTGGCTATTTCCTGACTCTTAAGATTTGAGACAGTCTTAGATAATGTCATCTTGACTCCTTCCCTCTTTAACAACTTTTGGTGTAGCAGTGGTTCAATAACCTTAGAAGAAAAAGTATTGTAATAAGCAGTGACTGCCTCCAATAATAGCAGCAGGAGGTAAAGAACCAAGGTTTGGTCCCACAGAGGCGTATTCAATGCACGGAGCCTGAGGACCACTATGCATTCATTTGAAATGTTAGAGGCAGGGAAGGTTCCACAGCAACTGTACTAAAAGCCAGGCTCATGTCTCTTGTGATGACGTCTGGATCTGCTGAAATTATCTTGCACATAAATGCTTGCCATCAGAAAGATGCTACTCATTTATTTTAGCAGAGCACAGAGGTGTCTCATTCAGCAGATTGAAAGGTTTTATCAGACTGGGGAGCTGTAAGTGTGCTCTTTTGACCTATTTCTCCCTTCGTTAAGGGTTCATCTTAAAGTCATGCCTTGCATTTTAACGATGTGAATTTGATTTTGATCTACTGTTGCAGTAAGAGGTAGGAACAGAGGCATCATTAGTAGCTGGTTGAGACCAGCAGTGACTGTTTCAGAGCACAGTAGGAGACAAGTAGTTGAGAACTCGTGCAGGACTAAGCACTTTCTGTACCTCTGCTTAACTTTCAGGGTTTTCTTTTCCTGTTAACCTCTCAGCAATATTTCATTTCTTTCCATTTCTTCTTCCCAGTAAGTTCCACCACACTCTCTACTGCATCACAACTGCGGTGACTAAACACTTTTAAAGTAGTCACCAAATTGGTCTTCATTTTTCTTCTTACACAGGAACCTCTGAAAGAAACTGAAAAGGAAATCTGAGGTCTGTTCAGCTTGAACTCAATCTTACAGAAAAGGAAACAAAAATGGATGAGTTATTTACTGAAAAACCAACAGGGCAGCAATAGCTGTCACGATCTCTACGAGAGGAAAGATATGGGCTGTAGAAACACATTGGGTCCCTTGAAAGTGTGGATGTGCCAGGCCCACCTGTGCCTAATTCCACCTCTTCTCCCTTATCCATCATTTCTGTGCCTGATGGGTTTGGGTACTGACAAGCTGTAGGAATAGAAGCACAGAAGAAAAAAAGAGGTCTATTTGTCTATCAAGTCACCACTGCAACCATGTCATTATGACCACGATTAAGTGGCAGATGGCAAGGACAAGGAGGGTGGAAAATATATGTCAGTTCATTTCTTGAAGCTTTATTTGGTGTTCTTTATCATAGTTGTCTCAATAAGGATAGGAGACTGTATCTAACCAAAGACTAGCTCAGGCTCTGTATGAGTGAAAATATTTTATTTTTACAACTGAGACAGAAAATAAAAACAGATTTTTCCCTTGGAAAGTAATATTAAAGCATTTGGTATTTTTCATAACAAAGCACACTTCGTTGGTGCTTGCTGTAATATGCTCAGAGGAAGACGGTGTGCTGCATGCTGGCCATAGAATCGTGCAGCTTTATGTAATAGTGATATTACTTTATGTAATAGTCATGTAATGTAATATTTACATTCACATAAAGCACACGATATAATGCATATTATTGTTGTGTAATAGTTGGTGACATTAACTCAGGCAAGGGCTTTTTGGCATGCTGTCACTGCTTGTCAGAGTGTGGCGTTATCTCCTTAGGCACTGACTGTGGTGGGATCTCTGGTATTGCCTTTACACTGTGGAAGCTTCCCCTTAGCTGCCATGACGTGTACAGCACATTCCTGAGTTCCACCACGACTTTCAAAGTGCACATTTAAGAAGAGGTAAATTCAAATGCCTTCATGTTTCCCAAAGCCCTTATATATTAGGTCAGTAAATGGTGAATCATTTTCTATTCTAGGGAAAATATGACACATTCATCAAAAGAGACAGAGAACAGCAGAAGTAATCCAGAGTACAGCAAATGGATAAATCCACCACTGGTCACACTTACAGGGGGATATCCTGTGAATAACTATGGGCCATTCATGGTCTGCTCTGAATACTTGCTCATCTCAGAATGTAGAATTTTACTCATGCAAAACAAGCTTTCTTTGATATTTATATCCATGTGGTCAGAAAAGGAGGCTTATCATCCAGCTGCATATTTTCTGATTTTGGAACTGGAAGTAACTATACTAGTGTCATGGAGTGCCATGCTAATTAATACTGTTGATTAGCTGAGATGCAATACTCCCTTGACATGTCCCCTTGGCATCCAGGACTTGAGCTGACACCTCCCTGTGTGGGATGTTGCTCCTGGTTTGCAAGAAAGTGCTGCAATGCTTACTATGCAAGCACTCTTGGAAATGCTTACTATGCAAGCACTCTTGGAAAGATATCCTACTTCATTGGAAGGGCTTGAAGAAGTATTGGGTTTGCCACAGTACTTGGCAAGCAGGTCCACTATTTTTCTTTTTCCTCAGCAATTACAACCTGGCCTTTCACTTCTAATTCCTAATTTCCTTTTTCAGCCATCAGATTCTGTTGTTTCAGTGGTCTCACTCTTTCTCCAATTTGTAGATACAGAAGGTAGGTGCAAAAACCTTTAGAAATCCTGTGTGAGGGGAATGCTATCCTGCCTACCTGAGCTTGCTGTCCCTGTTCCTTTCATGGAGTCATTCAGAGCTGCCCATGCAGCCACACTGCTTTCTGAATTGCAGGTTCAAACTCTCTGTTTTCACTCTTCAGGAACTTGGCATTACTGAGTATCTCTGCCCATAGGGATGCAAAGAAGAGGATGCAAAGAAGAGGGTGCAGAGCAGGTAAGCAGAAATATTAAACCATACTACACTGAATGTATTAACATGACTGCCAGAAAATTATAGCCCCCACTCTCCTTATAAATTACTGAGCTGTAGTTACAGATAACAGATTTGACTTTTTTTTTGTCCTTTGAAAGTCTTTTTTGGTTCACTACAGTAGCTGGAATGTGAGTTTGTGTTTTTTTCTAAGTATATTCTGTGTAACATTCAACATACCATCAAATGCATAGATGCATTTTGTATATTTTCTCTCCCTCCGGGCTGGAGGAGTAAGCTGCACTGTTATCCCAGCTGGATCTGCAGTAGCCTTTCTGTGCCTCATTGTAAGTCATTTTGCAATTATCTAGGCTCTTCTCAGTCAGCTCTTCCATGGCTGTGCATGATATCTGAAGTCCCTAGGATATCAGTCAACACACATAAGAAGTGGATTTCATGACTATGGTACAAAATACCACGGAGGGCACCTCTCTGCTTGAGCAGCTGGCAATCTACGCAGGCAGAGCAGACACATGCCACTTCAAAAGTGGAACCATTTTGCCTAACTTTAGTCATTAAAAACAGGAGAAGAGTCTACACAGATTTTTTTAGGCTCCTACCTTCATCAGTCATGGAAAGAGGAACATCCAAAAAAGGGTTTGTCCTAAACCATATAGAGCAAGGTGAGAGGTACAAAATGGAGGAGCTTGGGTTTTTCTTCCTATTGTTGTGTAATAACAAGAGGAATAACAATAACAATATTTTCTGCAAAGGAAAAGTAGGTTATAAGGTTTAACAGCGAGCTTGTTAAACAGTTGAGATGAATTTAGACCCCAGTTTTGTACAATCTTACCCACTGCCCTCCCATGAGGACCAGTCTTTAGAGGGAGCCATGTACAGGCTTCATCCCTTGGGAACCTGAAAGCAGGACAAAGGGCTGGTGAGCAGGTGAAGACTCAGGATGGTCCAGTGCTAAAAATTACTCCCTAGTCATCTCTTATCTAGCAGGAAGGATGTACCTATTGACATGGCTTTCAGTGATAGGTTGCTTTGTTAGTGTTGATTCTGGAAACTAGTGGGAATTACATCCTTCCTTTCCTCTAAGCATTTTGTTTGTTTGTGTGTGTGTGTGCTCATGCTTTGAAGAGGCAGTGGGTGGCAGGTAGGGATGTGATTCAGACTTGACATATAGGAGAGAAGCAAAAAGAGCTGAAAAAGAACTCTGATGCAGAAAATCTTGTCATACTGAATGTGTCCATCGGACAAGTGACTCGGATTTACATGGGAGAAGATGAAAGGATTGTCATGGCAGAAAAAGTATTGGAGTCGCAAGCACGGTACAGAATGAGTCAGACTGAGTCAGAAGGGATCGGGTATCACAGGACCCAGATTTATGCAGGAAGAATCAGATTATTCAGCACCTCTCTATGGCTTTCTGCATCTTATTGCAGTATTGATACTCCACTGCAGCTTCTTCCTCCTCTTGTGGTGTAAATGTTTCTCAGGAGAGCTCGACTCATTTGATTGTCTGACCCAAAAGAGAATTAACTACTTTACATGACACGACTCATCAGTATTAATTTTCAACTTACATCCATTTGTCTTCAGTTCCAAACCTTGGGATTTGGGTAGGGATTTTTTCCCACTGAAAAAAACCCAACTATCAATATGATAGAGGCTGTATAATGCCTGGATATGTATTTGGCATATGCACTGATGAGACACAGGGAATCAAAGTGACAAGTCTTAACATATTCAGAGAAAGGCAGTGATGAATTGTATTATTTGAGGCAGTAGAAAGTTAGCAATTTGTTAGATGAGAGCTGAATCTGTCAATGAAAATGATGAATGGGACACAGAATTTATATAGCACATATCATATATAAAGCTAACAGTAAGAAAAATATTAGAAGAATCCCTTTCTGAACATTTCTTTCTTTAAGAATTGGTGCAGAGGCTACCTTGTTGGAAGATTAATAAAGCATATTTGAAAAGTTTTGCTCCTATTAGAAAACTATATGCACTTTCTATTTCTCTCAGAAATACAGTAATTTGTTAGTTTATACTCTACTAACCAGTTTTCTCAGAGCTACTTACATAATAATGATAATAATTAATAATTAAATTTAAGAAACTGGATATTAGACAACATTTTCCCTCTTTTAATTTAAGAAAAAGCTCATATAAATTATCTATGCATGTTTAATTCTCCTTGGCTTGAGTAAAAGTAGTATTCTCCTGCTCATAAGGGTCACTCTTTGGCACAAACACTTCTCAAGAGTTCCCATTCCCTCCTGCCCCAGCTGCCGTTCAGATGGCTTTGTAAGTTGGATTACAGTGATCACCCGCCTTTGTGTCACATTGAGAATCAATATTATTTGACTTGGAATTAATGAAACCATCTTTCTGAAGAAGGATGTGCATAATTTGGAACATTAATATGCTGGCAGATGATGTTCTCTTCCTGCTCTTTTCCCCATTAGACTATCCCCAGGAGTCATATCTTGGTTTAGTTAAATGCAGCGAGGGATGATACTGTTCTTTCAAAAGTCTCCTGCTACAAGGTTAGAGAGAAAAAGAAAACTCTAGACACAACAGTGATGAAACAGATATATGCCAGAGGGATAATTTACCATAGTTTTCAAATAACCAAATCGGCCAAAGACATGCAAAGCCAACTGGATTAATTTATTAAAAAACTTGCTTTGAATTATGGTGTACACCTCAAAAACATTTTGGTGATTTGCAGCCCACTCAGTAGTGAGATGATCCCAGGCAGAACTGCCAAACAAGGTAAAATAACCTATCCGTGCCCTCTAGAGCTGAAAAGGAGAACAGGAGTCCCCACGCCATGAGAACAGCCTCTGCAAAAAGACAAGGGAATGAATCACAAAATTGTAGGGGTTGGAAGGGACCTCAAGAGATCATTGAGCCCGACCCCTGAAGGCTGTGCCCTCTTCATTTCAGATGAAATAAAAAGCTCTTTGGACATTTCCTTCTATCATGGCCCACTAAGGCCACAGCTGCTGCAGTGCATCTCTTTGATCTTCCCCAGTACTAACTGTACAAATCTGGCTTAGTCCACCTCTCTTGTCTGGAAGACCAGTTTAGCATCCAGACTAACAGATATTTTGCCTAGCCAAGACACCTTAATTACCTGCTCATTTGCAAATTCTGATCCACAATTAGACCTGAGCTGACCCAGAACTCTATTGATTTGCTCTGATTCTACTAAATGCTAAACATACCTCTTATTGACGAACATCCAGATGTATTCTACAATATCTTTAATAAAACAAATTTGTGCATCAGAAGGAAATGACTCAAATCTGAGTCAAGTTGTTCTCTCAATACAGCAAGCTGTGTTTAAATGGGTAGTAATACTAACTCTGAAATTACATCAGAAATAGATTAGGTAAGGGAAATAGAAGTAGAGAGCCTGATGTCCTATTTTTCAATTCTATTTAAAGATCAATGGCTAAAGATTAATGTTGCTTGAAACACGAAAAGCTTAATGATGGCTGGCAGGACAAAGGAGGGAAGTAAAATGGAGGAGAAGACAACCTAACAACCTTGAAACAATAACCTGTTAGGAAGATAAACGGAGAAACGCTGGGGATTGGATTTTATTGGATTGGTGAAATTAACTTCAGAGAGGAAAGTGAACAGACTACACCAAATGAAAAACATACATAAAGGTAAAGATTGATATGAGGAGGGTGGCAGACAGAAAAAGAAAGGAAGCACCAAGTCACCTGTAAAGAAATGGGATCAGAGGTTCACAGGCTCAGGCAGCCTGGAAAGGACCTCTGGAGGGCCTTAGTCCAACCTCTTGCTTAAAAGCAGTCAGACCACAGGATGGACCTCTTCCTAGGTGCTATGGGGGTGGCTATGAGGTCCCCTGAAGCCTTCTCTTTCCCAAATGCAACCAGACCACTTCTCCCAGCATCTCTTCATAGGACAAATGCTGCAGCCCCAAACACCTCAGTGACCTGCCCTAAACTTGTTTCAGTTTATCAGTCTCACTACCACACTGGGGGAACCAGAATTGGAGGCAGTGCTGATATGGGGTGGATGAACACCTCTCAGTATCCTGGTTGTGCTCCTTTTCATACAGTCTGGGCTGCTGCTGCCTCCAGACACACAGCTGGCTCCTCTTCAGACTTCTCTCTACCAAGACCCCCAGGTATTTTTCAACAGAGCTGCTCCCCACCCAGCTTTACTTTAGTATGCAGTTGTCTGCTTTTCCTCTGTGTGGAAGCTGTTAGCACTAAAATTTGAGGAATGGCTCTTTAGCATTGCTATTTCCGAGATAACACTGTGTATAAACCTGATTAGTCCCACATTGTTATTCATTATTCTCTCTTCTACTGTTTGAAATGATTCGATCATCCCAGAAGAGAAAGGAAACAGTATCCATGGTCCAGATTTATGAGGTGTCTGGGAACCTAAGTCTCTCTGGTACTCATGAGACTTCAAATCTTAAAGGCTATTCAGAGCCTTGCTTCCCAGCCTTATGTTACCAGTAACAGAAGAGAAAGACTATAACACAAATCATCTCAGCACTGAGAATGTCCTACTTAAATACCTACCTTGCCATTTCCCAGGAGGATACAATGCATGATGAGTTGGTACTGGATAGTCTGCTCTCACTAATAAATGGCCCATAGAAAACATTCAGGACTTTTTCTTAAAGGCATAAAAGAATTCAGGGCTTAAAACTGAAGGTTTCCAGGCTCCTCGCTCCAAGCCTTGTTCCTTGTCCTTGCATTGCCACAGGATTTATAAGTTTCCTAAAACTTTGGGGCATCACTGTAGTACATGGGAAGATGCTATGATTGCTGTCCCTTCGTTGCACCAGAAGATGCTATGATTGCTTTCTTCTGGCTGACAATCACCACCTTTTCAAATGCATGGTCTGACACAGCCCCCGGTTGAATTGAAGCCTCAGAGCTGACACCAAGTGATTTAACACAAAACAGGTAGTACTTTGGGACTCAAATCTGTGTCCCTCAAATTTGCTAATAGTTCTATTGGGTCCCTAAAACAGTGATGATGATTGGTTAGGCTGACAGTGCTGTATGTGCCTCCAGGCTAATGGAAAACCAAAGAATTCGCTCATATTTGTGAAGGTACAAAGTTTAAATGATACCTAATAGACAGATGGAAAAGCAGCAGAAGATCCCCTCTTACTGGCTAGCTAGAAAAAGGTTCAAAGCAGAACAATGTTCAGAAATCTGCACATCTCTGGTCCCTTTTGAGAAACATTTATTCACAGCCCTAAATGAGACTTCCTATGGGGAGTGAGCGGCTCACTCTCTGGCTCTGTGCTAAAAAGGTACTTTTCAATGAAGTGTACAGGCCATGATTTTGTCTTCAAGACATGAGAATCAAGGTCTATGCATTTTGCCAGTGATTTTTTTCAAAAGCATCCTACAATGCAATGCAGATGGTG
Source organism: Laterallus jamaicensis coturniculus (assembly GCA_022605575.1). NCBI lineage: Eukaryota > Metazoa > Chordata > Aves > Gruiformes > Rallidae > Laterallus > Laterallus jamaicensis. The sequence continues at coordinate 14,299,486 of JAKCOX010000016.1, read as the reverse complement.
CTTCACAGTGTGAAAAAGGCTGTGCTCAGTGGGGGAAAAAAGCTCATCTTCCTGAGCACATCTACCCTTGCATGGCTATAACATTTCCCGTGAGATTTTCAAGTGCTTTATAGCTGTGAATAGCCCAGTTCTTCAAAGCAGGATTGTTCTCCTCTCTCTGAGAGATACAGAGGAAGCATAAAGTTCTACAGAAATTGTAGTGATAGAAATTTTTTGGCATTTGGCCCTGTGCTGGACCAGCAACTCACTGGAAGAGGATCATGAGGGTTTTTGGGGTTTTTTTGTCTCTTTCCAGAAGAAATTCTGTTTCCCCTTCCACCCTTTTGGAAGCAGTGAGGCAGGTCGAGAACTGGCTGTGAGACCGAGCTCAGAGGGTGTGATCAGTGGAGCAGAGTCAGACTGGAGGCCTGTGACCAGCGGTGTCCCCAGGGCTCAGTGCTGGGTCCAGTCCTGTTTAATATCTTCATTGACACCTTGATGAGGGAACAGCACCCACCCTCAGCAAGTGCTGATGATCCAGAGCTGGGAGGGGTGGCTGACACCCAGGACACTGCGCTGCCATCCAGAGACCTGGCCAGGCTGGAGAGCTGGGCAGGGAGAGACCAGATGAGATTCAACAAAAGCAAGTGTAAAATCTTGCACCTAGGGAGGAACAACTGCATGTATCAGGACAGGCTGGGGGTGAGCTGCTGGAAAAGAGCTCTGTGGAGAAGGACCTGGGGGTCCTGGTTGATGACAGGTGGCCATGAGCCAGCAGTGTGCCCTAGGGGCTGAGAGAGACAATGGGATCCTGGGGGGCATCAGGAGGAGTGTGGTCAGCAGGTCGAAGGAGGTGATCCTCCCCCTCTACTCTGCCCTGGTCAGGCCCCACCTGGAGTGTTGTGTCCAGTTCTGGGCTCCCTGGTATAAAAAAAAGACAGGGATCTCCTGGAGAGAGTCCAGAGAAGGGCTACGAAGATGATGAAGGGCCTGGAGCATCTATCCTATGAGGAAAGGCTGAGAGAGCTGAGGCTGTTCAGCCTGGAGAAGAGAAGACTGAGGGGGGACCTAATCAATATTTATAAATATCTTAAGTATGGGGTGCAGGGGGAAATGGCCAGCCCCTTTTCAGTGTCTGTGGGGACAGGACAAGGGGCAATGGCTGCAAATTGGAGCACAGGAAGTTCCACACCAACATGGGGAGGAACTTTTCCCCAGTGAGGGTGAGGGAGCCCTGGGACAGGCTGCCCAGGGGGTGTGGAGTCTCCATCTCTTGAGATATTCCAGACCCATCTGGACACCGCCCTGTGCAGTATGAGCTGGGGAGCTGCTTTGGCAGGGGGGTTGGACCCCATGAGCTCTCGAGGTCCCTTCCAACCCCTACAACTCTGTGATTCTGTTGATTCTGCTTTGAGAGACACCGTGTCTTTCTCTGAAAACAATTGCAAGAATGTCAAGAGCCCTGGAGTATTCTAAAGCCCATTTGAGTCTGCTGTATGATATTTTGAACAGTTTTAGATGGCTACCAGATTTTGTACACGCTAACTCAAAGGCTTCTTCTTCTGACCTTATACATATTTATATGGAAGTGGGTGTTTTTTCTAACCACTCTTGGCATTTTTAAATACAGGCCATGGAAGGCCAACGAAATTATTGGTAACAATCAACTGTAGTTATAAATATGTGGTTAAAACAGCTGTCTTCTGGGAAATAATGTTTTGATGAAAATCAGAGTGAGGTTGAGCCTCATGAGATGCTACTGATTTTGATGAAATAACTCCCCTCTAGAAAACTTCTGAAAGTAAAATGTGACCATAGACTCATAGAATGGTTTGGGCTGGAAGTGACCTCAAAGATCATCTAGTTCCAACCCCCCTGTCATGGGCAGGGACACCCTTGCTAGACCAGGTTGCCCAAAGCTCCATCTAACCAGGCCTTAAATGCCTCCAGGGTCTTCTGATCTGATTTGAAAATGCCAAAATGAAGGTTTTAATATCAATTACGCTTTTTCATTTATGTTAGTTAGACTATTTCTCTATTATTTTGAGGTCTGTCATAAATATATTACTTCACAGGCTTTGTTAAGAATGTGTTGAGTTACAGTGTAAAATACAGCCAGACATAACATGACATTTACATAATTTCTAACCTTTGAAAATAAGTTTTAAGTACAGGTACAACTGAGATTGAACTGGAAAAGTAACATGAAGCCTTTCAGAGTCTTTCTTATTTAATCAAAAATACAGGAGCAGCACTGAAGGTATTACCAGGCAATAGCTGTTTCCAATAGCCCAGTCTTAACTTGGAATAATTTTTAAAACATATATAAAATTATGTTCTTTTAGAAAAACTGCTGGAATTCTAGACATTTTTCACTCCAAGATTTCAGCTATTCCTCCTAATTCAAAACCAGAACAAGCCTCCAAGCATTAGTGTTCCCAATGAACCCAAAATTCTCACTAAGTCTAATAACCATCAATTTCCTTCTTCTCAGATTAGTTATATGCATATCTGACGTCTCTAAAGTTCCACAGTCACCCTTGCAAATAGGATCCAGAGACTTTAGGTAGGCAAGATGGCATTTGCATACAGAGCAGACAAGCTTTTAAGGGGTGCATCATCAGACACTTCATTTTCATGCAAAAGAGACAAGCTGTAAGGCAAGGCCTCAATTATACACAGAAGAGAGGGCAGAAAAGGCAGAGCTTGATTCAGAGATAACCTGTTAAACTGTTAACAAGACAAATTTAGGACATTCTGGACTTCTATACATGTGCACTTATAAATATATTCTCAATATAAAGGGTAGCTATGAAACTACATATACAGAGACTTTTTCTCCTTTCATGTGGTTTATCCTAGATGTATACATAAAAAGTCTTGAAATAAATGAAAAAAACCACAACACCATAACTTGACCACTAGCTGCAAACAATATTAGGCTATATTTAGAAACACAAAAATATATCTCACGCTTCTGACACTTGTTCTAAAAGCTTTGTATTATGTTAAAAAGGTCAAAGTGTTGGTGGTGTTTGAAAGCAAATCAATGCCTCTTATTTACTGTTTGAATTTCCACTGCATTTTTAAGTTAGTGAGAAGATGTGATGTTTTCTGGGGATTTATCTTCCCAGCTTTTGTTGAATACAACTAATCATTGAAAGGATTTTGGGAATAGCATTTTAAGTGCAGTTTTTACATAGTTCATAATACCTACCAGCCTTAAACCTACTCAGTGCAAGGAAAGACCCAATAGTCTCCTATGCTGCTTAAAGGCAGAGAAATACAAATGCTTTTCCCCTTAATGGAATTTTCTACTTTAGTGGTATCCTGGCTGAAGATTTTGATATAAATTTGCAGTTTTGTATAGGTAACAACTGGGGATAGTATCCCAAAGTGGTGAGGAGTAGAGAAGGGATGCAGAATGCATTAGATTTAATAACATAATTTATTCAACGGGTAATTCTTTTCAGTAGAAAGAGAACTGTTATCAGAAAATGTCAAGTTGTTGTACTCAGAACCTTTCGTGTGAATGCACTCGTTTTGAACACTTATTAGGCAAAAATGTCTGTGTTTCAGGGTGGGTTTCTAAGCAGCACACTGAAGGACTTTGTTCCTCTCCAAGAAAAGTCAATAACCCAATGCTCTGGTCATTACCTCTGCATGTGGGATAGTAGGTTCAACTCTCTGCTTCCACAGATTTTAAAAATTAATTCCAAAGTTCCCAAAACTCTGGCACTTCTTAAACTTATTCTGTGGTGAACAGATTCAGACTGAACAGATTCAGACTGTGGTGAACAGAATCACAGAATTGTAGGGGTTGGAAGGGACCTCAAGAGCTCATGGGGTCCAACCCCCCTGCCAAAGCAGCTCCCCAGCTCATACTGCACAGGTCGGTGTCCAGATGGGTCTTGAATCTCTCCAGAGAAAGAGACTCCACACCCCCTGGGCAGCCTGTCCCAGGGCTCCCTCACCCTCACTGGGGAAAAGTTCCTCCCCATGTTGGTGTGGAACTCCCTGTGCTCCAATTTGCAGCCATTGCCCCTTGTCCTGTCTCCACTAAAACAGATTCAGTCCCAGTGCTGTCGGACCAGAGCTTTGAGCCTGACCTGGATTCACCATCCTGCTGAGCAAACCCCTACCCGTAGACCACTATGCACACACATATGCTCTGGGATTCCCCAAGACAATATTCACATAGTCATTGCTTCAACTAAAAACTGACCCTTAAGTGTTACTGTGGCAGAAGCAGCATTTCTTCTCAAGATCTGAATTTTATTTCAGAAGATTCAGTGAAATTCTGGTAAGGATACATACCCACCAAGCATGACCGAATACACAAAACAGAGATAGCTTGGAATTTTTTCCAAAGAACAAGTAAAAATCTTTTTTTCCTCTCCTTTCTTCTCCATTACATGACAAACAAAGGCCATTAATAATGATAAATGAAATGTAAAAACTTCTGTGACTTGCCTAGGGCTGGAAAACGGGTCAGTAATTCAACTTCTATAAGAATGCAATGTTTATGGTTCCCAGCTGCCTCTTTGCCTCCCTAGCTTGTGTTATTTGTTTCCCTTCTATGCTGAAAATGCCCTACAGTATAGAGAGGAACTTTTAAGAACCACATGTGATTACATAATGACAAAAATGGGATTGTTTGGAATAATTTTGAAATGACTAACTGAGCTATAGATAAAAATTATCTCCTAATTTTGTTGATAGAGTGTGATAGTTCAGAAACATACCTTCAGCAATGAAACTGCTGCAGCTTCAAAAGCTAAAGTTATGCAGTTTAAAGCCAATAAAAAAATGGCATCTAATTTACACTTGTTTTATACCCCCCACCCCAATTTTACATGTATTACATTTCTTTTTTGCATATTTAGAAATACAATCTAGTAATTTTACTTGGAAGTTTAGTTAAAGCATCAGAACATTGTACTATACCTGGTACCTATATATTTTTTGGGACAGCTGCTCTCATTTTTAAAACCAATCATCATCACAGTTTGAGTGCAACAGGAAAATAAAAGCCTAATTCATGGGAAAAAAAATACTTTCACATGTTTTAAGATGCTCACATCAAAGTCAAGCTCATATTTGAGACTCTTTTTGGACCAGATCTTTTCTATATATATTTCAGGACTCAGATTTCTAGAAGAAAGAGAAACCTAGTAAAAGGAGCCTAGCAAAAGGAAAGTGATAAATAACCAAACTTCTGCAGACCCAACTCTGCCTTGGTTTTGCCTCTAACTATATTCAGGAGCTGATTACTCCTGCTTTTCCTCTGAACTCAATGACATGTACCTTGTTTTAATTAATCTGTTTACCTCCTTATTCTAGCAAAAAATGACAAAACCTGAACCCAAACAGGCCTGTATTTATGAAAAATCACAGGTTATTTTACTGCCTTCATAAAACGTTAGCTACAGGACTGTGCATACAAAAGAGAGAGGATGACACTCTGCACAGGATATTAATGGTCTATTACAGGCATGCAATTAGGACCGATAAACATGTAAGGATGCAAAAATGAATGGTAGATGAAGGTGGCAGATAATAGTTTGAAAAAGAGTCCTGTTTAAACTATCTGAAGTCAGAAACTTCTGATTGAAGAGGAGGAGGCAAACAGTTAGGAACAAAGATTAAAATCACAGCTTCACAGTATTTCAAGCAAGCAAAATTAACCTGCTATGAAGCTAGTGCTGATACAGAGCTTAAGGCTTTTGTGTGTTTGTGTCAAAGAGGATGGTAATTGAGTTTTTCACTAGCCACAGGTAAGTAGAAATATTGCAAGAAAGTGCCCTCTTAATAAAGTCATAGATCTATTTGCTCTGTGGAGAAGGACCTGGGGGTCTTGGTTGACATTAGGTTGGCCATGAGGCAGCAGTGTGCCCTGGGGGCTGAGAGAGACAATGGGATCCTGGGGGGCATCAGGAGGAGTGTGGCCAGCAGGTCACAGTAGGGGATCCTCCCCCTCTGCTCTGCCTGGTCAGGCCCCACCTGGAGTGTTGTGTCCAGTTCTGGGCTCCTTGGGATAAAAAGGACAGGGATCTCCTGGAGAGAGTCCAGAGAAGGGCTACGAAGATGATGAAGGGCCTGGAGCATCTATCCTATGAGGAAAGGCTGAGAGAGCTGGGGCTGTTCAGCCTGGAGAAAAGAAGACTGAGGGGGCACCTAATCAATGTTTATAAATATCTTAAGTATGGGGTGCAGGGGGAATTGGCCAGCCCCTTTTCTGTGTCTGTGGGGACAGGACAAGGGGCAATGGCTGCAAGTTGGAGCACAGGAAGTTCCACACCAACATGGGGAGGAACTTTTCCCCAGTGAGGGTGAGGGAGCCCTGGGACAGGCTGCCCAGGGGGTGTGGAGTCTCCTTCTCTGGAGATATTCAAGACCCATCTGGACGCCGACCTGTGCAGTATGAGCTGGGGAGCTGCTTTGGCAGGGGGGTTGGACCCGATGATCTCTTGAGGTCCCTTCCAACCCCTACAGCTCTGAGATTCTGTGATTATATCTTCCTTCCACTGTTCTGTGCACCTGCTATGCACCTCTAGCATCACTTGGATCCCTAAATGAACCTACTCCCTCTCTTTTCACATCTTAATTTCTTTTGCTGTGGATCTTTCATTCTATAGAACAAAACAGAAATCTTTGTAAGATCCTACCAACATAACTTGCATCCAAACTTCCAGTGCAGGATATCCAGGATCACAGCAAGATAGGGAGGAAATGTATGGAGAACTCCCTGAAGTGCCGGGACACAAGGGTGGCTGTGTTTTGCCTGTACTGCTGCAGTCTTTGCCAGCATTCCAGTTACTGAAATCTGCAGCAGTGGAGTGTCTCACCTCTCTGCAGTTATCCATTCCTATATAACTTTTTTTCTGAATGTATACCTGACATTTGCACAGCTTCTTTGTCTCAGGTGTTGCCAGGAATCAAATAACACCTGCCATACAAAGTATATTAAGTCCATTTGCTATACCAACATTGATATCCATTCCCCATTAGCCTCACCTGACATATATATGTGTGTATAGGTATACATGCTATAAACCCAAGGGGATGAGAACTCACAATTTATGTATCGTGACATATTGTGATGCCAAGAAAGCGGAGCTTAAGAACCAAACATGCTGATCCATCATTGCAAAAAAACAATATTCAAACCCTTCTTTCCTCAGAGCTGACCTTCTCCTCACCTTCTGAGCACTCATCTCTCACTTGCTTATTTTTGTGCAGATTTCTTCCATGATTTAATATCTTTGACAGAATAATACATGTAGCGTTTATTATCAATGTGTCTTGGAAATGCAGATCAGCATGCCCAGAGCAGAAGTAGTTTGTTTACTACTTAATGGCAAAGTGGATGAATTCTAAAAAGGGCACTGATGTTATTATTTAAAGACAAGCAGAAAGTAGGCAGTGAAGAGAAACAACCTATTAGAAATTCAGCACTGTCTACAAGATAGTAATAACCTTCTGCCATGGTAGAGAAATAGAGGTAATTAATGCCTTTAAACTCAAGCTAGAAGCAGCATCCATTTCTTTCCATTCCTGCCACTGCTTAATACCACAAGGCAAAATCTTAACAGGGAGTATCACAGAATTGTAGGGGTTGGAAGGGACCTTGAGAGATCATCAGGTCCAACCCCCCTGCCAAAGCAGCTCCCCAGCTCATACTGCACAGGTCGGTGTCCAGATGGGTCTGGAATCTCTCCAGAGAAGGAGACTCCACCACCTCCCTGGGCAGCCTGTCCCAGGGCTCCCTCACCCTCACTGGGAAAAAGTTCTTCCACATGTTGGTGTGGAACTTCCTGTGCTCCAACTTGCAGCCATTGCCCCTTGTCCTGTCCCCACAGACACTGAAAAGGGGCTGGCCAATTCCCCCTGCATCCCATGCTTAAGATATTTATAGACATTAATAAGGTCCCACCTCAGTCTTCTTTTCTCCAGGCTGAACAATCCCAGCTCACTCAACCTTTCCTCATTGGGGAGATGTTCCTTAATCATCTTCATAGCCCTCCTCTGGACTCTCTCATGGAGGTCCCTGTCTTTTTTATACCAGGGAGCCCAGCACTGGACACAATACTCCAGGGCAAGCCCTGGCACAGTTTTCCAAGTAAGGTGGTGGAATTGCCATGAAGAAGTTCTGAAGAGGCAGGTGTTGGTAAATGTTGGCAAGTGCATGGCAAAAATGAGTCCATACTGGCTAATGTAGTGGTCCCTCAGCTCTGGGTAGAGAAGTCATCTCCTGACTTTTCTGGGGGGAAAAAAATAAAATATATTTTTTTTCAACTCATACAACAATAGAGATGATAAAATGTGAGAGCTTTTTGAAAATGAAATCTTTGCAAAGACTTTGCCTCCAAAATATACTAGTTTCTTATCGCAGAAAAGACTCTTAGGAACAGCACCTCAATCTCATATAACCCTATAAATAAGGACCATTACCGTTCAGTGCATTTCTCCCTCAGGTGAGGACAACGTGATAAACTAAAGATAATCTTTCTATCAGAAGATAATCTTCCTATAGCCATAACACTAAGGCCTGGAAAATCCCATTGCTCAGACTTGAGATTCTCTGAATGAGCTTCCCTTCATAACTTGGGGGCAGAGAGCTCTGCAGCCTCTCTGCAAGCAAACATCACAAATATTTGCTTCCTCATAATCTCCAGGAATGTAGGTCTCATTTTTCCACACAAATTGATGCCAAAAAAGAGAATGTCTTCTCAGAAAAGGGACAATGCCACAGTTGCTGTTTCTTCGAGATTTCTTTAATTTTGTCTGAACAAAGTGATGGTTTACTTAGGTTTTGGGGCACAACTTCAATTCTACCACCTTGTGACCATTTAAACTGCCAGAGGGAGCAACACATGGACTGATGATCATCTGAAGAGGGTTAGCACAAATGCAAGCTGTGCTTTGGAGTCCAGTTAGTACCTACATCTTCAGGACCATGTTCTTCTCCATGGAGCAAGGGTGCCTGCTCTGTTACCCTTGCGGGATGTGTTTCAAAGTTGTCAGTTGCTTGGCAGGATACAGAGCTGCTATTTGGGCCATTTAGCAGACAGCTCATCATCCAGTATTTCAAAATGGGGCCATTTTGCAGGAGACATTTGTGAAATAGCACATTTGTGCAATCAGAAGGAAATGGGGCTCATTTCAAACACCCTCACAATTGTCAGTACAGCACCAATCAGCATAGTGTCAGAGCAACTTACGGCAACCTAGGCTGGCATGTGGATTCTCCTGGTGAGGTATGCCAGAGGCCATGCTAAAGCATCTCAGATGCCTTTGGCTAGCTAGTTTTATCATGCCCACCTGTTGATATTTAACAGGAATTAAGGTTTTACTGCACAGGCACAGACCAAATATGCTCATGGCACATACCACTGGTGGAGGATTTGCTTTGCCAGTGATAACATTCTTCCATCAAGCAAGGGACAGGGGTTTTCAGGATATTGGTACATTTTTTCAACATGTTTGTGACATGCCCAGTGCACATCCCTATAAACAGCAGGACTTTGGAAGTATTTTCTTGACCAATATAAAATGGGTTTTCATATAAAACCTCCAAAGCCAAATTAATGACTGCTAGTTGTCATTACAAATAATGTTTAACACCTGCCCACCAAATTACACCTAATTATAGAGACAAGGTGAAAGTAAAAGAATAAAAAAAATAAAGATTGCATTCTGATAAGGAAAGTAGCTCAGCAAGTTTTAGAAATGGCATCAGAAGAGACAGGAAATAAGATGTTAATTACATACTTTGTCCCTCTGAATTTTCTGTCTAGGTGTGTTTAAGTAATCAACTCTCACAACATTCATAAAATCTCTGGGAATGAATTTCAGCCTTGTGAATTCATTCTGTGAGAAAAGCACCATAAACAAGATCCCAGAATAATGATTTGTTTCCACAGAGGGCCAGACCATGGGGAAATGTCATAAAATGAGATGAAGACAGGGCCCAAACTCTTAACAGGCAGATAATTCTCCCAAATTGTCTCTCTGTGCCATCAAACAATAACTTCAGATGCTGTTTAAATATGACAGTATTGATCTGGCCAGTGCTAATCCCCAAATCCTTTCTTCAATTGCATATAACTTGACAGCTTAGTGGCTCCAAGTCATTTCTCCGCAAGGGAGACTCAGCAAATGGCTGTTTCATTGCAGCAAGGTAAACGATATTGAATTATTCATTGGTTAGTTTATCCGAAGCCAGCAGGGCTGTGGCAGTCACAGAGTGCCTGGGAAGTTATCTTGCCATCCACGTCTTCCCTTTCATTCACATGCCTGTTCCCCAGTCCCTGCTGTGGTGGGTTTGGGGGATGCTTTCATAGCTTACCAATAAACAGTGGGTAGAGAAAGTTGGCTTGGAGGTTCACCCAATCCTGTTCAGCTTGGGAGAAGTTGGAATCCCCTGCAGTACTGGATCTTTCATTCAAGGAGCTTTTCACCTTCATGTGACATCCAATAATTACTAGAGGGAGAGAAGATTTTAACCTGTGGTTTTAGAAGTTGTTCCTTTAGCTCTGATTCACATGATTTCACTTTCCCTTCATGGGATATCTGTAGACTTATTTATTAAGACTGGTTGCTCTGAAGTGATTGCACAATCAGATTATCTTAACATGACATCGAGGGGCTCCTCCAATGAACTTGTATCCCACACTCCACAGGAAAATCAAGGCTTTCCTAGGAATATTTACTCCACTTCATTTGAATTGCTTAAGTGCATTTCAATGGCCTTTCATTCCACTTGGCCTCACTCTATTATCAATGTGTTAAGCTCTCTTCAAATACAGCACTTAACCTCTTTGGGGAAGGTTTTAATTGGTCTATTGCAAGAAAATCAACATTAACCTTCTCTTTCTGTAGTGACCACTGTAGTGGGAGTTGGTATGATTCAGTTCATTGTTCTTATTGTAAAAACTAGACTGGATTAGAGTTCAGGTTGCAGAGGGAATATATTTTTGAATAATCCAAGCACAGAAAGCTATTTAAACAGTAGGCTCTGAAAAAATGACATTTAATTCTGATGCTTTTATTTCATATACAAACTTCATATTTAAATATATTTAAATGCAGCAAGACCTAACATCTCTGAACTAGACATGGTGGGAAAGAGGTAGTCTACCTTACAAATAAGCAATGCTTGCTTCATATTTCTCACCTTTCAGACCTGTTCCTATTCTAGAGGGAAAGAAATGCAAAATCTCAAAAAGATGAAAGTGAATTCCAGGGCAAAAGTGGTTTTTTCCCTTGTCTGGGGGGAATGCAGCCTCAGTTTCTTCTTTGTTATTTCCCCAAGTGCAACAAAGGTGGCATGCACCCCTTCTTCTGATGTGAAATGTGACACAACTGACAAACTGCCAAGAACTGGGCATCCTCAGAAAAGCAGAGAACATGAATCTTCACAAGTTTTGCACTGTGATCATGGTCAGAGAACAGGCCACAAGTAGAAAGGTTCTATTGCCAAGCATTGGTTAGCTAATATGGAAAAAGTAGAAAATAGCTAATAATTTCAGCTGCCAACATAATTCACTTACTCCTACAGGACACACTCTCTCCAGCTCTTCATTCTGATAGCAAGAGAAAAATGTTTAAATTAAAAACTAAAACCCAAACCAAAAAGCCCAGCACGAATGAAGGCTCATGGGGAGCTCCACTGCTTCTGGAAGGTATACAGGATCTGGCAGTTCATGTGAGGGATCCTGCACAACTGCAGTGACTGCCATCTTCACCTTGTGGATAAACAGAAAAGATAAGAAATGAAGGTCATCAGTTTGCTATCTTCCAGCAAAGCTAATTTCCTAGAAAAATGTCCATCTTGTTGCCTTGGTGAATTCTCCAGTGTATTAAATTTCATAAATCCTTTATCATTTCAAATCTTTGCAATTTTTCACATGCTCAGCCACCTACCAGGGACATTCAGTTTCTCCAGATATTTTCCAAAAGCTCTGCTACAGCTGCCAGGTTCTGTTTTGCACTGAAACACAATTGCACATTGTCACAGCCCTTGTGAAGAAGTTTGGGATTCATCTGCACTACCCATGTACGTCTTTCCTGCAGGGCAGAGGCTGCTTTTCAGCTCAGTGTTAGCAGATCTCAGGACAGGAATCTGAGTGAGCACTTAATGACAGAATAGACATGTTAAGCCCAAAGCAATGAAAATATTTCTTTATTGAACCCAAGAATTCAATACTGTATAAGATGATCTATAGACATATAACTGTCCAGAGGAAAAAAAAAAAGAGCAAAGAATTTACTTAGCACTGAGACTGGAGTTATTAAACTAGTTCAGCCCACAGATTGACAGGTCCTTTGCAGGCTTCCTTCAACAGGTGTCTAGTCCTCAAGCATCCTTTAATAAAGACTTTGTTTCCAGGGAAGGCAATCTTGCCTAGCAAGACACTTTTCTCTACATCTCTTTGTATCCTACAACAGACACAGTGGCTTGCAAAGTACAGCTTAGTCTCTCCCACCAACCTAAAGCATAACCAGGAACAGCTACTAGGAATAACTGGAACATTTAATTATTCTTCATAGCCTCCAATACCAAAGGACCCCAGAGGTCCACTGACATTGTCTAAAACTTGACTTTCCTTAGTCAGATCTTTATTTTTAATATCTTAACTAAATCTTTTTGGCTTCAAATTGAGTTTTGTATTTGTGAACACGGAGAAGCACAGATCACTGCCTGTGGAAACACAATCCTTCATGTAGTTGGGGACTTACCAGACATTCCCTATCACTTTCCTTTTTTGTATAAGAAACAAATTCACTTCTTTCAACTTTACATCACAGCTTCTCTTTCCCAAAACTCCATCATTTCCATGTTCATAGCCTTTAGCTGTTAATAGCTCTTCTGTAATTACTGCAGTTTAGAGACTGCTCCCGGGTAATCACCCCCTGATGTATTAATAAAGGGCAATTATGTAGACTCTCAATTAAAATTTTAATAATATTTCAGAAGGCCTTCTGTGGACAGCAGTATCAGAGTGAAAAAGGCTGTAATTTCAGCCATGGAATTTTTTAAAAAGGATTTAAGAAACTTACTTTAATGTGTAAATACTAACTAGCTAACAAGGGAGCCTGAGTTTAACAGCAACACTTTCTCAGGCAGAAAAGGTCTGTAGAAAGCATAAATTTGATCTCCTTCTGCTGAAATGACAATTTTACCAAGCAACTGATTTATCCGGAATTTCTAGATTGCTGAAGAGTCTGAAAAGTATTGGCTTCAGAAAGAAAGGAACATACAATAGTTCTTTTTATTGATCTGATTTGGTTAAACCCACTCATAACCTTGGGGCTTAAGTGTTCTCCCTCACTCGATGTTGAGTTTATTTGATAGAATAGCACACAAAGCAACTCAAATCCAAGTGATTTGAAAAGCCCCAGACAAAACTGATCAGAAGTCCTGGGGTTAGTCTTGTTGGTTTTGTTGGATTTTCCTCAGATGGCTCTATTCAGCTCATGCATCAAGCACTGTTTAAAGTCCTGAGGAGTAAAGGACTGGCTCTACAGTTAGAATGACAAGGAACCTTGTCCGTGGAGAGGTAACACGCTATAGAGTTTTCCAAATAGATGCCATGGAAAAAGCAGGATGAAATCCTTTTGTGGTGGCAGTGACAAAGGTATAGGATTCAGTAGGAAATTGCTGCTTGCCCAGTAAGAAGAGTTAACATCGTGCACTTTCACAGTCTAGACAGAGATCCTGGGATGGAGTGGGCACAGAGGATGTCTACCCTCCAGTTCAACCTTTCCATGGGGAGAGGCTAGGTCTCTGTTATCATCTGGGAGGCAAATGAACAAGTTTCCTTCAATCTCCCTATCCACTACGCTCCAGAGAAGCAAGACCTTTCTCAGGATACCTTTGCTAGCAATAAAAGCACTGACAAATTGTTCTATTCTTTTACAAATCTTACTTGGTTCTGAAGAGCCTGTCCAAGTTAAGAATAAATAAACCCCAACCAACTAAAAACCAAACAAAACCCACCCCCAAACCACAGAAACGTTGGGGAACAGCACCAGCCATCTTTAGAGCTGAAAACATTTGCAAATTCCTGCATACAGACAGTCTGTTATCAAAATCTGTAGGCAAGACATCTTACCTGGAGCTGGGCTGCCTCAGTCTCAGGTCCCACTCTACTGACCTTTCCATGCGTTAGGTTCCTCTGAGAGCTGAGGTTCTCCAGGATGAATAGCAGGGGGAAAAAAAGTATGTGTCTTCAGATAAAAATAAAACATGCCTTAAGTCGCAGCTAAATTAAGTATTTAAAAAAAAAACTCGAAATTTGAGGCTGGCAAAAGCTACAAGAAGTTTCATAAAGTTCAGCAATGACTCAGCCTGGGAGAGTGGGGCTGGGAGCAATGATGCTGGGGGAGCTGCGGTCCAGCACAGGGACACACTGGGGACTGACTGCATCGCTGCTGCTGGAATTACAGAGGAGCAAGCCTCGGGCAAATGAAGGAGAAATTAAGTGCTAATGAGCAGAGTGCCCTGAATCACTGTGGGTCACACACTGTAACTCTGGCCAGCTGAGGCCTCCCGGGTGCGCACGGGGATTGCTCACAGCAGGGCTGAAGGAGCAAGATTAGAGATGCTTGTGGTGCAGAGAGGAACTGTGGCTGTTAGGGGTTTTAGGGACCCTTTCCATCCTGGGAGGCACCGTATGATTTAAAACGCATTGAACCAATTTTAAGGAAGGAGATTGAATATCAAAGAAAAAGTTAAATATTCCGAACGCAGAGCTATTTCAGATGCTATCTGTTAATTGTGTATCCACTGTGAGATGGGTGTTTCCAGATGAGACAGTGCCCTACAGCCAACACAATGAGTCTGTTTAGAGTGTAATCGTGTTTTCAGGAAATATTAGCTGGGTTGCTGCTGTGCAGTTCAGACTTTTTTTTTTTTATCAGCAAATCGTTTTCTCCCTGTGGTTTGCTCTTGTGCCAAATTGTGGAGCTGAATCCTTAAAAAAAAAAAAGGAAAAAAATAATCTCCAGGCTCTACATGTAAGAATTGGTAATTCAAGGCTTTGAGTCACAGTAATTTCTGTGGGACTTGTGGCAGAACGAAACCAGGCTGTCATAAAGCCATGATGATTCACAGGCACTACAAAGTGGGCACAATTCCTTTTTCAAGCACAACACCCCCAGACTTGCCCATGCAACATAGGGCAGGTTATTGCCTGGATCCCTAATAAACACTTCCCTATCACAGAGAGGAACCTCTACCATTAGAGCTAAATCATCCAGTGTATCTCACTGACAGGGTAATTGCATTAATCTAGCTACCCTTCTCACTGTTACTGGACATGCAAACTGACAGACTAACAATTATCCAGGGACCATTGCTTTATAAGTGACACAAGTGTGGTTTGGTTTGATTCAAACCCGAAACATTGCTTGCTTTCTCACTAAAAAACAAAGTAAGAGTTTTTCATATCTTCTAATTTTAGAGATTTAGAAAACAAACAACAGGAACCAAAAGCTCAGCTCCATCTCAAATCCAGCAGGAGCGGGTCTTCTTTTCTTCAAGAGCTCAACACAGAGGATGTTTTTTTAGCCCAGTTCAATTCCCATGTCTTCCAGAGACACTCTAATCCTGATTCCAGTAAAACAATAATTTATCTTTAAAGTAATAATTTTAAGAACAACCCATGATTTTTAAAGTGATCAAAATGGATATAAGAATCTCAATTTACCACAGAACAAACAAAAAAGTTCACATCATCTTTTCTTTTCCAGAAAGAAGAAAAAGAAACTTTGGAAGAATAGAAGTTGATATCTTAGCAGATCTATTTCACTGTCAGGAAGGACATAGTAATGAACCCATCCCTGGGTGTGCAAGGTCATACACACCCTTCCTTTCTCCCACTTTATTGTCACATCCATACAGAAGGTTCACAGTTTTTTCTGAGCCTTCCCAGGTTGTTATTTTGATTTTTCTAAAGTTTAAATTGGGCCCATAGAGGTACATCTTCATGGGCACTTCAGACCTGAACACAATCAGACCCTTCCCCCATTCAGGAATCCTACAGGGTTTTTTTCCCCCTTTTTTATTTGATAACTAATAGACATTTGGCCTTAAAGCTAACTATTCCTAGCTCAGGTTTTTCTTAGCTAGTTAATATTAGCACATAGGGCCAGCTGTGTTAGCAGCAAAGTAAACTCTGTATTTCTTAAAAGAAATCTCTTCTTTTTAAAGTTTTCCCCAAAGGCACAAAGAGTGCTGGTGGAGAAATATTTGAAGTATTTTGTCCTAGGAAAATGGAAATTATTCAATGTTTTCATAAGTCACAAACCCAAGACTGCAGTGGGGCCATTCACAACTCAGCAAACCTCCCACCCACATCTCAGGACCAAGAATTAATTTCAGAGTGCTGCTGAGTGTGAGAATCCAGCTCAGAAGGGTGATGCAGAAAGAGCTGGAGGATGGTGCCCAGGTTTTGTGCAGGCAAGTGTTGACCTCAGGTATTGCATTCACAAGGTAGTTGAAGTAAACTTTTGTTTTCTACAGAACCCTCATTACCAAGGGTGAATGGTCACACTGGGTAGCTCAGCTGCTCTAACCTGGCCCAATATAAACATGGAAAAGTGTAAATAAACTCAACCTAGAGGGGAGAAAACCACTCCCTGGACTGGTTGGGACAACATCTGGCTTCTCTTTCTCCTGCAGCAGTCTAGTGTGTTATCTGTGTTTTCTGATTGTTTCTCACCACTGCTGCTAAGACTGGAGTGAGTCCCACTCACTTCTTTTTGGACATCGTTTGAAAAGTAGGAGAACAGCTTTAAAAAAGATGTATTTGAAGTATCCAGCTTTCTGGAAGGCTGGGAACAGCAAGGCTACTGTGCAATGGCAACACCAGGGAGCAGATGGTGACATTGATGCTAGCTACTGAGAGGGATGAAGCTCTCAGTAACTATCTGTGGTGATGAGTGATTTTACATATAAAAAAAATAAAGTATCTCCATATGCAATCTGTTACCCTTCTGCATATTCATTTAAGTCTATTCAATATCCAACCCCTTTTCCTGTAGCTTCCTGAATCTTTTTGCCTTTCTAAAAAAATAATTTAGGATTGTCTCATGTCTGTCCCTCCTATCTGTCTGTCTGTCTGGTGGAAGAAACTAAGCTAAAAGTACAGCTCGAGGTATTTCAGTAACACTGATGTGACCTTTGGCAGAAGGAGAGGTGGGCTGCTGGAGGTGGGAAAGCTGTAAGGTGACAAGGCTCAGCTGTTAGTGCCCTAATCCTGTTCTTGGGCTCTTTGCACCTCAGGAAGTGAAATGTGACACACAAAAAACTACCTGCAAGACAAGAGGGGCCAGATGAACACCACACTTTCCACTGAACTTAGCTTCAAGTCATACATTTCCTTCAAGGGGAGAGCAGGACAGATGAGTTCAGTGAAGCCAACTCCCTTTCAAGAAAGATGAAAACACACTCTAATCAAATTTTAGAGCAATTAAAAAGTTTTCATGGGACTGAAAAGGAAACATTTCATTTCACATTGCTTAACCTTCTAATTTGGTCAAATTTGGAGGACACAGCTTTGGGGTTTTTTTTCTTTTTTAAAGTCTTATTTTATTTTTAAATCACAAAAAACCAAACTCCCCAGCTTTTGATGTGAAACAAAACTCTGTGGCATTTGCCAGTGAAACATCCTAGTGCTCCACTCTCTGACCAGAAGACAGCTGATAGAGCTGGGGGATGGCATCTGATGCCCAATGGTGCAAGATATTCAAATGTTTAGGATGTTAAGCCATGAAAAACATGAGTTCAGAGCCTGCTACCTCAGTGGCAAGAAGCAACTGCAAATAAACAAGACCAAGCATTAAAGTTAAGTATATAAAAACTGTAAAGATCTTGTGATACTCAGCAGTGAACCCACAGCGCATCCTGAGTAGCCAGGGCTTTCAGCAGAGATCGCAGATGTACTTTCAGTGCCCGTAATGAGAAGAAACAGTAGGTTAAGGAATACAAAGACATTAAGAAATTATTTTTGATGCATGAGTCAACAAGGCATAGAGTTTTAACCATGTATGATCCTCATGGCCTGACTCTGGGCTTCATCTCTGGGGGGCAAGAATAAGACAGCACATAATTGCTGGTCCTGGCAGGGGAGGAAGGGAAAAAGAGCTGTAGCAGCAGCAGAGCTATAGGGGTCCCAACTGTATGAGCTACTGAGCTACCTTCTCTGGGGGGAGCCTTCACAATCCTAAAGCATAAACAGGAACAGCTGTTTGTATCCTCATCCTGCTCTGGGAAAGGGGGAGGTCTCTCTTAGTCCTAGGACAAATGTTGACAAATGTATATACCCCAGTTTTTTTCCTCCAAAAGTTTCCAAGTTTTTAATAGGCTACAGGGAAAAAAATCCAAACAAACAACCCAAAACAACAGAACAATATTTAGGCTTTTATAAGAACACAGATTTTACAAACCCTTCTGGATTGTTTGTAAAATTTTGAAGTGAAAACAGATATTTGTAGAAAGCAAAAGCCAGTACCAATGACCATCAATACTTGCCAACATTAACCAGTTAATTCCCAAACCAGAAAACTATGAATATCTAGTGCCAAGATATCACAGTGAAGATTTTAGTTTGAAGTCAGATTAAAATAATATCCAATTTCAATCATTAACATTTTTGAGGTTGAATATGCTGAATACAGCCCAGGATATCTGGATACTGACTTTATGACTGACACCTCTATAGACCAAACTCAACAGTTCTCTGCTACTTTCCCCAAGAAGCAATGCAGCATTTGGCACTGACAGGTGCCAGGGCTTAATTACACCGTGCCCACATTGCTTTAATAAGGACCAAAGGCTGTGAAACTCACTGATGTTACTCTGTCCATACTCTGGTCACCATGTGCTTACAGTTTCTCCTTCACGTGTCTGTGTTGTGAACTCAGACTGAAATCAGACTTAACCATGCCTTGCTGCAGGCTGTGAATCCTTCCCCTTGGCCAATCCCCCTTCTTGTGCTATTGACCCAGGACAGCAATTAAACCCTGCAGCCTGCCCAGGGTGAACAACTGATGATGGTAAGACCCACGGAAGGGGAGTTGCGTGCACCTTTGTGAAAGGGGCGGCTGGCAGTGAGACGTTGTGAGGACAGGCAGGCCTTGGGTTCCACCTGGTGGCCAGGAGATCGCCTGTGATAGCCACAGGCTCTGGGAGCATCCTTCCAGCTCGATAGCCACGAGGACTTGCACAAGCATCCAAAGACACGCTTTGGCTGTGAGGATCTTGCAGCACGGAGGAGGCGAGGGGAGGCACCCCCCCATCTGCCCGCAGACTGTTTCGGATTAGGTGACTGCTGGCATTGCCAACACCTGGGTGGCACCTTGCTGCAGCCAGGAGCAGGGTTGCTGTTTTCTCCAGCCAATGCATGTTGTCTAGCTCCAGGAAAGAGACAACTGAATTTGTACTGCCTCTGTATTTTGGAAATTTTGTTGTGGGTTGTTTAGGAGAGAGCATCTGTCTTTGGAGACTCCCAGCTGGTGCTGTAGCATGGGTTACAAGCCTGTGGATCACTGTCTGCAGAGCACTCAGCACCCCAACACAGCGATGCTTAGTGGCAGCAAGAGAGACATGCTCCCACTCCTGAGTGTGCTCATAACTTCTGATGCCAAAACAGGTATATGGATGCTCTGATCTCTGAAAAACCACAGCATATTCATGGGTCGAGCAGTGGCTGCTCTCAGAAGGAAGCAGTACATCTTCCAGATGCAGCAGTGACTTCACTGCTGGATACTTGCCCATCAAACTATTCCAAACAAGACAATTAGCTTCAGTGACTGGCCCCAAGGAGGGACTGTGTGTTGTTTATTAACTGAAAAAACCTTCAATCTTATTAATATATTTGCACTTCCTCCCAAAAGTAGAACCCCAATAAATTATTGCCATGGGAGGATTCACCCTCTGGCAGCTCGTGGCAGGATGCTTCTGCAAGAGCTTCCTGTCAAAGAAAAACAACCACCAGATGTCATTGTAGGATAAATTGTATAAAAATTGCTATTCAAAAAGCACAAAACAAGCTCAGATTATTTCACTGGATCTCCAACAACCTCATTCAGGGCATTGCTGGGGCCATATGTCCTGTTTCCCTTCACTCACAATGAACTGGGGCACTTGGGTCAAAGATACGGGCTGGATTTAAGTACAGAGCAAGTAGCCACACTCTGTACTTAGTTTGAACTGTATCTCTTCTTTGTCAGTAAAACTTTTAAAGTGTAATTTTTCCACCTGTATCAGTTGATTTATAAACATTACCCCTGTGGATAGACATTTTGTTTCATCTCTTGATACCACCACATTTTCAGCACTACCGTGACTCAGAGAAACATACACAGGTGAAAATCAACAAATGACTTGTAAAATCAGTCACTTATTCAACACACAATCTTGGCCATTCATCTGCAAGCGAATGCTGATTTTCTTCTCTACACTCCTGTCAAGAACTATCAGTGACACAACCCTTTTGCCCCTGTCAGAGTGATTGCTTTGTGCTGGAAATAACCATAGAAGGTACCTACTGTCAATCACCTCTTCAGCATCATCTAAACAGGAATACTAAAGCAGTCATTGCATAGACTTTCATGAGTATGAATGAATCTTTATGAATAAGATCTGTATGACAGAGCAAAGTGTTTTCTACAATGGGACTATTGCCCCAGATTCTGAAACAAACTGCTGAAATTGCCAGGGTTGTTCCTTTTCACACATTACATGTTAGCCACACAGCAATGAACTCTTTATCCATAAAGCACCCAGTTCCTTGTGTCTCATCAGTTCCCTGTGCATGAAAGGCAAAACACTTCTCAGTGAGCACCACTTATCTTGAAGTCTATAAAGAAAGGAACACAGTTTTCACACATCTCCTGGGCTGCTCCCGCAACAATATGGGAATGAAGTCCAGAGGGCAGAGAAGGCTAGGCAGCCCTTGGAGACTTGTGTGGCTGTCATGCAAAGGGCAGCTCTGACAGTGTCTCCACAGCTTTAAATGCAAAACTTCCTTCCTTCTTCTGGCCAGGAGTCTGGGAGGGGAACTCCAAATGAGGACCTCATGTTCATCCTGTACAGTGTCTACTTCAAGAAAACTCCTCATTCATACCAGCAGAGCTTCCAGGGACCCCTTAAATCTATTCAATTGGAATAACATGACCAGAGCACAGGAAAGAGGTGTGTCTGTAAAACACAAGTGGGAGCTTCTCTGCTTAGGAAGAGTTTCCTTTTTTGGCTTTGAGGGTGATATTCCTGCTCAAAATGGAGTTAGAAGTAGTGACCACCAGAGGTCCTTTCCAGCCAATATTTCCCCGGTTCTACTGTCGTTTTTCTATTTACTCCTCTCTTTGTTCAAGGGAAGAAACTAGGAAGCTCCAAATATTTTTTGGCAGAGAATGAGAATTTTAGTATCCAGGATTTTATGTACAGTATTTTGGATTTGTTTGCAGGTTGAAACCTGCTAACAAGCAGAGTGTCAGAGAGAACAATTATCAATATTCATACCCAGTTATGTAAGTGAGCAGGAAAGTGCTACTTGAAGGCGTCTGGCTACCACATCCAACAATTTTCTCTGTGTGTCAGTGGGGGGAGAGGAGGGAAGAGAATTTTTGTAATAGCACTGCACATGAATAGCCACATGAAGAGGATGAAGGAACACTAAATAATTTGATTCCTAATTGAAAAAAAAACCAACTGATGTTGGTCTTTGAGCTATTCTTTTGACAAAGTTTGGGGCTTAGGCCAGGTACAACATGTCCAGGAGGAGTTCTATTAGATGTCACTCAAACAGATGTCACTTAGGCTGCATGTGACAGCCTTTCAAGTTTGGTTTTGCCCCACAAGATATAAACCTAAGCTTTTTTTCTCAACCTGGTCTTTCCCAATAAACAAAAATGCCCTTGTTTTGAATGTTACAGGACACATACATTTCTCTCCCAGAAGATCTCTTACAAATCCTAGGACAAACTGTGGTTCTCTGTGAATTACATTCTCAGCGTATACAGAACTCAACAGACAATTGCCAATATGAGCAGAGCATCTGTCTCCTGAACTCCAAATCTAGACCTAATAGTGACATGTTGTACATATGTTGATGTGTGTTGGTTCCTTCTATCAGGAGGCAAAGTTATTTGTATGTTATATACAAATGGTCTTGCTGACAGTTCCCTTGCAGCTCATCACACCTACTAGGGATCTAGGATGAAGGAATGACACCTTTTCTGAAATTTCAGAGACAGCAATATACCATGACATTCAAAGAGTAAAAATATGTCCTCTCCATTTGAGCTGCGCTGCATCTGGCCTGATCTTACAGGATTCCTATTTGCCTGGCTACACTGGTGTGGCAACCAGCAGGGAGCAACACGCAATTCAATATGAATTTTAGGTGAAGCCATTTATGAGGTGAAATCCCACAGATTCTATACCTTTCTTACTGCAAATGTGGCAAGTTAAAAAACTGCTGATTAGTTACACACACTGTTCACACTGTATTGATTGGTTAGTAACTATAACGAGTTCTGATAAACCTATCTTATAGCTAAACATCCTTAGTTTACCTTTAATACCTAAAAGTATCCACACACCTGCTGGTTTGACCCTCTTGTTATGGTTGGTTCCTAACATGTTCTGTTACTCCCAAATACCTTCCCATAACTGCTTCTTGGTTTAGGGTGGCCTGTACGCCTATCAACAAGGCTGCTGTGTTTTGAGAATGTGATTATTAGCATCCTCTCAGCATGAGGAACTTTTCCTGTCTCATGGGAACAGGAGAATATTGTCAGGGCCTAAATCTTGGGAGAAGAGAGCTAGGCCACCAGCAGGCCTGCTGCCTTCCCCGAAACAGTAGAATCAGCTTAGAAATAAACATTGTGATAAATGCATAATACAGCTAAGATATAATCACACACACAGTCAAAGACAATTAGGGTTGCAGAATTAAACACTGAGAGATCAGGATAGGTAGATCATGCTCATAGGTATTGTCATCAACTGCACATTGATACACTGTTTCTTTCACTGTCTCATCAGCTCATGGGATGGATGATGTTCACTTAGTAAGCAGCTGCTCTGTATTTTGTTTTCTCTCAATTTTTCAGTATGTTGCCCCGTGCATTATTTATACCAATGCATTACTGACTTGTCTGTGATGATCGTGCCTTCTTTGTCTGAGATCACAGAGGGAAAGGACACCTAGAAATCAAACACCACTCTCCTTCCTCTCTACCTTCCCTCTAAAAGTGAATAGCCTAACAACTTCACTTCCCCGCTGGGAGACTGCACTCTCATGTCTCTCAAAACGGTTTCATTATTTCCCTATCTGCATATATTTCTATCTATATCTCGTCTCCTGGTTCAGATTGTAAATGTCTTGGGAAAAAATACCCTTCTGCTTTGAGCTTGCCAAACTCAAGCAATTCTTCAGCACCATTTGATGCTTATAGTTTTCTCTGCTAACAAGTATTTTGTCTTCTTTCTTCCAGGACATTCTAGAGGCTTTCCAGTGAGCTCAGAGGAGTATAGAGTTGTCAGCAGGATACCACAGTGGCAGACGATTTAGAAAACTCCAAGGCTGATCAGTTTTAATGGAGTCACACTAAGGTGCAGCTGGCATGGGGAGCCTGACATCAAACAGAATTTCTCAAAGGACACCATCACAGAGCTCTGAATCCACAGCCTTATAGACTGGAACCGTTTTCATCTTTTTCTGTCTTGGACTCCTGCAATCATTATGTTTATCCAAATGAATTGCCCAAATTGGAAATAAAATCAAAATCAACCCCCCCCCATAATCCCCCCTAAAACCACCACCACAACAACAAACTCCTGTGAGTAAGGAACACTGGGCAAGAGAGATAATAAGCAGCTAGACTATCCTGTAGCTCCCGTCTGTAGGGACACATTCACACAAAGTTGCTGTCGCAAAGTAATTGCCTGTGCTGACTCATTCACAGAATCATGCAGGCCACAGACTATAATTATCATGTCATAATTATCACTTCAATAGCACAAAGAGTGCACTCTTATCTGATATGATAAAATAGTTCAATTAATTTTAAACAGAGGGAAACACTAGTACATCCTTACAGCCTGGCCACAGAGACAAAGCAAGCTGTCAGAATCAGATTATTGATTTCATGTTCTCCTCTGGCTTTATTAATTTTCGTTCATGCATTACAGTCACTATTTTTCATGCACTTAGGAGATTTTAATTCGGCATAATACAGAAGAAAAAAGAGTAAGATTAGATATAAATTCAGGAGAGAGACAGAGATAATGGAAATAGAGGAAAACTATGGGTAATATTTACTGCGGAGGTACAGGTGACTTCAGCGAGCAGGAATTCATTCCCACTGGGAGCAAAGGGTGGCAAGGTGAAAAGAGGAGAGGAATTGCTTATTGTTGTCAGCAGTAAGGCTCCTGGTTCTCTTTACAAATCAAAACAGATTGCTGCAAATTAAAGCTTATATCTGAAGCAAGGGAATTCTACATCAGAACAGAACAAAAGTACCCTTTAATGAAGGTACTTCCAATTTTTCCAGTTCGATAGTTTTTATAGGCAGTTTCCTCTGGGCTTGTTCCTGTCATGGGCTCTAGGGGCAAATGCTGTGCAGCATGTCAGAGTAATTCTCTGTAATGCTACCTGATCAGCCAAAGAGTTCTGTGCTTTTAAACAACATGGTGAGCCTGGGAATCTCACAGGAAACCTAATGTACAAGGTTGTGATAAACTAATTCTTTTAGTATCAGAAAACTTTCCAATGAGTGCATTGCGTTACCATGGTTGCAAGACATTTCACTATTCCAGAACTATCACCTGTCAGTGCTGCTCAAAAAATAATAGAAAAGTCTGAAATAAATAGTTCAGAAAGAAATTGGGGTTAAAGAGTTAAGATTAGGGTTAAATTTAGGGTCAGTGATTCTCCTGTTTTCTAATGAGAAAGGCAGAAAAAGCCCTGTAAGAGGGAAGCTGTATTTAAGAACCACACAGCCAGAAGATCTCAGGATATATCTGCAGTGCAGAGCCTGCCAGCTCCAGGAGGGAAAAACCATGCAGCTGCTCATGCCAGTGCTGTGCTGACACCGGGACTGCAGGAGCCTCATTGGCCTCCAGGATTTCTGGCAGGATAGAAAGGGAGAACCTGGGCGAAGGTGGCAGAAGGACTGTTATCTCCCCAGCCCCGGATGCTCTACCTGGGGTTTCATAGCCGCATGCATCCACCCTGCAGGGTAACCTGTGTTACTGAAAACCCAAACTATGGCTGCATTCCTCTGCTAGGCTAGAAGCCTAGACTTCAAGGAGGATGGAAAGCTTGTTTGTGGGGTAGGTATGAGATTTTAGGTGTATAATGCAAGGAAATTTCTGTGGTGGCTGAACCTACTGGAGGACTTAGAACTGAGCATAGGCAGATTAAATGAGGAACAAGGATGAATCAGTTTTGGTTATGGAATCAAAAGTTAGTTTGTACCCTAACTTCTGCAGTTTCTTTTCTTAGGTATCTCAGAAGATGAGACCAAAGTGTGCAAAAGCCTGTGGCAAGCTCTGCTAATCAGGGTCTCAGCAGGTCTTGGTACAATGAACTCCAGGAACTCCAACATTTCTTTCAGAACAAAATAAGATTTGCAGTGGCTTGTCTCCCCTCAGCATCCTCCCTCTGTACCATAGTGCCTCACAATCTTTATTGCAATTATCCTCATAACATACCTTAGGTGGGCTAAGCCTTGTTTTTACAGACTTCTTTCTATCCACAGGTTGTAAAAGAGAATACAGCAATTAGGCTCCTTAGATACCCTAGTTAAACATCTAAAGTTTTCTGGGACAGAAGCCAGATCTCAATGACCTAACAGAGTACACCTGAACTTCTGTGATACAGGGACTTTAATTGCATTTCCCATAGCTCTAGTTGGTTACTATCATCTCTGTCCTAGAGGTTTACATAGAGATCTGATGCTGTTCAAAAATACATGGATAAAATATGCATTTCCCTTTGAAATAAAAACTAAACTTGGGGATGGTTTGCTCAACAAAGAAAAGATTTATCTGAGATACCAGTCCCAGCTCCTTCTGCTGATGGAGACTTATGTCCTGCAATGTTACATGTTGGCAGTAATTCCTCATCATTCTCCCCTTGAGGAAGAAGCTGACAGACAGCAAGGCCAGGAGCTGCCTTCAGCTCGAACACAAGCATGTGGTGTGAGGCTGCCATGGATGCCTGCCAGGCATATAGCCAATGGCACTGAAATTCATCATGGCTGATTCTCAGCTCATAAGAATTCTGGATTGGCAGAAGGGTAAAAAATCCCCAGTGCTTTTCAGTTCGTACTGGGATTTCTCCAAATTTAGTCTATAAGGCAATAACTGATAACATTTGGGAAGAATGACTCCAAAAGCAGATTAGGGGTTCTGCCCTTTGGCCATTTCAACAGTCAGACTTTGCACCCAGTACCTGGCTTCATGTGCAAACCCTTTTCCTTGCAATACAAGCTTTGAAAAACCAAGCTCTGCTCTCTATCAGTTGACATTTTTCATATGGCATGTGTTAGAGGCTAAGAACAGAGGTTATGTGTTGTAACACAGCATCACAGGACTGAATGTAGCACTTGAAGGTAAAAAGTGTTGGTAGTGTTCTCCATCATCCAGATTGATGTCAAATAGTTATCCCTGAAGAAATCTTACAAGCCTTTGTACACAGCACGAAGAGGCAGATATTGATTGTATACTTCTTTGACCAGCTAGGGAATCAGATTTGTGCTACAGAAAAGTAGGGATACATATCTGGATAAGAGGACACAAG
The DNA here is from genome assembly GCA_022605575.1 of Laterallus jamaicensis coturniculus. Taxonomy (NCBI): domain Eukaryota; kingdom Metazoa; phylum Chordata; class Aves; order Gruiformes; family Rallidae; genus Laterallus; species Laterallus jamaicensis. Next base: position 14,272,685 of record JAKCOX010000016.1, on the reverse strand, counting down.
AGTTGTCAGTCAATTGGAACAATTTTGCCCTAGGAAAGTTTCTGGGCAGTCAGAAAAGACCCAGCTAGATCCCAATCCTTCCTAGTGTTTTCCATTGTATGACACACTGCTTCCAGGTCACATTCCCAGGGTGTAACACCTCTGGGACCAGTAAGTCTCCTCATTTGATAGTGGTCAGGCCAATGAATCAGAATCCAAGATGTAGGAAATTCAGAACTAAAAACTACCTGATCACAGTTCTCTTCTTGTGCCAGCTACCCACTCCAAGGGTGACAGACAGGGCAGCCTCTGCAGAGATACTCCATTGTTAAAGCAGGTATAAAGGAGCACTGATCACTGCTCAGGAGGTTACAGCATTCAGCTCACCTGTAGTAATTTTTTCAGTAGATACAACTCCACAATATTAACTCAGTATCCCTATTCAGGAGAAAAAGCAATACTGACTTCTGCAACTCTACTGCTAGCTTCTGGTCCACATAATGCAGAATGCATTGTTCATTTTCTTCACGTAGATCTCACACACCATGTGGTACCTGATTATCTCATACCCTGCAAAGTGGGCGATTCTTGCTGCAAATTTTGATTACTGAGATTTGCTGGCTCCTCAAAGATGACATCAAAACCTAGCAGAAAAATCCAACTCACGCTGCCAATTTGATCTGATTCTCTTAGGCAAAACCTTGTAGCTAAAAGCAGCAAGCAGAGATAATAAACATTGTTTCTGCCTAGATGTAAGAGTCCACCCAATCAATTACTCCTTGGTACATCGCTGTTTAAGAGTGATCATCACTTAATTAATATAGTAAGTGCAATTACAAGGGTATTTATATATTCATAGAAAAGTGACATTTTTTCTCAAAGTAGGGCTGTAAAATGCATTAATGTATTTATGCATGCCTCACTTACATAAAAAGGGCTTAGTGTACTAGTTGATGTTAATAGCAAGCTTCCACTGACTACATTGATGCAGAAATTTTTGACACATATGCACAAGTCAGGTAACGCATTTGCATACTAAGCAGGGAGTTTGAGTTCTAGCTTTCTGGGGCAGAAACTGCTTTTAATTGTGTGTGATACACAGCACAGGGAGGCTGACAGTGCTAATCGAAAGCTAACAAGCAGGAGGGATTTGTTCTTTGAAAGCTGAAATTTCCAAGTAATCCTTTACATCTAATCCAGCTTGAGCTAAGGAGTGGAAGAGGAATTGTAGCTGGACTTTTGTGACCTCTTCAAAAGATTTTGTCAGCTGAGCTTCTGCTTTTCCAGAGAGATGGACATAGTTCTGGCCTGGTCAGGGGAATAAACAGAGGGGAAAATACTGCACAAAGCAGATTGGGAAAGAAGTTTCATTGCAAGCTGACATTTTTTGATGGGTGACTGCCAGATGCATGCCAATGCTTCTATGCATATTTTTTGGGATTTTCTGGTTTCAGCACTAAAATGAACAGCAATGGAAGTTTTTTTAGAGTGTTTGAAGATTAATTTCACATAATCGCAACAAAGCTGAAGTCAACAAGCTGAATTTAATTACTGCCCTGACAGCTGGGAGGCAATTAATGCCCTTAAACTTTCAAGCGCTTTTGTGCTTGTATTTTTCCCCTTGCCCTATTCCTGCTAATTAGAAACATGTTTCAGGGTGAAGCTGACCATGGTGTTAAATTACCACCTTGTCATCAGAACCATAGAAACTTCCCAGTTAGACATTAGGTTTTTCACCAGAACAGGAATCAAGGCCATCTCTGAGTGGTACGAGCTGCTGAGTGCTTCCAATGTGTTTCTGCCTTATGGCACCAAGTCCCATTATACTCATCCCCTAGGGTATATACCTAAAGGAATATCCCACATTGACTCTGGAGGAATTTCTTATCACCTTATAACCTTTCAGATTTCTGTATTTAGTAATAAAGTCTAAGACAAGCTTTGTAAAAGGACATTAGTGTGCCAGCGATTTAGTTAAGAATTTAAAGACTCATGTCCTGTGAAGCTTAATATACCCCATCCTGCATTTGAAAAGAGTGGGGTTGCATACATCCAGGGAAAATAAGCATTAAAAATTTCCCTGTTTTAATGGCATCATTAAGAGTGAGATCTACACCACGTGCAGCATCGGGATCATTACACTTCAAAACTGGAACAAATCTGCTGATTCAGTAGATTGCAATTCAGAATTTCATCCCCAGATAAAATGTCAGTATTTAACTTCATTGTGATCAGATTTTTGTGGGTGGTATGGGTTTTTCACTGTTCCAAAATGTAAATGTTTTAGTTTGCTGGACTGATGTATCTTTTATTTCTCTCAACATTAAACTGCATTATCCTACTCCAGCAGCTTTTCCAATGCAATGTGTTGCCAACCAGAGGTGACCATAACATACAGCTACATATGTACATGGCACTGTCTACTAGACAGCTCAAAGAGGACTCAAAACAACTTCATGTACAAAATAAATCCCCATGGCATGATATGACAATGCAGTTTAGCACTATTTCAAAGAGTTTACCTCAGCCAAAGGAGGAATTTTGGTTTGGTTTTCCTTTATGGAAAATTGATTCTTCCCAGGACAGTTACATTTGTGAAATCCTTGGAGAGTGTAAAACATGCACTTTTAAGGGTTCAGATTGGAATATATTGGAATATTTTCTCTTTAACATCGTTATCAATGACATCGATGATGGAATTGAGTGCACCCTCAGCAAGTTTGCAGATGACACCAAGCTGAGTGGTGTGGTTGACACCCTAGAAGGAAAGGAGCCATCCAGAGGGATCTTGACAGGCTGGAAAGATGGGGCTGGGTGAACCTAATGAGGTTCAACACTGCCAAGTGTCAGGGGTTGCACTTGGGCCAGAAGAATCCCAGACTGGGATACAGACTGGGAGAAGAGCTCCTGGAGAGTAGCCCTGCTGAGAAGGACCTAGGGATTCTGTCTGATGGATGAGAAACTTAACATGAGCCAGCAGTGACTCTTGCAGCTCGCAAGTTCAATGGGATCCTGGGCTCCATCAGCAGAGGGGTGGCAGCAGGGACAGGGAGGGGATTGTCCCTCTCTGCTCTGCCCTCGTGAGGCCCCACCTGGAGTCCTGTGTCCAGAGCTGGAGCCCCCAACACAAGAAAGATGTGGAACTGTTGGAGAGGGTTCAGAGGAGCCACAAAGATGCTCAGAGGGCTGGAGCACCTGCCCTACAAAGAGAGGCTGAGGGAGCTGGGCTGGTTCAGCCTGGAGAAGAGAAGGCTGCGGGGGGACCTCATTGCAGCCTGCCAGTCCCTGAAGGGAGCAGAGAAACAGGAGGGGAATCAACTTTTTAAAAGGGCAGATAATGGCAGTACAAGGGGCAATGGTTTAAAGCTAAAGGAGGGAAGGTTTAGATTAGATATTAGGGGGAAGTTTTTTACAGAAAGAGTGGTGAGGTCCTGGAACAGGCTGCCCAGAGAGGGGGTGGATGCCCCATCCCTGGAAGTGTTCAAGGCCAGGTTAGATGGGGCCCTGGGCAACTTGTGTAGCTCCAGGCCTGAGGTTGGTGTCCTTGCCTGTGGCAGGGGGGTTGGAGCTCTATGGTCCTTGGGGTCCCTTCCAACCCTTGCCATTCTATGATTCTATGATATTTGGCTTTTTTTGTAGCCTACCTCCACTGAGCCAATAGGTCAGTGGAGAGCTGCTGGGATTGGAAACTTCTGTGCCTTACTTCTCCGTTGGGTGCAATGGAGACCTTAGCCTTCCTACTGGCAAATCACAGCTATTTCTCTGTGTGCTCAGTCTTACTGCCATCAGCAGAACAGAATCTGGGAAAGAAACTCTGCCCAATAGTTTTGCTTTATGTCTACATTTCAGCGAGTACCGGCAATTAATGATCTGTTGGCAAATTAACACCGCACATGGCAATTGACTCCAGTAATGAAGTTATAGAGGCTTCTTTATGGTTTATTAGTACAATAATAAACCACACTCAGCATGTAATAATGGCACACAGTTAAATTAAAGACTTGCTGATGCCTTATAAACCATTTTGAGAAACATTCTTGTAGCAATCAGTAACAGTCTTCCCCATGAGCAGAGGCAGGCTTTGCTCTGTATTCTGCAGATACGGTTCTGTCAATATATTTTTTTTCCATTACTCTTGCATTACTAACAAAGCAGGTCAGAGAGAGGAAAAACAAATTGACTGGAACATTTACTTCAAGTTGAACTAATTTTTAAGCACTTCGGGTGAAAAATAAGTCTTGGCTTCTTCAGACTGCATCTATTTCTCCTGTTATGAGGAATATAACTTAAGAGTTGTTCATTGCTTTCCCCTCAAAGCCAACAGCTGAATGCTGCTGCATGTCTCAACACTGGGCAGCCTGAACTGACTACACAGCTTTTTGCAAATTAACAAGAGGCTAAATCTATCCTCTCACATCAGACTGGTGAGATGTACTGTTGTGACCCAAGTTTTACAACGAGCTCCCCTCCAGCTTTCTCATTTGTGTGTGTGACCAAGATCCTCCCTGTTTAGAGATGAGGCCTGATTTCAAACTCCTTGCCAGTTCACTAGTTGGTGCAAAATGTAGAGAGACATTTAAGCTGAGCCAGAGCTCTGCACCTGTGCAGAGCACCCAGAGAAGTATGGCACCAAAGGGCTTTCAGAACTGCTTTACAGCCCCAACTGTAACACAGGAGCATTATTTCTCTCCTTCCTGCAGGAATAGCAAGTACTTTTTGTTATTCAGTGTTGCAATACGGGATTCGTGCTGTGAATGATCAGGGACCCATAATGGCAACTGCACGCTGAATTTAACAACCGACAAAAATATCTGGAACTCTCCAGACTTCTCCCTGTAGGAAGCCAAAGCGATGCTTAGGGAAGCTACTGCCTGCACTTGCCAGGACAGCTGCCTGCCTTTCCTCCAGCTCCCACTGTACGGTGGTGGCCACTAGAGGACATCCCAGACCTCGTCAACTGCTGGCCCCATTCACAAAAGACATGCTGACACCAGCCCTGGCCTCCCTCAGTCCTAAGCTAGACTTGATGGGTTTTTAGGTCAGCTGAGGTTTTCTTTCTTCTGTCTGACAGAATGAATATAGGAGGAAAAGCAGCCCTTTTCCTGGCCTTTGTCTTCTTTGCTTAAACTGAAAACTCATCAGGAAAAGGCTAAGTGTGGTGTAGGCAATACCCATCTGGCTGAGTTGAGATTTTATCTTGGACAACATGCTGAGATGATGTTGTAGTCAGTGTATGTAATGCACTGCCCCAACCAGAGCAGAGTCTGTAAATAGAGGAGACCTCTTAAATCAGCATTTTGGATGCCTGCAGTTCAAGAAGATGCCAGGTCAAGCTCCTGAGCTGAACAAGAATAGTCTTCATTGTGCTCATACAGGCATGCTCACAGGGCCCCACAGGAACATCTGCATCTTCCTCATGCATTCACACAAGCTGTGATTCCAAGGTGAGTGATGAAGGGAGTGAGTCCATCAGAACCCCTTGAAACTTTTACATTTTCCCTCTATAAAACTAGACTACAGACAAGAAAGAGCAAGGTGACTACTGCCTAGCAGTCATCTGAGGAGGTGGCTAACCCATACGAATATGAGATGGCACTGGAGAATGTGCATAAAACTTCATGTTAGCTGGTATAAGGAGGGTCAGTGGGGGCTCTGAGGAGTTCTGAGAATTTCCACGAACTGCAGTGGGATACTCATCTTCTTAAACGGAGGTTGAGGGTATGTCACTCTACTTCCAGTCCAGAATGGTATCTAGTGCATCTTTTTGTGACCACATGGAACTGCCAGGATCTAAAACTTCCTATGTGATAGACATCCATAAATCCTCCCTTGCCTCCTGCAGACCAGCATTTGCAGACTCCACCAGGGCATAAGGGTTTGCAGTAGCTCCATTTTGTTTCCAGCTCTCTCTTTGTTTTATCCCTCAGAAAAGCTTACTCAGCATTATATAAGTTCTGTGCCACAGAAGGCTTTTCTCCTTGTGAACACTTTCATAATATCACTGTCTTTAAGACTGCTCCCATTAAGGAGCTTAAAATCTTGAGGTCTCCATGCTAACACAGTCTTAAGACTGACAGTGTTTTCTCCTCACCTCTGACACTGTCACTGCCTTGAATTGCCAAATTCCCCTCTCTCCCTTGTTCTTACAGGAACTGCAAGGAGCAATTTAAAGAATACCTGACAGATTCTGCTGAAGCTGAGTATGCTCACAGGGGAATGGAGAAATCAGTGGGGAAATGGAGAGAATGCAGCTGCCTCTTGCTGTCGTGAAGCAGTCTGGTTTAATTTTCATTCAGCTGCTCCTAGCTGGTCACTTCCATGCCTAGCTTCCAAATGCTAATTCAGAGCTTCTCATTAATTAATGAGCTTTGCCCAGTGGGAATCTGCTTACTGGGGGATATCCATGCCTGAGATGAGCAGCTTCTCTAGAAGTCTAATATCCTCAGCAGAAGATGTTCAGTAAACTCAAATGCATGCATATGCACTAATTAATATGTAATAAATACACCTAGTAATGCCAGTGTTAAAAACTGGCCCATAAATGCTGACTGGACTCAAGAAGCTGTAACAGTTCATAATGAGCAATTATGAACACTGGCTTTCTTCTTCTTTAGTGCTTTGGAAAGTGTCTGTCTAGTGACGATGTGAAATGAAAACTTGCAGGAACAAATGGAGCAGTTCGAACTATGGCTTCTCCCCACCAGCCCCTCTATGAATGGAATGGTTTCTGTTGCAGCCAGTTTCACTGATGCTTCTTGGGGCTTCTCCTTGCTCTGGTCCCACTGACATTATCGGGATGGTATTTCATAGTCCAGTTAGTCACCACTAGGTAGCAACATCCTTCCTTCTTTTGCAGTAAGGGAAGAATTTCAGCTGCATTATGTTACAGCTCAAATCATCCTCTCACTGCCCTAAGAAACAGTCCAAGCTCTTTCACTCTATTGCTGTAGAAACCACTGTCACACTCTCTCTGACCTTTATACGGGCAAGAGGTGACTGATACTACTCTCTGTAATTTCAGAAGAACCCAAACACTCATATTAAAATAGCCTAGGAAGCACCTGTACCACCTTATGAGCTGAGCAGAGCCCCTTGAGGTGTTCAGTGACATCAAACTGGTGAGCTTTGAATGTCTGCTCAGAAGAGGGAATGCAGTCTGTGTCCCAGGGCAGGCAGATGGATTAGAGAATCTCTTGAGATCCTTTCAAGTATGAATTTATGGGTGACAGTCTGAGCAGATCTGAGTATTCAGAGGTTGTGAATTTAGTGGTCAGGAATGCAGGTTCTATATATTCATAACACATTGTTTTAGATATAATGGATAAGGATTCAGTCTGAGACATGCAGATTTCAAAGCACATCTCTCTTTTAGAAAACCAGAGAATTGTAGCTTCCCTTCCTGTTTGAAGGCAGAGGGTAACCAGCTTTGCTTTCTTAACACAAGTTGTATAGCAGGCTGGAGACAGCTCACAACTGATTTCAGAACTATCCTTATGTTTTAGATGAAGTTATCTGAGAAGGAATGAAGGTTTTCTGATTATTGATTGTCATGCTTAAAATACAGTGACAGATGCTCAGTGCCAAGACCTATCCCTACTAATGAGATGGAATAAAAAAAAAATTTGGATGTTACAAGGGTAACATCAGCAGCATCAGCTCCTCTGAAAGATCTCAAAACTCAGACTGCAACTGCCTATCGCTTTGTAAAACCTTGATCTGAAGCATCTTGGATAATGAGTTAAAACACTGGCTTACTTTCATTGATCATATGCCAATAAATACCCTCCCTGTTATCTCTGGCCAATTTCATCTCCATTGCTCTCTCTCAAACTGCTCAGAGTTACCTTTGAGTTCAGACTAATTTGCAGTCTGCCCATGTGATTTCTGAAAGATTAACACACAACTGTACTTGGTGAGGGGTTCTGCAGACTGCAATAATTTTTCTGACAAGATAGTTTAACAAGATGAGAGAGTCTTCCTGAAACTTTAGTGTAGAGCTGGTTGTGGATTTATAGCTCCATTTACCAATGAAAATGTTTGAATGATCTGCCTGCCAAAAGAAACATCATCAGCATATTGTTATGTTGTAGGCATATATTTTTTAGCTCCATTGGGTTATGTTTTTCCACTCTTCTGTTAGCCATAGCAGTGTGCTCAAATGACAATAAAGAATATCTCCTTAGCAGTATTAGATTCTGGTTCCACTTAAGAATCATAGAATGGCATGGGTTGGAAGGGACCCCAAGGATCATAGACCTCCAAGCCCCCTGCCACAGGCAGGGCCACCAACCTCAGGCCTGGAGCTACACAAGGTTGCCCAGGGCCCCATCCATCCTGGCCTGGAACACTTCCAGGGATGGGGCATCCACGCCCTCTCTGGGCAGCCTGTTCCAGCCCCTCACCACTCTCTCTGTAAAAAACTTCCCCCTAATATCCAATCTAACCCATCCCTCCTTTAGCTTTAATCCATTCCCCTTGTCGTGCCATTGTCTATCCTTTTAAAAAGTTGAATCCCCTCCTGCTTATAAGCTCCCTTCAGGTATTGGCAGGCTGTAATGAGGTCCCCCCACAGCCTTCTCTTCTCCAGGCTGAACAAGCCCAGAAGAGGAGTTATTCACTGACTCACCCCAGAAGTCAGACTGTTTGTAGCTCAGAACAGGCCAAGACACATGGATCTTTCTAGGAACAGTGAAGGAATCAGCAACATTCAGGAGAAAGGTATACAAAGAACTTTAATCTTGGATTTTGCTCCAGTTGCATTATACACAAGGGTCAAAACCAAATCTCAAGGAAGGATTTTGATACGCCTTGTCCCTCTTTGCCAAGAGAGCTGCTCTGTTCTGTTGCTGGCCAGGAGTTATGGTGTAGATAATTGACTGAGATGACAGCCACATGGATGAATTTGCTCTTCCCTAATACTGCTAACACCAGCTGTCCAAGGAAGCTTTTCTGTTAGGGAAAGAACAGCTGTAGGCATTTTGCCTAGTGAAATCCAGAGAGTAGAATTGCCTGCCATGGTCCCTTATGTTTTCATTACAATCAAACTCTCTGAGTTCTTTTGCTGAAAGGAATGAAAGCACATGTTTTCTTCTGTCCAGCCCAATTCACTATAGCAGCTCATGTTTATTTGGATACAAATGAATGAAATTCATGGTGTGTTCAGGAGACCAAATACAAATTTCTGCTTGCTATAAACCTCATATTTGGAAGGACACTTTCAGTGGATCTAACATCAGCTTTCTTATTCCCCCAAAGTCCACTTCCCTTGTCTGACCATAGTAGAAACAGAGTGTGAACATACAGTGTAAAAGGCTGGGCTCCAAACTTAAGCTGCATCTTCATTAAGAAGTACTCCGTGATACTTTGTGTACACATGACCTGTGGCATCCAGCAGGGAGCAACATGCAATTCAATATATGAATTTTAGGTGAAGCTATGAAGCCATTTATGAGGTGAAATCCCACAGATTCTATACCTTTCTTACTTCAAATGTGGCAAGCTAAAAAACTGCTGATTGGTTACACACACTGTTCACACTGTATTGATTGGTTAGTAACTATAACAAGTCCTGATATACCTATCTTATAGCTAAACATCCTTAGTTTAACACCTAAAAGCATCCACACACCTGCTGTGTTGAATCTCTTGTTATGGTTGGTTCCTAACATGTTCTGTTACTCCCAAATACCTTCCCATAACTGCTTCTTGGTTTAGGGCAGCCTGTACCCCTATCAAGAAGGCTGCTGTGTTTTGAGAATGTGATTATTAGGATCCTCTCAGCATGAGGAACTTTTCCTCTCTTATGGGAACAGAAGAATATTGTCAGGGCCTAAATCTTGGGAGAAGAGAGCTAGGCTGCTGGCAGGCCTGCTGTCTTCCCCGACAATGACCAAGTAACCTGAGCTCTCTCATGAGCTCAGCAATCAATCCAGCCACAGGGATATTTAGACTTTGTGGAATGGTATGAAGAGATGAAGAGATTTTTTTTTTTTTTTTCCTTACAGAAAGATGTTCTCCCAACTCTTGATACCAGTCAGAAGTCACTGACTGGGTCAACTACTTGCAGTCTGGCTGCAGATCGATTTTTGATTACCATATCCAGTGAGAGCATTACTATTCAGGTTACTGATGATGATAAAGTAGGTCGTTAACAATGAGCCAGGACAAAGCAAGTGATTCTAATAGTTGAAATGTTATCCTCTCTAAAGGAGTCATAATAATAATGCAATATTATTGAGCCTTTCTAGTCTGAGGGCATCTGTCATCTCTCTGCCTAAAACTGATAGGGTAGAGTGCATTTGAATTTCTTCTTCAGGAACGAAGTGATAAAGCTTTATCACTGCTCCCTTTTTTTCCTTTTCTTTGCTGCCTGAACATGCCAATAACTGCATTTTGTCCATTTTCTTCTTTTCTTGCTATCTTTTTCAATCTTGCTACACATGGGACTTCATTGCTACATAGGATAATACTGACCTGTTACTACGGATTTACTGGCTAAGTTGACACAAATGGAGGGTTACCACGATTGCACACAGATATTCTCATATTGCAAGTAATGAAAGAAGTGGTCTTAATACAGGCAAACCTTTTTATTCCTGCTTTATGCTTCCTGTTATTCTTGCCTGTGAGAAATCCACACCAAAAAGTCCTATTTGCAATGGGTATGAAGGTGTTCAGTGTTCCGACACCCCACAGATGAGTGATCTGTGAGGAAAGTGCCAGAAGCACTTTCCTTCTCAAGGGCACAGAAAACATGCAGCTTCCACAGATTTCTGTAGGATCCCTGTGTTTTCAGTATGTCAGAGACAGTACAGAAAACTCTGGCAAATAGTACTTATGCATATGGGTTACCTAATAGCACCCGAGCTGGCACAACAGATTTTCATAACGCTGGGACTTGAAATCATGCTGCAAGATTTGATAACCCATGCTCTGAAGCACAGCAGCACTGATATTATTGCATTGCTCAGATATAGAAAGGATTTGGGTGACTCAGGACACTGAACATGTTTAATCTCTGGGTAATTTGATTTAGATCTAAACGCCTCCTGAATCCAGTAGCAACACAAAATGTAGCTAAAGCTGTCCTTTGCATGTTGATTTCCAAGGGACAACCTGCACATCAAGCTTTGCACCTATCTAATGTATACTAATTCATGAGTCTTTTTAGTGTGGCATCATCTCTTTGTATCCACAGACCTGCAGTATTAGAACCATGAGAGAACTATTCATGTGAGAACATGATTGAAATAATGATTTGGGCTGCACTCAGAAAGATGTTGCCTGGATTTTACAAAGGAAAGGGCTAGATAATGTTAATGTATGCAAATACTTATCCAGCCATCTAATTTGATCTGCTTTGGAACTTAACACAACCTCCATCATCAGGCTCTCTGACTGACTTTTGTTTAATCAGATCCTACTGCTTAATGAGTGGGGTGATTAACATACAAGCAGAGGATTTGATGTGTTGCATGTCCGGTGTTAGTGGAGGACAAGACCTAATAGGATTTCTCCTCTCTACTTTTCTCCCTTTCCCAAAATGTGAGATTTCCCTTATGCTAAACATAACCCCCAACCCATTATCAGTTAGCTCACTGTCAGTAAGTCATTACGGGATTGCTGTACCAACTAACCTGCAGGAACAGACCAATTCTAGAATATGATTACATGGGATTATGAGATATATGTATACTCACCCCTTCATCACAACTAAAGCACCCTCATGAGCTCTTCTCATTAACCTACCGACGTTTATCCCAGCCAGACGCCTCTGAGTACCAGGATCTGAACCAATTCACCCATCTCTTCTGCAAGGATCTACTTTTCTTTGAACAACTACAGCATGGGAAAGTGCTGGTTAGTAAAACATCAGCACATTCACAGGAGTTACTGCACGTAGACTTCTGCACACAGTGGCTCAGCAACCACTTGCATAATTATCATTGTATGTGGTCTGTACTGAGGATAAGAATAGCTGAATGGGTAGATGATATTGAAGAAAAATTAACTCATGTACCAGATGTAGGAGGCTAAGTCCAGTCTGCTGTTCTTGTGGAGTCTAAGTATTATGGAGTAGATGACTGAATCCCACTGACTACAGAGTGAGAGCATAAATCGTGTCTGGGCAAACAAGTTCCCAGTTCAGGAGCCAATCATCAAATCATCTTTAAAGATGACTCATATTTAATGTGATCTTCTGAAACAGTCTTGGTTTTGGAAGATCAAATCTCAAGAGGTGTGAATCCTACAAACTGCCCCCCATGTCAACTGAAGTTGTAAGTGATCAGCAGGTGTTCAGCACATCTCAGCCTAATGTCTGATCTTACTATAAACTCAACTATTAATAACTCTGCCAAAAAAATGCCCATACCACCTCCTACTCATGCCCTCTGAATGTAAATTGGAATTATCTCATGTCAGTTAACAACTGAGGTACTTCTTGCAAGAACTCAGGCTCTCTGAGCCAAACCACAGCCTTCAAAAGCTTCTGTGGCTTCTTATTTAAGAAAAGAAAAGAAGAAATAATAATTTCCTGATGATCTTATAAGTATTCTGTCTTCTTGTTGAATTTCTCATATATCCTTCTCTCTCACTTATGCTACACATTGCCATGAATTAAAGGCCTGTCAAAAGTAGGTACCTGGCAGAAGTGAGGTCTAGTAGCACAAAGAACTGAAACTTGTTCTCTGTTAATGGAAAACATGAAAATTAGAGCTACTGTTACTCCTCCACCAATGCAGCTTCAAGATTTTTCAGGTCCTCTAATAGTGATCCTGAAACTCTGCAACCCAGAATCTCTGGCACCTATCTTGAATTGAAAGTTTTTGTCATTTTGTTATGAAGGATAACCCCTATTATTGTTTGGTTTCTTTTGTACCACTAGTGCCACATCTTTTACTGTTTTTCTTAAACCAAGTGGGGTTCTTGTGATCTTTCTATATATCCTGTGATCCTAGCATGTCCTAGGACAGCTTTGGCTGTAGTTGCTGGGCTTCATTAAAACAAAAACCTCTAAAAAAAAGCCTCTTTAAAACCCCTTTCCCCATCAGGTAATATCTAACTAACATGCTGTTTCCAAAGCCTGGAGGCAGCTGTTTGCATCTGATGAAATGCTCTCCAAATTAGTTTGACAGCTGCAATTCTTGTGGAAGAAATCACTCATGCAAAGTTATTCCTGTCCATGGAAACTTATCTTCCAAGACCTGGGCAGAATTGACTTTGGACCAAGATCACCTTCCCTGACAGGCTTGTGTCAATGCCTCACCCACATGCCAGCCTTTTTGGGACTGCTCTTAGACTCCTCAAACTGAAGAGCATATCTTAAATTGTGTTATTGCTAGCCTTCATTTCCCCCTCCTACATAGCATGAGCTACTAACACACAATCAAGCAGCTAACCCCAGGACTATAATGTTTAATGTTCTCCCAACGCCCATCATTAGGAAGTGAAAATGCCAAAGAGTTGTCTGTGTGCCTTATAAAATAAATATATCCATCCTTGGGGACAAATTATACCAGCTCTCCAAAAGTAGAAGAGGCTGCACAGCAGGGCCATATAAAGAGAAACTTTGGCCAAAGCCAGCGTGATGTTCTGTGCTACCTGGAATGCCCATGCAGAACAGTGCCTTTATTCCACAGCAGCACTGAAAACCCTCCCATGCAGTGAACTGCTCAATGCTTCATTTGTCCCTTGCGTCTTGCAAGGGTACAGGACTGAGTTAACTCTGCCAAGATTTTCAATACAGGAGGTTAATATAAACCCAACACATTTCTTCCAAGCCCTATTGTACTCAATAACTAGAAATAACAGCTTGTCTGCTTCCTGTACAGTAGAAGCAAAGAAATAGTAGGACCTTTAGAAGGAGAACCTGAATGCAAGCCAATCATCTTCCTTCTGGCTCCTGCTGGCTCTCGTCTCCAATTCCAAAGGAATAATTCACTATCCAAGCTATTTCTACAGCATTTCAAACTGGGCACTGAAGTATCAAAAGTTATTGTTAGCCTGCCGTGCTCCTGAGAAGGGAAATAAGGAGGAGATAATAGATAGACAGAAATGACCCAGATCAGTGAGATATTCTTTATGTTTTATCACAAAGGAGTTTCCCAAGAGACCTTCACGTCATGCCCTGTGCACACACATGCACGCACACGTGCACACCAGCCAGAAGGATAACGAGGGAGGGAAAGCTGCAGTTTGCATCAGTATGGATGCTGGTTTCATTCAGGACATTCATTCCCATAAAAATATTCAATCTCCATGTGCATAGCCATACATTCTCCTCTAGATGACACTGTGTCTGCTTGGAATCGGGAGCTTAAGCACCGAGAGCCCTTCAGCACTGGCAAAGTCATGTGGAAGAAAATTGCACCAGCACCTGCACACACTATTCTTGTCTCCAGTGATTTCTGTACAATTCAGAGTTGCTTGCTTAAGGACTCAAAGCCACTGAATCTCAATATCTCAACGGCAGCTAATATTATAGATGTGCAAGCCGAGGTGTGAGCAAAGTTACAGGAATGGTTTGTGTATGTATATGTCTTGGTTTGTTTGTTCTGTTTACAAATATCATGAGGCCAAAGGCTGCAAAGCAATCTGCAGCCCCAGGCAAATCTATTTACTCCAGGTAAAATTCCACACAGGAGTGGACCAATACTATTGACAAGCTGGAAGAGTAGAACAGTCTGGATCTAGACATTTCAAAGAGTCTGATACCCAGAGTTTAAGCTGATGGCATGCATTCCCTGAATCCCTCCGGGGGAGAAAAAAAATCTGTGAGGAGAAAGGTTTTGGAAGTTAGGCTTGCACCTGAACTCCCCTGGAACACTTCTGATTTTCCCAAGGTTGCCTTCAATTTAAGGGGAAATAATTTGGGTCAGATTCAGACTCATGACAGTACAAAAATATAAATAGTACAAACAGATTCATTAGCAATAAAGCAGGAAATAAATGCAGATGGCTCTAAGGGAATTAGCAGAAACGCCACCCCTTTTAGTTTGTGTCTCAAAAGTTGACAGAAAGACTCAGAAGCTCATAGCTCTTTCCTGACAAAACAAAGACTAAATTTCTTTCCTGTTTCACCAGTTGCAGGATAATTTTAGACACTCTTCTGCATAAGATGGCTCCAAAGGATCAGATAAAAATCTGGATGACAGGCACCTAATACAGTGACAGCAAGGTTTAGGGATATTTTCCCATTGGCATCAGTGTGCCATTAGTCATCCCATGATTAGGAATACCTTGCAGACAGGATAGACCACGGGGCTAGGACAGGCTGAGAGGAAGGGGTTGATTTGCAGGCTGGAGCTTTCAGGTGTAGGAAGAGTAACCTGTCTTCAGAAATCTGGAAAGAAACTCTACCAGGTGTGGGATGGAGAAGGTCAACTCTGAAGAAGGTTCACTGATGGCTAATCATCCCCTGAAAAAGAGTCACTTCAAAATTGGTTCTTTCTTTCTTTGTTTGTCTGCAAGATAGAAGCGTGAGATTTCTTAGCTTGCTCTGAATGTGGGTGGCTAGTTTCACATTACAGTGTCAGAAGGCCGATACCAGCCCAGGTGTCTACAAACTGACTCACAATTTTGCTCTGTGTAATGAATAAACAAACCTTCCTCTGTAAGATTAAATTAATTTGGATTTATTTGCCTAGGTATAGACATTGCAGATGTTTTAATTTAGGTAGTTTGCACTGTCAAAGTGACTGGGCTGGCTTAGCCTTCAATTCTTGTCCATGCAGGCAGAATTCAGAGTGGCCGTTGCAGGCTTTTTGACCATGGGAAGGACAAATCCAGCTGAATATCATCAGAAAAAAAAAAGAAGTTAAGTGAAGTTTAACTGAGGTGCATGGAGTGGTTACCATAGCAAAAGTGATGGAAGCCTTTTCACTTTAGCTGTTGAAAGCAGGGCTGACAAATGCATGTGATACTATACTCTCAGGAACATTTCCACAGCTGAGATGAACGCTTCCTCTAATTTCCACTTTCCTGATCAAGAAATGAATTGAGAAAGGGAGAACTGAGGATGAAAACTTTCCTCTTCTGAAAAGGGCCACCAACTCTGCAGACCTCAGGGGAAAGAGAAGTAAAAGGATTCAAGGGAGGAGACGATACAAGATTTCTCTCTCCAACTGTGACCTGAGTGCAGTGATCTGGTGAAATACTCGATTTTGTCCTCAGAGTCCCATTGCTTGCCATTGGATGTGGTAACCCAGCTTCTCTGTGGATCTGTCTGTAGTTTCTTGCCTCAGTGAGGACTCAGATCGCAGGAGCAAACACTGTCGATAGTTTACAGTGCTCCATTGAATGCTGAGTTTTGCTCCTGAAGTCTAATTCCATTCTGATGTATTTCTTCTGGCCATAACTGATAGCTCTGGGGGGAACTTTGGCCCTGAATTTCTTTCTTTCCCATGGGGGAAAAAGATAACAGCAAAGAAAAAAAATGTTTACTTCCTTTTCCATGTTCAATTTTTATATTCCTTCCCTTCCTTGAGGATTTTGTTTTCACGGATCACACCCTACCAACAGCTCTAGTCTGTGTGTGTGAGTAATAGGTTGTTCTCTGTCCTCTCATCATCCACCCCCACAAATACTCCTGCCTGGATCCCAGTGCTGTACCATCCTCAAGACCGTGGGTGTGTGTGCTAGAGCTTCTACAGATCAGTAATAACTGGGAAAAAAAACCTCCCAAAGATGGGGTTTTGTCTGGTCAGACCCTGCTAGTGCTAGAGGCTTGGGGAGGGCATGCTGCAGAGGGACAAAGCAGGGACTCTTAGCTCCCAGACTGCCAGCTACACACAACTGTGTGTCATGATACTGTTGCAAATCGTTTAGGCTTCATCTTACAAATTAATACTAATTTTATATGTTCCCTCTATTTCTAATAAATATTGCAGAGTGTTGCTGCCTTGGGAGAGCTTTCCAGTAAACAAACAAACAATTTCTCTCTTCCTTTGCTAAAGTTGGTTTTCAGGGCTAGCACATTCCAGGCTCCTAGTGATGCTCCCAATATGGTATCTCCCTTAAATAATACATTTTGGAGTAAAATACATTACAAGACTGCCTGGAAACAGGTCTCTTGTAAACCCCTCTCCTTCTAGGTCACACATCTAGCTTCCATCAGTCCTTGCCTCTCAGCAACTTATCATTTGCTGTACAATCAATTTTAGCCTCTTAAATCTACATCTAAGCTCCCATTCTGTTTCAGCTCATCTCAGCAGAAAACTAGAAACCACAAGATGGGCTTGAATTTTCTTCTTTCAAAGTCTTTCCTTACCCTCCACTGATTTCTCTCTTGCCATTTTAATTCTGTTACTACAGCAACCTTGTATTTCTTGCTTTGGCAAAGTTGACATGTTAGCATGGGGACACACACAAGGCCTCTCTAATCAGCACTTATGTGGTCTAAAACATTTAGCTCATCTGCTCAGAAGACTTATTAAAATGTTCGACCCATCTGCTGTGGGAGCTTCGAGTGAAACTGGAGCCAACATTTTCCCACTTGGTTTCCTGTCATGCAGCCTGACCAAAGCCTCTCATTCCAGCAACACACAGCAGTGGTGTGTCTCTACCATAAGGCAGAACACTTGCTTGTATGTGGTCTTTGGACACACTTAAAAGGATGTCAGCTCAGTCTTCTCCAGTGAGCGGTGGGTAAGACGCTGCGCTGACATTTGCCTTTCAGAGCGCTAAATGCTAGAAAAACAACCTGACTGCAACACAAGCAATTCAGACCAACATCTTTCAGAGTGCTTCCTTCACCCTCACATGCTGGGAGGGCAACATTTATGGCAGCAGGTTTCCAGAGAGCTGGCACAATGGATGGGACGAGCCCTGAGGGGTCCTTCAAAGGAACCATTTCATCTGGCTGGCAAGCTGGCACCCTCTTTCCCTACTTTTTAGCATCCAATTGTCTGGAGAGCTGCACAACTTGCTCTGTTCAGTTTTGATCTACTCTGATGCTCTTGTTGCCCCCAGAAGAAACATCATGGTTTCTTGTAATTCCTGGTACCATTCACTCTCAGCCTATAGGGGATCTGCATTATATTGCCTAAGCCTACATCTTTCCTGAGGGACTTGGAGGCGGGGGTGATTTTATGAGATGGATAGCTACCATCCCTGACTGGTTATAGCCATATCTGTGTCTGTGAGAAGCCATATCTGTACCTATAACCATTCATTCAGAAACCTATTCCTTTCCAGCTTGCTGTGAGAGTCAGACTAATAGCAAAACATGAAGTTTTCCCCTCTCTTCACTCAGCAGTTCCACAATCCCTCCTGGTCATGGCCAGGGACTATGTTAGGAAGCAGAAGGTGGCTTGATGCTTATTTGCCCTATGACTTCTCTGCAGCACAGATGCCCTTGAAGGGAATGACAGCAAGTCAGAAACAGGAGACAGGATGTGGAGAGAGGCTGTGTGGTGAAAACCTGGCCAGTGGAAGATGGATGAGTACAATCTATAAAGGTAACTGCAGGGTTAGGATGAACAGCAAACAAAAATACCTTCAGTCAACTGTCTGGGCAATCACTGTAAATTGACTGAGAAATCTCAGAGAGAAGGTTTAATCACAAAAAGCTTCCGCTTGCTCATCTCAGCTAATGTTGCTGATGGGTGTTTGTAGTCAAATCCCCTTCACAATGATCCTGTTTAGAAACCAAGTTGCATGGAGGGAAACGTGCTAAACAGTTCATCTCCCCATTACTGGTGGAATTTACTTCTTTAAGTAGCTCTAGGGATTACTGAGGTATTAAGGAAAGTGCTGTGACATTGAACTGTATTTCCCTTGCAAGAGGCTGTCAGCACGTAGTTGTCCTCTATGGAGATCATGACAAGGGGCCTGTGATGTTTGTGAAGGGTTTTTTTTTCTGTGTTTGTGATGCTGTTTTGCTTTAGTTTTTTTAATGAGGAAAGAAAACAAAAATCCAGTGTCACCGTCTATATCAGGGACTTTAGAAGTGCTTAAAAGCAATAGGAATGCCTTTAAAATGCAGACCTCATACTAGAGGTAAAGCATCTACCCAGAGAAGAGGTGCTTTGATGCCTTAGATGTATTTGTTTGTTTGTTTTAGAGAGGAGAAAAGAATGGTATGTTTTACTGATACAGCTATTAGCCATCAAGATTGCCCAAAGGCATCAGCAGGTTCATTTAAAATGTAAATGAGCTTCTCCAGAATCCGGTTGTTCAGATTCTACAGGCTGTTATTATGTGAAATTGGATGGGGCCTTCACATGGCACAGCTGAACAGTTAGGCTGGCCTCCCTCTTCCACCCAATTATGACCAACATGAAGGGACGCTCCTGTGGGCCTGAGAGCTTCTCTCCAGATTAGGAGAGTCGCTTTATTATAGAAGACAGGGACAATTAACTGAGTCCCTGTGCTGCTACCGAATGGTCTCCTCGGGAAATGCCACTTAGCATTGCAAACAGCAAGTGGGCATTTATTCATGGCCTTCCTACATCCTTTTGGGATGGACCATTCTCCTGAATTAATGTTTGGAGGCTACTGGCTGAAAACAGGCATAAACCACAAAATGCAATCGGACTGAGGAAGGCTCTTGCTTTTTATTACTTAGGCACTGCCTGCCTCGAGCTTCCAGGAGCTGCACTCACCACTGAGATCCCTTGCCACAGCACCCTGGCAGATCACATGGAATAATAGCTGAAGGGATGCATTTGCCTTGGAGTGATGCTGCATCAGGGACCTGTTAGAGATTTGCATTGCCACTTTTTAAAGTTCTGCAATGCTTTTGAGCCATAAAAGACGACTTGGGAGGCATGTCTCCCACTTAATGGGCAAGTCGTGCTGTAGTGGATGATCCTCAGCTCCCAGAGACTAGCTAAAAACCTAGAGTTCCCTTGTGCAAAGGATGCCAGCATCATGCCATTCAGATTTATTTTGATGTGGAACAAACCACAATTCCATCACTGCTGATTTGAAGCTGGGTGATGGCAGAAGTACTGACTTCTGAGGAGGGGTTCAGCTGCAGCAGCAGAAGGCTAAGAGTGGCAAAGCTCTCTGTGGCACAGAGACAAAAGCAACCAGAGATGGCCATTAAAATAAGCATAATTAAATGCTTATGTTAATGACCTTTGCCATGGGATCCTGTCTGGTAAGGCTGCATCAGATTGGCCTTGAAAATCCCACTGGTTTGCCAAAGCTATATGTAAGAAAAACCCATTTTTATGAGTTAAGAACAATGATGTCCTTTTTGTGGTGTTGATGATGAGTATTATGGAAATGGAATATACATAGGTCCCTAGACTGGACAATGTTTGTCAGAGTTTCACAGAGCTTAACTGCATGTGACTCTGCATCTACACACACACGAAGGATCCACAACCTAAACTCACAGTGCGTTTAGTGGAAAAACATCAACTGCATATTGAATAATATTTTTTAAAGTAGTAAATAACATAAAACTTTTCCTTTTCCTTTGTGTGTGTGAAAATCTCTGCATTTTTCAAAGTGTTTCAAAACAATTTAAGATGAATTGTCCTGCTGAAGAGAGTTTCTTATCTAGAAACAAGTTCCCCAACTGCACTGCATTTTGTGTAAGTAGGGTTAAATAAATCAAAGAAAGCAGAAACACTAAAGAAGATCTTAATTTCTGCTTCTATATCAGTCCTTCCATTACTTCTGTGTATTATGGCTTGTATTCCAGCCTCCGGATAGGACTTGCATACCCCTATTAAACATAATCAAGCACTTGGAGAACTTATTTCCATGTATCTAAAATGGAACCATGATTTGCATGCAATTAAAATAAAAAAAGAGCTAACATGAATCTTTTCCATTGGTTATGAACATGCTGCATCCAAAAGGAACTCATTCTTTTAAGAACACCACCAGTTTTTCTAAATGGTATAATTTTTTTTTCCATTTAAAATTTCTAATTTAAGTAAGTAAAAAATACCCCCTACAACTCCTGGGAGATATTAAAAACTCAGAAGAGTAAGAAAACATCATGATGGGTAAACAAAATTAATTTCCCTTATAGTGAAAGACTTGAAGGGAGAGAAAGGATGTTTTTGTGATTCACGAGGATCTTGAGGTAAGCTAGGTGTGTTACCATTTGCCAGCTCTGCCTCTAGAAGCTTGGATGAAGTAATTTTGACAAGTGATAGTATGTTCTGAAAGGTTACTGGAGGTCCACCATCACCCATGCAACGATATAAGGATTTACTACTGTCAAAGCCTTCTACACAAAGGATAGAATAACCTAAGCTTCAGCATTCAATACAGACACATTGTGTTTATTAAAGAAATAAACAAATACATATGATGTTGGGACTGCCTGAAGCAGCTGATCTTATACCATCAGCCTTGGGATTGCAAAACCATCCCTGGCAGCGTTTTGTGTCTCTGCTTTGCTGAATAGTGGAATGAAAGAGAAGAAAATTTGTAGGAGTGAGGCTTATGGCAAAAGAACAGGGAGGATGTGAGTTACACCCTTGCAAAAAAAAAAAAGTGTCTGCCACAGCAGGGCAAAATGTGCCGAATTACACTTGAAATCCCCGCAGTACTTCTGCTACTCCACATTGCTATTATAAGCTGAGTTCTTGATTTTCTTATCCTGAATTTTGTACCAATCCTAGGTAGGCGTCTAGACATTACATCTCTTTATGCTGATGGGCTTGTTGAAAATTGCCTTCCTCTAAATTGCTTTCTACAATTAAGCTAGAGAGGGAAGTTGGTATGGGGCATCCTAGAGCACGTGATACACACAAGACATCTTAATTCCTTGAATCTCAACAACAAAGTAGTCATCCTCAGTCCTGTGTGGAGGTGCCACATGACCTGTCCGATGGGGATTTCCTTCTAGCAGGGAATCAAAAGGAAAGCCTACACTGATGCATCTAAACTACCTTCCACTGTAGGCTACTACATTGGTCCATACTAGGAAGATGTTTTACTTCAAGAGTGATGTAGTGACCATTGGTTTGTGTGGTGGTTCAGCCTCAACCAGTGGCTGAGCACCGCACACTGTTCACCACCAAAGGTAAAACAGACAGAGCCTCCATGGGTTGGGATAAAGACAGATGACTGACATAATAACTGTGAAAGGAGAACAATAACAGCCCACAGAAAATTTCATTTACACCCGGTGATAACACAGAGTACCTTACTGACCTGATGATATCAGAGAGTACTGCACGATGTGAGGACCAGATGCCTCGGCCACACTCAGACTGCCCTGGAACCACCCAGGAGCACCCCTCCCTAACCAGCCCCTTTTATGGGAGAGTGATGTCAGGGGTGTGGAAAAGAGCCCAGGCTAACTCAGCTCACCTGTGCTGGCTTCTTGAGGAGGTTAACTCTGGCCTGGCCAGAACCGGGACAGTTGGGTTATCCTTGCTTGACTTTGGACAGATGCTTCTTTTTCTCACTGATATTCATGGAGGAAGCTGAACTCCTCCTGTATGGATCATAATGCCTAGCAGCAAGTTCTGTGCATCCTTGTCCTGTGCATAACCTTCCCGATGTCTGAGAGCTTGCAGGGGATGTAAACCAGCCTCCTCTAGCCTGCCACTGCATTTCTGCCTCCCTCTCTTTCCTGCACACCCAGAAAAGTTGTAAACTTCTCTGTTTACATCCCTGTAACCTTCTCTGGAAAGTGGGGGACCCATCTGCACAGAGCAGAGCAGAGGGAGGCTGCCAGGTACAGATACCTGGTACACCTATGAAACAAAAGCTCTAACACAGCTGGCTGCTTTATAGCAGGGTATCCTTCCATATATTCTCCTCACGGCGAGGCTGGCATTTGATTTTATTAACAAAACAGAGCAACTAGTGCAGAATTAACAGTGGGAGAGATTAGATTACTAGAGCAAATATGCTTTGGTGATAAGAGCACAGGTCTGGAAAACTGGGAGCTGGGCTCTGCTTTGCTGTATGGACTGGAATGGATTATTCCTCTCCACCTCTGTTTTGCAGCTTATATTGCCAAGAATGTTAATATCCCCCAGAAAAGGACATGCTGATACTTATACATTAGGTTTAGGGAAAGGCACTGAGATCTTGAGATAAGTAAGGCAGAGACAGCATTAATGACATACAGAACCAGATCCCCATCATATTTCTCTGCAGTAAGAGGATACTTAGAAAGCTTAAATAATCATCCCGTATTTTATACTTGCAGAAACTTCTGGGGGAGCACAGGACCGCGTTGTAGATGAACTGCTGGCTGGGGAGTGTGAGCCCTGGCCAGGAAATCACCAGATGGCGCTCGTAGAAATAATGTTCAAATGTTCCCCTTTTTTTTTTTTTGAGGCAATTAAGGCTGGAAAAAAGGTTTATTTGTGAAATTGTGACTCAGTTCCTTCAGTAAGAAGTACCTGCATCAGCCAGAATTTGTTCAGTGGCTGAACAGAATAATTCCTGTAATTCAGGGCTAGTATTCAGTGCTTACGTGTGCACCAGCCAAAGGAAAAACAGAGTGTTGTGTAATAAATCACTCACGTTAGGCAGTCAGCTTTTACTGTTCTGTTAGCTTCATTTCAGTTTTAATCAATATTTGCTAGGATTTGTTAGGCTATATGGACAAATCCTAAGGCCTGTACTCGATTCCTGTCAAAGCACAACGGTTATTAAAGAGAATGAGAAGTTTGCCTGAGTGGCAACCATGTAATAAACTGAAGGTTTTTGAGATCTGAATTTATCACACTTCTTTACTGCTCTACAAACAGATTGGCTTCCCCTTGCAACCCTTCTTGCAGAGAAGTTTGCTCATTTTGGAAGCTGGAGAAGTTCATTTTCAAGTAGGTTAAGCCAAAAGGTGCCAAAAATGCATTTTTCTCCTAGTCTATTATTGTATCTTACACTGTAAGTGAGAAATAGCTTCACCAAGGAATTGATTTCTTGCAAAAGAAACTGAAGCCATGGCTGGAAGATGATTTTCATAACAGATGCAGCCCTTCAGCAGGGATTCTCAGCTTCTTTCACTGCTGGATAGAAGCAGGTCTTGAGTTCAATTCTTCTATTTAAATATTTCATTAAGGGCAGGCATGTTTCCTACTCCCCTCTCAGGGCTCCAACATTCAATTTCTAACTTATTCAAAATCCCTCTTCTTTTACTTTTATTTGAGCTCTTCTATTGTTTTCCAGTTCACCTATCATCTCCCAGAGACACACAGCAGCACTGTAAACCCCAATAACCGATTCAAAGGTTATTTCACATATGAGCATAGTTACATCTATGTGGGAAAAGGAAAAATTACAACCAAATCCGTCTTCTGGGTGGATATTTAGTTACAGCAGGAGCCCTTTCTTACATTCCTCTGAGATATGGAGACATCCATGCAGGTTACTTTACAGTACCTAAAACTTAAAGTTACCTTATTTCCATTCAACTGCTGCACTTTTATCTATATATCATATAAATGCAGAGCTCAGGAGGTCTTTTAAACTCACCTCACAGGCTGGATATATTATATGGTTACTTACCTGATTTGATTTGGTTTGATGGCCCACCCGAAATTTCAGGAGAAAAAAGCATCTCGGTTCAAGACAAGGCAAAGTGGTTTATATCTGTTTCCTTCCAAACAAAGTGAAAAGATTTTCATCTTTTCAAGTCACTCCAAAGTGAAAGGAAAGCCAAAACAAAACACAAGCCAAAAAGCAACACCCCAGCAATCTGCTATGTTGTGGGCCTCTTTTGCTTTTCACAGGCTCATTTAAAGGTCTCATCTTCATCCTGTTCTTGGATGGAGACAAATACTGGAATCTCCTTTTACCCTCCCAGCCCTGAAAAAATGTTTTCAACTATCTCTACTTCTTACGTAGTTGAGTTAATTTCTCTGGGGAAAAAAAAAAGAAATAAATCATAGAATCAGAGAATCATAGGGGTTGGAAGGGACCTCGAGAGATCATCGGCTCCAACCCCCCTGCCAAAGCAGCTCCCCAGCTCATACTGCACAGGTCGGTGTCCAGATGGGTCTTGAATATCTCCAGAGAAGGAGACTCCACACCCCCTGGGCAGCCTGTCCCAGGGCTCCCTCACCCTCACTGGAGAAAAGTTCCTCCCTATGTTGGTGTGGAACTTCCTGTGCTCCAACTTGCAGCCATTGCCCCTTGTCCTGTCCCCACAGACACTGAAAAGGGGCTGGCCAATTCCCCCTGCATCCAATGCTTAAGATATTTATAGACATTAATAAGGTCCCTCCATACTCTTCTTTTCTCCAGGCTGAACAGCCCCAGCTCACCCAGCCTTTCCTCACAGGGGAGATGCTCCAGGCCCTTAATCATCTTTGTAGCTCTTCTCTGGACTCTCTTGAGGAGATCTGTCTTTTTTTTGGTGTCAATTGCCCTCAATGACCACAGAAACTTCACACGACTTGTCACTCTGCTCCAGGTGCCAGTTGAGTTCCCACTATGGACCAGGGGACATTTGTTAATACTGCCTTGACCTCCCTCCTGTTAATTCACATTTTAAGAGAGCAGAAAAGTGCATTTCATGCTCCAGCCATTAGAATTCCACTTTGCTTGTGAAAATAGTACTGGGCCATTCTTTTCTCCCTGAAAGGGCTTTTTCTTTGGCGTTTGTCACACCTCATTACACTGAGCAGCACATCTTATGCTAGAGAAATAGCAAGCAGAAGAACCTGCAACAAAACTGCTAGCATCACTGCAAGAATCCCAACTCTATGCACTCCCCAAAGTAGCACAAAGATGATGTGAATAATGAGTTTCTTTTAGTTTTACCCAGCCCTGCTCATTGTTATTGATATTTGCTTGGGTACTTTAGTTGCATTATTCATCACCTATTTGTTTAAAAAGTAGTAATGATGGAGAAAAAGCCAGGCAATGACCGGAGTGAGCCTCGGCTGTATGTAGCTTAAAACAGTCTCTGCTAGACAGTCATCTGTGCAACTCAGTGTGAATATACAGCTACAGGGCTGGAAGTTGTGCATCAACAAAACACATCCATTTTCCTTGGTGGATTTTTGTTGAAAGGCTTTAATTTGGAAAAAACAAAACTGATTTGTGTAGAAATTCAACTGAAATCCTACATTTGATGTACCAGCCACAGTCTCAGTCCACTAGTTTATAGGAGAAAAAAAATCCCTGCCCTCATAAAAAATATTTGAATGGAAGTAGATTTAAATCCATGAAAAACAGCTCATTCCCAGACATATACCCAGATAAAAATGCCTTCCATTATACCTCCCCATCCACAGGAACAAAGAAGTCAGGAGCAGAGCAGGTCTGAAGAGCTCCTCAACTCCTGGGAATGAACATTCCTGTAAGATCCAGGCAGCTTTTCCCAGTACAACAGGCTGGTGCAGTTTTATGGACTGCAACGCTGCAGCCAGGCACAGGGACCTCATCCAGCACCCGGTACCTCCTGGAAGAGACCTCTTCCCACAGACTCACGCTGCCAGAGAAAAGCATTACACAAGCCAGCTGAGTAGAAGCCCAGAGGAATGGATGGGCTTTTCTTTTTCTTTGGTTCTGGTTATAAAGTAATTTATCAATAGAAAACTACCTCGAAATCCAGATTCAGCAGTGTAATCCTGCAAACTCTCAGTGAAATGGAAGAGTAAATGGTCATTGCTCAGGTGTGGCCTTATCTGCCCTCCACTCAACGTGAAGAAATACATGTGAACATTGAAAGACAGGTGGCAGAGGGGAAAAAAGAGTTTCTTTTTCTTTTTGCCCTTTGGTCTTGATCCAAATGAGCATAAAGCTGGTGAAACACACATCTTTGTCAGCATCACAGAAGGGATTAGCCAGGGAGGTTGGTACTCGCGGAGCATCTGCAAGGTCCTGGGAGCTTCTGTTTGCCCAGTTGTTTGATGCCAGCATTCCCAGAGTGACAGGCTCTATTCCAGGACAGTTCTTCCATGGATGTGACTGAGTACTGGGGTCAGCTATGTGCAGCTGCCTGCATCCAGACCATCTGCAGGAATCCAGGAGGAACTCAGTGTAAGTTCATTAGCTAAAGCACACCAAACCGGCCTTTTAATTGTTATTTTTTTCGATGAAACTCTTTTCTTGGAAGATCAATGAGCACGGTTACCTCATCCCATGCCGTACCTGGCAGCTACCTGCCTCCTCCCTCCACCTCGGTTACCTTTGCTTTCAGGCTCTCTGCCTTTCTCCATTAAAACCAGCTTGCCTGGGAATTGTCAAGTATCTGAAATCTGACCTG
The DNA here is from genome assembly GCA_022605575.1 of Laterallus jamaicensis coturniculus. Classification (NCBI taxonomy): domain Eukaryota; kingdom Metazoa; phylum Chordata; class Aves; order Gruiformes; family Rallidae; genus Laterallus; species Laterallus jamaicensis. The sequence continues at coordinate 14,245,561 of JAKCOX010000016.1, read as the reverse complement.
TCGTGTGCCCCCCCCCAGTCAATAATCACATTAGCACATCTGTGTGACAGAAATAATAGCTTTTGTCTCCCAAAGCTGCAGAGTCCTGTTGCCAGGCAACTCCATCCTGAGGCAACAAAACAGAGAGGAACGGGTGTGTGGGAGGACCAAGCCCGAGTGCAAGAGCTGCTGCTTGTGCTGCTGGTAGCTATAATTGGGGGAAGCTTGGAATATACTGTTTCCACCAGAGATTTGGGATAACAGAGCCTGCCAGGCGCAGAAACTTTCAATTAGGTGGCTACAGACTGTGGCTGGTTCGTCTTGTTTTGTTCGAATGTTACAGAAGAGCTTTGGGGATGCTGCAGAGAACCGAGCTGCAGGTCGAGGTGGCTTGTATCAGAGATGCAAAGCCCACTGCAGCAGAAGGCTAAACAAGGTCAGCCTTTCGAACTGCATGCCAGAGCAGAGCCTGAATTTGCTGTGGTGGTCCAACCTCCTCAGGGGCTAGAGTCATCTCCACCATCAGGGACTACTGCAGCTCACCTCCTCCTCCAGCATTATTTGTATAGCATTTTGGTCACAGCCTGACAGGTTCAGCATCATGTGATTAGACAAGAGCATTTCACTTGATAACCAAGCCTTGATTTATTAAATATAACCCTGTTCATTCCAGAGAGAGAGAGGAGTCCCTAAAATAATAAAGATGGCTGTTGACATAGATGGAATGGGATGTTCTTTTGTCTCTTCCCTGCTAAAAGAGGAAAAGCTGCAGCACAAAAAACCTTGGAGATGGGAAATTCTCTTGGATAAAAAGATAGTTTCCTTAGGGACATCAAGGAAAACCCAACAATCCCCACTGAGAGAAAAATAAGGCTATGACTACATTTATTTCCACGTCTAAGCCTCTGTCCTGTGTTTCCATAAATGTATTTAGCCCACCCCAATTCTTGACAGATAGCCCTGTGGGATGCAGTCAGAATGGACATTGAAAAAAAGGAAAAATACAAATACCTAAAAATCCTAAAAAGACAAAAATCATCTGCACAAGGCAAAATAAAGCCAGAAGCAAATTTAAACAGTGGAGACTGGCATTAGGCAATATCCTGAGGAGGACTGGAAATACTGAATCTCAGGGACTACTATTGGTCATCTCTTATTTATACTAGGCGCCCTTTGCAGCTCCTTTTCCTGTGCTTCTTCATCTGACCCAGGTGTGGACAGACACAAGGGCACATACAGCTGCTGCAAACACTCAGACCTCCTGCCAGGGAAGGACTATACCCCCACATTTAGCTGGATTCAATGCATGCAATCCAGCCTCAGCCTGCTGAGAGCTTCTCTCACCTGTGCAGCCCTAAAAGGCAATGGTGTTGTCCACAGAACAGATGGACATATAGCATGTTTGGGTGCTGTATTGACTCTGCCAGGAGTAAACCTAGTATTTCTAAGGTTAATGGATGGCCCAGAGCAGTAACTTGCTCTTCCCTTTACATTGATGCTTTGTAAATCCCGTTTCAACCAGAAGATCTATACAGATCTGCACCCATTCTGCATATAGGGTACATCTTGAGAAGCATCTGTTTGGTGTCAAATACACTGAGGGGAAGTGGAAGTTTTTCCAGTGACCTAAATGACCTGAATTCAATAGCTGCAGAGGTCCAAAATGTTATCATTGGATCCTCATGGCCACCAGGCACAAAGGTGCCTGCCTGGTATCTGCAGGCATTCATCAAATAAGGGCTGCAGGGAAAAAGTTGAGAGGTTCCTTGAGTAAATTATTGAGTGACTGTTATTCAACCTTCTCCATTTACATGTAAGTCACTGTATCCAACTGGGTAAAGAAGCATCTTCATAACCTGTCCTGTACTATAAAGCATCTTTGATACTTTCCAGAGAGACATTTGTAGTGTATTTAGGATGGCAGAAGTATGCAACCCCATGTCAGAAGGCTTTTAATTCCACATGAACAGTTGTTTTGCTGGTACTTAGTGGTATTGTGGAATGTACTGTAATGAGGATCCTAGGTATCTTACAAGCTGTCTTCTGCTCTACAGCTGCATTTAGGTTTATTTCTCATTCCCCACATATTAACAGAGGGGTGATCTTGCTGGGCTTAGCCATAGCTAGAGAAACTAAACCCAAGTGTGACAGTGCTACATTAGATTCATGTCTTGGACAGAACAGTTACAACTGGCCATAAATCTGACTTTTTTTTTCCTTTTGGCTTTCCTGTGAACCTTGGTTTATAGTCTGAAACACAGGTAAAATAGGAAGTCCTATACCTTTAAAAACATAGCATTTTAAAAGGTAAAGAATAATTATATCCCCTCTTATAATGGACAAACAAGCAGAGATCTTTTTCCAAATCTCGTAAGAAAACCACTTTTACCTTAAGAGATCAGAGTTAAAGGGTAGAGCTGATGGCATATGTTATCTAGGCTTTGCTGCTTGCTGGCAAAAGACAAATAAAGAAATAGGAAAGCACAGTGAAAACTGAGGAGCATCTCAGGAAGCACAGAGATAGCATTTCTTGGGCATTAAACTTTGGAGATGCAGAGTCATTTTAACTTCTCAGTGCTTCAAAAGAAACAGATGGAAAGGAATTCAAAGTTATGGGTCAGGGTAACTACTCCAAAGGGAATCTTTGAAACCATACAGATCTTTCAAAAATGTTTAAGAGAACATCTCTGTTCTATATCAACTACTATTTGCTCTTTCATCAGCCTGGGAAAAAAAAAAACAACAACCACCTAAACAGGGACTCACAGAGCAGAGATGTGCAGTCAGTTGAAATCACATGCCTCTAGGTCTTGTTATAATAGTGCTGTAGTTATTTCTTAGCATGAAATGCCTCTCCACTGCAATGGGGGGCTTTACTGCAGTACCTAATTTAATCTTTCAATGAATATATTCACTTGAATAGAGTGTATTTTGTTTGACAGTTCTTAAACGCTTGGATGAATCTAAACATCAAAGAATTGGAGTACACACATTATTTTTCTGCAGATTCATTTACCAATCCAAGCTAACAGCCAGATTATTAATAATGAGCTAAATAAGATATTTTACTAAGGGTCGATGGGCATTTGAAGTCTGAAAAAGAAAATACGATATTTGCTACTTAGCTTCCCTCTGGGATAGGATTTGAAAATTACCCAGATATCCCTCTAGGAAAGGCTTTTTTTTTTCTCCTCTCATGGTTATACTTGCATTGAGGAAATTAATTGCAAGGGAGCAATGTGAAAGCGATGCTGCTAACTTTCTTAACGTATGTTTTACAAAGGCACAGGGCTATTGTTATGCCAGAATTTTGGCTGATGGAAATGGCAGTAGCTTCCCAACCTCTTGGCTGCAGTCCTTTAGAAACAGCAGCTCTGCAGTATCTTGCAGATGCAACAATTGGCGACCAGCTCATCCAGATGTACCTAAATTAGCTTTACAGATTAGCTTTATAGCTCAGCTACGAGTGACAGCCTGGCTGCAGAAGCAAATCCCTCTTTACAAAAAAAAGAATACATTGTCTTATGGCTCAACTTTTCCTGCTGGCTGAAGTTATTATTTGTCTATCCTTTCTATTCCAGTAGCTCATTGGAGCTCTGTGGCGAGTTTAAGCTGATAGCACTACATCCCAGACACAGAAAAAAATGGTCACTTTGCCTCAACCCTTCTATTCTGGAAGAAAAAGAATAAAAAATGTAAAAAAGAGCAACTCTAGCTGTTGTTGCATCAGTTGACACACATGGAAAATAACAGACAAGACACTGTATTCACAAATCCTTCTGCAGGACCAAGGCACGCTTCAAGATAGGGGCAGGAGGAATTGCTCTGAGTAATTCATTTGTGTTTGATGTCTGCAGTCTGAGTGAGTGGGACAGAGGGGGAGCTGGTATGCATGTGGCAAGGGCAGCAAGGGGGTCGCAGGGGTGCAGGCAGACAGGTAGCACCCCTTGAATATGCAGAGTGGACAACGGGAGCTAGAGAGAGGAAGAAAATAATGTCTTATACACCTAACAATTGTATCCATTGTGAATCCTCAATTATTACTATCCAGTGAGTTTTGAATCCTAGAAGTGAGCCAATGAACATGGTAAGTCATCAGATTTGCTGCCAATCCCAAAAGCTAGGTACAGCTGGTCAGCCAGGCTGAAAGCCCAGGGCTGCTGTGCCAGCAGTGTCTGGGTTTCCTCCACACTTTCATTTTCTTTCCACCTAGAAGTCGCCTCCTGTCAGAGAGCATTTTCTACCTCAGTGCAGTAGTTCATACAAAGAAGAGGGACATGAGAAATTCCTGACTAGGCTCATTGCATGTGCTGTGGGTAATGGGCAGCAAGCCTGAAACCTCCTGGTCTTGCTGGGTTGATGGTACACGGAGACATCCGCTGCACCACGTGCCTATTGTAGGCAAGAGCTTTCCATGAGGTGCACTGCATGTGAGCAGCTCTATACATGAGTACATGAATTGAGTGAACACGTCTCTATTCCTATTAAACCTTTGCATTCTTCATGGCTCAGTTAGTTTCCTAACTCCAGAATGAAGAAATTGCCCCCCTCTCCCCATAGATTCCAAGACACACAGATGCAGAGCTCTCTTTGCCTCTGTCTCTCCCACACTAATACTCTTTCACACATTCATATCAACATGGACCACATGTAGAGTCTTGTCCAAAGAGCATCCTTTGTTAAGTAGCAAAGCTTCCCCCCTCCCCTTTATTTGATAGATTCGTCAGGAGCATTTGCACTTGTCCTCTCACATTCATCTGCTCTCTAGCTTTGCTGAAGATTTCTCCTTTTCAGGACAGGTCACAAAAAAGTAGAGGGCTTCATTCAGTACTGGCTGGGAGAAAAAAAATCCTGTCTAAAACACAGCTACTAGCAGAGGGCAAAAGAGAGTGAGGGAAAGAGATAGTGTGCCTGCAGGAAAGTAGCTTAAGGAGAAGTGTAGGAGGAATACTGATTCTAGACTTGCAGCAGGTCTATTTTTCATAAAGATAATAATAAAGAATAATACGGTGTAATTAGGGCACAAAATCACACTAAATTACTGAGTGCTTGTCTGCAGCTTTCACTAAGAGAGAAAGAAACAAGGGGGCTGAACGGCTCCTCCTGGAGTTGGCACTGAGACACGTTTCCCCAAACTCACCTAAAGGATCTTGCTGCTGAAAGTTAGAAATGTGTATCGGTATGTCAGGACCCTTTTTTCCTTCTCCTCCATTATAAATTCCACGGAACCAGTGAGGAGGCTGGCGTGGGTGTACCAACCAGTACACTGCTACAAAGACCTACCTATTCTGGTCCTGAAAAACCAAGGATGCACAATCTGTGTTGCTTCCAGAGCTAGACTGAACACTGGACACTGGCATCTCTGCACCATGCCCACATATGGAGTATTTTCCTGTCTCCTGCACTCAGCCTGCAATGGGGAGACCCTTTGCCTTTCTGTTCTATGGGCTCTGCTCCTTGCATTCTTCCAAACCCATGTGCACAGTGCCATAAATTCCTTCTGCAGACAGCATGATACAAGTGCAAATTGCCATGTTTAAAGAGAGACAGATCCAGGTCATACACTCTTCTTATATGGAGTTAGGAAGGGAACTCTTCCTGATTCAGAGCAGTGGGTACTGGGCTGAGTATCTGTCCAGAGAGCCATATAATACAGACCTTCTCTGATCTCATTTAGGTACTGAACGACCAATTGCCACCAAATTGGATTTATTCCTCACTGTTTCCTATCCTCTGTTGAAAATTACTTTTGCTTTAATTTTCTACATAGTTTTCTTAAATAAGGACATCAGTCTCCCTGAAAGAAAATCTTTGATTCAGATTTCACAGTGTCAGTTTCATACCTGTAGTTCTGCTCTGAAGAAAGAGATTGTTTTCAGTGTCCACCAACACATACTGTATCAGAAAAAGGACATTTTACCCATAGTCCAAGAACCTGTCTAGCTGAAGACATTCCCTAGGGATGTAAAAACAGGTTGTAAAACCTATTCAACTTTAGGTGACGATTTTCCAGATATATTAATAATTTTTATTTTTTATGCTACAAAATCACTGCAAAGCCCTTACAAGTAAGAGTCTCAGCTCAAGAGTGGATTGGAGTTGGAGTTAGAGCTGTGGAAGCTGGAAAACCTGCAGGCAAGGAACACAGACAAATCCCAGTGGCATGAGCTCTCAGACTAAGCTGTAATGTGTTGGAAGGAAGGAGACTGCCCTGGTCAGCAGCAAAACACCCTTGTTTTAAACAGGGGAGAGATGAGGAATTACTGTGAGATGTCCCCCTCCAGTCTGCCCTCACAGTCCAGCCACACCAGCATCTGAAGGACTGAACCACACTTAATCCCTGGATAATCCCTTTCCCCTGGCCTTAGACTGGATGTTACTGGTAGTGACAGTGTGTTATCACTTAGATGTATTCCTCTTTATCTGGGGAGCTGGAGCTCTTCATTGCTCAAAAACGGTTACCAGCTTCCTGGGATGTTCTGGCATTCCCACAAATAGTCCCACAGTACATCAAAAGACTGGTAATAAATTAGGTTTTAGTATACAAACACCTTATTATTTGCTACTTACCCTGAAACCACCTTACTGGCAGGCCAATATAGACAACACAGGTTCAGAAATAAATGAAAAGCTATATGAGTAAGATGAGCTTAAAAGATTTTCGTCATCCTGTGTTACCCAGCTAACCACCTGTCAAGATGCTTATGCTGCTTTGCAGCTGGGATCCAGTCTACCAGCAGAAGCTTCACCTTGAATACAGCTTTCACTGGAGTGGATGATGCTTTGTGTCTACCTTACTGTCATACACCCAAACTCTCTATGGTGATTATATCACCTTCAAGCATTCTCCCCAAGGGTTTATTGTGAGTCACCATTTAATCAGTGGTCTCATTTTAACACTCCCTCCACAGGACTGCTGACTGCATCTGTCTACTTAATAACAGTGCTGCTTTTTGAACATAGTGATGCTCTTTGAACATGACTAGGCAGAATTATCTGCTACCTAGAACATACTGATGAATGTTTCAGTATTTAATTGTAAGCACCTATTAACCCATTGTGCATTCCAGCTGGGGAAGAAATATTTTAACCTTAGGACGTTGCTTTTCATAGAATCATAGAATCATAGTATCATAGAATGACAAGGGTTGGAAGGGACCCCAAGGATCATAGAGCTCCAACTCCCCTGCCACAGGCAGGGCCACCAACCTCAGGCCTGGAGCTACACAAGTTGCCCAGGGCCCCATCCAACCTGGCCTTGAACACTTCAAGGGATGGGGCATCTACCACCTCTCTGGGCAGCCTGTTCCAGCCCCTCACCACTCTTTCCATAAAAAACTTCCCCCTAATATCCAACCTAAACCTTCCCTCCTTCAGCTTTAAACCATTCCCCCTTGTCCTGCCATTATCTGCCCTTTTTAAAAGTTGATTCCCCTCCTGTTTCTCTGCTCCCTTCAGGTACTGGCAGGCTGCAATGAGGTCCCCCCACAGCCTTCTCTTCTCCAGGCTGAACAAGCCCAGCTCCCTCAGCCTCTCTTTGTAGGGCAGCTGCTCCAGCCCTCTGAGCATCTTTGTGGCTCCTCTGAGCCCTCTCCAACAGTTCTACATCTTTCTTGTGTTGGGGGCCCCAGCTCTGGACACAGTACTCCAGGTGGGGCTGCACGAGGGCAGAGTAGAGAGGGACAATCCCCTCCCTGTCCCTGCTGCCACCCCTCTGCTAATGGAGCCCAGGATCCCATTGAACTTGTGAGCTGCAAGATCCACTGCTGGCTCATGTTACGTTTCTCATCCACTATGACACCCAGGTCCTTCTCAGCAGGGCTACTCTCAAGAAGCTCTTCTCTCAGTCTGTATCTATGTCTGGGATTCTTCTGGCCCAAGTGCAAGACCTGACACTTGGCAGTGTTGAACCTCATTAGGTTCACCTGGGCCCATTTTTCCAGCCTGTCAAGATCCCTCTGGATGGCTTCCTTTCCTTCTAGGGTGGAAGAAATAGCAGAAAACCATAATTTATGTAAGATAGCAATGGTGCCTTACACAAGTTTAGAAAGAGGAACTGTACACTGTTCATGACTAAGTTTTGATTTTGATGGCTTTGAGAGATACTGAGATAGAAGTTCCTACTTTCAATAGATTAAAAAAAGTTGAAGAGGTGCTTAGAACTTCAAATGTCCATTACTAACCAATCTCACATAAATAAATACTATATAATGATATTTATATAGAGAAGCAAGAAAAAAGTAATGCAATATTTGTTCTCAGTGATGATCTGCCTTATCTTACATTGATGCTTCCAGGAATCCACACAAAAACACCTGATTATTAGAAAGAAAAAAAAAAGACATGAAAGGTTTCTGGTTTAAATAAATTGGTAATCACATGTTTCTTACCAGCTGGTTTGTTGCTGAAAATAAATTGTGGCCTATGTTGTGAGGCACTTTCAGACTTGATGATACTCCTTGGTCCTAAAATCTGTAAATCAGTCCTGTTACAATCACCAAGTCTTCACATCTTAACAACAGTTGCATGTTCATCGATCCCTGAATTTGAAAGGTTTAGGAGGTCCCCCCTCAGCCTCACATCTGCCATGTGTACGGATCTGTGCTGCAAGAAGCCATGCCCAGGGGTATCTGTAGAAAACAATCTTTCATTGTCACTTTACATATGATGAATGAAGGAAGAGAGAGATTAAGTGCCTTCCAGTGAGAGCAAATCTTCTGCAGAGACAGCACCGAACACGCGTCACTCGATTGCCTTTCCAGCACCTGAGCCATGAGCTCATCCTGCTCCTGTCCTGACATTAATGACATAACCATCAATGGGACCATGACAAAACTGCAGAGTTTTCATGCTTTAAAGGTCACCTGGAGGTGAATGCAATGGCCTCACCTTGGTATCCCCTCCTTCTTGTCCATTCTGGTAAGTGTGAAAGTATTAATCAATTAATCATTTCTGAAGTTTAATCAAGGGCTGAAGTTATAATCAATTGGCAGGCCAATGCAATGCAAGGATGTTTGCTTGCCTGCCTGCCCCTCTGAGCTTAATTAGCAATTATCTCTGCTGAGTGACCCCTTGATCCCGCACAGTTTAGCTGAAAGAAATGTATCCAACTGGTAATTTCACCTTTTGCCTCCATCATTTGGTATTATTCTAACTGTTTATTAAATTCCCAGCCCCTCCAGAGCTTGCACAATGGGAAAAATCTATAGATAAACCTGCAGTTACAGTAATGAGAAGATAAAATGAAGTTATCATTAAAGAAGAGGAAATATTCCCACCCTCCCTTAATTACAACCATCTTTTTCTCCTTCCCCTAAAACTGCAAAGTATTTGCATTTCTAGTAGGACCCACCATGAAGAATCTGTGGTAACGTTACTTGCAGAAAGAACCCCCAAGGAAGGAACCTCATGTCTGTCTGTCAGGACTAGAGGATTCCTGGAGCAACACAATTCCTCCAGGTATTGCAAAGGTAGGTCTCAACTTCTGTATGTTACTGCCAGGTTCTCTGAGGATCACACCCCCAATGCAAGGCAGGGGGCATAGCTGTAAAGCATGGTTTTCTAGCTTATTTAAGTATTGCATATTAATTTTGCTAAAAATCGTGTTTTCCCTGCTCTCTCTGAAGTAATTCTTTAGGCCAAAAATAGATGGTCAAAAGCTGGAAGTGGATCACTGGAAGATCAGCCCTAATTTGAGATGGATAATCCAGAAACAGCAAGAGAACACTGAACATTTTCTAAAACATGGACTCCATATTTCACCACTGGATAAGGACTCTCATATTTGTTAAGTGGTCACAAAGACTAATCTAAGCACAGCAAAAGGAATAAAAACCCCACCATTGTTCCCAAAACATTGTTAGACTCTGTTGGAAAGCTTGAATACCCTTCCCAAACACTGACATCAGTTAAAGAGGTTTAGCAACCTCTACAGGAAAGCTTGAATACCCTTCCCAAACACTGACATCAGTTAAAGAGGTTTAGCAACCTCTACATTTATAACTTCACCAACTCAGACTAATTCTAATATGAAAAAACCCCCAGCTATAATAGTTACATGCACAGAGACCTGAACGACTGGTGAGCTAAACCAGGAGGTCCTGGTCCCTCTCTGGGATCAAGATCACTCCATTTTAGCTGAACTGGTGCTGTGGAAATATGTGTAAGGGAGCAAAGATGTCTTCCAAAATGTCTCATCTCAGTTTCTTTAAGTTGATTGCAAAGACAGTCTTTCTAGGGTCACAGATTCAACCTTCTCCTCCCGCTCTATTCTCAGGAATGGAAGTAGAGGCCAAGATTGCTTATGCATATAGGGCAACATGAGGACACAGCATCATCACAGGGGTTTGAAGATAAATAGCAGTAATATCACAGCTGTATAAAACTGTCATAAGCAATATTCCCATTGGGCAAGTGGATAAAATACTGACTTTACACAGAGCAATATTCCTGGGAGAAGGCCCCTAAATTATTCCTTGGGGTATCTTGCCATTACAGAGGTATGATGGATGCCCATGCATTAGTGGTGCCATCTCAAGCCATCAGAAGTGTTGACACAGATGAAGCATTTTGATTAAGTGTTCCTGTTCAGCTCTATATATTAAAAACTGTACTGGACAGAGAAGCAGAACTCTCACCTTTGCTCCATTTTTATCTGTATTTTCACAATTTAAAAAAATAGAATAAACCAACTGGAAAGACAAGACTAACCTCAATACTCACTGGAGGTAGGGCCTTCTTTTGGTGGCTGTAGATCCATCCAGTTCTAGGGGGTTGCAGCTATTTAAGTAACTATCTGTTGATGCACTCTTGTGGTTTAAATTCCTCTCCCTACAAGGAGAGGCTGAGGGAGCTGGGCTTGTTCAGCATGGAGAAGAGAAGGCTGTGGGGGGACCTCATTGCAGCCTGCCAGTCCCTGACAGGAGTGGAATCATCTTTTTAGAAGGGCAGATAACGGCAGGACAAGGGGGAATGGTTTAAAGCTGAAGGAGGGAAGGTTTAGATTGGATATTAGGGGGAAGTTTTTTACAGAGAGAGTGGTGAGGGGCTGGAACAGGCTGCCCAGAGAAGTCGTGGATGCCCCGTCCCTGGAAGTGTTCAAGGCCAGGATGGATGGGGCCCTGGGCAACCTTGTGTAGCTCCAGGCCTGAGGTTGGTGTCCCTGCCTGTGGCAGGGGAGTTGGAGCTCTATGATCCTTGGGGTCCCTTCCAACCCATGCCATTCTATGATTCTATGATTCTACCTTCAATAGATTGTGTGCCTGTGCAGCACCTAACACAGTAGGTGTGGATTCACATGTAGGTCTTCTAAGTCAATAGATAGTTGGCTTAGTATTTGCATCAGTACCAGTATCTGATACTGAACAGATGGAGATAATTCCTCTTTCTTTTCCCTACCCTTGTTCTATGACAACCTAGGAGAAAAGTCTGCTAATTAGGAGTGGCTGTTGTTGATTCTTCATTTGCTTCAGAAATTACTGAAGCACTAATGAAGAGATTATGAGGGACAGCTGATTTGCACAGTTTTGGGAGCTGAACCACAGAACATTACACAGGTCAGAGCATCGGTATTTGCTAGTATCTGTTGTCTTTGACAGGATTGTTGTGCCAGGTTTGTAGAGGGCATTTGCTGCTAATAATGATTTAACAAGAGCAGAGGAAATGTCCCAACAGAGCACAAATTGATATACAGGGCAATAGCTGGGATGAGGCTCCTCAACACCTCCAAGCTGGGTTGCATGTTCTGACTTCCCATTTTCAGCAATCTGATTGTGCTTTGTTTTGAGAGTACTTGAATTAGGGAAAATGATGGGAAATCAGGCATGCAGGAATTTTGGAACTTGATGATCTGTGCTGTATTTACCTGGAGAAGGACAAGGATGACAAATGCTGGAAAGCATTATATAGTATTTGCACCCTTGTTAATGGAAATAATAGGAACATAAATTACGTACACAGAAGATCAATATATATTACAGTAATTAAACATAGACATATTAAAAATAAAGACTTATTTGGTAAAATGAATGAGTCATTGGCTCCATTCTCTGGACCATAAACTACATGGTGAAGACAAATCTCAGTTTCAGTGAGTGTATGAAAGCTCACTGAACATATTTAAATGAAAAAGGGAAAAAAAATGGATCTTTCAACACGCAATGGACTACATGAGGATTGACATTTGGCACCTGAGTTCCACTGATAGAAAGGTAGCTAGAAGGGTCAAGCCTGACTCCAGGTCCCAATTCATAACAGACATCATGAGGAGCAGGAACTGACTGAAAAACAGTGTACTTCTCGTAGACTAAGGAGAGCATTTTGATGACTTGTGGATGTGTTGGAGCTCAGGCTCTGCTGCTGCCATTGCTCCTTGCTCCTGACCAACTCTATGCAGTCAAACATCACACTTGGGGGAATGCAAGTGCTCATCCACTGCAACCTGCATCGGCAATCTCTCTGCAGCATGACTTGCAGGAGTAGTTTAGCCTGCCAGGTTCCTGCCTGTGTTACCTGAAAGCAGCCCTGTTTAACTCCAAGGCTGTTACAGCTCAAAGTAGATGTCACTTTTCCTCTTTGAATTCTGCCTTTACAATGGCTATCACAAAGCAAAAGCACTAATGATGCAATGCAAACTTCCTTACCATGTGTGTCTCTAATGAAATGGCTTGTGTGTCCCTACAGGGGCAAAAGATAGTTGGAACTTTCTCTCAATTATTTTTCCAGTCTATTAAATTGTCTAAACTCCATTTTCTGAAAAATATATAAATAAAATAAAAACCAGAGAGAACAAATGAAAATTGAGGCCTCTGCTCTTCTCATCCAGCATCATGGTTTATCATCCCCAGGAGATATCTTCAGAAGCATGGCTTTATGGCCATGAGAGAAAATAATGATGTGCTGAGAAAACTTGGAAATGCACAGCCCTGTTGCAGACAAAATGGATCCTCTAAGTGATTTATCATTACCATTTGCAAAATAAATAGAGGCAGGACAATGGGAAAGGATGGCTCTGTTTAATTTGGTCTCTTTACACAGCAAGGAGAAGCTATGACTGAAGGGAAAGGATAAAGGCAGGAGCCAGACAGGAAACAACTTAGTCTCCTCACAAAAGATACATCACATCTGAGGGCTGCTCTTGTTCAACTAACCGACTGAAAGAAAGCAAGCTCACGATGTATAATGATGTAAACATATACCTAATAAATTTAGCCATCCCAGCCTGAATCTTCTCTAGTTTGCTGCCAGTGCTTTGAAAAATGCCCTTACCTGCACCTGAGGATCAGACCGACAGGATAGCACCCTGCCATACACAACCTGTTTCAAACACTGTGGACCATATACATTACGCTGCAGATTATATACATTAGTTAGATACCTGTCTTTTGGAACATATATATTATTAGTGAGATTTGGTTTCCCAGCTCTTCTCCCTGACTTTTTAAGGAAATAAGGCAGAGGGACAAGGTATAGCTGTGGATAGATGTCATAAATAGGAAGATTATTTTTGCCTACACTTATCCCACCATACCATAAACACCCAGCTCACGTACCTACACATCCTACAAGGCCCAAAAGTCAGTGAAGTTCCTCTACCTTGCTGTAGATCAGTCACCTTTTTGAGATGCCCATTCGTCTCTACTGACTTCAGAGTAGATTTATTTAGACAGATCAAGTGCATGCACAGAAACGAGGTTGGGTCTGCAGCACAACCCCCTGGAGAAGCTTTGCTCTGTGTATTTGTGTGCCCAGAAAACCAGAATAGCGGCTGAATGCTAAGGCTAAGCAGCCATCTGCCAGGGTTACCTTCAACATACTCTAGTCAACCACTGACTTTATCTGCATTATGGCTACTCACCTGAACGCCCTAGACTCTACCCTCCCAGCTCCCCATCTTAAGAAGGAAGTCTGGGTTGATGGTATTTTCTGCTTATCAAAATACATAAATGAACAATGCTTCACGAATCTCACTGGAGCCTTGGCTGCTGTGTTACCTCTCCTTGGCAGCAGCCACAGAAGTCCAGAACTACAGAAGCATGAGACCTCTGGAAGCCACCTGGTCCAACCCTCTCTGAAAGGGCCAAATTTAAGGTTAACTACAGCTTCAAAGTTATGGCAAGTTAGATTAGGTCACTTTGGGTTAGGTCCTAAACTTCCTGACTTTACAGTGAAATAAAGACAGTAGTAGGAAGGGGGGAGGAGAAATCAAGATTCAGGATGAGGGCATCCATGCTGTTTGCTTACCCTCTCATCTTTGTAGTAGGACACTGGTACAGGAATGCAAAGTTCATGAAAAAAGCTGTGTCCTGTTGCTGATGGTTTTCTCTGCAGGCACAGCCTGTGTGCTTGTGCACAGAATCACAGAATCACAGAGCTGCAGGGGTTGGAAGGGACCTCAAGAGCTCCTGGGGTCCAACCCCCCTGCCAAAGCAGCTCCCCAGCTCATACTGCACAGGTCGGCGTCCAGACGGGTCTTGAATATCTCCAGAGAAGGAGACTCCACACCCCCTGAGCAGCCTGTCCCAGGGCTCTGTCACCCTCACTATGGAAAAGTTCCTCCCCATGTTGGTGTGGAACTTCCTGTGCTCCAATTTGCAGCCATTGCCCCTTGTCCTGTCTCCACAGACACTGAAAAGGGGCTGGTCAATTCCCCCTGCACCCCATACTGAAGATATTTATAAACATTGATTAGGTCCCCCCTCAGTCTTCTTTTCTCCAGGCTGAACAGCCCCAGCTCTCTCAGCCTTTCCTCATAGGATAGATGTTCCAGGCCCTTCATCATCTTCGTAGCCCTTCTCTGGACTCTCTCCAGGAGATCACTGTCCTTTTTATACCAGGGAGCCCAGAACTGGACACAACACTCCAGGTGGGGCCTGACCAGGGCAGAGTAGAGGGGGAGGATCACCTCCTTTGACCTGTTGGCCACACTCCTTCTGATGCAAAATACTCCTGAGCACAATACAGTGTCTGTTCTGAAGGAAAAAAAGAATGGATTCACGTGGTCAGGGCGAAGGGCAGAATTCTAACCAAAGGTGAGCTGTCCTATACCTCCATTTTACTCCATTCACTCGCTAGCTTGTGTCCATATGTGACCAGGACACCTCTGCTCCTTTGTAACGAGTAGGCTCAGGAAATGACTGTAGCACGGATCAGATAATATTCCTGCCGATTCCTTCTACCTCTGCTTTCTGGAGCGTGCTTGGCTGGGAAGCTGACTCATTAAATGAGGAGCAGAAAGCAGCAATTTGGTGTTCTGAACTTGTCCCTACCTTCTTGACAAAACACCTGTGCAAGCCACGTGTTGCACCATCTCACACAGATGGCTGGCAGGCCAGCTCCCCCGGCTGTACAGCACCAGGTTGACATCTCTATCACACACTGAAATGAGATGACTGGAAAAACCATATCTTCAGCTACTCTTTCCCATGGGTTAGAGAATCAGGTTGTATTTTCATAGCTCTGATATAAAATACCATATGTGGCTTGCAAAGCAAACAACGCTGAAATAATCAGGCACTTTTTAACCACTTTAACTGAGCAGGACTACTGTTTAGCTTGAAAATGTTGAGAAGGGACATAGCATGAGCAGATACATACATTTGTTGATTTTCTGTTCCCCTCAGCATGTTGTTGCTGTTTATACTCCACACAAATCAATTTAAGAGAATTGGAAAGGGTCATACACTCATCTGTGTTCTGTAGCATTCATTGAATGGGTTGGATCTCTGGTTATAGCTCTGCCTTTGGGAAGGGGAAGCTTCTTCCACTCCGACAGACTAGAGGAGCTCTCAGTTTTCCCCTGCAGAGCTCCTGCTGCTCAGCTCTCCCACAGTAACATCCAGGGTAAATAGGGTAGTCTTACCCCCTGCCTGGTCAGTAGGGAGTGCTTAGGGGAAAGAGGACAACAAAGATGGAGTGATCTTTGAGCTGCGATTTAGGAACTTCTAGTGCTTGAGCATGGATCCAGATCATAGTCTAGATGTAATCAACACAGATTAGTGTTCACCAGGAACACTAAATTCGCCAGCCTGGCTGATTTTCCTTCCCAAGACCAGCAGTCAAGCAAGAAATGGTTAAAGACCCGTGCATTCAGTATGTGCGTGTGTGTTTGGGGAGAGGAGAGCCGCTATGATCTTGTAGTGTGCAAGAGCTCAGAGGAACAAACCTTGATCTTTGTTAGAGCAGCCATGCTTTGAATTTCTGTCTCAGCAGCTCCCCCTCGGCCTCTGAGGTGAAACCTCAGCAGATGACTCACCAGTCATTAACTCTGCATTTCTCCCATAAGTCTGGCTGGAGCCAGGGCTAAATTTAAATGCTATACTTTCAGCTGGATCCCATGGAGTGAGAACACTGAAGGACAAGCAATACTGGGAAGACTGAAGAGTACTGTGAAATCCAGACAGCTGACATTTAAACAATGCCTCTTCTTCAGAGGTGGCCTGGGGAGAGGTGGTCTTATTCCAGACTGACTGAAGTGGAAAAGAAGTGACTGGGGAAGAACTTCTTTCCTAGAAGTGAATTGTCATCCACAGCTTGAACTCTTTGCCTCACACAGGAAATCTGTGCTTGAGAAACAAATCCCCTGATGTGGAGATTTGGAACAGACGATCCTCCCCACCCATAAGAGACCTACTCATGATTGAAAGAAGGTTTCTGTCTCCCCTTATTGATGGAAGTGACGTGGTTTTGAGAAAGGAATCCCTTGTAAGTTTAATGAAGTATATTGAGAGACTGAATATTGTAAGAAATCAACATCTTGGGATGCCATATCAAGCAAACGCATCTTCAGGCCTTTATTCTCCTTTGGTATGAATACTGAGGAAGTAACTATGAGAAAGTTCCTCCTTAGGACACAGTAAGTGAATCCTTAGTTTTAGGACATGAGGACTGAAGTAACTGGTCTCCTGTCTTTAGGAGATGATACAAACCCAGGAGAAAGTGAATGGGGAAGAAAATATTGTCAATAAGTTGTTAGAATGAGTCACTCAGTCTACTTATAACTTGAACCTCTCAGCAGCTTCAGAGAGAAATGAAAAACACTTGTAAAAACTTATCTACTAAACCCAGACATCACCTCAGAACAGATCAAGCAGCGCCCAATCCTTTACAAGTTATAGGTTTAAAATCCTATGCCTTGCTCTTTATCTGAATCATTAGTGAGCACTGTAAATAACCCTGTTTTGGGACAGCGTCTTCAGGAATCTGTGAGCTGTTTCAAGCTGGCTATGCAACTGAGGCAGAAGATGTGAAAACAGTTTCATCCTGGAACACTGCCCTGAGAAGTCATGCAGAGATGTTCCCATAATCTGCTAAAGCAGACCTACAGCAAAGCATTGCTGTGCAAGAAAGATGCTAGACAGAGAGCAGGCTGAGAGCAGTGAGGTTGGTTAAACCTTGGACCAGGCATCAAGGATAGCCTGGGGCAGAAATGCCCATGGAGATACCTGAGACTTGGCTGGAAAAGGCTCTGAGCTGTCTTTTATCCTGGCTGGAAAAGGCCTACTAACTTTGGAAGTAGACCTAACCTTGAATTTGGCCCTGCTTGGAGTGAGGGCTTGATCAGATGACCCATAGTATGTCCTGTTTAACCTAAATTATCTTATGATCCTATGAATCCTGGCAAGGCCATCAGAAGAGCTCTCTAGTCCTGTGCTTCTGTCTCCCTTCCTGACATTAGCCTGGCTGGTCTGTTTTGCTTGCTACAGGATGTCTCTCACTGTCCACCTCTATCATGTCCAACTTGACAAAGAACTTGACCAGAACCTCAAGATATACTAACAGCAGTTATATTCCTGTGAAAAACAAAGGTATTCCTTGGTTTGTGCATCTGAACTGATCTAAATGAAACAGTGAAACTCAGTATCACAAGTCCATGCTCAGCTTTTCCCCTCTTGTAGAAAAATATCCAGTAATCTACACTCATGCAGAAGGGTGAAAAATGCATCAGCTCTGAGAAGAGCATGGTGGCACTGACAGGAGCACGTTAGGTATGAAAAGGAAGCACAGCACAAAGAGACAACTCAGTCTCAGAGGCTGCAGTAGGAGCAGCTCCGTGGAGGTTTCTTGGAGCAGGTTTGGCACATTTTGCTAAATTGGTCGTGGCTCCAGCACTCTCCCAAACGTGCATCTGTCACAGTCCTCCCATGCCAGTAAGGCTTTTACACTGGGTGTTGATTTCACCCGCATGTTTTTCCTGCAACAAGAAAAACTGTACGTTTTAAGTAGCTTTTTACATTCTGAGCGTTACAAAGAACATAGGGATAAACTAATAATAACGATAATAACAATAAAAAGAGAGATCCAGAACTAGGTTGGCAAACATAATCACAAGGTATATTAAAAAGTTAAACATAGCTCAACGCTTTGAAAATCAAGCACCACGGGAAGCTGAGGATGTGTTGTCCCTTGGCTTTATGTCACTTTTTAAAAGGAACGCTGTAATTGAGTAATCAGCTTGCTGGTTGTCATGGCAATTGCTGCCGGCTGCTGCAGGGAACCGGCCTCCGCACTTTGTCTGTGCCGTGCGGAGGGGCAGCCACCCACCGCCGCTCCGCCAGCATCCCTGTGCTCACAGGCTGAGGAGCACGGGCGATCGCTAGGACTTGGCATCAAGCAGCTAAGGGGAATAAATATAACATGGGGACACCGTGGCCTGGAGGAGGATTTGAGTCACAAAGCTGATGGCACCTTCCGATGTCGGTTGTTCGGTCGGTGACTTGGGGTGCGCTGTTAAAGTCATTTAGCAGATGGCAGGGCTGGTGCAGTTTGGAGCTCATGTTAGCGGGGAGCTCTGGGGGTTAATTCCAAATTTAAATGGAGTTTGGAACGGGAAAAGAATGTACAGGATCCATACTGGGAAAGCTGTTTGTCAGTGGCCTTTACCTGGTGATTAAAGTCAACTCATGCTGATCAGCATTTAAACTTTTAACCGAAGGGCGGATCTGCTAGCAATAGGACGCGTGCGTGTGGATGAAAGGAGGAAAACAGGTTAAGTTGAGGTTTCTGCAATGCACAAAGGGAAACAACTTCTTTTATCCGCTGTCGGAACTTCACCTGCTGTTCCTCCCAGGGAATCCTCTCATCGGGAGCTTGAGAAAAGGTTTTTGAAGAATGAAATGACCATATTCTCTAGAGAGAAAGGCACAAGAGACCAAATCTCACAGTAAATGACAGTTCTATTAAATCGGTACTAACTCAAAACTTTCTGTTTTGCTGGCTCCCCTCATTCCTAGCTGCTACACTCACATTCCCACACTGCACCAGCCTGGAGCTATCACACCCCCAAGTGCATCCAAAGATCTCTGCACAGGGCTTCCTTCACTGTACACTATGGAAACATCCCACAGAGCGGATGGGAGAAAGTCTTCAATACTTCTTGCTGATTGCAGTCACAAATGATAAGCTGCACAGGGTGTCTAGAAGTACTGTATTGGTGAGCATTATGGCTTCAGCATCTTGTGCCTCTTATCACACTACCCTATCATGAGTATTTTGGCACTTGCTGTCCGGAATATAAGTAGAAGCTCTTCTAAACCTGTAATTTGACCCAAAAGGGTGGTTAACATTAGGTTTTTCTAGGCATGCCTCCTTTATTAGATGGGAAGCACAGCCCGTGGAACAGATGTGCTTTTCATCCCACTCCCCTTCAACATGCAGATGTTGCATATTAACATGTTAATACGTGTGACCTTAGCCCTGTCAGAGTGAGTCCCACGTAGGCTGAAAACCACTCTTTGGTCACACAGTGGCAATTTCAGGTTTCCAGCATGAAGTCCACTCCAGGGACTGCTTAAGGATCATCCTTAAAAGGTAGTCTTACTACAGGCTCAGATCAGCTCAGAGCACTCCGTGACTCTAGCACAGAACTGGAGTGAGCTGGGGCAGCGCTGAGCCACCAGGAGTGATGCAATATTCCCAGTGAGGGAGTTCCTGACCTGAGGTCATCTTCAGAGTTACATCATTAGGACATCATTTTTCCATGCAAGCATGTGTTGAGGTTTTGGCCTTAGGTCCCTGGTTGCAAACTGAACATCTCCTTGACAGGAAAGCAGATAATTCATCTTGATAGGAAAACAGGTGTTTGTAAATTTACTTTCCTTCAGGCACTGGGATATCGTGGCTATAACATACACAGAGAATCGAGGCAAAGGTCTCTTCCAGTCCCTAACATTCTGTGATTCTATGAAAACCCAAAGGCCTTTAAACACAGATTAGCCAAACCATGATGGTAAACACAATGCTATCACTCCACAAAAGCTGAAGTTTCTATTAGGTAGAACCAACATGTAATATCTGCCCTGCTAAATGACCAAGCAAACAGGCTGGGAGAGACCAGCATGTTCTTTCACACCTTGAGGTTCTTTCAATATTTTCATTTTTTCACTCATGTAGCATCTTTGAGATTCATAAATAAGGTCTAAAGCAAATGACAAATGAAAAATTGTTGCTTCTCCAGCACACTAAAAGATTACTCCCTAATACGTCTGAGAGCATCTCAAATTAGTATTGTTTCATTTTTTTGCTGTCTTCTGCATGCCCAAAACATGTCAACATGGCTCTGGAAATTAGTCCTTGCTACTTCTACAAGAGCCAGTGGAGACTGCATGATGCACTGTTGCTTTGCAGAGTTTATGTAAATATTACTTCTTTTCATCTTCCACTTTTAAAGGTAAAATGGTGTGTGGTTAAATGCTATCTGACCCCCAGAGACATCTGCCAGCATAATGTAAGAGAGTGAATATTAAGGCTGATCAAATTTAAGTGCACCGTAACTCTTGACAGCATCCTTTAAAAATTGCTTTTTACAAACTGGGAAAAAATATACTCCTGTTTGTAATAATCCCATTTCCCTTTCCTTCTCTAAGTTTAGCATACTTTTGTTTTGCTCTCTGTAACGTCCTTAGCAGACTATGCCATACTCAAGTCTATCTAGCAAGTCGGAACAGTGATAGCAATTTTAATTAATCACTGTAAGGTTCTATTTTGCATGAGGAAGGCTCAGCCTCTTTGACCCATTAATTAAATTGTGGAATTTACAGTTCCTTGAAAATGTTGAAGAAGCAAAAGATTAGACAGATCTGAGCTGTATTTGAAATGGAAATTGAGACACATTGGACTGTGGATAGGGAAGAGCAAAGTGACATGTTTAAAAACACTTTTAGTTCAACAGCTATCCACTAAGCCCAAAGCCAATGGGAAACATGAATTTTCCGTGATAAAAATAATACAGCAGCAAGAGGCAACGGGTGAGATCCTTAGGGGTGAATTGGTCAAGCGCCTTCAATCCCAACAGAAACTCCCTCTTCCACTGCAAGAATTTGGTTTCCACACTTCTGAGAGTGAAACAATCTAAATTATTCCTCTTCATTAAGGAATTAAATCCTGGCATGTTTGGGCGATGCCCTGGAGAAGCAAAGGACGACTGATTAAAAAGCCAGAGCAAAGAATGTGGGTCCCTGTGGCCCCGGCCAAGCTCCCAACTCACAGTGTGTCTGCAGGCAAGTCACTTGCACATCTTGTGCTGCAAAAGAAACCACAGAGGTGGGCGTAAGCACCAGGCTCTTATTGTAATTCAGAAATCTCTCTTGGTGCTGAGGTAGGAAAAGTAAATATTTTATTGAAGAAAGTAGTTGCTTATAATGTTAAATTCATCGATAAGAAGGCTCAGATTCCTTTAAGTTCTTTCTGTTGGTTACTAGGGTAAGAATCAGTTTAGTAAAACCAGTAGGTATTTCTTCTGGGAAATTCTTGTGGAGTGTAGTGGAGAATTGTATATATTACTCTGTTCTATCTTGTAATATTGAATTAATTAACACAGGAACCTGCTGCGGACCCTGCTCAGACAAACAACTGGAACTCTTACTTAGGTAAAGCACATTAGCAATAGACAGACATCTCTCAAGTCACTACTACTTGTTTGCCTTCTCAAAGCATTAAAAATCTCTGCAATAAATGTGCCATAGACATGGAGTAAAAGATGCTGCCTGTCTTAAAGCCTTGAAGTATTGGCATCACTGCACTCCAGGAAAAAGTCTGAGGTCTGAGCTAAGTTCATATGTTTGGGTTCAGCTGGATTTGGGCTTGTAGCTTATGCCTGGCTGGACTGGAAAGGAGGATCAAGGGGATCTTGGACATCAGGACGAAGGGGCACACACAGTGATTACAGCAGTGTGATTTCGGATTTCTGTTGATTTCCTGAACCTTCAGGGCTTCTATCAATAGGAATATGTTTGAGGAGGTATGGCTGTTAGTTAATGATGTTTTTTCATCTACTAAGATTCGACACTTCTTTTTCCCCCAAAAGAGATCTGTAGTCAAACTGTAGCTGAGAAACTTCATATCAGCAAAAGTAATGTCTTGACAAAATTTAAATCATTACAAATATTCAATATTCATCTTCTTGCTTTTCACCTCCACAGACCATCCACGTTTACTGAATTTATTTCTGTCTCAGCCACAGGTATGTACTTGCTTACTCCCATTCCCAGTGCTCCTATAGCCATCCTTTGTGCAGAACAGCTTCTCCAGGGCATGCACGTATCACATTTGGGCCAGTGTCCAGGCAGATTAGACATGCAAATATTCAGCTTTGTATTATTTGGAGGCTCAAACTCCAGGTGCATTGGGAAAATCACTCAAGAAACTTGATTTTGTATATGGATTAAAAATGTTTAGAGTGAAATTCTATTCTCCATGATTAGATATTTGTTTTCCTAAAATCTTTCCCAAATGCAATGATATTCCCCTCCCCCAGACAATGCTGTTTCCAGGATTCCTTCAGTCAGTCATTGTGTTCAGGACAAGTCTTTGGCCTCCTTACTCTTGGCATGACTGTATTAACAATCCTTATGAAAACATTTATCCACATCTTAAGCCTTCCTGGCAGTATTAAATCATCTACCATCCCACGTATACAAGCTGGCTGATGGATGTATGCAAATGCCTAGTGGTAGGGAGAGATGTTTTAATATACAGCCCCAGTAAATTACCAAGATTATTACAAGATGAGAGAAGGCATGATAAGTTGTTCTGTTGTTGACTGTATATTCCCAGGATACAATGGTGATAGACAGGCAGGCAGATAGGTATTTGGGGTACCTATCTAGCTGAGAATCTCAAACATAAATGATGTTTGGTGTTATCCAATTATTTGCTTTGTAGCTTCTCAAGATACACGAGCACTGCCCTCTTTCTGTGTCTCCTATGTTTCTAATTTAAGTGAATAAAGAAGTAAACCTTTCTATTTGCTTCCTACAAATAGCTCCCAGCAGGAGCAGGATGCTGAGCAGCGGGTATTTAATACCTGTGCACGACCCTTTGCTGCCTGGGCTATGGCTACACTGGTCTGCACTGTGCCTGCACCTGGAAAAACCTAAGTGTCCCTATGTTAGTGCAGTGCTGATAAAATCAAACCCATCTGTTGCCTCAGAAGCCAGGGCTTCGAGGTCGGACCCTGCTGGATCACAGAAAGGAAGGAGAGGGGAAGGAAGGAGAGGGGAAGGAAGGAGAGGGGAAGGAAGGAGAGGGGAAGGAAGGAGAGGGGAAGGAAGGAGAGGGGAAGGAAGGAGAGGGGAAGGAAGGAGAGGAAACGGGTTTGCTGCTGAGCTTCCCAGGAATCAGGGTTGTAATTTTAAGTGGCAGCAGGTGGCGCCGGGGAACGCACAGAGCAGCTCGGGGGTGGCACACTGGGACAAACCGGGAGCCCCCCGGGGCTGCTGCGGTGCCCAACGCAGCCGCGGCTCCAGCCGCAGCTTGAAGTGGAGTTTCAGCCTGAACTTCAGGCTTGGTAAGAAATTTGAAAAAAAAAACCCCAACCAACCCACCCCAAAGCAACCCCCAAGCAAACAAAACCCAACCCAAGCAAACAAATTCCTACAGAATGGATATAATTTCGTAGTAGACTCTAGCAGCACACAGAAAACTCTATTTAAATCTCCCCTGGAAATCCTTTTGGACTTTTCCATAGAGGAAACACTTGCATGATAGAGCTTAAAAATACATTCCCAGAGTTGAAGCTGAGAGGGACAGGAGAATTAATTTTCAATACCTTTATTTTTGTTCAGTTTATTTTTCTTCTTATTATTATTTTGCATTCAGTGGAAGATTTTCTTCCAACCACTCAAGATGCTTTTCTCTGCTGTTATTTTTATTTCATTGCCTGCTTTCTGAACCAATATCTAAGCACTTATGGGAGATTTATGGATCTGGAAGCAGAAGGTTTGCTGTCTGTCGGGCTTACTTTGCAAGCGGAGACCTGTGCCTGAGCAGGTCAGCAGAATGGATTGCATAAAAGAAAGGAAATATATATTAGTTTTGAAAATAAAAAGGGAAGTGAGGGAGATTGCATGCATCTGCTATTTATTTCTACAATTAGCAGCTCACTGCACTCAGCATTTTAAGCAGAGGAAGGTCTTCCTTCTCCTTTTTAACCAAAAAATAAAAATAGTATCTGTTTAGTGGCAGTGTTGGATATTATACTAGGACTTTGGTATTTTATTACACTTTTTGTCACTAAGTGTGCTTTATAAAGCAGAATGAAATCTCTTAAGTGACTATCAGAACTTGGCCTCGTATGCACAATAATAAAAATGCTTAGTGTTCATACTGCTTTTGACACGTCAAAGCTTTCTGCAGACCTCAAAGTACACAGCCACAGGAGACCTTTCCACACTACATATGCTAAGACCATGAGAGCTAGCAGGCTGCATTTTCCCAGCACTCGTGTTTACTGATGCCAGGTTGCAGGCAGCTGGCTGAGGCTCTGGGCAGGGGCTGGTGCTGTGAGAAGGGGCTGCTCAGCAGAGCATGGGCACAACTGCTGGCCGTGCACCATCCCAGTGCAGATGGCATGGCTGGCTGCTGTCCCAATCTTTGTCTGTGTAAACCTGAGCTGCTGGCTTCTAGGAGCAGTCCGAAACCTACGCTTGTATTTTGACAAATCTTATTTACCCCTGCATCACACAGTACGGGGCAATCCTGAACTGTCCTGTGGGCTTGGCATAACTCCAGAGTTCCTACTAAAGAAGAAAAATGGAATGAGAAATGAAGTCTGCATCTGGAGCCCAGACCATATGTGAGGTTTTCTCTACATGGTGTACCAGCTGCTGGCCCTACCTGTGGTCCCAGCTGCAATTTGGATGTGGAGGGACAGTGTGCTTGGTTTCAATGCTGCTCCTGAAATCCAATGCTAGCACAGCCCTGCTGTCAGTACTTGTTGTTTGAGAAATACCTGGGGGCAAAAGGGATTTAATGCAAGATAACAGAAGAAAGGCTTAGATTAGTATTTCAGAAAGCCATCTGGGCCAAGACAGCTATAACTGTGACCACACAGTTGAGCAGAAGAGTGAGTGGCAAAATAGCTCTGTATGTAGTAGGGAGATACTATTGCTAAATAGTCCCTGGCTTGGTTGATGCCATTTAGAAAATTCAGTGTAATTCTACCCAAAGAAGAGGTCATAATAGACCTTAGACCAGGGAAGGCCTTTAAGTCCTGTAAAGACATTCTTCCAAAGATCAAGCTCAGGAAAACAGGTTTCAGTTTCTACTGTATGAATCAGTGTGCCGATTCAAACTGGGATTTGGACCACCTGTTACAGTCTGGTGCACACACTAAGGAGAACCTTAGCAAAGGCTTTCCCAAAGCATCTCAGAAACAGTAGCCTGGAATTAACATCTTCCACAGAAACTTCCTAAAGCCTTGCTCTTCTCTGTGGACAGGTTTGACTTTACATGACATCCACCTCACTCCAATATGAGGTCTGTTACTAGTCTGTAAAACCAATTAGCAACTTAGCACTCAATACCCCTCAAAAAAGCTGCTTATGGACTTATGACAATGTGTTAAACAATTTTTTAACTAATGGCTTTATTACTGGTGTGACCTTCCATCTCCCAAGGAAAAAAAGAGCCCAAGATAAGAAACATATGTTTAAAATTTCTACTGTCAGTATTAATAAGATGAGGCATAGACCAATATCCGTGTAAGAGCAGGAAACAACTATGTAGCTGCAAAGCTGCTCATCTTAAAATTAGGGTGAAAGAGTTTTCCCTTGTGACCAGAACACTTTGCATTTCTTACTCACTGACAATGTTTTCTGCAGTTATCTGTCTCTTGGGAAGTCTCCTCCACATATCCAATTTACTACCACCATCTTCAGTGATGTTATTTTACTTTAAGGAAGTGAGCTTTTAGAAAACTAAAGTCATAAGAAATAATGCTCTCTTCTCCCTCTCAGTGATCACATAATTAGGTCTGATTTAAGCCTAAATTTTGGCTGTGATGGACATTTGTATTTCTCTTGCATGCATTTCTTATTACTGCTTATAAATATCTCAAGTGTGGGACACATGGGGAAATAGCCAGCCTCTTTTCAATGGTCTCTGGGGACAGGACAAGGGGTGATGGCCTCAAGTTGGAGCACAGGAAGTTCTGCACCAATATGTGTAAGAATTTCTTCACGGGGAGGGTGCAGAGCCCTGGGACAGGCTGCCCAGGGGGTGTGGAGTCTCCATCTCTGGAGATATTCAAGACCCGTCTGGACGCCGACCTGTGTGACCTGTCCTAGGGACCCTGCTTTGGTAGGAAGTTGGACTTGATGATCTCTGGAGGTGCCTTCCAACCCCTACAGCTCTGTGATTCTTCTGCACATGCAGCTCTGTCAGAGGCTGTGCTGCGTGAGTTCTCAGGAGGTGAAAGCAAGTCTCTTATTTATTTCTGTTTGCTTGCTAACCTTTTAAATCAGAAGACATTGCTTAATGACAGCATCAGGCTGGAAAGCACTACTCATTCTGCACCCACCAGTTTGACTCATGGCCAGCCTGACTCAAACCTTTTAGGAAGGCAGGAGTTCCCTGGGGTGTGCTGGGCTCCAGTTTTTTGACCAAGCCTTTAAAAGAAACAAACTGGAACAAGGTCCCTTGGTACTTTCAGTCTGTCTTGACTGGAGCTTTAGCATGTAGCACCTTATCCTTGTGTTAGGGCATTGTTTCTTTGAGAAGAGGCTGAGATAAAATATTCAGAAGCATTTACACGAGTTAAAAGCATAAGAGGGCAGGTCAGGGTACACTGAAGATCAGCTCCTCCATAGTGCAGAAACCACCTCACAAACCTCAGACTATCAAGCTTGGGTACCAGCAGCAGAGATTAGAGAGGGCTGCCAAACCTGGTGATGATGCAGGGTAAATGAACTGCATGCTGGGTTTCAGGCTGCTAAGGCTTAACTGACTTTGCACCCCAAGCCTGGCATCATATTTTCACACATACCATCAGTGCCTCAGACAACCAGCCTCCTTGAAAAACCCTATTATGGTAAAGTGTTCAGATAATGCACTGGAAATAATTAAAAAAAGGAAGATCTTGGGAAGCTATTGCAGGAAATAAGCACAGAGAGCTGGTAGCTAAAGGTTTCTGGAATAAATCTGCCCTTGTCTTAGATACCCTTGCACATCACACGTAGCATGTACTTGTGAAAATACCAGGAGCTGATAACACTGGCTAGTGCACATCCCAGCACGCTGTGATCAGCTCTGGGATACTGTACAGTCAGTGCTTAGGATAATACTTGCAAAAGAATTTGTCTTTGTGGTGGCTGAAGAAATTTCTGCAGGCACTGCATTTACAAAATGCACAGGCACGAGGTATCTTCATGCAAGGTGGCACTGTTTCCTTTACTGTCATTTAATTTCCTCTGCTTAGTCTTTCCCCATCTTTTTCTATTCATGTGCTTCAGGTCCAATTTCCACTGACTCTTCATTTCCTGTGATTTTAACTACAAAGTAATCTGTCTTGCAAATTTCTCTGTAGATTGAGACTTTATATTCCCCTCTAGGTCTTTCATTATTTAAATAAAAAACAATTAGTAGGTGAAAAAAAATATTTATCTTCCCTGATAGTGAAATCTCAATTTCAATCAAACTTTTACCACATACCTAAAATGTTATATTCTATTCCATTCCTAAACCTTTCCATAGGTACTAATAGAAGAAATACTTCATATTTGGAACATTCCTCTGAGAATAACAACAACAAAAACATATGTCATATGAGTTAACATCACTAGTGTGCAAAAAGGATCAGTTTACTTTTCCCCATCATTTTCCATGTCAATCGTTAGACTTCAAAAAGCAAAACACTCATGGCAGCTGGGTGCCAGTAATTTTTGAAGTCTGACCCTCTGTCTTTTGCATCTAAACTCAATTGTCAGGTTTCATTGCAGGAATTTTTCACTGTTCTGTTTCGTTGTCTTTACATCTCAATCCTTAGCTTGACTTTCTTTTTCTTTTTCCCCTTTCTTGAGTTACATTTCAAGCTTCCTGCTACATTTGCCTGCAGAAATGCAATAAAATGGGTTAAAAAAGATATACCTTTACCTACCAACACACTATCCACATTTCAAAAGAGTAAATTTTATTTTCAGACAGAAATTATCTATGTTGATTTGTGGTTTTTTTTAAACTGGGGGAAACCTTTGTTAAAAAGATAAACCTATTCTGAAGCATTAATCTTCACCTGTACTCAGAAAACAGCCTGGATTTATATATGTCCAGACACAGATGAAAATTGGAGCAAAAAAAGGGAACGAAAGGTGAAGAACAACATTTTCCAGATTACTCAAAAATCAAAAAATATTCTTAAAGTTTTTGGAAGGTGGCTTTCATGGAAAGGAATCATACTGAACCTATTAATTACTGCAGCAAGACTTCTCTTCCTAGGTAGGACATTTCCATCTCCAACACACTGGAGATGTATCAAAGCCCCTTCTCCCCTGGGGTTTCAGTGCCAGTGCTCTTCTCCCTGCACCAGACACGGGGCTCAGCTCATTCATGAGGTTATATTCATAGCAACAAGAGGAATCCATTGTTTTATGTCTGTTGCTGAAGAGTAACTAAAAGGAAGTTGGCCTGATGCAGCTCTGCTTCTTTCCCTCATCCCAGGAGATGCTGGTCTTTATCCCAAGAGGTTTAAAGCACAGAGGTGAATTGCTGAGGTTAGGTACTGGGTCTTGGGGTGGAAAGGAGAAGGAATTCAGTCCATCTCTTTTCTGTTACGAAAAGTCCTCTACCTCGTGTCCAGGATGGGATGTGGAACAATAATACATGGTTCTTGGGTGCAGTTGAGAGGAGAGGCTACAGGCTCCACACTGACACTTCCTCCGCCTGGTCCAGCCAAGCAAGCTGCTCCAACATTGCTCAGATCTCCACTAGCACACATGGCCAAAGCTGTTCCTGCAGCTCCTCTGGGGATGCTGAGAGCCTGCCTCCTCACTGTCCCAGGCAGCAACTGTTCTGATGGGTCATCTGGACCCTCCAAAGAATCCACCGTCGCAACTGTCATGCCAGTAATGCTGATGAGGGAGGAAGCGGGTACCAGGGCATGAAGCTGTGGCCTCTGAGCTTTGCCCTTCCTGAGTTTTCAAAAAGGGTGGTGCAATGCTGAGCAACTCCACAAAATAATCACATAAAGGTTTAGTCACCTTAAATATAAAAGCTGGTTCCTTCTCTCCTACTATTCTCCCCCCATCCCAAAAAAAACTATTATTGTATTTCATTTTTATTTGTACTTTCTGAAGAGTAATGCATTTCCAAGAAAAGGATTAAATCTCTCAAAGTGAGGTAATAAAACTGAAGCTGTAATGAAACTCACTGGATATGCGGGGAGATATTTCATTTAGGCATTGGAATAAAAATCTAGTTACATTCCTGATCAGAATAATTCATGACCAAAATGCCTCATCCTATTTTTAATTGTCCTTGTTTTTCAAATAAAAGTTATAGATGGTTTAGCAAAATCATTGCCTGTCAAACTTAGGTTGTGAATGGCTCGGTGAATCTCAAGGGGCACTTTCAGTTTTTAGGGCAATTCATTTATTTATTTGGCTATACTAATAAAGCACACAGCCAGAGATTTACATTCTTATTCTACTACTTAAAATGTATGAACCATACAGAAGTGACAGCAAGGATCAACAAGAAAAAGCCTGTATGAGAGCTCTGAACAATATTAGGATTTTTTTCTACCAAGATTTAAAAAAAAACCCAACCAAACAACAAACCAATCAGAAAAAAAACCAACAACCCCCAAAACAACCCACACCAAGCACACACCACCTCACCTCACTCCCCTCCTGTTTTCCCATAAAATTCTAGGGAAGAATACAATAGTTACATAATTGACATCTATTTCTGCTTTTCAAAAAAATATCTGAAGGGCTTGTTCAAACCAAGAATCCAAGCATCATGGCACATTTTATCTGATTTGCTAATAATGGTTCCTGTAAATACCTTGTATTTAGTGACCTGACACAATATACTTGCTTGTACACTGGAAGAAGGAAAAGATAGAGCCTGCTCATTTCAGAGAAACATTAAAATACAATAGGAGAGACAAACCAGAAAGCAGTGGGAAAGCTGTTGTAGCTCATAATGTGCTTTTCAAAGTACTTTTCAGCATAGTTCAATTCACTCTGGAAAACAACGCTCCCTCAAACCAGGAAGGTTTGCCGTTAAAAGGGAAGTTATTGGTTTGTTACCAAAAATTAAAGAGTGATTATCCTCTCTGTCTATGCTGGAAGAGACAGCTTTCTATCAGAAACTGTAATGGAAAGTTATTGAGATTCTTTTCCTGTCCCCTGCCCCCACAAAATTACACCGTGTGATATTCTAGCAGCCTTATTTTTTAATTCCAATAACCACACCTTCATATTCCTCAACTATTACACCTCCATGGCTGACAAGCAAACATAAATTTCCCAGATCTGCTCCAAGTGTGTCTCTTCTTTTACTAGCAAAGCACACGGCAGAACAACCTCAGATTAGGTCAAATCTGTTTTGCAGCGGCTCCTTCTACAGAAGAGTTCACACACCACCCTCATGGGTTCAGCATCCCCTCCCCTCTTCCCACCCTTTAACACACCACACTTCATTTTTCTGTAACGAGCTTTTCACCCATATAGCCAATGTTAACACAATCCATCCTTGTTTCTCTTGGTCTGTTCCCACCAACAGCCACAGTTCAAGTCCAAATTCACCACTCAGGTGAATTAATTCAATGAGTAATGAGCTCAATTATCCATTAGTGAATTAGTTCAAAACATAACAAAACATTAGGCAAACAGGTCCAAGAAACTTAAGTCATCAGCTTTTTCAGAGACATATAACGGGTTTCTCAGATGTCTGATCACACATCTTCCTGTTGATTATTATCATTTATCTATCAAATGTATCTGAATTACTTGTACATGCCAGATACACACCTAAACTGCAATTGTTACTACACTATTTTATCTGATATTTTCCAATCTGCACGTACTCATCTCGATTGTCCTTTATTCAGTCCCTTCATGAACCAAAGAGATTCTGCTCCTTGGTTTGCTTTCTAGCCTATCCATCACACTGTTAAAACACCCCATCACTTTAGATGCAGAATTAGAAAAATGAGACTTGCTGTTCTTCAAGCCTGCATGGCATTGATTTAGCCCACAGACCTGATCAATGTGGTCTTTCTCTGGTCCTAAACACTAATAGCATGTAAGTGTTCTCGTTAATAAATTACAGATCTGCTTCAGCAATACAGAGCCTCATGCAAAGCCAAAGGAAGAAGGGAAAGCTTCCTCTATACCTCAAGCATCTTTGAGTCAGAAACTCTGTGCACTCTGCAGATATACATTCAGTAAATTGTATCTAATACAGAGATCTAAGGAAAAATCCTGTGCTCTTTCCCTTTAGTGTGACAGAGACCAATGCTTACCCACACAAACATAATGATTCTTGTGTATTCTTGTGTAGCTACTACAGGGAAGAAGTGTACCATTGACCTTGGCATGTGGACTATATTCATTTATCTGACTAAATCTGAAAAAAATGAAAAAGGCCATCAAAGAGACACTGCTGATGAATGAAAGCTTCCTATTTCTGCTCTTCCACAAGATATTTCTTTTGCAGCTGGACTGCTGCAGAAGATTTGTCATGAAATTTTAGAGCCGCTTCCATGTAGTTGTGGTGAGGAGAGTACATTTGCTCTTCATTACCCAATACATCTTAAATTGCTTCCTGTTCTTCCTAGCTCTGATGGACCATTGTTCACTGCCCTATTGTTGTGTATAAGCTGCCAGCCGGAATAGTGGGAAACTCACAACGAGACACTGAAGTTGTTCTCTTCCTCACACAACTGAAAATAACACCCAAACCCAAATGCCCATGCAGGATAAAGCAGGAGCAAGAATCTGAGCAGACTGATCATTTCAGATGCTAAACATCTTGCCAAACATCTGTTTATCTCAGACTCTGAAGGAAAGCAGGGGGAGGTTTGCACAAGGAGCGGCTGTACCACTGAGCAGGGAAAGCTAACACACCACTGCAAAGCCAATGCAAATTTGCTGCTGCTTGCCAAACTGAGTCAAGCCCATGTAATCTTATTTCTCAGCTTCTCTGAAGATAAGTTTGTCTGATGGACCAAAGTTAGTGAGGACATAAAGACAGAAGAACAATATCTGGTGAACAGAAGGATGAATCCCAATTAAATAGGGTTGGGAATGGGAGTTCAGCAGAGGCAAAGCAAAGATATATCCCAATTTAATACTCTGTATGAAGAGAAGAATGGCCTTTTTAAATAATGCCAAATATAAAAATATGAAAAGCAGGGGAAAAAAAAAAAATCACTGCACAGCCAGCTACTGACTTTCCAACATTTCCTGACTCCAAATGTATACGTGTCTTTTTCTGAGCAAGCAATGCAAAGAAATAAACACAAAAATTCAAGTAAGTAGCTGATTTTGACTGCAGGTTCTCACATACAAACCCCACAGGTATCTGTAGTTTACCACTTTCTAAAATCATATGAACGGGAAGGTAAAAGATGTTTTTCATTTGTTTAGCTATACTTTCTTTGCTAGGGAGTAAGGAACTGAACTTAGCAAAGGGAAAAATAATAACCCCTTAGAAATGGCAGTGATGAAACCCCAGCAAAATAGAATGAAAAATACAGCATGATTTCCAATAGAAAAGCAGTGAGAATATTAAAGATTATATGAGAATATGGAGAGAGACTCACTGAGCTAACTCCAGTTATTGTGGTGAACAACCAAGCAGATGCTCTCCATGGCATCTGTCATTGCAAATGGATTCCAGTGCGTTTTATACAGAAAAAGAAAATACAGCCTGCTTGCATAACCAGCCAGTGCCTCAGCCAGGTTGTGTTTGGTTATAGAGCCAAATTAAACTAACAATGTTTAAGTTGAGGATAACCAGTATTGCCATTTCTGACCCTGATGGATGAGTGGTTTTGCTGCTTCTGTTTGGGAGATGGCCAAATGCCAAAATAGACTTTTTACAGCTGCCGTAGCATCACCTCACTGCCATTCATACACAGGCTCCAAATATTCCTGCAATGCTCAGGCAAATCAGTTTGCAGTGGGTCAGAAAGTCTGCTCTGTTCCAGGGAAGCATTTGACATCACTTAGGATATGCAGTTAGCCTAGACTAAAATTTCTTTGAGTTTTGTCTCAGCACAACTTGCTTTCTTGTTATCATGGTAAATTGTCAACTTTCCAAGAAAGGCAACCTGCTCTTATGAGAAATGCAACTTATTTGTCCTTAAAACTACAAAGTGGGGCACCATCTCCAGGCAGTGAGGAAAGCTGGGAAGAAAGGAAGGCAGACTGCAGCTTATGTCCTGTGGGGACGTCTATCACGTTCCCCCTCACTGGCGTGGTGTTTTAGGACTCCCTGGTACCCTTCAGCACCCTGGGCAGGCTGGGGTCCTTATTCCCCTTCATCTGGGACCCCCATAACTAGGGAAAGGTGGAGACAATGGACATAAATTGGAAAAAAAGTAGTTCAGAATGAATGGAAAGAAAACCTCCTTCACTTGGGGGATGGACAAGCCATGGAACCAGTTGTCCAGTGAGTTTGTGCAGCCTTCAGCTTTGGGGTTTAAATACCTGGGTGGGTAAAGCCCTGAGCAACCTCATCTGTTCCCAGAACTGATCGTATTTGGAGGAGGTTGGACTAGAGACCTCCTGAAGTTCCCTTCAGCTTGTATTGTCATAGGATTTATTTTGTTTCCTCCTTTCTCAGCCCCACTTCTAGAAAGACTGTCATGGAAATGCTCTAAAAATGAAGTCATAGCAATGTTAAAAATGCACAGCAAGTATTTTAGCTCAGAAGGATTATCTAATGGCCACACGCGATAAGTCTGAACAAAAGCTGTGTTGACATCTTTGTCATCTCCACAGGCATCAAAAGCTCAAGAGATTAAGAAAACGTAGGGAAAGTTTTCTATATTCTTTTAAAGTTGCAATTTTAAAAGACTTAGACATGTAGGCAGTCATTGGAAAGCTGAAACAGTCACCTGGAAATGACCAAAAGAGGTTCAAAAGATCCCAAGTTCAAAAGATCCATGACTTGGTTTTGTAGTTGCTGATGCCTACAAAATGCCAATTACTCTAAATATCCCTCCTACAGTACTGGGGACTGTGAATTCACCTATACTCTGGTGACTCTCTAAAATCCCTGCCCTGATTCTGAAGCTATGCAAGCAGTAAGTCAGCAGGGATATACCTATGGTACATCAGGCCTTAAGTCAATGCAGCAGTTTCTGTCATCTTTACCCAGCTTTCAATGGACTGCAAGTTAAATCAGCAAAAATTGAAGAGAACTAATTTAAAACATTTCACAAATTTATGAGATACAAGATCACTGAGCAGAACTGCATCTCAAGAAATAGTAAAATCCATGTTCCTGGTTTAGACAAGTTAGTAAAACACTCTGAACTGGCAGAGCAGACCTGCTTGGCTAGTGGTCCTACCCTGTCCTGCCAGCTCCAGTCACTCTCTCCTAACTGTGTATCCAGCTACCAACTCCTACAATTGATCCTGGGTTTTAAATTCTTTTCAAACAATACAAATAATCTTAATTCATATTTCTCCAACTGAGAAATGTAAATGGCACCAGCTGCTTAGCCAGCAGAATGGAGAAAGGAAAGAAGAAATCAAGCAAGCCCACACTTAATAAATGTTTTATTTTTCTACAACACCCATCAAAGTTTCAATGTGTAGCACAGAAGGTGACTCTTAGTTTCCTGGAAACATTTTTAAATGCCTTAAAGTGACTCTATAACTCTTTCTCCACAGTCAACTGAGCTAAGAGTACCTAGAGTTTATCATAACTTAGAACTGAGCTAACCTCTAAGGTGTTAATTGCAAACATGAAGTTGTATTTATCAACTCTACATAAAGTAATTTGCTTTGTGCTAGCTGAGGGCAAGGTGCTGTGTGGACAGGCTGTTGTGTTCTGCTCACCTGCAATGCTGTAACAAACTAGGCAGAAGATGGATGGGAAAGACAACCTGCCTGCATTATTATTTCTTTATCTCACTGATAAAGGCTATACTTCAGTTTGCCATCCTTACTGCTGGCTGTGTATTGTGAGCTCCCTCTCCTTACCCTGCTCTAACTGGAACACTGAGTAGCTGTTAGTCTCCCCCAGACTTGCCTTTCTCCCCCTAGTTCCCCAAATATCTTTTCCTTCATCCACCAATTTCTGCAACAAATGCTTGGCTGGAAATGCCATAAGCTGAAGGGATGAGCAGAGCCCCAAAGAAGCAGAAAAGAAGAGATGAGGCCCAATTTGCTGTGCTATTCTCCTAACAACCCAACTCTCAGAAAGAACAACCACCAGCTCCTGAGGAATCACGAACATGTCAGGACAGCTGGGTGCTGGCAGGGAGGTAATGATGTAGAAAGAAGCAACCTGGGCAGCACCAGTGGAAATCTCCCAGCACAACACAGCCACCAGCATCACTAAACAGCCTGAGCAATACCTGGGCAACGCTGCTCAGTTTGTGCAGCAAGCAGCTGGGCTCCCTGTGCCAAGAAATTAAAAACCAATCAGGTTTATTGGGCTGTCGATGCCAGGGCCATTAGCATTCATTTCTGACAACATATGCCTGTGCATTGCTCTGGCTCACGTGAGGGTGTCTCCCCCAGCCTGGGCTGCTGGTCTGCTCACACAGGGCATGGCAGGGGCTGCCAGCAGCAGAGGTGGCTGCCACTTCTTGGAGTCCCTGTCTGATCTGCCCCCAATTCTTCAAAACTATATAAGCATTGGTGTTAGAAGCAGAAGCATCCTCCATCCTTGCAAAGGAAGAGTAAAACATCTTGGTTGTTAGTTCCCCTTGGATTGGTTAAACCAGCAGCACTGATCTGTTTGCTGTTTTATGCAAAGAAATAAGTTTCAAAGGCAGGAAAGGGCATCTAGGGCAAAAAAAATGCAGAGGATCCTTGTTTGCAGTCTACAAGAGGTTTCCCTGATGCTTTAATTAAGTGTGTATATTTGGAAGTGCTTAATAGTTAAATTAGAGCCTAGATATTAGTTCTTTAGGAGGAGCTGTGTTTTTATATCAGAGTTCTGCATTTCTAATTGAGTAGATCACATCAAAACAACATGTATTTAAATCAGGCTATACTTCTAAATATACCTAACCTCCACACATAAAAACTCCCAGCAGGTGCCTTGTTAAACAATAAGAAACATAGGAGGTAGCTTGCTGTTCCGAAGCCTTCGGTGAAAGCTAACTCTAATTGCGTGCTTGCATTTCTTTATCAGTTGTAATGGTAAATCTCTCCATGGTACAAAAAGAGACTCCTGCACTTTGAGCTAGGAAGTTAAGTACTGTGATTTCAAGATATCATCTGCCTTAGTCTTTTGGGCCTAAAAGCTCAGAGTATTAATATTTGATTCTATGAGCACCAAAGTATCTCTGAGAACATAAGCCTAGACCCAAAGACTTTAAATACCTTTTTTTTTTTTCTTTTTTCTTCCATACACTAAATCCAAACACAGAAGAAACTAGCCATTACTCAGATATCTCTATTCTCCAGAAAAAAAACCCCAGACAATAGATGTAGTGGACATAACCTAAACATTAATTGAACATACAAAAAAAACAAGCTCCTTACACATACCTTATGGAAGAGATAATACTTCTATGTTAATTAAAAGCCCTTCTATTTAGCTTCAGTTTTCTTCCTCATTTTATTAGAGCATTTAATGAATCTGCTAGGGATTTTCAAATGCAGATGCTAACTACATTTACAAGTAGACTCTGACAAATACATGAGCCTCTGAATCTTTAGCTAAACCAGACCATAATTTGATCAGCAGCCTGAAGCAAGTGAGGCACACACATGCAAGCTTTTGTAAACAGCTTGGAGATTTTTCTTTCTTGGAATACAAGTCTTGCTGCCCAACCCCTTCCTACCAGAGCAGGACTTCGAACATGAGTTACAATTCAGAACCTATGCCACTAAAGAGTAACTAACAGAAGGTTTTAGTCATGCTAACAAGTGGCTTCTTGAAAAAAAAAAACAACAAAGCTTTTAAAATAAATGGCTAAACTATCAATTCCAGAGAAAAAAAGAGCCCTAAGTAAAATATAGGCCCCTGCCTGAAACAAAACAAACCGAGAAACCAAAGCCAATTTTTAGAAGCTACCATCTTTTACTCACCTGACTATAATAGCAACATACAAAATGACACCACTGCCCTCCTGAATCATCTGTAAAAACCTTCAGCTGGCCACAAACCCTTTTATAGCAGGAAATTAGGTGTGAAATTTAATCTGAGACCTGGGGTCTCCTGGGAAATGTAGTTTAGTAGCTGGGTACACATCTTGTTGCATGCCTTGTTTCATCACTGAAGAAAATAAAGGAGAGATTTTTATTTTTTTTTTACTAGCAGGTTACTTTTAGTTACTTTTTAATCCTGCATGGCAGGTCTTTAAGTGGTCTCATTTTAGTTATGACTTGGCTGAGCCCTCTTCCAAGGGAAAGAAAAATTTGAATTCCTAGGGAGGGGATTATGGGTAATCTGCTACTTTAAAAAGGAATGAGTGAGCACATTTTTTGGTTTAATTTAACAGTGATTGTATGGGGAGCTCTCAGGAGAAAGAAGTGCTGCTGCTGGCATTTAGGTTAGAAAGATGGATATTCATTTTCATCACATAAGAGTTTATAGATGGGAACTTTTGTTAAGGGTTGTCTTTGAGCTGGAGTGTCTGTAGAAACAAGAAATCTGGTTTTGAACAGCTTTTGGCCCAAATAGAAGGAGTAGCACAAAGGCTAGTAAGGAATAAACAGCTAATGCTTAGAGCTAGTGAATTATTTCACTAGTGTTTGGGTGGTTTTTTATAGGTTTTTTTCTTCTTTTTCTTCTCAAGGTGTTCCAAAATGTTCTCTGGCCCTCTTCTGAACAGCTCTGAAGTGTTAGACTTACAAATGCTTTCCCTGGAGTTACACACACCTCTTGCAGTAAAGGTAAGTTATTAGATAGGAGTTGGTCTTCCCCAGTTATACCATTTCCCTGACCTTCACTTTTCCATTGCAAAAGCCCACTCATTTCCTTTGCTCCTGAAGTTTGAGGGGTCTCTGTGCTCCTGCTTCATCTGAAAATGCTTTGGGTGTTTCTGGTGTTAGTGATGTCTCATTAGTTTCTCAGGTAACCTGGGTTATCTGTTGAGGCAGAAGATGAGCACCTTTGGAAATGCTGTGTGGGGGTGTTTTCTTTACTCGGGGATCTGGCTGTATTGACTATGCTGAAGAGCAATTAAGTATGAGAAATCTTGCCTCATCAACTTCTCCCTTCTTTCAGGAGGTCTAAAGTGTTTTGAACTCTGATTGTATTAGCTGACAGGCAGCTTAATTAGTTCCCCTTCATCTGAATTTCGATGTAATGATGGGCTACGTATAGCCTTGAGTAGGTGTAGTGTAAGAACAACTCTCCTCTCAGTTGTTTCCCTCCTCTATGGGGGCATGTTGGCCCGTTACACTATACAGCTCAGCAGAAAACCCATCCTCCTGTAGGTAGGGGGATGCTGGGGGACTCCATACTGCTCACCAGTGCCTCTGTAGTTCAGTCCAGTTTTTGAACAGGAATGTCCCAGAACTCTAAGCCTCTCATTTATTCCTCAGTCTTTCTCAGCTTTTAATTGTTGCTGAATGGGGAAAAAGAGCACAGGTACAGGGCATGCTTAAATCAAATAGTTGTCCCAATTGCACCTTCCTCTCCTGCAGCACCTTCTGGGAGGAGAAATGAACAGCATCACCCAGTAGTCTCCTTTATTAGAAGACACTAATGAGCATGTTCAATTTAAAGTGAAGACTCTGTTGTGCATAGGTCAGCTTCATTTGAAATCTAAGGAGATCCAGGGAACTGTTTTACTGCAAGATGCTAATTAGTTTTATTGAAAGCAACAGCAGTTTAAAAACACAACAAAATACTTTTTCTGTGAGTGTTTTTTTTTTTATTCAGAAGAGAAACTCACACTTAGTGACTGGGAGGGAGAGAGGAAAGCAAAAAGATAACCACTTGATTGAAAAAGACAGAAGAGCATTACCATGGGCTTTAACAACTTATTATAATAGCAAATGATATCATCTTGATTTCACAGTGGAAACTCAATTTTATGTGTCAGCAAAGCAATCTTAAACTGCTGAGCAGATGTCAGCTGCATATCTGCCATGTCAGTGATCAGGAAAGATGTTTTTCATGAGCTGTAGAAGAGTTGTTGCAAGGAATGTTATTATTTTTTTTTCTTATACTTTGCAATGTATTTGGAGACTTGCAAGGTTTTAAAAAAAAAAGTAATTCCTAATCTCTCTAAGTCATGGATTTTGTCCATTTATGTGCTTTTTATGCAGAAATTTTTTTCTGCAACTATTGGGACACAAGTGAGAAGCCTGGAGGAAGCTATTGGATAGGGACTCTTGGAGAACACTTTAAGCAAGGCTGGCTTTCCTGTTCATTATTTTCAAAGTAAATTCTAGTGCAAATCTTCAGTCTTTGTGGAGTCTGGGTAAATTCATAAAACTATTCCCTAAACTACTTGCTCAGCCTTTTTAAAATTAATTTAGTTCTGCACCTGAGCATCCCATTTCAGCTTCCTCTTGGCTGGTACTCCTGTGACTTGAGTTTTTACCACCACACACAGTTTTTGAAAACACAGTTTAAATTGTTATGCATGAGTAATGATACTAGAAAGGAGTTTCGCCCACCTCTTGCTATTACTAGTGCTTTATTGTTGCTGGAAGCTAGGTAAGAGTTTGAAACATCAAGCATAAGATGAGAGAGTGGCACATTATGAGAGAGATTGAAGCTGCTGTTGTTAAGAGCCTGGGGAGGAGGAGGAGTGAGCATTAAAACTGGGAGTATCAGGTGTTAATCAGACACACTTACTGCTACTACAGGACTAAATCTGAATAGACTGTACACAGGCTGTGGGTCACAGACAACCTTGTGTTTTCTATCTCAATTTCCATGTTTTCAACAGTTGACCAGCCATGTTTTCTCTGTGTTGTTTCCCTGAAGTAAGAGAATTGCTAAATAACCTCACATATCACCTCTAGGTTTGTGGGTTTGGGGTGTTTTATCTTCAGAATTGGACTTAAAATTCTTCTGAGGTCAAATATTTTGAAGACCTCATAATTTATTAGTCCTCAAAGGTGCAAGGATGGTACTAGTGATTTGCCATGAGTTTGGCTGTGATATACTGTGGTTCAATTCTTGACTCTGCCTTGAAATTTAAAGTCTGTGAACCTCACTATAATTCTGCTCTCTCTGGTTCCAAATAGGTACTGATTCAGTATACTAAAACAAGTGACCTGATG
This sequence comes from Laterallus jamaicensis coturniculus, assembly GCA_022605575.1. Classification (NCBI taxonomy): domain Eukaryota; kingdom Metazoa; phylum Chordata; class Aves; order Gruiformes; family Rallidae; genus Laterallus; species Laterallus jamaicensis. Next base: position 14,204,927 of record JAKCOX010000016.1, on the reverse strand, counting down.
TTTAAAGGAATTATGCAGGTGTTTACCCAGACTAGTAAAAATAGTCAAACACAGGCTGGACTTTCAGTGGAGCTCAGAACTCCACAGACTCCCTCTGCTTAGAAAATCTGTTCCAGTGTTTAAGGTGTCAGCAACCTTTTATTTTTTGGTGTTCCTACCCATTTTCAGCAGTGCTCACAATGCAGTGTTGTGGGTTTTCAAAGCTCAGTGGTTTAGTTTTGTGTGTGGCTTTGGCTTTGTTTGTTTGGTGGGGTGTTTTTTTTACTTCAGCTTAGCCAAGAGTTCTCAACGCACAACAGAGCTGCAGCCCCAAGACACTGAAGCACAGACAGAGCGTTTTGAGCTGTGCTTTTGTCAATGCCTCATCAGGATCAGTATTTTCACTCCCAGTATTGCAAGAGATCTCTCAGTAATTTAGATTCAGATGAAATTAATCCTGTTTTAAGGTTATGGCTAGTGATTCTCCCATTTTCCATATTCAAGTCTTTACTCTAGAGGATGCAGACTAAAAGGAGAAATGTTGCATTTCAGTTCCAGTGCAATAAATGAGGAGGATTAGCTAGAGAAGCCCCACTTTGACAGGACAGCATTCACAATAAAGGGAGGAAGGAAGTCTGGTATCTCATTATCCATAAATAATGGAAATGTAACTTCCTCTCTTACCATTCAAATAAACACAATTTATTCCTTGTTTTCCCAGTGGAATCAATATATAGTCACTGCTATAAGAGAATCTCTAAGTGGCTGGGTATGTCAAGTGGAGGGAAAGATGGATAGTGGAGGAGTGCAGTCACCTGTGCTATTATTTTCTCATCATGAACAGCTGAGGAAGTAGAATGAATGTTTGGGACTACTGAGACTTACCCTTGAACTGCCATATTACATAGAAACCAGGTACCTTTCACAGAGGTCATGAGCAAGTGTCCTCCTAGTCTGCTGTCTTTGGACAGAAGATGGAAGTTGTGCACACCAACTGAACTCTGGTTCCAGGACTCTCACTACAGCAGGATGTGTCAGAGTAGCTACTTCCTGCTCATCATCCTGAGTTTTGCTAGCAGAAATGAACAGGAGGTGTAAATTTGAGCTCAATCCAGATAATCAGCTTTCTAGAGATGCTCCTCTAGGCCCAGCAACAGAGGAAATCCAAGGATGCCAATTCTCCAGCCTTGTCTGGTAGTTGCCATTATCTAAAAACATCTTGCAGTGTCTGGTAAAAAAACCTCTTCCTATTTTTTAATCTTTTTCCTGTTATTTATCAAGCCCTGCTCCTCTGAGCTTCTGCATACTGCTGGTCATCACCATTACTGGTAGTTCTACAGGTTTCTCTGCTGATTTCATATTAGAGAGAAGGGCTGGGAGGGATGTCAGGAAGATAATACGAGCCCATCTTCCTGGCCCAGGACAGAAACAGCACCTACTCAGCAATTGCTGCTGGATGTTGATCCAATCAGTTATTAATCTCTACAGTGGTGATGGCTACAAGCTCCCTAGCCAGACTATGCCAACAGTTCTCCTTGTAGTCATTAAATAATTACTGCCTTATTCTAATTGGAATGAATCAGGCTTTTTTCTTCATTCAGTGGTTGTTATTGTGCCTTTGTGATATATTGAATAGTCCCTTGCCACTTTATCTTCTGGCTTTGAACATATTTATGCATTTTTATCACGTCACTTCTGGGTAACCTAAACAGATTTTGATAAGTTAAACAAGTCTTTTTGCTGACACTGATTGTACAGATTAGATTGGAAGTAAAATGGTATTACCCTAATCAGCCCATAAGGAAGAACAAAGGACTTTCAAGGAGTCAAATGTAGGATTGTGCATCTAGTCCTAGCTGTATCATCAGATATTCCAGGGACACAAACTTTGGGGCTTTTTTAAGCTGTCCTTAAAAAAACCACCCCAAAACAACAAATAAAACTCTAAACTCAACCCCCTGAAATCCCTTTTGCTTCCTGGGTTTTAACTAGAGGTTGGTGGAAAAAATTGCTTTTATTTGACCCTGTTGATGTGTCCCACCCAACTCAGCCCACAGGTTATTTCATGGTACATGCGTGGTCTTCATTCTTGGACATACCTGCAAAGGAACGTGTGACTGAAGACCCTTCCAGTCAGATTTGCATGTGTATATTTGGCATAGGCTTTTGTCTTCTACATTAGAAAGTTGATCTGTTCATGGCATCATTTTGAATTGCTACAGCAGCTGGACTGTCTCTCAAGGCTTTCAATTTAAAGTGTCTGAAATTTGATTTAGCAAGTGTATTGCATTGCAGCTCTGGCTTCAGAGGTAATATCTTGTGAAGGATGCCTAACCTCTCATTAACTTTGCCTATAACTAAACAAACACCTTGTGTTTTTCCTAGAAGGAAAAGATGTGTTTAAAAATTTTATTCTGGTATTCTTTACTGCTCACGTCTGTTTGAGTTTGGGGAAGAGAAAGGGAGAATTACAGTAGTTCTAATCTTAAATTTTTATTTTCCAATTTGAATAGCTATCAGATGAGTGTATTAGGAGAAACAGAAATAATTTGAGGTCTGCAACACAGAGACCCACCCTGAATGATTTACAGGTAAATGATACCTTAAAAGAGAAGAGAAATTACTTCCATGGGGTGATGCTTTTCAATAGTTTTAAATAATTGCAGTTTAGTAAGGGCACTGCTGATGATTGCTGCAATGGGTCAGCATTCACGTTGCAATAACACTGTGAAAGGAAGCTTCAATTACAACTCCAATCTACAACCCACTTCAAATAATTGAAATATTTCCCTTGACTTGAGTGGACTTTACTGTGCAAACAAGCTCTATCCTAATCATCCAGGAGCTATTACTGCTGAACTCTGCAGGGACAGGCAGAGTAATCTGCTTTTCTTGCATCGTTTTTTGCATTGCCTTGGCAGGTCACAGAATGGGGTACGATAGGTCTGTGGCCCTGAAGACATGGGACACTGCTACAGCCAGGGAGCTTGTTTCTACTAATCATGTAACATCTTGTATGTTCCTCAGCTGGCCATTTGTATAGTGGCACTTCATTCTAGTGATAGTGACAACATATTATCGAAAGAGAGAGAGAGATGAGTTGGAAGAAGCAGCTCTAGAGCTCATTAAAATTTCCATATGAGAAAAAAGACTTATCTTTGGCAATGTTAGAATTGCTGAACACTTTGGGTGAATTGCATAGACTGAGTCAAAAGAAATGTACTGGGGTGAATTCCCAAGCAGATTACTGAATAAACTCTATGGCTGGAAGCATAAGATCTGCAGTAAACTGCTCCATTCCTGTTTTCTCCCTGTTCCTTCTAACACATGGGCTTATCATAGGTTCAGATATCATGCACCATTCTTCAGACTTCCAGTTAATGAAAAAAATCTGTTTCATATTCTTGATGGGATGCATGTCACTTCAGCTGAAGGCTGGGAAAGTGCAGGAAATCAATAGGGTTCTGTTTTGCATAAAATTAACAGTGTGGAATTTAAGTGACTGCCTCTGTACACAATTTAATTATTGGAAGCACGATCCCCTTTGAAACTGAGCCCAGGAAATGCGTTCCCCTGTAAATGAATGGGCATTCTATTACAGTGTAATGCACTGGAAAAGGCTCCAATAAAATCATCTCCCTCACCCTAAATTCTTTTTTTCTTAGAGTAGTTCCTGTAAGTAAGGAGCACTGGAAATCCTCTTCCAGTAAATTTTGGGTTGAGTATTGAATACAGTACCATCAGGCTATTCTTCTCTGCATTGTAGCCTCCCTTCCCAATTGCTCAAAGGAACTGGCAGTTTTGATTTACTTTGCAAAAACCTTGTGCTCTTTATAGGAATGAAAAGAGAACCAGGAAATGCACCTGTGTGGTCAGGAGAAAAATGTCATTAACTCATTATTTCAGTTTCTTTCTATTACTTCATTAGTGAAATTAATATTCCATTTGAAGTAAACTTTCAGGTTCAAGCAGGGCATAATGATTTAGTTAACATAAACCAAAGAATGGGACTATTCTTTGACTGTATCTGTTATTTTTCAAGGAGTCCATAGGGGATTTTTGCTTTATCTTTTTGCAACTTATTCTTTATTCAGTACTTTCAAGAATGAATAACTTTGAGTTACTTTTTTTCCCATCCTTTATCATTTTTACATACTGAGCTTATTTATGATCAATGTGGATACATTGAAGTTATCCATGAAATTGAAATTTCAATGAAGAAATTACTCAGGTACTTGAGTAATTAAAAAAAAACCCCATACCAAACAAAAGCCCCAAAACAAAACAAGAGGGCAAAAAAAAAGGGGGGAAAAGAGGAAAATCCCAGCATAAATTGTTGTTAATTGTGATCATCTCTAACACACTGAAAACACATACTACATGGGTGGCATTTAAAATTCCATTATGGTTGAGGCAGCTCTGCCTCCCCCCAGGTTTTAAGTCTCTCAATACAGTCCCAGATGTTGTAACACTTTTCTATTACAATTCCCTGACATAATGTAGGAAGTGAAATAATATGTGTGGTGATGAACTGATACCCTAACCTGAAATCATGGTGACTATAATAGTGTGTTGTGCTTTACTCACCGAAGAGCATGTGTATGTTTTAGGTGATGATACTGGTTAACGACTTCCTTTGTGAAAAACTTTTGTCCAAGTGTAGACAATGCCCTTGTGATCTGTAGAATCACAATGCAGACAATATCTTCCTTTAGTGATGTGATCAAAGCTCAAAATATTCCGGAGATGTGCAAATGAAGAGCACCAAAACAAATCCTACCCATTTTTAGCTGAATTGTTGAATTCCCCTGGGTTTGCAGAAGCAGAATATGCTCTTCTTCCATTACAATTTTTTTTCTTTTTCCATTTTCTCCAAATAGAAGAGGAGGAGGCATATGACAACTTTGAGAATATGTGTTTAGAATACGTCTCTGGGAGCATTTTAGCTGAAGCCTGGACAGAAAAGCATTTTCCCTGAAGGAGTAAAATTATGAGAAGTGAAAGAATTTGGATCAATATGAGATGAATGCTTGGTTTGGACTTCTTTTTTGCTGTGTTTTGTTTTTCTAATAGAAATAAATCGGAGCTCACAAAATGACTGACTGGTATAGGAGAAAAAATAAGCTTAGGATTCAAGGGCCTGCCTTCAGTTCCCTGCTGTGATTTAAAAAAAAATTTTTTTTTTTACCCTTTGAAAAATCTAGTCCTCAGCATGTGTAGGTTTGGGTTTCTCATTTGCCAAGTGTCAATATCTATTTCCAGGGCATGGTAAGGATATGCACATTGTGGATTCTGGCCTATTTAACTGTTAGCAAGGAAGTGCTATGTTCCTGCATGCTTTCTCCTTAGGACATCCTTCACTAACTGTCCTGTGCTCTCCAGTGGCTTAGTGTCCCTTTGGTTTATTTCCTCCCTGTGCAAGACACAGATATGCTCATGAAAAAAGATGGCTGTTCTTTATACGAGACTCAAGCTGCCTGGCTAATAACAGGCGTTTAAAAACCCTTATCCACCCAAAAGGCAGGAGTGCTTTCCAGTGAGACTTCAAACAGCGTCACAAACAGTTTGTTTCTCACAAGACCCCTTCTACCTTTTGAAAACTTCATTAAAGCATTTTCTGTTCGTATTTCCAGAATTCCTACTTGAGGAAGAAAGAAGGGTTGCTGTGGCAAAACTGTTTGAAGTAAACTTTTCAATTTTCCTGCAAGTGCATGAATTAGCTACCTAAAAGGAAGCTCCAACAAGAAATCTTTATCCTTTGTCCTCTTTTCTCATCCCCCAGTAAAGAGGAGTTGAAGGAAAATAGAAGTATAACACTCTAATTTTCTTTCTCAAATTTATTGGGCCTGCCAAGATTGCCAGAAGTGTCTTTGAATATCAAAAGGCTCAGAAATTTAAGAAGTCTTCACCACAAATTTCGAAAGCAAGGAAGAACTTCTGACATGAACCGTGAATAGAAACCAATAAAAATATTTGAGAGATAATCATAATAAAAACAGCGTGGAAGCAGGATTATAAATTACTAGGCTTCAGGCAGACCCCTCCATAGCTCTGAGGGCTCAGTGGAAACCTCTGGAGGAAGAGCTCAGAAGAGCTTGTGGCAGAGATTTTGCATCTTCCCCTCTCTCTTGCTGCTGCTGGAAATGAAACGCTGGATTAGAGCCTAGCGCTCTGCTGGGATGGTAATTCCTTTAGACTTGTGATTCAGAAGTGAAAATGAAATAATCAAAGGTAATATACTGAGAAGATAGGGGCTAAAGCTTTTATGGTTTAGTGTAATATTGGTTAATGCCAGAAAGTAACTTAGCCTTATTAGAAATCATGAACAAATGTGCATCATTCATCTGCATTTCATGGTATATCAGCAATCATTTTTTTATTTGAGTAGAACAAATAAAGCTAGGAGATCTGTAGCCAGGTCTTAGAAAAAGAAAACCCATTTTCTCTTTCAAAGCATATTTGTTTCCAGCTGCTGCAAGCATTTTTGTTGTTAACAAAGAGGTCCAAATCCTGAAGTCCATACTGGATCTACCAGGGCAACTGCATGAGGTCTGCAGCCAGCTCCCTTTGCTCCTTTTAGTTTGGGGTCTGGGAGTGTGCTCTGTGTTCCCTCTATCTGTTCTTTTTTGAGATGGAGTGTCCTGAGACATAGGAGAAAAACAGGATTGTGCTCGCCTGCATTTCAGTTGCATGACAGCCAAGTTTACTGTGGCTCAATGAGCGGGCAGACCTGTTCATTGACCAGCTCTTCAGGCTGCTCCTAGCAGAATTTTGGGCATCGTTTGCTTGACACTTTTAAATTGCACTGTGTATGGATTTTGGAGATTTGCTTCTTATGTGAAGCTATGATTAGGGATGGCATTTAAAAATATAAGATGCATCAGAAAAATACTGCTCTGGAGGCACAAGTGCTCTGTTTTCAAACCTGGTGTGATATAGGATGACAGTATAATAAGAGCCCTTCTTTGTATGATTTCGTTGTGAGCTCTCAGAAAACACATTTCATTTTCCAAACCTCTCAAAACCTCTACAAGCACCTGCTGTTGGAGAACAGGCCAGTTTAGTCCTGCTGCCATTGTCCCAGTCTCAGAAGGTGCTTAGCAGATGAGCAGAACGCATTGGTATTCATCTCCTCTCCATTGGACAGCAGCTTTGCTCAGTTAACTATTTTTGGTACTGTTGCCCCCAAGAATGCTTTAACTAGAGGTTTGTATCCAGCTGCAACAGGATGGCAAACAAAGAAATAAATTAAAGTGAAAAACAGTGAATCTGAAGGAGATGACTTGTGGAAGAACTCTTCTGACTTTGTGTTCACTGTTGATGGGGTAACGTTTTACAATGTTTTCTCAGTTTTATGGTTATCCATGTCTGGTGGCTGAAGAAAGGCTTGATTTGTTTTTCCCAAAAGTCTCTTACAATGGCCGTTGTACCTCATCATCCCTCGGCCCTTGCAGTTTTTGGAGAGCAACTTCTATAAGAAACATTCTGGGTTTCTAGAAATGGCTCACGCAGCAAAGAATTGCCAGATAATGTACTGGAAAGAATCACTACCTGTATACAACTAATGCCAGTGGATTAGGGGCTATATCCCTCTTCAGCAAATATCTCCTTGTGTATGAAATCAGGTTAAATTCAGCTTACCCTCAGAGATGTATTTGTGGATGGCGTAGCCTGTAAGGATGACATATAACCAATAAATTAGCTGCTATGAGAATAGTTGTTTGACAGTGTTAAGTAAATATCTTTTAGATATCTAAACCTAGAATTGAGTTAATTTGTCACTGTAAATTAAGAGGTCTGCAGATTTTAGACATTATTTTGAAAAATAGTCTAAAATAGTGTGCTGGGGAGGGAGGGAAGGATCAAGACCCTGCTAAGCTCTTAGGCTCAGATAACTGTAGGAGAGATGGAAAATGTACTGATGAGAGTATAAAGCTGGAAGCTTGTCGTTACATTCTTTCTATTCCCTAAAAAAGCATGGAAAAAAGCAAAAGAAAGCTTTACCATGAATTACCTCAGGGCTGACACAGACTTCTGCATTTCTTGAAAATGCAGATTGCACATTGATTGCCTGTTCATTATGGGTGTGAATTGATATATTTAACAACCTATGATTAATCTGTAATCACCACACCTCTGGTTAATAAAAAGTGGTAAGAGGCATGGCTGTTACATCCAAATTGTGCTTCTTTAGATAACGTCCAGCACAGATGATCCCAGTCAGGGAGAGAAAATCCTAGAAAGGAGTGGATTTAGCACTGTAGATCTAAAAGAAGAAATCAGAAGAAAGAACTTTATTTTAGTACAAATTTACTAGTCTTTAGGACAGTGAACACAAAAGTATTTAATGCTTCTTTGACATGGATGAAAATATCTGGGAATTAGAAAGTAAAATGATTTCCATGTTAATTTAGTACTTGGAATCTGGCCCCAAAACAGGTGACCTGCTAACCTGTGTGATGGAGGTATTTCACTGCCAGGCATTGGGGATAGACTGTGCATCTGGTTAGGCCTCCAAAGTAGAAAGGTCATTGTCCTCACAGAACTGAAAAGGATTTGAGTCACAGCCTATGTTTTGCATCATCCTGGCCTGAGATACAGGATTTCTAATATTATTTCAGGAGATCAGTGATTGCACAGTAGGAGAGAGACACTGTCCCTATGAGAAGTTAGAAGAGAAATGGAGAAGGTAGGAGTAAATGCAGAAGGTAGGTGTTAAGGCCACGTGGATAATTTGCTTGAGCTAATTGATTTCTTGAGATACATTTCAGCTTGTGAAAGGATTTATGCAAGAGGAGGCACTACAAAAGGTGACTTAATATATGGCCTTGGAACAGATGGCGACATGGAGAGATTGAAGAGTGGAATGGGAAGGAGGAGGTGGCACATTACGTCGACATTAGTTCAGACTCTGTCTCCCCAGGAGAGAGGATGTGAGCATGTAATCCTGTAATCCACGTGGCTTGGTTGTACTTCTCTATGAATAATGCACTAAAAATAGGAGTTTGCTATAGGCTTTGGTTTGACAGTTTAGTCCTTAATTCCTATGTAGAGGTCCATGCATTCAGTTCTGGGGACTGACCGTTCAGTCACATTTGCCAAATGAAATGCCTACTGCTTCATGTTACCAGCATCTGACAGAAGACAGACTCATAGAGGTTGGGGGAATTTTTCATTCTCCTTTCTCCCATTTTTCTCCAAGAGAGAGTTTGGGTTTGTTTGGTTTTTTAAAAAAATCTGACTTAAAATAGTATTTAAAATATTTTTAAAATATTATTTAATATAATATTATTTAAAATATTTTTAAAATATTATTTAATATAATATTATTTAAAATATTGAAATAATATTATATAAATTTTAAAAATAAAATTTAAATATAGTTAATTATTTAAATAATATTTGGTTTAGATATCAAGGCAGACGTATGCCTTTGATTTGTTTGAGAATGCATCTATCAAAAGACTCTTTTGTACTGGTGTTTTAATAATACTGTAATTGAAGTGAGGTTCTGCTGAGAAACTGATCGCTACATGACTGTGAAGTTTAATAGGTGTAGTTTCCCTGCTTTCTCTGGGAGATTCCTTTCCATGCCAAACACAGACAATGGCTGTTGTGGGCAGAACAATAACATACTTGCCTTCTCATTTAAAGCATGCAGTCTCCAGCATCCCTCAGCCCTCCTGCAGTTGGGGGGTAATAGGAGGGAAGAGGGTTCTTTTGCCCTGATGATATTCCCAGGCTACCAAACTCCTATTAATCAGAGCAGGACTTTCAGCTTTTATCCCAGTTGCGTGATAATTCCCTGTGTGCTTAACCCAATTCCAAATTGCCTTACAGAGCGTGACAGAGAGCAGCAACCCTTTCTCAGACACACTCTTAATCCATCCCCCTGATCATTATTGATTCGAGAGTATGATATTTCACTGTCATCTCAAATAGAGATGATTAAGTCTCTCAATCTTTAGTCTGAAGGAACTGGCATGAACTACCCTGACAGGACAATGTCGTCCCTCTTCATCTCTCCTGCATTTCAAAAGATGCCTGAAATGAGCTGATAAATGGGATTTCAGATGATGGGAGAAGCCAGTCAGCAAAGCCTGCCACGCCAGACTCACTCAATCTCAAAGGCTGCAAAGATGCTGACTCCTGGCAAAGTTTTACAGACCCTGGATGACTAAGCAAGCTTCATTAACTCAGATTTGACTAATTGCTCATTTAAAGAAAACAAGTAGAAACAGAAAAACTCCAAGCCAAAAAGCCAAATGCTGTTAATAGTATATAGTGAAAACTGCTGGAAAGCCAGCTTTGGGGTATGTAACCCTGTGTTTATTTGCCACTGTTCTCATCTCTCTTGCTACTGCATTTTTGTAAGTACTAAAGCCCATCGTATTGGTCAAAATTTTCATAGCTATTCCTTTGTTATCCACTAAATGCACACTTTTCACCCCGATTTGTTCTCTTCCTTAGAGCATTTCAGTAAAAAGGATGTAACAGAAAAACTTCATGTTCCCTGTGAGCAAGACTTCATTGGGCTTTGCAAAAACTCTGAAGGATGATGATCAGATTGATCAGATTGTCACTATCATCTGTCTGCAACCTGATTTTCTGTTCACCACTTGTTCTCCAACACTAGTGTAAGTCCTAGTTCTTTACCTCCAACTTTTATCACCCTGAATTTGCTTCTAGGCTTCTATTAGTCTAGCAGCTTCCAAAAGACCTGAGTCTAGTTTTGACTAATCACTGAGTCAAACAAAAGTATTTCACATCTTACAATTCCCATCCTGGCTTTTAAAATTTTTTTCTTAGAAATTTAGTTATAGGTTTAGTGAGACTGGGGATTTCTTGCCATTCTCTGTTGTTAGTTTTTATACATTTTTTTGTTGAGATCTTTGTTCCATCCACAGCCTCAAAGTACTCCAATAATACATCTCCAAAAAACCTTCATGTGGGTTACTATTCAATGAGAATCAGCAGATTCCCTGGATTAACGTTTAGGAAGTGAGCAAATGATGAAGAAAAGAAAAAAATTAAAAGCAAAGGAAAAAAAAAGAGAGGAAAAAAGATTATATTCATCTGGTAATTTATTCATGATGAGTAATTTGACATTGTCTCACACACCAGCTTGACTGTCAGGAGTGCTCAGATGGTTTTGTAATAAACTTGTTTGAAAGGTGCTTTATTTAAAGAACGACATGGACAAGTGTCACTTTGCAATGGGAAAACAAACATGGCACTTAACATCATTAGTATCTTATTATTTGTGTTCCCCAGGGCAGCAGATGGCATCCTGGTTTGGTCTTTGTTCCTGTGCCGTGCATGACAGTGCCTGATTTCACATTTCTTCGTTTGTAGGGGAAGGATTTCAGCTGAAAAACTGCTGGTTGTTTGCTTTAGGGTATTCTGCTAGCCTTAGAAAAATGCTATGGGTACTCACCTGAATGGGCTGGGAGGAAGACCTTTCTTTTCTAACATCATTTTCTGGGCTCTCTGTGGAGCATAGCTATACAAATAATGGATGTTTTGACTTGTTCTGGGCTGGATGATTTGGAGGAAGGATCTTCTATCCCGCCTTGTATGGGCTGTTATGGTGTGGTTCTCTCCCCTGGAGTAATGCCAGGTGCCTTTAGGTGACTTCAGCAACTGCTTCTTGAGATGATGTGGAATGTACCACAAGGCAATCTCTTTATCATTAATAGCCATCCTAAATACTTCCATGTCCCTTCTTGCTTAACTGTTCAAGTGGGATAGCATTAAACCCTCTGATGAATCCCATTTGTAAGAACAAGCCTAATTCCATTTGATGCCAAGCATTTTTTCTAAGTGATTTGTGTTTTAAGTCTGCCCATACGTTTCCAAAGGGGTTTTTTTTTTTTGCATTTCCAAAAATGTAAATTAAGGAGACACTTTGAGATCAACTTTGGTAATTTGCTTTCAGTGGGAATTAAGCCTCTAAATACATATTTAGCAACAGGGAATTGGTCTTTAAGAAGTAGATATCAGTAGCCAAATGCCTGATTTTTGTTTTACGCTGGGAAACGGAGCTGTTGCTTTGCCAATTCAAGACACAATTTCCTCTTAAACATCCCCACAGACTTCCATGAGACAACAGACACAAATCACTTCATATATTTTGGCAATTCCCTCGTTTTTGGAGGCAGCGTTCATACTGTGAATTGCTAGTATTTTCATTAAATTTATTATTATTATTATTCTTTTTAAGCAGAGCTCACCCCGACTCATTTTCATGGCTCTGGATAGTCTTTTTTTGTTTCTGTTCTATTAACAGCCAAACTAAGCTGTTGCTCTGCCTTGCTATGGAGTCCTTAATGCTGCTGTGCACCTGTCTGTGTGTTTTTATGTTTTACTCCCCATAACCAAGTCCAACGTCTGCCAAGCCAGTGGAGGAGGGAGAACGCTTCCGTTTGACACCAACATGTTGAACCATTTGTTCAAACCTGCAACTCCTTTAATCGTGCATGCTGCATCTTAATAGAGAGTCTTGTTGAAGTTAATTATTTCTGTTGGCATACCCCAGCACTCAAGATGTTCCAGAGTGAATCACGATGGTACCTCTCCTAGGCTTGATATAATTTATTAAAAGCTACATTCATTTGAAGGTGAAACGTTGGCAAGAACCATTAATTTAAATCCTGTGATGATTTTGTCAGTTTTATACACTGTGTGGCAGTAAAAACTATACTTGGTGGGGGGAAGGAGGAAGGATAAAGGAAATAACTTGTAATTGCCATAGGAAGCACATCAGTAGGTATAGAGATAAATAGCTGCTCTGGGCTGGAATGAGAATACATGCTATTGCTTGTGGCCATATGGGCTGCCTCAAAATGCTGGATAACTCAGAATTACCTACATTCATCCCGAATTCATGTTAGAAAATTCTAGAAAAACTCTGAGCAGCAGGGTAGCAAGTGAAAATGAAGTTGGGTGAATGCAGGGCAATTCATATTAGAAAGGACAATTTATTAAATAACAGTGGGAACAGCGTGCAGTTGTATAAAGCACTGGTGTGTTTAAGATGTATATTTGTATTGGATCCTGTTACTCACAGAAAGCTGCAAAATGGTCCTCAGGAGGAAAGTAAGGGAAAAATATTCAATGAAATGGTTCTAAAGTTTATTTTACCTTGACTGCAACAATATATTTCATCTGTTTTTAACTTTCCAAAGTGGTGAACAGCCTGAGCTGAAACTTTATGTGAAAGCTGAAATGTAGCAGAGAATTTCTGTCCCAATTGTTTCTTGACAATCGAAAATGAAGTTTTATCAGGAAAAATGTCAGTTAACCTTCTCTTTGTGGGGCTTTGCTAAATTCCCCAGTGCTCAAGACTGTTGTAGTTGGGTTTAATTGCCAAATACAAAAGTGCAAAGGGCTGCATGAGGAAGGAAGTATGCCACACGTATAGAAAAGGCCAAGGAAATACTGATTTATACAGCTCAAAATTAAAAAATTTGCCACTGCACTTAGCAAGGTCCCAGCTGGCTCGAAATGAGTCATGTTCTTACTGATGAAATGGCCCGAGATGACAGTGTTACTGGGGATGCCATCTTCCCCTGCTCCAAGTAAAAATTACCAATTATTGAAAAAAGAGAAAAATTATATGAAAAGAAACGCTGAAAGGGCACAGTGCCAGAAAGAGAAAAGGCTTGGTTTAATTTTCCTTTTTTTTTTCTTCCCATAAAACACATCAAATGACATTCACACCATAACATACACCCCTAATAATGGCAATAATAGCAGTAATACATTTCCTTGCATACAATACCTGTAAGCAGATGACATTCTCGGAGTTTCTCAGTGAAATACAGTGATTTAAAAGGTTATAGTTCCTGCAAAATTAAGACAAGGGGCAATTAAAGCAAATTGAATACACAAATAAAATCAGTGTGCCATTAAGGGAGTAATTTTAAAATAAAAAACTCAAATATGTATAATAATAGTGATATAGGATGCTATCTGGTTCTGTAGCTCTTTGCAGATTTGTCATCCAAATCAGAGGTAATCATATAATAAGGTATATGTCAGCTCTAATCCTGTTTTCCACTTAAACATATAAACAACTGGAAAGGACTTCCTGCTGTGGTGATGTGTATGTCAGGGAGGTGAATGCTAATTTTAAAAAGCGTGATGTCATTTAAAACTTAGGCACTTCCTTAGTTTCCATAACCCTGGTTCTGCAACTGGTGCTGTGAGGAAAGTGGAAAGGAGGGGCCAGATTTCCACCTGACCTTCTCTGTACACTTGAAGATGAAGAATTACAGCTAGGAGCAGGGACTGCCCAAGCCACCGACATCCAAAGGTCTCAGAGGCAGAGCAGCACCAGTGTCTTCTCTAGAGCCTGCACAAGTGTGGTTTTCTCCAAAGAGATCCCTGGATCCTTGCTGACTTTAGAGGATTTGTTCAGATGTGCTGTTCTGGGGGCAAAAAGTCTGGAGAATTTTTTTAAACCCAAAGTGAGGTAGAATAATTGCTGTTGCAGCATTGTAAGGCTCAACAATTAGTCTTACGGCATTAATAAGAAACATAAAGCTCGTAGCTTTTTAGCTTTCAGGCAAATAATTATCTTCCTTGTGCTGGAATTTGATGATAACTGTCAGCATGGTTTAGAATTCTATTTCTTTTTTTTAAAGGAAGAGACTATTTTTTAAAAGGATTTTATTCGCATAGGTCATAGAAATGAGCTTTCTCTTCAACAGACAGATTAACTATTTTAAGATGACTTGTTTGCAATGAGTGCAAATACTCATCCATGTTTAATTGTATTTTAAGAGCATCACATTAGTAATTGACTGTGACATCTTTTCTAGATCTCCCTATTAATTCTTGGGCTTTCATTAAAAAAATAAACCTCAAGTCTGGCTTTCAAGTTGGAACTCAGAAAATGCTTGTAAATTAGCACTGCAGGAATATCAGCCTGCGAAATCAGGATCTACAGAGTATTTATTAGTAGAAATCTGTGTTCTTTAAAAACGAAACAAAAAACCCCTCGAAAACAATCTGTCAAAGAAACCCCCCCTTTGGGCACTGCCTTGGTCCCTGGTGGGTTAGAAATCTGTATGTTTCTCTAGGTTTTATTTACTTATTCTAGTGCAGGCTCTGGCAGCAAGGAACAGAGGACGTGCTCTGGGTGCACACGACGTGCTGCCACGATGTTCCCAGATTGGGTTTTGACTGATCCGTGGGCTGGGGGCAGCAGCAGTGTCCCTCGCAGCTGTGCAGCTGGGGCACAGCAGAGCTCTGCTCCAACCCATTTGAGAAGCTTTAGGATCAAATCCTGCTATTTGTATTCAGGCAAACCTCCTGTGCTCATCAGGTTTTCTTTCCTTCAGGAGGGAGGAATAAAGACCAGACTCCCTGAGAGCACCAAAAGGGAAACTTCCTTATGTTTCTTTTTCTTTTCCCTCCTCTTTCCCTGAAAGACAATTGCTTTGAATTTTTCTTAACTCTAGCCACCAAAACCAAGTGCCAATGCAGTCCTGGAGAGAAGAAGTTCTAGCAGATAGACAGCATGAAAAAGTCATTAAAGCAGCTGATATTGTCCATTTTTTTTATCTCTTTGTCATTAACTACTAGGAACAAGTGCAATTGCTTTGTGTCCATCACCCAGTCATGCTAGTCCTGATCAAAAATCTCATAGTGGACATAGGTCTTTCTTCTTCCCCATCATGTAATATCACCAGACCTTCCTGTCCTTATATTGTCAAACCATGTCACCAGGTAAGGAAAGCACATCCAAATTTGGGAAGTTTCAGTACTTTCTCCCTTGTTTCTTTTCTTCATGGAAGATTGGTTTCTCGTGGCAATTATGAGTTCTTAACTACTACATGGAAGGAGCAGCATGCAGCCAAGCATCTAGTTTAGTAGGTCTCCCAAACCAGTTTGCTCCATATCCTGACGTATGTACAGTCTGCCAGTGAATTTAAATCCTGTTCTTGGGACACCATGAGCTTTAGTGGATTGCGGGTATGTCGAAGTAGATATAAGCCCAGTCAAGTTCATTATTAGTGACAATACAATAATGAAAGAACAGAGCTCAGTGCAGGCAAAATACCTGTGTTAATCCAGACTTTGGGAGCTGTTCTGAAGCCTGTCCTGATGCCTGGTTGCTCTGGGTACTTTGCTGGATTTTTCACTCTCTTGTTGCTGTAAGAGCTGCAGGTGATGTCCTCATAACCAAGTAGACATGTTTTTATGCTGTCTGCCGCACTATATTTTAAATGCCTTAGCTATTGCATTTTAACATAATGAGATGGGTACTGTGCATCTCTCCGATGTCAATTGATTGCAGGAAGAGCATTCAGTTGAAGTTTAATTAGCATGTAACTGATAAGTCCAATTACTCTATAATGATTTGGAAATTACATGAGCTACATATTTTGTGATTGTGGCCTTATATAAAACACAAAACTTGTGAGGAAATTTTAGCTATTTAATGAACACTTTAAAGAAACCTATTCTGGGTTTAATCAGATATCAATTAGTTGGAAAAGGGAAATCTTAAATTATCATGTATTAACACTGTTAATTGGCAGCAGCCTTCCCATTGAGTCAACTGCAGCATGGAAGCCCATTTCCACCAGAGTGTGTAGTGTAGCACAGAATGTGCAGTCCATACAATGCCTCTATTTGTGCCAAAATTTTGTAAGAAATTCAATTATTCCCTTATACTGGGGGTGGATCTGATACGTAATTAATTCTGGCTTGTTTTAAAAGATGCCTGCATAATTAGCAATGCATGGAATCCATTATCTCTGGCATATTTTTAAAACCTTAGTAGTTCCCCTTTGAAACTAGCCCGTGCACTTTAATTAACAGATAACGTATTGCAATATTAAATTTGAGATGTTGCCATTTTGGCAGCATTTGAAGTGATGTTGTTCATTATGGTTGCCATGGAGCATACTTCATTTAATTTATGATCATGTGTCCTTATTGATGGAAGAATATCTTGGGGACAGCACCCACAGTGTTGCTTCAGAAATGCTGGTTTATATTTAAATATGCGCTCTGGAAATCAAAGTAATGTGGGCAGTGGGAGTATTTTTACTGCACTTCTCTAGTGTTGCATGGTTGTTTCCCAATGAACTTTGCAAGAACTTTTTTTAATCCTTCTGGTGTCAGAGGGGCAACTTTTGGGAAGAAGGCATTGGAGCCTGGCCTTCACAAACAGTTAGCAGAGGGGAAAAATGTTGTCTGACAGAATTAAGGACACAAAGGTTAGGGGCTTTCAGTGAGTTGTTGTCTGAAGAAGTGTGATTCTTTTCACATTAAACTCTGCAGGGATCCTAGCTAGACTGGTCATTCAAGTTAGATGCTAAATTACCTAAAGTTAGAGGTTGTTAATGATCTCCAGCGTGCTCAGTGTTGTCTAAACATATGTATAGTCTGGAAGGAAGACAGACTAGCATTCCTATCCTTGAATAAGTTGATAACAAAACAGAAAAATACTGCAGAAAAAAATAATGATTGGTGAAATTTCTCATTAAAGTAAAAAAACCAAAAACTTTTCATTTTCTTCTGCTAGATTTCTCTCAGCCTTTTAATATGACATATGACTCCTACTGTTTCTGGTCCATCAAAACACTATTACAATGCAACAACAACAAAAGATCCTGCATTTATTCATGGCAGAAGATGGGAAGTGGAATGTTACAGACCCATTGTTTCTCTCTTTACTCATAGCCAAAGGGGTTTTTATTCTCTGGATATATTTGGGTACCAGATGGCAGATTGATTTTGAAGTTGTCAAGCAGATTAACTAAGTTAAGATCCTAAATCCGTTTGGGGGGCCTGATGATCCTGCTTAGTGAAGATGCCAATGATCTCACCCAAAGTTGGGCATTTGGTACTTGTGAAAGTAAAATAGGCTTCGAGGTGCAAATACTAATTCTGGTTTAAAACTTTGCTCTGACAAATAAATATTAGACTCTTCTGAAACAGAAGAGGAGGCAAAATAATGCTGAAATATTCTCGCTGGTTTTCTGTGACAAAGGCTTTGGACCTGGGTTCCAGGAGCACCAAGTTTTTCCCTCTTAACTCCTCTCTCAGGGCTTCTGAAAAAAGATTGCTCTTGTAGTGTGAGCAGAGTCTGCCAATACCACAGGATGACAATCTAAACCAGTTCATTTTCTTAGGCATGGCAGGAATATAAACAAAGAATCATGGAAGTATGGGAAGGATGAAATGATTTATACACTCGAAGTGCCCAAGTGCAAAAGACAAACCATGTTCACCCATCACCTCCACCACAATTAACACTGCTGATCTTGCCCAAAATTCATTTATGACTAAGTGATCACAGTGGTTGAATGCTTGCAGTAGCAAAATATTGGGCTTGGGTGGTATCAATATGGTTATCCGAAGTGCTGGGAAAGCAAAGTAATTCTGGATGATTTTTTAGCTGCCTTTACTATAGCAGACTCATATCATGAAGTCAGCTGGTGATGCTAACAGTGTTCAGATGCATTGCTGTCCTGCTGTCTAACCCTGGCCTTAATGGAGCAAGATTGTGTGATCAGAAAATGCCGCCTAATGGTTGTCATAATACCCACTCTCACTGAAAATGGTTTATAGCCACGCACAGAGCTGGTGTAAAAGAGGCCATGGGGAACATTAGGTCTGCACAGAAAGGGATCCTCTCATTGTTTTATAGTGCTGATCTGATATTCCAGAAGAGATAACACTGTTTCATGAGGTTGATTGTTTTCAGTTATTTTTTTTCTATTTTTACAGTAAAATTTCCCAGGGTATTGAAACAAATGGAAAAACTTCCTCCCCAGGTAATTTTTTTCAAAGTGGAAATAAGCAAAGATAGGTTTTAAGTAATCCTTATTTACAGCACAGGCTGTTTGACAGAACAAATTAGCAAACAACAACTTCTGAGATGGCTTTGTGCTTTAGGACCATTTTGTGGAGTCCACAGATTTGTGTGTGTATATGTGTTTCTGTTCTAGCTTCAAACTCTGGCTGGTCTACAAGGAGCAAGACAGGGACTGAACATCCTAATGATGCTTTAACACATTGGTGCCTCTCCACAAGCCTTGCCTCATCATGGAAATCTGAGTAAGAGACCTTGCTTCACTTGTAGTGGTGGAATATGAGCCGTGCTGTTAGATTAACTAGCAAGGCTGACTTTACTCTGACACTGTCATGCCACCTCAAGGCAATTCAGAAGGTGCTGCAGAAGCTTGGAGAAGGCATCATTTCTTCTGCTTTTTGTTACTAAAATCAAGGCAAAGTGGTGAGAGATCTGTGAGCGTGGCTTTAATGAGCTGCAAACATGGCACAATGATTCAATATGAGCCAGAAATTAGTCAGGCTGAGTAGCAAAATGACACTTTCTTTTAAAAACAACACAAAAGCATACTGTAATTTTGTATAATTACTGATCAATTGCCATTGATTTATGCCTCTCATTTGCTATCCAAAGACCAACTAGAATTTAGCCTGAGCACCAAACAGCAACTGGATGCCTTTCTAATAGGATGTACTAAATAATTATGTAAGATGCACCTGGACTTGGGGATTGTAGAGACTTCTGTCATGGGAAACTGTAACATAAGAGCATGAAGTTTCTGAAAACTCATTTTTCTCCTGAAGAGGAAAATATTGTCTCCAATGGAACAAGTGTTAATTCTCTGCTAACACGCTCACCTATTGCAAAGAAAAAGGGTCTGTTTTGGTCCCTCCTGGTTTTGTCACTTAACTGAAGAATCTCAGCTAAAACCCTAGGTATTATGGCCTCCTTCATTCGTGAGAAAGAGGGGTGGTGTCTTCACTGGTGGCCTAAAGCATTATGAATGTAAATCTATTAATTCCTGGCTGCCATAATAGGCAGTGACTTTTTTAGTCAAGTTTCTTGATGCTTTTATGACTGGCATGTTGAATGAACACTACATGGTTGTCAGGGGCATTCTGCATAGACAAGGATGGAGCTCCTGTCCAGCTGATGGTCAGTACTGGCTCCTGTCTGTTGGGGAAGACAGCAGGCCTGCTAGTGGCCTAGCTCTCTTTACCCATGACATAGGCCCTGACAATATTCTCCTGTTCCCATGAGACAGGAAAAGTTCCTCATGCTGAGAGGATCCTAATAATCACATTCTCAAAACACAGCGGCCTTGATGATAGGGGTACAGGCCACCCTAAAACCAAGAAGCAGTTATGGGAAGGTATTTGGGAGTAAGGGAACATGTTAGGAACCAACCATAACAAGAGGTTCAACACAGCAGGTGTGCGGATGCTTTTAGGTATTAAAGGTAAACTAAGGATGTTTAGCTATAAGATAGGTTTATCAGAACTCGTTATAATTACTAACCAATCAATATGGTGTGAACAGTGTGTGTAACCACTTAGCAGTTTTTTAGCTTGCCACGTTTGCAGCAAGAAAGGTATAGAATCTGTGGGATTTCACCTCATAAAATGTCTGGCTTCCTCGCTTCATGGCTTCACCTACAATTCATAGACTGAATTGTGTGTTGCTCCCTGCCAGTAGCCACACCTCTCCACCCCTTGCAGCGGGTACCTGGGTTTGTGGGCTCCATTGCTGAGTTGCTGCTGCAGGATTGTTGGGCTGTACAGGCAGAAAAGCTGTTCCCTGGTCAAAATTAAAGCTCTGTCTGGCACTGTTGTGGTTAAATGTGTCTACCAATAAGGATATGAGTAATATGTTGAGAGCCTGACCTTTTAGTAGTTCTGTGGAATAATTTAAATCAATATTGCTGTGTGACAAATTATAATTTCTGTTGTCTGACATAATGTTCTGGGGGGGAAATGCCTGTCTGAGGAGCATAAAATGTGAAATGGAAACAGCAAAAGCTTGGTTTTCCTCTCTGCTTGCTCCCTTGGCAGCAAAAGGAGACCAAAACCTTAAGAGAGATGGCAGAGGGATTTTTGACACCCCACCTGTATTTTGAAGTGCCATGGGGCTCTGTGTGTGTGCCTATATGTGTACAGGCACCAGAGCTCTGTGTGTGCCACTGCCCTCAAACAGGATGTGAAGAAAATGCTGGCATGCGCTTTTTCTCCCTTCCAGCTGAGATAGTGGAGTTTTTAATTGATTGTTATGAGGGCAGAATTTAAATAAAATGAAAAAAGGCAGCAATTTCACAGTGCCTGCTATTGATTTATGGTTTCCTTTTTGAGTAGGAAGTGGCAGGTTGGGGCTCAGAGAAGTACTGGAGAGAAGGCAGAAGGATAAAAAAGGGTTAGAGAGAAAGGAGGAGAAAGAGGGTTAAAAAGAGCAGCTATAGAAGAGGGAGAGACACTGCAGCGAATGAGGCTTGCAGGAAAAGGGCATCTCAAAGAATGCTTGGAAAAAACGTGTGGGTAGGGTAACAAAAGGAAAGGAAACATCAATTTAAAGAGTGTGTAGGCTTGTCAAATAAGAGATGGGGCAATAAAGGAAGTAGAGAACAGGAGCTGAAACACGTTTTCTCAGTGGTGAAATTTTGAATTCCTCTCTGCTTTCCTATGCTGTTTTTCCTACTGGGCTGATGTTCTCAAACACCACTGGTGGGGGCTGCTCCTGCTCAGCACTAGTTGGGTGCACTGGGCTGCTCAGCTGGATCAGTCACAGGTCCTGTGAGTTTTCCTGAGTACTGTTCCTGGTCAGTCTTTTCCAGGGCTTGGAAAGTTAGATCTCTAAGGGTGATCAAAGAAACAAATTGAGTAGTCAGGAATACAGCGTGACAAATGCATAGCTAGATACAGTATAGGTCAAATAGACTAATAAAACCTCCTGAAAAATAAGAACCACAGACTATGATGTGTATTTAGACCTGTAGTCCAGTATCTCATCTTTGGAAAAACAGCACTTGTGGGATATTTTTGGTAAAAGAAGATGGAGGGCCAGGGTTAAACCAAATGAACTTTCTTTCAAGGCGTATCGGAAGTTGGGGAGGCGGGGAGTGATTCATCATTCAGAATTCTCAGAATAGATTTGCTAAATTTACAAATTCCAAGTTAATTCCGATTCTCTTCTCCACCCTTGACTGGCAACATCTGTTTATTTTGTTCTGATTTACCCCTTGCCTTCATAATTTTCCCAACAAAACATACCTGTTTCTGTACTGTGAGACCCTGAACTGGTTTGGGAAATGATGGCAGGTGGGGGGTCAGTCAGTACAGTTGTGAAGGAAAGCAAGAGAACATTTTTTTTGCTTTTTTTTTTTCCATTTTCCACTGTCCATTTCCTGTAATTACTCTCACAAAGACTGTTTGTAGGCATATTTCTGGAAAGATTAAACTTTTTATGATTGCAGGGTATTTGGGCAATGAAAACTTGTGTTTCTTTAAAGAAAGCTGGTTCTTTGCCCTCTTACAAACACAAAACCACAGTGTGCTGTGACCTCGTTGGTCAAACAAGCAAAACAAATTGAATTTGAAGTAATTAATACTTGCCACAGTGTGCTTGGGAATACAATAACAACCAAGAACTATTTGCAAAGAATTAGTTCAATTAAGCAGGGAAAGATGAAACTAATCAGATAAATGACTCCTTTTGTCCAGTGACAGGTTTCTTTTGGCTGTTTTTGATGAGGCCTTCATTGATGATTTTGCCTCTTTGAGTAAGCAAACAAAAGCATAAAATGTAGCATTCTTGCAGTACTTTGATTCTGCTTTGATTTGGAAGTTGGGGTACCATCACTTGTCTTGAACTTCTACATTTGAGAAGCAGTGAGAATTAACAAGTGTCAAGTGATTGGAGGTCTACTAATCAGAATGATAAGAATTGAGGCTGCTTAGCCTCTAGAGAAAGGAGGATGCACAAGGATTAAAGAAAAAACAAAAAAGGTGGAGGAGGATTAACTGTTTTGTATATTTGCTTAGGCTAGGACAAATTGCCATGGAGTAAAATAACATTGAAAAATGCTAAAAAAAGTAGTTTAACAGGAAGGTTAATTAAATCTGGAGGTGATCATCTAAAGTCTTCACCCTTGGAGTTTTTTAAAAACAGCCTAGGCATGATTTTAAGCCAAATATAGTCCACCTTGAGACATGGGAGATAACATGATTTTCATTCACATTACTGCCATGTCTGTGATTCAGGTACAAGCTGTGTGGGAAAGCATAAATTTAAGCAGTGAGAACAATTGTTTTCACCCATAATATCTAATGATTGAAAGTAATCTGAGCATCACCTACTTGAAATTGGTAGAAACAAGCTGGACTGCTTGGGCTTTTGGGTGGAAGAGAAGGTAACTGCGCTGCTTTGTATGTGTGCTTTGAACAGACCTTTCCCTGGTTTAGTAGGGTTTTATATTTTCTAACCATATGCCAAATTAGCTGCCTCAAAATTCCTATGTTAATGCATCTCACCTGTAAGGAGAGAATGAAGCAAGTGGAGACAGAGATGAAGGATGTTCATTCCTGTACCAGGAACTACAATAATCCATGACCTGAAAAACAAAAATACAAGGTTTTGGGTGGTGGGATCTGCCACGCTTTCCTCACTATGGATTACAGGCTACTCCATCAGTGGTTTTAAAAGGTCTCAGTCATGCCATGGCTCACCCCCATGCGTTGAGTGGTTGTGCTGTGCAACTAGTCTGGAGTGAATATTCCCTTCTGCATCACCCATCATTTGACAGTGCCCACCTTCACCTTTTTTTGTTATTTTGAGGAGGTGCTGTTTTGCTTCAGAGCCTCTTTTGTTACAGATGTGCATACAATTTCTCAGGGACATGTCCACTTGTGTTCAAGGGTGTCTCAGGAACAATTCTTGCTTAAGCTGTGAGACAGGGACGCACAGCTGAATGGTACCATAATGTACCCAAGACAAGTTTTTGAGACACCATATTATCACAACCAGAACTAACTCCAGAGACCATTATATGCATTTATTATACAGTACTGAAGTATGAAAGACTCAATTAAAGTTTATTTGATATAAAATTAACACTCCTTTCTTCCTCTTCACTGTGCTGATTACGTTAAAACAGAACAATGAGGCAGCTGCAGTGGAACAGTATCAGAGAAATTTCTGTCAGCATTTACTATAGGGGAAATTATAAGGCTAGGTTTTCTCAGCCAGTTCAGCGAGCCAACTGGCTGCACATGTTGCAAATGTTTTTTTATACTATCATGAACTGCAAAGAGAATACACTGAAATTTTCCTTCATTTTGAAAAGTAAGAGAATGATGCAAACACAGGAAAAATTATCATATTCAGCTCTTGCATTGTCCTTCTCCTCCACAGCTTTCCAGGGCTTTGATCCAGCAAAGTCCTTCAGTGCTCGTAGAGCTTTAAGCACCTACGCAGTCCCTTTGAAGTCACCATGACTCTGTTTTACAAAGTGTAGTTAAGGACATGTCTCACTTGAACTTCAGTTGGATTTGAAAGTCAGAATTTTCCAAAGCAAAATAGTGTGTTTTACAATTAATTCAATTTGTGTGATTTTAATGTGTAGGGAAAACTGAATGGGAGTGATCACCTTTGAAAAACAGTCAATGAAAAGCCATCACAGGGACAGCATTTCTTTTACTTTCTTTATAGTAGACTGAAACTTCTATAGACTGGGTTACTTTCCCTGGGTCCTTTAGTGTAATTTCTCTAGAAGCTTTTTGGATCTACTCCTATTAAATTTTATACACTTCTATTCCATAAGAGTGAAAAATAATACTTCAAATGACAGGTCTATTGAAACCTTCATTTTTTTATCATAAGGATTTTTTTTTAAAATGTCCTTCAATCTATATTTTTTCCTCTATGATGGAGTTGGAAAAAGAATAGTAATTTGGCAATGTAAATTTGCATAGAAATATGCTGCTTAAGAACCCATTTATTACACCAGTTATAACTCAAGCAGATATGAAATGGCCCAAAGGTAAAGCAGAGTTGATGGCAGAATAAAAATGTGCGTGTAACTTTCTGGGGGCTTAAGTTTGTTGACTTTGTGATTATTTTCATTTAATATGCCTCCAGATGAATATTAACTTTTTTTTTTTTGGCTGGATGTTTACTTCTGGCTCACTTGTACTAAAATAAAAAAAAGTGGGTGCTCTGATTAACATTTGTTTTAATTTAACTCTGGTCTTTCTATTCCTTGCTGAAAAACATCTTTATGGGTTTTTGTAAAGGGTGATTTGTTTTTTCTGTTTTCATGTGGCTCACAGGGGATATTCCTATACCAAAAGCAATCACACATTGTAGATAGCTACTGTAATTTTTCTTCCTTTGCAATAGTGGACCTGTACTACTTTGCTTATGTTCAGATTCATTGAACTTGATGTCAAAAGAACAGAGTTCTATTCCCCTCTTCTGTTGGCTTTTGGTTGGTTTTTTTCTATTTCCTATCCAAATTGCTTCCTGACTTACAGCTGAGGAATGTAATTCACAATGAATTTTATTCAAGGTATGGAAAAAGGAAAGTGAGATAGGGTTTAGTGAGAGAGAGCAGCAAAGTCAGCTCACAGAGCCTGCTCCTGCCTTGCTAAAATACATTGAAAATCACGTCTGTTCTCAGCTGGCTTGCCAGCTTGTGATTTCTAGGCAAAAATTACTTTTTCTGGAGTGGAGGCAGGAGGGGTCTTTAAAAAAGAAATGTAGTATTTATTTATTAAATTAAATACTACACGATGTAGTATTTTTTCTCTCTTATGAGAGTAGTAGTAGTGAGACTTTGAGATACAGTTCTAAATGTTGAAGCAGGTTTAGTGTTGATTCTGCGCATCTTGCAGCTTCCAGTAAAGTCAGATATTTCACATCTTCAGTAAAGTCTCATTATGCTTACTCTTCTAAAGAATCACCAGGCTATAAAATCCAATTTTGAAGCTGAAAATGAAGCTGAAATGTCATTTGATATCACAAGGGTTAATTGGGCAATAACTACTTTGGTGGTCTTTTACTCTCCTTTAGTGACAAATCAAAACTAGAAAGAAGCCAAAACAGCTTATGTTTCTATACTGCAGACAATAATGACCATCACATGGGTTATTATAATCATAATAGACTTGTGGTATTTTTCAGCTGAAATAGTTTAATGTTCTTTTTTATTACTGACTAGTGTTGTTTGCTGCTTTAGAAATTAGTTCTGTAATTTTAAATATCTTTTTTCCCCCATATCTTATGGCCATATAAATAGGGTAATATTTTTCTCCCATTGTTTTTGTTTGGTTTTCTGACTCCTTCCATATTGATTTGTCTCAGTGCTCTGTAAAATTGATTACATTTGTTTCTTTAGAAATGAGGCTTCTGGAATTCTGCATTATATTTACCACCGAAGGAAAAAATGACAGCAAAGAAATAGGTTTCTTTTAGAAACAAAACAAAAGCCTCATTCGAATGAGAGTTAATTTAATGAAAGTATTTAATCTTTCCCTCCTCCCTATCCTGAAGCAAGAAGTTATGGCACTTCTTTATTTTAAGATCTCTTTGCCATGTTTATTCTGAGTCATTCTCAGTTTACTGGCAGAAATGAATTTTTATTCTGTTAGGCCTGCTGAGATTATCCTGCTCTGTGACAAGGAGCTTTAGTCCTTCTTCTGGTTTGAGTATCATCAACAGACTGAACTAAAGGGCTTGTTATAGTGCATTCACTTAAATTTAGTACTGCTTGTCACACCAATTCCTGGGGTTTTTTGCATGATCAGAAGAAATAGAGGGAAACATGGCAATTGCTTTCATGGTAAGTTCACATCCTGCCAGATTTATTCCAGAGGATTTTGCTCATCCCTTGACCTGGCCCACCAAGGACTAGTGAGCCCATCCCCTCAACCCAGCCTGCAGATTGCTTTAATGCAACATCCACGTCAGCAAGCAAACCTATTCCTACCAGCTCCATAATGAGATGTGGTTACACAGGTCATGCTGTCACACTACAGCCATGTAGGGCTGTCTGTGTTTATGGCAGTCCACCTGCTGAAAAGATTAATTCCAAGTAGGGCTGGGCCATGGAACTGGCAATCTGCCCATGGCTGGGGCAAGATCTGTGTGTTCGGATCAAGACAGGGAAGAGGAAACCAACCTGTGTCTGTGTCTTGCATTGGTGGTGGGAGACTCTCTAAAGTGCAACAGCCTCGACTGTTCATGGAGGAGACAGATGAAGCTTAGAATTATCAGTTGTCCACTGTCAGTCCTGTGGCCTTTTGGAAACAAACAGACCCATCCTCAGTTCCTTTGTCAACTGTAGTGTATTGCAGACAAGCACGTGCCTAATTCTAATGACAAGAAGCAAGGTGGCTGCAGCCCAGCTATGTGGAAAACTTTTACCAGTATAGGGACTGGCATGTGGATATTTGTTGTCCTATAGTCTAGAACCTCTGTTGGAAAGGTCTCCAATTTTTCTAAGCTTTTCTGTTTATGTTCTGTGTCTGGAGCAGCTGCAATAGTAGAGGATACTATAGAAAGCCATACTTTGTGCAGATGTTGCTCTCAGATCCAGAAAAGCTAGTTACCAGCTAGATGTAACCAAGCAAGTGCATGCAGCAGCCCTGACTTTCAACCATTTATCCTCCTGTTCTAAATATCTTTATATATATATATATCTATCTTTACATACATGTGATGAGCATTAAAGTTGACCTCAGGTTCTGGAAACAATGAGCACTGGGTACATTTATTCCCTGATGCTTGGGTTTCTCACCTTGGGCAAGCCTTGACCCCTGCCAGCAGGTTTTGTTTCTCATCTGGCACTGCCCGTCCTGTACCAGCCCAGGGTGCTGACAAATGTGGAGTGTGATGAGGAGCTGTAAAAAGAGAAATAGTTTTGCAGCTACGCATTACAGTTCAAATTAGCTCCCAAGTCACTGCTGTGGAAAAGGATGGGATAAAATATGTTTCATGAAAAGGTTCTGAAGCTTTGTATCATATGACTTGATTTTATTCCCAGTATTACCATATTAGGCCCTTTAAATACAGAGAGAGTGGAGAGAGGTGGGAGTGAGAGAGAGAAGAAAAAAACACTTTCTCCCTGTGTTAGCTCAATGTTTAGAGACCCGAAGGTTGAAGTGGAAACTAAATCACCCATCAACGTAAAATGTATCTTAACAGAATTAAGAAATTCCTTGAAAGAAAAATTACTACAGGTCAGGCTATTCTTTCTCTTTCTCCCACTTCCTGCCATGTTTTTATAGCTATTATTGAACAAAATTGGTGTCACAACAGATTAATCTCTTGAATGATGGTTCCTAGATTAGGGAAAAAGCCTTGGGCCCTACGTGAGTGCGATCAAGGAGGTGTTACAACAGCCTGCTCATGAGTGGCTGCTAGGAGAGGATCAGAAACAAAGGCTGTTTTGAAAGCACGTTGTTCCAGAGGGCACCTTTCCAAGGGATCACTGAAAGTGGCAAGAGGCTTGAGGTGAGAGATCCCTTCTGTGTGGTGTGTTGAGTTTCAGAGGGCTCAGTCACCTCTGCAACAGGACAGAGGTCAGGGAACCATGGAGAGGAGATGCAACAAGAATCATCATGGCAAGAGGGCGCTAGCAGGCATGTCTCGATATTTCCACTTGGAAAGCTGCAAATAAAGTATCTGCTATGCAGGCCAGCATTAGAAGAGAAGTAAGAACTGAATGGAGACGGATGGAAATGTCTTCTGAAGTGATCTGCTTGTGTCAGAGACTGATAATATGTGGTCAGTTGGGCAGGGGTCATCAGTCTGTTCTTTTTGAAATTCCATCTGCTGGACTGCATTTCAACTAGGGATGAGATCCAGAACAAGTTTTAAACATCCTGAAATATTTTAACCCTTTCTCTCTTCTCCATTTCTCAGTCTCTAGTTACAGACCCAGGGCACTGGGGGAAACACCATAGTCCATTAGTCCCAGCTGCTGAAGGCTTTGCAGCACTTTGCCTCCCATCACTCTGTTTCAGATAATAAGTATAAGTGCAAAAGCACCTGGTTAAAGGAAATACTAACGTGTTTGTAGGGAGAATTTTAGTATTCCTCTGTCCTGGTGAGCAAATCATGCCATTTGGAGTATTAAAAGATGGAGGCAACCTCTTCATGTCAAGCAATGAAATTACTTTGGTCAGTGCTCCAGGATCTTTTAAAACCTGTATTAACAGATAGAGACAAATCACCAGGGAATATTTTTCAGTGTGATGCTACTGACTGGAGAGTCCAGAACACACGTCCTCTCAAACCATTACTACCCAAGATGTAAAACCTCAATGATACCATATACATCAAACCTACCTGTATATTACTTAGACAGCTACAATAGTTCTGATGCTCCAGTGAAAACATGCACCGAACAGAAGTCACTGCACTCTTCACTGCCTACTTAATTGGATTTTCAGTCAATGTATTGTGAGCAAGATTTTAAAACCCTGAAAACTGCAGTTTATAGCAAATTGTAATGTTTGACAGGGTGAAAACACACTCCTCTTCAAGTGACTGTCTCGCTGAACTCCACCTCCAGAATATCTTTATGAAGTAGGGAAAATCCATAAATGTTGGTTTGTAGATGAGGAAATGGCATTGCAGACAGCATAAATGACTTTGTCAGGGTCGTGGCAGATATCCTCCTATTTGCTCCACTCCCTGGATCTAAGTCATGGTAACATAATCATACTATACCACCTTTTCCCTGCTGCAGCTTGAAGATAGTGGGAATGTTGTTGTTGGAACCTCCTACTTTGTCTTCAGATGGAAGCTAGAGCTAGGCTTTAGTCTCAGCCTCATACTTTGTGCCTCCTGTAGGAGGGAGGTCATTGGAATAACCTTAGAGTAAACCAGTCATGTAGCATTTGTGAAACGAGAATCTATCTCACAGAGGCTGAAAGAGCTTTAAGCATGGTTACCTCTTTGCAGCTGCCTCTGTGCTGCAGCAGGAGCCACTAGCTCTGGTGAGGCTGGTGGTCCCTTTCTGAGGGACATGGTACTGGGAGTGTGCTGGTTAGTGTATTGAAATTCACACTCACTTTTGGCATCTGCATTGCCCACTAGCATAGATCTTCTTAGTATGCAACGCATTTGAAATCTGTCTGCCTCACTTGTTTGATCTTGTGGTAGCAGTATGTTTTGAACCCCTACAGTGTCAATGCACCTGAAAATTTCCCTCCAAGGTTGCTTCTCTCTCTTGGATGCTCATAAAAGTACATACTTAAACAGGTCCCCCAGCACCATCGTGTGAAGAATTTCAATAGTTTCACTGGGAAAGAAGAAATTACAAATACAGCAACCTGTGGTTTTTTATTCCAAATCCCCAAGAAGCTTAACTGGAAAAGAGTGAAAGGGGGTGTGCATCCTTCTCCTTTCCCTTCCTGCTCCCAAATAATCTCTATCTTCATTTATCTTGGGTCCTTCTGCTTAATCTTTTCTCTCATCTCACATGCTCTGAAACATCTCTCTCCTAGAAACACTGCCTCCTGCATCCCTACATCTGATTTCCTCTTGGAAATCAGCCAGTCTCAAATTAATCTTCTGGATAGAAAGCTGGCCCATCCTGACTGGCTTGATGTGTGAGTCATGTCTTTGTTTCTGCCTCCATCCCGAATATGGCAGCCTGAGTCACTGTCCTTCATCGCATCCCTCGCTCACTCTTCCTTCCATCCCCCAGTGACAAATTCTCAGCCGATGTCTGCATGAAACGCCTGCACTGCTAGACAGCCCCAGTGTGCTGACGTGACCTGCAGGTTCCCTACACCCCTTATGCCTCCTTGGCCTTCATCTCCATCGTTCTGCTGCCGCGTTCAGGGACACTACCTCTTTCTGCATCTTCTGGGAAAAAGCCAATGTGCTGGTAGGAGTTTCAGAGTAAGTCCCATCTCAGAGTTTGGTTCTTCAATCACTTCTGGGCATTATCATTGGAGCTAATAATTTAGTTAATTTAACTGTCTAAAATATATGCCAATATTTGGCCTTGGCCCAGACCTTTTATTTATGTTTCATGACCAGCCCCAATTCTTCATTTGGCAATATGTCAAAATGTACAGATGGATCAAAATAGCTCATCATTTCCTAGTAAAATATGATTCTTTGCAAATTGTAACCCAGACTGTCACAGCTGGTATTCACAGGACTTGAATTATACATGTGCAAACTGGAAGTGCTTTGAAGACTCAGCCAGCCAGAACAGACACAGTGCCATGCAGAACGCTTCCCCACTTGCATCCTACCAGCTGGCCCAAAGAAATCCCCTGTGGATGTGAATGGGAAGACTTCTGCCCTTCAGCCAAGCTGTGTTGGCCTCTTACAGAGTTTAGCCAACGATAACTGTTAGTGTCAGAGAGCTGCTCCCCACCAGCTCATGGATACTGTACCCCCAGAGGGGTTGTCTGACATTCAAATATTCAAATACGTATATATTAGGCGAAACATTACTCTTCAGCAAGCTGAAAGCATCTAATTTAGTCAGATAAATTATGCATTGTAAATAATTTGTTCAGCTCAAATACCCAGCAACAAAAGAGTTTATCTTTCCTTCCATGCATTTAGGATTCTTCTATCAACAGTAATGGGGGATATCCAGAACAATGACATTAATATTGGTTTTTTGCTTACCTACATGTTCTTTAGAAATGAGTATAATGTAAAAGACTAGATATACTGGTATTAGATTCCAGCTCAGGGAGCTGTGCCAAGAAATCTCTACTGGGCATGTACAGTGGCACACATTCCTGTGAGAATGTATTTCACAGTTCAGTGAGTATTAGAAATGAGATTTTTTTGGTTATAGTACTTTCATGTAAGCGACTCCTTTAGCTGTATTATTAACTCCCTTCTCTGTTTTCCTAGTTAAAAACATAGCACAGTATAAGAACTGGGTGAGACTGAAGATCCAACTAGTGAAGTACACTGTCCAGCAGCAAGGAAGCCCGCTAGGATGAGGGAGGAACAAGGCAAGCATGCAGCAGAGCTTCTCCCAGCTTCCAGAAATGTAAAGTTTGGGGAAATTATGAGCCATGAGCATATCTTTATGCTTAGTAGTCTCTGGATATTTCTTCCAAGAGTCAGTCTCTGTGTGTGTGTGTGTGTCTCTGTGTGTGTATGAATTATCTATGGCTTTGGTTAATTCCTCCCTTTCTTGTTCTTTAGATTTACAAATGTGGGCTACTCTTACCAAAAGCAACAGTTAGATTATTTGTTCATCCACTTTAACGTGATATGACTATGATTTTCCCTTCCAACCTCTTCCAACATGTTTGTAGCCTTTCCAAGAAAATCAATGTATAGCTCCACGCTGTCTGGTCTCTCCCAGAGTGTTTGAAAAAGAACCTGAGAATTACAGGAGAATATGTAGATAAATCTGAGGTGAAATAACATTTGTTAGTTTTATCTCCTTATCTCAGTGGCTGTTTTGTGCATTCAGGTAGAAGAGTATTTTATCTTGTAAATCAATGATTAAAACTTTTCTGGAAATTTTTGCATTCTGTATTCCTCTGCTGTCATTACCTTCTCACTTTTCTTGCTCTCCCTCTTATTCTTGTCATCTCAGGATTGCTGTTCTTCTGGCAGCTTCATTCCAAAGGTAGGCATGACATCAGAAGGCTTCTGATGACTTCAGAAGAGATGTTGATAAATAATACCAGGTCTAGTCTGTGTAAACAGAGCTGAACTTTGGTTTGTTCTTTCCTCCTTGAAGCCTTCCAACTAGAGAAGTAAAGACAAGAGTGTGTGCTCAGCCACCTCAGGCTATCCCTTCCTCACTGAAAGCTTTGCTCTGAAGGTTACTCAGAAAGGGAGAGAAATAAATCTATATTTATAGATAAACAGCAGGCAAAATAAAAAGCAGAACATCAGAGGATGTTCATCAAGGGTGAACAGCAGAACAGTTAACGAGAGAGAGAGAGAGAGAGAAATAACTTCTCATGCACTAAAAAAACCCATCCCCATGGTAGCTATAAGAAATTGGTCTGTGGCAAGAAAGAATAATGAACAAATACTGGGGATTTCAGTGCAAAAGACCTGAGTGCTTAGTTCCTTTCTGAAGGCCCCCCTTCTTTTGATCCATGAATGTTCCAGTTTCACTAAGGATCTGACAAGCTCTGGTTTACAGGTTTTAACGTGTCCAGATATATTCAGCTATAGAGCTTTCCACTCTTTTTGGTAATCTCAACAGGTGAATTGGAAACAGTATATTTACCATCCCAGGTTACCCAAGTGTTGAGGCTGAAGAAGTAAACTGGGATGTAATAGCCCCTTTTGGTCAGGTGGATAAGGAACATACAGGTAATTTGTGACTTGTACAGTCAGATACTCCAATTATAGGTCAAGAGGTGCAGTTAGTGGCCTGTGGTTGAACCAGGTTGATTCATGGACAAACAAAATTCAGGAACTAATTATGCTGTGTGGTACTTTGTTGAGCTGTGGTGGTACTGAAGTCTTTATGGCCAGAAGTTGTACTGGTTCAGCTGGGATATGAGTCCTCAGAGGTGGTTTCAGCCTGGTCCTCTGGTTCTTAATTGCTATCCGAAATGAATTTCCTATTTATTTATCCTCTCCTGCCTCTATCACAGACTTGAAGTTAGGCTAAAAGTTCTCCAAACACTTTAAACTACAGAGGATCATAATATTTACTGAAATCAGCATTTCTGCAAAGGATTTTGCATTTCCAGTGTGCTTAGTGATGTCACCCCCTGTGATAACTGCCTTGTCTGGGTCAGCTTTGCTTTATTTTCTATAAAGCAATTGAGATTTATCTTTCCTGTCACTCCTTTTTATGAGTTTATTTTATGGTGTGACTGATCTTCCTGCAAACAAAGCTCATATTTCCAGGGTGGTGGGTTTTTTTTCCCATTCTATATTAAAGAAAAATATGGGAAATGGGCCTGTTTGGAAGCTCCAGCTTGTTAAGAACTAATAATCTTTTTTTTAAAAAACCTGAAAGTATAGAATTCCCCCAAATAATCTTGTGGCAGCCAATTCTTCATTATGTTATGATGCATGTGTGTGCTCAGACACTCCTTCAGCTATTATTAGTGCCTGCACTGAAGTAATGTCCAGGCATTTGCTTTCTCAAAGGAGTAGAAATCATGTCAAAAAAAAAATAAAAACAAACTTTGTTCTCAGAACTATTTTAGCCAGTTCTGCAGGAAGAAGTGTAATCCAAGAAACAAGGTCACAAACTGGTTTCTCCATGAGAATGGCAAAACACACAATGCTTTTCAAAAGAGGGAAGAATACCAGGTTTGGACTTTGATAGCGAAAATACATAGTATTTCCCCAGCCTGGTCTGGGAAGTGTAATGGTCATGGCTGGCACTTGAAGACCTGGAAAGTTTATATTTAGTACTCAAGCCTTTTTATTGAAACATCACAAAATAGCAAAATCCCCACTGCTCTGTTTTCCACAAGAGAGAAGAATAACTACTGTTTTCTTCATTTAATCCACATTTACTCTGCCAAGAGTAGCTATTAGCTTCTGTTTTAATGCTGCAGAGAAGACATAAGAGGAGGGAATCTTTTCCCTGAAAAATTGAAAAGAAAATGGATATGAGAAAGGAAGTCAGAAGGGCAAACAGTGTTAGCTCTTCTTTATAGACAGGAAATGGAGAGCAAAGGATGAGTGTTTTTGTTAAGTCTTTCCAGAGAAAAATGATGACGCCAACTATGTGTCAGTGTCACAGAGTCTCTATCAGCAGAGACAGCAAGAGAAGAATTAAGATGTTAGATTCAGCAAGGGTGTAACAAAGACAACTTTGAAATAAAGAGGAGCCTTTGGATCAACTCAGAAGTATCTGGCTTTATTTCTAGTGATTTAGTCAGTCTGGGGCAGAGGATTTTACCTGTCAGGGACTTCTGTCTCATTTTGCTATACAGATACTCACTTTATCTTTCAGTGTCCTTAAATTTGGTGCCACAGATTGTATTACTTCCTTATGAATCCATGCAGCTTCCCATGCACAGGGTGCCTCAGGAGTATTGCAGTAGCCATTTGGAATGATAACAACAAATTATGTGTCCAAAATCATATATTTGATCTGAAGAGC
This sequence comes from Laterallus jamaicensis coturniculus, assembly GCA_022605575.1. Lineage (NCBI taxonomy): Eukaryota > Metazoa > Chordata > Aves > Gruiformes > Rallidae > Laterallus > Laterallus jamaicensis. The sequence continues at coordinate 14,170,059 of JAKCOX010000016.1, read as the reverse complement.
ATCTTGAAGCTGAATTTCTGCCAGGCTAGTGGCATTTTCACCCAAATTTTCCCCAACTGGCTACTCACAGCATTCTGCTATGCAAACATCTTTGTTGGAGCTGTCGTTGCCTTTTGTCTTGCAAGTCACTCTCTGTGTGTGGCAGTGGCAGGGGTGCATGATATTTGAATTTCACTTTCTCATGTGGCTGTTATAACGCTGAGTTCAGACACTGCCCAGATGGTCCCTCCATGTCAGAGTCCATCATGCATTTTCTTTTTCATCACTCATGAACAGAATCTGGGGATGTGGGCACATGGTATTGTCAGAATAAAGGCACAGAAATCTGTCTGTCTTCCTTCACTACTCTTTTTTTGTTTGGTTGGTTTTTTTGACTGCAGGTATTGGTCTCACAGGGTGGTCATGTGGGTGGCTCAGAAGTGACCATACTTTTAAAGATTGTTGGTTTTTTATATAGCTGGAATCCATTAAACACCCCCATTTGTATTCAGGGCATTTCAGCACTGAGCAGCATGAAAGGAAGAGATCAATAATCACATTGCAAGACCCAACTTCTTGCTGTGCCAGGCTAACATAAACGAGCTCAGCTCTAATATTGAATCCAGTCCTCCCCGGTTTGTCCTTCAAATATAGTATCCCACATTCCTCCCTTTCACCTAGCTATCCTCTAGGGCTATTTCCCAATTCAGCTATGATAACCTTGTTTTACTTCTTTGCAGTTTATTCCCATATCTATCGTTCTCCTCCTTGATCTATCATTTAGCAATTACTCCTGAAGGGTCTCATGTTCACATAGCTGTCTTTGTATAGCCTTTATTTAATGCCACTCTCACTCATCACTGACGCTACAAATACGCTCTGCTCCTTCAGTAACAGGTTTATATCAGCAGGAAGGAAAGCACTGTTTAACCAGCAAATTTGTATCATGAGGGAAAAGATGGTGGGAGATCTGTGGTGACATGTGTAGTGAGCTGACAGCATGGAAAAAGCTAGGTATGGCTTCCTAAAAGACAATTGTAAAAATGGTAACTAGGAGGTGCTCCTTATTTTCTGTCATCTTTGTCAACATTTTCAAAACTTGAGTAATTCCTTACATAAGATTTGTCATCATTAACTCAGGCCCCACTCCTATTCTGTTCTGCTTTTAAATATCCCTAGGCTTTAACATCACTACCAAGACTCCACAGTTGTCTGGAAATTTTTAAAGTGCATTTCAGACCTTTTTCTTGCTGTTTTAAAACCAATACCATTTTCCCCAGAGATTAGTTCTTTGCAACACTGATGCCTGTTCCAGCAACAAAACAATAGTCAACAGTACCTCCAATTCATTAATGCTCCAAGATGGGAGAACTAGAGAAGACAGGCATGTAACTGAAACAGAGAGCTGTGCCTGTGCACAAAGGGGATAGATATATGGTGTGAGGATGGAGGGAGAGAGAGAATCTGAATGTGCAATCGATGCCATGAAATGATGAATGCAGTGAAAGCACTAAGTGGCCAAAGCGAGATGCCCTTCTGTGTGACCACGTGCCAAGCCAGGGAGAAGGAATGCAAGGATGTGTTGATGTTTGATTCACTGCTGCTTCCCTGTCATGCTGAATCTGGCAGTCGCACAGTTTCTGCTGTGTGTCACAAAACTCCTGTGGTGAGAAACCACATAAAAAAATTATGGAGGGGAAAAACATTGGCACAAGAATTTCAGGCTGTCAGTCCCTGAAATGAAATATTGCTTTAGGTGTAGTATAAAATCCCTGTAGTGCACACATACTTTCACCTTATTTATGACCGAGTCTCATTTTCCACTACTTCCAATTGCACAGACATAAAAAAAGCTTTGAATTCTGCCATATTGATAGAAAAATTCTGGTTTTGCAGCACATCGTGCTTAAATGGCCCTTGCTTTATGCATGTGTGAATGTGTAAGTCAGGTTTAGGTCAAAAGGTCTATGGAGTGCTTGTTAAAACTTGTAGCAAGGTCTTTGTGGATCCAGGCTTATCTCAGGGCTAGAATCTCAAGGGCTTGAGGTATTGAAATTATTGGATCTTGTTGTGTGGCTGAGTTTGTAGAATCACAGAATCTAAAACAATAATTTGAAGATTTGAACCACCTTACTCAAGATAAGCAGTCTCAGAACCAGGGTGGGACATGGAAAGGCAGCATTAGTCACTTCCCCTGTGTTGTCAAAAATAACCACCTGGTTGCGCAGGCTTTTAAATCTTTTTCTAAAAGCAGGCTAGCCAGGGGTATGCGTGGAATATCTGGGACATGATTTGAAAATTTGTAAGGCACCCAGAGAGAAACTGCCACAGATTCGCAGAATTGTGAGGGTTAGAAGGGGCCTCCAGAGATTATCGAGTCCAACCCCCCTCCCAAAACAGGTTCCCTAGAACAGGTTGCACAGGGAGGCTTCCAGATGGGTCTTGAATATCTCCAGAGAAGGAAACTCCACAAACCCCAGGGCAGCCTGTCACAGGGCTCCCTCACCCTCACTGGGAAGTTCTTCCACATATTGGTGCCCTTGTCCCTTGTCCTGTCCCCAAAGACAACTGAAAAGAGGCTGGCCATTTCCCCTTTTGTCCCACACTTGAGATATTTATAAACATTTATAAGATCCCCTTATATGGCACAGAAAGCCATTCCTCTCTGTGGAACAGCTCCCCATATTTTCAGCACAGACAGCCCTGGAGAAGTTAGTAAAAAACTGACTAACTTTTCCTACTCTGTTTATTTTCCCTCTTTCACTTTTAGAGTTTTGTGTTGGCTCAAAGTGCAGGAAACAAAACACTGGTATGGGTGAAGTGTTGTAATGCAGTTTGAAGGTTAAACATCAAGATATCTTTGAAACAACAGAAGGAATGGGGTTTGTTCTCCTGAGATTGTGAACTAGGTTTTATATTCAAGCACAACAGTAAATGGAATCCACATCTAGACTTCCCTTGGCTTGTTCCTCAACTGAGTGCTAATCCTTTCAAGCTTTAGTCCTGTCTCATTTTTCAGAAATCGTTAAATTTGAGATTGGATCTTTATCCATAAAGAGCAGAAAAATTTGTATGCTCAGGTATTTTCAAGCCTGATAGCAATATGAGGAGGTAGCCAGAATTTCACACTGTTCTCATCACCCTCTTGAACATCCAAAGGCAGAAAACTGAATTTTGCAAGTAATTACCAGTGTTTTAGAGTGAAATTTCCATCAGTTGAAATAAGGCACTTTTTTTGCCTGGGTTTTTTTTTTTTTTTTTAGCAAAATGGGAAATTCTCTTGCTCTGAGCAAAGAGAACATATGTTTATCCCATGTGAAAATCTGCCATTAGCGCCCACAAGCTTCTAGTTTACACAACATCTATTTTCTTTTGCAGTGGGTAATGAAAGAAGTGTCACAACCACCCAAACTCTTCTCCAGTCTCACAGACCGTTATTTCAAGGACCTGGGAGCAAAGGTCATGGCATTCAATCCTGTTGAGAGATTCCCAATTTTGCACACAAAAATAAGCTGATTTATATACATATATATACATTTTTAAATTGGCTTTGAATCCCCTTCAAAAAGCCAAAAATAATACTGAAGGGGAAGGCTTCCGTAATTTTTTTGTTCTGGTCTGTTTATTGAATAGTTCATGATAAGAAGAGGAAAAATCTTCTGTTGGATTTTGTAGCAAAGTTTTAGCCAGCATTGTTAATTGTTGTCTTTGTTTTTAATGAAACAAGCTGCCTTGGGCTGAAGCTAAATCTCTAGTAAGCCACACAAGTGAAGATTAACTTCTTGTCCTTCATCTTTTGTGAAGCAGTCAGAGAAGTGTCACTTTTCTCCTTCACTGTTTCCCCCACACCTTAAGTTGTACACATCCCTGTCGGGGAAGACAGCAGGCCTGCTAGCGGCCTAGCTCTCTTCACCCAAGACATAGGCCCTGACAATATTCTTCTATTCCCATGAGAAAAGTTACTCACGCTGAGAGGATCCTAATAATCCCATTCTCAAAACACAGCGGCCTTGCTGACAGGGGTACAGGCTGCCCTAAACCAAGAAGCAGTTATGGGAAGGTATTCGGGAGTAACAGAACATGTTAGGAACCAACCATAACAAGAGGGTCAAAACAGCAGGTGTGCAGATGCTTTTAGGTATTAAAGGTAAACTAAGGATGTTTAGCTATAAGATAGGTTTATCAGAACTCGTTATAGTTACTAACCAATCAATATGGTGTGAACAGTGTGTGTAACCACTTAGCAGTTTTTTAGCTTGCCACGTTTGCAGCAAGAAAGGTATAGAATCTGTGGGATTTCACCTCATAAAATGTCTGGCTTCCTGGCTTCATGGCTTCACCTACAATTCATATACTGAATTGCGTGTTGCTCCCTGCTGGATGCCACACATCCCTGCTCAGCATCCTTCTTGTTTCAGGGCCAGAGAGACACACAGCTCCTTTCCGACTTCATTTGCCTGTACTGATGCAAGAGGCCAGGGCATTCCCACTGCATTTGAAGCAAGATTGCTCTCAAGGTTCACACACCAAGCAGAAAATCCTTTGTCATTTCAAAACAGTAGACAGCAGCTGAGTATTTGATGAGTTGATACCAGGAACTGGCAGCAGTGCAACAGGCTGATGTCACTGTGGTACAGCCTGTGAAGTCTTCTCAAATGCCAGCATTTGCTTTTTTAAAGCTCCTTCCTACACCGTAGCACAGAGTCCTTCAGGCTTTTCACTCAGGAGTCCCTGTTAAGCTAACTGGGAAAAAAAACCCCACGAGTAATGGGAAGCTCTGCAGCAGAAGTGCCGAGTCTCATAGACAGAGCTGCATTCAGGCAGATGCCAGGTGGGTTAAAGACAGTATTGTTCACTGGGAAACTTCTATGTAGTGATCAGATCGGGATCACTGACAACCAAGAGAGTACTGTAAAATCACTCGATTCTTGCTATGCTTACCCACTGCTGCTCTTCCACTGATTTGCTGGGGTATTTTCAGGGGAAAAATGAGGCCTAAGAAATCAGAGACCTTTTTTTTCTGCATGTTTGCAGTGATGAGGCTGTGATTTCATCACAAATTAATACATCTTGTTACATCAAGCTGTAGAATTGTAACATAAACTGATAGATTTGACATAAAGCAAGGGGAAAGCATTTCCAGCCCTTGTGAATTCAAAAGACTCAGAATCCAGGAACACAACCTAAAAATAAATAATAAAAAAAGGGCAGTGTGTTCTGAGGGTGAGTTGAGGATGCTTTTCCCAGAAGAAGATGAAACTCAATGGAACTAAGCTCTGGGGGAAAAATTCAAAGAGAACTAACCAAATTCCTTCAGAACTCAGGTAGAACTCAGGCTTTGAAATGTGGCTGCAATTTCTAGTATGTTGTGCATGCTTTTCCATGTGGCTCAGCAGTATTTCTAGCACAAAGATTTTCAAACTGACAAAAATGTAAAGTGAAAAAAGGGATGTGAAAAAAAGTTGGATTTGTGGGGCTTTGTCTTTTTCTTTTTTTTTTTTTTTAACCAATCAAGTTAATTATTTTGATCTCAAAAACTTGGCTATTCTCTTTAGAGGCATATTCAGAGGGAAAGAGCAGTCCCTCTCTGGCTAGTGTTTTGTGTTGTCCCTATGTGCTAATTATGTGAGGGAATCTTCAGAGAGTGTGACAGACACATCAGCTTGGAGTAAGTGTTGAAGATGGACTTCTGGAAGTTCTCAAAATCAGCTTAGACAAATGGTCAATTTTAGTTTCACTTGAGTTTGTGTTGGGAGAGAGAGGAATTTATTGGCCTGATGCTCCACTTTTTTACACCTCTAAGATCACAGAATCACAGAATTTCACAGAATTGTAGGGGTTGGGAGGGACCTCCAGAGATCATTGAGTCCAACCCCCTGCCAAAGCAGGGTCCCTAGGACAGCTCGCACAGGTCGGTATCCAGATGGGTCTTGAATATCTCCAGAGAAGGAGACTCCACAACCCCCCTGGGCAGCCTTTTCCAGTGGATAAGTGGAATACAATGGCAGCAGAAGGAGGAACTAGCTGGAGAAACCTGAATGTGAGACCAAAGTAAAGTTCCCACTCCTATCTTAGCAGAACTGTAGGCATGGGGGTGTTCTTCAACTGTCCATAGGATACAGAGTCACAGAGTCTCAGCAGCACCAGCATCCTGGCACCAAGACACGCAGAGCATCCACAGCTTGCTGTGGTGTGCTGCAGAATCACCTCCTTCACTGAGCTTTGCCAGTGGTACTGCTTGCCAAGTTGCAGGATGCCTCTTTGTTCTGTCACATTGCTGTAACATCTCACGAGGAGATTTGTTGTTTCAAAAAAAGACAAATAAGCAAGCAGTGTTTGCAAACCGAGATGGCATGTGAAAGCATCTCTGGAATGGATTTCTGCCTGTGCTTTTTGTTGACCATTTGTTTCCCTCAATTGGAGCATGAAAGGACTGAGCATGTCCAATGCAACTTCCCTATGCTAAGTACCACCTGCCAGGCAAATAAAGATAATCTATCAGTCACTTTTCCTTTGAGATCGTAAGCTTTCAGAAAGAAATGCTGGCACACACCCACGCCACTCTCCCCCACTGCATTCCCTTCCCATCCAGACTGCAGTGTGACTGGGAACAGGAGCAACACAGAAAATCCATCTATCTCAATAGTATTTGAAATCTAGTACTTAACCTCCAAATAGGTGACTTACCCCTGGCACCTCCACAGTGACCGGACTCAAGTTTTTTTATCGTTTCCAGTAGCAATACCTGAATGAAAGGGCAGTAGCTATAAGTAAACCAGGATGAAAGATATTATTAGAAGATGTTATTAGAAAGATAAAGGTAGATTAAGTGGAGGAAAAAAATACCGGCCCAGCCATGCCAGCATAAACAAAATAGAGTAAAATTAGAGCTGGCTGTAGGCAGAGCTTTGAATGACTGAAGAGTGCATTTGCAGCCTGCTGAGCAAAGGCAGTTCTGCCCCCACACTGACGCACAGAAGATTTGGATTAATTTCAGGCCAGACAGGTAGTACAGCTGCAGTTTGGGGCTGATAGCTTGGTAGGAAGGCAAACCAGAGGACTGATGCAGACCTGAATACGCTACACCTGCTGGGTAACAGAGATATAAATACTAGAAAAGGGGCAGCCAAAACGCATCTCTTAAGCAACACACAGCTTCTGAACAGTTTTAGCACAGCTTCCACAACAGAGAGGTGTGATACAAAGCTGCTGTGAGGACCAAGGCAGTAATCAGTTTTCCCTGTCTTTGAGGTTTGAAGGGAAGCGGTAGTATTGTTTGGGGATGCTCCAGAAGCAGTGGGATAAACATATCTCGGGGTGAGTTAGCTCAGGTCCTCCTTTTGTCATGGTCAAGGTGATGTTTCCAAGGTGCGTCCTGACTTTATGTTTCTGTGCTGGGACAGGGCTGCACAGTAGAGTCCTTCCCTGCTGAAGGAAAGTCAGCACCATGGTCTGAGGACGCTGCCATTAGGCTTTGGGGTTTGCAGCATGGTTTGTCCAGCTTGTGCACAGGCAGTACCAGCAGGACAGTAGTACATCTAACTCATTTCTTATTGGAATTCGTGGGGGTTTTTTTATGATTAAGGTACAGCCACAAATATGTTCAGAGCCTCATTGTCTTTGCTCTTCTAAAGATACATAAGTCCATTGTTCAGTAGTTTCATTCCATCTTCGGATTTGTGTAAACAGAAAACTTTACTGTCAGTGTCACTTGAATGAAGAGTTTTTTTCCATTAAAAAAACCAGCTCTCTTTAAAATGTAACTGTTTGACATGCCAGAAGATTTCCTCTATGAACAGAGAAATGGGAATAAATTTGACAATGTAGAGTAAATATGTACGGGGAGCAGACAGAAGGAAAAGGCATTTCTGTGACTTAAAGGTTCCCTCCACCCAGGAAGGGAGAAGAATGGTGCTGCCCAGCACTGGGAAAACATTGCCTATCATTTCAAGTGAATTTTTTTTAACAAAGAAAAACTTGCCTTTAAAGCCTCTTGCCACAAAAGTACATTTTGGACAGCAGTTTGTACCATATGGGTCAGTTACTAAAAATACGTATCTTAAAGGTGAACTTTCCGTTTGGTTTTATACAGGGGCTCAACCAATCACAGCAAATGTTATCCATAAAGTACTCAGTCCCACGTAACCCAGACTGCTCAGTGCTTTGTGAAGCAAAAGGAAGAAAGTTTTTCAAGTTCATTGGCAACAAAACTTCTTTTTAACCTCCTTTACATACTCTTCTTAGGGCACGGGCATTGTTCCATGTCTTTCTGACCTTTAAAATCTGTAGGGAGTACAAAAGGAGGAGGAGGAATGGCTGACACTGTGACCAGTGTTTCCTACTCCATCACCTTTGCTTTGCTTATTTATGTCCCTGACAGAAAGTGTTGCAAAGTGCTTATAAAAAGCTATTTTATTAAAAGATTCTTAAGTATTTTTTAAAAACTGAATTAGACAGTGCTCTGAGAATACATACACCTTCAAGGGAAATTAATGCATGGGCAGGGTGATGGAAAGCATCTTTAATTACCTCAATAGCTTCTCTATCGGCATCACTCAGACAGGTAACTTACATGACAACAAATGAGGTGTCAACTTGGGAACATTTATTTTGTAAGTATAAAATTGATTTTTTTTTTAAAATACTCTGCTTTTCCAACCCTGAAGATGCTTTTCTTTGCTTCTATTGCTTTTTGACAAACAATATCTTCCATTGACCATTCTCAGTACTGGTCTTTTGATGAGTCGGTCCAGTTATTTGCAACATAATCCATGGTTTCTCAGGCAGAAATCAGGAAGCCCAGCATGAATAAAGTCAAAATTCCTACAAGGGGAAATACATCTGGTGGGTGAGGTATTGCCCTTCAGGCATTTGGAAGGTTATTTCTAGTGCTTTTGCTCCATGACTCCCTGGGATGAGACTTGTCCACAGCAATAGATGTGCATGAAACTGCTGAACTGGCTTTAGCTTCCAGGCACCTTGTGGGCACAGCATTCACAGGAGGATGATACTAAGGCAGCTTTTCTTGAATCTGGCACAAATCTGGGCTGTTACAGAAGCCTGTTGCAGGATAGGGCTCCAAATGAGCCTGGGTCACAAGCTAGCAAGGTGTAAGGAGATTGTAACAGTGATGCTAAAAATCCATTATACACTGTCTTGCCAAGAAGCAGTTGGATTTACATGCAGGTGCAGTCTCTGGCAGGAATATCTAAGTGTTCTCTGTACTTGGGCTAAGAAACTCCAACAGAACTGTTGGACGTGAGAGAAAATAACATTTTCTCATTCTGTCTTTTTTCTTAACCACTTCTGTTAATCTTTTATTTATTCTCAAGCCTCCTGCCTCCTCTCGTATATAGTGGAGACTGGAAGAAGGGTAAATAGGTTCATATGACATTCATATCCAGTGAAATATTCATATTAACCTCTATGTGAACTTATTTATCTAAGTTAAGTAAATAGATATTTATATATTTTCCAGGCAGGAGAAAAGAGAGCATAAAGACGTCTAGACAGTTGAGTTCAGGAATGAGCCATCTATGCTCCTTTTTAAACTACCAGGAAGAAAAGAGTTGCAAATAAGAGATTCCTATCTTTTGATTGTAAAGGTGCCCCAGCAATGTGGGGAGGTAGCAGAAGATGATGAACTCAACCACACTTAGCAAATAATTCAAAATTGTCATGGGACTGTGTAATTATGACATTTAGAGCTGAAACTGGCATAGGGACACTTTGAATTTGAAAGCAAATTCTTACAGACTTGGGCATCAGATATTTATCCTGAGGGAACTAGGCTTATTCTATTAGTGTTATTGGCATTAATTGGAGAAGTGAGTTGAAATCTTCACAAACTGTCATGCAGATTGAACATTTGAGATGCCTGTGGTGATTATGAGGATAAACGAGGAGGGGGATGTATAACAGTTGTGGTGTGTGTATGTAGATGGCCGGTGAAGAGTTGTTCTGCCTAACTCTTTACTTTCAAGAGCTGGGCCAGTAGATCCATCTGATTACTCCATTCCTCCAACTTCAAACCCTTACTGCCACATTGTTTTCCTACTGGAACAGTGCAAGGGTGGATCAAATTTTAAAGGTAGAGTTCATTTCTTTGACTTCAACAATTCAAGAGTCTGAGCTCCTGTCTGTGTGACCTGAAAACTACCTGAAGTTTACCAAGCACCAAATAAAGCTGAACTGATTTTACTGCCTTAACACTGCTCTCTGGAACACCTCTGTATATGTTGTTGATCTGGAATGTGTACAGGATTCACATTACCAAAATGCTGGTAATTCAATTAATTGATGGACATTTCTGCAAATACAGTATAGCACTCTACTGAATGATTAGATTTCTTTCACACAAAAGCTCTGTATGTTTTCAGGTGCTTAATTTCAGCACTACACAATAAAACCTGAAATGTTTCAGAACCAACTCATCTGAGAACTAGATTGGCCAAGAACAGCTTTTTGGCCACATTGGTAGATGTCAGTATTAGAAATTCTGTGGCTTTGAGCACTAGTGTTTGGGATAGGATGAAAGCATTGAAAAGGCTGTGAATTTTTTTCTTTTTCTGGAAGATTTAAACATCATAATCATGTTGTGTGCATCTGAGACTTTGGCTGGCTGCAAAGAAGAGATGAGGTATCCTTTTGTTCCATCCCATTCCTGCTCTGTAGGGAAGGGCTCTCTAGCTGTGCCTGGAAACGGCTCTGAAGGGAGCACTGGAAAGTGTTCAGAAGAGCCAGAGGGAAAAGCACAGCTCGTCTGGAGAAAGGCACCACGCACAGTTGCTGAGAGAAGTGCTGTTTGCTGAACTCACTTTGATACGATTCCAAATGCCTGCGTTAAGGGAAACAAACATGAGGGCCACATGCACTCCACTTCCCACCAAGCGTTACTTGTTTGTGTCACCCATCTTAGGAATTTTTGCAAGGTTTGCTGATGTGCTTGAACCCCCCCCACATGAACACACACACATACACACACACCCATACACACACCCCCCTTATCCCATCTGAACTGCATCATACCCCTTTATCCCGTACAAGCTCATTAGGTAGTCTGTGTATTTCAGAGCAGCCAATCCCCTCATAAATCCCCATGATGCCATGACAGCGGTTTTCTGATCTCATTTAAATTACAGAATCACTTCCTGTTTTGAAAGAAAACTGGAAAGGAGATTGTTCTGGAGGTGGATTGGTCTGGTTCAGCTTGTTAAAACCACAGCTTTGAGAGTTGACTGTTCAAACCCATTTCCAGGCAGCTCCACTTGACTACAGAGTACTGTTGGCCCAACTTCTGGAAAAGTTCCTTTTTCCTGTCTCACTTAGGCTTATATTGGAAACACTGACAACCCCAGTGCCTGTCCCAGACCTAAGTTCTGCTTAGTGTAGAAACAGGTGTACCTACACTGTACAGTAAAGAGGTAGGAATTCAGAATCAGACAATGGATGGAAAATTTGGCCAAGCCGTCACAGTTAGTCACAGGATGAGTACATAAGACACTAGATTCCATCCAGGAGAAAACAGGATACTGGATGAGGAGACAAAAATGTTACGCCTACTCCCTGTCAAGACAGTAAATCTAGTCCTAAAAATTAGAATAAAAAAATCTACCAGTCCAGGCTCAAAATCCATTCAAACAGTCTTCCAATCAAATTATGAGTATCTTTTCTTTAATGTAATGAGTTAAGAAATATGGCCTGATATGGTAAGTAGAACATTGAAGGCTGGAATAAAAATTTAGAGCCTGTCTGAGCCTTCTTTGAGGATTTGGGCCAGTGAAAATGCAGTTTGATGTTTATTCAAGGGTAAGAACATACAAGAGCTATTTCCACATTGTAGCTACCTTGTGGCAAATCATTCACCAACACAAAATATGGGCTCTGTAGTGCTGTTCTCATCATTGCAGTATGTAGTGAAATCCATCAGCTCTTCAATGGATACAGGAGTACTTCAGAACTTGTTGGCTTCAGTTTGCTCCTACCAGACTCACACTCTGTAGCTTAAAGTCGTGGTCCAAATCTTCAGTGGCATTTGAGGGATATAGATCATCATGTTAAGGGGATGATTCCTTTCACAAACTCTTTGTTGTTGCTCACCAATATTTTGTAAATAGGTTCCTCAGCCCTACATAGATGTTAACTATATCCATATAGCAGTCACCATCCTGATGACAAAGTGAATTGTGAGAGCAGCTTGTGGAGAGCAAAGCTCTCTCAACTGACCAAAAAAAGAGAGAAGGAATTAATTGAATAATTTAATTTCAAGTGTTTGATCTTCTCCCTAACTGAGATGGGTTCAGCTCCAGCTCTTGGAGAACTTTTGTTCTTGCATGTTTTATTAGTCTTTCACCCTTAGTTACCTAACCTAATGTGGTACCCCATGTTCACCCCAAAGCAAAAGAAATCAATTTCCAGATTCAATCTTTCAAATATTCTTTCAAGTCCTGGAATGACCTTGGGAAAGATGACAGAGAGGGGCGCAGTGTCTTCCTAATCAGGGCTAGTAGATGGTTTCAGGTGACATCACATCATTCATACATGAGACATGGAGCCAGAAAGCAGTTCTAGAAGTCATGTTGTAGATGGGTGTGGTGTTACTATGCCACAGGCAAGAAATGGTCACTGATGTGACACTGCATATGCCAATCCTATCTTTCTCTACCTTGGGAATAGAATACAGCCACTATAACATGAGAGAAGAGGAGGAAGCGTGTTCCCCACAGCCATTTTACAACCAGCTAGGTGGAAACAATGCAGCAGCGAGGACTGAAGGGAGATGAGAGCTAAAGTGTTTCAGATTATCCTATAGAGAACAAATGTGTTTGAATATACTATTCACACTGCCTCATATGAAAGTTTAATGCTTTGGAGGTGCCAGATCTATACAACTCTGCATCTCACTGTAATCAAGCCACAAGCAATGGCTATGTGAAAGATCTTGGAAAAGTTTCTTGGCATCTCCAATGGATGTGTTGCAAAGCAATGACCCATTTTTCAGTCACTGGTTTGTATTTGATAACCATGAAGCCCTACAGAGTAGAGAGGGAAAAGAAATGAGGTTGCCTGAGCTGAAAGAAATGGCTCTGTGAACCAAACCATTGTGAGGTTTTATATCTTGATTGCTTCTCTCTGGAAAACTCTGCCAAGTCCGAAATAATTTCCATAATAGCGTGCATTGCTCACATAAAACAGATAGAAAATTCTGTGTTTCTTTTCAACTTGCACCCACAACAGATCAAATTCCTTTCAGGGTATAACTACAACCTGTTTATCAGTGAAGAAAAGTGCCCGCCTGGAGTTCTTCCTATCAGCACCCGAGGCAGAGATAAGTTTTCTAATGAACCATTCAGTACAAGCACTTTGAAACTACCCATTAGCTGATAGATTTCACCTACAACAGACCTGAGTAAATTCTCAACTAGGTTGGTTTTTTTTTTCATTTATTTTTTTCCCCGGGTACTAAATGGATTTTAGTGGCATTTCTTGACTCTTGTTGGCAGGAATGGAGATATTCACCATCTGTTCAAATGCACATTGGCCATGGTAAACAATTCAGAGAATTCCCCAAGCAACGGGCATGGGGAGGCAACCAATAATAGATGCTGTCTCTTCATGCAGCTCGGGTGCAGGCAGAGGACAACACGTTCAGGTGGGTTTTTGGCACTGAAGTGAACTCATGAACAGAACATCTCTCCAGGGTGCTTCGAGCAGAAATGAAGTTATGAAAGTATTAATGATCAGATTAGAAGATATTGGCTTTGGCTTAAACAACAGCATTTTTGTTTGTTTTAATATGTATGGTACCCCAGCACATCTTTCTGGGGAGGCATAACATGGAGAAAAAAGGAAAGGAGATAATTGCACAGAGAGGAACTTCAGAAGCTGTAAGGTCATGTTAGAGCAGCTTTTAGTAGCGTGCTTAGTAAACTTTGCTCAGAGGCAGCTGCAAGGAAACATATCAACCCTTACATGTGTTTAGCTAAACCTGCCCCTTAGAGCAGTCTTCTACCTATAGATGTTGTCCATGAAGGCTGGCTGCATTTTGGTTACACTCCCAGCAACCAATTTCTAGACAAACTTGTCACAGTGGGTGGACCTGAATCAGGATTTGCTTGTAAAGATGCCCATGCTGTTAAGAATTGTATTTGCAAGTAAGTGCAGGTGGAGAATTTAGAAGGTTGCTGCTGGGAGGAGTGAGTGTCTCTCAGTGGTGTCTCTCCTTCAGAAATAACGACTGCAGCCTGCATCTTTTGTGTAGCAGAGTCTCAGATTAAGTCCCTGCCACTCATTGCGTATTTGCTTTATATTTTGCAGAACTTTCCAGCTGGAGTCACACGTGATGTTTGTTCCCTATAGCATGAAAGCATGACATCTTACTGCTTTTCCCTGGAGTGGAGTAGCACATTCATTTTTAATTGTTGACCACTATATTGGAAATCCTATTTCCCAGAGTTTAATTGTTTTGCGTGATGTTTAATTCATAGCTTCCCTACAGAAATCAGCTGTTAACCTTTTAAAAAAAAAATCTATTATTTAGTATTTATTTATTATTTAGCAATAACATTTTTTAATTGTACAGGATTATATAATTTATTTATATTTTTACTACAGAATTGCAAGTCCTGTTGCTCCCTCTCCCTCCCCCTTTCTTTTCCTTGCAATTGTGAAGAGCAGTAAGAGCTGTAGAAATGCTTCTGTAAGGGTTTCAAGAACAAGTTTTTGAAATAAGATGGTTCTTAGGCAGGATAACATTGAAGACACATTTAAATCCTCCTGAAAACTCTAAGCTGATGCTTAAGAGCTTTTCTGAAACCAGGGCACAGGTGAATATACTTTCGCTCTGAATTTACATTCTTCCATATCCTTGCAAATCAGCTGTCCTGCAGAGAAGTTCGGTGGAATGGCAAATCTCAAGCCAAAGTTGCACAGGATTTTTTAGGAACAAGACTTCAGGGTTCAGAATTTCTGCCAGAGTCCTGATGCGACGAGTGATACTCATCCAGCCAGGAGACTGTGCCATCCAGTATGTGTCTAGCTGAATTTCACACACAGCAAAGTGCTCTTGGAAATGTTCCAGGACAATAATTATTGGATACCAGGGAGCTGCAAATAAGTGCTAAGGAATGAGGAAGCAGAGCACTTGCACAGATAACATCCCTCCTTCTGGCTGCTCAGAATCCCCTCTCTGCTTCTGCTGCCATGGCAAAATCTCCATCTTCTCTTTCCAGATACTAACTGATGCAGAGCAAGATGAAAGGATTGGGGGCTGGGAGACATTTTGTAGAATGCACCAAGTGCTAAAGCTCCTTCCAAACCGAGGCACTAGGATTAGGTTGGAGCTTCAGGAGCCCCCAGCCACCTCTCAGCAGAACAAAGCTGCCACCCATATTAAGCTGCTCATGGGACAGGGTCCAGCCACACAGATGTTGATGCCAGAGATGAGTGTCAGCACAGTGGGTGTATTTGCAGGTTCCTTATTAGCAGCATATTCCATACCATGTGTGGACTAGGAGACATTTATGCATATGGAAATAGTCAATTTTCCTTGACTTTTTGGGGTTTTGGTGAGGAAAGTGTGATAGTAAATAGTGAAATAAGCGCAGAAAGGTGAAAATGAAGACAAAACTTGGGTTGCTGATAGAGCTCTCAGACCAGTATTAATGTTAATTTCAGAGCAGATAAACACCAGAGCAGACAGTGTGTGAGAAAACTCAAAAATTTCAGTACTAAAAAACATCGCTCCACTTCAGCATGCTTTGCAGCTCCATTTCATTTCATGGTAACCTGACCCCTAAAGCAAATCCCCCTATTTTCCTCCTTTTCCAAGACAAGTGATAGATCCAAGAAAGCAAGCCAGGATGGGTGCTTCCTTGTAGTCACTGAATCCCTCTGCTGTCATCACCCACACAGGAACACATCTTTGTTTCACTGCTTTGGTAGAGTGCTCTAATGCCAGAGCATCATCAGAGGAGGGAGCGCTACATCTGGGTAAAAATCAGTTTACAGTGGAAGAATTATCAAGCTTTTAATGATGAAACTAGAAAACAATTGAAAGCTTCTTTGCCAAGCGTATTTGGTTCAAAAACATGATTTCCATCAAATCCTGAGGGAGCAAAGCAGCACTTCCTCTACTAATTTTTAATATACACCTTGGCAGAGTTGAAGACTGGATAGCTAAAGCAATTACAGGACAATTCCAATTCAGTCGGAAATGGGAAAAAAACCAACTACAGCAACAAAAACATGGTCATTTCTGAGAGACAGGATATCTGATACAGCTGCTGCTCTTTCAAGAACTACTTAAAAGCATTTTTGACTGTTATTCTCTGGAAAAATATTTCAATCAGCATAAATCAAAAAAAGCCTTTCTTCTTTCTTTTACTTTCTTCCTTCTTTCTTCCTTCTACCACAGCATCAGTTCCACTGCAAAAGAAAGGAGAAGAATCTGTGTAGCACAAATGAGTCTCACTTCAACCAAATATTGCCATGAGTAATTATGCTTCTCTCTTCTTGTTTCAGACATACTGATGTTATGAATGAATTAACCAAGGAATATAATGCTTCACTGCCAACTGAGAGCTGTTCCTTGAAGTTTAGTGCTATTACACTTAACATATTTCAGTTGGATCTCAGACCAAGATGTGCAGAAGAATTGATACCACTGAAGGAGATGGATTTCTTGTCAAGGAAGAGTCTCACGATTCCTTTGCTCCAAGGAAATTTGAATGAAGAAACAGTCAGTTTGGAGAATTGCCTATTCTACTTGGAAAAAGTTAAAAAATGGGTTGAGGAAAGCAGGCAGAGCTAGAAAACATTGCAAAGAAAAATTACCATTCTTTACTCAAAATATGAGTTTATAAATTTTTCCATGGGACTTTTTGACCATTGTCCATTCATCTGCTTTGGGAGACTTCTTCCTGAAGCTCTTTCAAATCTGTGTCTTAGTGACTGCAGGACAGGGAGCTTGTCTTGCCTGAATGATATTGATCTGCCAGCCGGCTCCTTTGGTGCTTGCTGACATGTGGTTCCTGGTACTGGAGCCCAAGCACAACAGTAATCCTCTTTTAGCCTGGAGCTCAGTAAGGTGCTGAGCACTGTCAAAGGTTGTGGAATATCTGTGCTTAACTGGATTGTGCCATTGCTCCCAACTAGCTAGGCCTACAACCACTTTACTTGAAGCACTTAGGCACCTAAGGAAGGTGCCTACTATGGCACCCAGGCTGCCTTTCATAACCAGTGAGGTGAATGGGTTGTCACCAGAACATGAACCTGGAGTGTCCTGAAGTGCCCTTAGCTGACATGCCTCCTCATTTAGATGCCTCCATTACATACAAACAGGTGCTGGGGAGGGATGCAAACAGCAAAGGCAACACGGAGAGATGGCATCAGAGCAGAGAGTTTCAGCCAAGCTATTGCACCCACAGAGGGAATGTTGGGGGAGAAAGGGACCCAGTGCCATAGTATCCACTCAGCAGCCCAGTTCAGGGGCTGTTGGGACTGTGTGTATGGTCATTGTGGAGTTCTGTGGATAATGGTTGTTTTTCTTTAAAAAGGAGGATGGGAACAGTTTCACACAGCAGAGAGCTGCAGAACAGATCAGTATCCATCTATCAACCATTCATGGTCAGAGAAAATACCACTGCTGGCTGCATGAGCTGCCTACAGCTGCTCCTCTCAGCTTTCTCTACCTACTGCAGGTAGCTACTTGTCAGGATGTACCTTCAGCACCCACAGTCTGCATGGGTTGTGCTCATAGTTATACACTTATTAAATGATTGTGTGCATTTGTACTCAGACTATTATAAATCCATTACTTCCCTGAGGCCACAGGAAATGGTTTTAAATTGTGAGGTTTTTCTACAGGGAATTGAGAGACAAAAATACTAAAGCAATGTACTTGGTTTGCACAGATCAATGTAGTGCAATAACTGGGAAGATGAACCAAGCTTAAAACATTACAAATGTGATTGGATGAAAGCTTAACATGACATTGAGTAATTATCACTACAAAAGTCTCCTAAGCCACTGTAAGGGGAAAAAAAAACCCAGACAAGCAAAGAGCCTGGCAGTAAATCATAAAAGAGAAATGAATGAGTTTACATTTGGAACAAAGTCTGGGTAATATAATTGCACAATAATGAGTGAAACTTCAAATTTGACCTTCTCTTTTTTAATAGGATGGAGAGGGGTAGGTGAAAAGTCTTGGGATGGGAGATATCAAGAGGTTTTGAGAATTATTTCTCCACTAAAACTTTCATGAAGATTTTTTTCCCTCATCAGTAACTTTGTTTCTCTGTCAAGGAAAAGTATTCCAATCCTGAGAATTCCTATTTGGGAAGAGAACAGTGAAGAAAAGAGAAACAAAGCAATCTTTCAAACAAAGTTCAGAAATAGTCATTAAAGTTCCTACCGTGTTCAGATGCTGGTGCTACACTGAACTAAGGGACAAATGTTATCCAGTGAGCAATGAAGTTTACCTGCCTTTTCAGGGTAACGAGTTCATATTTCATCCCAACATAGGCAGGCACAATGTACAGGTTGGTGAGTCTTCCCATTTTTTTTCCATGAATTTGTATTATGCTGAAAATAAATACTAATGAAGATAAACGTTTCCTTTTCTGAAGCACTGAGCCACTTATAGGAACAATTTTGGTAGGGAGGAGTAGGAAGGGAGTTTATATCTCAGACTTCTGTCATTATCTCGCTTGAACAGATGGGAGCTCAGCCACAGTGATTAAGTCACTAAAATGAAGGGACATCACCAGCATGGTGGTCACTCATTTGCTCAATGAAGAAAATTAACAGTGGTTAGTGATGGGTGTGGTTTTCCTGGGAAGGAACAAAAGCAGCCTTTCCCAATGACTCCAGCCATTGCAGGGTGTATTCTCACATCACACATGTTCATGGCCATTCTCCATTTCCATCTGGGATGCATTCTGGAGCCACTCAGTAGCCAGAAGTACTTAAACTCCTTTAGCATCTAAATTGCCACCACAGGTTGTGCGTGTATCACAGAACCACAGAAGGTTGGGAGTTGGAAGAGACCTCGAAAGATCATCGAGTCCAACCCCCCTGCCAGAGCAGGATCACCCACACTAAATCACACAGGAACACATCCAGGTGGGTTTGAATGTTTTGGAACACATCAGTAACTACATAAATCCACTTGAGATCTAGAAATATTGCATTCAGGTCCCAGTCTCAGAGCGGGGTCTGAAACTCACAGTCTGAAAGTGTCCAGTGTTACCTAATGACAATTATTTCTGGTCTTCTCTGATAAAGTGACTCCACTTCCACTGTCCCTAGGTGTTGAAGAATGCAGCTAAGTTGCAAAGCACACAAATGTATATTAAAAAAAAAATTAAATCAGTCAAATCAATAAAATATTACCCACTCATCAGGTCTTCAATCAGCTTCTCAGTGCTCCATTTCTAATTAATTGCCATCTGGTACAGCCCCTTCTCTCCCAAAGCAACGGGGAATATTCTGGAGCAGGCACACACAGCAGTGTTACTCGTATGCTAACTGCTTCTGACTGGCGATCCTAGGGAGCCTGATTGTTTGAGGCAAATCGCCTCCCCAGGGACTGCATGATTTATTCCCTGCATTTGGGTTGCAAGATTTTTTGTAGGGGGGGTGGAGAAAAGCTTCAGTGTCATTTATAATGGATCTCACTCCAATAACCGACCATCTTCTGGCATAGTATGACTGCAGCTTATCAAATAATAAACCCCTGTCACTCTAAATTCCTGGGAATGGGACCAATCCAGCCAACGTTGATTGCTGTGGCCACTCTGTCATGCCATGAAATTTTCAGTGCTTTGTGTGCGTGTAGGAGTCGTGGCTGTCAGTGGGGAAGAGCCTTAACGTGGCACAGGGAAGCTGCAGACACAAGTGGGTGTGATTTCTCAGAGTCTGATCCTTAATATGCTATCCAATTTTAAGTGCTACCTAATGTTCATTAGGGACGATCAGAAAGCCATATGGCCTAACAAATGTAATATGTAGTTCGGCATATTGGCAGAATGACTCCTTGTTAATTCTGTCTTCTATTCCTCCCTCTGCCTGGTGGAGAGGATAGTGAGGAGGCTGGTTTTACCATGCTGAAGAGATGACAGACTTGATAACTTTAGTATGGAGCATTTCCAGAGCTTAACAATGAATGGCACAAGCTTGCTAAGGGGAGAAAAAAATAGGCACAGATTTTCAAATGCATCAGCAGGTTGCAAAAATGTGCTGATTAGCCATTTTTATATTTGACTCGGGACAGTTGGGACTCGGGAGATCTCAATTTAGTTTCATCCCTGCCACATTTTCCCTGTGTGACCTTGGCATGCCATTTAATCTCTCTATGCTTGGATTCTCCCTCTTTCTCTCCAGGATAGAACTGAGGTCTTGGTACACATGTGTTTATGCAGAGAAGAGCTGAGAGTGTTTCACAACAGTGTGAAATTGTGGGTATTTTATGGTTACTGGTATTTCCTCATTGGAGACCTTGTTACTCTTTCCATGTCTTTCCCTTTTCTTTAACTACTACTGCATAAGAACTGCGTTAGAAATGTGGAAACTTCAGCAAAGGTCAGGTAACATTTCAAGGTGGCTGCCTTCTCAGACATCTAGAGTTAGCGGAAGCAGGTTCTCTAACATCTTGGAGGGGATCAGGACCACCCAGTGTTGCTGGACTTGTCCAGCCTGGGGGCTGACTTCCTCCCACCACAAAGTTTGTTCAACAGCCCTCCTGTCATCTCAGCCCAGTATCCATCACCAGATAGACCCTTGAACCTCTGAAGTATTTTTTTTCACTGTGCCCAAAGGTGATGGAATGCCCATAAATCTTTCGCTATGATATTTTGGACAATTCAATTTTTGGATGCATTGGTAAATTTGAGTAATTGTTTTCTTCAACATTTTTTTCCCCTGACATTATTCTTGACATATTAAATGAAAGGTTGCTCTAATTTGGGGTGATTCCTGCTCTGCTAAAACCACTGTTCTCATCTCTATTATCAAGTCCCGGGCTTGAATGTGTGCTCTCCACAGCCACCTCTGCAAGTGACAGCAGGAATGCACCTCTTACACTGCTGCATTTCCTCAGCGGTACCAGAGATGAGTAAATTTGAGCAAACAGCTTATTTGAAACAGAGCCCACAAAAAGGAATAAAAATTACATCAGCAACAGTAAACTACTGTTGCAAATAACAGCAACGAAGTCTTAAAGCAAAGGTTGGCTGTGTCTATATAGAGGCAATACTTAGTGTCTGTGTGATATACAAGGCAGCTTATCTCTTTGAGAGCAGGAGACTATAAAAATACAATTGCCAGAACGAAAGAAAATTGAAGCTGATTGCCATAGCAACAAAAGAATTACATTGATGAAACAGAAGCACATAAAATCCTTGTATGCTACATTAAGGACAAAGCAATCAAAAGTAAACAAGAATGGATTGGAATTTGCTTGGCTAAAGCTGGAAATGACAAATGTTTCCAACTGATGGAGGCAGAAATGAGCCCACAAGAAATGAAGGGGCAGCTCTGAGGAGCTGGGAATTTATCCCCCATTTCCTCTGGGTTACATGTATGGGCACTTGCCATGGTCTGAAAGGAGTTGATGGAAGCAATATCCCAATCAGATGGTCAGTGGCATCAAACACTTTTCATCTGTGTGTTTTGCACAGATCTCCATCACTTTTTCCCTGAGACTGCCTGGTCCCTCTCTCCTGGTGAAATTCTCCCTCAGCTGGGAAGCGAAACAAGCTGCTGCTGTAAGGAGGAGTTTTCTTTTTCCAGCTGTAGCTCTTGAAGTGTCCTGCTTAGACAAGCACCTACTTGGCCATGAAAATATATATCCCCTCTTCTACAGTACTGCTGTTTTGCCCTTTCAGGTCCGCGTGGCATAATGAGACTGCAGACCCTGCAGCAGAGCCAGCAGAGTGCACTGGTGAAGCCATGATCTCAAACTTATACAGTCACCAGGCAGTTTTCTGATGTGGGGGGCAAAGGGGATTAAAGAACCAGACCTCAACACCTCCCACAGCACCAGAACTGTCATAGCAGATGCAGCACCGTCCTGCACTTCCTTGCCAGGCTCCACACCCCTGTTTGAGGATGGATTATTGCATACCTGTGGGGTATTCTCACCTGCTGAATCACTCCCACAGCCAGGTGGTTAGATGAATTTGCCTATGGCATAAGCAGCGTAAAACTCAGTGGTATTACTCCAGAAGAGGAGGATGCTCCTATGTGTGCTCCTGTCCACATGAGGTCAAGCACAGCTATACTGGTTCTTTGGAGATGGGATTATTCAAGTCAAAACCATCTGAAGTTAAGTGTCCATACGCCATGGCTTGGTCCGTGAGACTAAAAAAGGTAGCATGTGTTAAATGGAAGATCTTTCTTGAATGCAGCTTTAATTAAAATCTTAGTATTTCTTATCATATCAAAGCCTTAAAGTCAGTCCAAATGTTGTAATTAAGGACAACGAAAGTATTCCAAGTGGTGGACTGACATGTCCTTAAGATACTGGAACATTTAATCTACTGGATCTTAGACTGCAATAATGACCAAACCTTTCAAAGTCGCCACAAAATATTCTTAAGACTAAAATAAAGTTGACAGTTCCTTTAATTAAATTCATCTTCCTTTCAAAGGAAGTGACAAAAATTGTTAAGGAAGATTAATTAAGACTTAAATGCACAGAAATGACTCAAGGCATATTTAAGAAAGACTTAAATTAGTCTTTCATTTGGACATAGGAGATTCCATTAACAATAATGAAATGGAGATAGCCAGATCTTAAAGCCTTTGCTCTAAGCTCTGTTTGGCGGCTGCTTCCCAACTCCTACTGATCTCCCAGCTCTTAGGCCAATCCTGATTGGTTTTACTTACATTTCTGTCATCCCTTTTTGTCACAGTTATCTGCTTTTTTTTAATTTCTGCTGTAATTCAACAAAGCTCTTAGCCATGTTTGGGTTTACATGCTTGTTTACATGCCAGCCTATTCCCCTTTGCAGGGCTCTAAATACAAAGATATTTTCATCCTGTGGGTTTGGCACCATTCAGGCTTTTAGGGATCATAGGTTCAAACTGAAATCTTGCTCTCCATCTGGTAAACAAAAGACATCCATGCAGACCCTGGCTCTCTGGTGTTCCCTAAGACCCTGGTGCTTAATAGATGACCTCATTGTGCAGCAGCTCTGGCTCCTGCGTAGAGGGGGCACTAAGTTATGAGGAGAAAAACACAGATAACACTTCTGGTTTGCAGTGAAGTAAATGTCTGCAGCATCTTGCCATGCGCAGATGGACATGAAAGTCATCCTGGTCACCATGGTAATAAGATAATCAAAACCAACCCTTGAATTTTTAACTCCGGATGATGAATGGCAGAGACAGAACATGTCAGGGTAAAGGCAGAGAGAGAATGGGTTGCTGCATGAGAAGATATCTGTGAAGGAAAGCAAAACTGCTTCTATTGAGCACAGGCAGGCTCCCAGGTGCTTCCTTCCCCCAAGGAGACAGAAAATAATCATTTCAGTATGAGGTTCCTACCAAAGCAGGAGGACAATGTTAGGAGCTCCCCCCAGCCCAACATGGGATCATTCCTATGCCTGGCATATGTATGAACTTGTCCAGGGTGACCACAGGGGGTCCTCTTGCCTTCTCCAGGGAGGTCCCCAGGTTTGTGTCATTGCTATCTTCACCAACCTATCAGTCTTCTTTCTCCTAATCTCTGTCTTAAATCTGCCTTGATACAGTGTAAGCCCACCACTTCCCATTGTGTGAGTATTCGAGGGGACTGCTCCCTGCCTCTTTAAAAGACAAGTGATGCTCGGACGTGCCTCTCTATCTTCCTTCTTCAGGCTGAAAGCCCCAACTCATCCAGTCTTTCCTTAGGGTCATGTTGTTTAGACCTTTCATAGCTCTTGTCAGTCTCATTTATTTTCCTTTACTCATAAGAAATGTATCCTGCTTTCCAGGTTTTCTCTTGCAACAAAAGGGCTCCTCTTGTGTTTGTCTTCTGTACATTGTATCTCTGACTCCCATTGATTTTTAAATATTTTTTTATCTCCACTAAACTAGACTTTAAAAACAGAGGGGAAGGGGGGAAATTAACTTCTATTCAGTTTTTTGGGGGTTGGAAATTGGACCCATCCATTTCTCTAAGCAGGAAAACAAACGAAATGCCAATACTCAGGGGAGCACACATAGCAAAACTATGCAATGAGAAAATTTGTAAACCTAGTTTCTCTCTGTGGGTGGCTAAATGGCTGTTTAAAGCCATTTAGCATCATGCACACAGTTGAAGAAACTGAACAACAAAAAAAAAAAAACCACTGAAAAACGTAAGCTGCATCTTCCTATTAAAGAAGCCCTTTGTTTTATCCAAATTTACTATATTCCTGATTTAGGATTGCAGGCCTGAAGCTCTTTATGAAGGGGAAAACAGTTTCACTTGGGCTTGTAATTGCATTAACATGCATTCGTGAATACACACTCAAGGCAGTGCTGTGTGTCTGCTGAATTGCTACTCTAGCTGGCCAGAGTCCAAATAGACTTTGGGCGCTGTGGAGAAGGAGACAAATGGGTGCCATTTTCATGGTTAATGATCACAGGCATTAGCAGGCATGGCAGCAGGGGAGGGGTAGGAAAGATGATGGAAAACTCAGAGGGAAAGTGAAGTTGCCCTCCTTTGTGCACAGCAAGCTGGCTGGATGCTGCACTTGTCTGCGCTGCTTCTGTTTGGGAACCAGAGTTCTTTTCATTGCAGGCATTCCTAAATTTAAGCAACAGATGTACTGCAGGTGTCTGCAAAGGCCTGGAGGAGTCCTAAGGGTTGCTGGGGTTTTAATACCATGGGTAGGGGTAACATCAGGTCACAGCAGTAGAGCAGGATCATTTACTCTGCTAAACTCCATCCTGCCTTAATTGGTCTCTCCTCTTAAATCCCAGACCAGCTAGTTGAAAACTAACTTGGATATCGATGCAGTAAGCTGCTGTGGCAGCAGTGTGAATAGACCTGCATGCTCCTTATCTTGCAACATTTAGAGCCAGGAGACCTTCCCATAGGATTTGGCAGAGCTTCCAGATCCCAAAATAAGACATAGACAGAGGTGCAGCTGGGATTTACGTTTCAGGCAGTTTGTGGATTACTATACCATAAAACACAGCTGGGACAGAGGTCACAATCTGCCTTGCAGCTGGATGAACCAAGAAGAAACTCCTTTTCCTTCATTGATACTCTGCACCATCATGATGGGAGTGAGACGTGGATGTTCTACAGTGCTGTGTAATGTTCCACTCTGAAGTCTGGTAAAGTAAGTGCAGGGCAGAGCACAAGAGACAGGGAACTCTTTCCTAAGCTGTGATAACACTTCTTTGGGGCTTTAAGCTGATTTCAATGCAACAGAAAATAAATCAAACTGGACAAAAACATCCAATCACCACAGTCTTCACATGTAATCTAGTAAAAAATGAAAGTACTTCTAAATATGTCCATTTTCCAGGACACAGCCACAGCCATGCTCTGCTTTTCGTGCCCCACAACAGCTATGGGTCAGCTGGCCATGCTTCCCTGGTGCTACCCTTGCCTTGCAATTAGCCCCTTCTCCCAAAGGGAAGAGCTTGGATTCCAAGTAGCTTGTGTTCAGAGAGCTGTGGCTCAGGCTCATATCCATGATTACTCAAGTTGTAGTTGCTGGTTTAGAGCTGTCTGGGTTGATGCATCCTTTTTGCAAGTGGGGCAGCCAGAATGTGTCCTCCAGTTAAAACAGAATCACACAGAATCACAGAGCTGTAGGGGTTGGAAGGGACCTCGAGAGCTCATGGGGTCCAACCCCCCTACCAAAGCAGCTCCCCAGCTCATACTGCACAGGTCGGTGTCCAGATGGGGCTGGAATATCTCCAGAGAAGGAGACTCCACACCCCCTGGGCAGCCTGTCCCAGGGCTCCCTCACCCTCACTGGGGAAAAGTTCCTCCCCATGTTGGTGTGGAACTTCCTGTGCTCCAATTTGCAGCCATTGCCCCTTGTCCTGTCCCCACAGACACTGAAAAGGGGCTGGCTAACTTGCCCTGCATCCCATAATTGTAAACACCAACATCCCCACACTGGCTCCATTCAGTTTGGCTTTTACACTCAAAAGGTCTTTGATATTTATTCCAGAGCTAAACAAAACCTCCAGATTTGTCATGAGATGGGATCTTCCACCAGCCAACTCAATATATGCCATCCTACACCTGTGGATTTTTTACTCATCCTCCTCTCCAGCATCTCAGGAATTCCCTTTTGGAGTCTGAAATAGAAATCAAATCCCCACACAATCTTGGCAGCCTGCCACTTGAAAAATTTACTTTTATGGGGTTTTGTTTGAATTTGTTAAGAGGAAGGAATGAGGAAGGATGCACTGTTTAGGTTGGAAATAAAAGTAATGTGACTATTTGTTGACAATCCTTTATGCCTACCGGCACCATTGCAGAAACTGGCAATACAGGCTGTTTAGATTTTAACACTGTAGATCAAGTTTTACACCTGCACACAAGGTGTAAAAGCAATGAACAGACCAACCTAAAATTAATCTGTGTGGGAATGTGAGATATTGTAGGCGTGCTGGGTAATGGATTCCAGCTCTTTAGAGCAGCAGACTGGAAAAGGCAGGGGGTGCCCTCAATTTGTTTCTAACCTCTTGCGTCTTAGGTCCCTTCTCATGTTGCTGAGAAGCACAATTTGGTTTTACATAAATTACGGGGACAAACACACCTTCCATGGTGCTCCTAGCTTGCCAGTGATCTTGGGATTGTGAAGGGGATTTTGAAAACAGAGGAAGCTAAGCCGACAGAGGAGCTAATTAGGGGGACGAGATGAATGATGGGGCCATGGGAGTCTTCTGATGCCTCAGGAAATCCCTAGATTTCTAAATGCTTCTCAAACCTCCAAACCTTTGAAATATGTCACTTGGAAGCACACTGCACATACTGCAGCAGGGTTGAACACAAGGGCTGGTATTCTGAGGCTCTAATAATTGAGATGAATTTTAGTTTTAGTCCCTAGATGTAATCAAAACCAGTGGCAGTCACCTTCATCTCCTCATTCCCTCTGCTCTCCTCCTCTTCCTGCTCTCCAACTACAGCTGTTGTTAGCTCCAGCTCCCCAGCTCAGGATTGCAACCACTATCACTGCTTCTCCTGCTGGTGAGACATTTCAGGAACCCCAGCAGTATGCCCATTGGGCCCTGGCTAAATCTTTCCCTGCAGGGAGCCCAGAGAGATGACCCTGGCATCTGCTCCCTGCAAAGCTGTGTTGTGGACATGTCTGAGAAACAGGGTTCTGTGAGACACATGTGTGAACCCAGAAACCTCTGGGTTCAACCTTTTCTTCACACACAACATTGGTCCACAAGAAGTTCTTAGATAATAGTCCCTAAGGGAATGCAGAAACCTCTGTTCTAGTAATATCTTATGTGCAGCTTCCTTCTCTGCTCATAGAGACGATCTCTTGGAGTTTTGCTTTTCTACACACTTGGCAGTGCCATGCTTGACCACGTGGAACCAAGTTAGTGGATCATCCTTGGAGAATGCAAGGCAGTAATTCCCTCAGCCTGTGGGGAGAGCAGGAAGCATGGACAAATGCCTGATCTCATAGGAGTTGGGGAGGGAGAACAACTGCAGATGGTTCTTATTCTCAGAGCAGAGCCTACAGCCATGCCTCTCTGGGGAAGGGAATTTACGCTCTGTGGGAAGCAAATTGACACAGTGTGGATGGTGACACAAACTTGATGTATCATTATGCACAGCTCAAAAGAGAAAGGCAGGCCTGATACAGCATTTGGCTTTCAGGGAAGTCCTCAGTGCTTTGTGGCATTATCCTGAATAGATTGATGCACTCAGACAGGCCAAAAGATTTGCATATGATCACGGGCAGGTGAGCCATGAGTGGCTTGTACCTAATGAAGACAGTATCATATGTATGCCTTCCTGCCCAGAAGTGGCACTGTATCCTTTAATTGTCTTTGCTCCTGTACATGAAAGGGAGACCCATGTTTATGTGCCATGAAATAGAGGCATGGGCTCTGTGTCAGGGCTCTAACACGGCTCATGCAGGAGGCACAGACCAAGTGCAGTCCCTGCTCCCTCCTGTCTACCTTTCATTTTCATGACAGATTTGACAAGCAATTTATTAACTCCACGAGTCTTCACACAGTCAAGACTAAATTTAGAATTATTATTCATGGAGATGAAAGCTAACAGAGCATCTCCATTACCTCTTGGAATAGGGGTCCTTTAAGGACCAGTGAGGTAACTGCTTCCACGGGTGCCGTCTGCTCATACAGCACTCATAATCTTTCAGTTCCAATTATCCTCAGAGATCTCATTTGTTTCTCAAAACCACGAGTTGGTTCAGATATTAAAACACAAGACTACTCACTCCTTCACAAACTCCAGTAACTCTTTGAATCATGCTCTTTTGGGAAAAATGTCATTTCTTTATTCAGTGCATCTGTCTTCTGTGGCTTGAAATTCTCCCTGAGAGACCCCAGGACTGGATGATGGCTGGTGGAAAACTTGGCTAAATCTAGCCCTTAATGTCTACATAGCATGAGTTATTGCTCAACTGAATAATCGCCACATTATTTATTTATGGAGTTGCTATTCCACTGCTACCTTCTCCTAACTTATTACTTTGTAAAGCTCTTTGGGATACCTGGAATTTGAAAGGTGGTATATTAAACGGAATTCTATTATATTTTCTATTGCTGTCAGCAACTTCCCTTTTTAGCCTGGTTTAAGGCACCTATGTGTGTTTCATGAAATGCCTTCGTATTCCTGTGCTCCAGGTTCCCAGGTGCCCATTTTAGGTAGTAAAAGCTGAATATTAGTAGGTACTACAACTGACATCCTTTCAGAGCACCAGACTTTATTCCTGTCCAAAGTACTAAGTAACACGTTAGAAATGAAAGGGCAGAGATTGGAGCAATGCATTCCTCATTCATCAGTCCACTGCTTGGATAAAATAAAATTAAACTCTGTAAAATAATCAGTCTCCTTACCCTGAAGAAAGGCTCATATTTTATTTTCCCTTTCTCAAAAGACATTACCACCAGCTACAAATTCTGATACTGTCTTCTCCCAAGAAATTCACAAACCCAGGTTATCCATTTTTAATATAGGCATAATTTGGAGTGATAACTGTTACACTGGCCATCAGAAATGGTAACGAATATTGACAGGATAATGTGATAAACAAACAGCTAAGGAAGACATGTTAGGGTCATATCTAAGCCTCTGAGAAGAGATGAAACCCCACTGAAGTATATACCATTACAATATGCAGAATAGGAGCAGCTTAGAAATAGGTGGCATTTTCACTCCAAGGGAGCTAGTGTCTGCCAGTGTCAATGGCATTGAAATGATGAAAAGTCAAAACCTGTTAAGACATGAGATCTCTGTAATAAACTTGGGATAGAACCCAGATTTACTGAGACATAGGTTAGCTACTTAATCGAGCTTTCTGAGCAGAAAAGTGTGATGTAAAGATTTACAGAAGCCCCTAGGAAAGTGTGTATGACCCTTGAAGTAAGGATGTCATTGCTAATAGCTAGAATAAAACCTTACCTCCCTTTGTCATTTGTGGGAAACAAGCATTTAATTTCATAGAGATTTCTTTTGTGCCTTTTGTTCTGGGAGATCATCTTCTTAACAGTCTAGGCACTCAGATCAAAGTGTCTGCTTTCAGAGGGATTTGATGACTGTTGTTGCTGTTTTGTGTTTGTTTTTCAAATCATTCTTGATGTATCTTGCAGCAAGAAAAAAGAAATTCTCTCTGGGTGGGTAAACTGAACCTAAACTTTCAATCCCACATGGAAGATACTGCAATCAGGCACATCCTATCAGTTCTAACATCCTAGCAGTGATGAATCCAGCTGAGTTACTTGTAATAGTGTCTTAACAAAACAGATGAGTGGTTGAATCCAAATTTTCAAAATAATGTTTCCACAGGGTGTGTAATTCTTCCATCTCCAGATGGACATCCCTGGAGACCTGAGCACATTTGACTATCATTAAAAGGAAGAAAATGGGAAGAGAGAATATTTTCATGTTTGAGATTTTACATTTCCCTGACTACTCTGATCTTAGAATTATAGCTCTGGGACTTAATTTCTTTCTTTTTTTCTTTTTTTAAATGAAGATTTTTTAAATGCTTATGAACACTTTTTAAAATGAGAAGCATACATTCTCCATACCCTCTCCTTTGCAGCTTCCATCCTTCTTAAGTTGCTGGGATTCAAGAGGGACGCAGGGGCTAGAGCAGAACAAGGAAGTGGGTGGGTGGGGGTGCTGCTATTAACTCAAAGATATTAAAAATCAAAGGCAGCTGAGACATAGATTTATCCTACTCAGTCCTGGACTCTAAAGCACATGCTCTGACAGTAGGCATTTGGGCTGCCACTTTCAAAAAGCTATTAAGATCAAAGATGAATGAAATGTTTCCAATTAGGCATGGTTAATACTAGAGATTGCTGAATCTGGTGAATTCTGTGAGTTCTGTCATCTATTCCTGTGCACACATACATATGCTCCCACACAGTTTGAATTCCAGAGGCTTTTTGCAACCATCCTTGGCTAGTTAGAAATTTTGGCTTTGGTGACAAACACCACGTTGTTTAAGGGTAAATAAAGCAGACAGAGAGAACTGGAAAGGGTCCATTGTGTTCATCCTTAATTCATCCTTGCTTCCTGCAGTCAGGATACTCTCAGGTACACTGCTGAGGATCAGCATCCAGATTGAGAGGTTACCATGTCTATCTGGAATAGACATTGGGTTAATGTATAAGAGTTTTAAAATTCTGGGTGGGTTACAATGAAAATGCTATTGCTGGTTCTTTTCCAATTTCTAGCAGAGATTTATGCATAAATACCCCAATTTATGTACATAAAATCAGTACTGAGTAAAAGATGACAGCAAATTATTTGCAAAATTAATTTGAATTTTAAAACAAGGTCATTTTGGCTTCATTCCCTTTTAATCCCATGCTTTTTTCAAATGATAAACTAACAAATTTAACTGGCTGGCATGCTCCACCACAACATGAAGATTTATTTAAGAATAGATGCAGGAAGAAATATTCAAGTTGTGACTCCAGCTTAGTGCAGTATGCATTCAGAGCAGTGATTCCCACCCTGTAGAGCAGAACCAAGCCATGGATTTTAAAGCCCTGGGGCATATTCTGAGTGCTCCCTTCTTAGAGTAAACTCTTCACTTCAAGCAGAAATCTGTGCAATAAGTGAAATATGTGTATTCCAAGGATCTTGGGTTTCAGACACAGCATGTTACACTGTTTACTGTGAGACCACCATGGTCTGCAGAGACCCATAGGCTGCTCCTTTTTGGTAATACATCAGTGGAAAAGGCTCAAAGGCAGCAATGGGAAGGGCAGTCTCAGGGAGCCCCAGTGACTCCAGAGTCTCCCGCTCTGAATAAAGATACAGTTATACAGGTATGGAATCAAATTTTGTTATCCTTCGAGGAATCACTAAAACATCTCCAGTCGTTCAAAGAGTAGAAGCTGGTGCTGGTGCTCTTTGTGGTCGTGTTATCTACATGCAAGTGGGTGCTTTGAGCTCACAACAGACTGCCATGCTAACCTGGCTTGTTTTGCTCCTGAGCTGCATCATGAGAATGAAATAAGTTGGGTATCTCTGAAGAACATTGCATCCTCTCAACAGACATTTGGTGTGAACAGGCTTCTCCCTTAGAACTGTTCTGTGGAGGAAAAATGTGCTGAAGGTTTAGGAAAAGGATGGAAATGAGTATAAATAAAATATTGTATCAAAATCTCAGGAAATGATTGATGCCTCTAGCTAGGAAGGATAGCATGATGCTCTACATAGTGAACAAGGGCCCACATCTGAGGAAAAAGAAAACTTTGAAAATTTCCTAGAAATTGGGGAAAAAATATTGCTGTGGAGCTATCAAAATGTTCTATTGCAGTAAAAATCAAACTGTCACTTGGATTTTTATTTAATTTTAGTGTTACAATTATCTTCTGATTGATAATATACTATATATTTGCAAAATGAAATGTCATTTCAGACCCCCTGAAATCAAAATGTTAATGTAAAATAAAAATGGAATCTTCTGAAACTGTCAAATCCATATTTTTCCTCAGGAAAAATCTAATGAAAGTCAACACAGTTGCATACAATTGTACAATTCTATTCAAATAGAATTTTCTAACAGAAATATGTTCTGCTAAAAAAAAAGACATATTTTAGCTTATTTGACATTCACTTTCTGGGTAAAAAGATTTCCTTACTTATTGATTTGTTGACTAAACAAGTCATTTAATATAATGTCACTATTCTTTTAGAGTAATGACCATATATAAGTCCTGAATTTACAATAGGGACCAGAGAGGAGGTTCTCCCAGCTGTGTCCTCCATCTCCCACAAGGCCAGCAGGAAATGCCAACAAAAATAATCTAAGAAAAGGTGAAAGGAGGATGCTTCACATTGCACTTCTCCTCCTCTTGTCAATTAGAAAACCATGAACTTTCTAATTCTGGCACCTTGACTATTGTGTTCAATAGATACTTCCTTATTAGTTTTTAATAAATCTGTGTAATCCTTTTATTAAGCTCCCTCTATTTTTTATGCTGCAATACATTAAGGAATATCTCTTTTCCTTATATTTTTCTCCTGATTTTATTTGAGCTCCTCCATCATTTCACAAAATTAAACAACAGGAAAATCAAAGTCCATAATTTTATCTGTTTCTGTCCTACAGCCCAAGTCTGACATTAAGAACTTTCTGAGAGGATAGAGAGTTTAGCCATTGACTTTCATACCTCTCTTGCTCATCACAATTAATTAGAATTATGAATACTTCATGCTCATTAAATGCAGAGTTTTATGGATAGTTCTGCTTTGCAGTGACACAGCATTAGCATCATCAGAGATTTGGGCACATTTCCACGTTCAATCTCTCATGCAAATAAATATTGACAATCTATTTCATTCAATTTATTACTCATTTCTTCCTCTCCCTTCCCCTTTTTACATCTGTTAAAATTATTCATTTATAAGATGCATTAGGGGAATAATTCTCAATCAACAATTTGTCCAGTGTTCAGCTGTAAGGATCATCTGCCTTATCTGTCTCAGAGTACCATCAACAGGTTTCAGTGATGTCCAGTGCATCAGGTGACTCATGGGGGAGTTGTAAAAGCAACTCAGCCTTGGCTTGCCTTGAGGGCCCATCTCCACAGAGAACACTCATGAGGAGTTGTGCATATAGCTCAAACTTGTGTGAATCCCTTGTGGTTGTGATAAGTGTAGTCGTAGTTCTAACCTGCAGTAGCGCATTTCTCCATTGCATCCATAAACCCTGCAACAGTGATGTATTGAATTGCACATGGGTTTTTGTCTGATACTAGTCTAAACCCCTGCAGTCTTTGATCACATCAGCCTTGCTGCTTGCTGAACAACTGACAACAGACCCAAATGTCCCCAGTGCTCTGGGTATTTCACTAGAGGGAAAAGCTTCCAACCACCAAGTGACTCTTCCCTGCAAAATCCAATTCAACAGTGCACTCAATATGCTTAAAAAGAACCATGTGCATCCTTATTCATCAGACATCTATACAGTACTGAAATGCTTTATGAACACTGAGCCTTTGGTTCATTAGTTTTGGCTGGACAGACAAGATGCATAGTATTTTCCCATCTCTTTATTTGGTTGAATATACAAATATTTCCATGACAGATCCATGCATAAGCAAACCTAAAAGTGGGTATTTGCAAATATGCATACCACTTTGAAATTAGCTCTCTACAAACATTCCTGCTAAGAAAATTCGATTGTTAGAGTGTTTGCAGAGAGCTAACAGATGAGAGAATGGATATAGCTGGACTGAACTTATTTAAATATTCAAGCAAATAGTTGCTGACGTTTTCCATTATTCACCCAGTTTGATTTAAAAAAAATGAAATATATAGATTTGGTGCCTTTTTAAACTACTCAGGACAAACAGGAGGGTAACAGGAATCTCTTAAGAGAGATTCTAATCCTTACTGCCTATATTCCCTTGAGATGTTCTAGATGAGGCTGTCAGATGACTGTTTAAAGTGTCATTAAAACTCCATCCATACTTACAAGCCTTTCTCTTCCACTCATAATTCGCAGAATGTCCTGCTACATGTGGAGCCATCGGTGTCAAGCCAGAAGTCTGTCTACACTGACAAACTATACATGGCCATTTGCTACAACACTGTGGAGTCCTTCTGCAAAACATATGCTCTATCTTGGGAATGGAAAAAAGTCTGCAGGCACTCAGCAGCCATTGCTGATTTTGATAGAGCTCTGTAAAACAGAGGCCTAATGTTGATGTCTGTCTCCACATGTTCTTGATGTCCGTTCTGGATAACACAGTAATACAGGGGAGGATATTTCTGCAGCCTGCAGTTGAGTTTTCTGTTGTCTCCAGTGCAAGTCTGCATGGTCTGGCAGAGCTGAAGAGTTCCCACATGTGGAATACCCAGAAGTGTTTGCAAAGCTCATGTTCAAGCCCGGGAATGGAGTGACAAGGGCTTCTGCTGGTCATAACCGTGACTCATTAGTGGAAGAACAAGCAGAAATTTGCACAGCAACTGCTTTCAAATGTGCCTTGTGCCAGAGTTATCAACTCTTTCCATATGGCAGATAAGCGGTAGAATAAACCCACTTCAGCCTAAAAACCACAGTAGTTCCAAATAAATATACCTGGTCCAATGATTTCTGTGGACATTTTGTCTGTTACACTCGGGTATTTCCAATTATCTTGAACAGGTAACTTCTTTGTCTGCTGCTGAATACATCTCTCGCCTCTATTTTCTTCTGACTTCTCCTTAGCCTTGTTCCAATAATCAAAGTGAAGGAGCACCATGAAATCATTTGGATGCATCACGCTTCAGAGATACAGCTTCAGCTTCGAAGCAGCAACACTGAAATAGGGATAAACGAAAGCTTTAAAATAAATAAATTAATTAAATTCCGAGGGATGCCTTCCCAGCTAAGAACATGAAGTGGCTTTGATTTCCAGGTCACATAATTTTCTAAGTAATTAGTAGCAATGCTTCTTAATATATCATCTAGACTGATTACAGGAGGCAAGAAAGGTGCCTTGAGTAAGAGCATCTTCACATGAGTTTAATGCAGTTTAACTAATATGCTTTCACTTCAAACCTTCATGTAATCCATCTTAACTTGCTTGGGTGTCCTTGTGTGCTCGCTTTTTGGATTGGATACTCTTAGCTGCTAGAGATTTCTTGCTCATCTCCAGCTGACAGGTACATACCTGTAGCGCTGGGATGAACAGATGATATCTACCCCCCAAGAAAATATACAAGTCTGCTCTGAATTTATGGCTACATCAGATGCTCTATGCCCGTTGGAGTCATCATCTAGGAACTGTGTTCTTTGGTGTACAAGTTGTCCTTGCCCCATTCCCTTGTGTCATGGGGAAGAGAGGAGAGTATCCTGCCAGCATGATACCAAGTGGGACTGGCAGGGTGGATGGTGCAGTTTTCTCATATGTGCTGGGTCCCATTGATATCTAGGTTCAGGACCTAAATGTGTATTTATCTCTAGTCTGACCAGTTGGTCATTTTCTTTCTCTAAAAAGGAACCCGGTTTTTTTTTGCCTTCTTCTTCTTTCCCCTAACTCTGCAGACAGGGAAATTAACAAGAGGAGCACTAAACTCTCTGAAACCAATTCAACAGATTTGTGCTTAGGCTACCAAAAAGTAAATGTTTTGAGAACAAAGAGAAAAAACCTTGTATCCTATTTTTACCCCTCAAGTATAATTTGTAACAGTGATCATGTCTCGTATCCTAATAGTGATGAAAATGTGGCCTCTATATTTTGCTAGGAGGAAAAGAGAAATTCTTTTTGGATAACCACAAACCCAGTCAAGCATCCTTGAGTGGAAAGTCTGCTTGTGCTCATTAAAGAGTTTGCACATTGCTTTGCGTGTGTGAAGGGTGATGGAATAGGAAGGGGAAGGAAAAAGCAAGAAATTAGCTAGAGGGAGTGGAAAAATACAAGGAGAACGATTCAACAGAAAGACTTAATATAGACAGGAAAAGGAAAAAAAAAAGTCCATATTTTACAGAGAAAGCGCCTTTCAGTGTCAGCCTGCAAGCCTCCTTTTAGCTATGATAACATATTTCTTCAATGACAAAAGGAAAAATTGAATCTTCTTTGGAAGGAAAAAACCCCTGGTTTAAATTACAGGGGAAAGGTCTGTGAACTCAATCTCATTTTTTAAAATCCAAAATAAATAATTTGAGTGGTTATCAAATATATCCAAGTTCCTCTGGGTTTGCCCAATCCTAGTCCTCCTTTGGCCACTTCTGTACTTCTGTTTGCTTCTAAAATACATCAAAAATACGTCTGAGGTAAAACATATCAAACAGCAGCAACCGCTGGAACCAGAGAAAGCGTAAGTGGGGAATGCACAGAACAGCATGATAATCATGTTGAGTACAGAGGGTTGAGACTTCTAAGGAATGATGCCCAGTGGACCGCTTGGTTTGCCATAATGATGATGCTATCTATGCATTTCCCATGCATTTTCTCCCTAGAAATTGCTATAATTTATTTTGGTGAATCTCATCTGAAGCTGGTGGAAGTCACTGATGCCATCTCTCACTAGCTCTCAGGGAATCTGCTTATCCCAGACAGAGCACATTAGGCAGGTAGTCAGGAGGATAATGGAGCAGTTACATTACTCCAGTGGTTTTCATTGCAAGAGGCTGTTTGGAAGGAGCAAATGGCTTGCTGATTTCTCCTGGCAAGTTAGCCTGTGGCTTCTGTTTGTGGTGGTAGAGGGCAGAGCAGGGACGGATAAACCTTCAGGCTGTAGATATCAGTCATCCTAATTTTTACAACCCATTTAAGTTTCCTACAGTAAAAATAGAGAGTGGGAGGAGGGAGAGTAGCAACTTGGTACCCCATGCAATAGATGGAAAGTAAGGATGGCAACCACCTCCAGTTTAAACGAAGGCAGAATGTGGGAAGGAATTCACAGTGTAATATCAAGTTTGGAGGTCACTCAAGTCATACTCTATGGTTTTCCTTGCCATCCTTTACCATTCACGTGTTGTTTGGGTGTCTGGCCACAGGAAGAATGGGGCAAAACCCATAAGGTAAGGTGTAAAACACTACATTTTTGAGCCATCTTATTTAATCTGTCTCCTTGGGATGCCGGTGAGATAACGTGTTTATACGGCTTTCATATAGTGAGAAGTTGTACCACCAAGTAGAAGTTGTGACTGTTACGCGACCCATAAGCTACACATGTAATGGGAACACTTCCAACTCCTGCCAACCTGCAGGCTGGTGTGTGAACAGTTTCACACTGAAACCCCAATGTTTACCAGCATATCTGCTTCCGCGCTGATAGACCATGCTGGCCATCTTTGACAGTTTGAGTTTGCTGAGATGAGGAGGAGTAAGGCTGAATTGGAACAGCAATAACTGTA
The DNA here is from genome assembly GCA_022605575.1 of Laterallus jamaicensis coturniculus. Lineage (NCBI taxonomy): Eukaryota > Metazoa > Chordata > Aves > Gruiformes > Rallidae > Laterallus > Laterallus jamaicensis. Next base: position 14,132,566 of record JAKCOX010000016.1, on the reverse strand, counting down.
AAACAGATTAAAAGACACAGAGTGTGTGCCTGTCTATGGAGATGCAGCCACAGAACAAATAGGGTTGAGACTGGTATCAGGGGGGAACATCTAAAGAGCTTGTTACCTTCTGTCCCCCTTTCCTTTAAATCCAAATACTGTAGTACAGGAAGACTTTCATTATGGTTTAGTCACAATACTTAAATTGCAATTAATTTGCTTGGTGTGGAAAAAGATACAGTATTATTGCTACCATCTCTTCCATTCCCTAATCCCAAGCCCTGAGTTAAGGATTATAATTGGCAGACTGAATACCCAGGTTCTGTCAAATCATATTAGAAAGTTTGGGCTTATGAGGACAGCATATATTTGCAAAGATTATAATCCTATCTTGTTTCACTATCATAGTTGTAACTGCAAATGTGCTAAAATCGTTCAAAGAAGAGGTTCCTGATGTTTCCACACCTAATTCCTTTCTCATTTTCTGTGCCACTAGCTCTTCTCACAGAACTATTTGTCCCAAACCAGAACAAAATAAAATGCCAACTGTAAGGTTTCTTTCTCTTGCTGAGGCAGAAATGCCTTTTTCCAATCACCTTCAGCACACAGTGGTATCAGGACAGTGCAGCTGCTTTGCAGCCGCCAGCTCATGCAAAGGAGCCATCCTATACCCGAGAACAGGAGAAGCTGGGTGATGTGGAACATAACTGCTCTTTGGTGCTCCTTTTCCAGTTAACCCCTCCTCATATTAGCAATAATATTTCTTGGCAGCACAGAAGATACTTGTGCGGCACAAGCTGGAACAAAATAAAGCTGTGTATTCCAAGGTAGGTCAGTCAAACAGCAATATTTCAGATGTGACAGATGGGCTAAAATCAGGCTTTCAGCAAAAAGAAACTGCAAAAAGAAAGGAATAGCCATGAGTAAAAAACTCTGTTGACATCTCTTGAAATTGTGTATTACTGACAGGACTGTAGATCTCCCTTAGGAGAGATCCTTTTATTTCTCCCTTAGGCTCCAGCAAAAGGCAGAGAAGGGTATTTTGATGACAAGTTTAAGAACAATGTTTAAGCAATATTCACTGGCTAAATGAGCAAGATGCTATTCTACTTGAGTAGATTCAGAATTCCACAGAATTTTTGGTTCTGAGTTTTTTCTTCTTATTTTTAGTGAGCTTTTAATTAATCTTACAAAATGTGGGAGATGTTGTGATGGCTCTCCTATAACATGTCATGCATTTTACTCCTTTACAAAACACTTCCCCAAATTTGAGTTTACTCTGAAAGGATGGCAGAAAAATGTATCTGTACTCCAGACTTCAGTGCTCTAGAAGAGAGTTTGCTGACACCAAGTGACATACTTTCCTGGAGATACTTCAGACTCCTGTTCAGACCTAGACTTTGCTAGGTAAGGATGAACCTGCCACATGGATGACAACACTCTGGATGGCTGAAGAAAGTTTAAAAGGACCAGTGTTTTCTACAGCTGCCAAAGATCCATTACTTTTCTTTCTTTTTGTGCTCAGAGCTGTGAAGGACTGTTCATAGAGTGATGTAGGAACTATGCACAGATTTTTATCTCCTTGCAGAAGCAATTTCACAAGCTATGTGTCAGCAGAGATATGGATGCACTGAGCTTTTCCTTTTTGCTATGTGTCCTCCATTTCTTACTATGTGAACACCAAATTTATTCTGAACGGTCAGGTAGAAAAGCCAGGAAGAGTGTGATGTGAAGGACGTAGCAGGATGAAGCACTCACTCTAGGGTTGCATCACAGGAAAGCTGTGAAAATAGGAACAGCTCTGATCCCTTAGCAGATCCCTGTACAAAAGTCATCAACTAGACCTTACAGTCCGGAGACAGCTCCAGGTTCCAGTTATTATAAGGTTTACACTGGATCCATGTACACACCTCATTATCCCATCCCATTTAAGAGCAAGCTCATCCCCCAGCCAACGACAAGCAGGGTCCTTCTTGCAGATGGAGTTCCTTTCTGTTGTTCAGTGAAGAAGTTGTGCTCTGTGAAGCTCATTATGCAAAAGGCCTTCTGCTGACCAAAGGGAACAATAGCAGCTAAACCATGCTGCTAATTAATTTTCCATGGCCAGATAAGCTCCCAACCCCTATCTGAATCTGCTTGTCCCTTAGGCTGTAAGGGCTCTGCACACTTAGGATTTTTCAGCCTGTAAAGCTATGATAAATAGAGGCAGGTAATGGAAGTGCAGAAAGGCTGTGTTACTGGAAGTCTGCTCTCTATTAGCTGCAGGATGACTCCTGTTGAACCCTAGGTTTAATGGCAAATATCTTTTTTCAGCAGCTGTTTCCCCAGACAACTCAAGCACATGCACCCTGAACCGAATTGCAGGTTTTGTCCTGCCTGTGAATAAGCCTCTGAATTACATTTGAAAATGAATTAACTATCATGGGCTTTCACTGCTGCTATTGAGGACCAAACTCTGAAAAAGTTAAACACTGGCCTCATTTCTCTTACTAGTAAAAAATGGGAGCCAGAGCCAAAGGCTTCAGACAACTTTCAATATTTGTAAACATTTCCAAAGCTAAACTACTCAAGCTTTGGGATTCAGGGAAGCTTTAATATCTACAGAGGAACCTGAATTTTAATTTAGTAATTATAGCAGGAGCCTGGGTCCCTGCTTAGAGCAACTCAGAGCTTCCTATTATAAGATCTGCTTTGAGCTATTTACAACTTGGAGAAGTTGTGAGAATTTGAATTGCAGGCTTTTTGAATGAATTTGGTGTTTCTAGAAAAGCATCTGTAAAATTGGTGTAAAATGCAGTCTGAGAATGAGATAAGAGAAAAAGCACATCATTAAAAAATCCTCATTTGCTTCCAAATTCAAAAGCAAGGACTTGATGCATACCAGGGAGAAGGTCAGAGGGAAGAGTTGTTTTCCTGCCATTATTCCTAAAAAAAACACCCAACACCACAAAATAGGAACACAAGAAAATATGAACCTTGGGGGTAAAAAAACCCTATTAACAGAATCGCTAGAGGCTGTCAGCTTAATTTGCCAAAGGGTCTGTTCCAAGGAATCAGTCATGTTCTTTGGAGTTGATGAGGATTCAGAAGATCATTCCCTTTGCCCAGAGTGTCATGGGCAAAACAGCTTCAATTTGGGGAATTTTTACTCAAACTACTTTATTGTCAATCAATATGAATGTCTCACTAGTGATTTGTGTATTGAGAAAAAAGAAAGAATGAACAATTTAAAAAGCACTGAAGTAAACACCTTTCCTCCCCCAGCCTCAAATTAAGCCAAATACCTATGTGTAACAGTGCTTCTCACTGTCCCCCACTCTATCATGGTTCATCCATGGTCACAGTGTTGGTATGGGATTGCCATGGCCGTTGTCTTTTGGGTGTCCCTGCCTCAGCATAGACTGCCCATGGTCACGGTCCCTTCAGGGCTGTCCCCTCAGGCATGGAGCATCACCACAGGCTTCTCCAATAACTGGTGTTTGCGCAGATGGAGCCATTGGTGATGTGAAACACCACTGCCCAGAGCAGCCAACGAAAGGAGTGGGGACAGACTCTGCATCATTCATTACTGCCACTGGAGCTGAATGCCTGCTCCAAAAGGGGCCAAGACCTGGAATGTGCTTGATTTAATGGGTAAAGTACCACTGCTGGGAGAGTAAAGAGGGTTGCCAGTCTCCAGATACAGAGGGGCTAAACAGTGGTTTCCATGTTTCAGTTGCATTGTGGCCTGGACACAAGAAACAAAAGAAAAGGACTTGGAGTTCTGGTGCCCACAGCGCAAAGGCCACAGTCTGTGCCTAAGATACCTGGGAAGCCGAATCATCACCCTGCAGTGCTGGCATACACAGAGGATGGCAGCCTATTGTCATCACTTACCCTGTTACCTACTCTGTTAGCAGATCAAAACCCGTGATGCTTGTGGGACTCTCATAGATGCTGCATGCTGGATTTTCAGCAGGTGAAGAGGAAGACAGTTGTGGTTTTTTTCCCTTTGTTTTTATAACTCACAGCACAAATGTGTTGGATCCTGACATGACTTCGGGGGTAAGACCCAGCTTGGCTTTACACAAACTGCCCACTTCGATTCTTGTCTCTAAAGCCTCCAGACTCAGAGGCAGTTACCCACGCCTCCTTTGCCACCTGCACAATCTGAAGGCAGAAGTGGACCTAGACAGACAGAACTAGAAACAGACTCTTTCCTCCCTGGAACTGGGAAGGGGAATACATCAGGACTCAGCACTGCAGTAAACTATAGTAATTTTGGAAACAAGCTACCACCACGCACCCCATTTGAAGAGTGAGAATTCTCCCTGAAAGGTCCTAGCAGTGCTGATCTGTATCTCAGCTTAAACGCTGCCAGCACCACCTCTTTGGGAGAACCCTACCAAGCACATGTGCAATGGGACGTGACAGGCTGTACGGCTGTGGGCGAGTCCCTCAGGGGCTGTTATAAGACTCAGCACTGTGTTCTTTCAAGTGCCTGAGAGAGACGATAATTATGTTGCAGTGCCTGGTGCAGCCTCTACCCGTTACTATAAAATGCAATTTACAAACAAAAAGGGATTTTGGATGTTCAAGGCACTGTCCAGGACCAATTAGAGAGCACCATTCTTTCTGGTCTACAGCTGTGAGTACAGTTTGTAATAATTCACCGTATGTTGTTAAAAAGAAGCAATTCTTTACACATCTGGCGCTTTCATAGGCACTTACTGGTCTGTAGAAAATGTAATTAAGCAGGATTTCTGCCTGTTGTTTTCTTACAGAAGACCTTTCTGTTCCAGTGCTGTTGTTAACTTCATCACTAAATGTAATTCTCAAAAAATAATGTCTTTGAAGTCACAGAGTCTGCAAAGCTTCCAGCTTTCCTCTTGCTTAACCCCTCATTGTAGGTGCCCCTTCTCACTACAGCTGGCTCATCTCCCATCCCAGTTTCTGGGTGGAGTGGTTGGTACAAGTCAGGATTTAACAAAACTCCACGATTAGGAAAAGAGGATGGAGGGTGGGGATAGAGAGGCTCCTGGGAGTTGGTAATAGCATGCAAAGCCTTTCATCTCTAGGTTTCTAGGCCAAATTAGCTGTAGTGACCCAAACTCCTTTGAAATAAAGCAAATCTCTTTTTTTAAAATTTTAATTTGTAATAAATAAGACGACAATTTGACCTGATTTTTTCAAAGGGGTAAGAGTGTATATCCCCTCTTGGGAGTTCCTCTGAAAATCAACAGCTTGTCTATGCCTACAAGAGAGACAGCTCTTCTCCCCAGCTGCCTTTAAAGCTTCCCAGGCATCTGCAACCAGGGCATCCCTCCTCTTAAAAGCACCAGGAATGGAGCTTGGGGGGGTGTGTGTGTCACCCTACCCAGCCCCCCCGCCCCCATTTTACCCTTTTCTCATCTCCTCCACCACCCTGCTGACTTATTCCAGCAAATTTTCCAAAAGGAAGGTATTTTCAAATAATGCCTGACTTCAAGAGTGTGTTTACAGGAGAGACATTTGTAATATCTTGTCATCTGAGCAGGTTTGTCAAGTGTCACACGGCGAATGTGAACAGACGGCTTTCTGCCTCCTAGAACAAGTCTGGAAGTCACTTCGAAGTATATCATTTAAATAGCTATTCACTGGCAGCAACACCCCAGTTTTATTCAGCTGTAAAAAAAGCATCATTCGGTTACATCTGTTTATAACAGCGTAAGACAGTCCTGACTGATGAAGTGCCATGTGGTATTTTCAGCCATTTACCTCCTCACTGTTTCTCCCTTTCAGTGTCAACAACTTTTTAAAATTTCATTTTACTTCTTGTAGGCTGCTGGCATAGGACATCTTCTCTTTGCAAATTGTTGAAAAATTTGGACTGGGCTCTAGGTTATGTTAAATGTCTAGAATTCTGGAATTTTATCAGCAAGCTGTTTGAAAAAATTAAAATTTAATAATAAAAAAAAAAGTACTCTATTTTTCCCCCAGCGGCAGACTGGCAGGATTTCCTTTCCACCTGTCCTACAGCAAGGAAGACTCCTTGTCTCAGCAGTTTTGCTGTTGATAATGGACAGGAAATATCACCACAGTTTTATTGGAGCCTGACAATAGTAGGACATCTGGCTTTAACAGAAGCTGTTAACCATATTCAAAACCTAACTGTGGCATGATGGAGAGAAACTTATGTAAGATTACTTGTCACTTTGAGTTGCAAGTATGGTATAGTATATGCTTGCTTACACAATCCTGGCACACATGCATGCATGTATGGTTCCCAAGATTTAAACTTGCTCTACACTGGTCTCTGCATTGGTTGGCCTCAAACTATTCCCTTCCTCTAGCTCTCACCCCTGTGCTGCTCAGTGCATGCATCCCATCCCCCAGGAGTGTGGTCCTGCAGCCTCTTTGCTTTTTTTGGATGCACTAACAGTGCAAGGCAGTACTTGAAATTCTAGGGATCTTGAGTTGCCTGTGTATTTATTAAGCCAGAATAATTCTATAATATTTCTACTATTAATGTTTTTTTACCAAAATTGGAATGCTTTCAGGGTATAGACTAATGGTATTAAAAGGACCAGCAGGGCCAAATTCTCTTCTGCGCTACATGTGTGCAGTGTTAATGACTTCTATAATTAAAGGCATAGTATGAGCCCATGTCTCTCAAGTATTTAGGTGCAAAACCTCCTCTTCTCACCCACGCAATTAGTTCTACTTAAGGCTGTAAGGCCAGAGAGACAAATGGACAATCTTGGAAATGAAGAGAACTGCACTAGAAATGAAGAGGCATAGAGAAGGAGACCTCAGATCCCATTATCTGAACTAATTTTATTAAGGGCATATTTGTACTGTATTTGTAATTCCCTTAGAATCGCCTACCCATTGCTGAGGAATGTCTGCAGAGCAATTATGTTATTGCAGATGCTAATGCGACCTCAGGGAGGGAGAGAACCAGAAATCGTGCAGTTGTGAAGAGAAAACCTCAGATTTTAATGATGGTTAATGAACACCGAAGCTTGGCATGGCACCTTTGTGCTTTCACCTTTCTTATCATGGGAGCTTGTTCCATGTGGAGCTGGAAAATCAGTGGGGCTATAAGTTTGCCTGCTGGTGAGCTATAATGTTGCAGCTGTTAACAAATGACTTGTTCTCCACCTAGTTAAATTAGGCCTAATCCTTCTTTTCTGCCTCTGTGCCAGGTCTTTTTTTTTTCTTTTTTTTTTTTTCTGGATCTCAGTTGAGGCTGAGACAAAGGAGACTTGAGGTATTTATGCGTTTTTCCCTCCCAAGGCTCTGAAAATTAAAAATGAGTTGTCACTGGCCCAAGCCCCATGAAAGCTGAGAATTTCAATCGATATTTCTGCCCCATTTCACTGCAGAGAGTGGGATGTAATTATTACAAATGTCATGGTAACAAACTTGGTAGTTTTCACAGTGACAGTTGCCACTGCAGAAATAGCACAACACAGAACAAAAATTACCTGTCAAGCATCTCATTATGTTCATCCAAATCCCGCTTGTTCAATTCACCATCGGACTGCACCTGACACAACACTTGCAAATGCTCCTACAGATTACTTGTGTCTATCTGTCTCGGGCCATAGACATCCTCCTACAGCCCACCCAAGCAGCTGGAACCAAGGTCTCCAAGATCCTGAGGGGTTTCAGTGCCTCCAGGGATATGTCTCACTCCCAGTACAAGCCTGTACTCTTGATACAGGGTCTGGAGAGTCTAAGGACCTTAAAGAACTGCTAGGGCTGAGCGGGGCATTGTGTGGAGGTGGCTGAGAGGAGACACACTGAATCCTGACGTCCTCTGGAGCTGAAGTGTCCTGGGTTGTGACTTGCTCTTCACAGTGTGGGAGATGTGACTGTCCTGCTAAAATTGTAACCTAAGAGTTGGCATATTCATTCATGAAGCAGGAAATCTGCATTAAATTGCCTGTTTCCTCTGATCTAGTGCTTTCCATCACTCTGGGAAGTGCTTCCAACTTGTTCCAGGCTGGGGAAATAGGAAAGCAGATGGGTGTGCAGTCAGGCAAGCAGGCACTTGGTCTTTGCTGGTGAAGTTGAGCTATTGTGCAAAGGAGAATTCAAGATTCACTGGACTAGAGAGACCAAGGTAATTTAACACATTTGAGTGTTTCAAGATCAAAGTGAGGTGACCTTGGACTACAGCATCTCATGGGGACAGCCAGCTGTGCACTCTTTTGAACTAAAGTGGAACTGAGGTGCTTTAGACCAGTGGAGGGACTGCAGCATTGAACCTGCCAGTGACAAAAAGAGACTGGCACGTGGTGTTCCCCTGAAGAACATAGAGCTGCCAGCAGAGCCAGCCTGGGAGGAGGAAATGTCCCCCAGGGCTAACCTCATTTTCTCATCTTTGTGGTTTTGGTCCTAATGCACAAAATGACATTTCTCCACCGTTTTGGACTTTAAGTTCACGAGATGATTCATTCTGTTCTTTTTTACTTCAAAATAACCCAAAAAATACATTACTGAATAGGCCTTTTATCTGATAATAGACAGGATTCTGATTAGATCACAAAATGCAAACAAAACATTGCTCACATCCTGTAGTGCTTCTCCTGAAGGGAAGGGCCTGATGTATACAAATGCCTGGCTGTTAAGTAATCTTTTTTTCCAGACCGTAACTCACAAGGGGGAGTCATATGTCTACTCTTCGGATCTTACACAGCAAGTTGCCAAATCCTCTGAGCTTTAGCACCTTAAGCAAAGCACTGCTGAATAATATTTGCTGTCATCTGCAACCCACAAAATCAGGAGGCTGGAGGAAACAACAAAGTTGCCTAAGGTAACAGTTGCAAATTCAGCGAAAAAGAGTTAACTATGATGCTTTTCGCTGGTTCTTTTGGACATAACCCCTCTTTGAGGAAAGGGATTTCAAAATGACCAAGTGTTTGGGTTTGAGCCAAACCACCATTGATTTCCACCATTTTTTTTCTCAAGAACAGGAAAACCACTCCAAATAAATAAAAAAAAAAGGCCTTTCACAATACCAAAAATTTCAATCCTTTCCATCTCCCATTTTCACTGGGAAGATGGATTAGACAAATGCAGCTGTGAGGATGCCCTGTGACATCCACTAGCAAGAAAGTCCCTGCCACTTTCCAGAATGAGATGCAGACTTGAAGTCAATAGTTCCTATCTGTAACAGACCAATCCACGTCTAGTATGCTCTCCTATAAATTTGTACCATATGAGAATTTTGCTCAAGATATGATTCAAGCAGCTAAGAGTGAACAAAGTAACCTACAAAACAGCTATTGATTTCCCCAAAGGGTGCTTGCAATAGGAAATCAGTTGGCAGCATACAGAATTAGGGCTTTAATTGTTCCTAAACCAAAACAAGGTGGTAGTATATTTTTAGCCTTTCATAGTGCTGGTCACTAATGAAGCAATGCTGGGATGGGTGCCTATAAATTAGTGCAGCAGATCCTTTTGACCTGAGTTACCAAGGGACTGACCATACCTCAAGAAAGAGAATTTAAGAGCTGGCTGCATTTCACTTGTTTTTTTGTATTAATGATTGTGCCAAAGTTGAACCTGAAAAGAGCAAAATTCCATCCTTTCTCCAAAAAGAGCAGCTAGGTTGGTTTGGCTTTTTTTTTTTTGGAGTTGTTTCACAGCTTTAAAAGAGGAATGTGCTTTCATTTGCCTAACACTTTTATTAGTGTCTTTATGGACATCTGGAGGTGTGAGATTCCCCATTTTCCACCTTATGTCTCCATCTCTCCTTTTTTTTTTCCCCATTTTGCTAAATAAGAGGGGTTGAAGGAGGAAATACCAAAACCAGGGGTGGTTTGGTTTTTTTTTTAAGTTTACTATTTTGGTCCTGTCTTCTTTCCAAAATAAAATTTTGCAAATTAAACCCCAAAATTATTATAATATATCTTGTTTCCCCTAAATTACAGTGAGTCTTTTTGCCTCTGATTTGCCTGCCAAGCTAATACTACTGCAGCTGAAAGAATGCATGTTGGTTTTGGGCAGGCCACTCAGCAGATGAAAAATAATTTTAATAAATAGAAGAAACTATTGACAGAGGAAAACAATCTTGGTGTTTTTAACCTGCTGCAAAACACTTTTCAGCCCTTTGACCTTTCAGATCAGGGAAGTCTAAGAAGCAGTCGAAACTAGTTTGTTTTCAGCTTTCTCCATCATTTATACCCAATCTCTTATCCACCCACAAGCTCACCCACTCTATTGCTAATAAAAACAGAACTCAATATCTTTGTCTCTTAGCCGACAGGCTCCCTGTTCCCCTGAAGCAGGAATGCTTCCTCGTATCCACAGAGATGGGCAAAGGGAATTATTATGCAATGTTGAACTGCTAAAGCAGGGAAGGACAACATGTTGCCTGAGCTCAGGCAGAATGAGAAGGCGGAGATAAATGAGTCTGAGGGGGCTGCAGCCTTCTCCTTGTGTGCTACCAGCATGGGGCATATGCTTTTAGAAAAGGGAGGTGGTAACAGCCATGGAGCTGTGGGGTCTTGCTGATGTGGCCCCTAGAAACTCATCTTTCTGCAAATATGAAATACAAGTTGTGACAGTTGACGTGTCCCTTGAAAAGAAGGTGGGGAAGGTTAGGGCATGGGAGCTGGATGAGTTCTTTGAAGCTGGAGAAGGCAAGTTCACTTTTTTTAATGACTAATTTAAGGCCTTACCTCCAAACTGTCCTTGGATCCCTGTATTGGCTCAAGTTACCCTTGGCTGCAGGGCTTTGTCCTCTGAACTCTTCATGGGGTTTCAGTGGCACAGCAGGAATAAAAGGCAAAGAACAAAACAGGAGAACCAACATTTTTTTCATGTGCATGTGGATTTGACCTCAAAGAGAATAGCCAGAGTCACAATCTCCTGGCAGATCTGTGCTCCTCCCCCTGTCCTGAGGTCTTTTCTGGGACATTTAGACCAGGCACCCACTGTGATGTGATTCAGAAGTAGCTTTACAAAGCTCAAAAGCCTCCCAGGAGGAAGCTCCTTTCTCTTTCATTCTTCTGAAAGCCCTGTGGTGTCCTTCTGATTGCTTTCCAGCAGAGCCAGCATCCAAGGCCTTCCCTCTGAGCAGAGGGGCATTTCTTTCACCTGACTGTCCTCTTGTGTTTGGAGAAAGCTTTGAAAAGAAGCCACTTGTAGAGCATGTTTGGTAATAGGCTGTGTCTCTGCTGCTTTGTGGTATGCCTTCTATAAATGGCTTTGCTATGGCATTTAATCAATTGTTTCAGCTGTTTATTACCTTGTATATCACAATGCAATGGAGATAGTTGCTTAAGTTACCTTTATTGAATCTGAAGTAAATACACAGGATGCACTCAGAGTCCTCTTGGAAGGATATGCTTTGAATGTACTGAACCAAAATGTAGGCAGTGGAACTCTCCACCCAACAACAAAACGAATCTGTGCACTGAGCAAAGAGCTGGCCCTGTGCTTTGAGTAATCCCTGCCACTCTGAGCTGCACAAGCATGTCTCTGCAGAGAAAAAGTCTTTGCCTTTGCTGTCCATCCTTAGATGGCTCCTCTAAAGCAGGGTTACCAAAGATGATGCTGGGGACTCTGGCTTAATTAAATTAAAAACTCCTACCATAATTGACTGCAAGGAGTGAATAAAAATTGATGTCCCAGACTTCTTGGAAAATAATTGGAGAACTTCCAGCATCAAGGACCAGTGATCTCTAACATAAGCAACCTCTCAGAAGATGGAGAGTGGAGAAATTTGAAGGCTATATATTTCCTTGGCTCCACTGATTTATCCTCAGTTTTTCTTGGTCATAATATCTGACAGACACACAGATGGCCTGAGGCCAATTAACAATGAAGTGGAGATGTCACCATGCATCTCTACATAGGAAGGGATGGGGAAGGCAAAAGGCACAGGGCATTCCTGGATGTAGAAATGGTTGAGGAATCAGTTTGTCTCCTGAGTAGCCTTGACTGGTTGCTAACCCTCATGGGATGAAAATGGCCACTTGGAGAGGCTTTTTCCCCACAGAGGGAACCTAGTCAGCTAGAGGCCACAGCTCCTGGCATCCCCACCAGTCTGACTCCAGCTCTAACTAATATCTGATTCCTTGCACACAAAGACACAAAATCAAGAGTTGCCAGCCCTTCAGATAGAGATGTGGCGTCAGCCTGCAGGGACACAGGAGTCGAACAGTGCATCCAGTCCTTGCCCAAGCCTCTGTGGAGCTGCATATTAAGGGTATAGTAAAATCCTGCCATCACCTGTGCTTTGATCTAGGGCCAGAATACCAGGTTGTCCAGATTTATTGCCCCTAGCAAATTTTTCTCCACATACCTTAGGAAGAATCTCTGCCCCAGCTGCCCTCTGGCATAGTGCTGCTGGACACTCTGCCCCAAAACCTATGCTACACAAACTTCTGCTCCCCAGGATAATGACTGCAAGGTGTACATGGTTACAGAAAGCTAGGGTGCTCTGGGGTTCCTCCATGCTGGTCAATGACCTGTCAGGATCAGAGGTTAAGGTGTCATCCTGGAGTCTCTAGGGTGGCACGTGGCCTGGTACACTGACACCTCAGTTCTCTGAGTTAAAATTCCCTCTAAAATCCAGCAACTGGGTTGTACTCGCTCTGTCTCAATGCACCCGACCCAAGCACCTACCACCACAATCAATCACTGAGGTTCCTACTACCCACCAGAAATGCTCCTACATGCTGAATCCTGGCAAATTTTGGTTCACAGCAGTGGCTGTGTGGGTAAAGTGCAAGCCTGGAGAAATTTTCTGAATTAATCTGTTCCAGGCAGTGAGCAGAAGACATGGGCTGTTCTCTCCTGCTGTTTGCAAAGCCTCTGAAGGCAGTTCAGTGGGCAGAGTGGTTCTGTTGCCGACTGCCCAGCCTCTCCCCAGCAGCTCTGCAGAGAGCTGCTGTCATACTTAGTGGAGCATCTAACGTTTCCCAGCCAGCCAGTACGGGATTGAAGGCAGAAATTCTGAGATGCCTCAAACTCTGGGGAACACTAGTCAGCAAGCTGCTGTCCAACAAGAGCCAGTAATCTGAAATAAATCACACAAGCCCGGAGGCTTATTATTCAAAAGGAAGGACACATCCAGGCAATGAGGCATGGTTGTGCTAAACGGTTGGCTCAACATGGGTGTGAGTAAGTATGGTAAAACAAGTCTTGCTTGCCCCCAGAGTGAAGACTCAGCCAAGTTCTTCAGAGGTGAGAGCACAGGCCCTGTGGGCAGAGGCAGGGAAATTGATTTTTCACTGTTTAAATTAGAGAAGATAGACTATGCCTGATCCATCCTTACACCATTTGGGTCTTGGTTTCAAATGGCAGACAGGAACTTTTCTGGCTCCAAACACTGCTACATCCCATTTATTTTCTGGGACAACAACCTCTCCTCCCATATTGCTTCTGTTCAAAACTCAGATCATGGAAAGATATTATCATGATCTGATCTTCAAAGATAACAGGACCCAAGGAGTATTCAGGAAGGTGTCCTATCTCCTTCAGGTCTCTGCTATGAAGAAGCCTGCCTGAAACAAAGTATTCTGATGGGATTTTAGCACACACCATCCCCTGATCAAATAATGGCATAACCCTATTCTTTCATACCCCCATCCTGTGAGAACGTGGCACACTTCTTCCAGTAGAGGTGAGAGTCTGATGAGAAAAGCGTATTCCCATCTCTCCCCAGTTTGCCTCCTCAAGAGGCATTTGTCAGGTTGATTGTTCTGGTCATCCATCTTTGGCATGTCATTAATCTGTCATTCAGAAGCAGCAGGGCACAAGGGCATTAAGAAAAGCTGGATTTTAATTTTTCATGTTTATCATGTTCACAGTTCTCCATGGCAGCAGGATGATTTTTTTTTTCCTTTCAATTCATAAAAGACAATTGGGAAAATGAGTTGGTTTCAGTTTAACAAGGTAATGATCCAATTTAGCGGAGATCAAAGCAAGTAGCGTGGCAAATGCAGAATGGTGAAATTAAGTTACTTTATTAATGCACAATGCACTTTTCCATCTTGCAGCAGTATGATTGACTATCCATTAGGTTTACTGAGCTGCAATTAGCAATTATCAGCGATAGCCTCCTCTCTGTCAGCAAGTGAAAGTCTGGATCCTGTTCTTCCAGACGCCAGCTGTTTCCACCGTGTAAAATCATATGCAATGGAGGAGTACAACATAGTGGCCAATTTTAGAAAGTGCTACTTATTTACCTGTGGCTTTTTTTTCCTGATTGATGCATTGTAATACACACACACACACAAAAAAAGCATCTGTTGATCTTCATTATGCTGATGGATAACTGGATGCCTGGTTTTACTTTCAAATTTAGAGAAAATCACAAAAAAATACATTTCTCTCATCCATTTTGATGATTTGTCCATCAGCCAATAACCCCTCCCTGTAAGACATTGCTAGCAAAATCTCTTCCCAAAATGATAGTCAGAAGAGGTGGAGTCTTGTAAAAGCCTTAGCTGATATCTGTCAGTGTGAGAAGGATTTAGATTCAGATTAGTGCTTTATCTGTGTACATTTTCTTGTTACCTTCTGAAACAATTCTATGAGCATTAAATTCTTTGATGACAATTATGTCGCTATATTCTTTTTTTTCCCCAGCTTTGATCTTCATAAATGCAGGAGAATAGGATCTTTATTTATGTAGCATTCATCTGTTCCTCTTCCTTATTCCTCATTCAGACTGGTAAGCCTCCAGTCATCTGAAACTTGCCAAAGTATTTTTGTGTCAACAGAGACTCCATGAATTTTAACCTGCATAGTGGTTTGTATATGTCTGCACATGCCTGTTTATTTCTTTGACTGTCCTCCCTTAATGACTTTTGATCTTGCTGTCCAAATTTGACAGCTGGGAAAATTCTTAAATATACTGAGTTCTTACAAGTCTTTTGAAAGCAAGTTGTCAGAGAGAGTAAAGAGATGCTATAAGCAGAGAGAAGCTGCCGTTTCAACTCCTACCCGACATCAAACCACTTACAAAAAACAACAATGTTGGAAAAAGTTTAATTTGGCATTTACATCTTGTTAGACATCAGAGAATCTAGAAGACATATATCCATAACAAACCAGGCTTCCGGCATTGCTTCACTTATAGGTTATGTAGCTCCTGTAATTGAATAAAGAAGCATTGCCTTTGCGGAGGGTGAGCTGATAGAAAATTTGGAACAAAGAAAGCGAGCTGAAAATGGAAGGTCACAAAGGGCACAAAGAAGGAAAACAGATCAATTCTGGGAGCTTCATGCAGCCATTGATGCGTGCTGCATGGGCTGTGAGCAAGGGCAGTGGTAGCTGACTCCCTCTGCATGAGTCTTGCCTGCTTGGGGCTGTGGTCTGGCTCACATCATCACTGCCACTCCACGTCAGGAGCGGGTCCAATGGCACCACTTCCTACAGTGGAGTGGCTTTTCCCCCAGTCTTCTGTAACAAAATATAATAACCCCATTAAATTTCTAATTAGGAAACAGAGTGCATATCCAGGTTGCTCTATTTCTATCATTCTAAAACCTTTAGACAATTTTGGGGTATTACTAAACAACTACTACATATTTAATTTCTTGTACTACTGCAAGTATCTGGGCCCATCTAAAGCTTGTCATTGCTTATTCTGTATTTCACCTGCACATACTAACCATGGACTTGCACTAAAATCATTGGAGACTCATTGGGGAAACAGGAGTTTTTGGTTTGTTTGAATTTGCCATTTTGGTTTTAACATTTTAAGTTGTACCTTTGCAGATGTGCAGGCATGCATGTGAATCACATACATGTCCTGCTAGAGACACAGACCACTCCTTTTATCTGAAATTAGGAGTGAGTATAAGTATCTATGTAATCTGCCAGTAGATTCACAGAATTGTAGGGGTTGGAAGGGACCTCCAATACCATCAAGTCCAACCCTCCTGCCAAAGCAGGTTCCTTTTGTAAGAGGCATCAGGTAAAAATTTAAAATGTTAACTTCAAGCTAAACCTTGTTAAATAGAGAGTCTTACAGCTTAACTTGATTTTCCATGCTTGATGGAATAATATAGAGACATAATACGTAAATACTAAACACTACTATACTGTTTGGTATTTAGATAGCTGCATTTGACACCAGGAATGCTATTTACATTTAGTCAAACAGTTTGGAAGCTACTACATTGGTTGTGCATCTCAAAAATGTGTGTGACTTTTACCCCCACACACCTTTCCTTCTTAGTGAATCTGTTATCAGGGCAATTACTGGGTTTATCTGTGCTGAGGAGCTGTCAGAAGCAGCGTCCTGCTACACAATCTATTTACTCTGCCAAGATAAAATGACTGATGTCCCTAAGCGTGGGGACTTGGTATTTTCTCTGGGCTGTGCAAACTGGGAGAGATTTGAGTTCCTGCCTTATGCTAGAGCTTCTCTCCTTGCCGTGCTAGATAGTTTTCTTGCCAGTCATTGGGGAATGTCTCTGCACTACCTTCTTTGAGAACTCTGTCCGTCCTGATCAGCATGATGTGAGTCAGATGTAGGACGCTGATGTCAGCAGTGAAACTAAAATAAATACCTATTCAGGCAGTGTGGTTTAACTCAGACTGTATAAACATGTATCACAGATAATGGAGAATATTCTAGGATTTCCATTTGCCAAGACATCCATGCCATATCCTAAATGCATACGTGAGTAAACATGCATGATTCCTAACAGCGATTCATAGGATGTTTGGGTGGTAGAAGTATATCTCCTCCAGGAAGATGTTTTGACAATTTGAGTAATTGCTTTGTGCTCTCAAAGCAAACAACCTGTAAGATGTGAGGGGGTGAAGAAGACCTCTGTTTACAATTAACAAGCCCAGTTCTTAAAGATACTTTATAAAATTCACTTCATGATAGATGAAGACAGTGGAAAAAGATTCAGGAGACCCTTGCTTCCTCTTCTAGTAAGAGATGCAGGAGTTGATCCCCCCCCTAGGAAATACCATAAAATAGATGACATTCTTGCCATCAATGCCATGACTGAATGCATCCTCCTCTCACAGCAGGTAGAACCACAGATCTTCCAATGCAATACACAATTTACTCTCTGACGTCGGGGTTGGGGTGACAGGTGGTAGTTTAGACATGTTCCAGGAGAACAGGGCTTTGCTCTTGTCATGATAATAAAGAATATTTGTAGTTGGCTCTCAACTCTCACTTTTTTTTCCCCCTGCTTTCAAGGACAGTTATAAGGGACTCACTTATCTCCCTAAAATTTCTCTAGTATGCCATTCACGGAAACTAAAAAATCCACCATGCCTTTCTGAATCATAGTCTATCAAATGCATTATCATCTTTTGAAAAGACAACAGTCCTCCTCCTCTCTGGAGAGATGACATTTCAATTCCAGGTGAGGCAATTACAGAGCTGATTGCAGGGGATGGAAACTGCTTTATCAAGACTCTGATTAAGAACTTGATTTGTATTTATTTATATTTGATATGTGTTTTATTTAGCTTTTCCATAACCAAATGCAATTGCCACTCCATTGGGAGGTTTCACATGAACAAACCTCCTTTTATTGTTGAGTTGGGTAGATGCCATTAGTGGGAAACACTAGAACCTCTCATCTTTCAATTGGGAATTGGAAGGTGGTTTTTAGTGCTCCACATATAAAAATCACTGCATTCATTCTCAGGCACGAAAAGATTTTGGATCCAGGCAATATATGTGTTTAAAGAAACACACAGGAAGCTTTCCAGCACTTCTGAAATCTTTGGTACTTTTCCATTCACAGTGTTGTCCCACTGTTACATCCATTACTCATCCCTTGCATAGTCCTTGCAATTGCTTTGCTAGCTATTAGCTGCAAAGATCATGAGGCTGAGTTAAAATGTCTCTTTTGTACTGCCAACCTTTTTAACCTTCAAAAGAGCAACTCAGCATGAATGGTTAACTGGTCAGAGTAGTCTTTGTGTCACAAACCCATTAGAACTACCCCATCTGAACAGGTATCTGATTTCTGGTTTGGGTTCCTTTGTCTGCCCTGTGCATTTTAAGTTTCCTTACCCTGGACACTGCAATGCTGTGCATTTGCTTCTACATGGTTTTCTCTGGGATGGGCATCCAAGGTTATCATTCCCCTTACTCTGTCCCCATTGTATTTGCATGTGTATCCTAAATGCCTTATCAGTCAGTTTAGAAACACTATTAGCTCTATACATTTCACCTTAACAACTTCAAAAGATTAATTCAAATGTGTAATATGTCTGTTGATTCCCCAAATCTTCATATTTTGTCATGAAAACAGGGCTGTTGAGGGCACCCAGCCGGGTGGAGCACCGTGGAAGCTGCTGCCAGACTTGGCTGCAGTGCCATGGGCAGCATAGGCAGGAAACTGCTCCAGATTAGGAGGCTGCTGGAGCAACGCTGCATATCACGATGATGCCTCGTAAAGACCCTCATCCTAATACAGACTAGCTGAGAAGAAAGCACATATGCTGTGCAGAGTGTGTGGCTCATATACATAAATAGACTGGTATGATTAGAATAATGATTGGAGCAGAGATTGTTGGGATGTCCATCAGCTACTTCCATAGCTGTAGCTGTAAGTGATAGAGTGGATTAATTAGCATTGCTTTCGGCTATTGGGATTTTAGATGTCTGCACTTAAAATGAGCATTTTGTTTATCCACCAACATCCCTGGTGAGCTGTGTGCTCACCACAGCACAAGGACTGATGCAGTCTGCATTGGACTGCACAAACAGCTGACCCAAAAGTAACTCATTGTTTTTACCGAGCAGGGGCAGAGCTGGAAGTATGCCAATCTACCCTATAATTAGCATTGTTAATTAGTGGGGCTTCAGGCTGGCCCTGACTGATCATTCTGGCAGGAAATATAGCGGCCAGCCTTAGATCTTCATCTAGGGCTGAGAGAGGTACACAATGCACTCAGAAGATGATGATGGTGATGACATTTTGTAGGAAAAATGTATGTAACAGAGGATATTACTTACATTTTTCATGATCACAGGTACCTCGACGTCATTAGCTCCAAAGAGCTGGACTGTTTTGAAGCCATCTCTTCTTGCTGCCACTGCTCCTTCTCCATCAGTGTGCCCATTACATTGTCAGTGCTTAGGGACATTTTCCCCTCAATACTTTAATCTCCACTAATTTAAAATGTTACATTTTTGTCCCTCATCCCTTTTCCTGACTTCTACAGATCTTTTGCAATATTTCTGTCATCTCTAAAGTTTGATTGGCTTCCAAGGCAGCACCATCTGCCTATTTAACTAATATGCTTCTCATGCCTTCTTCCTCATCACTAAAGGTGATGTTAAATAAGAACAATCTTAAGACAGATTCCTCTGCTATCTTTTTTAGCTACATCTGACAATTTGATGTTTCAAAAATCTATCGTTACCCGTTGTTTACCATCAGTCAGCCAATTTTCTGGCCAGATATGGTGCTCATATCCAGTTCTGTAGAAATTTTTTTTTTTCAGGGCAATTTATATTCAGTACAGAAGAAAATTAATCCTGTGGTAAGGTAGGTGTGATGAATGGTTCTCTGCTCATGCTTATCCTCTCCCCTGATAATGGAACAAGCTCTATATCCCACCTTAACTCCATAAAAATTTGTTAGATTAATATAAATGTCTATTTCTCTCCTACTTGTCTAAGATACTCCATGGCCATTTTCTTTCTGATTTACTTGCAGAATTCAGGAGTGCAAAATTATTTTACCAATATCAGGCACTCTTAATTGGATGAATTCTTACCACATTTTATATTAGCAGCAATTTATCTGAAAATGGCTGATAGAGAATTAATAAACAGTATGTATTAAAAGTATATATAATGTTTGTTCCAAAATTGTTACATCACTAGCAGACACTTCCAAAGTTGAAAGTAATTAATTGACCTAGATAAAAATCTTTGTGTTTAATTGGAACATGTATTATTCACTTAGTTATCTTTTATGAACCGTTAAGAAAATAAATGGAATATGAAGTGTGAGAGAAAGTTTCTCAATAAGGTTTACACTAAAAGGACAAAAAAAAATCCCTACTCTAATCTCTGCCTCAGGTTGTCCATAAAGTCCATTGAAACAGCACCAATTTATTATTATCCATACTCTCAGCAGAGCACATGAACCCAGCAGGTGAGTGGTTTACATGCCTAACTAGACAAGAAAGTGATGCTAACTTAGAAACCCTAGGGCTGGAAGGCTCCAATGAAGACCCTGTACATACCATGCTGTGAAACAGAAACAGAGACAAAAACCCAACAGCAATCCTCTCTAGTACGTTCTACTTTACTTTGCAGTCTAGCCTATTTGAACTTGAATTGTCCTAAAAGTCACAGCTAAAAGAAGAAGACCCAAACGCTTCTTTTTTCCCCAGTAAAAGTGTGATTTCAAGTAGCCTTTGTCCTCTTCATGTCAGCTGGTAGAAAGCACACTGAACCCTTCAATCCAACAAAGGATAAAAGAAGAAAAATGCACAACGTGCTTTGGTTTGAATACATTGTGGTCACTGCATTGCCACCACTCTTCTTCCAAGCGTGTTTTTCCCTGGAGTGTTTTCTTTTCAGAGCTCTCCGTGGTGTTTGTCATTACACTAGCATTCTGTTTATATTTACTCTGCTTTTGCAAAGTGCCACATGCAAAGGCAAGGAATTTGTCAGTGTAGGTAAAGGAGCTCGATGTTAAAAAACCCAAACGAAACCAACAAAAAAAAAACCCCAACAAAAAAACAACAGTGAGATCAAACAGCAGTGATTTTGTTCTTCATAACATTAAGTCTCCCTCTCAAAATCAAAACAACAAATGCTGGCTGAAGAGTTAGAGGAATATTTGCTTTGAAAACAAAATATTTGACTTATTTAGTTCCTGACTTTCATGTATCCACAATACAAAGCCCTTAGTTCTATGACTGTCATAAACGGAGTGTTATTGTTTGGGGGAGTAGCCAAAACCAAACCTAAAAATGTCTGTGGAGCTTGAAAAGGTCTTTCAAGACCTACAAATAGCCATGGTTCATGGTTATTGATGGGCTGTCTTGTAGGAAGAGGACTCCAGCATTCAATGCTGCTATTTAAGTATTTTTCATCCATATGTAGAAATGTTAATGAGAAATAGCTTCTTGAACATCATCTGAGCTTGATTACTTGCCAGCTCTTGACATCATAGCCAGAACCTCCACAGCAGTGTTATCCAGAACTTCCTTGAGAGTAGGGTATGTCCCCTGCTGCTTGCTAGAGGCAGTGGATTTTGTAGCAGCAATATGCATTTTGAGTCATCCTCTGGTAGTGACGAGGGGGATGAACCATGCCTGGTATAATGCCAAAGAAGAGGAATCCATTCCTGCTGGGAAGATGGCTTCTCAGCTAGCAGAGACAGCTTGCTGTTGAGGAGGACAACCATATAATCTAACTCTTTCACAAAGACCTCAAGCTCCACTTTAAAATTGCTTCTCACCCATTTGATAGTTAAAAAGCTTCAGTTAATTTCCAGCTTAAATCTATTAATGATCAATTTATGCTTCTTTGCTCCTGTGCCAGTGGCACCATTAGCTTGCAGAGTTCTTTTTCTCAGTTCATTTATTAAGAGAAATCACTTTCCCTCTTTGAAATGCTTCTTGCTGACAAATTTCTCAGTCCACAAGTAATCTGACCTGAACATCTCCAGTTTGAATGAATCTTCATTGAACATGAGTGAGCAAAGGTACAGTTAGTAATCCAGCACCTCACACAATAATACTGATCCTTCCTTATCTCTGCAGGATATACATGTTTCGTTATCTCCAAAGATGAGGTTTGACTGTTATAGCTGCATAACACCAGTGGCTTAGAGTCCACTTGCTGTTTGATTAATGTGTCAAGTAAGTTTTTTTCCTCTGCTGAACTCTGGCACCCCAGAAGGAACTCTTGTTATATACTCTTAAATGTGCAAAACAGTTTTACAGTGTTAATATATTGTCACAAACAAAATGACTTTGCAGTTGACGCTAAAGCATTTATTTTAATTTCCATTATTCCAGTGCCCAAAGTCATCTAGTTCTTAATCTGTAATACGACAAGCATCTTCTGCAGTGAAGATGGTTTCTCAACTTTGTGCTATTAGCAAATTAAATTTGCACACTGAAACTTTTTTTTTGGTTTGCAGATATTAATGAAAATATTAAATAAGGTTAGCCCTAAGGATGATCTTGAGTTTTGCTGATGGTATAAAATTACTCAGGGTAGTAAAAACCAAAACTGATCTTAGGGTTCTGAGGGAGCAATAAACTGGCAGATTAAATTCAGTGTTGATAAATACAAAGTAATGCACCTGGGAAAAACAGCACTAAATACACATATACAATGATAAGCTCGAAATTGGCTATTATCATTCTGCAAAGAGATCATAGAGTCACTGCAGATTGCTCAACAAAAACATCTGTTCATTGCCCTGCGGCAGTCTGAAAAGGTAAATAGAATGGAAGGTATTAAAGCAACCAAGAGCAATGGGGAAAGCAGCACTGTGCCACTGAATAAGCACAAGGTTTGCCCACATCTTGAATACCACTTGCATTGCAGGTCACCGTGTCTCAAAATGAAATAGAAAAAAATCTAGTGAAGATACAGAGAAGGGCAACACAGACAATCAAAAGCACGGGATGCTTTCTGTACTAGGAGAGATTAAATAGACTAGAAGTCTTCAACTCTGAAAAGAGGTGACTGGAAGAAGAAGTGATAGAGCTACATAAAATAGTGGCTGGCAGGAAAAGGTGAATAAGGAATGATTATTCTCTCTTCTGTGAAACGAACTTGGGAGCATCAAATGAAATCACAGAGCAGATTTTCTGTAACAGCTGAGGACAGAGTAGGTGCTCATTGCTGAAGCAGGGCTGATACCTTACATGAATTGCCAATATGCATGCACACATAAAGCAGGCATCATGACAGCATTTCCCAGCATTGTTGAGATAAATAGAATTCATGAGATGGATAAGCCCTGTGTTTTGTGACACTACTAATGCTAGAGCTCCCTTAAACAATTAAGTAGAGTTTTGCTTTTTCTTTTTAAAGCAGCACTATTCCACAGAGCTTATGTAGGTAACAATTTGGTTTGAAATTGAAAGTCTTTCATATTCGCTCTATCCCTTATATTCATAATATTTCCAGCAAACTCCCAGTGTGTGACTGTCAATCTGGCCTGCGACTTTGGTACAGTACTCATAAAATTAGCAGGACACAAATTAGTATTACTAGGACATTTCCTGATCATCAGGAGATGGGTTGTCACTTTCCATGACTCTTACTGCCACCCCAACCCTTTTAATTCCCCTAAAGGAAAGGAAAAAAAAATAAAGCCTGTTACAATCAGCCCAAAAAGACTATTAATCTGGAATACTTAGTTTGGGAAATTAATTTTTTTATCCCAATTGTCAGAAGCCATTGATCCTTCCAGAATCCCTCAGGGTTGTCTTAAATCAGAGTAAGACACCATTTCTACTTACAGAGTAGGTGAACAATGGGAATCAGACCACCTCATGTGGGTCCCCCTGTGTGGGTGGAGAACTCCAAACATTTGTTAAACATAAGCTGCATCAAAGAGCATGACTTCTGCCCAGCTCAAGAGATCCCTGGTCATTCCCAAACTGGTTTCCCAGTTTGTTAAATGGAGCAACATGTCTGTGCCCCAGGCCCTAAAAGAAGGAAGGTCATAGTAATCGCAAGTGGAAATGTTACCTGAATACTGTTTTGTTTGAGCAGAGGCTAGCATATATAGGGAATAAAAAGCGCTCATAGTTAATTCCCAACCCAGCTGAAAGCGAAGAGGATATTTTTTGGAAAAAGAGTTATGAAAGTTTTAGTAAAACCACAGTTTGCTGGAAATTCTGGCATGGTATCTATGTAGCTTACTTAAAAGGTCAATGAGAATCTCATGAATAAAACCTAACACTATAATGAAAACACAGTATTTAAAATTTCCCTGGCTCTCCTTGCCCAAAACTGATTAAGAACAGAACTGCTGCTATCCTGTAAAATGCTTGTAAATGAGTCATACTTTCATCAGCAAAGCCCCAAAAGTTCAGATGCAACTGCCTAAGAAAGAGTATTTTCAAAACTATGGCATACCAGTTGGAAAATGTTGATAATTTCCAACCCGCAGGAGGGCCCTGCTTAAAAAAAAAAGGTCTCAGAGAACTTCTCTTTTAAGGTTTCCCCAGTTGATTGATTTAAAAAGTCACAACGGAAAATTCAAAGGTCACATTTGCTCAAGTGTCACTGAGAACCCACTGTCTGAGCAATTACATGAGATAAAGATGCAAAACACTAAGTCACTGTGAGATCAGATTTAATCTTCCAATTTTTTTGCTGCTTTAAAAAAAAAAATAAACAAGGAGGGGAAGGCTTTTATTTTTTTTAAATGACATTCATATTTTAGGAAAAACCTTACTGGAAATATGCCAATGCTGGAGGGAAGAAGATACTTTTTCCAGATTTTGTTATTTTGCTTGAGGAGCTGGTCTAATTTATATCAGCTAAACCCACTTCTTATGATGAATTGGAAGCAGAAGGATTTACCTGAGTTTATATTCTCATGAATCTCTTTTAGGTATCTCTGAAGGATGAAATTGCAGGTCAGTTTTGCTGTCTGTAGAAACCAATCAGAAAACCTGAAGATTATGTATTTTGCTCCAGACAACAGCTAAGAAAGTATTGAGGATTTTGATCCACATTCAGCAGCAACTTCGTTTTACTATTAAAAATACTATGTTTAGCTGCTCCTGGACACAGCAGCTGAGAATCAGACTAGTGGTTTATTACAGCAAATATTAGATTGGAGGGACAAAGAGTAAACTCTTAGGGGAAAACCTTTTGAAACCCTACATGTGAGGAGAAGGTGTGTGTGCTTTCTCTTCATGGCTTGTTCTCCCTGCTCGTGCCATTCCTGTGTATAACCAGAGGGTTTTGTTTTTCCTTTCTCAGATGAGTCACAGATGTCGATGGAGGTGGTAAGGAGTTGCCATTGGCATATTCTGGGTATGAGGAGTTTGGATTCCTGCAAAGACAAGTACAGGATTGAGGTCAAAGGCACCTTGAAAAGCTTGCCAAGACACACGTTAAGCTGACAGAGCCATGATCTACAGTCCTTCTCCTAAAATCCTGCTGTGCTTGCCAGGTATTCAAGTAAACTGGGAAGCTCAGATTTACTGGGAGAGCCCCAGGTGAGAAGTTAATCTGATACCTGGCAACAGTGAATCTCTGGGACAGAGCAGAACGTTACCCTGAGGCAAAGACAAGCAGCATGAGGAAGCATGAACGGAAACATCCCCTGTTCAGAAGCAGTTGCACATCCTGATGTGGGGAAGAAGCACCTGGCACCTTTGTGCCACCTCCGCTGCAGCATCAGGCACTTTTAGGGAAAGGCAGAAAAAGGGGGACAAACAAATGAGTGCAGGAAGAAGGAGTTGTGGGCATCAAAGAGGAAAGCAAAGAAATGAGAGTCTTGGAAAAAAATAACAACCCATGAAGAGATTCAGAAAGAAATGAACAGGGCTTCTCAGGGGTCAGTTGCTGCAGAGGATGACCTGTTGTCCCACGACCACCAGCAGAGCTACAGCGGTGTGAAGATTTGTGGTTATGTTCACACCCAGATGAGGGGAGAAACCTGCTGAGGCAGAAACTGTTGTAGTAAGACGAGAAATGCTTTTTAGCAGGGAATTACTCAAGCAGATTTGGAATTAAGGTAGCTTGTTTTACCAGAAAGAAAGATTTGCAGAGGAAGAAGAAATAGACACAATTTTTTCAAGTTTCATTTTTCATTATCAATTTTTAAAAAACAATCAAGCAAACAAACAAGAAAGCAATCCCACCTGGCTGCTCTGCCTTCACTGAAGTACTGAGATATGTACTTGCTGAATCAGAATATATATGTACAACCTGGTTTTTTTTAAAGTGAATCAGAGTTACTCATCACTGTTTTAATATATCAGGAGCTGGTTCCTCCTTTTTTTGGGAAGTGCTATCTCTAGCCTGCAGCATGAATTCCACAGTAGGAGATCATCTCATGAGAAATTCACTCTGGAATACCCTGCACTCAATTTGAACTGAGAGAAATCCGTTTCAAAGATTCAGTTTGGAAAAACTGATCCATGAGTTAAAGTTAATAAAGCAGTTTAAATGGAGGTGAACAGTAAGCTATGCAGAAACCAATGGCCAGTTTCTAACGGGCTGTGAACACTTCTTCACAGAGGTGTCAGGAGAGTGGGAAAGGGGGACCTTTGCAGGAAAGAAAGGCATGGAGAAAAGAAAAACCTTTGGCAGAGTGTCAAAGTCTAGAAGTAGTTGCCAGTTGCCTCACAGAGGATGGTGGGTCCATGCGGGAGTAAGAAAGAGGACCACACCAGGATCTTGCTGGGCAGGAGGCGTGGGGACAACCACCTTCTTCAGGGCTGTTGAGATGGCAAGGATGACTGTGAACAGGACTGAGACCCAGAGACATGAACATTCATGGCTGAATGGATTGGAAAACCTTTGGTGACTGTCCACATAGCTTGAGGAAGCTCAAGATATCATCAGTACTTGTGTAACACAGGCAATTGATAGTCCCAGGCATCACAAGGTCCTGTCTTGAGGACAATGATCTGAATGCAATGGCTTTCTGAAGCCCTATCTGCATGACAGCTGCCATCTTTGCTACTCATGCAAGAGCAAGTCTTGGAAATCTGCCCCCACACGACAGGCCTGGACACCTTTCTTCCCAAGCCTACATCTAGGAAAAAGGCAGAGCATCAGAGCAGCCCACAGGCATCACAAATCTATGGTACAACATTGCCTGCTTAAGTACTTTCAAATTCCCTACTAGCAAGAGAGAAATCTCTGTAAAGCATTACTGAGCTTTTCTTTTTTCATTTAGCATTTTCAGATACTAACAAATCCTACAGTGATTTGGTCCTCCTTGTAATATGAGGTGATTAAGATCTTTTCTATCACAGAGTGCTCAGTTTCTCTTTCATGCCACAGCCTTTATTCCCCATGTGGTGATGTGGTAGCATGTTACAGTACCACTCGACTTGTCAGGAATATTTTTTTATTTTTGCTTTATGAAAGAATTCCTATCTTCTAAACACTTGCTCTAATCCTCCTGGAACAATCTCTGTTTCAATTATTAATAGCAACCTCTTAGACTCAAGCAATTAAAAACTAAACTATTTTAAAAGCTAGTTGCTTTGTTGGGGCAGGCTTCAGTCTTGCTACAGTTTTTCATTCCTTGAGCAGTAACGTGGAAATCAAGATTTCAGCTGGTATGGTACAGAGCTGTTCCATCAACCTGTGCTGTGAACACCAGCAGAAAGGTAAATATAGTGAGCTGTGCCCATTATTTCAGCTGTTATATGCAGTGTGCTCTCACAAACTTGAAGAAAAGTCTTGCTGTATTTACTGAGTTGAGTTTGGTTTTGTTTTGCTTTTTGCCTTTCTATCAGCTCAAGAGTTTCAGCTTCCATGTTTATTTCAATTCCATTTTATTTAATTTCTCAGTTTCGTGATTACAGATGCTTGATAAGACAAACTGTAAAAGTCTGCTAAGCAAAAAGGCAAAAAATTATTTATAAATATTAATTGTGATCATAATTTTAATAAAAATCTCATTTAGGGAGTAATTCTGCATGACACTTTGGGATTGGTTGGACTAGATGATCTTGGAAGTCTTTTCCAACCTCAATGATTCTGTGATTCTATGGTTGTGACAGTGTGGAGTAGATACCTGTCCCTTCCCTCACTTTGCTGTCTCCCGTGCTTGAGCCGTTAGGTAACTGTAAGAAGCATGATGAGTACATGAGGATGAGGAATAACTGATGCCCAACACAGGCAATTTATTCCTGAAATTTTCAGTTGCCTAAAGTCCAAGATGTAAGTCAGAGATAAGAAGGTGGCCAGGAAAGGATAAACTGTAATGAGAAATGCTGTACACACAAAAAGTTTGTGAAACATGACAGATTTGGCAGAAACATTGCCCTATGGACAGACATGCATGTATATACTACTGATGAAGTAATTTGCTTTGAATATGATATTGGTTCATAATTTCCATCAGTTTAATGGAATTAACCTTCCTTTTCTAGCAATCAATTGATTTATTGAAATGACTAGATAAAACAACTTGAACTTCTTCCTGATCCTGATAAGACATCCGGATATGGAAATCTCTGCTTTCTGAGGGCAGACACAGACAGCTGGTCAATTTGTTAGATAATTAGGCTATTAATAAATTGGACACACTTCTTCCACATCCAGTAATATTTATGACAACGCCCCACATAGCATTTCTCAATTTTTTCCCTCTTACTCCACTATATCCAATCAGTCTCCTGAAGCAGGATAGATGTGCCAAGTGTAAGGTTCAACACTGCCAAGTGTAAGGTTGCACTTGGGCCAGAAGAATCCCAGCCATAGATACAGACTGGGAGAAGAGCTTCTTGAGAGTAGTCCTGCTGAGAAGGACCTGGGTGTCATAGTGGATGAGAAACTTAACATGAGCCAGCAGTGGCTCTTGCAGCTCGCAAGGCCAATGGTATCCTGGGCTCCATCAGAAGAGGGGTGGCAGCAGGGGCAGGGAGGTGATTGTCCCTCTCTACTCTGCCCTCATGAGGCCCCAGCTGGAGTACTGTGTCCAGAGCTGGGGCCCACAATAGAAGAAAGATGTGGAACTGTTGGAGAGGGTTCAGAGGAGGGCCATGAAGATGATTAGAGGGCTGGAGCAACTGCTTTACAAGGAGAGGCTGAGGGAGCTGGGCTGGTTCAGCCTGGAGAAGAGAAGGCTGTGGGGGGACCTCATTGCAGCCTGCCAGTTCCTGAAGGGACCATACAAACAGGAGGGGAATCAACTTTTTAAAAGGGCAGATAATGGAAGGACAAGGGGATGGATTAAAACTAAAGGAGGGAAGGTTTAGATTAGATATTAGGGGGAAGTTTTTTACAGAAAGAGTGGTGAGGGGCTGGAACAGGCTGCCCAGAGAGGGGGTGGATGCCCCGTCCCTGGAAGTGTTCAAGGCCAGGTTGGATGGGGCCCTGGGCAACCTTGTGTAGCTCCAGGCCTGAGGTTGGTGTCCCTGCCTGTGGCAGGGGGGTTGGAGCTCTGTGATCCTTGGGATCCCTTCCAACCCTTGCCATTCTATGATTCTATGTGTGATTGCCATTGCTGCGGCCATGTAGCTGACACCAATTTCTGATGTGGGCTACAGGGTGTTTATGCCATTGTCCAGCCCCAACTGCTACTATTTTATTTCTCCCCACTCCCCTGGTCTGTATGGTACCAAGCTCATTTCAGGCAATACCTAGTTTTGATTTAGCAACAAACAAAGTTTGAGCCTGACAATGAGCTGAACAAATAGAAGTGGTCCATGACCCCTGACAGACAGATTCCAGTTTCCACCTCCTCCACATACAAGGACTGTTACTCTCAGCCCCTTAGATGACCTCTAAAAGCCAACCTCCACAAGAGGGAGGGCAGATAGAGAATGATGCGTTCCACCATATAATTAATGTGCAGGTTAGTTGCTTCTCTATTATTGTGTTTAGTCATTCTCAGCGGAATCTGTCTAATTGATTTTCTTTTTACCTATTTGAGTAATAATAATACTAATAGTAATAATTATACCAAGATCTTTAAAATGAAAAAGCTTTTTCTCATGCAAGTATGTGAAAGAAAACGACTACTAGGGTGAGAAATGCTTCGGTCCTATATGAAGTAGAAGAGAAATTATAGCAGCTGGCACAGGTACTGCCTTCTGTAAGCCACTGGGTAAATGTGGGTGATGGTAAGTGAACTAATGACCAGCTGCCTCATTTCCCCAGTATAAACGGAAAAGATTTGCAAAGTTATATGCTGATAGTATACACATTTCAATATAGCCACATGCATATTCATGAGTGAAAACTGCTTTGCTTCTTAATAGCAGCTTATAGCAAAATGCCAACATTCTTATCCAGAAAAATCTCTCATTTAGCTGGGTGGGAGATCTGCCCAAACTCAGGCGTTCAGGAACCAGTTTTAAATGTGTGCCATGGAAAAGAGTTTCCTGTTCCTCTTCGCCTCCAGCACTAGATTAGCATTTAGAAATACCAAAATTCAATAGTGGCAACTATATTTTTAATACCTCAGGAGCTGCAAATAATCCGGCCCAGAACAATAAAGCTCTTCTCCAGAAGTGTCTTCTGCTGAACCACACAGGTTCTCCAATGGCTTGGTGTCTGGTAGCCACACAACACTCCGAGCTAGCTGTTTGCTTAAGCTGCTGCCCAGGACACAGCTTCAAGGAGGTGGCAAGTGAGAAAGTTGCAGAAGATGGCAGGTTGCACATTGCCCAAGTCCCAGCTTGCTGTTTGAAAAGTACCCAATGATACTTCTGCATGAAAAAGGAAATTTGAGTCATTGGAAACACAGGATTTTGCAGTGGTTTCAAAGCAGCATTTCCAAAATGATCACTCCTTCTCAGCTCACTGCTTTTCTTCCTCAGGCAGGGAGAAAGTGAGCCCTTCTTAATCACCCCGAAGTCAATGAGGGGCACTGGCACTCTGTCACTTCATGATTAATTACTGCATCTGCAGACAGGGCTGCCAGCAAACAAGTGGGCATCGTCCATGACGTATATGCAGCCATGTATTTAAAGGGAAATCTGTATAGCCACTGCAGCTAGCACAGATTCAGGAGGGGAAGGGGGGGGCCTTGCCCCAGTAAGTCGACATCTGCCACCCAGCAGCTGCAAGACCAACAAAGCTCCTTCAGAAGAAAATAAGAGAAAACCCTTAAGCCACTGGAGGAAACTGTGTTGTTATTCATCATCTTCCCAGTGCAAGTATTCCATCTCTTCCCACCCAAATGTTCCCAAAAGAATTTTTTTCCACGGGCAAATCTAGTCATTGGTACTGGAAATTCAGGAAAGAAGCACAGTGGGAATCTTACTGTTTCACTTGACTCTAAGAGATCAGGCTTAGGGAAGAACTTTATATACCACAACAGCTAGGAATTCCGGGATTTTTTGCTGGTTTGCTTTATTTTCCTTATCTGTAGGCACTGACAGAACTCTGTGTGCGTGATTAATTGTGGAGATACGGCATACATACATCCTCACACACACGGCCCTGTTGCAAAGCGATGCACAGGAGATTCACAGGAAGGGGCAGGGTAGGATTTCTTTCTCCTGAGCTACTGCAGAACTGCTTGTGCTTAAAAACCAACCAACCAAAAAAGAAAAATAGAAGAAAAAAAAGACAAAAGAAGAAAAAAGAAGAAGATTTGGAATTAAAAAAAGGAGGATTTGAAGTATTACTTTCTTATAACTATATCCTCTCCCAGACTGACACACACCAGAGGGTGACATTTCAGTTACATCCACTCCCCTGGGCTTGTCTCCCCTGGCTTAGCACAAGTGGGTGGTGTTCAGTTTTCATTGCTCCTTTGTCCCAAAGCTGGAGGCATCTTTTTGTTTTAACAGCACATTGTGTTCCTTGACAAGACAGAGCTAATGCCCTGAGCGGGATTCTATTCACACAGTAGCAGTGGATTAGAGATTTGATTTTCCTTCTTACAAATCAGTATAGCAGATGGTATTGGGAAAAGAAAACTCATGCACTACAGGGATGTAGCAGAACATCCCAGATCCCTGCCACACAGGGGATAGATCGCACTAGAGGGCAGATATATGCAGACCAAGAAATGATGAATGCTGCCTCCAATTTCTCCTTTCAGAGCAGAGAGATCCTGTGTGCCCCCCAGCTGTTCTCCATAGTATCAGTGACAATTTCACTGGCATTCTAGCTTTAATGCTGGTGGGCTGCTACTGCTAGGGTATTCAAAATACTGATGTTACCACATTGCTTGGGTGTAATGGCTGCATTTTTTCTGCCCAGAGTTTTCCCTGTCACAACCTACACCTATACTTAAGCTGCTAGTGCAACTGTGTAAACAATTACGGTACCTACCTGTGTAACACACCAACTTGAGGTAAGGGCTGAACACCCAACATGACCTCAACCTCAGCTGAGACTGCTTGCCTGAAGGCACATGTCTGGTGTTTGTAATAGCAAGCACAACTCTGCAGCACCCCTTCTCCTGAAAGCCCCAAGGGGACCAAGGATCCAAGACTGAAAGGATGTACACTGCTCTTTTCCATGCTAGAATATCCATCTGGAAGTTTCATAAAGGAAATTTAGGATAGCATTGTTATCACCAAAGCAGAATAGTCACAAGCAAAGTGAAGTATCTTAGGGAAGCTCTCCATATCTGCAGTGCATAGCTTTACAAGAGGCAGTAGGTAGAAACAGATCCCCTTCCTTTCTCCATTGAGTCACAATCTTCCTCCCCACTCACACACACACACACGCACACAAAGAAAAAGGGAAACCACCAAATGTCCCTGGATAAAATTGTATAACATACTGACAGTATTTCCATTTCTTGGCCCTTGACATCCTCTCACTGTTATGGACTATTTAATAACTGAAGGGAAAGGGAGATGCTGCAGTATTCTCTACAATTGCATCTTCTCTCAGTCCTGATCAGCCTTATACTGATTTTTTACAGCTAAGTAGCATCAGAAAGGCATTATCAGCAGCAGTCCCCCATCAGACAAAGCCATAAACCCACCCAAAAGTCACTGCGCAAATTGTTTCTTTTCACTGAGCAAAATATATCTCACTGCAGTTCTTTTTTATTTATGCATTTTGAAGCCTTTCTGTGCGGTATACTTGACACTTAGTCAAGTGTCCTTTGCACTGACTGCTGCTGTAAGTTACTTCTTCAGAACAAAATTCGTCTCTTTCAGAGAAATAATTGGAAGAGGGAGACAGAGGGTGACCTTAACACTGCAAATTCCCCTGTATTTTGTGCAACAGGATAGGGGATGCTACTGCAAGGGTTTGGACAGGGGCCAAGGTTCCCCTCTTCATTTGTGGTAGTACTTAAGGGGCAACAGAGAAATAAAACTAAAGCTGTGACATTTTGGAAGATAAAATAGATTAATTTCTCACAGAACAGTGAACCTGGAGTGCTGTAGCAGACCTGGATGGCACTATTCCCTCTGGTTTTGGACCACCTTGGACCACCATGCACTTCACACCAAGCATGAGGCAATGCATAACCCTGAGTCAGTTCTCGCTGGCAGTGAGAAGCTGCCACTTCTTCCCACAGCATCGTTCTTCTCTCTCAGCACTGACTTTGCTGCAGTGGTCGATGTGTAGGTGGGGACTCCACTGCTTATCTACTTCACTCTTTATCTACTCCATATCTTGCTTTCTCCTTGCCTATCCAGCTTGGAGGCACAGGAAGCAGCAGTTCTGCAGACACAGGTCCTATCCCATGAGTAAAGAAAATGATGGACCCAACAACAAACCCAGAAAGGGAGAGCGGCTGCTTTATGCTCTTCCACTGCATTGCCAGGCTGGTCAGAAGGATGTGTCACCCCTGAATTTTTGTACAGGCAGAAGGAGAAAATTCCTAGCAGCATTCAGCCTTAGTCTTTCACTCATGCCTCCCCCTTCTATTACTTTTTCACTGGAGTCTGAGTTCTGCTCCAGACAAGTAACCTATGGCTGTGGACTCAGCCAAGAGGGCACTTGGATGGAGTGTATTGCACAGACAGTGAGAGGAGTGCGGGGGAGATGGACAGAAATTATAGCAACAAGGAAAGAGACCTTCAGAAATACAGTCCAAATATTTCAGCTCCATTTCAGCAGCTGTCTCAGAAGACTCTGTTAAAGCAAGAATTCTTGTGCTACGACTTGCTACCTGAAAAATAAATAGGGAACAAGAACAGGAAGCAAAGTGCTCAGACTGGTTTATCTGAATGAGACAGCAACTTTTTTTTATGGGAACAGAATTTCAGATTAACAAGAAAATGCTTCTGACATGTTTTAGGAAGGGCTCCAGGGACTTTCTGGACACAGAGATTTTCAGAGCCATGTGTGTTTAAGTGCAGTCCCATCAGGTTGTATACAGAGAGATGCATTTCATGTCAGCCAGAGGTAAGGAAAATAGAGAGGCCATTTCTGCACTTGCCTTGTGTGTTGGGCTGTCCTTGCTGTTGTCTGTAGTTCTCCAGAGCTGGATTAGAAGTGCTCATTCAAAACAAAATGATCACAATGATGGATGGCCATTTCCAGTATTCACACAAATCCTTTTTTAACTCATTAAATGCAGCAGGCAATGCTGGAGGAAATAACCACAACAGGTCTAAATGTAACAAGCATTTAAGTATGTGTGTAAACATTTTGCTGATTTATGCTGAGAAACAAGCAACTTTTGAAATATGTCTTTACAAATAAGTATAGGAATTCTTTGAGCTTTATCCTTTACCTTTTTTTCTGTCTGTCTTCATTTCTGATAGCTTTTTATGTGGCCAATACCAAAACAGAGGATGGATGCTCTCCTTAATTTTAAAAATAGAAGAGACTAATGTTGTTGTATTATCTTGTTAATAGAACTCTCAGGTTGAGTTTCCTGAGTTCCCTTTCAATTCTAGGTGTTGAAGAGAAAAACAAGAATCATTTTCATTGTGGGAAAATGCATATACTGGTTGCATTGCAGCATAAAATGTACACTTCCATGAAAATGTAATTTTTTTTTCTCCATCAGCTGTGTTCTGGTGAGAAGCAGTGAGGTACATACCAGGGATGACAAGACTGTATCACTCCTCCCCATCCTCCAATTATTATCTCAGATCTTCAACCCAGCTCTCTAATGAAAGGGGTTTTATTTAGCAAATTCAGAGTGGCCTTGGGAGAGAGCTTACTGTGAAAAGTTTCAGGGCCAAAGAAAGGATTTGGCAAAGGACTTCCTTGGGTGAGAACAGTTTTATGCAGTTCCTGTGAGAGTGAGCATAACATGGCCAATGCAGCCATCAGTCTGACGGACACTGTTGATGCCTCTGCTAGGTGAGTGCTACAGTTACTGGTGAGGGGTAAAGCAGCTGCAGCTCTCTTGGTCCTTCTGCCTCAGGGGGCTGCAGCTGTCTTTAAGGAGATGAAGACAGTGGCTGGTGCGTTCACACAGAAAGGCATCTGCTAAATGGAAAAGGAAAGGCATCTCGGAGGACATGATAATCACAGCCCGTCACTAATACAGATAACAACCTTTCTCAGTCATCTCCCTGACAGTGTATCTTTTTCTGCCTCATTGGAGGCCGGGGTGGGTAATCGGGATTGTTATTCATATACCTAACCTGGGTGCTTTTTTCAAACAGGATTCCAGATGGCCAACAATTTTGATTCAGGTGAACAGCTCATTTAGCGGTACCGGGATGACAATTCAATGATTCCAAGAGCAAACAGCTACTCAGAAGCAAGAAAACCTGGGCGGGGGAGAGGGGAACAGATGACCCACACCATAAAATATTGAAATAGTGATGGATGTGCACCTGAGTCTTGCCTCAGAAAAAGGCTTGTGAATTTTAAGGGTCTTCAGACCTACCTAGAGGAAACCTTTACTCACCACACAACTGTGTGTATGTACGAATTAAAAAGGAACAGGAACAGGCTTTCTAGAATATTTTAGGACAATGAAGTGGGTTTTTTTTCATAATACTTCCATCATGCAAAATGTCAAATACAGTTTGCAGAGAAAATCAAGCAGGAGCCAAAGAGGAAAAGAAGGTCTGAAGGTGAAGGAGCAAATACCACTGAGGAGTGACAGAATGTCAGAGAGCAGGGCTCCTCCATGCCCGTGGCTGTTTATTTATTTTTACAGCTGGTAACTGTGTATCGCAGCAGTGAGTTATTTATTTATTTATTTGAATGCTTAGATTTACAGATAAATAAATGACCCTGAAGTTGTTTATTGGAAAGTCCCCTCCTCTTCAAGTTGGACATTTCACTACTTACTCTGTGTCCTTGGTGGAGCAGAGAATTGCAAAAGGAACACCTGAGCTCAGAGAGCTGCCTTCTTTTCACACTGACTGCTCCTGCACATAAAGATTTGCATATTCAGGGGCTTAATTTTATTTCTGGTGGTTCAAGGAACCAATCTTGATTTTCTTATTCGTCAAGCAATTGAGGCAGATCTTCTTTGGCAACAGGAGTGGGATTTGCTGAGAACATCTGTCCAGACACGTATTTCCTACCGCAGCAGGACTCACTAGGCAGAGGGAAGAAACCCACTCAGTAGAGCCACAAAAACCTAACCACAACTGTAAATTTAATCACTGAGGTCAGAATTTTTCCCCAATATAGATTTATACCAGTAAAAACATAGATTTTTCCCTCTGTTGTTGTTACTCTTAATTAAAACTTACATGGGAACCGAATATAACCCAGTATGATCGTTTCCAGGAAGGGGAAGTATTAGCTAAGCTCCTAACTCTTGGATGAACTCTTTCTGCATAATTGTGTTATGAAATGGGGTCTCTGGAAAGGTTTATTAGCCTAGATTTAGACCCAGCTGGTTTCATAGTAATGGGTCCCTCTTCACATGAGCTGTCTTCTCAGAGGGCAAAGGCAATTAGAAAGCAGTGGAAAAGAAACACTACTGTATTTACATTCTTAATAGCGTTGGCTTGATGCCCTGACTTCCTATGAAATCTGCTTTAAGGATGGCTATTAAAAACACAAGAGTGATTGACGAAAGAGTGAAGAGTCTCACTGTCAGTTCACGGGTTTGCCCTCAAGCTGGCACGGCTGTGATCAAAGCTCATCACCTGGACAGTCCCTGCAGTCATCTCTCTGTTAAAGGCTTCCCTCTGGGCTCCCATGTGAAACACAGCAGTGGGTTGGTGTGGGGAAGCCTGAGCTGTCCCAGGGGCAGAAGGAGCAGCAGTTTGGCACCAATCCTAGAGACACTGGTAAATGAAGGAACGGCTATAAAGTCATCCCCTAAGCCCCAAGTAGGTATTTTTATGTACTGCAAGGCTATCTGCTCACTAGCTGTGAAAAAAAGGGAAGGAAACCTTGGGTTAACACATCTTCATTAATTAGTTTAAGATCTTGGGTTTACATTTTTTAAAAGTTCAGTATGGCTCCTGGTTTCAGTATGGCTTTTTACTAATTTCCAACAAGCATTTCCAGCACAAATGAGTGGGAGTAGCATTTATTTGGTACAGGGGGAATCCGTTCAGTCATCCCCATAGCTTGAAAGCATCTCTGAAAGAAAAAAATAAAAAAGGATAGCAATGTTCCAGTAAAGAGTAGTAATCCCATTATTAAACAGATCAAGTCACCATCCTTGGAGGTATTTAAAAGGCATATAGATTAAGTCCTTAAGGACATGATCTAGGGGTGGACTAGTCAGGGTTAGGCTGTGGCCGGACTCGATAATCTAAAGGGTCTTTTCGAACCTAGGTGATTCTACGACTCTATTAAATTAATCCCTAGGACAAAAAAATACTCAAAGGTCAGTCTGTTGTTATTTGTGCCTAGGAATTTTCCTCTCTTGTTCTGATAAAAATAAAAAGCATGCAGTTTGTAAATATCTGTCACTTTTCAGAGAAAAGGAAAATCTAGGAATTTTTTTTTCTCCCTTTGTCCTTTCATCATTATTTTGGTTTTGACATAAATACAAAACATCAAAAATTACTACAAATGCAGGCAATCTTAAAAGATCAATAAACAGTTCAGTGGATCTGAGACAGGGCGGTCTCTCAGCCTTCCAAAATGGAAGCCTAATGCTCCTTATTAATTAAATACAGATTTTCAAAAGACAGTTAAGAGAGCAAGTACAACCCAGTAGGTTGGGAATGCTGATTTCTCTTCCCTAATTGTGTTGTGAAGCCACCTCCACAGATAATAGAATAACAAATTAACATGGAGGACAAAAGAGCGTAGAGATGACACAATGAATAACAAAAAATGAGGCAGGGACTAAGAAAGTGCTGAACACTAAGCCATGCTGATTTCTCCTCTCCCTCATCCACCTGCACAAACCCAGCCCAGGAGCCCTCCAGGGTCCCAGTGAATCCAGCTACTGCTTGCCCTGTGCCACCGCATCATTCCTGAGCCTGTGGTGCCCACAGGTGTTCTCATGTAGCTGTTTATTACAATGCAAAACACCCGCTCCTTGCCCACCCACCTTTTGACATTTTCTCTCAGCTAAGACATGGAACACACGTTTCTCAGAGTTCCTTGGCTTAAATTTAATTTTTGAAGCAATCAACTTCAACAGAGCTGCTGATTGCAGCAGGACAGGGATTAGCTCCCGTGTGAACGCCTAAAATAGCAATCCTCCACCTTCACAGACCCAGTCTGCACGTGCTGCATTCATTGCGGTCACTGCTGGGGTAAACCAGACCACTCACTGTTTTATTTCAGGGGCCATCTCCATGGACAAGCTTTTTCAAGTTTTTATTTCTGCCCAAACTTTGAATTTTCTCTGGAGGTTCCTACAGAAATCAATATTCAAAGCCTGTCACAGAGCTTTGACTCTTTCTTTAATCATCAATCAAGCAGGGAGGTGGCAACAGGATGCACCGTGTCATGTTTGTGTCATTGTAATGCAAGGCTTCAAGGATGTGCTAAAACTACCTAAAAGTTTTCAGATTCAATTTGGATAAGCACTTTAAAATAATCTCACTGCTCAGCTAAAATCTTCCTAGTTGGACATACTTCAGGCACAGTCTTAGCCCCAGGATTTCCATTTCAGACTTGCTGAAAGCACCTTGAGGAATAGCTTCACAACTTTCTTCCTTGGGCCACTTGAAATGGGAACTACATAAAAATGAAAAAGCCATGGGAAAGGAATAAAACTTTTTCAGCATTTATCACAGTTTATATCATTTCAAGGCATGGTAGAATTTTTAGGAGTTTTCTCATTTTACTAGAATAATTTTAACCCTCTCTGACACTGAGAATAGCCAGTAATTGCCCAGAGGTTTCCAAAATAAGTGGCCAGTTGTGAGAAATCATTTGCTCTTACAGCTGGCATCCTCTGAGGCACAGTCAGAGGCTTTACTGGCTGATCTAACCCATGCATAGCTTTTTGCATGCTTTTTTTCATATTCTAAACCATATAATCCTGTCACGATATAAAAATTAGGTCTACGTGACCTTTCACAACCTTATCCAGAGCTTCTGCTGGACTCTCTGAGACACCTGGGAGCTGGATGCCCACACTGGGTTTTGTACTTAGTCCCAGCTGCCTGTGACTGGAGCTCAGAGCCCAGCTCTGTGCTAGCTGCAAACACGTGGCCAGCCTGCACACTACAAACCTCTGGCAGGCTGCAATCTGTAATGGTTTTGCTGGGAACACTGGGGTGCCACAGCTCTTACATCTACTCACCCTTCCGCTGTCTGGATATCCAGCTCTTTGCTGTGTTTCCTGCCTCCCTCCATGCTGCCGTGCTTGCCGGTGAAGCCAGCGTGGTGCACAGGTGCTGCCAGTCCTGCTGGGTCTGGGCACAGCAGGTCACAAACCCTCTCAAACTGCTCGGCTGCAGATTTTAAGTCCACCCACCCTTCTGCCTTCTCCAGCTGCCAGGTCTTTGGGTGGGGGGTTTGGCTTTTATTTTTGGTGGGGTTTGGGGTTTTTATTATCAGGAAATCCGCTATTGAAAACAGTGCTGGGCAAACCTGACTCTCCAGTGACTGTACAGCTGTGTTACAGGTCACAGAGAGAGGAGTGAAACCATCATGCTGGACAAATATTTTCTGTGAGACTCACAGACTGTGCCTCAGGCTGTGAAGACAGGAGGCAGAGTGGGACAGTAATTGTTGGTTGGCTAGGCAAGACACCCATTTCATTACTGCATTGGCAGCCCCCCAAAGAAATACTGCACACAACCAACCCATCAATTCATATTTAAGCAGTAAATAAAGAAGATAAATGAGCAAAGGGAGGAATATATGCAAACAGTTTCTTTTTCTTCCAGCAGCATCCAGTTGCCCTGAGGTTTCAGCAGGTGCTGGCAGGTACTCTCTCCTCTCCCATAAAAACTGTGGGGCATTTAGGTAGAAAGATGTCTTTGAAAGGGTTTCTTAGAAGTCCTGAGCATTTTGAAATGGTCTACTCATGCTGAGCATTTTTGTCCAGAGGCATTAGATCAGATATGAGCAGTAACAACTTTGTTGGCTTGTGCTGCGCAAGAAGCTGCTGAGGGCATTGTAGTCTCCAGGCAATTAGAGTATCCTCCCTGAAAAGGTACCATTTGGCAATGCCTGGTAAAGTGCAGCCAGGAGTTTCCCAGTGAGAAGATTTTAAAGGCCAGAAATCTGCCATGGAGGAGCAGATGCTCACTGTTGTGGGTATGCAAGCCCTTTGTGCACATGTCTGTGTGCTCTTTACCCTTTCACAGCATCTTCCATTCCTAAGATAAGAGGAATGTTCTCATGTATAGGACATAGAACTGCTGAGTTAGTCTAAGCACAACATGTCAAATATTCTGGAGAATTCAAAAAGTAAATGTTATAAGGAGCAGCTGAGGGAACTGGGGCTGTTTAGTTTGGAGAAGAGGAGATTGATGTCAGATCTAATGGCTTTCTACAACTACCTGAAAGGAGGTTGTGGAGAAGTGGGGGCTCACCTTTTCTTCCTAGTGACAAGTGATAAGACAAGAGGAAATGGCACCAAGTTACACCAGGAGAGACTTAGGTTGGATATTAGGAAAAAACTTCTTCCCAGAGAGGGGTTTCAGGCATTGGCATGGGCTGCCCAGGGAAGCGGTGGAGTCACCATCCCTGGAGCCGTTTAACAGATGGTGAGATGTGATGCCAAGGGATGTGGTTTAGTAGTGGACGGCAGGTTAAGGTGATGGTTGGACTTGATTTAGAAGGGTCCCTTCCAACCAAGACAATTCTATGATTCTGTGATTCTATATCTTGTGAGACACTTTTTACCACCCAAGCAACAATGAAAATATTAATCCTCATTTATAATTCCATGGCTGCAGAAAAAAGAAATAACACAATTGTAAAGCCCAGAAATTGATACATTCAACTGAGTCAAATATCAGATACAAAGCCACCAGCCTTGGTTTATGGCTATGGTTAAAGTACCTAGCAATTAATGGAATTAGTGCATCCAGAAACTGGAATAGCTCCCTAACTTAAGACATAAGGAACAGTTTTATTTGTCTGATCAATCTCTTCCACACCATCCTGGAGAGCCAGTGGCTCAAGCCTCCTCCCACAGCACGTGAAAAACAAAAGGCTGCCCTGAGACACCTCTTGTGCAAAACTTGTGTGGGTAGAACAGACTGAAAATGAAACTTCCTCCAAGTGAAAACATCCATAAATTTCTCTGCCTGAACTGCAAGGAATAAAAATTGCAAAATCAACAGAGGCATCTATTTTCCCTATGGTGATGCACAGGAGCTGACCTAGCAAAAGCTCATCTTTGTTTTGCTGCTACACATTTTTTGTTTGGCTTTGGTTTTGTTTTGTTTCCAATGGTACCAATCTAGCTGTCCAAACTGTCTCTGTTCCCATAGAATAATAATCAACTTCCTAGTTCAACAGCTTTATGTCATGAATATTAAAAAGAATATCTGAATAACACAGCTCACCAGCACTGTGTCTTATCCATTCTAACCTCACCAAACAATTTAGAAAAGTTAAGATGTCATTAAAATAATTTTAAAAGAGAGGAATGGTGACACATAAATGGGAATTTTTTGACACACAGAGACGCAAAATTAAAAAAAAATTAATTTGTTGATACATAAATGGGAATATCAATTTACAAATATTAATATTCTCCTCTGGAAGGTGGACTGGTTTCTTAACTTCTCCTGGAA
Organism: Laterallus jamaicensis coturniculus; assembly: GCA_022605575.1. Taxonomy (NCBI): domain Eukaryota; kingdom Metazoa; phylum Chordata; class Aves; order Gruiformes; family Rallidae; genus Laterallus; species Laterallus jamaicensis. The sequence continues at coordinate 14,090,965 of JAKCOX010000016.1, read as the reverse complement.
CCAACATAGCCTATACAACAAACATGAAATGAGTTATAACACTTATTTTTCTTCTCTGTTATCTTATAGCTGCTTTAACAAGAATATTTTACCTTTTCATTCTGTAAAATTTCAGAGAAGATCTCAAATTGGCTTCTGTCTACCTGACAGAAAGCAATTTATCCTCCTGTAGACATAATTTCTACCTTTAGGATAAATTGTGTGTTCAGTTTCATGCAGAACCATTCACGTGCTGGGCACCACAGAAGTTGTGTTAGTGGAAGGGAAATAATTGTCATGACTGGCACTGGATCACCTGTACCCATGCCTGTTATGGGTCAGGACAGCATGGAACAACCCCAGCTGTACCTACAAAGGGCTGCAGGAAGCCTGTGTTGCATATGGCCTTGAGAAGTCTTCTGTTAAACTTTATTTGAGAGCAAAATATTACTCAAACCTCTTCCTGGGTAGGTGGCATGGTATTATACCACCAGTTTAGCTGCCAGCTTAGCTGCTGTGGGACAGGGTGCATAACTGATATTTAGAGGATGTCAAGAAAACAGCAACAAAAGTAATGGTTTGATATGAACTTCTGTGACACTTGGATTCAAGAAATGATACAATAGCACTTGGACTACTATTTCCCAAAGCCAAAGCTGTATTTACTGTGCACACCAACTAACTCTGCTAGCAGTAAGGAGGGAATGGAGAAGAAAGGAGCAGGAGAGAGGCACTGCTAGCCAAGGTGGGAAGGTGGGGCAGGGGCCTGGGAAGTGAAATAATGGGACTCTCAGACAAAACTCTAGGAAATTTGGGGAGAGCTGCTTAAACATTTATTGAATTGTGAGAAAATCAGAAATGTAAACAGGCTTTAAAGAGTAAAAGCCAGCATTTATCTGGCTGCAAGCTGGAAACCTTAATATAGAAAAAAAAAAAAATCTATGTAAGACAGAGAAGAAATAAATGAGTTCATTCACCCATATCCCTCTCTCACCATGCCCCCACAGAGCAGGTCAGGTCTCTGTATCCACTCAACCACTTTCTGGGTGCACATTTTTTGCTCTTTCTCAAGAAGCCACCCTATCCTTGCATGCTCTGTATGTTTCAAGGGGCACAAACATCTCCCTAACTTGGTTAGTACCCCCTAACCCGGTTATTACCCCTGTAATGAATGGGACAGTAGACACAGTGGGGCAATGAAGGCAGTTATCTCTACTGAATGCGCTCAGACAATGCACCAGAAGATCTGCTTCCTGTAAGGTGGGAGAAGGTAAAAGAAAAGAGGAGACATTAGCAGCAGTGAAGCTCAGCTAAACTGAGAATCAGATCCAACTTTTTCCCTAATTTTTTTCCTGCTAAGGAGTCAGCAGCAAACCACCCTTGCCACCCACTGGACTTAGCTCTCCAGTAAGAATCCTGCCTACTCTGTGTCCTTCTGCTTTCCTTTCTGTAAGCCCTTGTGCTGTTGTTTTTGCTTCTACCAACATGAAACCATGACCCTGGAAGTGAAGCTGCTACTCTCTCCTTGCAGAAGTCAACACGTAGGGCAGGCTACGTGCAGCGAAGTCTGTCAAGCCTTTATTTAACATGATGGAGAGCCTTGCCAAGGAGAAACACTCCCTTATTCATCACCATGTTGCTAACATCCTGCACAGAGACCCAACTGGCTGCTTGGTGAAAGATAAGGTCTTACTGGCATTTAACCTTCCCTCCTGGGCTCCAGAAAATGGAAACTGTGATTAACAGCCACCACCTTGCTGTGTGCTGGGGTCTGAGCTCTGCCCTCAAAAGATGCCCATGGAGATGAGATGCTAAAAGTTGATATGGCTTTAGTGTCCTTTGTAATAACATTTTAAAAATGGGTATTGTGTTTTTCAGGTGTGTTGTATTTCCTTCCTATACTATTGGCCCATCCAGCTTGATGGACCCAAAATTATTTTCCCTGCTAGCTCACCAGAGGGATGAAGAGACTTGTTCTGTGGTGACAGGACAGCAAACTAAGAAACTGCCACATCCTGCCCAGCAAAGCTGGCTGCTTCTTCAGTAGACAAGTAGTCTCTCTAAAGCACTACCCTGGGGCTAGATGTCTGCCTGGGCACAAAGGGTTATGTAAAGGGCTTGTTACCCTACAACTCAGCACAGGTGGTGAGAGGGAGGTGGGAGGGGAGGGAGGGGAGTGCTGGGTAAGTTTTATAAGACTCCAGGAGGGAAAGGATCAGAGCTGTGCTTGCTTGAGTTCTGCTTCATTGCCTGTGGGTGCTGACCCCCTGCAAATCCCTGCTGCAAGCTGGTTCCCACCTTGAGAAGTATGAGGTTGTACCTGCTGAAAACTAAGGTAGGACACAAGGGGGTTATTACTGGGAGTCTGGTGCCTGTTATCCTGGTGTGGTTTAAGTTTGAACAAGCCCCATGTTCAATAGATGTCTGCAAGTAAATGTGTTGGAGTGTTTGTGATGTGCTTTGGTGGGATGTGTTCAGGGGATTGGAGCACCTGGGCTGTCCCCTGAGGGGTGCTGAGATTTGGAGCTACCAACTGGGTTGCTTTGCTGCTTGGTGCCTTAACTGGAGATGGTAAAGGCTATCTGCGGAGATGGAGGAATGTTTAAACTTGGGTTTTGACCTGCTGCATTGCTGGAGTGGTGTTAATTGGTAATTAGTAGTGGTGGGAAACAGGTGGGTTTGTAGTGCCTTCTGTTCTGGTACCAGTGAACTGCTCTCCCCTTTTGCTGAAAGAAGTAACTTCCTCAAAGCTATTTAATCTCTGGGTGAGAGGTGTGGTGGAGCAGCTGGCTGGAGATGTTTAGAAAGAATGTTTTTTACATTGAAAATGTTGGTTTTGAGGAAACCAAAGCGTCAGATGGCCCCAGGGTTTTCTGGGTGTGGTTTTTTTCTTCTACTGCTTTGTTCTGGTGATCTGCACTGTTTATGTTGTTCCATAACACTTGGGTTCCAACAGTGCCATGGCATGAGCCACCCTGGGTTTTTTCCAGCACTAATGAAAAAAAAAAGATATAGACATTGTCTCCTGCACCAAACCAGACTCAAACTCCTGTTGCCCAAAACCTTGACAGCTCAAGGTTTCAGTAGCTCCCAGGAAAGCTGCAGGTGACTTGCTTTCTACAGGTCACTGAAGAGAGGCAGGTGATGAGACTAGCTCTCCTTAGGGCTCTGGGTTTCCCTTCGAGGTAGCCCACAGCTCGTAGCCAAAGAGGTGAAAATAACCCAGTGATATACTCTGCTGGAGTCTAGCTCAGGAGGCAGCTGTGGTCTTGTGCCATGAAGGTAATAGTACTGGCTTATAAGAAGGAGCCTTTATCCTCCCTTTCACCAGCTCCACTGGCAGCTAGTTCCCTTCCCCATAATGTCTCTTGTTCCTCAGCTGAGCTATGAGGATGCAATTGATGATGGAGGGGCAGGGAAAAGAGTTTGGCATTTAGATAAGGGCTGGCATCAGGATTGAGAGACTTTTACATTAGTATTGCTGCTTTAGATGATATATTGTCAGATCACAGCCTTCAGCCACACCCATGCAAGACCTCTGATTCATCCTGCTGCTTGAATGAAAGGTGAAGTGATCTGGAAAGGCTGATGCTGGGGAGTGGACATGTTTGACTGCTGCTTCATAGGCTGGGAAGTTATTGGTCTTGTATTAGCTTGACACTGGCAGGTCTTTGTCTCCTAAGTGCTGTTTACATCTTTCAGTTTTGAAGAAGCCAATAATTTAGTATGAGTTGGCAATAATTGTAGAGCACTATAATGAGTGTCTCAAACTGCGCTGTAACTAGTCAGCTAATAGCCACTGAAATCCCTTTCTATGTGATGCTGCAGATACCTTGGAGAGATGGAATAGATACTCTTTGTTCTTTATTAAAGTTTTATGGTAAGAGCTCTGGCTCAAAGCCTGCTTTTTGTCATTGGGGGGGGGTGGGGTGTGGAATTTTCAAAACCAAAATGAAGCTTTTAAAGCTGTTTGTGCATCTCAGACGCTTTTTTTGTGTTAACTTGCAGCCTTGGAAAATCTATTCATTGCTCTCCTCTTCAGAGAGGAGTGGCTAAGGAGGCTTTAAGTGTTCTACCTGCAGTTTCTCCAGGGTCATCATGCCTCAGTCACATTTTAACTTAGTTTGGGTGTTGTCTTACTGCAGTATTGTACTGCTAATGCCTCCCAGTGTACTCTAGGAGCGTACACTGGCTCAGGGCATGGGCTGAGCAAGCTCAACCATGCTGTATTAGTGTGATGCTGGTTACTGTTAGTAGGGCTTGCTGAGCACCAGCTGGCTGGTGTGGTAATGTCACTGCATGGTTTTGTGTTGTGCCATGCCCACTCCTAGGCCTGTTTGTAATCTACCTGTGTCATGTAGATGCAGTTTGGCTCTCATTTCTCTTTGTTGCAGCTCACTAAAACAAGAAATCACAAAAGCTTTGATCACTCTGTTATGGCTCTAGTCCCTACAGAACCCTCCTATGCATAACTCCTTAAACTGGCACTAAGTAAGGAAAAAAAACCAGTAATAAAGCCTCATCTGAAAAGCATTTAGTGAGTTAAGCTTAGAAATGAAGTTGGGGAAGAGCATACAACTTTGAGCAGCTCTTGCCTCCCAGAGGTCTGGGTGGGTGGGATCTTTCTGCTGAGGCTTCTGTGATGCTGAGTTGCTTTTCCGGGTGATGCCACAGAGTGGCTTCCTTGACAGATGGCAATGAATTGACAGCTTAAAAGGGCTCTCTGCAGAAAAAAATGACACATAGAAATCCTCTCTGACTAATGGAGATGGAATTTGTGTCATTGAAGTAGGTAGTGGATTCTCCAGGCGAATCTGTTAGTTTGGGTTTGTGTAGAGACACTGCCTGAGGACTGTTCTGGGCTACACACTGCCTCAGCTGGGGGATTTAGTAGGTGAGACTGGAAGGAGTGATATGCTTGATGAATAGTCAGAATGGTTCCTGGGGAGTTTAGCCATGTTTGCATGTCCTATGTGGTGTCACAAGTTGATGCTTCATTAATTTTCTTCCTAAGTTTTCATCATCTTTGGACCTTGATTCCTTGCTTCAAAAGATGGGACATGTCACTTTATGCTGGATATGTGGAAAATAACCTGACATTCTCTGGGATCCTCTGCCAAGGTTCAGCTATATGGCATTGTTCATTTTAGGAGTCCCTCTGGCTATTTGAACTTGGCCCTGATTGCTGTCAACAGCAATTGGTGGAGGGTTTTATTTACAGCTATAACCTGTTCCTTGTCACCAGAGCATTAGCAGACAGGGTTTCTCAGTTCCTGCTTTGCATAAATGCTTTCTCAAAACTGCTGGAAGCACTTTTTCACCTTTCAGTATTCTTATTTAGGCAAAGTGTCTTTGGATCCCCTTCTGTGAAGATCGGAGCAGGGATCTCTGGTTTCATGTAGTCTGTGATGGTGGGTAAGGGCAATAAAAGCCCTAGAGCTTCCTGAAGGAAACTCGTGCTGCACGATGGATAGCAAATAGAAGGAAATCTGTTCAAAACTTTCTAGCTTGGACCTATTTATAAGACTGTGTGATTCTGGCCTCTACCATGATTTCTTGTTTCCCTATTTCCCTCTTGCTTGCTGTGGAGTCCTGAAGGGGATTTCTCAGTCCCTTAATTTGCAGTAAGAGAAACCAGAGCTCACTGGTGTTATACCTTAAGTTGCCATAATGTGAACTCTAAAACTGAATACTGTAACTCCATACAAAAGTAAAGGAGCAAGGCTATTTATATTTCTGGGAAAGGCAACTGAAACACTCCTGCAATCATTTCTGTAATGCAGCTCCTTGGGACAGAAGGCAGGAACAGTGTAAGGGGCACTGGGTGTGGTTCTGTAAGATGGAGTATTTTTCTTGTATGTTGTGAAATGTGTATCTGAAACTGCATCAGGACTTCTGTGCTACACCTAGAGTATTTCTATCTTAGTGGAATGATTGAACAGCAATAACAAAATAAGAGGGAAAGCAGATGGTGGTACAGAAATATCCCTGTTTTTTTCAGATGAGCCCAGAAGAATGAATATCCTGATGATTAGATGGTATGTGTCATTAAGCATATAGGTTAGTCACCACTCTGAGTATTTTGTCTGCTCCACAGAGTGTGCAAACCTTTAAACATAGACCACTAATGTTGCAGTTATTTGTGCTGAAAGTATCCTGTTATAAATGTTTAGTAGCAGCCATTAATAGGACTGAAATTGGGAGATTCTGTTGATGACTACAATTTAAAAGCAGCTGCACTTAATAGAGGAGCCTCAAAGCAATCCCTGGTTCTTTCTTAGCATTTTTTCTTCCTTGAGGAAAATCTTTCTTGGATTGGATTTCTTGGACCTTGAAACACAAGGTTCTACTTGTGTATTATGCCCAGGCTATTGTAAGGCAGCAGCTGCCTTTTGCAACTTTGCAATATACACCTGATGGTTTGTCTGCTTCCTGTAAGGTTTCTGAATGGCAAGGGTTTGAAACATGATCTGCTCTCTTAAGAATAAAGTCCTGCAGCTAGTAATAGGACCAAGGAGTTCTAGCAAAAATAGCACATGAATGAATGTCAGTGTGTACATGTGGTGTTAAAAGTTTCTCAAAGACCCTGTAGGTGATTTCACTTTCAAGAATTCTGGACTTATTTGGAGTTATTGTGCACCAAAGGGATGAATGTAAATCCTCTGGTAGGAATGGATTTTGTGGATGAAACTGAAAATAGAATGAAGCTTAATTAAGAGCAGCATTTTTGTGTAGGGTTTTACTATTTTGATCACACTGTTGCACAAACAGAGTAGATGGAAGTCCATGAGAAACAAGTTTGAACTGTAGCAGAAGCTGGTCACCCACAGGGGCTAAAGCCAACACTAAGCTATAGTTTCATGGGTTAAGTCATTCAAAGCCGTATTAGCTTGCATGGGTGTCCACTACCATGTCAGCTGGGAATCTTAGAATGTGCTTACCTGGGAATCCCATCTGCATACTTGGGTGTGATGAGTGTGCAGCAATAATGTAAGCAAAGTGAAATTTGATTATTTTTTTTAAGGAGAAAAAGGGTTTGGAGTTTTGGATTAATTCCTAATCTGGATCACAGCATGACAACTTCAGTCATACAAGCACAATGGAAAGGGTTGATATGCTGGAAACACAGCATGAGGAGTGAGAAATTGGTAATAAAAGACCAAGACTTAAATCAGTCCTTAATTTCTAATAGTGGAACCCAAAAATGTGGATGTTACTTCTGTAAATGTATTCCTGTACCATTGACCTGAATTTACTGCCAACACACTGCTTTTTGGTTCTAGTCAACAGGCAAGATCTGCTCTGTTACAGGCAAGTGTAACACAGCACCGGTGTGTTGCATGGATGTAACTGAGGGAGGGGGAAGGACTTGCCTCTTGTCTCCACACACATTGGAAAATCCACTAGTAGAATAATGTTGAGTGTCTGCCCTTGCATGGCTGTTTCCTCATCTGGAACATCCAAGGGTCTTGTTCCTTTCTTGTGCTGATGTTCTAACTAAGCTTTGCACTCTGGGAAGAATAAGGAACATTAGGAATTGTTTGTCATTCAGTAAGACTAAAACCTGAAGTGAATGATTTGTTATTCTCTTGTTTAAGAGCAAAGCACAGCAATTTGATAAGCTATTCCTACAGGGAATAAAGAGCTGAAAACTTGGGCTTTTTTGGAACCGAAAGTTATTTTTAAATGTGATTTCTCTACTAAGCAGTAGAGCTCTAAGTGCAGACCACTTTGCTCAATGATTTCAGCTTAGACTCTGTCATAATTCAACACTGCAATGGCAGTATAGGTTGTAAAGATCATGTCAGACCTGTTATGTGTACGTAGCTATTGTCTCCAAATTGTGACTCTGAACCCATAGGCTTCAGTGGGCTCAGTGAGAGAAATTAGATTACAAAGACATGGAAGATATATGGTGATTAAAGCTTTATATAATTCTGTTCCCTCTCCCTCAATTGGCATGTTGCTTTGATTTGGTGTTCAGCTTGGAAGAAAACAGTTTCCACTTGGACATGGGGTATGGGGGGGCATGCTGGTGGATCATCCTGTTTTGGTCTTCTAAATGCTTATTGAGTGATACATTTTTTCCCCTCTGAAAGGGAGAGGAATCTGAAATTAGCCTCTGAAGGTGTTGAAGAGCTCCACGACTCTTGTACAAGGGGTTTGGTGCTCACAGGAAAATTCCTGAAGTTACTGCTTGAGTAAGAGCTTTTGTTAACTTTGTCCTGAAATGATAACCTGTCTTTCATGCTGGGATTAAAACCCAAGATTTTCAATACTGACACTCTCAATAAAAATACTGAGCATTTGGGGAATGGAACTGCTTCAAATGTTGTTGCAGTTGATCCATACTTCAGTCTGTTAGTGAAATAATATGGAATTCCTTGGGGCTAAGGCAATCTTGCAGTAGGATGTCCCTAGTATGTAATCACAAGGAATCACAGGGTATGCCTCCTTCCTTTGGGAAGTGGTATATGGGTGCTGATAAGAGGTTTGGGAGCTTTGTGGCTGCTTTTAGCTCTCCTTTGCCCCTTAAACATAGGTACAGAAGGTAATTGTTGCTGCAATTGAAGGAGTTGGATGCTGCTAGATATGTGTGTGTCTTCTGGAGATAAAAGCTGTCACTGCTGACTTGAACTTTAATCTTGCATTGACATTTAAGATTGAAATTGGCATGAAGCTTCATGGGTGCCAGTTTTTATGTAGAATGTACTTGGAGGAGCCCTAAGGTTGCTCCCAATTTCAAACTTGCCATCTCCACAGTCAAAGAAACTGCAAGTAAGACCCTTGGCATAGCTAGAGGCCACCTGTCAAAGCGAGAAAGACCCCAAAGACCCAAAACACTTTGTGCCTTTTCATGCTGCTGAGAGTCTCCCTTCTGGCTGCTCCAGCCTCTGTAGAAACAGGTGAGATAGTCTGGTAATATCAGGCCCTTTAGGAACAATGTCCTCATTGCTTAAGTACTATGTGTGGTTTGCTTTAACCTCAGGCTCTGTCCACACCAGCAATACTGCCATGGTATTTCTGGCCCCTTCCTCTGTCAAAGTACTGGTCAAACAATAAAAGTGTTTGCATGGCAGTAGTTCAGCTAAGGAGTTTTCCCTCTTTAATCAGAGCCTCTGGGGAGTGTTTATTCACAAGGATCGTGTCCAGGCATGGAGCATGCATGGCTCTGACTGTGTAGTGCTTTGGAAGGTAAACTGAGCTTTGTGTCAGATGGCTGCACCACCAAGTGCTGCCAAGTTGCTGTGTTGTGAGCAGCCACTGGAGGACTTTGTTTTGCTGCCACACATGTTTGTATAAACTAAACCTGTGAAGACAAGGTGGTATGTCAATGTCAAATTACTTGATGTGACTCTCCTCCTTCAGCAGGAAAGGATGGGGCTACTGTACTCATTCATCTCTTCCTCATTCACTGCAAAGTAATGCAATTAGCAGTGAGAAAAGTCTGCCAATCCAGTGAATAATCTTGGAGATCTCTGAGCAGTTAAGCATGTTAATTAAATTGGCATTGCAGCAGGAGTTTGAGTTAGCAGGCTACCAGCAGTCTTTTGGAAGAGTGTTTCTTTCCCTGCACAGTGCTCTAAGACTTCCCAAGTCTAGACTGATTTGGCCAGATTCTTTGGTGCCTTCCAATGGCTCTTCAGGGCAGCTGTTCTTGATCTACACAACTCTGTAATCAGAAATAGGCATGCATGACTTGAGTGTATTTTTTCCTGTTCATAGGCATATATGAGACTGCAGAAAAGGGAAATTTCTAGAGTAAATCCCATGCAATCTGTTTTCTGATAGATTTACCCTGTTTTGGTAACTGTGTCACTCAATAGGTACAACTCAAACTTGGCAGACCTTTTGACACTGCTCTTATAAGCCCCACCATCTAGATTTTTTCTCTGCATTAATATCAAGAGAAATGGTGCCTTGCAATGCTGAAGAGTCTCTGTGCTGCCATCACAACAACTCTGTTTACCTCCAGCTAAATAAAGATAGATGTCCATTGGGATCTTGCTTTAAAAATATTGGTTCTTATGTGTTTACAGGAACTTAACATCACTTACTCTTTGAATTGAACAAACAAGAACACTTTATTTGGATGTAAGGCTACAGTTTGGCTTATGGATGACAAATACATGTAGCCATGACTCTGAAGCTTAAATCAAATAGTTTTGTAGAGGTCAAAAGTGCAGTGTGATAATGGAGAAATTCCAGTGCAAGAGGAGGGGGAGAGTAAAACTCTAAAGTTAGAGACTCTCCTCCATGGGCCTTATATTATAAATTCTTCCTGTGAATGATGACCTCATTGCAGTAATTAACTGGTAGTCCATTCCTTATGTGACTGTTCGAGATAGACCAGCATTAAGGAGACACAACTGCTTCGAAGACTTCCTTTGAAGAGCAAGTCCTTGGACTTACCAGGTCTTCAGCAGCCTTCCCCTGTTTCTTAGTCTTGGTCTTGCCACTTTTGCAAGCAGGTTGATCATATCCCCAGTGAGCATCTGATCACTGCACTGTGGCAAAATGTTTTGGAGAGGTGTAACCTCTTCATGTGCAACTGAGACAAATACCTTGTTTACAAGTGTCTTTCTGAGATGTTAGATAAGGGAACAGAGCTGGACATGCACTACCTACAGCTTCCATGTAGGGGTCTGTCCCACTCTGGCAACATCCTTGGGCATCCCTTCTCCTGTCCCATTTTGAATGTTTTGCTTTAAAGACTATTGGAACTAGTTCACAGAGGGGGAAATCATTGTGCCTCTTTCCCTCTAAAATGGATCTGTAGGAGGTTGGATGTGCTGAACTAGTACATTTCTAAGGACAAAAACTCCTAATGTTTTTTGAAGATTTTTTTTTCCCCTGTTACCATGTTGCCAAGCAACATTTTTACAGTATCAGCAGCTGGGGAAACTAAACTCTGAATTTCTGAAAATGGATTAAAGGAGAAGGAGGCACCTATGTTGTCTTTTGGCTATACTTCCCACTGCTGAGAAGGTGTACACCTCACTCCACCACTAGACTCCCGAATTATTAAACTAGAGCTTGGATTTATTCATCTGTCTCTAAATGTATTAATACTTGAAAGCGATGCTAGATGGAGATGAAAGACCTTGCTTTCTATCTAATAGATTCTTAATAATGGACTGGGATAGATCTGAGAGGTCCTCCAGTCCTTTTTGCCATAGGAGGTCAGTTGCTGTTATTCCATCACTTGCAATGAGATGGTGGGGTGGCATAAAAGTCAGAGCTTCTACCTGGAAATCCAGAGTGTCTGAGCTTGCACTCGAACCACCCCCCAGCTCCACAACAGGTAATAACTGTTTACTCATGCCATGCAATTAAAGGAGACTAAAAATGATGAATGCCTGACTCCCTCCCATGCAACTTGAAGCAGAACCTGGTCTGACTTAATTATGATAGCCTGAGGCATGCAGCAGACTCCTGACACTGCTTTGGCATTTCTAGGGAAGCCTTTGTCTTGTATCATTTGTATGGATAGGGCACTGGGGACCCCAATGTACTGAATGCTGTTGGAACACACAGCAACAGAGACTTCTCGCTCTGCAGAGTTTAGTCAACCTTATTTCCAGAGTTTTTAAAAGTGCATATATTACCATAATATCTAGAGGTCAATAAAGTTCAGTCCCACTGGGCTAGTGGTGTGCCATTATAAACTAAATATGGTTTCTGCTCCAAGGAATTTATATTCAAAGGTGTTTCACAGTCAGAGAGCTCTCTGACTCTTCACAGCTTCCTCTTAACTTTAACACTAGAATATTTTCTAATCAAGGTTTAAAATCCATATTGAGACTTCATCTCAGGTGACCTGCTAACCACTCAAACTAATGAGGATGGAAGAGAAGCTGAGCTTTGGAGCTTTGTGTGTTGTTTTACAGTCCAAGTGATCTATGTTTGCTCCATGCAAGGCAAAGGGAAATACCTTCCTCTTTGAGTGCATAAGTTGCAAACAACATACTTTAAAAAGACACTTGGATCAACATAGATGATGGGTCTTTTAAGTCTTCTGTTCAATAGGAAGCATTAGATGGCCAAATAACCTCTAATAGATAGAAAATAAGGAGAAAACCCCTGCTTTTAAGTCATCACTGCAAAGATTTAAGTTATAGTTGAAGGTATCTAAATACCAAACGCATAGAAGAAATCCACTTGGCATACTGTGCAGGGGTTTTCTGGTAAAATGTGGTTGGACAGCATTATATACCTATTAAATATTTCTGGGATTGAGCACAATGTCCCTGTTGCCAAAACACAGGTAAACTCTTCAGCTGGCAATAAAAACAACTTCACAATAATCTCTAGGAGTAGGATTGTAGGATCTTTCCTGCCCTACAAAGAGAGGCTGAGGGAGCTGGGCTGGTTCAGCCTGGAGAAGAGAAGGCTGCGGGGGGACCTCATTGCAGCCTGCCAGTCCCTGAAGGGAGCAGAGAAACAGGAGGGGATTCAACTTTTTAAAAGGGCAGATAATGGCAGGACAAGGGGGATGGATTAAAGCTGAAGGAGGGAAGGGTTAGATTGGATATTAGGGGGAAGTTTTTTACAGAGAGAGTGGTGAGGGGCTGGAACAGGCTGCCCAGAGAGGGGGTGGGTGCCCCATCCCTGGAAGTGTTCAAGGCCAGGTTGGATGGGGCCCTGGGCAACCTTGTGTAGCTCCAGGCCTGAGGTTGGTGTCCCTGCCTGTGGTAAGGGGGTTGGAGCTCTATGATATTTGAGGTCCCTTCCAACCCTTGCCGTTCTATGATAATAAACAAAGAAAAGTAGTTCTGTTCTAGAAGAGTTGCTTGAAGAGATTTCAAAAATACTGAAACTATTCCTTATAGCTCTAATGTCAGAAGCTGACATTACTGTGAATGCAGCTGATAGGATCTGTTGCTCTTCGACTTGACAAATATGTTAAGTTTCCTGTAAAGCACATTAACCCTCTGTGTTAGCAAGTGCAACCAAGCTCTGGAATAGATTTTTCCTTTTGGTAACTTCTGGCAAGCTTGCAAGGAGAACTTGTTTCTCTTCTGATTTATTGCTTATCCCTCTGGCAACATTGCCTCTTCCAGCTCCATATTTCTTCCTTTCTCTTTCCTTAAGTTCCAGCAAGATCCAAAAATGAAAAAAGTTCATCAAAATGACTAAAGATAACCTAACAGAGCATTTTCCACCTTGGGGAAGGAGAACCTATTTGTTTCTTTTTAAGAATTTAGAACTAGAAGTCTGACCTTCTTTACAACACTGAATAGTCTTTGTTCCTTTTCTCAACTTTCTCTGAACTGTTAAAATATCAGGAAGAGAGTTAATAGGTTCTGTAGACCAGACTCTGTTCCTCCTTTAACCATGAAATGCTCTAAAGTAAAAGGCAATCAAGTTTTCTGACAGGGTAAGTAAGAATTTCCTTTATGTTACATTGGCCATGATGGTGACAGTTGCTAAAAGAGCCTGAATTGCAGGCCTTTGCCTTATTGATGTCAGAACAGCTCATCTTACCTGACCATAACCTGGAGGAGAAAAATGGAACTTTGGTGTGATGGAAGTAATACACTCCTGATTTTGAACACTGTGTGTGCCATGGATGCATCTCTAGGGCCAACCTTTCTCCCTTCATTCACAAATGCTTTCTCACTATTGCACTTCTGGATCAGTGCTGGCTGTTTTGGGACCCCTTGCCCCAGCTGGCTGGGGGAGGAGCAAGAGGGTGTCCCACCAAACAACGAACAGATGAACAAGATTCAAACACAGCCTTGGGCAAGCTGTTGTATGGAAACATAGCGTACCAGCAAGTGCTGCTGAGCTGTAAAGCTCACACTGCTGCTCTGGAATCCAACCATGGGTCTGCACTAAACCATCAGGATTAAGTATTCATATTTTGTTAGTTTCTGTGGGGGATCATTGCCATTTGCCTCTTAACTCCAAATGGTTCTTGTTAATTAAATATTTGCTGACTTTTCAAATGCAGTGGAAATTAATCAGCAATTATATACAGTATGGTGACTGAGGACTTTATCCAAAATCCATTAACATAAATGGAAGGATTTCTGCTGGATTGGGCAGGTGCTGAATAATCCTGGGGAAAAAGATGAATTTGAGAAATTCCCATCTCGGATCTGACTTTGCAATAATTACTTCATGGGGTAGAACTCACTGTAGGGTATGTTTTAGACCTGCACTACAAACTGCATTTGTTGCCCATTGTATTAGCACGTGTAACAGCTGTATAATCCATAGTTACTGGCATCTCTAAACTTGTAGAGAAAAATCCATAGTCAAGATATCTTCTGACAGAAGAGGAATACAGTTATATTGTTTAGACCTGTGAAAACTGGGCCAAAGGCTCACACATTATCCCACCAGATTTAAGAAATGATGTTCTACATTTGAACTAGACTAGAACAAGGAAAACACCTCCCACTTACCTAGTTGGGCTTAAATTGAAAGCCAAAAAGTCTGTGCTAGAAGATATGAAACACAAGTAAGGGATGAATGTGAGGGAGACACTAGTATGTGAGGTCATGATGGAGCACAGGCATAATACTTGAGCTGAGCAGGGTGGTTTCCCCATCCACCTTCTTTAAGCTTCATGCAGCAGATTATTCTTTGTGTAAAAAGTTCTTAGACATTAGACAAGTGTGGTATATTGACAATAAAATCATCCCAGACCTCTTAAGGTGGAGGTAACTATACTGCAGTGTATGTCAATGTTTATGCTTGGAGCACTCTTCTGATATGTGAATGCTGGTGTCACAGTACATCAATAAGCACTTCTGTAGCTGCTTAGGAGACAAACATGAGGTGAGAGCTAAAGTTATGCCATGGATTAGAAACTGGGATCAATACTAGGATCAGTGGGGGATTTTAGAGGTGAAATTTCTAAACTATTTATCAACAGTCTGTAAAGGGGCTGAGAGATGAAGTGGCAACATCTGCAGAGTGTATAAAGAAACACTGCAAACAAAATTTGCTTTCCAACAGGGTAGCAAATGCTATCTTCAACTAGCTGAGCCTACTGCTAAATGTGCCAATGTATCTCCAGAATGTGTTCATAGCTGCCTTTGTGTTGGGATGCTCAGGACCAGACAGCAAATGGGAATAACTGAAAGCAGCGTCGAGGCTTCATAGGAAGAGGGAGGCTGGAGGAAACTTTGTCCTAGTTGAAGTTAAATTCACTTGGTGGATTTTGGTCTGTCTGAACATCACAAAATGCATCTTGGGGGTGTTCATATGAGGAAAACAATTTGCTGTCACTACATTTCTAGATTACTGTGACTTTCTTCCTCTATTGGCTGTTCTGTGTGGCTGTGATTAACTGTGACAAATGATCACAGAATCACAGAGCTGTAGGGGTTGGAAGGGACCTCAAGAGATCATGGGGTCCAACCCCCCTGCCAAAGCAGCTCCCCAGCTCATACTACAGATAAGCATCCAGATGGGTCTTGAATATCTCCAGAGGAGGAGACTCCACACCCCCTGGGCAGCCTGTCCAAGGGCTCCCTCACTGTGAAATAGTTCCTCCGCATGTTGATGAAGTAAGTATCTTTAATGAAAACAAATCAGCTTTTAATTGAGGCTTGGTAAGATGGGGTGATACAGTTTTGTAGATATGAAGTGTAGCAAATGTTTCCAAAGACACATTTGCTGAGAATTAATTTTATAACAGATGCAAAGGCCAAACCTGTGGATGTAAACCGGAGGTGAGCTGGCTCAGAGCATCTACTACAGTTTTGCTGCATGCTCTGGGGTGAGTCTCACCTATACCTAACCTGCTCCTGTCTCTGCTGGTGGTCAAGGATGAAATAATCAAATTGCTGCTAAAGCTTTAAAAAAGGGGTGTGACAGGACAGCTCCTGCAGATCCTGTTTTTACCCCCTGTGCCCATATCTGGAATGTGGGCAATGTGCTACCGTGACCTGTGTCTCACTACAGATGGCAGGTTGTCACTTGCTGCTGGGGACAGCACCTCTGTGCACAGCACAGATGGGTACAAGACATATGAGAAATTCCCTGCTCAACCATCCCCACTCATGGCTAAGCAGCCTGCTGTTGAAGCATCCCTCCTTCGTACCAGCTCAGCAAGCAGGGCTCTAATGGGTTTCAGAAAATGTAAACCTATTTGATACCAACTTATTCCCTCTCCTTCACTTGTGTAACTCCAGTGACTGCAGTCCATATGCTGTCAATAACAAAAATCATTAAAGACTTAAATCAATAGTGAAAACTTCATATATTATGTGATTAACATGAAAAAACTGACCCCTCCAGACAAGGCTTTTGTATTGCAAGCAATAATGTAGTGAGCTTGCACTATTTCAGGCACGTTAGGAAACCCCTAGCAGATCCAAAGCTATCAGATTTCCCCAGTACCTGTAATGTAACTTTCCTAAAACCTCTTGGGAATGTTTTTTACTTCATTTTGCAGATAGAGTGAAGGCAAAGTAATACCTCCTGTCCAGAGGCCTAACACCCCTTTTCCCCAGCCCTTAAGGAGATGTTCCAGTATGAAATTAGAAGTCTGAGTTGTTTAGCTGTAAGCATTCTCATTTAAATCACTGCCTACTTTTCTGGAGTGACAAGGAAAGGATAATTTTGCACCTAGAAAGATTTCCCTTTGGGATTCATGAGGCCCCATCTGTAGTCCTGTGTCCAGATCTGGACATGATACAAGAAAGATGTGGAACTGTTGGAGAGGGTTCAGAGGAGCCATGAAGATGCTCAGAGGGCTGGAGCACCTGCCCTACAAAGAGAGGCTGAGGGAGCTGGGCTGGTTCAGCCTGGAGAAGAGAAGGCTGTGGGGGGACCTCATTGCAGCCTGCCAGTCCCTGAAGGGAGATCATAAACATGAGGGGAGATTCAACTTTTTAAAAGGCTAGACAATGGCAGGACAAGGGGGAGTGGATTAAAACTAAAGGAGGGAAAGTTTAGGTTGGATATTAGGGGGAAGTTTTTTACGGAAAGAGTGGTGAGGGGCTGGAAAAGGCTGCGCAGAGAAGTGATGGATGCCCTGTCCCTGGAAGTGTCCAAGGCCAGGTTGGATGGGGCCCTGGGCAACCTTGTGTAGCTCCAGGCCTGAGGTTGGTGTCCCTGCCTGTGGCAAGGGGTTTGGAGCTCTGTGATCCTTGGGGTCCCTTCCAACCCATGCCATTCTATGATTCAGTTTTGGATCAAATTGATTTGACAATGATGCAAATAAGCATCTTAAAAGTTATTGTTAGCACTATTCTCATGCCCCTACTCCATTTCTTGAAGTAATGAGCATGTGTTTGAGTCCCTTAGTCCTTGTGCACAGCCATGTGCAGAAAGCACCAACCCCATGGTGCTGGTTCTTGGCTCACAATGTTTGGCCTGCATTGTGGTCCAGTTTTATGGTACTTCAGAATTTCCACTAAGTCTGGCAGGTCATCTGAAGAGAAGCTGAACCTGTAGGTTGCTGTCTAGGAGATGCAGGCCACAAACAAGGCTAAGACTTTACAGCCATGGTATAAAGCAAGAGTTCCTCTGCTGCAGATCTTATGCTGAATTCAAGCTTTTTCCTTAAGGAAAAGCAACAAAAATCTTCCTTTATTGTAAAGGAAACATGAAAATGTGAGTGCAGAGATTAACATGGCATCATCCATTGACAGCACCAGAAGTTAAGACCACCTGCTCCACACAAAGCAAGGCTGATAGTTGCACCTAAACATTAATGACTACTGCTTGCTCAGAAATGGTCTGTTCACTGCACATGTTGCAGACTCTTGCTGCTGTGGATACCAGGAGCCTTGTCTCTCTTCTGTTGTCAAAATCAACTTCTCCCAGATAGCAACTGAGAGTAAATGTGTACTATTATGTGATATTGTTTGTTGCTGAGAGCTCTTGCTTAAAAAAAGGATGTTTCTTTAAACCAGTGATTATAGCCCTAAAAAATGTGCAGCCAAAAACTTGTGTAAGTACTTCATTTGGTCTGATACAGATAAAAATTAATATCAAGCTAAACTGAGTTGAAAAATGTAATTGGGTCATACCTACAAGCACTAATCAATTGCAAACATTGAGTGGGAAAGGTAGCCAGCACCTCTGGAGTGTTATTGATAAAGGTCTTATATGTTAGAAAACGAGTCTATTTTTTCCATATATCACCTGTTTTATTAAAAGGTACAACTTCTTCCTAGAAACCTTACCTCCCTTATCATTAGGCTATAAGGATAGCATACTACTTCAACATTTATGTTGCTAAAAAGTGTTCAGTATGCAGAGAGCAGAAAATAAGAGATCAGTGAATAAATTGAATCAACTATCGGGCTACTGATGGATTTTTAAGTATGTTTCACTTATTAAATCTCCCTTTTTAAAATTTGCATGAGAGACTATGATGGCTTCTTCCATCTGCTGTTACAGCGTCACAGAATCCAGAGCTGGGAGCAGTTCTACTGAATTCTAGAGTTTTGCTTCTAGTAATAACATCTTCCTGACATGCTCTCTCTTAGCCCTCTTCTATTTGGTGGGGTTGAAGTACTACTGTCAGGAAATATTTGACATGCAAGACGAAAATGGTATCTGTTTCAATGAATAAAAGTTTTCTGCTCCACACTGCAAAAGTGACACTTATATTAACTGCATCTAATAAAAGTTGATGGGATTAAAATGTCTTTACTCATAATGTTGCCTGTTTAGGCAATGAAATGCTATCTAAGTGACAACACAGCAAAGTGCAGAAGGCAAGGGACTTGAGTTTACATCATGTGTGTTGGGCTTAGCAGGAAGAATACACTGATTTAAGCTGCTCTCATAAGGAAACAGATGCATAACTTCACTTGGTTTAGCTTGTGTATTTCAGTAGTAGCACCATGTGTATGCAAGGGCATATACTGTTCTTATTTCTTAGGTACAGAAAATATCGTTAGATACCAAAAGGCAAAAAGGCTTCCTTCATACTTTAGAAGACTTTCATATTCTTGTTCAATAAAGTAATTTTCTGGCATGTAGTGAGAATCACAGGGCTTACCACAAGGTCAAGATATTTCTTGGAGCAAATCTGCTAGGGAGAATATTCAGTTATCAAATGCAATGGTAAAGCATTCTAATCAAGTCTCAGACTTTGGTGTTGAGGTCTGAATTGTGGACTCATGTGGGTGTCAAGGAGCAGCAGGATGGTGTAATTTCTTTATCTGATACTTTCCTGCACACAGAAGGGAGGTCACTAACCAGCTGGAGATATACAGAAAGGAGTTAAATATGTTGATCACATTGGGAATGCAGTGCCACTCCAACAAAGATGTTTGCAATACAATACGACTTCCTACCTGTTGTTACTTTTTGCCACCTGCAGTAGTCAGTGTAGCTGTAGACTTGTACCTGTACAACAGAACTGTGAAAACAGGCTTTGCCTTGAGATTTCACACTTCCACTTTAACCACTACAAGTGTATTGAGAAAAGCTTACCTTTAAATGTGAAAAAAACCACTGAAGGCTTAGTAAGAGTTAAAGAGGGAGGAGAGATCCCAAGCAGCTTCAAAGTCACAGACATTATGGATCACCTTGGGTAAAAATTTCAATAGGCTCTATGTGCTTACGGTGCTTTTCAAAGTGTAAAGGCTTAGTACCCTGGGGAAAAAGGTAAGCTCTGATTCTTATTCCAGTCTCTGGAAAAATACCTTTATTAAGCATCATGGAAGAATCTTTTTTGGGAAATGCAAGTGACTGTTTCACCTTTTATAATGGTTCTTCAACAACATAGTTGCGCCAGGTGAGTACGGATATGCTGCTTCAGTACCTTTCCTGGAATAATTGATTGCCCCTTCCCCTGTCCAGTCAATGCCAATGTAAACTCACATCTTGTGACCATTGCTTTTGCCCCTCCACTTATTCTGGTACAGTCAGTCAGGATATAAGTCATTAGGGCTTCAGCAGGCTTGTGGCAGTAGAATAAAATTAGATGTTTGAAACAGTTACCACCCTTATCCATCTGCCTCGCTTTCCTACCAGATGCCACTGCCCTCAGTGATGTATGAACATCTCATGAATCAACTCCTGAACCACTGTAGCTCTTGGGCCAGTGTGTTAAAATAAAACAGAAGCCAGTTTTAACCTCGTGTACCACAATGTGACGATGTTAATTCTGACTGCAGAATTCCAAGCTGCTATTTTACAGAATTTCTAAATTCAAACAGAACCCAAAATTTATAAGACTGTTTATGAAAAACAACATAAGACCTTCTTATTCAGATTCATGACACATCACTATCTGCTTCCTTTTTAAAAGCAGTGCATAAATACCTGTTATCCTATGAGCTCCCTTTCCCTGCTGTTCCAGACAGGCTTTGAGTACTGATGCTGTGTTTATTCAGGATAACAAAATATGTTCTCTAGTGAATAATAAATTGGCTTTTTTTCCTTGTCCTTTTAGATCACTATGAATTTTTTAAAAGGGGAACAGTTTTCTCTTCGCTGCTCCCGCTGCAGCAATTTGCTGTCATTTCATGGGATTGAAAGGTAGAGAAAGTGTCTTTTTAACAGACAGTACAATAATTAACACCACCAAAAGGAAATTAGCTAGAGCAGCTAGGTGGCACAAAGCGAGCTGATGGGGTGAATTTTTGAAGTTACCTAAAGAGCTTTAGTGCATCCATCCTACTGTCAGAAGTGACACCAGAGCAGCCTTTAACAAATGTTATCAGTCAGCTGTTACTGTTCACCAAAAAAATCCACCTAAGTGCTTATCAAAGTGCTTAAATTTTATCTGGTCCCCCAGGTGCTTTCTTTGCATGATTTGTGGTGGGAGGGTGAGTTATGAAGAGACATGTCTACAGTGTCCAGCTCTCCTAAGAGAAGACCTAACTTTTAATTGTCTCAATGCTAGGAGGCAAAAATAATCCCCAAAACCACTTGGATCTTGAGGCTCCAGCTGATCCCCATGTCACCCCAGTGAGGAGCCGAGGGTTCCTGCAGACAGCTTGCTCTGCATTCAGGTGCCTGTCAGATCTGCCATCCTGTCTAGTTATTAACATGCCTTTGTAGCCTGTGCTAGCTGCTTCACAGTGAGTGACAAGGAACCTGCTTTGCAGTTAATATCTTCAGTTATCTTCATCTCAAACTTCCTAAGTATGGATCAGCCAGAGACTTCTTCAGTGTTCTTTAAAGCTTCTATTTTTGTTTAATAACAGGAATTCCCTGGAATGAAGGGAGTACTATGGGATTACTCTTATTGGTTAATAACTCCTCCTTTTAGCTGTGAACTCTCCCAAACTTGCCCAAGAGGTGCATAAACCTGCCTGCCAACTTCTTTCATAACAGAAGTGCTGCTTGTACCAGATGTTGAGAGCACCTGAATCAAAATCCCAGAGACAGTAAGATTGCTTAAACATCTATTAATAATACTTATTTTTTGATCTTCTGAGTTCCATAGGGCCACGTCTCTTTTACACCCCTTCCCAAATTTAGGACTTAAAAAAAGGCAGTTTTGATCTTTATGAGCAGATGCTGAGACTGCATTTGTAGATCCTGTATGAACTTGTAAGATGGAGCTTTGAAAAAGCTCAGCTGTCATGAGGCTGGTGATGTGATGTAGGTTTGGCATGTCCAGAAGGATAAATTCTAACAGAGTGGTGAAGATCAGTGTCCAGGCTTTGAGTCAGAGCCTGTAATAAGTACTATGAAGGAAAATGGGCTTAAGACTCCTACTTGCAACACTTGTGCCTCACATTAAGGATTACACAGACAGAAATAGGACAAGAATCAGCTCTCCAACTCTCAGCCTAGTCTGGGTCCTATCTGAGTCTTTAGGTTTTTGTCATCTTTGCTTACTGATATAGAAGATCTAGATGGTTGCTGAGATGATCCCAGAACCCTAATCCTACCAAGTTATTTGCTTATCTATAGATGAATGCTTTGTGTGATTTTTAAAAGCTACAGCTAGTCTTCACAGTCATGCATTTCCCAGGAGAACTGCTGATTAAAAAAACCTATTCTTGAAAGACACAAGGACTTAGCTGAAGAAAGCATCACCTGTAAAGCAAAGCAGGATGCTCACTCCTGCTTTAACTGCATGCCCTGAAAGAGCTATTTCAGAAACCCACCTTACAAGCCCTTGAATAAAGCCTGTCTACTTCAAGCAAGTTATGTTGTTGAAGATTGCTGATGTTCCCCTGCCTCAAGGAGGATGGTGGTAGCCCAGGGGGAGCCTTGTGTCCTTTGGAACTGGTCCTGGAAAGTGCTTCAATGAGCGATAGCTTTTGCTCATATTCCCCAGCATCTCATATCTTTCCCAGCAGGAGACAGAATGTGCAGTCATTTACAGAAAGCCATGCTGCTCAATTTGCTGCTGGCATTCAAAGGGCTGAGAGACAGTATCCAAAAGGAGAAAGATATTCTGGGCAGCCTCCCTCCATGTTACACCTGGCCTGGGTGCTGCCTGTGCTGCTGTTACCACAAATGTGTATTGCTATCAGCATGTGGTCTGGTTTGTTCTCAGCACCTCTGTGTTGTGTATGAATTTAGCTCCTGGGTCATGTCTGAAGTCACAAGGATAAAATCTCACCATTGGTTATGTTAAGCTGAGTTAATTGTGGGAGGGAAAGATATGTTTGAGCTCTCTGCCTTTAGCAATACTAGGACCAGTTTCTACAAGCTGGAAGTAGTAATGTGAGATGTTAAGACCTCTGCAGTTAGTGATGGATGCAGCCTGCGAGAAATTATTGCAGGTTAGCAAAAAGGGGACTGAGTGTTACAAAGGCAAGTTATTTTGACATCTCTTGTTCAGGCTGATGTGGATAGGCACAGATGGAAAAGTCACTGGCTGGGCTGCCAAGCTTATTCCAGCCCAGAGGAGGAGGAAGAAGAGAGTAGGCAGCTCGTTTGTGAGATGACATAGGGGGAGCTCATGGGGTCTGTGGTGGCGCAGTTTCTGTTTGGTCAGACAGGGCATTAAAAGGGAAAGAGACCAAGCTGTACTGGGTGTCATATGAAACTGGCAGATGAAATGGGAACAACTTGTGCACCTTTACTTGTGTAAGAGATCAGAGCAGAGAGATTGACTTTCCCCACACACCCCATTACAGAACAAGCTGCTCCAGAAAAATAGGAGTGCTTAGATAATGTCTTCCCCATGGCAAGAGAGAAATGAACACAGCTTGACAAGCAGTGTTCTAAAGCTAGGCAGTGATTTCCTGTGGTGCACTGCTGGAGCTCACTGGGCTTTGCAAGTGAAGCTTCCACAGAATCCCACACCTGATAGTGTAGGGAGCACTGTCTGCTCTCATATAGGATGGCTGTATATGTATCTTCTCTTTTTTTCCTCTTAAACACTAGGTGGCTGGGAGCCCTCCTCTAGCTGCCAAGCCTGGTGGAATTACAGGACATTAGGAGCTGGAAGGGACTTCAAAAGATAATCTAGTCCAAACCCCCTGCCAGGGCACGGTCACCCAGACTAAATCACACAGGTTTGAATGTCTCCAGGGAAGGAGACTCCACAGCCTCTCTGGGCAGCCTGTCCCAGGGCTCCACCACCCTCACAGTGGAAAAGTTCCTTCTTGTGCAACTTCCTCTGCTCCAAATTGCACCTGTTGCCCCTTGTCCTGTCACTGCCATCCCTGAGAAGAGCCTGGCTCTGTCCTCCTGACTCCCACCCTTTACATATTTGTAAACATTAATAAGGTCACCCCTCAGTCTCCTCCTCTCCAGGCTAAAGAGGCCCAGCTTCCTCAACTTCTCATAGGGAAGGTGTTCCATTCCCTTCATCATCTTGGTGGCCCTGTGCTGGGCTCTTTCAAGGAGTTCTGTGTCCTTCTTGAGCTGAGGGGCCCAGAACTCGACACAATATTCCAGGTGGAATCAGCACAGCCTGCAGTGGGTTTCCTGCTCTTGGCAGCTGCTTGTGTGCTTCCCCCTCCTTGAATACCTGCACAGGCCAGTACTAATAGCATGATGCCCTTTGTATCTGTTCAGATGATGGTTTCCCTTCTATGAGGAAGGAGTGGAGGGGATATCCTGCACTGTATGGAATAAGCACATAAGCTTGTGAATATGACACATGAGCGGGATATTCTCAAAGTTAAGTGTTTCTGCAGTCACGCTGGGAGTACAAGGCAAGATGCTTAGACCATAAGGGGTATATAGATTAATCTACTGGTTTATAAATCACTCTTGCACTGCAGAGAGGCAGCTCTGAATATTTTTTTTTATATGAACAGCATTCTCTTATATAATGACAATATCTACCAAGGACAAAATTTAGAGGTGAAGACTCGCAGGACCAGGCTCATCTCCTGTGTAGATCCTCACAGGGGGGGTGAAGAAGATGATACAAAAGCTGGTCCTGGAACAGGCAGCTGCAGTAGCAACTCAGGGAAGGTGATGTCTGTAGATCAGGCAGGTCTGCCTTGCTGTGCAGGTTGCCTGTACAGTACCTGACCATTTTCCTCACCTGTCTGTCAGCTTAATCGAACTGACTCCCACAGATAATGTGCACTGGGGACAGAGTGTGCAACAATTGAAGGCCCCTCTATCCTATCAAGTGGGGAGTCAGGCAGCCAGTCCTGACCCCTGAGCAGCTCTGCTGCCCAAGTACCTTTTCCTGCTTGTAGTCTCTGATTTCTTGTTTCACTGACAGGTAGCACATAGAACTCTTCTCTGCAGCTCCCTTTTACATATCGGAAGATTGTTTCTTACTAATCTTATCTCTTGATTAAGCAGCCTCAGATTCTCAATGCTTCCTACTCAGCTGAGTTTTCCAGGCTACATGGTAGACATTGAGCTGCCAGATGAGTCCTGGATGTGTATAACAGCTCAGCTGTAAAGAGAGCTGCTGTGTAAGCATTATATCCATATGCCACCAAAGCCTTTTGTGACAGCAAATGAAGGTGCTACATAGCAGAGAGATTGGGGCAGGTATTGAGATAAGTCAGCGCTGTCACTTCTGTCAGCTCTGTACTTGGCCTTGGATGCAGAGTCAGAGCTCTGATGCTCAAGGCTAACAAAGGCAAGGTAGGAAGGAGGGTATGGAATGTTTCATTTAGGTGATGTGAATTACCTGGGAGAGTTGGTAATAAAAAACCCTGACATGTGGAAGTGAATGGGACCTGACCACAAAAGTCTAGCTGATGTGGGGTATCATGCTGCCTTCACTTGTGTTGAGACATCTGTCTTGGTGAAGAACATGCCCAGAGCCCTGATTGGAGACTATAGTAAGGGACAATATGGTAAATATCCAGTTGAAGTATCAGAATGGAAATAAGTCAGCCAGAACCGATGACTGAGCTGTTAATGTCCTTCTCTGATTTAGATTGATTCTAATTGCAAACATAAGTCAGTTGATTGTATTCAGTCTTTATTTATGATCAGTTCTGATTACACAAATTATGACAAATATGAATTAGGTTGTAACTAGCCCAGCAATAAGCTCTATGTTGCTAGGTAACAAGCCAACATTATTTCAAACAACCCAATCAAGGGGAAGCAACTGAGCTATTGTTGTTCTCTGCTCTTGCTCCTTGTTCTTTAGGCTTGCTGCTAAGAACCTTTTAAATGTCTTCCCCTTAGTACTTGATTTTCCTGGGAGGAAGGGTAAACGTTTTGTCAAACTTCAGGCAGGCACCTTTGCATAGTGCTCCATTTGACATAGGTTTTTGGAGCAGTGGCTGTGGGAGCGGCTGTCTGTGCTGTGAAGTGATGTGTTCCTGGATGCTGAAATCACTGCAGAGCAGCCCTGAACCAGTGAGCTCTGGTGTCATCCAATTCCACTGCTCATAATGCTTAGCTCTGCTCTGCCTTGGCTGCTGTCAGTCTGTCTGCTGTCCTTGTGGTATTGATATGGAAATGGTATGGTGGGTCTTAATCTGACCCAGTTTTCGTGACCTTGTGTGAATCTTGAGGACTGCTTTTTATAATAGACAACACCATCCCAGCATTGTGGATTAGGTGTAACTCAAATAGCTTGCTACTCTGCAAAGCTGCTGTAGAAAAGAGCTCTGCATGAGGCTACTGCTCAGTATAGAGCCACGTCTTGTATGGGATGCAAAATAAAATTGGTGGAGGCTGGGGTAACTAGATTGGCAGAGCTATTGGCAAGATGAGTTTCACACAATGTTTCTCTACCTGGCAGTGGGCATCCTGACAACAACAGCTCCAGGCTTGTTCAAATCAGTGTCCTGGAGGTGATGGAGCCAACAGGCAAAACCCCATGCAGCCTGTTCCCTACTGAGGACCAGAGAAGGTAGCTTTTAATCAACCTGAAAATAACCTGAACAGTGCACTGAAGCATCTTTGCTTTGGAGATATGTCAGGAACACTTTCAATCTTTTATCTTCCCTGGAACAGCAGGAGAAATGCCACTGAAATAAGCCCTGTAATTTCTCCTCTGTAATTATACCTGTCACCACTTCCGATGGAGCTGATATAAATAGCCAGTTCTGCCTTCTGTTTGCATTGTGCTTTTTTAATACAAAACAAAAAGGAGAGAAGCAAACTGTCTACCCCATCTCTGATGGCAAGACCAGCCTAAAATGTATAAAACAAATGAAGCATTCACGCACTGCTAATTTGCTCTGTATTTCTAAGCTTGACACTATATACAACACGTTACTGTTGGAAGTAATCTTGTTTGCCAGGAGTAAGTGCCTGTAGGATTTATCCCATAAGGTTAGAGCTGATGAAACCAAGAAGCATGTATGTTAATGTATGCTTTAATTTCTGTATGCCCAGTGTCTACTGTTAAATCCACATGTGTCTGGAAACAAAAGGCAGGCCTGTGCCAATGGGAAATGCAAATTGCCATGCTTTAGTCAGCTTTCATCTGAAGCCCTCACACAAGCCAAGGGAGTTCACAGCTCTTTCCTGGAGTTGGAGGAGTTGATGCATTCCAGCAGAGAGAAGAAATTGCAGTATATTTTAAATTGTTTGAATACCTTGGGCCAAATATGCTAGCAGTGTAAATTAGTGCAGCCTAATTGTCGGTGGAGCAGTAGTGATTATGTTGGATGAAGGTTGTAAGTTGATCCAATGGCCAAATAATTATGACTTGGCCTGGGATGAGAAATCAGTGGCTTCACTGATCATTATTGATTCTTACTAGGTGCCAGCAGTTATACTAGGACAGTTAAGTTTGTGGACCCAAGAACCACTGAACAGTAGGATCGATAAACTACCTCCAGCTTTGCTGGTTTTAGTGGCAAGCACAACATGTAGTTCTCTGCCTTTGCCTTAATAAGCAGCCATAAAATACATGAATTAATACTTTAAAATGAAATCCCTCGTGTAATCTCAACTCCTTCTCTCTTCCCCAGAGAAGCAAAAATCATACAGGGGGAAAAAAATTAATTCATGCATTTATGGAGGGTGTTCAGATACTGTAATGATGATGAGTTATCACAACCAAGGCAGCTAGAAAGAACAGAAATGAAGGAGAGAAAAGGTTTGTTTATTCTAATGACAGAATTTTAATAGCTCTCAAAACCAGGGTTTTTTTTTTTAACTTCCCAGTTGGTAGAGCCTTACGTACAGCAAACTCATATGTAGGGGGAGGATAAAGTCAACACACAGTTAAATCTGCAGAACATTGTTCATGGCTTAGACCACAGCTTTAACTGGGAGTCAGTTTATATTGATAAATAGGACTTTTATTCTTTTCAGGAGCACCCAAAATAATTTCAAAACCTGTGGTAATATTAAGCAGGCAAAGAGCAGAGATGCTTCTGTCTTGCTCACACTAGTATAACTGGAGCTCAGATGCTGAAAATGCCCATTCTCTTCCCAGCACCCCCATCCAGGCTCTAGAGAGCTGTGCTGTCTCACCCAGCTGCTTTCCGCTCTCCACAGCAAAGACGTCATTCTTCCATTTGTGGCTGAGTTGAAGATTGCCAAAATTCAGCTAAGAGATGTAATTAATTATATGTTCCTTTATGTGCATTGGAGTACTGAGAGCCCTACCAGTGACTCTGGATGGTTGCAAATGGGAACTCCTCCACCTCCGGAGAAGTTGCTTACAGTCAGATCCTGTGGAACAACACAATGGACATTGCAAACCTCTGGGCCCTGCTTCTCTATTTGGATATTCTCAGAAAAATAAAATAAATAGCACTGGAGCTCAAAGCTTGAGTTGGTTGAACAGCTCTGTAGCCATAAACTCATTACAAGAATCGAGGTCTATATATAGCAAGAGACAGAAAGAAAACAGGGCCATTGTGGGAAGCGTCAATTAGGCCTCTTAGCCAGCCATAGAAGTAAAACTCCTCAAAACAAAATTGCATTTGCAATGTGGTGAATCATGAATGATGCTGGACCAGGTGTCAGGATAGAAAAGCAGGAGTGGAAGATTTTTGCCTTTCTTCTGAAGCAGTTAAGTGTTGTCATTTTGAAGTAACTGAAACAGCCCCAGTGGCTCTTCTGTAGTTTTGTCTAGCAAAACTCTGCATCCCAGAAGCAGATTTTACTGCCCTTGATGTAATCTAAGGTGATAAACATGTGCTAATAAGCTTGGACTCGATTTAAGTTTGAAGAGACTGCTCTAGGAAACCTGCTACCTTATGTATGGGGATGCAGGGAGCACCTGAACCCTGTGGTCAGGAAGGGAAACTTGTGGATGCTGTGAAGTGTTAAAATACCTATTGGTTCACAAACAGATCACTTATTGCATTAAAATGCTCTAAATCAAGCCAGGCATCAAAGATGTGGTCGTTCAGCGATTCCTTGTAATTATTTTCATTTTTGCAAGGCTGTTTAGGAATGTCTCCAACAGCCACTGTCTTCCCTACACCTCAGCACCCCATTTTCTGAGATTACGCCTTGGTTTTCACAGGGTGCTAGCAAGCTGCATGCTTGAGAGGGCACTTGCTTTCATTAACAGCCTATTTTCCCCAGTAGAGCTCAGGGGATCCATGTCTCTCAGTGCTCTAACCCTGAGGGTTCTCTTCCAGGGCTGTGGCCTCCTGCAATACAGGAATAATGCTGACACATCCCAGCTCTGAATTTTTATTGAAACAATAGCACCTGCATGAGAAATACTTATTACTTCTGAAAACTGTTTTTTTGGCAAATGTTCTTGCTATCTTTCCCTACTTCTACTTGGTACAGGGTATGTCTCTTCAGCCTCTCTTAGGATATGGCTTAAGTAACATCTTATTGAGCCCTTAGCCTGCTTGTGAAGAATAACAAGCCCATGCTGACTGACCAAGCATGCATGGATTGGAAAACCATCCCGTCCTTTCAGCAGCACATGAGACCCTTCACCCACTCTTGGAATTTCCTTCCCATTTCTCAGGACACCATTCCTCATCACTTTGGCAATGAGCTCAGCCTGGCCTCGGCTAACAGAGGAGGCAGCAAATCTGCAACACTCAAATGTCACCAGCTGTGAGGGAGGCAATAACCTATTGCTGTGTCACCACCCTCCCTGTAGGACATCCTCCTTCAGAAGCAGGTGCCCTTCCACACTGTTTCTCATGCATCCCTGTTTGGAGCTGCCTCCAAAGCTTTCTGCTTTTTTCTTCCAGAGAGCAAAATAGCATGGTTTGTGGATTTTTTTGAGTCCCACTAAAGATTTGACCTGGACAGGCTGGAGAGCTGGGCAGTTAGAAACCGGATGAAGTTCAACAAAAGCAAGTGCACCTGGGGAGGAACAACCACTGGAATCAGTATAGGCTGGGGGTGACCTGTTGGAGAGGAGCTCTGTGGAGAAGGACCTGGGGGTGCTGGTTGATGACAGGTTGGCCATGAGCCAGCAGTGTGCCCTGGGGGCTGAGAGAGACAATGGGATCCTGGGGGGCATCAGGAGGAGTGTTGCCAGCAGGTCACAGATGGTGATCCTCCCCCTCTACTCTGCCCTGGTCAGGCCCCACCTGGAGTGTTGTGTCCAGTGCTGGGCTCCTTGGTTTAAAAAGGACAGGGATCTCCTGGAGAGAGTCCAGAGAAGGGCTACGAAGATGATTAGGGGCCTGGAACATCTCCCCTATGAGGATAGGCTGAGTAAGTTGGGACTCTTCAGCCTTGAGAAGACTAAGGGGGGACCTAATTAAAGTCTATAGTTATCTTAAGCAGGGGAAATCAGCCAGCCCCTCTTCAGTGTCTGTGGGGACAGGACAAGGGGCAATGGCTGCAAATTGGAGCACAGGGAGTTCCACACCAACATGAGGAGGAACTTTTTCCCAGTGAGGGTGAGGGAGCCCTGGGACAGGCTGCCCAGGGAGGTGGTGGAGTCTCCTTCTCTGGAGATATTCAAGACCTGTCTGGACACCTATTTGAGTGATATGTCCTAGGGAGCTGCTTTGGCAGGGGGGTTGGACCCAATGATCTCTCAAGGTCCCTTCCAACCCCTACTCTTCTGTGATTCTATGATTTCAGGTGCATTACCTTGAGTGTCTTTTTGAGGAACTGAACTTGCACATGTTACAAAGCTTTGGAAAAACTGAAGGAGCCCTGGTGGACCTGTGGAGCAGAAGAGTCATAAGTGGTGAACAATTAAAGTATGTGAATGCTGGCTATTTTCTGCAGGAGTTGATACAAATGTAGAGTGTGAATATGCCTGCTGCTTCATTGCATCTAGGAGCTCTGACTGTGGACCACGAGGTGTATGGCAAAAGTTCCATGGCACTGCAACCTTCACTGGGTTGATAGAGAAGTATAATATAATCCACTTACAGGACAAACTCATGAAACTTGCAAGTTCTGGGAATGTTTTGCAAAAAGCTAACAGCCACTTAAATATGCATGAAAAAGGAGCACAGCATGACCCTCATGAATAGCAGCAAATCAAATCCAAGCTGTGTTTCTCCAAGAACAGAGCCAAGAAAACTGTTTTTCATTTTTTACTTTTACCAGCTCTGATATTTAGTGGTTCTGAAAAAGTAGCATATATAAGTTTGTCTTTGTACATATTGACTTGAAAAGCAGGGCCCTGTGCCTTTTGTTATATTGAAGGTTTATGGTAAAGACTTTGCTTGCTGAAGTAGTCATCTAAAATTGCTGTAAATTGTCTTGGCACCCTCTCTAATCATGGTTGGTAATCATGCCTACAGAGCAGCTCATTCCACTTCTGTGAGGAAGATGTTACCTTGAAGGGAACTGTAGTTGGAGTCTGGAACTAACAGGCTAAATATGTATTGTTAGATGGGAAAAAATCTTCTCTGTGACTTTTCTGCCATCACACAGCAGAGCTGTGATAGAGTAGTGATATAAACTCAGCCTTCCTAGTCTCTAATGTAAAAGTAAGTTGAGAAACTTCTAGTTTGCTAGTAAAGTCAACCCAATAACTAGAAAAAGGTCTAATAGTATGCTGATCCTTGAAAATTATCTACAGTGCTGAGTTGTTGTCCTTGTGTTAGCCTCATTTCAGTCCTTGAAAAGATCATTCTCTTTGGAATTCCTTTACATGGACATGGAAGGCAGAAAGCAACCAGGCAGGCACAGCCAACACTCATTTTCTAATGGCTGATCATGCTTGACCGACCTGAGGTCCTTCTAGGATTAAATGATTGGCTATCAGAAGTAAGGCTTTTGACCAGGAATCTCCTAACGAAGTATGGGTTCGACAAATAGGCTCTTAAAGGCCAGAAGTTCATCCAGTTTTCAAGGTCAGCGTAGTTCTGATCATTCTTGAACATCCCGTTTACAGCTGCTATCAAGAATATTCTGTGGGTCAGCAAACATTTCTTCAACAGCTTACAACAGGAGAAGGTGTCTTTTAGAAACTTGTGGAGAATGAAAAATGGGATGGCAGTGTTATGTCAAGTGCTAGAGCTTCTGTTTTGAGGGAACTGGGGAAACTTGAGGGCTGACTCAAGAGAAATGAGAAATTCAACAAGGCTGAACAAGAACTGAACTTTTTCCCTGGTGGAGATTGCACTGCAAGGGGCCAGCATGTGTTGCAGCTGGAGAGGCGGACATCAGGAAAAACTGATCTGCTAGAGGGTGTTGCAGTACTGAAGTAGTTTATCTAAACATAGTTGTCAGTCTTAGTTGTTGAAACATTTAAGGCTGAGATGCAGCCACAGCTGATCCTATTATATGAGGGACAAATAGTGGAGCATAAAAGCTGTCTCCATGGCATTAGTGATGGTCTTGATTTAGTAGGAGGTTAGATCATCTCTGGACATGCCTTCTAGTCAGCATTTCTCCTATGTTCTGAAGAAGCAAGAGCAGTCTATGGTATGCTATACACATCAAACTTAAAGCTTGTATTCATTATCTCCATCTGCAAGACTGCCAGTTCTATTCATTCAGAGAATTACAGCTCCCAATGATGGACACACCTCCCAAGAGGAACATAGGTATTCTTGATGGAGCTACTGTTAGTGACACATACTTCCCAATACAGCAAGAGAAAAGTGATGTGAAATGATTCCTTATAATGTGAAGACACTTTCCCTAAATAAGATGTTTCAGGTATTTTCACAGAGATTAAGCTGTCCTTCAGGTGATCATTAATACTCAGTTAGCACAATTAAATCTTAGCCTTTCCACTGTCATCAAGAGGCCATATCCCTGCATGTCTAAGGTGGAGAAAACTCCCCTTTTTGTTTGTGAGAATCCTGCCTAGCCAAGGTCTCAACCTTGCCTGCTTAGAGCTCTGAAGTTGGGGGGGGGGGGGGGGGGTGTGTGTGCGAAGCTCTGCAAGATTAGAGAGATCAAGATTGCTAATGACAAATTTCCTGGGTGTTTGGAAAAAATTGCATGTAAAAAAGAAGTATTTTGTTAGCAGCATTTGTGAATAACAAAACTAGCAAGGCTCCTTTGCCCCTAGGATGCCATGGAGACAGTTTTTATGCCCCACTATTTGTCCCTCTTATAATAACTGAATTTTGAAGAGCTGTACTCTTACAGTTCTACTGAACACTCATGAGCAGGTCTAAATAGTGGGCGTAGAAGCTCTGGAAAGGACAAAACATCTCCTTAAAACAGTTTGTTCTTTGTTACAAAAGATATTTCAGTTAAAACCCATCAGGAAAAAAATGAAGGGAATGTATTATATCTGAAGAAAAATTATGCTAAATAAGAAAGTATCTAAAACTGTCAATGACTCCACAATCTTTCATTTTGTGTTCTGAAACATTTTTGGCTTGATGTTATTCACATTAGTCTTGGCACAGGGACATAATAGAACTGAGCATCTTCTGGGCCGGAAAGTTGTAACATTAATTGACTTGTATAAGCTTCCTTCTGTACTCTGCCCTCCTACTCCTTCCAAATCTCATTTCTTTTATGCACCCTTCAGGTATTTAACTTTTTTCCATATATGTCCCATACATTGAAACTCAATTATCTTTCAAACTGTGTATATTTGGAGGGAAAATCATATGAGGAGAGGCTGAGGGAGCTGAGGATGTTAAGCCTGGAGAAGAGGAGGCTGAGGGGAGACCTTATCACTTCCTACAACTACCTGAAAGGAGGATGTAGAGAGGTGGGTAATGGTCTCTTCAGCCGGGTGACAGGTGATAGGATGAGGGGGAATGGCCTCAAGCTGCCCCAGGGCAGGGTCAGATTGGATGTTATTAAAAGAGTTGTGAGGATGTGGAACAGGCTGCTCAGGGAGGGAGGTGTTGTCATCCTGGGATGCATTTAAAAAAAGGGTAGATGAGGTAGAGATACAGTTTAGCATAGGACAGGACTCAATCTTAAAGGTGTCTTCCAACCTAGTGATTCTGAGATTTGCACGTGGTTCTTTTGGGGAATTATGTACCCTGTACCAGGATTCAGCCTCCTGGTGAAACTCTACTGCAGTCTTAGCAGTCAACAAGCAGAGGAACCGCTCTGGGTGGCATGTCAATTTTGTAGGAGTTAACCAAAGCTTTAAATTCCATTTGGATTGTACTTCCTCATGATGTGATTGTTAGCTGAGTAGGCCATGCTGTTTTCCTGTTGTATAAATAACGAGGCAATGAAGGAGATGAATAAGTGTCTATGAAGACAGTGCAGATGTAAGGGAGAGGAAAAAGGAAAATTGCAGAGAAAGGATGATCCATTGTTCTGGCATATTTTTAGCACTCCTAACCTTTCTCACAGTTTGCTACTTGCTTTTCTTGCCAGCAGAAATGCATTCCGTTCACTTCTTCATTTCCTCCTAATGACCTTCTGTAACTGAAACTCAATTAATCTATTAATAAATGTTGTCAGTAAGGAAACAAATTGCTTTGTCTTCTTGGAGTGTTAAAAAGGATTTGTATAGCACTTGTCTTCCATTAACACAGCATTTGAGGAGTCCAGATGCTTTGCCATAAGTCCTCTCTCTGAATCTATTAACAACCTTAAAAACCAGAAAATAATGTGATGAGAGGGAGTTTCTTTTTGTCCAGAACACTGGGTGTTTCATTTCCAAGAGATTTATGTGTCAATGTTCCTTGAACCCATCTTTCAAAATACATGCATATTTGATCACAGGGAGAGGGAGATGTGACTAATGATACAATCAGTGTTACAAATGGTGGGCACGCTGAGAAGCACATCAACACTGCAAAAAATCTCTTCTGTTTTATTTACAGTTTTCCTTACTGTAATCAAGGAGTGATTCTGTTGTGGCCTTAGCTAGCACCCCTCCCTCCATGCATCAAGCTTTCTGTGTGCTTCTAATCTACGTTTCTCTTTTATGACCATCTTCAAACCCACCTTCTGTTGTTTCTGCTGCTGTGTTTGTCTTGGCAGCAAGAACTGGATTATATCACATCTCTGTAAGGATTTGGCTTGCCAGCTCTTTGCTGTCCCAAGAGCTTCACTAGGTTCCCACATAGTACAGGAAGGGGGTGAGGAGTAAAGGAATCCAAACTGTTTATCAGAGTTGTTTCTCTAGTGTGCTCTTCAGATCTCCTACAATCTCCAGTTATTCTTGGTGTAATCCAAGAAAATTTTGAAGGACACTTGGTATACCCTTCTAAGCTTCTTGAGGGGGAAAATACCCCAAATCCCCCTGTTTTGTGTATATATATTTTTAAGCAGCTCCAGTTCCTTATGCAGATCTTCATGAGTCTTGTGTTTCTCCCCCTAACACCATTATCAGGTGCTCATTCCCACTGTGCATCATAGCCATTTGTTCCTTTGCCTGCAATGGTGAGATTGGATCAAATGTAGGGACTCTTTCCAGTCCAATAATAGATTACTTTGCTACTTGCTTGATATAATTAAGGTAAATGTTCACTTGCTGGTTTCTCATGCCACATAAGAACAATAGCAGCTAGTGATACCAGTGCTGTGGCTTTCATAGTCTAGTGTAACAGTTATTTTGCAAATCAGCTTGGTTTGGGGACCTAGACTAGGCCAACATTGCAGATGATCGTTCTGCTGATGAGTGAGTTTTTTCTGAGCTCTTGAATTTGTGTGTCTAGCAAGCATTATACTTCTAGAGTAGCAGATGAGGAGCCCTTTGATCGTTTATCACTGGCATCTCTACATGACATTAAGCCACAGTTTCCCAAAAGGAGATGGGAGGGGGAAATCCCTCGAGTTATTTCTCCTTTGACCTTCAGAAGCATTATTGCTGTGACAGGACAGCTCCATTCAGCCACTGCCTCTGGGCTGGGAGGTCAGGAGTTTGTCTAACATCGTGGCTGAAGCACACATCAAGGATGACACTGCAGTGCAGTAGTTAAGGAGGCTGCTCCTCTATTAAAGGTGACGTTCCTTAGATGAGATGTTAAATCTTAGCTTGCTTCAGTTCATCCCTCTTGACTGGGCAGGCAGAAGAGGCAGAAGTTAAAAATCTCATGACACCATTCCCACAAGATAATCTCAATGTCTTGGTCAATATTTCCTCTTAATAGAAACTAGTTGTGATACAAAAGGCAGAGCTAACATGCCCTGAGTATGTGCTGGCTGCTGAAATTGCCTCTGCAGTCTTTGCACTACAGGTGTTTTGTCCTTGGATTTTCTATCTTGAATACAGCAGGGGATCCCTGAGCAGAAGTGGTGCTAGGAAAAGCCAAATTCTATAATGCTTTGTCCTGTGAAGGACAAAATTATTAACTCTACCATTCACTGACTTTTTCAATATTTTTGACTATTTATACTGCTTGAAAAGAGCAGTCTTCAGAGTCTGCCTCAGACTTCCTTAGATATTTCAGGCAACTCTCAATTTACTGTGGACATTAGTTCCTCATGTGTAAAATGAAGTCAATATTTTTCTGTCTTTTAGGGATGTTAAGGGAATAAACTCTACTCATGCTTATGTCATAAACAAAAAACTGTAAAAATAAGACTGTAAAAGCAAGTTTGTAGCCTGTCAGAAGTGCAGCATAGTAGAAGACAGTGGTTTTGCTTTCTTGTTATTTGGTCTGGCAATATACCTACTTTTTTAAAAGAAAAGATACATATACACTGAGTATACAAGGCATATCTCAGTGGGACAAATAATGATAAAAAACACACAAGCAAGGAAAACCCAAAGAAAACCATAAGCAGCACATCTCCTTGGGATACAGAGTGCTTTTGGAGGAGATGGTGTTAGCTTTCTTCAAACTCCTTATAAGCATGCTTCAAAGAGGGAAGGGAGGAAGGAAGGAAGAAAAAGGAAGGAAGAGGGAGAAAGGGAGAGGAAGAGAGGAAGGGGGAGGGAGGAAGGGAGGGAGGAAGGGAGGAAGAAACCCACAGCCTTTCTCTCTTTTTTTCTTTTAGCTTAAGCAGACTGGTTAATTCCACACAAATGAGTGAATTCCTTCAGTTGGTCTAAATATGCCTTTTTACTGCTAAAGTAATTATCCTGGTTGTTTTGTCATAATTGTAATACTAATTTTCTATCCTGAAGTGAGGGGTGACTTGGAGGTGAGGTGTTTTCCTTTAAAACCAACCCCTTTTTGTTATTTGGAAGGTAACATTTTCACAGAGGATCTATTGTTTCTTTTCAAGAAAAAGTCAGTGTAAAGAGCTGTTGGGAGTTTGTAGAAATAAAACTGGCATCCTGCTGAGCAGGAGCACATGAGTGCTGCTGAATGGGAGCAGGTGACATCCTGATGCTCTGTCACATTTCAGCAGCAGGGTTCAAGCAGAGGACTCAGTGGTGAGTGTGTGAAAGAAAAAAAAGCCACGTAGGTGGATGAATAGGCACGCAGGAACAAAGAGAGCCATGTGTTGCTCTTCAGAGCAATCATTTCATCACTCTGGATGTAGCACTTGCTGTACTCTTCCTCCCTGCTTTCATTTAGAATGAGACAGTGCTGAAGTGTGTGCATGGGTTCACGTGCAGGTTTCTAGATACCTGTGCCCTGAAGAGAGCATGCTGGATCAAGTGGTTTGGTTCTGTCCCATCTTTCCCTTCCAGTATTTGTTTTTCTTGACTCTCTAGCAAATACTGTGAGCCACAGATCCCATCCGGTGAGCAGGCACATGGAGGGAAGCATGCAGAGCAGTGCATGGAGGGTGCACACAGGTTTTTTGGAAACATCATAAAAGGAACTTGCCAGGCTTTGAGTATTTTTGAAATTCAGGCCCACTTGTGGGTGCTAAGTACTCGAATGTCTGGCCAGGAATTCCTTTGAAAATCTGGCCCAGATTTTGCTGTCTAGGAGTAGAGAGGGAGCGCTACGTCTGTGAGTCCCAGCTGGGGAGGCAGACCACACTGGTGAGGAAGCAGAGGGTCCAGGAAAATAAGATGTGATGGTCTTAAGTCCTGCAGGCACAGGCAGCCAGCCTGTCTCTCAGCTGTGCTCACAAAAACCAGGAATTGAGGATTTTGGAGCAGAGATAGATGGCTGGATGGGGTTCCACACCTGGCCATGTAGACACGTGTTCACAGTGAAGACAGGATTTTCCTCTTCTTGAACAAGAAGACTCTACATAGTATGGTACCAGTGGTGGGAATGAAAACACTGGCTGACAAAAAGAAAATAGTGGTCTTTATGTGAGGCTTTGGAGGGGATAGTTGTAGGACTGGAGGAGCCTTACTTCCACCATGGACCATGGAGAACAAGAATCAGTAGGACCTGATAACCCAACCAGGGCACTGTCATGGGAGAACCTGCCCTCTCCAAACCAGCAGTGCTAGCACTAGATGCCTAAGTGACATGAGCAAAACTGAATCGTCGCAGGGATGAGAACAGGCTTTTTCAATGTGGAGTCTTCAGGCTGTGGTGCTGCCCTCTAAGGAGTGGGATTTGGAATAATTGCTTTCTCAGTCTGGCAGAAACCCATCATGCTGGGGTTTACTATGTGATACTTTAACAGAATGCTGTAACAACAAATTAGATTGTTCAGGGATCAGGAATGGTGTAAGACATTTTCCATAGTATTTTTATCCCCCTTGTTATATACAGAACATCACAGCATAACACTAACACACTGAGGCACATTAGATATGGGTCCTGTTAGCCTAGGAAGGAACAGAACCAGAAGTGACAGAGGAGCTTGTTTCCCATCATGAC
Source organism: Laterallus jamaicensis coturniculus (assembly GCA_022605575.1). Classification (NCBI taxonomy): domain Eukaryota; kingdom Metazoa; phylum Chordata; class Aves; order Gruiformes; family Rallidae; genus Laterallus; species Laterallus jamaicensis. Next base: position 14,052,689 of record JAKCOX010000016.1, on the reverse strand, counting down.
CAACCAACCATTACCACATTATTGCTGTGTTTGATTTTCCTCATTTAAATGTGTGATGGCAGCAGTCTACAGTAGAAATCAAAGGTGATTATTTCTCCATAGGATTGTCAAGCAGGGCATAAAGCCTCCTACTACTGTCCTGACAAATGTGCTTCTTACCATCAAAATCAACAGTAAAATTATGAAGTATGTTTTCTTCTGTAAACAAGAGGAGTTGAACTCAAAGGAAATGGCCTTTGGTTGTTGTAGTACTTAGGTGGTGTCTGCTGGGCTAATACTCTAGCAAGGATTAAATCTGTTATTCAGGGTAGGTGCCAATTTGTACGATATACATGTGACAACCACGTACCCCTGACCATACTAAGTTACATGTGGCTACTAGTGAAGAAAACAAGAGCCTCATGGAATTACCCTCTTTTGTGACAGGAGCCTGTGTCCACTATGTATGATACTATGAAAAAAACCCATGCTAGGACAGTTCTTGGGTCCCACTTTTTATTTAATTGCTGTCAGACAAGGCAGAAAGGCTGGGATGGGGGTGAGCCTGGGGATTGGACTGGTACAAGACTGGGAAACCCAGAGCCCCTCAGCCAGACTTGGACTGCAATTTAAGATTGTACAGCCAGCAGCAGTGGGGGGTTGGATCCTTTCTGCAGGTTTTACTACTGAAAAGCTTCAAAATATGTAGATACAGGGGCTAACAAAGGTGAAATGAAGCCCCCTACAAGAAAACAAGTCTGCTCCTCTCCAAACCTGAGATCACAGAATCACAGCGTTGTAGGGGTTGGAAGGGACCTGAAGAGATCATGGGGTCCAACCCCCCTGCCAAAGTAGCTCCCCAGCTCATATTACACTGATAGGCGTCCAGACGAAGTAAGACTTCCTTCCCTTCTAAATCCAGGGTCTTTGCAGAGTAGTTCCATCCAAAGGGGGAGAGCAGGAAAGAAGCAGCTACACATCCAACAAGGTGATGCAGCTGCAGTGTGCTCAAACTAGATGAGGTGAATGGATTTCAATTCTGCAGTGCAGCCATGCATTCCCTCTGCAGAAACCTGCCTGCCTGATCACACAGGCAAAGTGAATTTTACTCCAGATCTCAGAGGAAGGATAGAAGCTCACGAAAAAATATATTTGAAAGAAACAGAAGCACAGACTTTTGGGGACTGCATACTTTGTGCCTGGATGTTCCATACAGATATGTCCACTCAGCAAATTTGTAGAAGAGTTGCACTTTGCACCACTTAAAACTTGCTCTAAGCTGGAACATGATTCTAGGCTTGATTTTTGTTGCTTATTCAGACATTAAATAAAAACACCAGGACTGGGGGCTTTTGCTCCACACTTACAGGCAATGGTGGCAAATACAGGAGAGATTCTGATATTTGCAGAGGCTAATTAGCTTCTGGTGATTCTTTTTCTGCTAAGGAGGACTTCAAACTCAAACTCTTTGTGCCCAAACACCAGAGGATTGATGCTGAGCCTAGTAAATCAGACATGTGGGAGAAGAACTATATGCTACCTAGGATGTCACAACTACGCTGGCTAGTTATCCCTCAGTGGAAGAAGGCACTCCCAGGGATAAGTAATCTCTTTGAGGTTCTGCATAACCCCTGGAGACACTTACCTGGTTCAGTGGCCCATAGACTCTGGGGTAAGCCAGTGCCTAACTCCTAAAGCAGAGCAGCATATGATCCCTTCAGCCTGGCAGCTTCCCTGCCTTTGCAGCATGCAAGATCTCAGGGAGGATTTGCTGCCTTGCAAATGGAGCTTTGAAAGGACAGAAATAAGTGGAAATAAATTGCAAGTCTGCCCCAAAGTGTCCTTCCTCCTCATAACTAAGGCTGCCAGTCGCTGTCCCCTTATCAGCGCTCTGCAGTTAAACATTGGTGCTTTTTTAACAATTTACTGGGAGCTGTGAGGGACTAAACTTCATAGAATAAAGCCAACTCCTGGTTTTATTTTCTTATTGCACATAAAGCCTATTGCATAGCCTTGTTTTGGTTGTGTGTTCATGTCAGATGCACTCACCTCTTCAATTAGGCCAGGGTTTTTTTATCTTGAGCAGTCAGATAGCAAGTCCATTAAAACACAGGGTGGACAAGGACACAAATTTGCTTAGTGCTGCAGTGAATGGTGCTGCTGTGAAGGCTCTGGCGATGAATGTTTCATGACCTGATCTCTGGAGAATGGGATACTGACCACATAGCAAGTGGTGGAAAAGAAAATTGCCCAGGTTTTCCTGGTTGTTTGCCCTGAGCTATATGTTGTGAAGAATTTACAAGAGCAGCTGCAAGTTATAGGACTGCTCTCTGCTTTAAAAATTGGCTTCTCCAACAAGGCTATTCCTTCTACTAGAAATGCATGTTGTACAGCCAAACTCTGCTCTGCAGCCATGGAATCATAATGCAAGTTCTCATAAAGAAGTGCTAACAGCAAGTCCTGCTTCTACAGATTGCTGACCATTTAAAGAGGGTTGGTAGGGGAGGTTGTGTTACTTCCAAAGGTCAGCAAAGATGGAGGCCCTCTAGTGAGTTTGGAAGCTTCAAGGATGCTCTTAGAGTAGGTGCAGAGCCAGCTGAAAGTGTATCTAGTTACTTCATATAGGAACATTGTTGTGAAATTTAAAGGAGGAGTTTCTTGCCAGGAAGGATGTGAACAAAAACTATGTAGGCTCCACCATCTAGATGAGGTATTTTCTGCCAGCAAGTCTGTCTGCATAGTTCAGTGCAATAGGTTGGGTTTCCCCTGTGGGCTCTGGACACCTAGGAGTGATGCTGCAAGTTTAGCTGGGGCACTGCCAAGATTAATAGACTTAGTAGAGTTTATATAAAGCACACTGCTAAATGAGAAGAATTTCTTTGAAAGTCCAGTAGCAAGCATGTTCACACCTACAGAAGTTCTTCTACCTGATGCTTTATTGTGCCTGTAAGCAGAACTCAAGCTCTAGCTTTTTCTCCTCTGTGTATTTGCACATACATGGAGTGTTTGCCTTCTCCCACTCTACCTCTGAATAGTGATGATCAGACTAAACATCCTGAGAGGCTTGGGGGAGAGGAATTGTTGTGGAGTTCAGAGTGGCTTATGGGGAGAACAGGCCTTCACCTTTGTGAAGGGGAAGCTGGAGACTCAAGAGGCATGGTAATCCATTAAGGTGAAGCTGAGACCCAGTGTCCTCATTTGTCAGGCTGTCCTACCTTCTGCTAAGCAGCTGGTGACAAGGCATACTGTGGGGGACCCAGCAGATGGTACTGAGGAATAGTGTGTAATGAGGAATGTAAGGAAGTGTGGGAAGTAGGTGCAATGGAGAATGCTGCCCAGATACTGTTGTGATACTCCTTAAGTGCTAATACCCAATATGTGGCAAAAAGACTCCATGAGCTTCTCCCCAGTCTTGTATGCAAGGTCCTTTGCTTTTCAGGAGAGCCTCAGTTTTCTTCTCCAGTCTCTTCTTTTACAGCTTATATTAGAATGATTTCACTGGTTTTAATTAGCCCTAATGAAGGGCACATCTGCTGCTTGCCTAAGACATAATCAAAGAAGGGCCCACATTGTAGGCTATCAGTTGCATCTTGTCCTCACTAAACCAAGAAAAATATTAACAAGCAAACCTCAAGAGAGAATTTATCATCTATTGAGCTCAGCTATATCAGGTCTCTCCTGTCACTGCCCAGATGATTAGTGACATGCCATTTGTTTGGTGCAAAAGGCATGTAAGTTGAGGGAACAAAGCTGGTAATTAGAGTAACACAGCTCAGATAAGATGTGTTCTGCCTAAGCATCCAAACCAAACACTTGGCTCTGCTTCTTTGGATGGCATTTCTCTGACGCCTACCCCAGAACAGCAACCAAGCTGATTTCAGGACAAGGAAGAAGAGTAAAAGGGCTAGCAAAGGGATATCCTTCTGCTTCACGTTGCTACTCAGCATTTTGTCTCTGCATCTAGATGTATAGGCTTGTAGGTATTCTGTGAAATGAAAACGTACAGCTATTTTCAGCTATCTAACCTTAGCATCTAGTGTGTACCAAGGTTTAAAAGCTCCCTGTGAAGATAATCCTAACACAAGAATGTACTGTACCCAGTTTTGAAATGACTGTAAGCCCTGCAGCATGCTCTGAGAAATACCAGCTCTGGGCTTGCTTGAGCCAGTGGAGAAGTGAACTGTAAAGCTCTAGAGGACTGGTGCAAAATTTCTAGCATCAGCCTTCTCTCCTTCAAACCAGATGCCCTCTGCTACTGTCTGAGAAAATAAGAATACTCTACTGCAACAGTAAGCTTTAACAGAGCCTATACTCCATCTATGCAGCCAGATATTTATTGCTAACAGTCAAAATCTCAAACCTTTCTGGAAGTCATATGGCCACTGGAACCATGATCCCTCTAAGAAGCATCTAATGCTTTTCCCTGGCTTTGAGCATTAATTGCATCTTTCTTGCTAATGTATCTGGCATCTCTGTGCATTAGACAACTACTTAGAAAAGATGTTTTTTAACTTACACGGCTTCTCCCAGAAAAAAGACAAAATGTTCTGTCTACTGCTGCTTTTAAGAGAGTCTCCTGCTCGTGGATCAGAGAATAATTAAATTTAGGTGAAAACAAAAATATCATCTGTATTTAAAGACATCGATGAGCAAGCCAGAAAGCACTGGGCTGTACATGTTCCTTAATCAACTGCCTCTGATCCTCTCAAACTCCTAACGAACATGGTGGATGTGGCTTTAATGTATAATTGTCACTTAATGCCCTGAAAGGTTCACCAGGGGACCGGAGTGACAATATGAGACCCCACATGGACTCGCAGAAGTTCCTTCATAGCCACCTGAAGTGTTGCCATAGCAAGGTCTGCACCAGTCTCTGCTAATTTATACACGCTGTGCGTTGCTGGCTGTGCTGGGGCAGGGTAGGCTGAAATGGGTATATTTGTGCATAATTTTAAGCAGCAATTCGTGCAGCAGAAAAACATATTACCAGGCAAGGATATAGATGGGAATAATTAAAAAAGCAGCCACAAAGTCTGAGATCTGTCAGCATTGTAAGCTGGGAGTATCTGCACTTTTGGGCAGAGGAAAGAGGGATTCAGAGGATCAGTAATGATGAGGGACAGGGAACACAGATAAGTGGTAAAACTGAGGATATTTTCGATGGAGTTTGGGCTGAGGTGTCAGCAAAGTTAACCCCAACTGGTTGAATTTAGTTGTTTTGTAGACTGTAACCCAGAGGTCAACTATAATCTAAATCTATGGGACTTGTGGTGGTGTTTTAAGAAATCTTTGAGATGTTTGAGTAAAATGGTGCCCTCAAGGAGGATGAATAAATAGTGAGTCTCCTGAATCTCCTGTGGCCAGCTCGAGCACACTCAGAATGACTGCAGTTCTTCTCTGGTGATGAAGTGATACTTTTTCCCGTTACTTTGCATCAGAGCTGCAGAGCAATAGCATACACTTGAAGTTCTGTTCTCAGTTTAGAGAGCCACATCAGTGCCCTTGGATCTGATCTGATATCTCATCGTATTTTTCATCCATATATCAAGGAGGATGAATAAAAGCTTGCTGGTTGAACCAGAGAATTTGAAAATACTGCCTTGTTGCACTACGGTGAACACAAGGCAAAACAGCCCCCTTAGCTGGGGAATGGACCTCTGCAGAAATACAACTGAAAGATTGCTTAGGTCTGAGTATAACTAAATGTGCTTTGCAATGTACAGATATCTGTACTTCTCTTCCTTGTATCTGGTGTCTAAAAGAGAAATAAATGAAATCAGAAAAATGTCTAAAAATCTCCCGATAACAGTATATCTAAATGAGATTCTGGGAAACATGCCTTGACCTTCAGCCATTCTCAGTAATGGAAAATATTGGTTTCCAACATTTCTTATTCACACTGAGGGAATGAGAATATTTTCTCAGTCTTAAAGTTCTTCGTCTTGACTGAACTTTTTCGCTTACTCATCAGTACAGACCCACTCCCAGCTGAAGCAATGCATTCTGCCACCTCAGAAATGACAGACAGCTGAAGAAATGCTCATCACTTGCTGGTCCCATGCCAGCTTTTTCAAGAGGCAAGGGCAGCACTGTGGGAAATGGAAGAATATTTTTTTCCCCCACCTTTTTCCTTGTGCATCTTTAAGGACAAGAGTTGGTTGTAATTATCAGCACCTTCACTGGCCACAGCATGCTGCATCAGGAGCTGCTGGACTGCCTGTGATGCTTCATCATTTTATATTTATTGCTGTTCTGCGTGGAGTTTGGCTGCAACTTCTAGAGTTACTTAGAGCCCCTCTTGTTCCCTAGCTTAATCTCATCATAAAGAATTTCCCAAACTCCAAGTGACAATTGGTGACTGAATGGTATGTAGCTTTCCACCCATTTTAGACATGTGAAAAGTTGCTACGAAGAGCTGGGGACCTTTTTTTAAGCCCTGAATGAGATATCAGATCAGATCCAGGGGCAGCGATGTGGCTCTGTAAACTGAGAACAGAACTTCAAGTGTATGCTATTGCTCTGCAGCTCTGATGCAAAGTATCACTACATCACCAGAGAAGAACAGCAGTCATTCTGAGTGTGCTCGAGCTGGCCATGAGAGATTCGGTGAGGTTAGCCAACATCTGTCTGGGTAGCTAATTGGTACTAATTTCTTCCAAGGAGCAAAGAATCTAGAAGCTAACTGCAGTGATTACTTTTCAATGTCTCTTTTCTCTTTTTTTTTTTCCTTTCTTAATGTATTAGCTGGATTATTAGTTACAACATACATCTTAAGGTGGCGTCTTGACCTCAGATATTTCAGTTCTCCTTACAGGCTGGAGAAAACAAGGTTTTAGACAAAGATCTCTTAAAATACCAGAGGAGCTGGCAGTGTTTGCTGCGAGCTGGCAGACTCCATTTTGAGCCTAGTGGGTCCCTATCAAACATGATTCATTTGACTAGTGACAAATAGGATCTGAACTCAACAGAATTTAATCAAAATGGGATAATGTCTGCAATTTCAGTTCAGGCTCTTGCATGGATTTAGGGTGAGCTTTTTGCTTTCATATCCTCTCAAATGTCATTTTTCCCCCCGGTTTTTTTCTTCTTTTGTTTGAAATTCCTTCTGGGCCTGTATTATTGCTGCGATTTGCTTCACCTCTTTTCATATAGGGGTGTTTTGTCTATAAGAGCCCACTGTGAGTGACTGTAGCTAAGATGTATTGTTAAAGTAATTGTTGGAAAAAGAATAGGTATTTAATTACCTGTCCCTTCCCATCTTATTTCCTCTCCTGTAAATCATGGAAGTAATTAATCCCCAAATCACAATAATTTTGAGATTATATTTTCTTTTTAAATTCAAACTTAGCAGCAAAAAAAGGAAAGCTTTTTGCAAGTGATGTTCTGTTTACCATTTTTTTCTCCTGTGACTTATCTCTCCGATCTTCCTTCTCAATCTTTTCCCCTTGTTCCAAAGATGAAGAGGAAATTATGTCTGCCTGGATCCAACTTGAGACTTTCAGTAGCTACATTTCAGTGAAACCTTAATACTTGTTTCTCAAAATGTACATTTTTTTCATCCCTGAGGATTAAGAGAATGGAGGGAGACACCAATTCTAATACTTGGGGTTACTGGGAGAGAGAAGATGGACCAAGAATGTAAGCTGATGCAGAACCGTGCTGCGTTGCCCAGAGTTGGTTCCATGTGCTCCCCTTCTTGCTCGAAAGCCTGTGGACACCTTGTCCTCCCAGCTGTTGTCTTTTGGCTTGGTTTAAGCTTGGGCTCAGTTTGCCACCAAGGTCAGATGTCTGGAGAACATCTCGCTGGGCTTTTTTGTTTCCTGGCAAGTCTATTTTCTTGGGAAAGAAACAAAAGCAGGCAGCTCTCTGCCAGGTTTCTATGGCTCCCATGTCCACACTGAGCTGCAGCTGCCTCTTAGGAACAAACGACCCGATAGGGATCCTGACTTCTTTGCTGGCATTGTGTTTTCCCACCCTTTTCCCGCTCTGCTTCTTTTCATCCCTCTAATTTTCTGCCCTTTGTCTTTGAAAATATTGGACAGGCTTCTATAGCCTATTTCAAAAATGAGATGTTAGGTTATATAGGCCTTCAATGAGAAGATCCATTATGTATTTTAAAGTGGCAACTCGTGTTCATCAGTCTCATATAAAGCTACTCGGCATCATTAAATCGTTGCTGTATGAAGTAGATGACCATTAGTTGTACTTAAAATAATTATGCTTCTCTAATGCATACATTATTTCATAGAATCACAGGCAGGTTTGGGTTAGATGAGACCTTAAAGATGTAGTTCCAATCCCCCTGCCATGGGCAGGGACACCCTACACTGCTTTTAGTTTCCTTAAAGAAGCCTTAGCTTATTTTAGATGCAAGATAATATGAATGTATCTTCATCAACTCTGCAATAATAGATTAGAGAATAAGCTAGGATTTCAGTTCACAGTCCTTGTGATAGCCCAAATCTAGACTAAATGTTATAGTTCCTCTCTAGGAATTTATACCGTGACTGCTATGTGATCATGCAAATAGCTGTAGGCAAAGCTCAGTCAGATGATATTCAGCATTTAATCTTCCTCTAGGAGTTCTGGGAAGCTTTGTCTGAGATATGGTAAAATTTCACTTCTCGGCTTACAAGGGAAAGTAGTTTTACTAAGAGATCAGAGAAGCACAGTAGCTACCAAGAAGAAAGGCCCACTGGGGTTAGACACACTGTCACTGTGGATGGCACAGATTTCATGTGAACACCCACCACATGGTACCATCTGAGAAACAACTTCCAGCAGCACCCAGTGCTAAGTTGTCACCAAGCTCAAGCCAAACCAGTTTTGAGATTGGTGACAACTCCTCTGCATGGCACAGCCATCCCGATACATACTGTGCAATAACATTGATCAGTGTTGGCTAGAAAAAGCTGCTGCACTTTTGTCATCTATGGTATGGAAGCACCATTCTGTGAAGTGTCAGGCCTCAATAAGAGCAGTTGCCACACTTGCTCTTGTAACTAATGGGCCTCAGTCTTCTCCAAACACAAACAACGTGCAGTGTGGTAGGGACTGTAAAACTCTGTGTTCATGCTGATCTGCTGCTAAATCAGATGGTTGCTGTAATTCTCACCCACTCCCCCTGAAAGTTTTACCGCTCCCAGGTTGCCAAAATGCAGTTTTGTGTGGGGAATGGCCTTTTACAAATGTGAGACGAATCAGAACCAGACACTGCTGGAAGATTGAAGAACTTGGTGAGGATGTGCCCATCTGGTCGCCTTTCCCCCCTGCAGCGGGAGGAGGACTGTTCTCAGCCAGGCTTGCAAAGGGCTCCTGAAGAGTAGACAGAAGGTCCAGGCTAGCTAAGCTATATATCACCATGTAAAGGCAAACCAAGAAAAAAAAAAAAATCAGGAAAAGCAGTAAAAGCAACAGCAATGCAAAACACTCCCAGAAAAGCAGGACAGTAGATGGGACTAATCCATTAAAAGTAAAGGTGTTTGGTTTACTGGTTGCAAAGCTACAGAACTGGATAAAAGACCTTCTCAAATAAATCACTGATAAAGAAAGCACTGACCTGTGGAAGAAGAAAGCCTGATAAATTAATGCATTTCGTGTGCATGGATCCAAACCATATTGCATGGTAGCAGAGAGCCTTCTCCCTCCCCCCTATTTTTCATTGGGTTATCTACTACAGATATAGATGCATGTGCTGTGGAAATCAGTATTTGACAGGTTTCTGCTGCACAGCAGGTGGCTTTGCATTGTGGAAGGATTAAAAGAAAGATTTTAAACCTTCTGGGTATTCATCTGACTTCATTTTAACTACTTGGAGTCCAAAGAAGCTGTACACCAGCTTTTTTCCTTCCTGATCTGTTGGGCAAATGGTGAATCTGGTTAGTTTGGTGTAAGACGCCCTTGGTAAATCCATGTTGCATATCACACTGTTATCTAATGAAGCCTGTGACTGCAAGTACCTTTTCCTTGGAAATTTGTTTTAAAACCTGGAATATTACTGAGATTACACAAACAGATCTGGCTGCAAAGCATATTTTCAACTTTTGTTTACATATAGGCAATATATTTCCCATTCCTTGACTGGCTTCTTAGATATATGTACTCTGGAACCAGTGATTTTTGTAAAGCCATTACTCTTCTGGCACAAGAAGTAACTCATCTACTGCTCTTAGATTTATTTCTATTTTCAGTCAACTACAATGCCTTATCCCCGTGTTCAGCTTCTCTTCTCTCTCCTAATGATGTATTTTGGAGTTACACCTATGTTATCTTTACCTCAAACATCGTGCTCCCTGTGAAGGTCCTTGATTCTTCTATTTTTGTCCTCTGTTTACTCCTATGTCAGGGACACTTCTACTGCTTGGTTTGCCCTATGTGACAGATCTGTTTCACGTATGTCAGTTCTGACCTTCATTCTTTGGAACAGGATGCAGCTGGCTTTTTTGCTGTTGCTTTGCCCTGTACTGGGCTTGCTTGGACATTTTGTGAGTCATAGCATGGGAGAAAGGATCCCCAGTTCATTATCAACCCCTAAGGCAACCTATTCCTTTGCTGGTGGTTGGTTTGAAAAACAACACAACATTCTGCAATATCTAGTGCAAAGGATTCAAGCTTATAATAGCAGGTTTTCTGTAGTTTCAATGACTGCACTCTGATATCAGCAGTTCTGTACTCATTTTAAATTAAACTTTGGGTATTGCATCTTAAAAGTAATAATTGATTATTGAAAAATAATTGTGACATAACTGTGTAACAATTTTTCATTAGTTATTTTGCTGTTACTCATTTAATATGCCTTTAAAATCAATTTCTATTCAACCAACAATAGCTACCTTATGAAACACAAATTAAATGTCTTGAAGCATCATTTTTAAATGGTTGAGGTACATGTAGTGTTGCTGTCACTAATCTAGAAATTCAAGCCTACGTACTTTCCAGTAGCAAGCCATACAGAACCGTGCCCTTAAAAATAAACACAGCTAAGTTGATACTTCAAAAGAATAATAATAAAAAATTCCATTCCTTCTGATGAACAGTTGGTAAACTAATAATGTCTTTGGTGTCTCACTGATTTATGTCATGTAGGTCATACAGAGCAGTCGCTTTGTCCTTGAGAATCCCATTTAAATCTGTAAGACTCAACCAGTGCGGTTGTTTCACTCGATTGTACCTGTACGTGCAACCAGTCTACAAAGCAGGCTCAGTTGCTGGAGACCAGGAGCTGCAGTTCTTAGTGTCGAGCTGGATGAGAGTGGATGCTATGGTACCCCATGCTGAGGGTATGAAAGCCAGTGGGAAGCATCCAAACTCTTCCTTAATGCTAAAACACCAAAGATGAGAGTGCTTTACTCCTGCAAAGACTTGTCAGTACCACACAAGTTCTTGCAAGATTTCCAGCTTCAGCAAAGTGTGTTCTAATCCTCTACAATTTCTTGAATGATAGTGGGATAATCTGAAGATCTCCATGAGATTTCAAAGCAAATATCTGGTCTGAAAGCTTTTTCTTTTTTTCTGCCCTTTTTCTTTATTTAGCTAGGTCTTTCAGACCTCAGTTTGAAGATGTCTAATGCAGCTATTCCCTGATTACAGTGTAACTGCCTTTTATTCTTAAATCACAGATAATTATTTATGTAACATCAAGTAACTTACACAAATAATATTAAAAATGGCTCTGAGTGTTTTTGGCTCATGGCTTGCCTTCACCTCGTATTCATTCATAGCTCAAAGCTTATGAGAAGTGGACATATTAGATGGTGTTGTGAACTGTAATTTCAAGCATTCATAAATCTTTTGGAAAAGATCTTTTTTAACCTCTTTTCCTAGCATTAAAGTCTTTAATTCAGCATAGCCTAGTGTACTGTCCCTCATTCCATATTTTCCACTTGCAGAATCTGAATTTTCCTGTTTTCCAGAGTCTTCTGCTTGCAAGGTACATGGATTAAAATTGCTCCACTTGCATTAGCACTAGTCACAAGTGTGCTTGGGCTCAGCAGGAGCAGTCCTGCAGCACTGCATTCGTTATCACTAGAGACAGGGCTGTATGAGGAGGAATGAGAAACTTTATATAAATTAGGAGTGGAAACAATCTTTGACTTTCATTTCTAGTCCTGAAGATATTCTTGTGCTACTGTGCAGTCACATGGGCTGAAGGAGTAGCAAAGCTGCAGTGGTAACTCAAGCCAGAAGCCTTTAGAGGGTACCACGTACCTTCCTCTGCAAAGGACAGCAATCTCCTATAGAGGGAGAGGTGCACTTTAGCAGCATGATGGGAACCTTCCTCCTGGAATCTCTGGATCATCTATCTGATTGCATTGTCCCTGCGTAGCGTGAAGGGAGGCAAAGACTGGTATGTTGAGCTGGGAATTGATGTCTCAGGCTGAGATTTGTACTGAGTGCAAGTTTTGCTTGGAATCTAATGGGTAACAAGTCAGCATAAATGATCGTTAACTAATGCAGCTTTATACCAAATGGACCCATTATGCTTCATTCTGCTGCATGGAGTGCAAAATAAATTCTGGATGATGGGACATATTCTTAGGCAATGAGGGAATTTCAGCAAAGAAGCAAGCCTGTGTTAGTTGTCTTTCTTTGTTTAATAGGAGATTATAAAAAAATATTATCCCAGCTTAAGTTACAGCATCATACACCATAAAAATACACAAGTAATGGATCTTAGTGTCAAAGCCAACATTATATGCAGCAGTTATCGCTTGTCTTAATATACTTCTAAGTCTCACACTGGATTTCCCAAAGGCAAACGTAGCAGTAAGTGGGGGAGAATCAGATGGCAGGTCAGGAAGTTTATACTCCTCTGAGGCTCTGTTGTTTTGTCTCAGTCCCACAAGTGACTGATGGCAGACAAGGAATTCTGGGGAAGGAAATTCTTCTCCTATGAAAGCATCTAATGATGTTGGTTTTGTGTAGAGTATTTGCAGGAAAGGGCAGGACCAAGTGCAGCTCAGCAGGGATGGCAAGGCTGTGAGATGGCACGTTATTCCCGTGTCTCACTAGGCACTGGACAGTGCAAGAATCACAGAACATTAGGAGTTAGAAGGGACCTCAAAGGATCATCTAGTCCAACCCCCCTGCCAGAGCAGGATCACCCAGACTAAATCATACAGAAAAAAGAGGTAAACCCAGCACAGGGCCTAAGCAATCACCTGGGACTTCAGCGCTGGCTCTGTTCTCTATTCTCTTAGGATATCTATAGGTTTAATCACTGATAGCAACAGACTATAATTGTTGATTCCAATGGTAGTGCTCCAGTGGAAAAGAGAGAAAGCCTCGAGCCCTGAGTCACAACTTTTTAAAATACACCCAGCCAAAAGCATTAGGAAAGCAGTGTGTCAAAGTCTGTTTCGGTTGTTTGCGGTCTGGCTTACTGAAAACAAGCCTTTGTGTACATAAGTCACCAGTATTTTTGTGTCTTATGCAATTGGGCTGAGGTGGAAGGGACTGTCATTTAATTCATGTCTTCGCAGCCAGCGTTTCTTCCAGGAGCTCATGTGGCTGAATATTAATATCCATGAGCCTGGTGTAAGCACAGACATATAACAAATAGGTTTGTATTACTAGTAATCTCTTGGTAAATACTGGATGCCTTCCCAAAGGTTAATTCTATTGCCTAAGAAAAAGCATTGTGTTTTAGTGCGGGAGTTGCTAGGTGAAGATCTGCACTTCCCTGGTGCCTGTGATTCTGTGGTCCTGCCTGAAGGAGGTATGGTTAGCTCTGCTGGACATCACACCTTACAATGTGAGGTGCAAGGAACAGTGCTGCATACAGCAAGGGGAAGCAGAGAGTGTCCCCAGGAGCTGAGGAGAAAGGCTGCATGCTGGAGGCAGTGAGAGTTGAAGTCAAGGCTTGGGGATGCTTCCATGGTCCCCGAGATCAGCCCTTTATGCCACAATATATGAGCCCCTCTCAGAGAACATAGCCCATCAAAAGGAGAAAAGGCACGATGGGGGGAATGAGCAGATGCTGCGTTTTTTAAATGAGGTTCCCCATGTTCACTTTCTGTCTCTGGGCAGGGTACATTAATCTTTTCTGTTCATCAGGTGGCACATTAGCTGAAAGAAGCCCTGACAGAGCACAGCCTGGCAGGAGCACGCTGTTCCCGAGTGGGCAGAGAGCTGTGGCTTAGGGATGACAATTTTTTTTAAAAGCAATTCTGCTTTCAATTTCACATGCAAACCATACCTGCTAGGAAGGAAACGAAATGGCCTGTTGAGAGGACCAGAAAATGAAGGGCTATTTTAAAGCACATTTAAAAATGTGATTGTTCTGATAATTTTTTCTTAACCCTTGAATCATAGGCAACTACAGATATGCTGGAGTTTCCCCGAGCCTGAAAATTGGCTAAGACTGGTAGTAGTCAAATAATTCTTTATGCTTTAAATTAGCCTTGCTTCAAATTTCATTCTGCATGAAGTGGGGATCTTAGAGTGCTTTAGCAGAAAGGTGCCCCCAACTCAGAGTAGCCCTGGAGAGCACCAGACTCCCCTCTGTGGCCAGTTTTATTCTGAGCATGGCAGGAGGACACCTAAGGTTGTTGCTCTGTGTTGTTCATCACCCACCCTCGACTGCTGTGGGGGCACAGGGAGGAAAAGGCTTTGCTCCCCTCCTGTTCCAAGGAGATGCCAATGGGGAGGCAGGGCTCCTGCCTGCACTGCCTTTAGGAATACCTGAGGGCTTGGCTCTGTGTATAGCTTACTCTTTTATGCAGGGAAAAAGGAGGATTTGCATTCTTTCATTCTGAGCATCGTGCTTCAGCTATGGGAGTCTGGACCACAGCTTTGATTTGCTCTTTGTTTTGTCTGGGCAGTGAAGAAGGACTGATCCCCTGATTCAGCCACCTTAGCACTCTGCCTGAAATGGTAAAAAGGTTCTCCTGCCTGGGTGCAGAGGGTAGAGAAGGAACCACTAGTTAAAGCAGAGCTTGTGCTCAAGGTTTTCCTACTCAGGAGCCAAACAGCAGGTTTCCTGCTCTTCTCCTGGGTTCAGCTTTCGCCTACGCTCAGCAGCCTCTCTTTGGGCTATATCATGGTAACATCCAGCAATTCAAAGGTCCAGCGTAAAAACCATTCCATAATGACCTACATGTTTTCAACAAGCATTTAAAAGACTGAAGGGGCCATCGGCTCTAGTCAGACCTGAGCTGCAGCTTGAAGGCTTCACAATTCCTACAAAGCCTGTCAAATCTCAACGAGAATCTAACATAAAAAAGATTCAGTCACCACAAGCTGACTAGAACAATAAGCCCTAAAGGATATTCAGTAACAGGCATAGCTCGGGGCGTTGGATTTTTAATCATTTCTCTTGATGTTTGACAGCTGCAGCAGCACGTATCTTGCTGCATCATTCATGGGTGGGAGAGGTCTTGCCTGCATGGTTTTTCACACTGCCTAGGAGCGTGTTGGAAAAGAGCACTGGAAAAGATGCTCTAGCAAGGAGAGAGCCATACTGCAAGGCAATCAGTTTCTGTAACTGTTTAGAGCTTGTGTGTCACCAAAAAACTCAGGTCCTTTATTTATTATTTGTATTACAGTAGCACCTAGAGGCCCCGAGTTGCTAGGGTTTGTAGAGTACTTTGTGGGAGATGGCTACTACTCCTGTGCTGTCATAGGATAACAGAAAGGGTGGGAAAGAGAGAAAAGTGACCTGAGGGTACTACAAAGGCCAGGAGCAGAATGGAAAACTGAAGCTCTAACTCTCAGGGGACACTTGTGCTGTCAAGTGTTGAGGTCACTTCATTTCAAGAAGCTACAGTGCCTTCAGCTCAGCTATCAGAAATGACTACCCACTCACATCAAGCCCTTCTTCAGCAGTGGTGTAAACTGGTCTGTTTTGTTTCACATAGCAATGGATCAAGTCTATCATGACCTGACTGAGGGCTGGTGGCATCTTCAGATGTGCTCAGCTGACCATCTGTGATCAACTGGCCTCTCGAGTCTGAGCCCAAGTCAGTGGCCACACTGCAAAAATCTGCCTGTGATTTTTAGCTTGGAAATTTGCTTGTTTCTGCCTTGGCTCCCAAATAGCCAAACTCTCTTCACTCTAGTTATAACGTGCTGGAACCCTGCCAGCTTCTTTGGTCAGAAAAAGACGCATTTATTGAACACATTGTAGAAGAACCACTTCAGACATAACACCTCTGTGTGAAGTATGTACATATGCACTTCCTGGTAACATGGACCAAAACAGCTTGCTGCTTCTCCCATCGGGTGCAAAACTGTCATTGACCCTGTTGGAAGGTGGAATGGGACTTAAATGTATATTTTGATGCATTTTCTAAAACTCCTCTGAAATTCTACTGGCATTTATAGTAATAATAGCTCTGTTTCTGATGAAAGAGGTTTTGATGTTATAAAACTGCAATCTCTGCCTTTCAAAAGCAACACTTAAAAACTATGGAGTTTCTTTTTCTTACTTGAAGTTCCAGCACCTTTATAAGATATATGAGCTGTAATTTCACCAATTTCCTTCTTAAAAATATGTTTTAAAGGGAAATAAGACCTCAGCACATTCTGTAGTAGTTCAAAAGAGTGCAGAACTGGCAGTGCTACTGTTTGAATGTTATCTAAGAACCTGACAAGAATAGGAGCAATAGGTATAAAGTCTATTTAGCCTCAGCCACCACCAGTGATGTGCTTATCCTTGCAGCATCCTTATGCAATGCAGGTAAAGACCCTTGCTGTTTTGTGAATTGCAAACTTTCGTGCATGGTCCTGCCCGTGGTCACACCAGGGCCTTGCACAAAGCTGGAGGCATTGTGATATTCTCAGCAAAGCTCAACAGAAGGATGAGACCTGCAGAGACCCGCAAAAGATAATGGTCTCTCAAATTTCTTTCTTCCTGGTCCTTCCCCATCACTTTGCATCAGTCTTGTTCAGGACAAGTTCATTAAAGGCATCCTTACAGTGATTAGCTCTGTTCTCTACCCATTTCATCCTTGTCTGCTTTCCTGATCCTGACTAATGCAAAGCCAGCAGTGATGGGGAGAGACCGAATAACTCTGCCATCCCCTTGAGTGCGATGTGGCACTCCTACCGTTGTTAAAGACAGACCAGCAGCGCTTGACAAGCCCCCCTAACAAAGTGAAATCCCCTCACCAAGCCCTCCCTGGCTGACAGGCATTTTTATCAAATCCCTGTGGGTTTTGCCCTCTTATAGGTATTTTCACTGTGGAGTTGCTCAGTGAGGATCCTTCTCTTTGCTGTTATGAGAAGAGGTAGGAGGAGGAAAGAGAGGGTTTTATTCCAGACTGATTTGTAGACCTTTAAATGAAGGCGGATGCTGGGCATCCCTGAGCTATTGGCTGTGCTGTGACTTTGCTCAGATAACTGAACTGGGATCTCCTCCCAGATCAGAGACCTCTCTGCCAAGGTAGTGCTCTCCTGGCACGCTTGCATGATTCTCCAAACCAGCCACAGTCAATGCAAGCACATTTGATGTAAATGCTGAAAAACTGTTTCACAAGGAGCAGCAGTTGACCTTTCTGTTTCATATTTTCTCTTAGAACTTCTTCCTTTGAGTCCTTAAACTATTTAACCATCTTGTTGCAGCCTAAGACTAGAGAAATTCAAAAGGATCAACCCCAACATTAGCCCATTTCTAATTAGCTTTGTTGCCATAGCAACTGGGGGGGGTATTAGCATCAGCATGGCACACTGATGGAACTGTACAACTTCTTTTGCAGCTGGGGAATGTAAAAAGTGAATCCCACATCGAATCATGCTTGCAGGGTTGACATTCAAATCACTGTCATTCCTCATACATGGTGTTTCACTTTAAGAGGAAGAAGGGGGGGGAAGGTGTTGCAGATAAAGGAAAAAAAGAGGGGAAGAAACCACCTATCTAAGGCATTAAGATGAATGTTAAAATGCAAAGGAGCTAAAGAAATTCAGATACTTTATTTAAGCTAGAAAAAAGAATAGAGAAGGAAGTGACCCTGAAGCAGCCAGCAGTGGATGTGGGCTCTGCCTCCTTTATTTTCATATGCCGAAGAGCTGGGATATTCCCAAGGACTTTCTTATGAGGAACATGGAAATATGCAGAAAGTGGCTTCCATCCTTTATTGATATTTCCTTTTTACTACAAGGAGTTGAAATGTGTGGATTTTTGATCCTGCATGTTGTCATGGTTACAGGGCTACTTGGATGCTGCTTTTTGCACCCTACGAAGGCTGCCACGCTCTGTGTGTGGCGGAGCAGATGCCCATGGGTGCAGTTTGAGGCTGGAGATGAGGGGGATCAGCCCAACCACTCAGCTTGCCTCAGGCTGGGGACAGTCAAACCCAGAGCAGGGATTCCTCAGGATGGATTTCAGTCCCAGGAGGGATAGAAATCATGTGATCACACTCCTACCATCCTTACAAATGCCTGCTAGGTAATGTTTGTGAAATATTAACTTGCTCCCCAAGCATATCTAGCCTTGAATATTTCTCTATAAGCTCCCTTTTCACCTCATAGTTTGATAAAAAGCCTTGTTCTTGTGGATTCTAAGACCAAGGGCTTTTTTTTTTTGTTGGTGTAGACTTCATTTTAAGCCATAGCCCAGGTCATTGTTTAAAGCAAAGCTGCATAGAGGAGAAAACACTGGTGCTGATCTCCATAACGTCAGGTCTGTTTGTGCATCTCATGGAGAATCTCGTGTCTGCCTGCAAGATCCAGTGGCAGACGTACTGCAGAAGCTGTTGACTTTTCACTGAAAAATGGCAAATGAAATACTTTTGGCTGAACACACACACACACACATCTTTTTTCAGGTTCTTAGCCAGAGGGTTTTCAGATTTCCAAACCTAACAAAGGAAGCGCTAGGAAGAAAATGATTTTCTATCGAATGCAGACAGGCAGAAAACACCAATTTTCGGAGAGGATTTTTCAATGAAAGGTTGCAATTTTCTGTCAAAGGCATCTTTATTATTTTGCCAACTATATAAAAATATCATGTCTTAGGTCTGGCAACACTTACCCCCCTGCCCCATGCAAATGGAGACTTGTAGGATATTAAACTTTTCATTAGTTTTAAAACCACTTTGGGGTAGAATAAGGACCCTTGTGAGCAAAAGACAGTGCTGTAGCTTGGAAACAAGCAGATTAGTGCTTTTTCACACTGAACCAATACATGCTTTTGTGCACATGACTGTTTGAAGAGCTTTCTCTCCTTTTATTCTATGTAGACTGTTAAGTTGTTTGGATGCACGTGTCTGTACCAAACCCATGGCACTGTATGGCCTGCAAACATGCTTGGTGTTCATGAACAAATTCAGGGGAAAGCATAAATGGGGGGTGGAAAGCAATGAATGAGCAAACCAGCATTTTGTGGAAATTGTCACAGTTTGAAGCAGTGAGGTTGGTCAGTGAATACACATGAATACACAAATACCATATCTCAACTCATCAGCCAAAGTAGGAAACTGTGGGTGGAAGTAGATGGGAACAAGTGGGGTGCACTATTTTGATGGACAGCCTTAAGTACGGCTGTAAGATCAACAGACGGCAGCAGTGCAATAGTTCAGCCTCCCACTCCTTGCTCACCTTGCCTAAGGTTACAGGCTTCTCTGAGTGCCTAGTAATTAACTGGTGCCCAGGTATGAATGGGCATGATTCCCTTGTCGCCTACTCTGCTTTGATGTTGAAGGAGAATTGAGTCTAATAATTGGGGACAGTGATTTGTCACAGTCACTTAGATGAAAAGTCCAAATCTGATTATGGTTAAAATAGCAGATGTCCTGAATATCTCCCTGGAAGGGGCACTGGACGCATGAAAGTGTTTTGTGGGGCAATGATAATGACTTTGACCTACTTGATAACCTTTCGATGACTCTGCCAGTGGCAGACAGTGAGCGGACAAGTGCTGTTTGCTGCCAGTGAGATCTTTGCACTCTGATTCTTCCCATTGCAGCTGCAGCCCATGACTAAGAAGAACCAAATGGAGAAAGGGCATGAGTGTTTTTCTTTGTCCTTACATGCTGGAAGGTCCTTGCAGTGTCAGCAGGGTTGTGTGTGGCCATGGACTGTTGGGTGTACCTTTCCATCAGTGGCTTTGCAGCACAGCCTGTCTTGGGCCAACCGTTCATCTCCAAGAGATGCCTTTGTGCACCTCCTTGGGTAAAAGGTGTTTAGCTGCAAAGGGTTGTTAGCAGCATAGGGATGAGTGAAGAGGACAAGGGGATGTGAGTGGTAGGTTTCCTTTGCAGATAATTGAAAGCATGTCAGAAATAGAAACGGTATTTAAATTGAGAGCCTTTGTGGCTGTTCTCCACCTGGTGAGCCTGGGAGTTACAGGAGGCTGATGCATGGTGGAGAATTAACAATTCTGAGAGATGCTGCCAATTTGAATTGCTTATTTGGAGACTGAGGTAGGAGGGGTGTCCATTAGTCTGTCTCAGGGATTTCCTATGCCTGCTCCTGAATTGCCATTAGAGGAGGAAAGCAATTGAAGAGACGCTTTCAGAGTACAAATACTGGTATGTGCCACCCTAAAGACCTTTTCAAAAGGCCTTTTTAGTTTTTTCCTTGAGCTGGCAATGTTATTGCAAAGTGCTATCAGACCAGCTTGTACTGTGTGGGGCTGCTGGTAATGAGGACACCAGCAACTGCAAGCCATGTTCTCCAGGGGCTGTGTCTTGCGTGAGGAACAAGAAGCAGCACCTTCACTGTGATCACAGGGTGCATCCCCTTCTCCGTGCTGCTCACAGATGAGCTGCCATGAGGGTGAAAAACAGCTGAGCATTGTACTGCAAAGCATCAGCCTCAGATCTCTTGGGACTCGCGCTTCCAACAGGCATGTCTTACAGTTATCCAAAGGCTTTGTTGTAGGTAACAAGGTTATATCATCCAACTGGCCGAGTCATCGAGGCATGTCCCCTTGCTTGCCTTCAGGCCAAGCCAGCAGTGAAGGGATCTCCTGCCTGGGCTTTCCCTTTCTCAAAGGGCAGAAGTCCCTCTTTGTCTCCCCTTCCCTCCCCACACAGTGACACCTTGCAGGGGCACATGGTTGTCTGGGAAGCTAATGGGGGATCAAAGTAATGTGACCCTTGCTGTGGAAGCTCAAAGTTTCTCCAGAATCTGGTAAATTCATTGATTCCCTGTGTTGTCTTGTACACATGTGTGTAGAGTATCTTTGGACCATTTCTAGTAGCTAGTAGAGAGGGAAGGGTCCCCCTTCCCTTGGGTTCATCTGCACAGCCCTCAGAACCCTGTTGTCTGACACTTTGAAAACTGCCTGGGGAATTTTTATGTGCAATCCCCGTTAATTAAAATTAACAAATACCAATGGGCATCTAAATCCTATGTGACTTTGAGAACTAAACCACTGTTCTCTGCTGGAGCAAGAGGTCTGTTTCAAATTGCTCTCTTGAGCTCAAATTTTCCCTTGGGTTTACTTGCACATTCCTTACAAGAGACTGAAGATTTCTCTGGAACAGCCCCCGCTCTTTTATAGTGCTGTAGTCACACAAAACAAATATGAAGCAAGCTGATTATATTTCAGGAGCTACGAGAGACCACGTGTCCGATCCGAAGTGAACTGACCTTTCCACTCCCAGGTGGACAGCTCTGACCTTTTGCGATGCTGATGAGAAGCGTGGAAGAAATCATGATTAGGGGAAAATCGTGCTTTATTAATGTAGGCAGGGCACAGAGAACTCATCATCTAAAGACCTGCCTCTAGGTGGTGGGACATGAGAGAGAAAACCAAGATGTGTGTCCGTGTTGTGCTCTCATTATAACACTAATGGGAACAGGACAGCAGAGCTAAGAGGACGGCAGAGATGCGTGATGGGGAATTATGCTTTGCTGTAGAGGCTTTCTTGCGGTGACAGTTATAGCAACAGCAGACCAAGTTCCTGCTGGCTCAGAGCCTCTTTATAATGCCATTTTACAGAAGTGGTATTATTTGGCAGAGGAAGGCGGGAAGTCCTGGTAACTGCAGTAACACCCAGTTGAGTTTGGTGGGTTTAGCATTGCTACAAGGTACCGAGGAGCTGTTAATGAATAGGGATATTTTTGAGGTATCTGTTTTTGTCACGGTTACTGTGAGGCACAGACACTCCCCTTTGCAGGTTTGGGGGGAGGAGGGGAGCAAGAAGGGTTTTTCTTGTGCAGCAAACATAGCTTCAGAAAGTGAGGAGGCTGGTGGGAGGGGAGGAAGGGTGGGGGAGAGCGAGCAAGCACATATTATATTCCAACAGTTTCCACGGTGACATTTCATAATCACAACTCTTGGGGGAAAACGCTACATTGCAAAAGCTGGAGGAGGCAGGATGGCTTTGTGGATGCAGCCGGAGAGGGATAGCTCCCCCAGCACCTGTGGCTCACCACCCGGAGGACTTGGAAGCAAGGGCCAGCTGAACTCATGAGGCTGTAGTGCAAGCCCTAGGCAAGGAATTGCAATGCATAGAGATCATCATGTTCCTTTTATTTCTAAGATGAACATTTATAAATAAATATGATATCATCATACTAGATTAGGAAGTCTAAATATCTTCTGTTTCTTGGCAGGAATAAGGAAAAAGAGACATGTCTAGAGAAAAGAGCCCACAAGACTTGTGTAGCAAAGCACAGTCAAATAGCTGAAAGCAGCCTCTAGTTAATGAATTAGGTCACCAGGTCTTTGCATGGCACGCTGTCTCTCTCTTTACTTTGTCCCAGAGTTTCAGCACCCAAGTGAGCTCCAAGCAGGTGGCACCCTGCCTTTGCATCACTCTGGCTGGTTGTGTAGTGTCCAGAAGAAACCAGTGCTTTGCTAGCAGCAACTCTCACAAATCAATCAGTGGCATATTATTCATTTTACAAAGCAGCACCACATTCACCTGAATTGCTTCCAAATGTCTGTGGTTCCCTGTGTTGTTTTACGCAGTGTACCACTTGCCATCATGCTGCTACAGATGGTGATAGCTCTTGGGGGCTATCCTACGAGACGTGGGCAGGGGAGGCAAGGGCTGTGACAAGAACACAAGGCTTTCATGCTTGGGGACTTTCTTTTAGTTCCTGCAGCACAAAGTGTTGCCCTGTGGATTTTGGTCCCAGGTGGGCTCTCTGAGTTTGGGCAAATTGCTTTCTCTGCCAATGTCTCAGGTAGGATAAGTGTTCATTTTCATGTGTCACTGCCCACTGGTAGCTGGACAATCGAAGCTCTCTGTGGGCAAGGTGGCAGGGTGCTGTAGGTTGAGTAACGCTGCTTCTGCAGAGCATAATTGGAGCGCTAGGTTCCTGGAGCAGCACGACACGGTGCAGCTGCCCAATAGTCCTAGTTTGTACCTGAAGCAAGTCTACTTAACGTATAAGATTTCTAAAGCGATTGCTTTATCTTTATATTCCTGAAAAAAATTCTCATTTTCTCTTTTCTTTTGTGGTAGAAGCTGCACAGCTCCATGTGCTTTCTATAGGACTGCACAGAGCTTGCTAATGATCTGTTCTCATCTCAGCCCCACTCACTGTAATTGCAGGCTTTCTTACACCAGGTTGCAAATTTTGTGGTGCAGCGGGTGACGTGGTGTTTGTGTGCTGTTCCTTCTGTCTGGGTCCGTTGTTGGGAGTACAAAGGAAGTCTGGCCTTTTGTTTGTAAGACAGCGCTGATCTGTGCTTGCGATGTACAGAAAGTGTTGGGCAAAAATCTTGATGAGCACAGGAAGTCTCTAAATATGGGACACCTCCAGAAACACATGGTGTAGCAGGGCCTGTATCATCTTTCTTATCTCACCCTTCCAGCCTGGGAAACAGGATGATTCTTTAATGATGGCGTTTGTTTCAGATTATATCCCCAGCTCTCTGTCACTTCTGCAGTGTCTAAAATATGAAGAGGAGAAATTATAGATAACCTACAGATCCTCATCAGCCTGCTAAGCTCTTTGCCTGTGTAAAGCAGCCTACCAGTGACAGCTCAGCTGAGGACCTTGCTATTGAGTGTCCGCAAAATGCGGTTCCCCTGCACCAGCCCGCTGCACGGGTGGGAGCAGCTGCTGCTGTCCCCCCCTTCTCCTTCCAATTACACATCTGCAGAGCTGGCAGCAATGTCCTCTGGCAAATCATAGCAACTGGCCACACTATGGAGCCATGGAGGGCTCAGATGCTCCAACAGAGTAGCAAAAAGCTGGGACATCCCACTGCTATGGCCCTCTGCCACGCGATTGTAGAAAATTACTTCGTGGAACTTTAAAAATGCTTTTACAGCTATAGAAGTGGATCAAAGGCACACCTGATGGAGCCTCTCTAGGCCAGGCAGTACTGTGACTACCTGGAGCTCCTCATTCCCTCTTCAGCTAAGCGATTCCAATCTTTCTGTTCTTCTCTTTCCAGCTCTAATGACTTTGTGTCCTGTCCTGAAGCCTTCCTGTGCCTTCTCCAAGAATGGATGGGTATTGGATTTCCTTTTTTTTTTTTTTTGAGAAACTCTGCACATCTCAGTTTATTCTTCATCTCAAATGAACCCAAAAGCCTTTTTCTTTCGCATCCATTGAGAACTTAAAGAAAACAACCCTTCATATAAAATTACATCGTGACATTTTGTATTACAATTACTTCTAATGGTATCTTGAGAGGCTTCAGGTTATTTGTGCAGGGTCCACGTGTGGAAATAAAGAAAAACTCTCCCTGTAGACTTCCCACAGGTGTTTATTCCCAGTCAGTTATTAGCCCTTGTGAAATCCAACCCATTTAGTCCATGCAGACTGCTAACTGGTGGTACACCAAGCTCCATGCGAGACTGGGACAGTCAGACAGGGCGGGATTTGAAGTGATTGTGTGATTTGATCCAACACAGCGATTCCTATTACGCTCTGAGATAAAGCATGGGTAGCAATTAAGGAATGAGTAGTGATGTGAATATCTGTATTGATTGCAAAAACCAGTGACAGAAAGACACTGATAATTCTGGCGATCTTTTTAGTTTTTTCTCTTTTGTGCACAGACTTCCCCCTTCCCAGCTGGTACCAGGCAGCTTGCTACGGTAGGATGTGATGCAAGGGCTGCAAATTGATACTTCTTTTCTTGACTCAGTTACTCCAGTTCAGAGCTTTGATTCCTTTGACTATTAGAAAGGCCGGGATCAGCCACCCCAAAGCACAGCCCACATGTTTGTTTATCTGAGTGTTAGCAAAGCAGCCTGGGAACCGCTGAGCCAGATGGTAATGATGGGATCTTTGCAAGGCTGTTTGAATTGAGGCAATTGCTGCTGCTGCTTTTTGGGTTTTTTTCTTCCTAAATCAGCATCCTTTTATCTTCCTCATTTCACGTTTGTTTTCTGCATGTCTTGGGTTTGATGCCAGGGATTAAAAATGAGAGTTGATTCATATATCAATATTAAACTGCATAATCACCTCAATCATTGTTTGACTTCATCCGGAGCGTTCACAGTGTTTTGGGAACTTTGAGTGAAAGAAAACTTCACTTCATAGACAAACATTTGACTGAACTATCGATAACCAGAATTTCTGATTTAGGTTGCATCCCATGTGTCTGGCTTTTCACAGTAAATAATCCTCTTGCCATGCATTCTCAACAAATTATTTTTTTTAATGCTTGTAATTTATTTGTTTTTCCATTCAATGAGAAAATAACACAACAGCACAATCTGTGGCAATAATCTGGGGGGTATTATATTCTCAAACAACAGTAGACCTACTGTAACTTTAATGTATTACCAGTAATTTTGGCTTCCTCTGGTGAGGCTTAGAGAAACATAAGGTGCTTTAATAACAAACAGGGATCCACCCACAACTCTGATTTATGTTTATGACTCAGCAAAGAATGTAAACTGAGACTAGGGCACAGAGTGTTTCTATAAGTAGTTATAAATCAGCCATTCACCAGAAAAAATGAGTACTAGTAGCCTTCACTGTATGAGGAAGAGTGCTTTTGGGGTTGCAAATGGCTAGGTCTTCGTCAGGGGAGTCAGTAAAGGGATCAGCCAGGATTCAGCATGAAGAGATTCAAGGTGTTTCTGTAAGTGCTCTCATAGACGTTGACCTAGCGTAGGGCTGTGTGTCTATCTGAACTGTCCCCAGTTGAGCCCCTTAAGCACATCAGATGGAAGCAAACTCATCATCAGTAGACCTGCTGGATGGTGGGACAAGCAACTATGGAAAATAAAGTTGCAGATCTGGATTTGTAGTATCTGATGTTTATAGTTGATTTGGACTGAGTACACAGGTTAGGTCCTTAATGGCCATTTGTGCTGAAGGCTCCCCATCTAGCTGTGCTGGGTGGCAGTGAAGCCCAGCCCATGGGAGCCCATGTTTCTTGCCAGACTGATCATACCCTGCAAGTGCTCCAAGCCAAAGTGTGGCATCCATTTGCCAGCTGCTGCTCATGAATTTCCAGCTGAAATTCTGTGCCACTCTGATTGACGGGTTTATCTTCCAGTCCATTTACTTAATTATCTTACAGTGAGCAAGAAGTCGTTGCTTATAAATATGGTAATAAGCTGATCAGGATGACAACAGAAGCACATTCTTGTACAGTTTGTGGAGAAAGCTGATGTTCCTCAGTTTCAGCTCACATCAGGCTTCCCCCTTCAGCAGTCAATAAATTAAGAAACAGTATCTGGAGACCTTAAAGCATCAGCCCCCAGGTATTTGGCATCAGTCAGGACTTGCTTGAAGTTACCCTCATCTCAGGTGTTGCCTGTCCCACTTCTTCACATATTAGCACATACCGGAAAAGGTTGAAGCTTGTGTTTCCTTTGAGTTGCTTCTGGGATGTCGGAGTTTGTCATTTGATAACTCCAGCTGCTGTGTGGAAGAAAGAGGGGCCACAGACACCTCAGCCCTGACTCATTTTTCTGTCAGATACCAAACATCGCTGAGGCTACTTACGTAAAGGAGACAGTACCAAAAACTGTTTGGTGACTACAGTTCAGAGAAGCTGCCTTTCAGTGGTGGAGATAACACCTTCCAGGTCTTAAAGATTGAAAAAAATGTCTGATGCAATGTAAACTATGTAGGCATACATGGAAGTGACCATAAAGAGCTCAGAGCTCCCGTTTCTCCTTCAGTAGGAGTTGTCTGAGTATGGGCGAGTGAAGGGCTGAGTGCTTGGCTCCCTGTCCCTCCAGGTCTGAAATCCCTGTGCGGGCTGAGACCTACCTAGAAAACAGTGTAGGAGGATGCAGAGCTACTCCTGCCCCACCACAGCAGCTCCATGTGCCAGCAAACACCCTTGAGCTGTGCCACCCGCTCCTGCAAGTGTGTGTGTGCTCGTACAGCACCCGTACGCTTTCCTAACCGTGTCTATCGGTGTCATCTTCGTGTGGGTGGCACCAGGGACTGTGCATATGTTTGCTGGGTGTAGGTGTGCTGAGGGCTAGCTGTATACTCACTTCCTGGTATGTTGGTGCTCTGAACGTAGGGAGCAGTCTCATCCCTTTTCCTTTTTGATCACCTCCAAGTTTCCCCCTTTTGGAGTTTCTGGGGTCTGTTCCCTCAGCACCTGCATTACACCTGTTCCTTGAGAGATGCATTATCCAAAATAACAAAATTGAGGTGAACAAGGCAGGGAGAGAAATGCATGTGACTCCATTAGCATTCATTTATGCCAAGGCTCTGCAAAACCCATACCAGAGTCCATGTTGTTTGGAGTTTAAATTAATTGCTATAATTACGTTTTGCTCTTTATCAAAAGCATCCTATAGAGATTGTCCAGCTAGAAAATAAAAGGAATTTCAGAAATAGTAGTAATTCAATAGCCTTTTTAAAGACATTCAGGAGCATCATGTAAAACACAGTGGGCACTGGGGGAAATAATTCTGCTGGGAGGTCGGATGGATGCCTAGTTCTGTTGATTTCCTCATTTTTCAAGGCTGAAGGCTTCTGCATGTGAATGAGTCCTTTGTTTTTCCAAGGCTTCTGGTACAGAAACATATCTGCTGCAACAACTGCTTATTTCCTATCCTGGAAATAAAAGCTCTGGTAGTGAAGGCAGACTATTCTGCCTGTGTGGACAACTTCATGTCACGCAGAGCAGAGAGGAAGGCAGCAGACAGGCTCCTCAGAGACAAAATTCTCTGGTGTGCAAAACCTTGGAGCAGAAATGGGTGAGAACAAAGGTTCTCGCCCAGTACAGCAAGATCAGCTCCAGGCAGAGCACAGTGGTAACAGTAGCTCTGATGTATTCTTATTTTTTATTCTTATCTCTGGCAAAGATCTTAAGTGAGCCACTACACACTGTCAAAGTTCCTTATACCATTTCTTACCTTAAATTGGAAAGCCTATATGTTTATTATATATGTATTTACCTAACTCACTGCATGCATTAATCCCACAAAACCTTTCTGGATGCCCTTTGTTAACCATCAGATGCTGGTCTGTCCCACCTACATCTTACAAACCCTTTGAGGCAAACGAGGGGTCTTCAAAATGCAACTCCCTGATATTTTTAGTTGCCCCTGGTTAAGATTGCACTGTGCTGTTATGTGTATTGAATTATTTTGTTTTCCAAAACCTTATAAAGGAGGACTAAAAGATCCTGTGATTGTTTTTTGGGTTGGTCTTGTGCTTTTTAAGATAATTCAGTTGGGCTCTTCTGAAACAACTATGTCTGATATGTGATGGCTGAGTGGTGGATTGATCTTTCTGTTGTGACCACTCTTATGACATCAAAGAGTTTCATCATCAAGACTTGGTTTGGTGTTTAGCCAAAAGTTTGGAACCTGCATTGCTTTGATGTTGATTTAAAGAATCTTCATAGCAGCCAGAATGAATTCCTAACATCTTTGTGCTAACAAAAGCTAAATAGAATGCTGTTATCTATGAGGAAAAAGGAAATTAATACCTTCTTAAAATAATGATCTTATTACTACTTATCTTGTTACATTGTGGTGAGGTTCTCCTTGTTAAGCCACCTGCACTTTGAGAGGTTTATAGACAAAAGCAGTGTTATTAATTTATGCAACTGCAAGCTCTCTCTGAGCTATTACAATATTTTATTGTTATGGCTACTATTATTATTATCAGATAGGCTGTTTGGGAGTTTTGGAAATGTGTTAGCATTTTTCTGTTGCGCTGGTTATCCTTCAGTGCCTTTCTTCAGTTTATAAATGCAGCTGTTTCTATTAAATTTTGGCTGGAAAGCAAGAGCCCATAAAACCTATCAGCAGGTTATTTTAGCCTCAAATCAGTATTGCTTAAATTATACATGGAGTGAGATGGAAATCTGATGAAGGTACTACCTATCAACAGCAGATGTAAATTTGTTTTGCTCAAGTATGGCTCTGGGGATGCTGGTCACCCAGGCAGTGAGAGAAGGTGGGAGCACCCTTTGGCTACCTATAACTGACTCCTGAGTGCCTGAACGATTGTTGTGATGAACCTGCAGTCTCTGACACTGAGAGTCCTTGTCCTGGTCAAGGGTGGACTGGAGAAAGAAGGAATCCATCCTAGAGGGATGCTTTATTGCTTGTCATAAGGAAGATGAGAGTCTTTTGCGCTTTGTTTTTGCAGTGTAACTGTATGTACTGCCCTTGTAAGAGGCCACAAAGTTGCAGCTATCAGTGCAACTCCTCTCTGATGCAAGGTGTTAGACTCTGGTGCTGCAGACCCTATAACTACTCTGGCATTTATGTAGGTGTTTAAGCATTTTTTCATTTGAGAAGTCGCAATGAAATCCATAAAACCATCTAGGAAAAGGTTAAAGATTCTGAATTCATATTTGCAGAGATGAAATGAAGGCCAGCTCAAGGATCATGGTTCATTCTCATTTACCCAGATCCCGTGCCCTTAGCAACATGGGAGATGATTTTCTGGTCACTGTCATGTTTGGCTGTGGATGCTGCTCTACCCAGGAACTCTGTCACAGCTGGCAGGAAGGTCTGTATGGGGAGCTAAGCCTGTAGTAAATCTTTCAGAGGAAGCAGAGATTCCAACAAAAAGATGTTACTACCTCTGTTTTCAAGACTATTCTGTTTATAAAAGACTCTAGGATAAAAAGAGTAGTGTTGTCCCTGCACCATAAAGTTATGTCACACCTGGGCCCTGTGGCCATCAGGGAATGTCTCTGTGCTACTGCAGATGTTTTGGGCTTTGGCCACATCCCAGTTCAACTGTCCCCTCTGCAGAGCTCTCTTGTCTGTCCAACTGTTCCTTACACAGGAGTACTTCCTGACTTTTAAATATTGGCCACCACTCTTTGCTCTTCCAATTTAACCTCATGTTTTTGGGGTTGGGGAGTGGGGACCAGGAAAAGACACCCTACACTAAGCCAGGACACGAGGCATATCAGTCCTCTTTCTAACTCTGACCTGAACGTTCTTTTTCCTTTCTACTTCCTCTCTGCTATTTACCCCTCCTGTGTATTCAGGCTGTGAACAGTAAGGGCAGAACCTTTGTCCTTGCGCATGGGTGTTCAGGGTCAAGAGGCCCCAAGTTTGGTTCAGGACTTTGCATTTCAAAGGGGAAGAGGTGAATTTTCTCCAAGTTAGCTATGGCTTTGTGTTCACAGCAGTTCTTCATCAAATATTTCTGGATCCCAAGTTGTGCCTAGGAGCTGTTTTTTATCGGTTTTACTTCTATTGATTTTTTTTTTCCCCTCTTTTGTTTTTGAGCAAAGCTGCTTATGGTCAAATAAGCTCCAATCTCACTAGAAGCACCACACAACAGCTCCTATAGTGATGTAGGCTAAAATATCCCCCTAATTTGAAAAGCCTGACCTATGTGATGGTGTCGGTGATTTCTCCACATGAAGAACAGGGGTGAAAAGCCTCACAGGTTAATGGGGGACATGAAAAATCAATGAGAAAGGTGATGTGAGGGTGAGTGTCCGTTTTTCCTTCTTCGAGACCTCAGTCGCTCTTAAACCCTTTCTTCCAAGGCACACTTGCAGGACACAACACTCTGTTATCCTAATGAGCCGGGCTGTAGGGGCTAATCTGTTCAAGTCCGGGACCCAGAGGTGAGAGCCCAGGTTGGGAAGCGATGGATGAGAGGAGTTGAATCCCTTTCTCTAGAGGAGTTTGCCACCTACTGATCTGCAGGTTCCTTCTGGCTCCTGCCAAGAGAAGTTGAGGGGGAAAGCCAGCAATTTAGGGGTAGGTAGGAATTACCCTTAGAGAGCCCAGCCAGGTCCCCCTGGGGGGAATAGCCGGGGGAGGGGAAAAGGGGGGGGGAGGGGGGTAGAGAGGGGGATGCGGTACTCAGCTGTTGAGCTCCAACTGGGAGAAGGCGAAGGAGCTGGGTGGAAGCGGCTGGTGTGTGCGTGTTGTGTGTGGCGGGGGAGGGATGTGGATGAGGAGCGGGCTCTCTTTCTTTCTCACGGGGCTCAGTTAATCCTGCTGCCAGGCGGTGTTAAGCAGCAGTCTCGGCGCTGGATTCCGAGCGAGGGAGACGCGCAACCCTGAAGGCGCAGCGGAGGGGAGGCGAGAGAGGCAGCTAAAGAGAGCAGAGCGGGGGAAAAATCAAATCTATGCTTGGAACTGGGCTTCTTTTTCGCCAATGCAAAAGGGAATATGCAGCACATTTTTGCCTTCTTCTGCACCAGTTTCCTAGGGGCGGTGTTAGGGGCCAATTTCCCCAACAATATCCAGATAGGTGAGTGCAGAGCTCCGGGGGGGTCGTTTGGGAGCGACGTTCCCCGGCAAGTGGGTGTAGGGGTGGAGAGGGGGCGGTGGGGGCAAACTGACCCGTTCGTTTGCTTGGAAAGGCAAAATGTGTGTGTGTGTGTGAGAGAGCGAGCAAGGGGGTGAAAAGCCAGGGCTGGATTCGTGCGTTGGTACCAGCTTTGCAAGAGCAGAGATGTATCAATTTGTCTTTGGGGGAGGGGAAGACTGGGAATAAATGCCTGCACACACACACACACACACGCACCCCAACACAGAGGGAGAAAAGTGCCTCTGAAATGGAGGAAGCACGAAAGAAATATCTGTTTCTTGCTCTGAGAAATGCCTGGGCTGCCATTGTGCGTTGCTGCATTTGCAAAATCAGCGGTTGCATTATACATCCTTGTGAGGATGCTCTCATCTGTAGGTAACTGGGACGAGAGGTAACAAACAGGCGCTCTCTGTTGTTGTTGCTAAAGAATAAGGGCAGAGCTATTGGAGGAAGATTTTGCACTGAAGTCTCTCTTCATTTCATGCTACTTGCTTCCCTTGCGTACCAGCGGTGTCTGTTTGATTCCCTTCTCCCTTTCTGTAACTTCTCAGGGCTCCCTTCCCTCCCCGGGTTTATTATTACTCTCCCATTGATCTTTATTGATGATGGTTTGTAACCTTGCCCCAAAATCTCTCGCCTTGCATGCTGGTTTTCTTTCCCGCCTCCCTTCTCTTTACAATGCCAATCAATTCCTAATCCACCAAGTTCAGGCAACTCCTGCCTGAGTCCAGTTGCACAATCGGTGCTTTTATTGCTGTTGATGCTGCATCCCTGTCTCCCTCCCTTCCTGCCTCCCCTTTACCCCAAATTTGTGCCATATCCCAGATATTTTTTTGCTTTGCCTTTCAACAAGCACATATAATGGCTTAACGCGGCTACTAGCATCTTATTCCTGAACACCCATGATTAGGCTGGGCGGTGGGAAGAACGGGGTGGGGAGGGGGGTATGGGGTATATTCATGCACAAACAGCCCTTTCCACACAACAAGGAGCTACCCCTATCCTAAAGATGTGCAAAGTGCCGTTGATAGCCGGTCCTGGCATATTTGTTTCTTCCCCAAGCCGCCTGCCCCGGAGGGTGGGCATCATCGATACTTTCTATTTATTTTAATACTACCTTCTTGTCAAGTGCTTTGTTTCCCCTACTCGTAAAACGCCTGTAACAGCGCTCTCTTTAAATGCGTATAGATTTTAAGGCAGTCTGAATTTAACAGCATT
Source organism: Laterallus jamaicensis coturniculus (assembly GCA_022605575.1). Classification (NCBI taxonomy): domain Eukaryota; kingdom Metazoa; phylum Chordata; class Aves; order Gruiformes; family Rallidae; genus Laterallus; species Laterallus jamaicensis. The sequence continues at coordinate 14,019,911 of JAKCOX010000016.1, read as the reverse complement.
TTGCCGGTGGCTGTGAAGGCATATGCCAGAAGCCAAATTTCCTGCTGGGGGAGCAGCAGGAAACTTTTCCTGGGGCCGAGTTATCTCAGCACTTTGTTCCAAGGTCCGTGGCTGGAGAAAGGCTCTGAACCTGGGTCCATCCTGGTCCCAGGTCCTATCGTATTTATGTCATCCTGTGGTTCTGGGCTTGTCTGTTCTGCTCAGATCAAACCCTATTTGAGGGTCGAGCTTTTTGTTTCCTGGCCTCCTTGAGTTTGGCCGCTGTCACCTGTTAAATATAGTGGTTTTTCATGCAACTTCCAGGAGCAGCAGGTGTTTGGCTAAAAGTCCCACGCTGCTCCGGCTCTCCCAGCCCTGTCCCCATCCACACAGAGGATGCTTCTGTCAGGCCAGGGTCAGCCAGTCTGCCCCATACCCCAGCATCCCATAGCGAGGGGGAACTCCTGCACCCCTTCTGGACCACTCCTTCTTCTTGACAGGGTTTGAACTGAGCCTAATTACGAGTTAGAAGAGAGGAGGAAAGGCTTTCGTTCCTCCTTTATAAAGGTAGCACTGGCAGCTCTTCCATTTCTCTCCCTAAAGTTATGGGGGTGAGGAGGTTGCGCCAAACCCCGTGGTCTTCACCCTGATCCCGCAGGCTGCCAGGCTCAGGGATACATCAGAGCTCCAGTATGAGATCCAGACGTTACATAATGTGCAGGCTGGAAAGGCTTTCTGCTCCCAGCCTGTCCGCAGAGGGCACAAACCCTGGGTCTGGTGTGCTGTCAGGTTTTGGAGCGTAGAGGCATTCCCTGGGGTGGGGAGATGTAGCCTCCGCTCGCAGGATTGTTTTGGGATGAAGAGGTTGCTAATACGGGTGTGCTTAAGACCTTTCTTCTTTTTGTTCTGTTTTTCTCCCCAGGGGGGTTATTTCCTAATCAACAGTCCCAGGAACATGCGGCTTTTAGGTTTGCCTTGTCTCAGCTCACGGAACCCCCTAAGCTCCTTCCCCAGATCGACATTGTGAACATTAGCGACAGCTTTGAAATGACATACACCTGTAAGTAGTGGCCTTCACCATGCGCTCTCTTACTTTGGTTTCTTTATTCCTGAATGGGGTTTTTGGTGACGGAAATATGAGACATCTTGCTCCCAACGTGTGACTCCCTCAGGGTCCAGGCACGACAACCCTGAACACACAGGCAAAGGGTTTCTGATTCATTTTGATTTGTGCTAAAACAGAGGGTGAGGTAGTGTTGCAGTTATTCAGCGTGTCTCGTGTTTACTCTTTCATTGCTTCCAAAGTGGTATAAAACCCCTGAGAATTCCTTTCCTCTGGTTTCTCTAACCTCTACCTGACTCTTTGCACTGAGATTTCATTCCTGTATTTCCTATAGCTGTGATATACAACAAAGACACCCCTTCCCAGCCATGGAGAGCACAGAAATCTGTTTAGTGTGAACAACTTTTTCCATAGCCCTAGTTTAGCCATCTGTCCTTATAACTGAAGAAAGACCTAGTAGAAAACAGCAGCTTGGTGCAAGTGGAGCCCAGAACCACAGTAAGGGGCATGCTTAATAATGACAGAGAGGTAAGAGAGTTTTAGTTTCAAGTGCCAGCAAAATCAGTGGCTCTAAAGAGAAGTGTCAAAGACTGAATTTGCACCACAGAGTGGGTCCTAGGGTGTATCTGTACCCTGCTAAAGCACAGCACATTAGCTGTGCTGTTTTTGTTATATGATATAGTCAAGAAAAAGAAAACAAAAACCAACCCCAAAACTGACTTGCTTGGTAATGCCAAGATTAGCAGCAACAAATAAGACCAGGAGGGGACCAGAGTAAAACAAAAACTGTAACACAGCCCCTGTGTTTGCGATGGGGGCTGGTGCAGCACTGGTTTTCCCTTGGAGTGAGTGTTGCAGCGCACGAGGGGCTCGCGCCGTCAGGATGCGATGCACAAAGAATTTCTCAGTTCAACCTGGTGTCAGACACTGCTTTCACGCTCTGAGCCTCTGTGCGTGTGTCGGGGGGACTGGAGGAACCCTTCGCTTTCTAGAGCCTGTGGGATTGTTGTTGGCTCGTGGCTGTAGTGTCGTTTCAATCCACTCTGCAGTTGAGTCAGCGTAGAGGTGGACACAAACTGTTCTCTCTGCTAAGAAACACACAGGTGGGAAAAAGGCTTTCCTGCAAAAAGAGCCCAGGAATGTGCAGGAGAGGAATTAATAAGACTCTTTGAAGGGGGGGAAAGTTGTGATTTCTTATGTCAGAGGGTTTGCAAGGACAAGACTGCAGGAGCTTCTTGGCCAGTATGACAGAAGAGAGAAGTAATAATTTGGTCATGCTTTCACTGGAGTGTCTAATGACACATCTAAAGATTTTCTATTTTCCTTAATATCCCTCTATTTGCCAACTACAAGGTTTCCATCAAGCAAGAGCAACTATTTCAGCTCAATCCAGTGGCACTTCCTTGGCAGGAAAAGTAGACAAATAGGAGAAAAAAGACAGATCTTGTATCTATCAAGGGAAAGCGTCACCCACCTGGGGTAGAGTTGCTGACTGTGGCTGAGGATGAGCTATTTCAGTGCTGATAGCAGGAAGAAAGCAGAAACGGCAAGAATATCCCTAGAATAAATTCTCCATCTACGCATAGCTTTCCCTCCCTCTCTACGCCTGCCACTAATGATTTTGTTTACAGCATTAACGTTGATAGCAAGACCATGATGCTAGTTATGCTTTAGAAATGTGTCATTAGGAGCATGGGGGCAGGGGTGGTCTCACAAAAGCTGAATGGAAGCAAGACAGACTCCCAAAGGATGTTATATTTGAGCTCTATGTAGGGCACCTTGTCCTAGATCAGACCAGCAGAGCACTTTGTGCAGTCCAACTTCACTTGTCCTCATTTTTCTTTTCTTATAATTAAAAACTTCCTAAGTTGTTCCAGACTATGGAAGGCAGCATTTGTTTTGCGAGCACAGAAGAAGGTGTTATTTCATGTAGTGGAGGATGGGGGGGGGGAACCAACCCAAAAAAACACAGACTGTTGGAAGACCTGGTTCTAGCACTCTAGGGCTGGAGTTGAAACTTTTGCCAGGAATTTTCTTCCTCATCTTCCAGCAAATTCCCTTCTCTGTTGCCAAGACTAGAAATCAACAGAAAGATCTGTTTATTTATAGAGAATAAAAACCCTGCCCACACAGTGGTCCTTATCTTCTGATAAAAGCCTGGCCATGCTACCAGTTAAAAGTACCAGTTTTTGTTCCCATGGAGATGGAGAACACAGCATTTCCTTTTCATTGGCATTACCTGCTTCACTGGTGGTTAAGTCAAGGGTGTTTGGACTCTGTAAACCTGATGCTGCCCCTGTCAGGGTCTCCAGCAGGACATCTGAAGAAGACTTGTAGGTCCCAGCCCCGTGACAAGTCCTGCCTTGTGCTAGGATCTGGCCTCGTGCGCTAAACGCATCCCTACAGCAAGCGCCTGAAAGCAGCATCATTCCAAATGCAGAATGTATATTAAGAATCAGCGGTGACAGCAGAAGCACAAAGCCTTGTTGGGCAGCTTGCAGGGTGATGCTGAAGTGGCAGGATGAACTGCCGCAAAATGACAGCGCCCTGTCGAAGGAGATGGTATGCAAAACGTATCTCAGCATCAACTGTGACACTGTCTACCTCTGCCTGACATATATCTGCTTACCAGTTAGGATGAGCAGGCTTTGGTGTGACAGTGGGTGAATTTACAGTATGAGATGCACCATTTGTGTACAGGTGACTGCGACAGGGAGCCGTTAATGATGTGCTGGTGACGATCATAAATTGGTAACAATAATATCCATGGAAGTGATAAATCTGTAAAATATCAGGAGGCTGCTGCTGTCACTGTGACAGCCCCGCAGTAACTTTTGTATTTCTGATGCTTCCAGTTGTGGATGTTGTGCCATTACATGGTGACTGTGTGGGGCAGGATCCACCTACGGGTCTGGTGGTCTCTGTGCATGACACATCAGTAGAGGATGATTTTAAGCAAGCTGTAATCATTAAGAAAACAAAAATAGGTAGTAGATACAATGTGCCGTAACCTCGTATTCCGTGTATGTGGTTGATGCTAATGTTGTTGCATCACTGAAATAGGCACATTTCAATAACAGAAATATCTCCCTCAACTTGCTCCATCCCACAGAACAGACGGTAATGAGCAGGCTCTGTGTTTGCAGCTGGGTGCGTGGTGTGACGTACTGGTATGAAAATACACACCTGCAGCTTTGTGGGTTCTTAACTAAAGGTTGGGAGACTTTATGTTTTTGTGCTATTTCTTCAAAGGTTGAGGCAATCGTTTAGGTGGAAGGTGAATTTGGAGCCCTTCCTTCAGCAGGAGCATACAGCAATGCTGGGTGACTATAAAATGACAGCATGGCATAGCTGAGAGGTTTGCCTAGTGATGTAGCAGAGCAAAACCCTTCTGACCAGCTTTAAAGACATGCTTATAGGTTCTGTCCTCAGTCGTGCTTGGAAAAGAGGTTTGTAGCCTCGATGCAGTCAATAGTAGACTCTGCCTTGCTGGGTTTTGCTGTGCTTGACTGCACTCAGGACAGACCTGACACTAAAGGGTTGATGCTGCAGGTCAGAGCTGAGAGGTGTGGGAAGAGGGGTGCTCAGCACCAGATGTTAAGACAGAAGAGGTCTGAAGCTTAGGAGAGAGCTCCAAATTCCTATCCCTTGCAGGTCTGCAGCAACCATGTCCTGTAGCAAAGGGATGAGAGGTCTCTAACTTGAGATAACCAATGCTGGCAATAGTTTTCTCTTTGTCTCAGCCTCCATTCGTGCACACTTAATGCACATCCTTCATCCAGTGCACAGCCCAGCTCCTTGGGGCTGCAAGTTGCTTCAGCCTGAGCTCCTTGGCTTTATTCAATTTGCGGTACAGAGGCTCCTGCCTTCAGCCTCTGGCTGGAGTCCCCAGGTGAGTCCCAGCAGCATCAGGCAGATGGTGGTGGTTGCTCTCCCTGCCCAGGGAAGATGATTGCTCAGCGACAGACTTCCCCAGCAGTGGCCTGGGGGACATGCCCTGTTCAGCTGCGCTTGCAGAAGGTGAGTCACTAGCTTGGTAAATCCATCCCTGCAAAACTCAGGCCACTTTGTGGGAACAACCAGTGACTAAAAAAAACCCTCAATATAAAGGAGCCTTGTAGTTTTGCTAGAGAAGCCACCAGTTCTTGTGAGTCCTTAGGTGTTGAGCTACTGAGAAGGGATGTTGAGGAGTTGTGCGCCTGAAGCACAGAAGTCCACCCAGGACAGCAGCTGGATTATGCAGGCTGCAAGAAAACTTGTAAAGAGGCTGACAAACAATGAATTATTTATCCTTCTCCTTCCATCTATGCCCAGCTACAGGTATTGCAGGGTCCTCATACCGAGTACAGGCTGTGGGTGCTGCTAGAATATCACCAATCTGCATTAGAAAATGAACATGTAGTCTGGAATCTGTTCATATTTTATGAAGGCCTCCCAGCACCAATTAGAGAAGGATTTGTAGTGATCACTCACTCTGCGCTTATGTTCTTATCAATAGCAGCAAGCTTAGATCCAGATCAGCTATGAAATGAAGTATTTCTTTTTCTTCTCCTTGAATACTTACGTATATAGATAGAGCATTTCTGGAGATTGCTTTTTATCTCTTAAATTACCTCTCAGAGACAGGAAGGAATAGGCAAACATTTGAATGTTCTCAAATGAGGATCTAAATTTGGCTTAATTAAACAATTATTGTGTGTTGAATTTAAAGGAAGCTTCTTTGTTGACAAACATAGGATGGTCGCCATTTCTTGGAAAGGTGTTGCTGTAATTATTCCAGCAGCAATCAATTAAAATGTAATTTTTATAATTAAACTTCCACAGTCTAAATAAGCCCAGCCCTGTAATAGTATGTAATTGTTGTGGTGTTGGTAGAGTTTTTATTTGCGCAGTGTCAGGAATCTCATGTAAATGCCCTGGGCTTTTTTTTTCCCCCACAGAGCTCAGGATGCTAGCTATGACTATTTAATGTGAGCTAAGGCAACAGAAACATGGATTTAATGATCAGATGCAGTTTGATTAGTACAACAGAGGTGCTACAAGGAAATATATCTCCTTACATTTTGTAATAGGAAAAGATGTGATGCAGGCAGATGAATCACAGAGCATCAATTCATGTTAGATCAAATTGAGGTTAAGGATGCTCAATTTCTGGCAGGGATGTGCTGTAGCTTTCTAGTAGTTGCATGTTTAGTGAGATGGCAGCACCTTACAGAGGAAGTAAGGAGGGTGCTGGTGGGTGGAATCCTGGCACACAGGAGGGAGCGGGTCCTGAGAGTGACACCAGCCTCCCGTGACCCAGGCATCTGTAGAGGGTCTGAGCTGGGTGCTGGGAGCTTAGCGGTCATGATCATCAATGAAGAAGGTGGGAGCTAATTCCATATGCTTTCCCCAAGCAGGAAAAGCATTAAAAAGACAAGTGCTGAGCCATTTCCTCAGCTATGGCTGCCAGGATGGGGCTTGTCTGTCTACCTTCATAGATCTGGATGCAGAGAGCCTTTGGTGAACGTGGGCCAATATCCTCAGCAGGGCACTGATGGGGCTCCACTGTCATCTGGCGGATGCAGGCCTGCCGAGAGGCTGGCAGCACACGTCAGGCATCAGGAACGGGTTTCTTGCAGTCCTGTGTATCTGTTTCTCTCCAGAGGGCATGGGAACACTTATTCTTTGCATGACTATTTTTATGTATTTAATTTTTGATCCTGGGCTGTGGGAGTGGTGCCTGGGGAGAAAGGCTGATACAGAAGCATAGCATCATTTAGGTTGGAAAAGATCTTTAAGATCAAGTCCAACCGTTGACCTGATGCTGCCAAGTCCACCACCAAACCACGTCCCTAAATGCCACATCTACATGTGATGCAATTAGGAAAAATCAGAGGAGGAATAGGAGGAATTTCATACCTTCAATTCTATCTGCTCATCTGGAAAGGATCCCAAATCCTCCTTGGTGACAAGCAAAAAAAAAGAGTGAATAAGTAAAATTTGGGCTCTGCAGCAGGCAGAGAAGGGATTTGAGAAACAGTGAGCAGCAGAGGCCAGACCTGTCCATTGTGTGACAGTCACAGTTTTCACTCACAGCTTATCCTTTCTTCTCTAAAAATAAAGCTTTTTCATGTGAATAGGGATCCTACTAAGCCTGAAACACACAGGCTTTATTTTTTAGCATATTAGCAAGGTGAGAGTGGAAATCTTCATGTGGCTGTGAGGAAGGCAGCATGGGGAGGTGCGCTGTTCCTTTCCAAAACTCTAGTGGGAATTTTAGATATATATGTTTACATTTCTCTTAATAGGGTTAGGGCCCCAAAGGCAACAACTCTCTGCCAGTGGAAACAGAAACTGTCCCGGTTAGCTTCAGTAACACGTGGAGCTCAGAGCAAACACAAAATCAACATGCTTCTTAAAGAGGCAATAAGTCAGGGAGACTTTAATATTCTGCAGATCCAAATTCTCCGGGGTGCGGTATTAACACAAGTCTGAAGACAAAAATGTATTTATTTCAACCGCCTTCCTTTAAAGAGAGATGGGGTTTTACTTCTCTGCCTTTAGTTGTGTAGAACTGAACCGGGGGAAATGTTTTTTTCCCAGTGAAAAGTGCTGTCTGGCAGAGCAAGAGATGTGCTTTGGGAGACTGTACAGGCTCCTGAGGAAGTCGGATGCTAGGCAAGGTATAGAGGAAGGGCTGAACTGAGCCATTAGCAATCCACCATCATCCCAGCAAAAATAACCTAACCCAAACCGTTTCAAAACAATACCAAATGATTAGAATAATAACAGCATGCTACCCGGCAGAAACTGTTCCCTGCTCACCTGCTGAACTGATCGCTCATTAGCTTACAGAGTAATGAGTCTCTAGTTGATTTTTTCATGCTGCCCTTTAGCAGCCAGACCTGCTTGTTCCCTCTGGGGCATTCTTAAAAAAAAACACAACACAACACCACAAAAGAACAACAACAACAACAAAAAAAACCCCTCAGCAACTATATCCTTTTTGTTAAAGTATATCAGTTATTTTCCCCATTCTCTGGAAGCCACACCCTTGCCAACCCTCACCCAGGGTTCCATTTCAGGAGGAGACGTGCTTATGCATTGCAGGACTGAATGATCCCTTGAGGAAGTAGCAGCGAGAGGCAATGAAGAGGCAAGTAACAGCTACAAATTGCTAGATCTTGGCTTCTTCAAGAGGGGCTTTTCATTCTTTGATTTTATTTGTTTTTGACAGAGCGGAGGAGTGCAAAAGAAAACAACTGATGTCAAAGATTGAGATGTAACATACAACTGATGGCAGGATTCTCGTGTGGATACGGCATAAGTGTCTGTATCTCTATATGCTATAGGAGTCTTGGACTTGATTGAATAAACAAGGTCCTCTAACTGTTAATAGAGATGAAGTGGGAGAGATGAAAGACTGAGGGCTGGAGAGTCGGAGGAGAGATACAGAGGCTGCTGTGGGCAATGTAGATGAAGAGCAGAAGGATTGCTTGCATGAAAGGGAGGGCCATCTCTCGCCCCTGCCCTCCCAAACACTTTAGCAGTAAGCTTCAACAGGCAAAAGACATCAGTGATTGAGATGTGGCTTTTTGTCTCCCACTGGCCTGCTGAAATCCCCCGAGTGCCCTGAGCCTTGTTAGCTTCCCTTCCACGCAGCCCTCACGCCCCATTCGGCACACCTGAGAAAACTAGCAGTGTTGCTATTCTGTCAGGTGAGCAGCAGATGAAAAGTAGGCATGTGAACTTGTGGGAAAGCACAGGAGAGCACATAGGGATGGAGGATGGAGAAACACTGGGTCAGGAGACCTGACACGAGAAAAAGAGGACAGGCAGCAGCTCTGCAGTAGCTGGAGTTTTCTCTCGTCTTTCTCTTCAGTCCTTACCTATGCCTGGGGAGGTTTTGCTCTCTGAGAGCTCTTCTCCCTCCTGCCCACACATGAGGTGGATCCTGCTGGTGTCTCCCATCTGGCATAGCTCATCTCGCTCTTGTCCTTTCTCTTCCTCAGTGCAACTGCCGCAGAGCCCAGCCGCAGCGCTTAGGGCAGGGAATCCCTTGCATGGGGTGGTTATTGCAAACCAACGGCTTGTTTAACACAGCCTGCAGCCCTCTCACTGCTGCTGCAACAGTCCCAACGTACTGCTGTGCCTTCCCCTTAGTCAGCCTTGTGCAGCAGCACACTTATTGCATGATAAGCATGTGCCATTTAGATGTGGCCTGTTGCATGATGCACACGAGCAAGTGGCTGTGCGATGGTCCTGAGATGGGACTGTCTGTCCAGGGAAAAGGGAGACGACAAATGCTGAATCATAAAATCAGTAAGATTGGAAAAGACCTTCAGGATCATCTAGTCCAACTGTCCCACTACCACCTATATTACTAACTAAGGTAATATATTGCTAAAGTATATATATACAATATACAAAGCAATATATATTAACATATGCACCTATGTTACTTAAAGTGAGTAATTACTGAGATGCAGACCACAGCGAGATGGTTAGCTGTCAGAGCACACATGGTAGGGGAGGATTGGGGGTGACCACCCAATGGGTGTCTGACAAGGATGCAGAGAAATGGGGGCAGGTCTGGGCCTCCAGCCTTGTCTCGGCAGAGGGCTGGAGCAGCCAGCAGAGCCACGGCTGAGAACAAGGCCTGGCCTGCAGGGACTTCTGGAGAAATGTCTTTGTGCAGGAGGTGATTAATGTCTTTAATGAACTACCAAAGGAAGTAATAGAAAGCCAAACCACATAATGCTGAGGTGGGGGAAGGGGTTGAGGGGACGTTGATCTTGCAGCAGAGGACGGGAAGCGAGCTGTAGTGCAGCCTGTGCAGTGAGGCTGTTTCCAGTTCACTGTCCCAGAAAAACGGTTGGGCATGGCAGCTGTCCCTAGTCCGTCCTGAGCAAAGGCAGAGCTGAGTGCATTTCATGGATTTAATCAGAATTAATTCAGTCTTCCTGCCTGTCCTGATTCCGGGGTCTTCTCTGCTCATCTCATTGTGTCTGTGCCAAGCAAAACCCACGGTCTGCCGCTTCCAGGAGTGGGGATGTAATCTGGGAGTCCTCATGCTTCTCTTCTGTGGGGATAGCAGAGGGAGAGGCTTTGGGGAAAACAGAGCCTTGCTGTCTAACCCAGCAGGCATCACGAGTCATTGCTTGTTTGGAACCCAAGAGAAATGTGTGGATGAACTCAGGGAAATTTCTAATACTGAGTCATCTATACCATAACATCATCCACCTTAGCACCCCCGTGTACCAGACTCATCAGAGACCTGCGAGAGAGCAGATACTGGCACCCCTCCTGACCCTGCAGCACCCCACAAGTCCTGGGCCTTTCACAAGGATGTCCATTTGCAGTCACCCACCGACTAGAGAACCAGCTCTTTGTTTTCCCAGACATGCCCATGCTTATGTGCTAATAATTAGGGGGGCAATGACTTCATTGTGCAGTCCCCAGGTAGTTGGAAAGATAGCTTCTGCATTCCACCCCCTGCTCCCAGAGCAGCAACCAGACGCCTTCACAGATAAACCCTTCCCCAAAAAGCCCACATTACCTCTTGTTTTGAAGTAACCTCCACCAGTTTGGGGTACAGGCTTGACTGTCTAAGAGGAAACTCTCATTCAAGCACTATTATGGTTTTAGTGAGTGTTAACAGTCACACTGGAGTGGAAACAGCAACATGCACCATCTCAAACTGTGGCTGTGAGTTAAAAGACCATTCCCAAATTTCTTTTCTTGGGGAGCTTTAGCCCAGCAAAGCTTCTTTTCAAGTTAAGTCCCTACATGTGTCCTCAGTACAAATGCTGGATGCACTTTTCCCTAATCAAACATTTTCTTCCTCTGTGAAGCACCATGTAAAACAAGAAAATCGTGTGCTTACCGTGTCAGTTCTGCTTTGCTGTGGAGGGACAGAGGAAGGGAGGAGAAGAATCAAGCCTGAGCTTGACCCAGGGTGCTTGTGCAGTGTCGCTGCCTACATGCCTTAGCAGTGTCCTTAAGCAGCAGGTCCTAAGTCTGTAAAGCATCAGAAGGAAATTTGTCCTCTGTGACTTTTCTGGCGAAGGATTAGCTGCCCTCTAAGCTACTCATCAAGGTTACCTCTGTAACCAGCAGAGAGCCCTCCAGTGAGCAACCCTTTTGAACTTAGACACCCATCCTAGCACTGGGGGAATCTCCCTTGGTGATACTGGAGGCAAAGTGACAAACTTGGCTTAGATAGCTTACCATGAGAGGTAGAGCAGATGAATCCTACTCAAAGTGTCTGCAGTATTATGTCCTTTGGCTAATTCCTCAATGCTCTGCTGAAGGTGATATCTGAGCCATGCCAAACATTTTCCTGCTTTCCCTGCGAGCAGCCTGTAAAGGCTTTGATATAAAAGCAGGCATCACTCTGCAGACAGGCAGTTTGTGGGTTGGCTATTCTGATGTATTGCTAAGAAGTGATGAAAACATATGTTCATGGCATAGAAACTGCTCTTCTCAGGTTCACCTTCTGCGTTTCAGTACAGTACCACAGTGGCCCCTCAAGGGCAGGCGCCTGAGATGTTCTCTCATCTTCGTGGCCTCTTTTATTTTTCACTTTTCATGGGCTCACTGGCAGTGTTTGCAGTGCTCTAGCAATGATGCCCGAGTTTGGTTTTGTTGTCTTTAATCAGATCTTTTTCTCCTTCTTTCTGTCGATGTGCTCCTGGCTGATTCTGCCTTTCCCTAGGAGTAGACTCCAGGGGATCATAAAGTCAGCATCATCAGGGGAGGAATGCCTTCAGATGCTAACTGTAGCATTTACAAAACATCACCTGGGGATTTGACTGAGCATCCCCACTAGCTCCGATGGAAAGAGCACAGCTAAGCCCTGTCTTACACTGGAACAATCAATCTTGTAAGCTTTTTAGGGGGGAAGAAATAAAAAAAGCTGGCCAAAATGAAGTAGTCATTTCTAAAATAGCATCCTTTAGCATCTGAGCCAAATGAGATCCGAAACCCTGGATCAAAGCACACCTGGGAATCCTTGGGATACTCTGAATCCCATCCTGCTGTGGTCCTGAATTCTGACTGCCATTTGACAGCACTTTCAGAGGAGCACGATAGCCACGTGCAGTCAGGTTTCTCTGGAAGGAAAGATGCGACTCTAAACTAGCACCTTGAGCAAGGCAACTTTGAAAACAAAATTTAACGAAAATTAATCATCCCCTTGGTTCCCAGGGCTGTGCAGTGAAATCTAGAGCAGTGTTGTGGAGGCTGGGGGTGGAGGGAATTGGGCTCAAGTTGACAGAGGTACAGCATCCTCCGTTGGGACTGCGGGAGAGCCTGTGGCGATGATGTTTGCTTTAGTGCTGTCTGTGCTGCTTGAGCCATGCAGGGGGATGCAGCTGGAGCAATGAGGTCTGTTGCTGTAGGACTATGGACACTCATGCCATAGGATGGTTCATGTCCAGAGCTGCAAGAGGTGCTGCTGGGATGTAGTGTGCAGGGGTTAAGATTTGCAGAGTTTTTCCTGGCTATCCTTGCCTGGAGCTAGAGCAGCAAATTATTCCCTTTCAACAACAGCAAATTTACATCAAAAAAAGGCCCTATCAAAAGGAAATCGTGTTTGACAGTCTCCCTTTAGCCACAGGAGAGCAGCAAGCAGACAGGCACAGGAGGAGGCCTTCCTGGCCCTCGCTGTCTGTGTGTTCTTGTGGCTTTGGCATTGTGAAAGTGGGAAACTGCTGTAAGCCCTTTGGATCACAAATGGATCTGGGAGCCGGCTACCTCTGCTAGCAACTCATTTATTATCAGGGAGCAGACAGTTCTGAGCCAGTGCAATCTATCAGTTCTTAAAGATGCTAGGTGAGATTGAAAGAATTTGCTTTCAGAATTGGCACCTGGAGGCCAGCAGCAAGTCCATCTTTGGGAAGAAATCTTTCTCACTAGGATTTCTTTTTCTCAGCTTCAGCTGGAGCAGTCCATGAGTGCCATGGCCCACCCAGGGTGGAGAGGGAGAGGAATGTGCAGGACATGCACTCTTTCCTCTGAAAAGTTTCGGAGATACCCTGCTCAGAAAAATTCCTTGAGAGATGAGGACTCTTTGATTCCCTCACTGCACCCAAAATGAAGGGAGGGTTAAGAGGCTATTCCAGCTCCTCCGCATGAAATCCATGTGTGCAACTCCAGGCAGGTTAAGTCTGCCACGCACAATATCCCTCCCACAGTCAACACCTGCTGCTTCCCAGCCTGGATTTCATGCTGTTCTAGCACAGCACCACTTCCTCTGCTGTGTTAACCCCTTTGCTCCATCAAAGTATGGGTTTATGCAGTGGGAAAGGGGCTGTGGGGCCAGGCTGCAGCCCCAGATGAGTCCCTGCACCCAGACACTTTCAGTCAGAGCAGTTCTGCCAAAGGGTGCTTCCCTGTCATTTTTGCCCAATGCACCAGGCAAGGATCCCACACAGTTTCCAGTCCAAACGTTGAGTGGCCTGATGTCTGCTCCAAATCCAACCCTCCTTTGCTATAGAGAGCAATGAGGTGATGAAAGCATGCGTTAATTATGCTCCTTACAGCAGCTATGAGCTCACACCATGTTTTAGGCTGCTGTTATCTCCTGGTGGCTTAAAATCCTGGGCTCCCAATGTGCTTCAAGGGAATTTGCTGCCAGTATCAGCAGGAGACATGGCAAGATATGTGATGCACACAGCAGCCTTGGACCTGAGATGAGGTGTCCCCAAGTGATGGAGCTGTGTGACCCTCTGTAGCTATTTTTCTCAGTTTTCATGTTTAATTGGTTGATGTGGTTTAATCTTTCTTCCTGTAATTTGCACTCATGAATTGTTTGAAGCCACCATTTGCCTTAATTTTGGTTTGTTTTTCAGACCTCTTTTCAGTGTGAAGGGAAGTCAGGGCTGCACGTACTTGTTTCTGCAGCATTGGTTTCCTGGGCTGCAGATGAAGCCCTTTCTAAAGAAGGTTCACTTGATCCGAAAGCACTCGAGGGGATTTTGTAGTCTGAGCCTGTTGCTGCTGTCTTTACCTTTCCTGCAGATTTTGCCCAGCAACGCTATGCTCCACCCTGATTTTTGCTCATTCTTCCCTTCCCTGCTGCAGGATTTTCCTCTTGCCTGTTCTGCTCCTGTCTTTGTCTGTGGCTGTTGCGAGTCCCAAGCTTAAGATGCCATGCCCATTTCATGGCTGTCATGGTTCCTGCTGTTCACCTGTTGCATCTCCATATTTTCATGAGTTTAGTAAGCTCTCACAGCAGTGTTTCACCATTATATTTGTCTACCAAATATTTGGGGTCCTAATTGTTAGCTTAGGCCTGTAAGTACCAAAAACCAGATCTTTAAAGGCATTTCAATATTTACTGATTCCTCCAGGAGCATCAGTACCTGAGGGTGATACAGCATGTTCTAAATGATGCTAAGTGTCCCTGTGGATCTGGTTTGAGTGTAGTACAAACAGGATTAATGGATTTTTATTTTATCCAAACCTTTTTTTTTTTTAATGAAAGAACAAGCCAAAAGCAGGATTATAGCTCAATGGTTTGGTATTTTTCACAGAAGGTATGTGTTTCTGCTCTTCTGTTCTGCAGTGATGCTGCTCTCTGCTGCAAAATAGGCTCTAGTGGCAGCTAAACCATGATATGCAGTAGGACAGGATTGATCCCATGGTCCACTTCCCTCCTGTTCGTGCATGGGCGAGCCAGGGGTGCTCTGGCTATTTCTGGCTCTGCTACACTTGGGTGGACAAGGGTGAAGGATGCTCCCAGCCTGGCTGTGCTGTGGTGGAGGATGCAGAGCTTGCATTGCTGTGTTCAGCTCCTCCTCTCCAGCTTGGTTTGCCACGGTGCTGTAGGATACCTCCTGTGGGAGCTGATCCCCTTCCCTAGATGATCATCTCTCTCAGAGAGAGATCTTGCTTTGGGGTATTTCATCAGTCTCACACCTTGTTTTCTGATTAGTCAGAGGGATCTCCTGCCAAGGTCAGATGACTGAGGAGCTCTGATGACTTCTTTGTGGCATTTATTTTCTGAAGAAATGAGAGGGGAAAAAAATGTGCCAGGGGATGCACTAAGACATAAATAGTTAAAGAAAAGAAAAGAAAAAAAAAAAGGGTGCCTTGAAAAGGGTGTCTTGGGGGGAAGAAAAAATGAAGAGAATTGAGTTTTAGGCAAGCTGTAGAATCAGGGACAGATGATAAATGGGAACTGAAGGCTTGTGGCAAGTGCATTAGAGGCAGCCTCTAATGTGATCTTTAAATCAACATTTGTTGCAGTTTGGCCCCATCCACAGACAGCATCTGAAGTGTGCAGTGAAATGCCTCCTCTGATCCTATGTCCCATCGCTCTCACCGTGGGGCTGTGCAATTAGTGAAGGCACCAGCATGAAAGTGGACAAAGTCTGAGGTCCTGGAAGAGCAGCATCTGATGCATTGGGCCGTGTAGGTTTTCCTGCAAGGAATCTAATCAGTTTCTGAAGGACTAATCACTTTTCAGACATGTCCTAACGTTAACAGACCTTGACTTGAAGCTTCAGATGACCTACCTGTGCCTTTGAGACTGTGTGTGTGTTGGTAGCTTTCCTTTCCTTTGTGTGCATGAGTGCAGGTGAAGGGTGGCTTTAGGGGGGTTACATCTTAGGCGTTTTTTGGTACTTCCCTATCCTGGTGGCTGGTTTTTGGTTTTTTTCTAGTAAGACTGGAAGGGGGAGGAGTGAGAAGGACTGGCATTGATGAGGTACCTCCCAAGCCATGGTGGGAATATCTAGAGTCCTCTCCAATTCAGCTAGATTTAGCTGAAAAGGTGTTCAGAATGGGGGATGTGATTTCTTTGGCAGTCAGCATTGATCAATGAAGGGATTGTTTGTCCATAGGAGAGGATATGGCTTTGCATTTCTGACCAGTCCCACATTGACCTCATTTTCTTAGGCTCATGTTTACAGTCCTTGCTCTTCCTGATGAATCTGACCCCCATTCAGGAGGGTCCATAGAATCCAGGCAGGTGGGGATGGCTGTCTGGATGGAAGCCAGAGCTCTCCCATGTCCGCTGGCACATGAGCAGCAGGGGATGACGTCTGGGAAGTGACGAGGGAACTACTCTTCTTCTGGAAGTGCCAAGCAGTACACAGGTAAAGACCACGTAGGTACCTGAGTGGATGAACAGAGACTATCTTCGGATGCAGGATCCTCAGGAACATTTTCCCCAAAGAGGCTTTGTCACAGAACAGCCCAGCAAAGTGGAATTGCCAAGGGACCAGGCTGAGTGGCTGCAGTCCATAGTATTTGCCATCTGTTTTCCCATTGCTGCCATGACAGCAGGAAAATGTCCTTCACATTGGCAGCGTAGGCTCATTCATCTCCGCTCCCCAAGTGACAAGAGCATGACTCACCTGCTTGTCTCAATCCTTGTCTTCCTCCCCAAACATGGTGCTGAGGTTCAGCTCATACAGCCAGCCAGCTTGGCTGACACGCTTCGCACTATGCTGCCTTGCTGGAAATGGGACCTGCACCGTGCTGGGGCTGTACGCTGATGTGACTGAGGCATTTTGGAAGAGGAGGGACTGAACCACCTCTCTTTCTGCCCTGCTGCTGGTAGGGAAGCTTTTAATCTCCCAATGGGAAGAAATTCATGGAGATGCATTTAAAATACTAACCCTTGCAGAGAGAATGACTTCTCTTGATTTCAATTTTATGGAGCACCAGGTGGCCTCACGGTGGGTGAAGCTTTTCCATTCAACTCAGCCAATATGCCCTTAATTTTCCTTTATGGTCTTCAAAGTCTGAAGAAAGATCATCAATAACTCTTATTTGAGCTAAGTCTTTCTTCTGTAGAGAAACTTCCTTGGGGGGGAAAAAAAAAGTTTGCAGTCTGTGGAGCCTTTGACATCCCACAAGAATTAGGTCTTCATTAGATAAAAAGCTAGTCAGCAAGTGGCTTGCTCCCTCTGCCTGTCTTGCAAGCTTCCTCTTCACTCCATGTGAGTAAGGCAATTTGGTGGCTCTTCCCTCTCACAGTTACATATTAACTGGTTGTGACTGGAAACCCACCAAGCCTTGGAGGAGTCTGTCCAGTCCCTGAGAGGACAATGAACCGTTCATATCATAGAGTCAAGGAGATCTCTTCATGCCCATGTTAAAGCAACAAAAAATCAATTCCTTTGGGATGACTTATTCCAAGTCAGGACCTTTCATAACCAATGCAGTTTTCCTAGCAGATCCAAGGTAGATATGCTGGAGATATTGCAAATGAGGGGAAATGCATTTTCTGTTTCATTTTCCCTTCTGGGATTTAGTAGTAGTGATCATGGCAAGGCCTGGATTTTGCAAACTGAGATTGGCAGAGAAAAGGAGGTAACACCTAACTACTGCAAGAATTATAATTATCGTTAGGTGTTATGGTGCTATCAAAGTATGAAGTGAATTTTAGGAGAGCTGTACATAAATGCTTTCTCCCCAGATGTCCCCAGGCTGGAGCCTGGCATGCTGGCTCTGTGCAGGCGTGCTTCCCTGAGTGACTCCCTTCTGAGCTGCAATCAATAACAAAAATAACCATGGGGACAGTCGGATACACCAAAAAATTCACTATGCCTGGTAGGGTATCCTCATCATCTCTATGTGGGAAACTGCTTCTAAGTTTTCATTTCCTGGGGAGATGAGAACTTACTGAGTAGGGGAAGCATTAGCCTTCTTTAAATGCCCATAATATTTATTGAGGACATGCTTCCTTTATATTCTCTCATGATAGAATGCCCCAAATCCAATGACACTAATTAGCAACTTAAACTTTTCCTTTTTTTTTTCCTTCCCTCCAGCTATGGCCAAATCTCTCTGGATTTAGCACCACAGCAAAGATTTAACAGAAAGTTTAAATGGGAAAAGTGTATGAGAAGAGAAATCGTAGGATAAGATTCTGTGCCTGTTAACTGATGGCACTTATAAATTATAGCTGAGAGATGTTATATCAGTGGAAATGGAAAACAGCTTAGTAGATTATAAAAATACCCACTATAAACCATTTTAATGTCTAATTTAAAAAAAAAATCTCTCATGGTAGGTGACACAAAAATGAATTCTAGCAGAAAGGATAAAAATTCCTCCTTAGTAAACAGGCTAGCTGGTGATTAGAGGCTGTTGGGGAGAAGAAACTCTTGATTAGGCTGAGGTGCTGAAGTTTGGCTCCCAATTCTAGGGACGTGAGTTTGCAGGTGAAGTGAATCCAAACCTGCAACACAAATATCACTGCAGTAAAATATCCTCCTGTCCCAGTGCAGCTCCTCTTGACCAGGAGGAGAGGAAGGCTGAGGAGCAAGCGGAGGGGCAGGACTATGTTGGGGACTGTTTTAGGGCAGAATGTGAAGAGCAATTGCAGAGAGACAGCAGCCCAGGAGCAAAGAGAAGGGGTTGCTCGAAACTCCAGCTGTTGATGTGAGATAGGATAGTATAAGATAAGTGTGGGATGTCTTGGGAGGAGCCACGAAGTGGTGGTGGACAGAAAAACGTACTCTGGTGTCTACCAGGCTGCAGTGGCTTCTATTCTACCACTTTCTCAAGTACCAAGTGTATTTGAAATAAAGCTTGTAAGAAGAGAGTGAAGGAGCTGCAGTTCTGGGCTGCCTTATGAAACAGGTAGTTTAGTTGCCCTGTGGCCAGTGTTTGGTGGCATGCACCATTTCTGAGAGGTTGCTACTCCAGGTTTCCTTGCTCACTTCTCCGTGGCCCCTGGATGCCTTCTGTCCCCTCCTGTGCCTCACTGTGAAAAGCACAGCCAACGCTGGGTTCTGGGTGATGATATATAAGGATGCAATGTTTTGCAGTACATTTCCAAGCTGCTTGCGTAGGAAAGGGTAAATGACCTACCTCTCCCTGTCCTTTCACAGTCTAGTTCCTGGGATGCATTGAAAGGCACCTATTCTCTCACTACCTTTGAAGGCTTTGTGTCAGTTCTCCCTGTAGATCCCTGTACCCTAGGCCTCTTTTGTGTCCTGCATGTATTATTTTTTTCCTGAAGAGGAAATCTGCATGTGGGATAGAAATGGCATTAACTCTCCCGATGTGAGCTCCCACAGCTGCATATACAGTGTGTCACTGGGGCTGTGTCAGGCTCTTTCCACAGGGAGGCAAGATGTAGTGTATGGACTCCAGCTGAGCACCTTATAGCCCCAGTGCAGGAGAGGCAATTTACCAAATTAAATTGCACAGAATAGGATGTTGAGCAGCCTACTTCTAGGCCCTGTTCTCTGCAAGGGACTCCATCGTGACATGAGCTAAAGGGATGAGTAACAACCTTCAGATTGAAAGCTTACAGAAAAATCTCATGCAGAATAATTCAAGGGCAACCTGCACCCAAGTTCCCCAAGCTCCAGTTGGGTTGGGGAGGGTGTTTTCAGTCACAGAGAGATGAGCTGTCTTGCCTCTAGGCCTTTTCTGTTCTTGTATAAATCAACCAAGAGCTGACTATAGAAGGAACTGGAGGAAAAACTGGGATTTATCTGTCCTCTTTCCTTCCTTTCCCATCACCTTTTTCCTGTAGATGGCACAAGTGTGAGTCTTTTCATCTGTCCACCTCGTGCCATCAGTACCCAGAGGGGAAGACATCTTAAGGACACTGAATTCATGGATAGGTTTTTGTGGGAAAAATCCAAAGGAGGAAAGGTGGGAGAGGTCTTCTGATTACAAAGCTTTCTTATTTAATACCAGTGGTATTATTCAGAGACTGTACTGGAGTAGTCACTTTTACAGTATCGTAGTATTTGGGGGGTTTTGCTAGCAAGATGTTTTTCTGTAGTCAGGGTGTGTTCTGGGAGATAGTTTGCATTTTTACAGTTTCCAGCCCAACTATCTTGGAGGCATGAGCAGACTGCACCCTAAAAATCTACAAACCACGCAGCAAATAAGTAGATTATGGAATTTATTAGCACCATTACACCCAGCATATGTTTGTTAAAAATCAGAGCCACCGATTTTTGTCAGGTACTATTGCTGTGCTTGTGAAATACCCCATCAGAGCAGCTCAGAGCGGGGGAGAAGCAGCTGCTGATAAGGTTTTCAGAACCCTTTTTGGCTTGTCATCACCCAGTAATAGCAATAAACACCCACTGTCTCTTTACTTCCAAAACTAGTATACCCGATACCCACTACTGCACGCATCCTCTGCTTACTGCCACATTGTCATCAGTGGAAGTGTACGCAGCAGATTGCAAAGTCGTTCTTTGAGTATCCCCACAGTTGCCTACCAAGCCAAATGAGAGTCCTTTTACTGCCTGCTTGTGGGGAAGGCTTCCAAAGTGATCCTCTGGGCTATCCATTTTGGAGGACTGGAAAAAAGTAAAGAAAGCAATATTGTCTGGAATTTGGGTAGGAGTTTTTTCTGTTGGGCTTTTGTTTGCTGAGCTCCCACTGGATATGCAGTGTTTCTTTACATTGATGCATCTGCTCCCTGCTCCTTTGTCGTAATCAAGCCCAAGGATTATTGCTGTTATTATTCAAGCTTGTTTTACCTCTTATAAACCTCTGAAACAAAACCGAGGGAAATTAGGTGATGAAACTACATGGTGGGTGGCAGAGAAACTGATTCCCTTTGGGTTTTTTGACATTTCATTTAAAAAACTGTCTTAGAAGGACTGTCCCACAGGACAGCTCCATCATGTGACATTCCCAAGGGATCTGACAAGTCAAATGAATAGTCCATCTGCTAATTAGGTGGCAGCTGGTTGATTATATTTCTTGCTGGCAGGAGAAACCTTTTTGGGGGAAATGGAAAAACCTCATCCATGTGAAGGAAGGGGGTTTGCAGGCATGAGTGCAAATGTCCATCCCTCTCTCCCACCCAAAATAGAATGGAACAAACCACTGATGGTTGCTTTTGCTGAAGATCTTTCAAAGGCATCATTGTACCATGCCTTTGGGGGGAGAGCTTGCCTTGAGTTCACCCTTATGAGCAGCAAAGCTGCAAGGAAAGTTATCAGCAATTAGGGATGCTAATGTGTTCTGAGGTCCCAGCAGGTTATGCAGTCATAGAATCTCCTGAGTTGGGAGGGACCTGTAAAGATCATCGAGTCCAACTCCCAGTTACTCCCAGGCCAGCCAGGCCAGAGCATGGGACTGAGAGCATCGTCCAGGTGCTTCTTTAATTCAGCCAAGCTCTGTGCTGCGACCGCACCCCTGGGGAGTCTGTTCCAGTGCCCGACCACCCTCTTAGTGGGTGGACCACCCTAGCATGGGATTTGGCCATTTCTGCAGAATCACTTTCTAGGTTGGGCTGGGCTCCTGTGCAGGCGACTCAGCTGTCACAACTACCTTAGCACACAGTGAGCCCAACTGCTGGGGTACATCAAGCTCTCCATGGCACATATTTGGTTATCAGTGGAGCATGCATTTGTTCCAGAGACATCCAAGCTCTGTTAATGCCCTTGATTCCTAATCAACGCCATGTGCTGCCATTCAAGTCCTAAGCATCCTTTTGCATGACTTTTTGCAGTACTGACTCCAAAGGAAGGACAAAAGCAGGTAATTGGAAAAAAAAATTTAAATTCTCCTTGTTGAGGCTTCGAGTGTAGTGGCCTCCAGTTTGATTTATGCTTTAGTGGTGTTTTCTTTTATATATTCTGTGGACAGCCCTCTGTCTGTCTCCTTACAAACATGTTCTCCATAAGTGCTCTGGCAGAAATAATATCTGCTGGAGTCTGCAGGCAGCCTGAAAAAAATAAAACAGAAGAAGAAAAAAAGAGCTCTCAGAAGCACGATCCACATCCTATTCCTCCCTCTCCCCACACAGTTATTGCTGTATCTTCTCCCAGTGGAGCAATGCTGAAGCCTAAGATACGCTTTAAATGTCAGTCATTTAACTACTAGTTATTTTAGCAAATAAGAGTGGGACTGTCTCCCTGGGGTTGACTGAAAATTGTTAAAGGAGGGGAAAAAAGACAAGAAAGAAAAGAAAAGGAGAAGAGAGAGAAAAGAACAGAAAGGACAAAGGGAAGCACCAGGCAGAAAGACTCATGATGCCGGTATCTGAGAGAGACAGAGTCAGAGGAAGGCATCCTAGGAACATGAATAGGCTGTTTCCTACTGAGGGATTCAGGAGACAATAATGAGCCCTGTGTGATGTACCTAAATTACCGAGTCTCATGCTCAAGGCTGTGATCTGACTTGGATCTCTCTCCTGCTGGTGTCAGCAGCAGCTCTGCCGCTGTCTCTACTTCACCGGTCCAGTGCCAGCCCGTGGTTTGAGAGGAAGCAGCCAGGGGTAAAGGGAACCATTCTTCTATATGATGTTCCTGGTTTTGGGAGATGGCAAAAGTACTGTTAAGTAATACTGCAAGGAGTCTGGGAATCCTCTTTCCTTTTGACTCTTATCTTGTTCCACATACTCTACTCCTTTCTTCTTGTTCCTGGGTCCAGTTAACCCTTGGTAGCACAGAGATGGAGCTGCTATCTACTTATGGCCTGGAACAACTGGGAGGTTTTCTCCTGGAGAATCATTTCGCTCCATGTGTTGGCAATGCAAGTTTTCTCTACATGTAGATAACATTCAGAGTATATTAATATGCTGTCATCTGGTTGTTCTTATGAGTTGTGTTTGTTACGTTCCCTGAGGCTCTGGTTCTTCTGGCATGGAGGGCTGTATGAGTTTTAAATCTGGAGTCTGTCCATGCACGACTTTGAAATTCATTTTGGAGAACGTTTGAGGAAGGAAAAAGCAATTCTCAAGTCAGAAGAGCAGTATTGGTGCTGGCAGAGAACCCCACTGAGCAGAGAATCTCTCCCAGAAAGCCTCATTCTCGTTCAGAATTAATCAGAATGGTCCTTTGACAGTGTGTATCGAAAGTGGATATCCTCAGTTACATCAGCTAATAGTTAGACCCAGAACTTCTAATGGCATTATTCCAAGTAACCAATAACGGAATTGGCCCCCTGCCTAAGGATCCCTAACCTGACCAGAGGCAATCATTTGGAATAGTGTGTTTTTCTGAGGATAAACATGGAAAACTTGCTAGGAAAAAGAAAACCCAAACCAACTAACACAACAACAAAATAAACAAAACCACCTAAAACAAAACCAAAACCGACCCCTTCCTCCCCCCAAAATCACTGGAAAATAATAGTTAGATTTTTATCTTTGATATACCTAGTTGTATTTTAAAAGGCACACCAAAATCATAACTACATAGAATCTAAGGGACATGTCTGCATTTTATGTGAACAGTTCATCTCCAACTGCCTCCTGCTGGCACTGCATCTGCTCATCATTCTCAGCATGGATGAGGGAGGGCAGTAGAAGTGAATTTCTGCATGGAGGCCATGTAATATTCATTAGCAAAAAAAAACAACCTATGCTTGACAATTAAGTGTAGCAGCCCTTTGAGAATGTAATCATCATTTAAATGAAGTAGAAAAGGAGGAAACCAAACAGTTCATAAAGGCTGAAGATTTGTTGTTTTGGTTTATTTTTAAGAAATGAGGCAGAACAGGCCAACTACTTCATCTGGTTTAAGGCAGTTCTACGTAGATGAGAGCAAACTACTACAACAAGAAGACAAAAATATATTTCACATCACTGTCCAGCAGGATTTTTGCTTACAGTTTGCTGCCTTAATATATTTTTTAAATTAATTATTTTTGCCTTGAAATAACGAAAAGCCCATTTACAAGCTGTTGTAGAAGCTCAGATTTAAAACAAGTCTCAAGATCTGCACCTTATTTTCAATACTACATTTGAATGCATAAGAAATGATTAAATATAGCTGGTGCTTCTTCATGTGTTTTTATCCATCAGGATTGAGCATGGAGGAATATATTTGTAAAGAAATATCTGAAAATGCCATGCTGTGTAATACAAATGCCAAGTGATAAAAGTCATTTTTTCTGGTAGTTTTACTAGCTGTTAGCTATAGAGGAGGCACCTCTTTTGAACATAACATAGGAACACAAACCCCATTACACTGGGCCCAACTAAGGATCAAGCTACCCAGTATGCTGTCTCTGATAACTGGGCATAGCCGATACTTTAGGGAAAAGTGTAAAAGATATAGACATAGAAAAGTATAAAAGATACCGCCTCCTGGTTTGATGCTGCCTATGATGCAAAATTTGCTTTGCTAGAGTTTGCATCCAGAGTGACTTGTTGAATAGCTGGCAGTGGAGCAACCCCCTGAATATTTGTAATCTCAAAGCTCATTTATAGTGAGGCTCATCCACCACAGAGTGCCAGGACTTAAGGCTGTATCACTTGGGGAAATACCTCTTTTTGTTTTAAACCCACAGTTCTATGTGTTTCTCTGAATCTTGGCTTATGAGAAATAAGGAGTATGGGTTGTCGTTATCATTCCCTTTCCAAACAGTTCCTGATTTTATGAGTCTCTATCAACTGCTTGGCAGTCATCTCTTTTTCAGGCTGGACATTCCTGGCATCCTTAGTGTCCATATGCCTCAAGTAATCTGTGACCATTATTTTAACCTTTTTGAAGTCTTTTCACATTCTACAGTATCTACAGAAATGGGCAAGGGTTTTATCTGCTGTTTCACCCTTTCATGGGATGGAAATGCTCTGTTCTTACACCTTGCAGGGCTTGCTGTGTGCCACAAGTTCCTTGTGGTCCTAATTTTGATTAGTGCACAATTTGCAGCTCCAGGATCTGATCAAATGGATATGTAAATGGAGACCGATGCCTCTTGTGGCACCTATAATGGACTGTTTCAGCCATTAGATCTGGAGAAATAATTTTTCCAAGGCCTCCTTCTCTCCAGGGGGAGAAGTCTTGCATTATTCATGGACGCTATTTCCACCGTAAACTCTTGTCTCATGATTACAGCCTGTCACAATTTCCCCCCTCAGCTCCCTCCTCCAATTCTCTTACACTTTCATGTTTCTTGTTCCTTTGCAAAGTTAAAGGTGTGTCTCTTTGAAGTCCTCAGGGAAGAAAGATACTGTCATGACAAGAACATGGAGAACCAACAGACTCTGTGTGTTTGATGAGGGAGGCAGTACTCCCCCTTCTGCGTATGCATTTCGTCCCATCAACAATGCAGCTGATTTTACCTGCATGTTAAAAGTTCATCCACCCATCTCCCCTCACTGATAGCCAAAGGGGGTGATTTGGAAGCTAGTTTGAATATCTTGTATTGCAGTAGGTTATTGCTTCAGATTTTATGCTATCAGGGAGTAATTCAACCTGGACCAGCTTCATCCTGGGTGTAGTAAGAATAAGGACTTTATAAGTCCTTCTAGTCTCCTAGATTGCCTTAGCCCCTTGCATTGTTTCTTAGAAAGTAATTCTTTTAGAAAACAGTAGGAATGGCAAAATATGCCCCTAATGAGAGAGTCTTTGTTATACATAACTTCCATGTGTATTTAAATGAGTAGCATCAGCACAGAGACAAAAGATATTATGTAGAAAAATAAGTGTTTGGGGAGTATCTGATGAATAAAAATAAGAATAATTTGGAAGATCTGATGTTGCAAATATTTTAGCACGAAACTCTTTTGTAACCTTACTTAAGCTGTTTCTGTACCAGGGCTGTGGATTGTCAGGTACAAGACCACTTTTTCTCTGTGGCAGCATCCCAAGCCATCCCTCCAATCTCTTCTCAGCTCTGTCCCAGCTTTAATAATGAGACAAGTGCAGATGTTAAAGAGAGAAAACAGTATTGTAAGAATGAGTAGGGATCAAGAAGTAATTTTCCGTTTTTATAATGATTTTTTATTCTGACATTTCCAGAAACATATGGCCCCATGTTCTGCAAGCAGTTTGTTAGGATGTGCTGTCCCTCTGCCTTGCTTCCCAGAACACACAGTCCCCCACACACATGCTCACACCGATGTGCAATGACACCCAATGTTGTGCTTCCGTCTGTCAGCAGTGGGAAGGCAGGACCTGTGTATCCCATCTTCTCTGGGTCCCTCTGAAGTCCAGTCCCCATTGCGTCAAGAACAGGAGCTTAGGGAGACACACCTCTGTGTGGCTTAAACTACCTGCTTTAGAGGAGATAGATTAAGTAGAAAATCAGGCAGCAACCTCAAGTTCATGGTTTTGAACATCTTGAGCTCAAACCAGAGCTCAGGTACCCAAAAGACCATGTCCAGTGCTGTGGCCAGTTCTGCAGCCTGTGCAGAGCTATGAACTCCTGCTGCTAGCAGGATGGGAATTTGAAGAGATTTCAGTGAAAACTTCTTCCAATTTTCTCTCCTTTGCAATGTCCCATCAGGCTATAGAGCTGAAAGGATGGCAAGGGCAGGAGTTTGTAAGCCTTTCTTTGGTCTGAGCAGGCAGAACTGCAGATGCCATGTGCAATTGGTGGCAGAGAAGGTGAAAAGCAGCAGCAGATGCTGCAACAGGAGCCCTGTTGCTAAGGAGAGCCTGGTGCAAGATAGGAGAGAGAATTCTCCAAAATGCATGCAGATATCCAGGGTTTCCCCATGAATGGTTTTGTCTGCACAGACCTTCTGTGCCCAGACAGTACAGACAATGGGGACTGCACTAGAAGTTTAGGTAGCTTCTGGCTTCTGAGTAACTACATCTGGGCTTTGTGTGGCTCTTCTGGACTGCACGTCAGCATATTTAGTCTAAAGACAATGAAGTATATATGAAGATAAATCTATGAAAAGCCTGAGAAGAATCCAAATTGCTTTAATATTAATTGTCCTGAGGACCTTTTGTATTCCTTTTCCTGCTCGGGCTGGTGTTTTCAGGAAAAGGGAGTGTGGGAGTCAGAACTGGAGGAGGAACAGGCAAAACTGAGGGAATCAGAGGGCAGGTGATAGTCTGGAAACAATGTTACCTGTATGTATGGCATCAGGGCTGGGGTGGCTCGATCAGAGCAGAGGATGCTATGGACCAACCTCTGCTGCAGCACAGCAGATGCAGGGATGCCTGCAGGCACGGTGATGCTCGATTGGCAGGCACTGTGTCTGAAACGGAAGAGTTATTTTTGGTCTGCAGTAGACGGGGCTGTAACTGTGAAACAGACGGCTCCTGACCTCCCAGCAGGTATCCCAGGAGAGAGCAGTTTGCAAGCGCAGCAGTTACCTGAGGCTGCCATTTGCTGTGACACTGTTTCCTCGAAATCCCTCCTTCCCAGCCCTGGCAGCAGCACTTCCAGGAACGATCTCTCCCTCACGCAGAACCAGAAAGCCCATTTTGTTTGTGGATCCCAGAAGACTGCACAGGAGCATCTGACCTCACTACACAGTACTGCTAATGAAGCTGCTGAGAGTAATTAAACTAGATCAGTATCTGTTGTGATATTTAGAAAAAGACATGCCTGGGATAATTATGCCACTCAGCTCATGCTCTCTGGCTCTTCCCCCACACAGTGACCTGTGCAGAGCACCATTGTCAGGGTAATCATGGCTTTGTGGTTGTACCTCTCATCCTGAAGAGAGTCTGTGCAAAGGCTCAATCTCACTGTGCAACAGTCAGGTCCCAAGAGACACTGAGAGGAGCTGTGGAATTTAGTCACGGTGCCAGGGAGATCTGAGGATAGATGTCTCTGTCTACCAGCACCAGGGAAGTGATGGTGGGCTTCAGAAAGTGCTTTCATGCACACATGTCCAAGCCCCTGGCTTTATCCATGACGAAAGGTGCAGAAGGGAAGGGTCTTGGAGCAAACTGCCTCAGCACATGAGGAGCAGCAGTAACCTAAAGATGTGTTTCACTGTGTGGATGTGGTGCTGTCTCGTTGTGCTGACGCGCTGTAAAATGCTGCAGTGAGGACATGGCACTGGGAATCAGCTGAAATAGCTTGTCAGTGTCTCCATCAGCAGCTACACCATCCCACTCAACAGGGGTTGGAGTGACCTGTATTGCGTCAGCTTGTTGCTCCCAGCCCCAGTCTGGTCCCTGAGGATTTTGCATTCCCTTCTCAACTCCAGGAAGGTTTATTTTGAGATTGGAAACCTCAAGGGCATTCCTCTACCACCCCGCTGCCAATAGTGCTCCCTTGCTTATCATCTGGCACATCCTGATATTATCTCCATTATACAATCATGGAAGGGTTTATGTGACATCAAGTCATCTTGGGTGAGTTCTGATCTCATTGACACCTCTGCAGATCAGAAGTAGCTTTTTTTTATTGGGATTTTTGCTGCCAGTTTTGCATAAGGGGACATGACCTGGAGCTCTCCTGAGCTGTCAGGAGAAAAGGAGGAGTTTTGTGTTAGAGTAGAAATAGGAAAAGGACTGAAAAGAATGAAAAAATATTATATAAACAAGACACTTCAATTCCCCATAAAGGCTCCTGTTTGGCATCCCATCCTGTATGCAATTCCCCATAAAGGCTCCTATTTGCCATCCCATCTTGTATGAACAGTCTCTTGCATTCCTGGCTCCATGTTCTTGTTCAGGTCAGTAACAAATGGCACCAGATGCATTAAGCTGCAGTTACAGAGAGGGGTGCTGATTTCTCTTTTCTCCCTGACTTCCTTCAGAAACTCTTTTCTATTTCTTCAGAGTCTTGAGAATGGAACACTTTAAGCATTTTTTTCTTATTTTGTTTTCTGGATGTTTTAATCCAAATAAAGATTGAGTACTTAAGAAAACAAAAGCAAATGAAAAGACTGAAATGGTAGAAAGGTTTTTCCTCTCTTTTTTTTTCCCCCTGTAGTTCCATAGAGACAATGCAGGGACCCCCTCTAATGTATGATGATGGCTCTCAGAGAAGAGATTTAGAGATTTTCTGTGGATATTGATGTCCATTTATAGGAACAAGCTATAGAATCTTGTAGAAGAACCTAAGCCCGCTAATTTAGGGAATCCTGCATGTCAGCCTAATATTTCATGGTATTGAGCATGGTTCAGCAGCAGGATTTTGTGTCTGACTCTGGGAAGTGGACTTCAACAAAGACAGGGACTGCTTGGAGAAAGTCCTGGAGGGACCCAGGTGTGTCCCAAGTCCTAGAACACAAGGCAGAGAAGAGAAAGGGAATGAGCTGGTTTTTAGTCTGGAGCATGGGAATACAGCTGTAGTTTTCAAATTTTCAGGTACAGCCAGCAGAGGGAAAGTGAGAAGTTGTTCTGGCTGCCCACCATGGCCTTGCAGATGGTTGGAGCTGGAGGCTGGATGTTGGGAGGTCTGATAGCTCAGTTTGAGGATGGACTGAATAAGGTAGTGGCGAATGGAGAGCTTGTGGAGCAGGTTGGAGGGATGTCTGCCAGCTGTGCTTTGGGCAGAGATGAGCCAGGTCTGTGTATGGCTGGTGTGACCTCCCAAGGCCCCTCCTAGCCCAAATATCTCTCTCTGTGATAAGGCAAGAGGGTTGCTTCATGCCACACCAGCAGAAATCTTGCTTACAGAGAACAGGGACCTGACTTGGCAGCTGCAGAGATCATTAAGGTCTGCATTACCAAGGCATCTTCCAGGCAGAGCGATTTCCTTCATGGGGCCATATTACAGCTCAGCGATTACATAAATAACCATGTTTTCTTTTCAAGTCCGCAAGTAATGGCCCCTGGAGGTGCTGTGCAGCTGTCTAACCTCTACAATCACTTGTAGTCCTTCAGAGACTCTTGATTTTTTTCTCCACTGCCCCCCTGACTCACTTCTTTTTAATGATATTTACAGCATTTAATAACTAACTCCAAATTGCCTTGATAAACCACTGTGTTCCTGCATGTGGCTAAATTGTCTCTCTTTGTTAGTCTGCGTGGATTATCCTCTTTCCAGAACCAGTGGAGAGAGAGTGCTTCAGTGCACAATATATCCCATCTTTTGAAATTCATGAAGGGTTTTTCTTTACCTGCTGGGTTTCATTTCTTTAGGCCAGGTGCTGTCAAAAACTGAAATTTCCTGGCCCTTACATCCTCTCTGTGGAAAAAAAAAAATAAATAAAAAAAGAAAAAATTGGAGAGAATGCACCCAGCAGGTGTAGGCAACACATGGATCACAACCTTTGTACCTCACTCTGCATCCTGGTGTGCATGTGGCTAACTCTGAGCAGCCAAACAGGCTGACCTTACAACACAGGCAGGGGTGTGATGCTGAAAGCCAACAGCAGCTTACTGCTGAGCCAGGACTCAGGTGGTAGAATGACATCACAGGGAGAGAGATGCTTGAGGAGTCTTTTGTATCTACTGCAACAGTTCTCTATCCTGTCTGGTATCGCTGCCTGAAAGCATTCTGCTAATAACTACCAGGTTCCTGGAACCATAAGCTTGTTTTACAAGTCATGCATTTTTAATACTGTGTTGAATTTGAGGCTTCTTTTTAGTAATCTTCCCTTTTTCAGTACTGAAAACTCTTATTTTTAGATATTTTCCCCCTCTGAAGTTGAAGGTCTGTACCCTACTGAAAAAGGAAAAAGATAATGGGAGTTGTAATCAAATGATTCCAGGAGCTGGGACTTTATAGACCCCACTCACCCTTGCAAGCCTTATGCTGAGACCGTAAGGGTCAGTAGGACTGATTCAGTGATGAAACCCTGTGTGTTAATTTTCACTGAGAAAAATCCCTGGCTGGCATTGCAGGTGGTTTATGCAAAGCTCTTTGGCTTAGTTGTTACTGCTGTGAATTTGGGCAGAGGGGCTAAATCACTGGAGACATTCTGTTTCCATGTTAATGATTTTATGGCCATCACAACGGCTCCTGCAGTTGCTGTAACACCACTTTAGGCATAAATCCCACTTAGAGGGAAGCTGACAGATGCTGAATCATGCAAATGATATAGCAGCCGGTGAGATCCCAAACACAACAATTTGGGGACCTCCATCTTGAAGGGAGCTGCAAAATTACCGTACACACACAGAGACCGTGGATGAGCCTCCCATTGAGTTCAGTCTGAATCTCTCTCTCTCTTGCTGCCAAGTCATTCTCCCTTTAATTAATATTTCATCCTGTTGCTGCAACTTGTCCACTTATTTTCCCAGTTGTTTGCAGTGCGGATTTCCCAAATTGTTTCCTCAGGGCACTTGCAAAATCAAGATTTCACATCTGAGGAGTTGCTCACAGCTCAATTATTGAAATTTCTTGCTGAAAAATGTATGCACTTTTAATTAAAAAAAAAGAAAAAAAAAGAAAAAAATGACTTAGCAAAAACAGCCTGGAGGTAGTTTGAAAGGAAGAGGAATATTTTGTTAAAAAATAAAGGGGAAAAAAAGCCCCAAATCTCAAGTGGATTAGCAGTTACAGCACTATATGTCCAGAAAATATTTGAAACCTTTCCTCAGTGATGGGTAATGGGGAAGAGCCTGGGATTGAGCTGTGTCACCTTAAAAAAATGTCAGAAGCTGAAACCACAGGAGATATTAGTTGCTGGAGGATCTTCCCTAATTGAGTTGCAGCAGTGAGCATGGCATCCTCCTTCTCACCCTGGGGCAGGCTGAGTATGAGAAGGGATTATTCCTTGGGCAGGCTGGCAGAAAGCCGTGGTGCTGCCTCTGTTTGCTTCACATTAAGCTGGAGCATGGACCTGTGTTAGTTCAGATCCTGAGGTTTACAGGGAATTAATCCTGAGCTGGAGTGGGGAACTCTGATAGTGCCCAAAGGGTCTTGTTTCTTGTTTCCTCCTAACTGATGCAAGACAAGGGCTTTCTCACAGGTTAATGTACAGCCAGAAAAAGGGAAGTCTGTATATCTGTGCTTTGTAAAGCTCTAGTGAGGAATTCCTGGTGTTTGCAAAGGGTGAGTAAATACACCAATACCCCTGCAAGAAACCAAACATGAACGCAGCACGATGCACTTTGGGGGTTGCTTAGACAAAGCTTTGTCAGGAGGAATCAGGATGGAAGTGTTGGTGTGAAAGTTTGGGAGAGTGGCAGGTTGTGCCTTGCTTGTACTGAGCCCCCACTATTCCACTGCTGTGCTGGCCCCATGCCACCAGGCAGTTCTGATGGGCAAGGGCCGTTTTGGAGAGCCACCAGCAATGATTTGAGTGATTTTTCTTTTGCTGTTTTGCTGCTTTACGAGCTCTAGGTGCAACCCCAGGAGCAGGCTGGAGATGTGTGTGTGTTATGGCAAGGGATGACGTGTCCCTGACTTGGCTCTGTGAGTTCACAGGCATGGATGGAGGTAGCATGGTGGGACACAACAACTCAGCTATGAGTGCATGCTGGGATCCCATCCCTGAGGCAGAAATGGACAGACAGCAGGACTCTCTTGGCACCCCTGTGGGAGGAACTACTGTGGGATTTGATGGGATACCAGGTGGAAGATGCCAGCAGGCACTACAAAACATGGCTCTCCCCATTCCCCTGGCTCTGTGCAGAGCTATTCTGGTTTCAGTTGCACTTCGCTGAGGTATGGCAGCTTTCTGGCCCAGTCAGATACACGCTGGGGGCTAAGGATGAGGCAGGTGCATCGTTGTCCTTTTTGCACATACCAGATTGCTTCACAGTTCACACAACAGACTGGCAGTGCCTCCTACCCTCTCAGCTGTCATGCAAGAGGCTGTCAGGGCTCAGCGACCCAGCTTGTGACCTCGTTTCTGTCCCTACTACTGCCTTTTTCCTGAATGAGCCCATTGGCCTCGGAAGGGTTGGTGGTGGGACCAAATATACACAGCAGAATTAGGGATAGCAGGAGATGAACCCCAGTTATTCGTGAGGTCTTTTCCTAACGTGTTGTGTTTGTGTATCTGGAGAGGAAAAAAGTCCTGGGGAAGCTAGCACTGCTGGCTCTAATGCTGGTGTCAGCTAGGTGCTCAACCAAGAGCTCCTCTGGCAGATAGGACAGGTGTGAGCAGCCACTCTATGACCAAGTGGCCCTAAACATGTGACAGCAGCTATGATCAGGGACATCATGTGGCACTGTGCTGGTGCACAGCGAGGAGGAAATGTAGCCTGCTCTAGGAATAAGTGCTGTGCAAAATACTCCATGGTGGGCCTCTCTAAGGCAATGAATTCTCCTGGTTTGAGCAGGGGCTTCCTGGGTAGAGAATGTTTTGCTAATGTTTACTTTGGGTTTCTTAAGGATTTGGAAAAAGAGGTAATGAAGACAGTGGAAATAGAGGGCATTGAGGGCTGATAACTAAGCCATGGGGAGCAGGGGTCTCCTTCCACATGATTATTCACTGTGGAGTTACTCTAGGAGTTTCTGTACTCACCAGGGAGCCCTCTGAGAAGCATGAATGCTCTCCAGTGCCTTGACTGTTAGGAAAGACAAAAAGCTCACTGAATGTGAACATTAGAGGATGGTCATGTGCTACCACAAAACCTTCCACCAACAGGACAGTGGTAGTTATCTGACATACTACTTCCCTTCCCTGCAGTCATACCCAGCCCTGAGGACCACTCAGGCTTTCACTGCAGGTACAGAGGTGGGCACTGGGCAGCTCACTAGCCCTATGCTTTGAATAATGTAAAAACATCTGAGGAGTTACTTCCTTCTGCCACTGGCTGCTTTGAAGCAAGGCTGGTATTTTGAATATTTTTAGGAGGAGGAGTTTAACATGATGCAGAAGAAAAGTTCACGAGAGGGTAGTGAAGGAATAGCAGAGTAGGTGTTTGAATGTGACTATGTTCAACAGTGGGAGAGAGGCACAGCATGAACTCCATTCCTCCTCCTGTCCTCCCTGCTGAAGATCAGAGATAACAAGAGATGAGAAATGGGAAGAAAAGCAATGAGACGGAAAGCGAGGGTGGAGGGGTTGAGAGAAGTGTATTGGTTTGGTTTTAAAGAGAAATAATATAAGCACAGGGCAGACCATGCCCAGAGAAGGGGTAAAAGGAGATGCTGCCCACTGTCCCTGCATTTCCTCTCATGTCACATCTCCTGACTTTGCAGCAGGAGATGCAGAGTTTTGTACACAGAGAAAAATGTGGCTGATCGCAGTTTGTGGGGAAGCCCTCATGTTTTCTTTTCTCTGCCAACCTCTCCCTTGAAATGTAAATAAATAGAGTTGGAGACACACATAATGAGGCCCAAGGGTAAGGGACTGAAAATCCAACATTATGTTTTCTTTGGCTGAATTTCGGGGGGAGAGGGGGAAGCTAGATGAGGAATGATATAAAAAGAAATGAGACCTGTAGTTCACCACATAGGAAAGCTCAGAGCTGCTGTAGAGAAGCAGTGGTATGCAAACTAATGAATAAATATAAACAGTGGTGTACACTTCCTTACAAAGACCTCCTTCCACTTCTGTTTTGAAAGCAGATCGCTGCCGACACCTGAGCAAAGCCTGCTTTGAAATTGTGTGCTGCAAACAGTAGTGAACTCCGTGCTCAGCAGTTATTGCAGAGCCTTTCTG
Organism: Laterallus jamaicensis coturniculus; assembly: GCA_022605575.1. Classification (NCBI taxonomy): domain Eukaryota; kingdom Metazoa; phylum Chordata; class Aves; order Gruiformes; family Rallidae; genus Laterallus; species Laterallus jamaicensis. The sequence continues at coordinate 13,985,736 of JAKCOX010000016.1, read as the reverse complement.
AGCTTCGTTTCTTCCCAACTAGCTGCTGACCCAACATTCAGCAGGACAACACAGTAACACTGTGGCTAAAACAGCCACAGCATATTAGCTAGAGATGACACCCTGTAGGGTGTAGGGTAGGTAGGGTAAAAAAAATCTAGGGAGAGCATCTCTAAGAAGGCAGCCTGTGGGATGGTGGTTCTCCTGATGTCCCAATGTCTGAAGCAGTACCTCACTTCACACGTTAGGAACTAACGAATGTGTCTCTGCAACTGTGTGTTCTGGGCTGGGGTTGCAGTTCTGAGGATGTGTCTGCTGAACGGCAGCAGAATGGCTGCAGCCACCAACTGGGAGTTCTAACTAACTGCTCGGGAAAAGGATCAAAGCCAAATCTTTGTACATCATGTTGCCTCATGAAGATTGTTCCTCTTACACTTGGTATCATTTCTCTCTGGAGCATCCCTTTTGATGTTGCGTGCAGCGTCATACTAATAGGAGTGCAGATGGGCTTTCCCATACTCAGTCAAGCTTGTCATTGAATAAGGTGTATTTCATGGGGTATAAGAAAGGCCAGCCCCTCCCTTTAAACACCCATGTGCATTTCTATAGGAACCATCTCTGCTTCCAGACCTCCTGGGCTGAGCAGTCCTGCAATGACCATCTCAGCTCCCTGTGGATGTCCCAATCAGACAAGCAGAAACCAATAGACATTTGATTTCCATCAATTTGCTGCAGTGCAGTCAGCTCCATGGTGCAGTGCTAGTGCCTGGGAAGCACTTAGCTACTCCATGGCAAAGCCTTCCTCCCTCTCCTGTCCTCTGCACTTCACTCCAAACCTTGGGAATCCTATCTGACCATACTCAGAGATGTCTTTGGGGCACCAAGCACCTGATGCCAAGGGAAGCATTGCTGCAAACTGCTGTGGTAGTGCAGAAGTCACTGAGTGTTAGGAAGAAGTCTGAAACAATCAATACGTGTTTCCAGAACAGGCATATGAATCTGTAACGCTGCTGTAGCCGAGGCCAGGGGACTGTGTCCAGTGTTTGTGAAAGAAAGGCACAGGGAAGATTGTGCCTCTGAATGTGTTGCCCACTGGTTCTGATCAGTTTGATCGATAGAGTGCATCTGCTCAACTTCTATGTACCTCAGAGAGGATAGGGTTATTGGAGCTACCTGCAGCAGCCCTTGCAATGGGGACACAGGGTCACCATGGATGACGTCAGCTGCAGGGGAGTCTCAGCTTCTCCCAAACGCTCAGAGCGTGTCTGGGGATGCCTGGGGGTCCTTTGCGTCCCTGCACACCTGAACAGGGACATGTGGGTTCTTCAAAGGAAGAGAAGATGGAAAATATTCCAAACCCAGCCAGTGACTTTCCACTCCAAACTCATGCTAAACGTTAAGCAAGTGTTTTGCTGCCTTGCTGGTCAGGGTTAATTCTGTGTCTGTGTGTGCACATGGGCAGAGGGCTGAATGGCAATGATTTTCTGCAGAGCACTTGGGTAATTGCTCTGCCTTTGTTTTGGCATTTTTTAGAACTGTTTGCAAAGACTTGAAGAGGAAATAAAGAAAATGCAGACAAAGGCAGTCACTCAGGAGTGAGTGCTGCTCTCAGGAGATGGTGAGTGTGATCCCAGAGACTCACTGTGGACCTCCTCCCTAGCATCATGGTCCAGCAGCGGTGTATGAGCAAAGCCTGGCTCTGCTGCTGTGTGTATGCAGCTCATGGGCTTCAGGTTCACACCAGAAACAGGTCTTCAGGGCAGTGAAGTGCATCTTTGCCCTTTGCATGGGAGTAGAGGACCTAGTTGGATTCTGGGAATGATTTTCACTGCTGAAACCAAATGGGTTGAGTTTGGCCCCAAGATAATTATAATTCCATCCTTCAGTGTGTTGGCCCATCCTGCTCATTTAAAGATCGAGGTTATTAAACAGTCCTGTGAGATGCTGCTGGGGTGACAGGTACGTGAGCAGCAAAATTCATGCTGAATTCAGGGCTGAAGAGAACAGCTGTAACTTCATATAGCTTTCTGGATCTTTTTAATAGAGCACTATAAATGAGGTTATTAATTATATCAACAAGGAGAGTAATGACGAGTATTTTCCCTGGTGTTTCACGGTGTGCAGAGCTAGAACAAATCCTCCATGCCAGCAGTCTCCAGTGGATTTGAACATGAGCTTAGAAGCCAGGAACACCTGGTTCTTTCATCAGCTTTCATACAGGCTCATTGTGTGACATCCATAAAGTCCCTTGAAGTTTGTTTTTTGGGAGGCACTGAGGGATCACTGCTGCTCAGCACATCTGAAACAAGCCCAGACTGGCCCTCCATAATATTCAGCCAGAAGCTCCTTTGAGCTCACCGAGTGAAATGCATGTTACGAATGCAAAGTTTATTACACAGCTACTGTGTAATGTCATGTGGGCTCATAACATAGTGAGCACCGCAGGTATTCCAAACACATCACATCTTATCTGCTCTAAACACTTTCTGAAGCTCCTCGCTGAATTACTCTAAGACTCTGATTTCCCTCTGCAGATTTTGGTTGAGTTTTGGCACTTGAAGGTATTTGTAGAGTGCTGCCATTTTTCTCTACTGAATATCTGCCAGATCCATCAGTCCCAGGCCCTTCTGTTACCGACACAGCAGATGCACTTAAAGTTACGAAGACCAGAGTAAGCAAAACTAAAGTGTTTAATCTATTATTAATCAGTCAGTTGCAGAAATGATAGGGCTCTGGGGGACCTCAGAAAGACATCAATATTTATGGCCTCGTTAGCAAATGCCACTTTTTTTTTGTTTTAAAGAGACAACGGGATTATGAAGGATGTTTATGTTTTGAGTCATTCCATAAAGAGGCAATGTCATGTTTTGGGACAGGAGGATTCAGAACAAAGTATTTAATATTTATCATCAAGTATTGAGACTTCTTCTGTGCTTCTGTTCTTCTTGGTCTTGCATTCAGTCTTTCACCTTCTCCAGGAGCAATGACCCAAGCTGAAATCAAAGAGCCCCAATCACATCAAGCTATCATCCAGGGAATTTTAAAAAATGGAAAGATAAAATCTCCCTAATGTCATTTGCCAAGTTAAATAATATTAACTCCATAAAAGAGAAGCAATGAAATATGATTTCAGTTCCATAAAGAGCTCCACCCATTACAGGCAATTTTTTATGGATTAAGTGAGACTAAACAGCTTGTCTTGCAATGCTTGTGCTTCACAGTGTTTTGTGGTTCTTACTTGAGTTTGTTCCCTGACATTTTCTGCACCCACCCTAGTGATGCTGATTTTAATATGACTGTTATCCCTGATACACAATCTTCTCAGCTTAATTAGCTTTTACCTTCATATACTCATGAGTTGGTTCTTTTCACACACTGTGTTTTCCATTTGTGTTTGCAACTACTTTTCTTCTTTTAACATTCATATGAAAAGCATTTTAATGGATATTTTTTACATCCCCTTCAGTCCTCTTTGCAGTTTCTGAATTTTCACTAAAGATCTCTTCCCTAGAGTAGGAGAATAATCTCTCTCATCTCAAGATCACTTCAATGCCACCATCACTGAAGCAACCTCTCAGTTGAACATTATTGTTTTCTGTTTCATGCAGGAGATGTTGAGGAAGAGAGCACTGGAGCAGAGAGACTAAAATCCAGGGGGAAATGAGAGGATAAACTAAATAAATCTGTGAACAGCACTGTGAAAAAAACATGAAAGGAGGAAAGGAAAGAGGAGAGAGGACATTTCAATGGAAAGAAACCCCTAGCCAATGTAGAGTTGTCTTCAGGTCATTGATCTCATCACTTATCCTTTCTCACACTTGTACTTCCCGTGCTGTTCTTGATCTGGTCACTGATTTTCCTTCTTTTGTACCCAGCACGGGCTTTTCTAAATAGGAACCTGGGGCATACAGCACATTAATTCACATTCTAATAAATGAGAGAATGAAAAATACACAAATTTGGGCCTGAGTCCAACAGCACAAAGGCATTAGGGATCAGTGGAGGATCTTTCCCTGTGCAGTTTCACTGCAGAAAGTCTTGTGCTGTCTCCATATTGTTTTACAGCATCTGTCAGCCTTCCAAGAGTTCCCAACACCAGGTATTCACCTTCTTTAATCATTCTGTCCCAGGAGCTTGAAGCTTTGTTCTCCTCTCTACACCTGAGACCTGTAATCAGTGTGGCTGAAGACTGGTTCATTGTGCTCTTTGTGTGCTGGGAAAGGAGATGTGAAATCCCTCCACCACTGGCTGCTCTCAGGAAGGCTGGAAGATGTGTTTCATGGGTGCTTCCCCTCCACCTTTTTCGGGTGGGTGCTGACCTCTTCAGAGGGCTCAGAGATCCCTCTGTAAAGGTGTGTGCTAGTGGTTGGGTCATCATGAGGTGCAACTGTGCTAGATGACAAGGATGGACATGCTTTTTCCAAGTGCAGGCTTATCTTGCTGATGAGCTGCTTATCTCAGAGCTCTGAATATACATCAGCAGTGGAAAAGAAGGGACTCAGATGTGGGTTTTGCTGGGCTGATCCTCATGAAGTGTGTCATATTTGCCACTGTACTGACTGCTAGACTGGCTGGGAATAATTAAGCTGTACTTGGGTAAAGCCCAGCCTGGAGCAGAAGCTGAACAGATCTGTGCTGCCTATACAAGAGTTTGACCCACAATGCCACATGCTGTATGCTTCAGAAGCATCCCATGTGGCATCAACAAACCTTTTTTATTTCTTTAGTTTAAAAATACTCAGGACTTTCCTTAGCTTTCCACCATCCTTTAATTTCCTTTGGCTTTTTTGACTTTGTCCCAGACTTTTGTGCTCACCACGCTGCACTGCAGCTGATGCCAATGCTCTGCTTCTCCTTCAGCATCATTTTTTTCCCCCATTGCTGCACCCTGGACCATTGCAGATCATGGCAGATTTCTGTCCAGGGGTGGTTGAAAGCTTGTGGAAAATTTTCTCATTCAAAACAGGTCTTTGTTGTAAAAGATTTTTTTCCCCTCATGGGAATAGTAGTTTCAATAAATGTTTACTATCATTTTGCCATTGCAAATCTGAAATAAAAGGTAAACGTGGAGATCTTCTATGTATGCTCACACTTTTTGCCAGTTTGCCACTTACCTCCCACCTACCAGTTGGAAAACAGGAAAAAAACTCAGCATGTGATGCCAATCTCCACCTATTTTCATATTTCTATTTTCCTGTGTTCCCTCCACAGAGAGAAAAATCCATCACTACATAAAACTATTTTTACCATTTTTATCCATTTCCCTGACCAAAGGGAAACAAGGCTACTTGAAACAGCACAAAATTAAATATCTTGCTTAATTTTGATATTCCCATTAGCAAAATAAAATTTAAAAAGTCTTTTTCACTGTGATTTCTTAAGGAGAGAAAGTAAGTTGGTAACTCTTCTTGCACTCTTCTGAGTTTTATGATTACAAAAAAGAAGAGACAGATTTGTAAGTAAAGGAAAAAAAAAACCCAAACTCTACATGAACTTCCTAAATAAACCATTTCAAAATTCTGAAGGGGGAAGATGTGCTTCTTCCCACCCTCACTCTCTCCTTTCTTCCCCTTTATCTCCATCTAGGACAACCACCAAAATCGCTCCTAGCAGCTTTGCTGCAGGCTTTTTGCATCTCCATTCTCCCCTTCCCCCTGCAGCCCTCTCTGCCTGGTGGCACATCATTGCCCTCACACTGTGAAAACTGCATCCATGCTTTAATAAACGCTGTTCTTTGTTTATTAAGACCTCAAGTTTTTTTTTAGAAGCCGTTAACTTCAGCACAAGCAGAGTTTGCTGAGTCCCACGGGGCAGAGCTCCATGTTTGATAACGGGAGGTATAGAGAAACTCAACTGCCTTGGTTTTCTCTACCCCTTTCAAAAGGGATTGTTCCATCTCTATGCGAATGGGGGACCTTTATAGCTGCTTCTTCTCTCACACTGCTCATCTGGCATCCCCATCTTCTGCCTTACCCAGGTACAGGCACCTGGGAGGACAGTGCCTCACACAGCAGTGCTTGCAGTCCACTAAATATTCATTTCCCTGTGGTTTTTCGTTATCTGTATTACAGATATGTAATTCCTATCAGACATGTCAGGTGTTCAGTGTCTCTGGAGACAGCCGAACGGTGGAGGCGGGAGACTCCGGGAATGTAAATGTGTGCTGAGGAAATGTGAGAGTGGTTTCTGCGTGCCAGAGCGATCAAAATAGATCCCTGGGTGCTGCGCCTGCACTCCCCGCACGGAGCAGGGAGCTCTCCGCTCCCTCTCATCTCTTGCAGTGGCATGAATGTTACAGCCAAAAAGGAAAAGGCCAGGGTAGATTTGCTGCAATAGCTGGGAGCAAATCAAGGAAGAGGACTGTGGAGGTGATGGTGGATGTAAGGTTGTTGTGTGGGACTCAGCTCTCTGAGGCACAGGGGGAAGGATTCGGTTTTTTTACCCCTCTGCTGCAGGTGAGGAGACAAAGCCATGGACCAAGGTGCTTTTGAACTAGTGATCTCTTCAAATAGAAACAGCATGCTGGTGCAAGAGCCCAAACTGCATAGCGAACACAGGAAAGGACCTCAGGCCTACGGAATCCAGGTTGTGCTCTCAGACAAAAAAGATTGTCTAGATGAACCCAGCTCTGTTTCTGCTCCAGGGCTCCCTCTGGAAAGTGATACCGGAGCTGCTCTCCTCCTGTGGTTACAAATCTTTCTGCAGTTCACAGGCAGCATTTATTCATGACTAGTTTATTCTCACTTGTTCTCATGCCAATGTTGTCCTTTAGCATCAATAGCTCTTCTCTAGTGTTTACCCCTCTGATGTTTTTATAGACAGCAACCCATCCGCTCGCAGCCTTTGCTTCCCTGCACTAAGCATGCCAGACCTTTTCAATCTCTCCTTGTGAAGCAATTTCTCAAATTTCCAGGACTGTTACCCAAATATCCAAGGGTTTACCCTCAAATACTTCATCTATATTAGTTTATCTGGATTTTTAAAAATGCTGGGTTTATTGCACTGATGACAGGTTCACATGGATGTGTTTGACTTCAGTGGAAGACATGTGTTTCAAGGAGGGGAAGGATGGTGTGTGTGACAGGGGGAAAAGTTCCCGTGTGTGCACAACATGCTGTGGGATGCTGCATGTGGCTGTGCATGCGAGTGGAGGGATGCTGTCAGCTGGATCATGTGTGCGAGACTGAAAGGGATTACTCAGTGGGTGAGGGGGCGTCGTAAGAAGGATTTTGAGGTGCGTGACACTGAGAAGTATTAGTCTCTGTGTAAAAAAGTGTGCGCGTGTAGAAGAGAGGGGAGATAAGTGGGTGGCCGCGCGTTGCACGCGGAGAGAGATTAGCCTGTGCGTCTGTGAGCGGGATGATAAGGAGGGCTGCTTCTGAGAGCGCTGCTGTAAAATCTGGGATTTAGCTAATGGAAGGATTAATGTGTGTGTGCATGTGTGTGCGAGTCTGGGTGGGACATAGTAGGAAGGATTTGGGAGGTGTGTGGCAGAGGGGATTTGGACATGCTAGGAGGGCTCCCTTGGTGGGGGTGCATGCCCGTGTCCCTACTCGCAGCACCCTGGGGCTGCTCATGGCCGTGCACGTGCCTGTGGCAGTGGGATGCAGTGAAGGGACATGTGGAGATGGGGGTCACAGAAAAATCCAGCTATGTCCTGTGGGTAGGAAGGATTATGGGACAGTGCTGAGCGTGACTCGGAGATGCTCGTGGCATGGGTGATGAAGCTGTAGTATAGTAAGGGGTACGGCTGTACCAGTCAGAGCAGGGGAAGGGTGAGAGCGTGGGTGGCAGTGGGAAGGAGAGGGTTGGTGGCTTGGGTGCGCTGAGGTACTGGGGGTACATCACCCGGAGAGCAGGGCAGGACACAGGGGCCTGTGCTGAGCAGAAGTTGTCCAGGTGTGGGGTAAATGTAGTTGTGTGTTTTTCTCAGGAGACAGTTCTGGGAGTGGCTAAGCTTCCCATCCGTGCCTGAGCAAGAGCTCTGGCAACACTTCCATTGACCCCATATTCTCCACTTCCCACCTTGGATTTATCCCTGTTCCTCCGGCTGGTCGCCAGCACAGTATGTCTTCTAGGAGGAAAGGATACTGGCAGCAGTCCTAGAGCAATTTATGATCCAGTGGAGGGCTGACTGCATCCCAACACTTATTTTTAAACATTCTGGCTTGACACTGAAACTTTTTTTCCCTTCTGCTTTTCTGTGGGAAAACCAGGATGTTTTGTCAAAATCAGCAATTTCCTACTTTTGATCAAATTTCAGTGTTGAAAAAATTCCTCTAGCTTTGTTGTCTGTTGTATGTCTGAGCTGGGTCTGTTCCGTTGGCATCAGTCTCACCTTGCTTCCCAAACCTGCTGTGATAAAATGAACTAAAATAGCTGGGGTGTCTAGGATAACTTTTCCTTCAAAAAAGTTGATTTTTTGTTTGTCCAGTAGACTGTTTGAATGTTTGCTTTCTGTCTAATGAAAGATCATCCAAAAAATGGCTAGTTGCTCTGTAGCTTTCAGTAATACCTTTATTTTTTAAGGAAGAAGGCTAAAACCCAAGCAGCTACAGTCTGAGATTCCCCTTGGTGCTAGGTGCTGAACAAATATAAGATCTTATGCTTAGAAAATAAAGTAGGAGTCTTCCAATCAGAACTGAAGAGTCTTTATTAGTATCAAAGAAAACTTCCTTCAGAAGTATGATCCTTACATCCAGAGCTTGCCCAGGAAATGGGGCCTTTATATCTTTGTAACTTTATATATATATCTTTATATCTTGTTTAACAACGAAAGTCATGTCAGTGTCATGCAGAAAATGGATATGTTCTATGGCAAAGGTGGCCAGCTTTTCCTCCGACATCTTCACTAAGATCTCAGTGCATATAGCACACATCTGGCTGCTCAGAAGTAGTTCTGCTCAAAGCAACCAGCTGGGCACCCAGCTCTGAGCTGTGCCAAGCATGGCCTTCATGATCAGATAGCCCTTCTGGCTTTTAAAAACTAGCAAGTCATAAAACCACCCAGAGAGCACCAAACAAGAGGCATTTGGGGGGACATAGCTTTGTTCAGGGAAGGTCTCCAAGTCTTTCAGGCAAGAGGTCACGTTGTCCTCCTTTTCAGAACCCTTTAGGCCAGCATGAATCAGCAGGGTGGTGAGGTTGAGCTGTGAGAGGAATTGCAATGGGTTTAGTGTTGGAGCCAGAACATGAGTTCCATTTCAAAGTGCCCACTCAACAGCTGGTCACAAAATCCCCAAGCCTTGGGTGAGGTGCCAAGCATGTGTGTGCTTGGAGAGGAGCATAACACCCATTGCAGTGCTGCCTTGTTCTGCTGTCAGCGCATTCCCTCCTCCAAAAGGATGGGCGAGAAGAGCAAATGGGGACAGGGAGTGCTCTGTTAAGCAGTCACTATCCACTGGGGAAATGCCTTTCACTGGTGAATTGTGAGCATCCCACTAGAAAGACATTGCAATGAGCCCATTCTTCACATTGCTCCTCGACAAAGAGGGGCTCGTGTGAGAACATTTGGGTCCCTCCCCAGAATTATTGTGTGGCTTCACACCAGTGACTGCCTCAGTCTGTCCAACTGTGAAATGAGGTTAAAAATCTTCATGGAAGATAGGACACCAGGCTTCAGCAAGTGAGGTTTGAAAGAAACCATTCTTAACTAAGAGTAGGCAGGATTAAAGAAGGACATAGCATTACTGTCTTTGTCCATTCAGAGTTAGAAAAGACAGTGACCCAGAAGTTGAAAGCCTATTTTTCTCCCTTATCTTATAGAAATAGACACCTGGCCCTTGGATCTCTGAATGTTCCTGCTCTCAGCTCCCCCCCACTACATACACACTCCCTTTCATCTCTGTTTTTCTCTTTTAAAGCTCCAATTGATTTTTAAATTAAATTGGCTGTTCCTCTACCAATGAACCTCAAGCTTGCATTTCCTTTCCCCATTCTCCTTCTCCCTCCCAGCTTTCACATCTCCTCAGGTTTCTGTTAGTTCCCATACCTTTGCTTTGAAGGATTTTCCAATAAGGATGACAGGAGAAATTTCTTAAGGGTCTTTTATCACAAATTCCTTTTGGTTTCATGCCTGAGGACGCTTTTGAGGAGGACCTTGGCGACCTGCGCTCAAGCAGACCTGACGCAAGTATACTTTACAAGCGAGTCACAGCTGACTGCACACACAAATCAGGTCCTGTATCCTTGTAGCCTCGTTTAGGAAGCTTGTTGTGTTTCCCAGCTGACAAAACTAGACCATACTTATGACCAGTGTAATTCTCTAGAGCTCTCTGCAGTTACCAGGTAGAATATAATGTAGACAACTTGTCTACACTGAAATGAAATGTCTTTCTTAGATTGTGTAGACTATTCTTTCTAACGAGGCAGAAAGTGCTTGTTTTTATCACTACTCCAGTCCTTCCATGAGAGATATAAGAATGAAGTTCACAGGATGATACAAGCATATTAATGATCACACATTTATAGCCACACCATTGGGTTGGTGCAGAGTGCATTTGCACTAAGAACCTCTGTCAACCAAGCCTGCCTCAGATGCCATCCCAGCTCTGCCAGTCTAGACCTGCTCCACAGACAATGTCAGGAAAACGTCAGCCCTTAAAAGCTCACTGATAGAAGCTACTGAAGGAGACATCCTTTTGACAGACCTGAGTTAAGGCCCAGTTTTCAAAGGTTACAGGCACCTGATGGTTTCTTCATGTGCCTAAATCCCAAATCACCTTCAGATCATTCCAACTTCTCTTCTTTAGAGAGACATGGTAGTCAACAGAGCCATTTAAGCACATTTTGGCTCTCAACTGAGATCACTCTGCTGTCAGGACTAGCAGTGAAGGGGAATGATCACAACAACGCTTAAGAAATACGACTGCAGATGTTAGCTGCCGTGTTAAATATAGGCAGCCAAAAATAATTTCTCATAAGGCAATTAATCTTTTCTCTAACAGGAGGGTCAGCAACTCAAAGTGAAGGCTAGACACTCCTCTCTGCCTCATCCAGCACCTAAAGTGGGTTGCAGTGCAGAAAGCAAAAAATCACAGCCCTCACTGGCTTACAATCCCAGAGGTGCAAAACAGGGGTTTATGTTGCACCCTTAGCATCTCATGGATGAGGAATCTGCCCCAGGGGTGTTTCTTTTTACCTGGTTCCTTCCAGACCCAGCCTCTTCTCCGTGTCTGTGGGGACAGGACAAGGGGCAATGGCTGCAAGTTGGAGCACAGGAAGTTCCACACCAACATGCGGAAGAACTTCTTCCCAGTGAGGGTGAGGGAGCCCTGGGACAGGCTGCCCAGGAGGGTGAGGAGTCTCCTTCTCTGGAGATATTCGAGACCTGTCTGGACATCTACCTGTACAATGCATCCTAGGGACCCTGCTTTGGCAGGGAATTGGACCCGATGATCTCTTGAGGTCCCTTCCAACCCCTACGATTCTGTGATTTACTGTGTTTTTGCCCAGTGGTGACAGCAGCCTCTGCCCTGGCAACCTTGTGTAGAGAGCAGTTCCACCTGCCTTTCACCTTGGAGGCTTCTGGAATAAATGACACCTTAATTAGGTTAATTATACCTTTAGCTATCCATGTGCTTGCTTCAGATGTACCAGTGAGTCCATTACAGTGTAGTTTCCCTAGTTTTCCATGTGGGAAGCAAATTTAACACCTGATGTGTGAAGCTCTCCATGGCTCAGTTGTCTTGAACAGTATTTATTAAATCCAAGGACTTTTCACTCCTTGAAAATCCAGTACTCCTGGTCTCTCCCTGTCCAAGACCTGCCTGACCCTGGGTGGCCAGTGACTGATTTCGTACATAAATGTATTTCATCAGAGGCATCTCCCTGCAATGTCAACAGAAGGCTTGAGCAACAGCTGGCAAATAGTGAGAGAGCCTCATGCTTGTGAAAAGCGGTACAAATTAGCATCCTCCAGGCTGCTGCTGCTGCTATTCTGTCTAAATAATATCTTACAGGTAAAGTTTCTGTTGAGAAGCAGTGGGGTTTTCTCAGTTGCTGCCTAAACCATGTCACAGTCTTTGGTTTACGCTGAATAACTGCTTGAGACAGAAGTTGCATCTGTATGTGCGGTGTCACTGCTCCCGAATGATGAATGACCCCAAGTTTCTAACTGCTTCCTTCCTGTGCTCTGCCTGCCCTCCCCACAGTTGGCATTTGTGCAGAATGCTTTACTTGATCTCTTGGTCTCCACGGCTCACTAGAATCTCTTTCTTCAGTAGCTCAAACGTTCTCCCAGAATGAAAAACATTGGAGAGCGTGTTGATATGTAACTGGGCATATCAGGAATAGATCTCAGTGTTTTCCTAATGTTAAGGATGCTTCCACATTCTTCTTCCTAAGACACATGTCCCATTTTTCCAGATTATTTCCTCATTCCCACTGGCAGCACAGGCTGTTCTCCATAACTGGGATACTCCTGGTATTTTCCTTGGCCTCTGTAGAGAAGATGACTTAGTGTTTTTTGCTAGCATAAATCATTACTGTGAACACATGAAGCTCTGCAAGTGAAACATCCAGTAGAAAAGCGTTTTCCAAAGTTATTGTCTCTCTAGAAAACCTTATTATTATGCTTTGTGTCAGCATTTGATGCCACCTTCCACTGACAATAATGGGAATTCATTGCCCAAGGGTGTTTTAGGCAAGCAGTGTGCATCCAAGGTGGCTTTGTGTAACTGATGATATGCTGAGCAGCTTCTCCAACTTTCTGGTCCTTCCCTCAGTCCTGGAGGTTCCTTTCCTCATGGGACCAGCTTGTTATGGGACATGATCTTTGTGGATCCAAGCACACATTCAGGAGAAAAGTCAATAGCTGTAGAAGTCCCCTCTGTCATGCTGGTAAACTGACACAGAGTTTACTACAATGCTTTAGGAAAATATCAGATTCCACTTTATTTCCAGTGAAATTCTTGCTATGTAGCCAGCTCCCTGGTTGATTTTTGGTCACACTCACACAGGGGCTCCAGGTCTATCCTCAGATTTGTTGGAGCAGCAGGGCAGAGGGTGGAGTTCCTCCAACCCCATACCCCCACAGTTCACACCACTCAGCAGGATGGATGCCTTCACACCCTTCAGGGAGGGGACCTGCCCTCTACAGCTGCTTGCAGCCCCAGTTTAACAAGTATCACCTCTCCATAGAAGCTCCATCTGGGCATGCTAGCTCGATGCACTTCATGAAAACTGTTCGTTCCACCACCCACAGCAAGCTATTCGCACAGAAGTTTCACCAGAGACCATAAAATTGCAAACCATAGGTCCAGATCCCACCATCTGTCACAGTTCTGCATTCTTGCTCCCCAGACAACACAGTCTCCCACTGGGTTTAAAAGATCCCAAGCTTAAACTTGTTTGTTTAGGATTTTTTTCAAAAAAACCTGGTGCTCAGAGGCACTGCAGAAATAAAAATATGGAGCTATTATCATTTATTGCCCTCGCAATGCAGACAGGATTAAAGCTGTTCTAATGACAGGGAAGAAATGGTAATATTCCCCCTGACATTAAGTAGGCCTGAAGAAAGCTATGAGCACAATGGAATGGAACATTAATGTGAGCAGGGAAAATAAAAACCCCACAAGAAATGACTACAGCAAAGAACCACCAAGGGAGGCACTTTAAGCCCACAAAAGCCAGCACTCACAGATGTCAAAGGATCTTGTCATTCTGCACCTAACTCAGCCCTTGCTGAGGTGTTAAATGGGGTTTCAAATCCGGGGAGCACAAAAGGGTTGCACTCTAGAAGCTTAACCCTTGCATGCTGAGTGTAGGCTGCTGGGTTTGTACCTTTGCTGCTCCTGCTCCTCTTTTTGGACGACTCCAATGGCTCCAGCGAATGTAGAAAAGAGGGCAGTTTTGGAGCAGCGATGGCACATGTAGGTTTTGGAGCATCTGCCTTGCTAGCTCACCAGATACCTGGAATGTAACCTTAAAAGTTTATAGAAAACATGAAAGTTTATAAATAACATGTCAGACAGCTGGTGGCTTTAAGTACTGCTTCCCACTTCAGGCCCCCAAGGACGTAAAGCCCCACACAATGTGCTCCGTGCTTTGTATTTAAAAATGAGGAGGGAACCAAATCATGTCAGAAAGGTCAACAGTAGCTTTACCACAGGCAGGAAACATCTCTGGTGCCCTTGGAAAGGCTTCATCAACCAGTCTCCCTCCTGGGTTGGGAGATTTTTTAAGACATACACAAGACATCACCACTGCCAATAAGATCAATAAGGTGAGGGAAAATTCTCCCAGCTCTCCATGTAGGTTCCTCCTTATCCTTTGTTTTACTTTCTGTGGTGAGCCAGCTGTATCGTTTCTCTCCTCTCTGCTGGGAAGGTAATTCTCAGCTCTGAGGAGGCTATTCAGTGACTTTCTTTATTGCTATTTAACATGTATACATTACAGCACCTCACAGAGGCCTCGTAGCATTGTGCCAGGCATCCTACAAACACATGCAGAGTGACAGTTGCATCTATAGTGGGTACCCATATGTGGGGGACAACAGGATAAGTGTAATTCTGAGCCAATTAGACTTAATAATAATGCCCACATATCCTATGTGGGTGTACAGGATATGGCATATCCCTATGGTTCTTTGAAGGAAACACACCCCTGGAGTTTCAAAAGGGGGTTGTTTAGGGGTTTTTCTTGCCAATTTGAAAAATCACTATCAGGAAAGGGAGTCGGTGTTTAAGGTAATATAAAGGTCTCTTTCATACCCGTTCAAAGCAGGGATTAAAAGCTGGGCACCCCAGGACGGTGCCCAGTCTGTCTTCACATGAGTTTAACACCTACTTTCCTTGGCTGCAGCCGACTGTGTAGGCTGCAGAGCATTTGGGGTCTGATACTAGAGACCAAGAAACCCAGTCCTTACACCTGAGCATAAACATATGCCCAGAAAGTGTTTTAGTACCATGGAAGGATCATTGCCAAGGATGTGTGTGCACATGTGTGTGTGTTTTGTCAGGTTCTCTGTCTTCAATGGATAGAAAATAAGTGGAGTGCTAATAAATGAAGTTGTTAATTTCCAGTCTGTTATCAAGAAAGCCAAGAAACAAAAAAACCCCATAAGAAACACAATTAGTTGTGTTCAGTAGCACACAAGGATAGGATGTTACGCACTGTAGCACAAAACAATTAGGAGTTGGAAATTTGGAAGCAGGAGCGGAGAAAAAAATAGTCAGGGAGAAAAGAGAAGGGATTATCAGTGCTCACCTCCAGCTGAAAGGGGAGCCCCAGGCTCAGGGCATGGGAACACATGCTGGCTGAGGTGAGGGCACTGGTGTGTAGCTGTCCAGGCGCTGTGATCCAAACCGCTGCGTGTGACTTGTCACTCTCAAGCAGACACAGGCTTTGCGTACGTGTCGTGTATCTTGGTAGTGAAAGCTCGGTGTCTGGGAAGGGAAATGTTTAAAGCCACTGTGAGATTTCTTAGAAGCAGAAAAGGCAGCTTTGTATGCAGGTCAGACCTCAGCATTTTCAAGTGCTGCCTGGGATCCCAAAGCAGGTACAGAATATACCACGTGTAGACATGGGGCTGGAGGAAGTCTTCTGCTGTGACTGGTCACTGGGTGAGACCTTCCTACTCAGACCTGCTCTCCAAGTACAGCTGCTCTGACTGCCCATCTTGCTATGCAACGCATCATCATGTCTCTCTGTAAGGAAATAACCATGATGGAAAGTTAGTCTGTTCCTCAGCTGCCTGTCAAGTCACAAAGTCTGGTCCTAGTGCTAGTATGGATTTCAGTGGCCCAAAAGACTGTAGTCCTTTGGATTACAAGTGGCCAAAGCCTCACAAGATAGGATCATGATGAAAAATTAAAAGGAATTGAGCTGCTGGGGCTGGGAGAGAGGCCGAAACAGCCGCAGCTAAAAATGGTCTTGATCGCTACCTTCACTGTAAACCTGGGGTACATCTATCTTAACTGAACTGGAGCAGGCTTCAGGGAAGGGCTAATGGAGACATTATTATGAGCAGGAAATAAACCTAAAAAAAAAACCCCAGAAACAATGCAACTGAGAAAAATTATGAACATACCGTTTTCTCAATCGAAAGCAGCAACACGCGTCTCAGGGATGCCACAGGGAGCATAAAGAGACCGAGACATCTGCTTGGCCTCCAAACTGACTAGAGAAAATTTGGGAATATCTATGCAGGTGTTTTATGAAACAGGAGGGGCATGAGACCAAATTTTTTATAATCAGGATGAAGATTAAGAAAGGAATTGTTGAGGTAAGTGCTAATGCCCGCCTTCCCCAGTGGAAGCAAACATTAATGTTGGAATAATTTTTATAGGGAAAGCCCATAGTCTGATTTTTGCATTGTTACCTGCAACCAGTTTCAAGACAGGCACTTACAAAATCCTCAGCAGAACCTGAAGCTTGCACTGAAGACAGTAGCAGCCTTTAATGTCTAGAAAAACTGCTGTGAACAGATATAATGTATTAGGGAAAGAAAAGAAGCTATTGAAGACAAAATGCATTTCATCCACAGTGAGCTCTTCTCTATGTGACACATTTGCTTTCTGCTATTGCTTATCTTCCTCCCTCCCACCCCTCACTCCCCTCTTTTTACTCTGTTTTTGTAATTCAGCTCTTACAACCCAGAATTAAATGTTGTGCTGACCCAGGTGCAGCGTGCTCTGTATTGTATTGACATGCTGTGGGTTTGGTGCTTTATTCTTTTCCTTCCTTGTTGTCCATGCTCCCCAGCAGAAAGCTGCACCATGATATTGTACTCAGTTTCCCTAGGACAGCACTATCTGCAGAAGGACCAATATAGTACAAAAAGCCACGTAATAAAGCAGCAGAAGCAAAGTTGGTTCAACCCTCATCCTTTGCCTCCTTTTATAATGTCACTGTCACTTTTTCATCTGTACTAATCTTGCTTTAATATTTATGACTTTGCTTCAGACGTGAAGTTCAGCAAGGACAATTTTTTGGGTTACTGTCTCATTGTAGGAGAGATGCTAGCAGGGATAACTGGTCTTCCAGAGCCCATAGGACTCATAGCAACCTCTGTCTGCAGTTGAGATTGATGCATCCCCCCATCTCCTTCTAAGGGAGCTCGAGGTGAGGGTTGTGAGCAGGAGGTAGTAGATATTTTGTAGTTTCTGCAGCTCCAAATCCACCTGGCATGGCCAGCATCTTCTGTTTGCTTCTTTTTGGACACAGCCAAAAGCTGGACCGCCCAGCAGCCCTGCTGCCAGCACAGGCTCCTGACTGTGTAAAACAGTTCTGGCCCATGTCAAGGTCAAACTGCTCAAAGACAGTTCAAGGCTCAAGAGCCACAGGTGGGTCACCCCCAGGCTCCAGGAGCAGATATATTTTTCATTAACTAAACATGATGATTTTTAATTACATCATGTGCCTGAAAAGGATCTCAGAATCCCAACTGGGTTTTCTTGCCATGGTTTGATATCTAGCTGTACCCCTAAAATGAGCCAGAGTGGCATGTAGGAGAAGAGGATCTTTTTTAAAATGAAAACAAGACAAGATGGAAAGGTGAGATCCTCTATTAGAACTGGAAAATGCAGAATTGTTTCCAGGCTCCAAAGCCCTTCTGCATGGCTTTTCTGTTTTAAAAAGTTATAAAAGCAGGGACTGCCATGGAAAAACTGCAGCAGTGGTCTGGGACATGGAGAGATGAAGGCAGTAGACAGCAAAAAACCTTACGCAGCTTGAGAACATGGCATCAGTGCTTCAGGCTCAGGATACAGCCTTGTTTTAGGTCTAGGTGAGCATGGACCAAGAGAGGCAGTCTCTGACCCAAAGGTTTGGTACAGATGGAGCTCAGAGAAAGACAGTCACCTTCCTCCACCTCTCTAACAAAGATCCAAGGCATGGTTAGATAAAAACCCTGAATCAGAGATGGCCCTGGACCTGTTTCCCTTTGCACATAATCCAATCTGTTAGCCACGGGACCCTCATTAGCTGATCTGTCTCTGTCAGAACCATAACCTAATTCTAAACACAGGAGGAATGGGCTTTTGTGAAATCTGAATGCTGCTTGAGATGGGCAACATGTGGTGTCTCTGTTCTCTTTCGATGAGATAGCCATCATTTGAAGGCTACCCAGAAAATACAGCTGTCAGTTGACATTTTATTTAAGGGGACATCCAAGTTGTGGCCCCAGAAGTCCCAGGTGTCAGCAGATACATGCCCACATTGCTTATGGGCTCTCATCCAGGACCTGTTAAAAGATAGGATCTCAAAGCCATCGTTGCTCAGAAACAGTTTGCATATTGACAGAAACCCCTTCAATATATTTAATTCTTAGTTTTATATGTTTCAACAAAATTTTAGTGATCCCCAAAGTAACAATATGTTTAAAAACAAGCAAAGCAAACAAGGAAAGTCTTCTCAAATATCTTGTTTTTCCTTCTTTCCTTTTTTCAACAAGCTCAGTGACCCCATTAAGACCTTTGATATTTGAATTTTCTCTGCTGTTTTTCATGCTGGATAAGAAGTGAATTTGAAAACACTAGCAGAAAAATAGGTTTCAAGATGTGAAGCTCACAACTGGAAGAGAGAAAATTTTCAACTGGTCCCTTTAATAGAGAGGTTAAAGTCAACTTCCCATGGCCATATCTTCCACCACCATGATTATAATTGAAAAGTGAAATGACTGAGAGTCCATGTTGTTAATTTTTGTTGATAGAAGCACCTTGTTATCACTGTTTCCTTAAACTCAGCACTATGCCAGAAAGAAGTTATCCCAAATCCAATTTGGTCTGAAGGAAAACCTGCCATTTGTCAGCCAGGCAAACTAAGACTTATTTGTCAGGCAGGGAAACTTAACTGAAAAAATTGAAGCTATCAGCATAAACAGTTATGAGCAGCTCTCAGTCATAGTTTGTTGTTTAAATATGAGGGAAGGAAAGCAGATCTTGATGTAAAAATCAACACTACTTCCCAGCTTCCAAGGTGGTCAGAGCAGCAGTGCAGGAAAATGATGGAAGGGTGCACACTTCTGTGTCTCTTATAGAGTTGAAAGAGAAACATATATTTCTTGTGATATCACATCAGCCTGATTTGCAGTTGATCAATTATAAGGGACATATCTGCTGTCAGCTAAATACATGCGTGGAGTGATGGGGGAGTGTAGAATCTGTTTGGCTTTCCCCGGCTTGAAAAATCTGTGGGAACATGCTGTCGTTGGGATGTGCTGAAGAGATGCGCTCTGGCACCTACGCCACACTGGAGAGCTGTGAGGACAAACATTTGGGAGGAAAGCTGAGCTGATCCTAATTGAAGCAGACACTAGCGCTCTTTCATTGAAATTCCACCGGCTTCACCAACCTGATGTCAGGTTCTCCATCACCATGTGAGGGTCGCCTCCAGGCAGGGCATGCTAAAAATAAATTACACATGCACGTCCCTCCTCCTCCTCCTCTTTCCCACATGTGCACACATACACTCTAAGTGAGCAAGGAAGAGCATGTGGGAACTGCTTCTTGACACCACTGTTGTCAATGAGTATGTTCTGCTGCAAATGAGGGGTTTGGTTCTGTGCCCCAGGGGTTGCAGGCATGGCAGGGTTGGTCTGATAGCTTACAGAGGACAATAGGCTGAGCTGACTATTTTATTGCACTTAAATTCTGGCCACGCTCATCTTACAAATTTTAAAGCCATCTGGAGTAAGTGCTGTGTGTTCTGGATTGGGTGGTTTCAAAGATTTCTTCTTATCTTGGAGTCTTCATCTGCAAACTGCCCTTTTCTTTCCCTGCCTGTTTGGGCTATGAAGAGTAGTTTACTCAAAATCTTTGTCATCTGCAGCTCAGCATTGTAGGAATGACTTTCCTGGGGAGAGTGTGTTGTCTTTCCTCCTAGATCCTCCTTAGATAAGACATCCTCCAGGGTCGTGAAGGTCTCTGAGATCTGGCAGGGACCATCTGGCTTTTTGTTTCCTTCTGCAACATAGAACATGAGTTGTTTGTGGGGAACATCTGGGGATATTTTGTTTAATCAGTTTTTTATTGCTCTTGTGGCTTTGTGTATTAGCACTGTCTCTGCTACTTCTGTTCTCTATCAGAAGCACGCAGCAGTTGAATCTCCAGAGAGTTTAAATGCCTTCAACTAAACCATATTATTGGCTCCCTCCAGGGGTAGCTGGGTGAAACTTAATGGTCCATGAGATACAAAAAGTCAGTAGAAATGATCTAATGTCCCCTTCTAGTCTTAAACTCAGTGAAATGGTGAAAATTCTGCTTCTAAAGGAAATGGCAGATGAGCAGTTGCCAGGATCTCCTACTAGGCTTCTTCTCCAGCTGTGTCCTTGGGGAAGCAGTCCTGCTTGCAGATCCTCAGCAGAATTGCACCATTTTCACTCCTGGAGAGCAAATCCTCATTCCCATCCTTATGTGCAGCCCATTTGCCCTTCCTCTCTTCCCTCAAATGTTGAGACTGCTTCAGCCCCTGTTTTGGGGGACTGTTTCTGTGAGAAACCTTTTTGGTTTCCCTTCTGCTTTTACCGAAAGCCAAATGAGAGATCTGTTATATCTGACATCTGCCTTTCACGTGGATCAAACTTCCAGTTGCAAAATATCTCTGACCCTCCTGAACGCAGAAATCAGTCTTGTGCATCTACTCTCTCTATGATGGTTGAAAGCTTTAGCCAAGAAAAGTCTCCCAGGAACTTTTATGGAGTCAAAAAAACTCTTCTGTTTCTCTCTTCTGCAGAGAAAATGTGCAATTTAAATTAGTGGGTATGTATTTTTCTTGGAAGCATTTGCAAAGATGGCCAGAGCTGCCTGTCTTCAGCTGCTGGGTAGGTGTCCTACCCTGCATGTGCTTTCAATAAAATCAGTGTTTCGTCTCTCAGATTTAAATGCTTTACCTTGAATATTTCCATATGAAAAGAGAAACTTGAGAGAAATTGCTGGAATAGAAATCCCAGAGTCTGGGGATTTCAAGCATGAGTGATGCATGCATGCTTTTTCCTCATCTGAATTCAAGGACACTGAGCTCCACAATGGCTACCTTTCCACAAAGGGAGAGGGGAGGCCTCCTCCTGCTTGCTCTAGGACATCACTCACATTTTAACTAGGTACCAGGTATCTTGAGAAGCTATTTTTATTTTGACTACATTTTTGAAGTGTTTTTAGAACAGTCTGAGGAGCTCTCGCTTTAGGTAGCTGCAGCAGCTGCTACAGGGCTCTGTCCAAAGTGCAGCTGGTTGTTGCTGAGTTCTCTTTCCAGGTAACAACCAAGTTAATGCCTTTGTTTTTACTTAATTTTATTGATGGAATGACACTAGGTAGCCTCAGTGAGAGATGCTGTGCCTGCCGAAGGAGGGATATTGGATGTCCATTGTGCTCAGTGAAGCACATGCTGGGAACGTCCTAGCCAGAAGTCCAAACCTCATCAATTATACAAGACTGATCAGGATGAGTACAGTAGTAGTTGCCATGGTTATCAATCATTATGAACTATATTTTCTGAAGGTTTGTTTAGAGGAAATCTCCTGTGTAATTAATTACAAATTCATTATAAGATAATGCAGTTACTGCACAGTTACAGCCCAGAGTAGACAGGGAGAAATAGCCAGCCAGGACAAGGGGCAATGGCTGCAAGGTGGAGCACAGGAAGTTCCACACCAACATGCAAAAGAACTTTTTCACAGAGAGGGTGACAGAGCCCTGGGACAGGCTGCCCAGGGGGGTGTAGAGTCTCCTTCTCTGGAGATATTCAAGACCCATCTGGATGCCTCCATGTGTGATCTGTCCTAGGGACCCTGCTTTGGCAGGAGGGGTGGACTCGATGATCTCTGGAGGTCCCTTCCAACCCCTACAGCTCTGTGATTCTCTGTCCTCCTTTCTCTTTGCACAGCCAGAGACCAGGAATAGCACACACAAACTGTCACAGAAGCCTGTGTTTGGATCCAGGCAAGCACTCTTCACTCGTGCTCACATTCTTGGGTATGAAGTCGTTTATGATGTTGCATTTCAACCGGTTTCCCACCTGGCTCTTTAGAGGTAGTTGGCTGTAGACTTGCAAAGTGTGATGTTATCACCAGCCAGTCGACCAGAAGAGCTCGGCTTCTTGGGCCTTCCATTCCAGCATGATCTTTATCCTTTTTATGTTTCTTAATCTTTCTAGAAAAGCATCAGCCAGAGCCCAGTGACTGCTGAGGAACGGATAATCTTCCTCCCTTTCTAGAAAAACAAAGAGAGTTTAAAATATTTGTTTGCTCTGGTTAAGGTTTACAGTTCTTAATAGTGTGTTATTAGGAAGCTGCTGAGCAATCAAATGAGGACACAATTGTTAATAAGTTTGCTTAATATAACAATTAAGTCAAGTCTAAGGAAATTCCAGCTATTTCTTAGTGTATTAAATACATGGCAAGTAACTTCTTTGTAGTTTTTGCTGAGTAAATTTATTTGGAACATCTGTAATTTAAAATAGTTCTGAGATTTAAAGAATTTTACAGCCACTGCTTTTATGTTATGCCAAGTTCCATCCGAGAAAGGTGCCTGTAGTTCTCACTCTTCATTTTTCCTGATTGACACGGCAGTTTCTTTGCTGTTCTATGGGTGACAAGACTTTCAGCAAGTCTTGCCTTTTTTTTCTTTCCTCCAAATGATCTGCCTTGTCCATGGCCCCTCTTGCTGCGAAAGCACAAAGCGAGGAGCTACGGTTCTTTCCAAACTTACTAATGATAAAGACTGTTCGTTCTCCCAGTTGTCTTTGGTGCAATCTGTTTCAAACGCTGGGATTGATGAGTGTCTCAGAACAGTGTAGGAGGGCTGCCTGAGCGTGACTGAGCCACAGAGTTAAAAAAAAAATCCTTTAAAAAAAAAAAAGAGAAAGAAAAGAAAAAGATTCATTTCAAACAGAAAATAAAACTCAAGGAAGCCATAGCTTGCCTGAAACAAAACAAAACAAGCCAGCTAAGTTTATTGTCTGGGTTATTAATTGTGCTGGATTGTATAGCTTCCCTGAGAATGTCACTTTAATCGTTGGCTGAGTCTGAAGCCTGGGTCTCTGGAGATCGTGTTCTGATCTCTCACATATGGCATATCGCACTGTTCATTAGACCCACCGGTTCAGTCACATGGAAACGATGTTCAGACTGTGTCTATCCGTGTCTGCTACTTTTCTTCCTGGATGTGTCAGTCTCATGATGAGGGCAGTGACTCCAGCTGATACAGACATGATTGCTGATTGCATAGAGACACATTGCTGTGAAAATAGATGGAAGAGGGGGTTATTTCCATCGTGGGTTGGGCTTTGTGTGATGCCCCCACCCTGCAGAAAGACTCCTCAGGGGAGTAGGGCGCTGAGATATGAGATCACGGACCCTGAGAAGAGAAATGGGTGACCTTTGGGGACAAATGGCTACACTGGGATTCCCAAAACCTGGGCTCAACTCAAAGAGGAAGGAAAAATTCTCACCAGTGTAATGAAATTCAGTTCTCAGTTCTCAGCTCTCAACACGGTGCTGTTTGAAAAATCTGGCTGCTCCATTTTGGTGATGAGATGGGAGCGGGAACTGGCTTTGCACAGTGGGGAGCAGGATTTCTGGCTCTTCCCTCTGAATATTCAATGCTGGCAATTGAGACGTGAGGAACTAGGTGATCTTATCCAGGATGGCTGTCAGCCAGTCAGGGATGACTTCTGGGCCTGCTGGAGGGACAGAGCTTGGATGAAGCTCAGCTAAGGATTAAGCAAGCTCATGTTTAGGAGCCTGTCTCCAGCCACATGTGAAGAAGATTGGATGCTGACAGCTACCAGCAGGAACCAGGTCAAGGGATTCCCAAGCAGCGCAGAGTCCTTGCCAGGGGACCCCAAAATGTCACATTCAACTTCTAGCTGTGCAGTCTGTTGAGGGGGGGGGTGGGGCTGGCAAGTGATGTGTGAATTGTTGAGTCAGTGTAAATGTCACAGCCAAGGGTCTTCAGAGTCAGAGTGACAACAGGAGGAGACACTAGTGCCAGGAGTTCTGACACAGGGAAAATGCTGTCACTGCCACCACCCCCGTCTTGGAGATTTATTGATGATAACTTGGGATGTGCCATAAACAGGAGTGATATTAAATGAGTCTGACTGTCTCAGGGGCTAAGTTTTACAACCCAAAGTGTGAACTCTCTCTGCCTCACTGAGATCCTGAGGCATTTTTCCAGCAGCTCCCACGATCTCATTAAATGCTCCCCTGAGAAGGGCTCCCACCCTGCACAGCACAGTGCCAGCTGCTGGGATCAGACACAAATATCCACCAGGGAACCCAGCATGCATCCTCAGAGCTTAGTCGTGAGGACCTCTCAGGCCGCCACCACTGCTTCACTGAGCCCACAGTCTTCCTCACTGTGGCTTTGTGAGGACACCAAAAATTCCCATGTGGGTGTCCCCAGGTACCAACATACCCTTGATGTCAGAGGCTTTGACCTCGGTGTCCACAGCCCTTGCACCAGGGCAAACCTCCCTGTAGCTGCACTATGACTGCACTGAACCCAGGTGAACCTTTACTGAGAAGCCCTGTCAGCATGGTCTCAACTTCTGAAGTCTAAGCCGTGGTTCCCTCCTGAAGTCATAGGCTGCAAAGCTCTGTGCTTTGCAAATGCTTTCCTTTTGCTCCTTGAATGCATCTGGGACTGCAAGAGGAAGCTCTAGCTGCAGCTTTTCTCCCCTATAATAAAACAGTTCCAGAGGCAAGATAGCTTCAGCTCACAGGCACAGGGTTTGGTCAACCTCCGTGCTTTTCTGCTGAGGGCTTCCCTTGTTCAGGTAACACGTTGTATTCCAGAAGCAGCAAAATTTTCAGCAGAGCCCTGGGGATACTGAATTCACTCTTCTGTATCACTCCTGCCTATCGAAGTTAAAGTAGCTCTGTGGAGGTCAAGGGCAGAGCACTCCATGGCCACAAGCCCTGTTCTTCACAGCTTGAGTTCGCCAACCCACGGGCCTTAAGGAAAGTGATCTAGCCAGGAAAGCCTGCTGCTTATTTCAGGGAAAAGTTTTATATTGGTGATTTCCCTGAGAAACCTCCTTGTCCTTCCTTTCTCTCTGCTCCTTAGTCTGCTCGCAGTTCTCTAAGGGCGTCTATGCCATCTTTGGGTTTTATGAGAGGAGGACGGTCAACATGCTCACATCGTTCTGCGGAGCTCTCCACGTCTGCTTCATAACACCAAGCTTCCCTGTTGAAACATCCAACCAGTTTGTTCTCCAGCTTCGCCCAGAGCTTCAGGATGCCCTCATCAGTGTCATCGAGCACTACAGCTGGCAGAAGTTTGTGTACATTTATGATGCTGACCGAGGTGAGTCACGAGTACATGGGAAGGGGTACCTGGCAATTAAATGTAGTGATCTAGGTGAAGTCTTTGCTTCAAGAAGCCTTCTTACTGTTGGTTGCTGGAGGCTCAGAGGATGACTATTAAAAGGTCACCCTATGTCTTCCCTGTTCTCTATTTCTTTTCTAAATATTCATTACCTCTGAAGGTGTCCATTGATCTAGATGAAGCCTATGACCCCACTAGGGTCATAGGCTTCGTAAGGTCAGATCTGAACCCCATCACCACGAGGGAAATATTTAACATGTAAGTGGTTTGAACTTCAAATAGAAAATTGTTTATAGTGAATAGCTCTCTCAAACCCAAGGCCACTGAATCCCACATTTATGATTGTGAACTGAGAGATGCACAGATCTCACCTGAGCCCACATCCAGTTGTGCCTGTGTTTCTGGCAGGCAGCTTGGAAAACTCAAAATTCCCTGTATGAGTGTTACTTGCCTTAAAAATAAAAGCTTTGCTGGGCTCTTGGAAGATATTATCTAATTTTCTAAACCACGAACAGGGCTAGTGAGCTCATTGCTTTGTGATTGAGTTTCCCAGCTTTCAGATGCCTTTAAAGCTCCAGACTTGGAGCCCAAGAGCAAAATGGATTTGTGGAAGACAGCGCAGAGGTAAGGGTGATTCACAGCTCTGTCCTGGAAGTTATCATCAGTCATTGCAGGGACAGGATGACCTTAAGGGAAAAGGCACAGGTGTAAAAGCACCCCACCCTGCTTTCTGTTGCCATGAGGCATGGGCACACTGAATATCCCAGAAGGGCTGGCATGGTTGTCTAGCAGGACTCCAGAGTGGTGATGACTATGTTAATTTCCTCTGGAAGGCTGGGCTTGTAATTTAGGCAAGTTCCTTTTAAAAATAATGAAGTTTTCTGATGACATGTTGCCAAAAGCAACAGGGACACTGAATATGATTGTGTCTTGTGATTGCTGAGGGTGTCCCTAACCCTAGGAGCCTAAACAGATCAAAGATGAGAAGTGAACTATGGCCCAAAGAAACCACATGATTTTGACAGTGACAGACAAGAAGATGGGGATTAGAGCTCTTATCTGAATCCCACGGCAGAGCCTGATCTACAAGACTGATCTGCCAATTACAAAGGAAAACTAGGCCTGGAACCATCCTATTTTCCTGTGCTAGGACAGAAAAAGCAGGAGTCATTTCCTATAGCCCAGCTGTGTTTGGGTAAGATGCTGGACTGTTAGCTGCTCTCTGTAGTTCTGCTGCACGCCTGCAATACCGTATCCAGCCTGGCTTGAGGCAGCTACGCAGGCTGGAAGGATGGAAAGATGTCACTGCACAACTAAAACCTGTTTTTCCCCCTACTGTCCTCTTCCCATGGCAGGGTTGTCAGTCTTACAGAAAGTGCTGGACACGGCAGCTGAGAAGAACTGGCAGGTGACAGCTGTCAACATCCTGACAACAACAGAAGAGGGTTACCGCATGCTCTTCCAGGAGCTGGAGAAGAAGAAGGAAAGGCTGGTGGTGGTGGACTGTGAATCCGAGCGGCTCAACATCATCCTTAGCAAGGTTGTGCTGATGCAGGTCTTATGGTGGGGTCTTGCATGCAGAATGGGAAGGGTTGTTTCTCCCAGAGAAGTTTTCCTCCCCACTCTTGTCTGATCCATGTCCCATTGCAGCTCTCATTGAATGTGGTGTGTATATTTGCAGCCAGCTGCTGAGCTTGCAGGTATTTCTTCCTTGTGTTACTGTGGAAACTGTAAAGCCATACAAATACTGTGAGCTCCCATGTATTCATGCTGAGTGAGCTCTGCTGCTCCAAGTTCCCTACTTGTTTGACTCCTCTGTTGAACCCTTACACCCCCTTACTCCTCAACGAGTTTGCTTTGTGCTAATTCTTCTAAGCAGCATGCACAAGATGCAGCACTTCCTTATTCTGAGGAGTTTTTCTCCAATTTTCCCACCTCCTGTGAGTTAGGGCAGAGGTGTGAATCAGCACTGCCAGACTCCTGGTCCTCGAGCCTCTGTGTGCTGCACCAAATTCTCACAGCCACTGCCAGTAGGGCAGAGATGGAGAAGCTTTATGGTACATCTGTAGCATCCTCAGGACTGCTGTTTCCAGATCAGTCTGGAGCTCCCAGGGCATCCAGGCTGTAGCGGGATCCGATCCCAGCTCCTCTCGTGCCTTACAGCAAGAGTTGATTCCCAGCCATCTCCTGGCTGTTTTATCAGCTCATAGCCATGATGTAGATGGGATATACAACCTACATAGGACGCCCAGTAGTGCAGACCCAATTTTTCTCTATACCCTTTCCTCTGTGCATCCCTTAATGCTTTCCCTGAATCCTGAATATGGACTTCTGTGGACGTGAGACCAATGCAAGTTCATGGACAGGTCTTAATCTACAGTTGTGTCCCTTCTTTAGTTCCAGCCTTAATAAGTTTCCACCTCACACCTACAGCCAAGGCTTTCCCCACAGCTGGGACTCCTGTCTCATGCAGCTTAGAGCCCTGCAGTGCCAAGCAGCTGGACCACTGTGACTCCTCCTTCTGTGTTTCTCATATTCAGCTCAATCTTACCTGGTGCTTCACACGTCTCTTTGCCTAAGCTACCTGTCATCTCCTGTCTCTCACTTCAGCAGCTCGCTGTCTGGGGCCAGGATTGCCATTTCACCAGCTGCACGGCTCAGAGATGAGCACGGTCCCCCCTGGTGGGATGTCTCTGGGTGCTGTGTAACAAGGAAGCAGGTAGCAGGTTTTAACCTCAAAGTAAAGATCACGCTCATGAAGAAAAGACCAGATTATTCTGGAGGGTAAAGTCTTCTCTCTGACCACAGAGCAGTTTTAGCTGAGCAAAATTTCTGACAGGACCTAGGCAGAGAATTTGCCTTTTCTGCAGGCTTTCCTATAGGGTATATCAGATTTCAGGGGTTAATAATGTTAAGGTTTTAAGCCTCTTTTTTTCTAGCAGTTTTTCTAAGTTCTTTAATCAAATATTATCTAGCTTCCCTAATATGAATAGGAAAATAAGTCTTTCTTTCAAACTTCATCCATAGCTGGAGCAAGCATTACACTTATATCTAAGTAAAGCTATTTTCAAGAACAATAAACAACCCAGGTCTTGTGATTATTATTGTTTTGCAATGCTGTAAAAGCATCCACTAAAGACAGAGCAATCCCAGCAGACATCTGTGCCAAACAGGCAACACTTCTGTTAGGGATAGGGCTCTAGGCAGCTTTTTTCAGACCTGTGTAGTCCATTTTTATCCTCATTTAACTTCTAGTTCTGAGTCCGCGGGGATTTCCCAGAGCAGAGGTAGTTATCCCAGTGTAAGCAGGGGATGCCAGGTCTTTCTCAACATGCAGATGACTGGAGGGGGTCAAAGACAGTGTTCAGCTCATCACGTGAAATTCAGCTGGGACTTAAATTCAGGCTGGAGGCTGGGCTCTCAGCTCACCACACCAGCAACCTCTACGTGGATGTCACTGCTCTGTTTGCCCTGTCTCTTCAAGTGTCTGAGGTGTTCAAAGAGCTGCCTCAGCCTTTCGGGGACATTTTAATGCATTGAGTTTCTTCCCTGACACACCTACCTCTCTTTCCATGGCTGTGAATTTGTGCTCCCTGGTGAGCAGAAGAGCTGGGGATGGCTGCTTAGCACCAGTCCCTCACACGTACACACTGAGGCTTGCACATGCTTTTAATTTCTCCTCCCTCCCCATCCTGTACACATTACACAAGCAACCAGCACTGCCTCAGCAAGGAAGTCCTGGGATGCTGGAGTCTGTAGCTGTGGAGGAGCCAGAGCTCAATGTGTTAATGATATGCGGGACAATGACCTGATTTCTTTCTCAGAGCCTCCTCTGTGTCATGTCTCAAGGGCATGATTTATCTTTGCCAAGGTAACTGTTGTTTATAAGCCAGGCCTTGGTTCAGGGAAGGATATCTGTGGGGCTGCACTGTGTAGCCTTAATGGGATAAGTGAGCGGTGGGTTGTATTCCATCAAAGCCCTGTATTGTTTCTTCCTTGTCTCTCATTAAAATGAATAACTGGAATTTCTCCTTTGCCACTGTTTCACTCTGAGAGGATTTCTCTCTAATAGATGTCAAACTGGCCCATTAAGAAGTGGGTAATGAAACCTAGGTGGCCCAAGTGAGCTATCAGCATGCAGCCCAGCACAGCAACTCACCACGTTCAAGCTAAGTGATAAATGCTATTATAACCTCAGCTTGCTACTGCCGTCCGGACACATTAGGACTGAGCAAGCATTTTAAAATAAATTAAGATCACAAATAACTGTGTAAAACATGGGAAGCAAGCCTCATAATTCAGGTCGATGGGCTGCAAGATTAACAGCTCAGGGAAGGCTGGATGGCAGTCCTCTCCGGTTCACTGGCTCTGACACCTAATAAAATAACAAAGGGAGAGTTTGGGCAGAAGAAGCCAATGCCAGCTGTTGTTGACACTGGAGAACTGGGGAATTGGATCGTAATTCTTAGGCATCTCAGCACCCCAGAGATGCTCCTTTCTTCTCCAGGGTCTGGGACTTACTGCAAAGGTCGGTGTCACTTAGCGAATGGAAGGGGACAAGCTGGGTCTGGTTTTCCTTCTCAGATCTGGAATGGAAGATACTCAGAAAACTCCCCATAATGAAAGTATATATCTTCACAGCCTTACGTATACCAAGTCTTTTTCTGAGGGTTCCAGGCTGCTCAGCAGAAACCATATTGATAGAAGCTGTGGGGAGAGTGAAGTTGGTGGCAGTGAAGCTGGTGGTGCTGACATTAGTTCTGTAAGAAACTGCTATTAAATGAAACCTTCATTGGAGTTAATTGCCACCCCCATGTTAATGCTGGGAACCAGATGAGTTTTAACATGTGTGCAAGAACCCTTCATCAGAGAAAGGCTAAGGCAGATGAACCAGTGCACAGAACAAGTGTCAGCTCATTTATAATCCATTTGGAAATCCCTAAATGGTAGCTCATGACAATCTGGGAGTGTTGTCCCATGGGGAGCATCAGACTGCGTGTGCCTCATCTGATGCTTCTTAAACACCTGCTTCCAGCCTGATGTCAGAAAGGTCCTGGGTAGACTGATCCCTGGTTGAATCCAACACAACAGTCATTTTATTGTTATTCTGGCTGTGAGGTTCTTTCTGGGCTCACTACCATTTGTGCAGATTGGCAACACATGCAGTGATTTCGAATCAATTCATACGACAGTGGAAAGCAGAGGCAGTGTCTCCAGCAAGGAAATCTTACAGAAACAGTACAATTCTCTCAGAAACTGGCAGTTCCTGTCTTTTCACAGACTCAGAGACTGTGCTGGTTTGGGTCTTAATTCACTGTGCCCTTTCAGTACATGAACTGGCCTAAATGCAGACGGTATTTGGCTGGTAAGAGTTTAACAGTGCTGCTGGAAATCAGTGGAGAGGAATTTTGGTGGAAATCAGCAAGAAAAATGTGACTTTTAGTTGTATTATTTATATATATATATATATATAATTTTTTTTTAAATCAAGGAAGAAAAAGAGAGCTAGGGAACATCTGATCAGTGACCCTGTCTCCCATAATCACAGGCAACCCTGCAAAAGATTGTTCCTTTCTACCCAGACAAGAGAAACTTTTCCAGCTAACATAGAAACTTTCAAGTGTTAAAAATCCAGAAGCATTTGTGTTGATAAAAGAGAATAAAACCCTAACTCTACAAGCATCAGGGAGAAAGAAGTGGCAAAGAGCTTATTTTGGGACACCATGACTATGAAGATATAATTAACCTCAGTGAACATGCACATGGAATCCTCTGTTGAGTGTCTTGCCCAGGCAGCCTTGCTCTGGAGATGTCATTTGAAGCCACTCCAATGTAGTAAAAGAGAAAAATTGTCCTACAGTCTAAACCTTCTGACATCTCATGCAGGTACGGATCTGCAGCAGGGACTTCAGATGGGAGAATGCACAGAACATCTCTTTAGACTTGCTCAGTGTTTCAGCTGCCTTCACAGGACAAACAGACTCCAGCTCCCCACTTTGTTCCTTTAATGTTTAAAGTATAAATCTTGTTTAACCTTTTTTTCCTAGAGAAAGCACTGTTTTTCTCCCAAAGCCCATAGGAAACAGGTTGGTTTATTGGCAGTTTATTCTTTCTGCCTGTGGAATCTTCTTGGGGATCTTGTCCTGTCTAATTTTGGACTTGCTGCTCAAATATCAAGTGTGAAAGCTCTGTTCTTACCCTAACAACATTGTGAATTTTTCTTTTGTTATGTCTTTCTGTCTTCAATCAAACAGTCTTATCAGGAAAAAATGGGGAGGAAGGGTAGATAAATGAAGTTTTACTTCTTTAGTTGGTCTCTGCTAAATATTCCTGGTTTTCATCTTTCAGATCATCAAGCTTGAAAAAAATGGGAATGGGTACCACTACATTCTGGCAAATTTGGTGAGTTGCCTTCCTTGGGTTTTTTGGGTTTTTTTAAAGTATTGCATATTTTGTAAAGCACTATACTTCTAGTTGCTGAGCTGGAACATTGTTTTCTAATCTACCTTTTGGGTAGAAAAAATACCAAAGTCCTTTGTAGTGTTCTTCTTGTGGTGCTTTCTGTCCTGAGCCAGCAAGATTATCTCCAGGGTATCTCCAAGGTTGCTGGAGTTATTTATTTATTTATTTGTTTGTTTGTTTGTTTGTTTGTTTGTTTGTTTATTTATTTATTTATTTATTTATTTATTTATTTATTTTTGCCTCCAGATTCAATCTGTATCTTTTCAAAGCCAGTTAAGCCAACTGTCAATTACTGCTTGTTGTGATAATGATTTTTTTTGGCATGTCATAGGCACCTGCGGTCCTGGTTATTGCCCTCCTAGCTTGTTTCAGTCAGGCCATCAGGAAGTTGCTGACTGTTGATAAAGACTTGAGTTTTCTAACTAGTTTTACCTCTGCTTCACCCCATCCCCCCTGAGGTGAAGGGTTTCACAGCCACCCTGAGAGCCCCTCTAAGGGCAGACTGGTTAATGGCCCTGCACCAAGATCCCTCTGACCTTCCAGGAAAAACAAAACATGTGCCTATTCTGCAACTGGGTGCTACATCAAAGCTGCCTGTCATGGCTTGAAGGAATTAACTGGATTTAAAGATTTCTTTTTTAAAATGATTCTCCCTTTAATGCAGAGAGGTGCTGCCTGAGGACAGGGCTGTGCTGGGCAGCCGCAGGGCCATCATCCTGCACCAATGTGCTCTCCTCTCCTAGAAAGGACAGAGACTCTCTCTGCCTAGGGAGGTTTGGGAGGAGCGAAGAGAGTGAGGAATGGCCTCGATCCATAGTGAGGAATGGCCTCGATCCATAGTGAGGAATGGCCTCGATCCATAGGGCAGCTGAGGTTTCCTGCAGCAGAGCTCCTACCTTCTCCTCCCCAGATGGGTCTGTCCATCCGGAGGGGATGCACAGCTGGAGGACAGGCTGGTGTCAGCAACCTGGAGCTGAGGGTGATGCCCCCAGGACCCACTGTACCCGTGTGGGGTCTGGAGCCCTCCTGCTCTCCCACAGCTGTGTCTGCGAGGCAGCACGTCAAGCCTGGCATAATTAAACTTTAAACTACCAATTAGTCAAGCAGTTGCTGCCATTCTCCTCCTCTCAGTCCCAAGATAACTCTGTAATTTACAAGACAAAAATGGCCACATAATTACCCCGTGATGCCCCGATACTGACCCTGCACTTCTATGCTGGGCACCTACCGTGTAATTACAAAGTTAAAAATGTGATGTTGTGCAGGGGGAGACAAGCAAACTGCAGAGCAGCCCAGAACTTCAGTTGCTAATTTTAAAAAAATCGTTACTTGCTGTAATCCAGGTCCTGTTCCTCAGGTGTTTATGAATCCCTTCATTAAAGTTATGCAGGGAAGATACCTGGAGTAGCTGGAGTGTGAGCTTATATGTATACCCATGCAGAAGGCTGAATGAGGTTGCTATCACTTCTCCCTGCATGGTTTCTTAAGAGTAAATGCGTTACAGGCATGGGGTGTAATGCTCAGGTGTTCAACTTATGAAGGACATTTCCCTCTGTCTCATGATACCCCTGTCTCTTACCTTCAGCCTTAGAAAGCACACTTCTTCCATCTTTAATATGTTTTCTTATCCTTTACACAAATGCTGAGGGGACAGAGCTGGCTGGAGGAGGCTGCATATTCAGCCAAAATGGATTATAAATAATTAACTTAGAGCAAAAGGCTTCTCATTTCCCCAGCCTCTCTGCAGGGAGATTCTGCCTCCCAGCTGCAGCTCGGTGGAGGATGCTCTAGGTCCCCTGGAGCCACAGGGTCTGATGGGACCACCAGAATCCACTGCTACTAGCTGTGATTTTCAAGAGTGGAGAAGAGTAGTAATGAAAGGAATTCAAGCTCTCCTTTGTCTTTCCTGTTCCTTAAAATCCAACACTGCACAAGAAGCAAACTCCAGCGACAGGAGTATAAAACAGAGGAAAAAACCCCACAAACCCAGAAAGAGAAGAGGGGATAATCAGGCAGTGTAGGGAAACTGTTTAAAAGAAACACAACTAGTACTCCTGAAGGTTAAGAAGGTTCTTCCCAGGGCAGAACAATCTTTGTGGTTCTGCTGTGCACAGGGACAGGTTCAGGCAAGAGAAATCAGATGGGTCTCTGTGATGTGCTGCACCCCCACGAGAGCTGATCAGTTCTGCAAGGAGAATGGCAAAAAGGCCATGAAGATCCTATGTTCCTGAGAACATATGACAGTGAGGAAGGTCTGCAAGCCTCCTTGTGTGGGTATGACCAGGCATGTTATAAGGGATTGGCAGAATGTGGGAAGTCAGTGTCTGGCAGGGTTAAGCCATAGTATGGATGCTCAGATCCAAGAGTTCACACTAGGTATACCCTCTTCTGAGGACATCTCATTGCTGGATCAGAGCCTTCAGAGGGTGTAACATGCTGTAATTTATTCCCACTGACTCATACACGTAGTGGATAGACCTTAAACACCCCACATTTTCTCCTGCAGACTAGTCCTAAGATGACAGGGTGTGCACTGCCCACACACACACACACGTACCCTCATGTGCATACCCACACGCCTAGAAGACAGCCTGATTTTGTGGAAGTGGCTCATTGTGGAGTCCTGGGTCATAAAAGAATAAATTAAGAACTAAAAACTGCAAGTGCATGAACATTTCCAAATGAGTAATTTTTTTTTGTCCCCTCTGCTAACTGGTGGAGTCCTGATTTAGGGCTGTCATTCCATGTGAAGATAAGGCTGGGACAGGCTCTGCATTGCACAAGCCAAGTGAGCCCTCAGCTGGTTTGTAGCTACCAAGTTGCCTGCACTAGCTGGACAAGGGAATGATGGATTTTCAATACTTGCCTTTACAACACTGCCTAACATTCTTGGGCCTTTTCCCATGGAGAAACAGCTATGGAAATGGCATATGTGAAGATATGTTGGAAAATATTTAGGGATAACCCCACTGAAACACTTGTTTTTTGGCTATATCCTTGTTCAGAGCCATACTCAGCCAGAAACCAAACAGCAGCATGTTACAGTGTAGTTACAACAGCTCCAACCTAGCGCTCCATCATGAATGCAAAGTGAGTTTGCATGGCAATGCACAGGCAGAATAAGGCCTGCAAAACCCATCCATTTTGAACACAGAGGAATTCCATGTCTGGTCACAGGCAGAACCTGAACAAAGAGCAACTGGCTTGCATTAATCACAGCTTGTTTGCCCAGCGGTTGCTGTCGGCTGAGCTGTAGTAAAGCACCAAGCAGAATTTGACAAGTAGCAGCAAATGAAAGCTAGTATTTCCTAGCAGGAACAGCTTTCTTTTTTGCAGTGAAATTGCTGTTGCCAAGGTGAGACAATAATGTTTCTGTGTTCACAAACAAAATGAAACCGTTCTGCACCTTAGGCTATGGGCAAACATCCTTCTCTGAATCTGCTATGGCTGTTAAAAGATACAACCTGTCTTGTCTGCTTGGCCCTGACTGTCCCACGAAGGTTTGTCCCCAGTGGCACTGCCAGGGGAAGGGTTCATGTGAGCATCCCCACCTCTCCTTCAAGTAAATTTGGCATTGTCTGTGGCTTTTGCAAACTAATGCAAACCTAATCCTAGACTGGTACCCACTAGAGTTACCTCAATTAGCTTTTACCACCTGCCAGCCTGGATATGTCAGGTGTACAGGCACTGGGGGGGTGGGGGTTGCAGTCACATCTTACCCCTTTCCTCCCCATACCTCTGTTTTTCTTTTGGAATTCAAAGAGGTTTGGCAACTTTAAGAAGTGCTTGGTTTTGTGAGTCTTATTTTTCTAAGCTTTGTTCTCAGCCTTTGAGAGCATCAGTCTAGCAACCACAAAGCAAAAAAAAAAACCAAAACTGCAGTCAATACTATCAGAGGAGCAAGCTTAGAAACTTCTGGGATTCCTTTCTTTTGATGTTACAGACTTTTTCCCCATAACCTTGGCTTCATGTATCTGTCCTACGCCAGGGATACAGGCTGACTACTGTCAGTAGTGGGAGAACATCAGCTCTCTTGGGCAAAGGAAAATCTTTGTCTTAAAATAAGTGACATTTGTGTGACCTGTCTGAAGAAGAAAAGCATGAAGGACAGCTGCCACATGCAGTATTTTAGCCTTTTTTTTTTCTTTCCTGGTGTATTAGTCCAGGTTGCTCTTTTAGCAAATGCTCTTGTTTGAAGTTGAATACTTAAGTGTACGAGATTGCTGATGCTAGGGGTGGCGGGGAAGAGTAAAGATAAAACCAGAGCAGAGGTAAGCATTTTTTCCCGTGCCATTTTATATCAGCATGTGTCAGTGCTGAGTTAGGCCATGGACAGAGTTTCACTTTGCAAGCAGTTGTGGCAGCTTCAGAGGTTACCAGCACAGCAGCTTTGCCAGCAGATAGTGACTTGTGCAGGACTCAGGCAAAAGTGACAGGCTTGAGTCAGTTCACCTGGGCATCTCATATTTTGCAGAGGTTGGGGTGGGGCTGAGACATGGTGACCCAAAGCTGACTGCTTGGGGCAGATAGGGAAGAAGGGATCCCCTCCCGAACTGATGTCCATATCCTTGGGGGAGCAAAGTTCTCCCAGCACAGAGATCTGCTCCCCGAAGCGATGCAGCATGGGGACATCCCACAGCAGGTGCTGGGGCTGTTTGGAGAGGGTCTGCTCTGCTCTGCCTGTGCTGGATACGAGCCTAGTATGAGAAGCTGTACCTGCCACAGCACAATGTGATGTGTGGCACTAGCCGTGTGTTGCTATCTTTACTGTCTGCACTGAGCCCCTGATTCAGCTTGCCTGGAGCTAAAACGTTGCAGTTCTCAAGTCTCCCATCAGCTTGAAAGCTGCCATGGTTATTTTAATCACCCTCAATTCTTAACACTGTCTCCTGGCCCCTGAAGTATTGCTGACTGAAGGTACAAACAAGGTCAGCAGTACACACGTTGGCATTACCAGCTGATTGGAAACTCCTTTGTAGGAGTTTGGAAACTCCTTTGTAGGAGTTTCCAAAAGGATATGTACAGCATCGACGAATTCTCCTGGTAAGATCTCAAGATGCCTGGACTTGCAAAAGGAATACTCTTATGCTGGAAGGGGATGTCCCAGGTTATTTTTAGGTTTCTAAAATTATGCTGGTTAGACCTTTCCTCTTTCTGAGAGGTTGGTGCAGGTAAACTCAGGAGAAAACTTCAGTTTTCCAGGCAGAGGAAGCATTATAATGTCTCAGTGAAAATTCTGAGGTCTACATTTCACTGCCAAACAGCTTTTCTGTTCTGTTTCAAAGACCATCAAGAAGAAAAAACCTTTACAACATTATCTCATCTGAATTACTGATAGTGAAAGACGCAGCAGTGCCCTGAATTAATTTTTGCTTGAATTAGAGTGTCTTGTGTAGAAGAAAATAATCTGGTTTTGGTACAAAAGTTGCATGCATGGGAGATTATGAACTGCACCTTTGGAAGGATTTTTGCAATGGCTAATGAAGGCTTAAAAGCATGAGTGACTTACTGTGGCTTAAAAAAACTCACTGAGCTTCAGGTGAGTAACTGACATTATATTACAGCCATTGTAAGGAAAAATGTGTTCACTTAAATCTCAGCAAAAATGTCTTAAACTAACAGGTTTCCTCAGCCATTTGCAGTTTCCCATTCCATTACCCCAGCTCAACTGGTAAGGGGTGACTTGTAAACCCATAGTATCTTCCTCACAGTGACTTCATTGGTGATTTTTTCTAGGCAAAACTTGCCTAGCTTCAGCATCCTCCATAGGAATTTATGGTTCTGTTTGCTAGACCAAATATTCCATAATTGACATTCTAGTCCTTGTAAACTGTGGTCAGGTCATCCCTTAATTGTATCTTTGATTGAAGTCCTGGCATCTGTCTCTACACAGCATACTTCCCAAACCTTTAAATCTGTTTCTCCTCTGAATGATCTTTAAAGCACAAACATCCACCTTAGAGCATCTGTCCCTTTGCCCAGACTGAGCTTTCCAACAAGACCTGTTTGGTATTTATATCCAGAATGTGCTGCAGCAGTGGGATAGGACTGATGTAAATAAAACCATAAGGAAAATCTTCTGCCTGCAGAGCTTTAAAAAAAAAATATATTATTGGTCATCTGATGTCCTTGAAGTCTGGATCCTCACCTGACTTCATTTGCTCTGCATCAACAGACCAGGACAAAACATACTCATGAAACTGCAGGATTAGGACCCCTCTTCCTATTTTGCTTTTCCCTTTCTTCCCTGGCAGTGAGGACTTGCATGTTTTGCTGCCACAATAAGATTTGACATGTTAATAATTCTACAGAAAAGAAGAAGGCCTTTCCTATTGGAAGGCATGCCAGAATGAGACGAGCAGATGGCCCTTTTTTGACGTACTCTCCTTATTAATACAAAGTGATGGGAGTGAGGAATGATGCTTCACTGGAGAAGTCAAGCTTGAAGATAATTTGGTATATTAGGGATGCTCCGTCTGGAAACACTCGTCTCCTTTCTCCCTGCAGAAAGACACTGGCGTACCTTGGAATGACAGGAGCCACTTTGCATTCACTCAGCTGGTCTACAGGCATTCAGAAGCAATTGTTTTGCTGTGCAAAGTTTGTTACAATCATGAAGTTTGCTAGCAGAGAGCAGCCTGGCATTGCAGGCAATGAACACTCATTCTTGGGGTGAAAGGACTGTATTAGGTTCAGGCAAAACTTCTCCAGGCAATTCACTAGAAAGCATTTTCCACCTCCTCATTCAGAGATGGGCTTTGCCATTCTCAGGGGAGATCTGGAGGGCTCAGAAGATGCAGAAAGAGGAGAGAAAACAAGTGTTTCTCAGAAATGTTGCAGTCTTCAAGGAGACTCTAATGTTCTTTCTCTCAGGAACAGCCAAGACTTAGAGCAAACACAAGGAGATTTTAAGCTGGGCCACAGCTGGGCTACAGGAAGGTTTATGAGATGATAGCTGCAGCCTGCCCAAGAGCTCAGCCCTCACTGCCACAGGTCCAAAGGCACAATTATATTGCAGGAGGCACCCTGCAGGGAAAGCACTAACAATTAATACCAATTTAGTAAAAAACAAAGAAAATGTGAAGGTGTGAGGCAATAGCCAGCTGCCTGTGGACGTCTGGGTATGGAGGTGAGGTTGCTGCTGTCTTTGGCAATCCCGCAGGCTGGGATGCTGTCCCAGAAGGAACAGTGCCACCTGTGTCATCAACGTACCGAGGGGATGCAGAGGTTTAGGACGGTGAGGCAATGAAATATGAGGGTGAAAGGAGGCATGCAGGGGAAGTAAGTGGTGCTGGCAGATTCAAGGAGGGTCGTGCATGAAGGAATGAGGCTTTCCCTGTGCCGCCTGACAGCCGTCTGCACTGCCCACTCGGTGTCTTGGCATCTTATGGTTTTCAGGGTATAAATAAGGAGCTGGCTCGTGTCTGGGGGACTTTCTTTTCAAGGCAGATCCTTCGTGGACCAGTTAATCAAGATGGATTCATGAGGCCCATTTCAAGTCATCAGTCTTCCTGCATTATGCATTTCCTTTGATGACTGAGCCCACAAGCAGTGGAGAGGAATATAAATGTGTGACTTGCTGACACCTCTCCCAGCAACCAAGGCAGTGAATGGGACAGTAAAACAACCTTTGGCTGAAAAATGTTTTCGGTTTAAGAACTGCATAAAGAACAGATGCAGCAAGAAAAACATAATGAAGGGAAAAAACCTTTTCCAATGCTGTTCTGTTTTCTATTTGAAGGCACGACGGTCTGTAACAGCTGCCCATATTATTTACTAGCAGCAGGACTTCTCCATGTAATCGCTTTGTGAGGTTCATTCATGCAGAGAGAACAGCCCATGGTATGGGCTAAAGAGCGAGTTTCCTCCCTCAATCTGAGCCTGGCTGTTGCTTGAACTGTGCTGCAGATGCTGTGAGTCGGGGCAGACATGGAGAGGGGAGGCTGTCTCAGTCCATCAGCATGGATAGGTCCAGATTTTTGTGGTCTATTGTCAGCCTGCTAATTCGATGGCATCAGGAGAAAGCCAGGCACTTCCCAGGCACACACGAGGCAGGAGGCTGTATTCTCTGGGTTGCTGAGATGATTTTGTGAAGTTAATTTAAATCAAAATGACAGCTAATCCTGCTGTAGGGCCAGGGGTGGGCTGGCCAACACAGTGTCCCTCCCAGCCTGGTTTTGATGGATTCAGGGAGAACTGTGTCAGTAGAAGTGCTGTGTGCCCTGAAGTCCCTATGTCCTGGGCCATGACCCTATCTGGGGCCCTGGGGAGCTCTGTGTTGCCTTTAGGTCCTGCTATTCCCGTTTTGCCAGGGGTGCTGGCACAGCATCCAGGCTGGGCTGTGAGTTCCTGTGTTCCTCTTCTTCCTCCCCAGGGTCTGGCACTGCTGCACAGGGAGGTGAAGCCAGATACCTGCATGTCCAAAGAGCCTGAAAAAAGTCACATGCTACCAAATTTCAGGGGCTCAGCTTGTTTCCCTGAACATCAGGCATGGCAGCAAAATTATCTTTTTCCGGTATTCACAGACAAATTTTTGAAGTGGTTTTGGCCCCTGAGGTGCCACAGAGAATGTCATTCCAGCAGCATTCACTTCTTGCTGTACTTGATTGGATGGCAAAGGGAAACATATCTGTGCTGGTTCTTTCCCAGACTGGTTGATATTAAACATATTGTTGCACAAGCATGTCCACTGCCCCCCAGTAGTGGGTTTCAGTCTATTCTTTGGGGGTTTTATTATTATTATTATTTTGCTTTTCAAATATGGCCACTGGAAGGAAAACAAATAAAAGGTAAAGTAAAAAAAAAAACAAAGCCCAACCTAAAAAACTAAAAGTAAATAAAAGGTGGTTGTTTTCCTGCAACATGTGCCTACAGTTAGTACAAGATGACAGATGATTAATGACTTCTTTACTTGCAAATATTGTAATTCTCCTGTTCTCCTGTTTCCTACAAGCACTGACTGATATTCCAGAAAGATAGATAAGCATACTTAATTCCTGATGCCACTTTGTGAACAGTAGCTTTTTCAAGAGACAGTTTGCATAATATTTGATGTATTTGGGTTTATATGTTAGCTAGCAAGGATTCACATCTTCTAGGAATTAGCTTCTAAAATATCTGACCTCTGGTATTCTCAGTTCATTGGTTGTCATGTCACCCAGACCTGCTCTGAGTAGATTTCAGTGGTGCAGTGATTAAGATTTCTTTGTAATTGGGATTGTTCCTATACTGCCCTTGTACTGGGACACATGGAGGAGGAATAACAGGTGAAAGCAGTTAATAACAGCCAAAATGCAAAGATATATTCAAGGTTAATGATGTCCTCTATGGTCCCAACTGCCTTAAACAATTGGCAAATCTTCAGAGGTCTCCACATTTTTTAAGGAATCTGAACTCAGTGGGGACTTTGGGAAGAAATAATTCCCTTTGTCTACTCAGATTATTTACAATTTTTGCAGGATGAATCCCAGTGGATTTTGTTGAATATTTGCTTCAGTTTCAGATTGGTTTGGTTTGTGTTTTCAATTGCTTCTTTTTCATTGCTGGTGTCATAATCTTTTTTGACTCTTCCTATTTAAATCTGCTTGTTGAGGGGGCTAAATACACCAGACGTCTTACTCATAGTCTGTTCTGAACTTGGACCTTTCTTCATGCCTTTGTAGGCCTCCCAAAGAGGAGCTGGTGGCACAAACTTCAACTCGCTGTGTGGTAGTTTCTTTTGACAGATCTTTTTCCCCTGAGTACCTCCCAGGAGCAAAATGTCAGTGTAATTTGGTCCTAGCCATGAATAACCAGTTGGCAACCTGTGAGGTCCTTCTTAGGGAACCTTAGGAGCTCTGTGTGTCAAAAAACAGTTGGCCTGAAATGCATTAAGATGTCAGAGACAATTATCCTGCTGCATTTCCTATTCATTAATCACAGCTCTGGCTTTCTGAAACCCCTATGCTAGCAATTACAAGCAAGATTGATGTGGGTTTAACCAGCATTCTGAGGAGTACATACACACAAAATATCACTTTTTTTTAAAAAAAACCTAAATCACTGCAGTTTGAAGCAAAACAAATCATCTATTTAGAGCATCTGTACACCTATATCTGATCCTCAGCCTTGTAAGTAGATGCCAAATTGCTTACAAAAAGCCAGAAGGAGAAGTGTGAAAGTCTTTAAAGACATGTTTGAGTCACTTATGACTCCTTTGGTCTGATGCTGATGTGAGACGGCAACTTAGTTTTTTCCTTGCAAGCTGCCTGTTCCTAAAACATGTTTCCATCCTGACCTTGGAAGTTATTAAGCCAAGTAGCTCCCTCAGCTTATGCACAGAGGGCAGCATTTTGGGAACCTGATCAGCGTCCCGTAGGTAGGAATAAGGTGATTTGGTGGTTTTAACTCACCCCATCACCATATGTTTGAGAGGAAGCAAGGGAGACAAACCCAGGGGCAGGCTGAGAAGGTGCCTACAGAGAACGTCCACCAGGAGGGCAGAGGGAATCATAGAATTATAGAATCACCTGGGTTGGAAGAGACCCTTTAGACCATTTAGTTCAACCACAGCCTAGCCCTGACTAGCCCAACTCTAGATCGTGCCCTTAAGGGCTTCATCTACACAGCTTTTAAGTACCTCCAGGGATGGTGACTCAACCACCAACCTGGGCAGCCTGTTCCAATGCCTGACAACCCTTTCAGTAAAGAAATTCTTCCTGACCTCTGACCTAAATCTCCTCTGCTGCAATTCAAGCCATTCCCTCTTGTCCTATTGCTTGTCACCTGAGAGAAGAGACCGACCTCAGCATCTCTGCAACCGCCTTGCAGGTAGTTGTAGAGAGCAACAGGGTCTCCCCTCAGCCCCTTTTTCTCAAGACTAAGAAGACCCAGCTCCCTCAGCCGCTCCTCATAGGAGGGCAGAGCTCAAACAAGCTCTTCAATTGCTCAAGTGATTACACTGTGCACAGCATTCATTTTCCCTCATGCATTATGGTTGCTGATGGTACTAGTGAAAATAATCAGCTACATCCCTCGTGCTTGTATTCCAAAAGAAAAAGCACCAGACTTCAGCCTGTCCCACTTGCAGCAGCCCAAGCAGGACTGCAGTCTCTGTTCAAGCACAGCAAACAGTTTTACATAGCAGCAGTGCTGAAGAGATGGGATCAAAGTTAGGAGACCAAAATATTACCTTGTCTCCATATTGCTGGCAGGGTTTGCTGGTAGGGTATCTCTAATTATATTCTTGCTTCTGACTCGGTGACAGTGCCTAATTCTATCAAGTCACCTTGATACACATGATTGTGCAATTGTGTTCATCATGTGCAGAGGGCAAGAAATAGAAGAGAATAACAAAGAAATAAAAGAAACTAATTTTGTTGATAATCTGAAGTTCAAAAAAGTACCCTTTTCTCTCACAAATTAGCAAATCCTATAAACTGGCTTTTCTAGCAGACTCCTTTGACGAGCTGACCAACCACTTCTTGATCTGCTCCATATTCATTGTTCAGGATTTGTTTTTCCCTATAGAGTGTGATTTTAATGTAGTAGCCCATCCATTGGTGTCTGAGTGCATAGAAGTTAGAACTGAGTGAACAACTCTTTCAAATATATTTTAAGAATTTTATTGGTTTCATCCAGGTATTATTTGGAATATATTTTTTCTGTTATTCTGCTAGCTTTCTAGCAAAGGAGCAGTTATCAATATGACTATTTGTCTCTCTGGGTGTAAACTGCAGAATACATCCAGCTCAGAGCCTGTGAGAAAGGCAAGTCCACCCCATGGGTGGGGAAGTGGTGCTTCTCTTGAACTGGACCTTACCTTGTAGGTTCCTAAACTGGCTGACATATTCATTGATAGGCAGGTTCCCTCTTGCCCAGCCAGAGATGTGTTCCTCTGATGAGCCTCTCCTGTTTCTCTCCTGTACCAGGGATTCATGGATATTGACCTTACCAAATTCAAGGAGAGTGGAGCCAATGTAACTGGCTTCCAGTTGGTGAATTACACGGATGCTGTTCCTGCCAGGATCATGCAGCAGTGGAGGAATAATGATGCCAGGGAGCATCCTCGTGTGGACTGGAAGAGGCCAAAGGCAAGTGGTATAAAGAAGATCCACCATTTTATTTAGGGTCCATCTGTCTCAGATCAAGTTATGTTCACCTCCTTGTGATCACAGAGTTCTTTAATCTCACTCTGAAAATCTGTCACGTAATATAATTGTGAACATTATCTGTTCCAGGTGCCTCAACAGTGTCTAAATTTTACTTGGCAGTACTTGCTGCCTGCTAAGAAATGCACATTAGTGTACTCACTCAGTCTCCTAGTTTTTACCCTCCTCAAAGCTAAGGATTAAACATCTCATGATGTTCAGTATATAAAAAAGAAAAAGCCTCATTAACTCCTTAACCTTTGACTTGTTTACTAGATATCCAGTGATAATAAAGTCTTTCCAGATGTGCTTTCTGAGCATTTCAAATCAGCCTGTACAACAGAGGGGAAATATATTTTAATTGCAAACACAGAAGACCCTGAAGCTGTTGAGGGGCAAGCAGAGGGGGGAGGTTGGTATTTTCCTATCTGATATTTGAAAACAAATACAGTTGTGACAAATACTCAGGAATAGAAATGTCTACTTTGAAAGTATTAGTTTAAGTAAGTTGCAAACAAATTAATCAGTAGTTGATCACAGGAAAAGTAATTAACTCTGATGGTTGTCATTCATGCCAAGAGTTTTATGCTGGTTTCTGTACAAGTTTCTGCTTGAATAAATTCAGCTTTTGCAGAATTTTTACACATTCAAGTAGAGTTTTCTGGTCTCCATCTGTGACCAGAAAGAGTCATTTCTGTCTTGATTTCCCATATCTCACATTTACACTGTATAATATATTCCTTAAAA
Source organism: Laterallus jamaicensis coturniculus (assembly GCA_022605575.1). Classification (NCBI taxonomy): domain Eukaryota; kingdom Metazoa; phylum Chordata; class Aves; order Gruiformes; family Rallidae; genus Laterallus; species Laterallus jamaicensis. Next base: position 13,941,152 of record JAKCOX010000016.1, on the reverse strand, counting down.
GTTCAGGTGAGTGGTTCTAATTGAAAACAAAGACTTGGGTTACAGGTGAATGACTTACTGCTGAGTCCTTTTCAGGGAGTGCAATCTGAGTCTGCACCAGGAGCTTCTCATTCATTTTCCCAGCCTCCAGGAGAGAAGACGCCACCTTTCTCTAGTCGACAGGGCAGTAGTGGATACGGGGAGCAAGAGGTTCTTGAACTCCATAGATGGGAGGATGAAAACAGAGGCTAACCAGTGTAGCACGCCCAAGGTTAGCTCAATGTAACAGGCAATGTAAACTGTTCTCTTTCTAGTACACGTCAGCCCTAACATACGACGGGGTCCGGGTGATGGCTGAGGCGTTTCAGAACCTGCGGAGGCAGAGGATTGACATCTCCCGTCGCGGCAACGCTGGGGACTGCCTTGCCAACCCAGCTGTGCCCTGGGGACAGGGCATTGACATCCAGAGAGCACTGCAGCAGGTTTGAAATCCAAACTGTGCACTGCAAAGGCAGCTGAATGTAGCCTGTGGGTGGGGGAAGAGTCGTGATTAGCAGCAGAAACACTCAAACAAAGCACTTTGGATGAGAAACTGATCCTTCCAGATCTTCAGGGTGCATCCAGCAAACTCTTTTTCTTGGTGTACTACCCAGTGTCCTTGTTTTCTCTGATTTCTATTGAAGTTCTAGTATGGAAAAGGCAAAATATTATCCCATAAATTCACTGATCACTTTTTTTTATCCTCCCCTTCCTAAGAGAGAGAGACCTGCTCAGATCATATTTTTTGCAGATCCTTCAACTCTGAACTCAGCTTCAGTTCCAGACTCCTAATGTAGCTTGAAACCATGTGAATTTTCCTTAAGTATTGGCTGTCATTAAAATGTTTTAAAGCCAAGACTATAGCTTGTTTCATACTGTGAGGATTCGTAAAAGTCTTAATAACAGCCATTTAGATAGCTTATTTATTCTATTTAGATAGCTTATTTATTCTATTTAGATAGTTTATTCCTTAAATCTGATAATCTTGCCTTTTCATCCTGCATAAAAATTAAGACATTTTTAATAAATAAATAAAAAATTAAGATCTTTGAATAAATAAAAATACTACATTAAACTTGCAGCAAGAAAGTAAAGCAAATCATATGTTTTAAAGACTTTAAAAGGTAGAATATTTTAAAATTGCATTAAATTTCCAGACTGACATTCATTTCTAACATTTTTCTTTTTTTCAGACAAAAATAGATGGATTCCTTGCAAATACTGCTAGTTCAGTGTTATCCAAATATAGCTTATTCCATCTTCTTTCCCTAACTGTGAAGAAGGCAGAAAGAATAAAATTAATTTGGTTAATTTGCATCACATGTATATTTCCCCAAGTATTTTGTTTTGATTTGGGTTTGGCTAACTGGTAAACAATTCCTTTAAAACAAAATTTTACATCTGGCTTTATTTTATTGTTTGGATTCAATTTGTTCCCAAGCCTGTCATTGACTTTCTGTTTGACCTTGGGCAAATCACTGTCATAGCTTCTCCAAACTCTTGTAATAAAATCAGCCTCTTTAATGCATTAGGGAGATCACTTACCTAATAAACACCAAACACTTGGAAGTCTTCTGAGGAGCAATGGGTTCTCAAGCGTTTTCCTTTATTGAATTTATAAGAACAGGGAATCCAAATTAGATATCTGGAAAATACAACTTTGGTGTTTGTTGGAAAATCTCATCTGAGATTCATCTCTTCATTAAAACAATTTTTAGAGTTTTAATTTTTCAACTGCCTTGATTTTGGGCAAAGACCATGATGAGCCGTTTGCAGAAGGTGTTTCTTTACCATTGAAAAATTATCATTTTCAAAAGGTTTGACTGGTTCAGTTGTGATGGTCAAAATAAAAGGCTTTGAAACATGCAGGGGAAGACATCTCCTGAGGGAATTTTAACTATGAATTTAATAATCAGCCAACATTTAATATTGTAGCAAGAAAGAGGCAGATGGAAATACAAGAACATATGATTAGATTGAAGGTTTGAGTTATCCTTTCTGTAAAAACTCACAATTAGGCCAATTCTTACAGCTATTCACAGCATGCTTTCTCTTCACCTCCCATTTGCTAAAGCCTAAAATTTTATAAGCTGTTTAAAAGCAAAAAGTTTCTCTACTTATTTCAACTAAAATGTCTGGAACAAGCTCCTGAATTGCCTTATTTCTGCTTAGTGTAGGAAGGAGTCAGGGATGGCAGTAGCAAAGATGAAAAGCAATTTGAAACATTCTGCAGATTTTCAAAAACAGGAGTTTAACACATTTCAGCAAAATCTATGCTTTTATTAAAGAGAACTATTTACCACCCTCCCCCTTCCTCCCTGGAAAGAAAGTGCTCACAAAATATTGCCTTAAACCAGTACACTGAGGTTTTGGTTGTACTTTGAAAAGATTATGATTATTTTTGACAGATTTTTTGTTAACATTATTTGGTTACCACATCTAGTAAGCAGTTAGCAAGTCCCTACCTGCTGACTAATGCTGTAAACCAGAAGGCCAATAGCATCTTTCTCCTCCAGCTCTCCCAGCAAAGAACCATATGCTCATGTCTTATACAGAAATGTGTTTAAATGCTCCATGCCTCCAGTTGACTTCACTGGTGCTTAGCACTGTTGAAATCAGTTCTCACTGTATTTTGTAATGATTCAGGGGGTCTCAGAGGATGGTAAGTGATGGAAAAGTTGTGCTGCAGTCTCCAGGATGGATGGGAGAGACTCCTTTTGCCATTTTAGTGCCACAAGAGTATCACAGGATTAAGATTTCATTCATTCAGATAGAAGAAATTGTTGCTGTACATCTGCCTTTTGGTGCATATAAAGGTACAAAGCACAAGCATCCATGACCTGAGCTTCAGAATCGATCAGGACCTGAATAGAAAACCAAAGGGGCCATGAAAAAGCAGGCACAGGAGTGCCTAAGACAATGGTGCTCTTCTAGTACATCTATCTTTTATGGTCATGTTGTGCCTTGTGAGAAGGGAAAAGCATGCTTCTCCAAATGTCACCAGCAATACCTCTTGACTTGAAGGAGCTTTAGAAAATACAGGCAGATGTTAGTTTTCATGACAAACCTTTGCAATAATAGCTGGAAAACAAACACACTTTAAGCAGCTTAGACAGATTTCCTCCATAAAGATATATCCTCTTTTCTTCACCATGGGTCTTTATACTGGGAATCTCAAGTACTTAAAAAGGCTACTAAATGCCTGTTCCCATTTTGCATGTGGGAAGACTTCAGTTGCAGGGATAACAGATTTGTTCAAAGCAAGTGAAAAGGCTGAGAACCTTTAATTCCCAATCTGGTGCCATGAACACTTCTCCAAGTGGTCTCTATAGAGACCCGAATTTGCACTCCTTGCCCACATGCCTGGTCCTGGTACCTGGTCCCCTCACACTGGATGTGACTCTAGTCAGAATCCTTCTCCAAGCCAGGCAGGGCACTTCTGCAGCAAGTTAAATGGCCATGCTAAGATGAGAAGTTCAGAAGTGGGATGAGATGATGTGATGCTCTTCAGCTTGGCAGTGTTGTCAGCAGAGATTTATGATTCAAAGTTTCCTATGCAAATTTCATTTACACTACTAAACTGTCAGGTTTTATTAGGCTGGTTTGAAGGTAATTAAATTTGATTGTTAACTGATAGACTCCTCTCTATAGAAAGACAGCAGCTAGGAGCTGTGGCCATGGTTTTGATTTCCTCCAAATACTGATTCCTCCTCCTGATTTGAACTGTCAAATTCTTTACCAAATCCCAACTCCAGATCAGTTTTAGAAAATTAGAAAGGAAAAAAAAACAACCCACAAAGCCCAAGGAGTTCAGAGCAGATTCAGCTCACTATCACACCCCAAGAGGTGATGGCCTCACACTTTGTCAACCTCTTATGCATTGCTGAGCTCAGTAATAGAACAGTAATTTTTTAAGAGAAAGGGTTTTTAAAAGAGCAAGTTAAGAGCATGACTGTGCACAGGCCAGGCATGCTGTAGTGAGTGAACCTAAGTGAAAGCCTGGTGTCAGGTAGATGTCCTGCCTTCCCTGCATGAATGTAAGAGACATGACTGCACTCTCTATTCTTCTTCCCCTTGCCTCTCACTGCTGCCAAATCACCACTGCATGCGATGCTGACCAATTTGCTCTCCTCCTTGATGTTTATGTCTTTAAGGTCCGTTTTGAGGGATTGTCTGGCAACGTTCAGTTTAACGAGAAGGGACGGAGGACCAACTACACCCTCCATGTGATAGAGATGAAGCATGATGGGATCAGAAAGGTAAAGCAGAGGGTGATCCGACATCCTATGTCAGGCACCAGCCTGGTGTTCAAGTTACGGTGTGGTTAGGTCTCAACCAACATTTCTTTCATGAAAGCTTGCACGTGGAGTCACCATGATTGCATTCCCAGCTCTCTGCATGAGCAAAGCCCAGTGCTAGGGAGAACTCATGGTATATTACTGAAAAAATACAACATATGGGAGGGGCTATCAAGACCAACAAGGGCATCTCAGCTGTGGAGCAGGGATTTCCAGGATAGTAAAAGCGTGGCCAATTCAGCCTTGCTATTGGCAGGGCACATTGGCTCAGGCTCAGCTACATGACTGTCTGTTTTTTTGCTCTCCCACTTCTCTTTTCCAAGGCAGAGCCAGGCAGAAGCTGTCTGCCCTAACCAGTGTAGGTGAACCCTTTATGTTGACCTAATTTTGCTCTCCTTGAAGTGACAAGGGCTTTACCACTAACCATGTCTTGATAGCTACACAGACATTTGTGCTGTCTTGATCCCTTTCTATATTCCAGGCACTTTGAAAAATCTAGCCTTGTTCAGGGATTCCGAGCCCTTGAAACACTAAACCTTTTGAAAATCTGATTCCACATGCTCATGTTCCACTTTAGATACTACCTACCTGAAGAACAAAGAATAATTCAGTTATTCTGTACATAAAGGAGCCCTGCTATTCCTATTTTGGAATAGGACATTCGCTGGAAACCCTCTGCACTCCCTCAATCCTCCCTCCAAAAAATAAAATACTTGTTTGAAACTAAGAAAAACTGTAAACAGTGAAAGTTTCACATGTACAACCCCTACCAGGAGTTCGTACTTAAACCTGAAAGCAGTTGATGTGAGATCAGAGCCTACCACAGTCAAGTGAAAAAAGGCAAATTTCTCATTGAGAAATAAAGGAGATGTCATTTTGGAGACATCCAGAGTGGGTTTCCTCCTCTATGTTGTATTCATAAGAGGGCAAATGCAGGATTATGTCCAGTTTGGGGTTCCGAACTTCAAGAAGTTGGCAATCTGGAGAAAATCTAGAGGAGAAGAAACATAAAGGCTAAATGGCTTGATTTTTCCATGTATGTACTGACAGAAATGATATCTGTTTGGAAGACTTGTACATCATTGGAACAATGCATATTGTATCTTGGATCCACCAGGTTAGAAGTGCAAAACAAACGCGTGTGTCTCCATTTCTGTTGCCCTAGGGCAGAGCTTTGGAAGTTCTTTCCTTACTCACCTTTCTTTTTCTCTGTGAAGAGATGAGAAGTCTGTGTAGATTTTCTCTCCTGAACTGTTATGATCTTGAACCCTGCCATCAGCAGGCTCCTGGTCATGCCCTGTGTTAATACCCTTTCCCATTTACACTGATAAGAAATTCCATTCCCATGATCAGAGCTCAGGCAACTGCATACTTACATGAGGTGATGGAAAACCTCTTATAAAATCAAGCCCTCAAAGTGGATAACCTCAACAATGATCTTCCTAGTGACAGTCAGTGGCACTCTGCTTCACCTGCAAGCAATGATAGATCAGCCCAAATCCTTGATTATTAATAAGTACAGCTTAACCTGAGAGTTCTTCCCATTGCAACTGTTCAGTTAAACCATAATCCCAAACATTTTGACATTGGCCAGGTTGGGGTTTTTTTCTCACTTGACTTTTTCTCTTGTCCTGTCAAGATGTCCTAAGAGTGAGTCCTATGTTCATACAGGCTTTCAGCTTCAGGAGAGCATTTTATGACCCTGTAACATCTGTACATGCCCCAGGCATGCTTAGTACTAGAAAAATATTCAGAAGTGTGAATATTTTTCAGTAGGAATGGGGCATGGAATTGCAATAATTTCCCAGTACTGTGCTGTGTTTTTATGTGCATACAAGCACTCTACTACCATAGTGGACCATACACATTATTTTCAGGCTGGAGGACGGTGGGATGGGGGAAGATCCTGGTCCTCATGGCAAAAGATATCAAATAATCAGGAGAGGAGATCTCTGGTTGGGTATGAACATACAGAGAGAGATGGCTTGACTTGGATGACCCTGCTACTGTATCTTGGTTAGTATTATAAAGAGATATCAAAGAGATATCCTGGTTTTGTATCCGGCAGATTGGTTACTGGAATGAAGATGAGAAGTTGGTTCCAGCAGCTGTAGATACACAAAGTGGCAATGAGTCAACAAGTCTTCAGAACAGGACTTACATAGTCACAACTATCCTAGTAAGTGCTGTGACTTCTATCCCAGCTCTCCCTCTCCCCCATCTCCCTGATGTGCAGACTCCCTCTTCCCCATCGTGTGCCCTCCTTCGCACTATATCATTTTTATAATAGCAATAACAATAATAATAATAATAACAGCACTTACTGTTTCCTGCCAGGTCCATAAAGGTATCTGAAAATTGCCATGGCTAATTAAATAGGTATTAAAGAGCTCTCACGCTTAAGTGTAGAAAATACAAAAGATTATGACAAGATAGCAGAGGCATCAGCATAGGTAAATTAGGAACATTATACCTGTGCTTTGTATTTAGCCCACAGAATGGGGGCTGTAATTCTGGGAAGGATAAGCTGTATTATGTAGAGAGGCTGAATCATGGCTTTAAAAACAAATCTCCACTATAATCACGAAGGAATAATAGGTACCCCATAATGTATGGTATCATGTATTGTGTCATTGTATACACTTACCCTGCAGAAACAGATGAAATTTTCCTGACTTGTTTTTTGAACGCTTACTGTGAGTCTGTGGAAAAGACATGATACCCACACTGAGTTACACATTGTTAGGACTCTCTTCTGTCCAGCAGATTTGAGACTACCTGTGCCCACATAGGCAGATGTGCTTTTAAAAATTTGGTACCTCAGATGCACTAAATATCCCTTGCAGAACTGCACTGAAAGGTCTGTTACCCAAACCCCCACGGCTACTCCAGTCCCTTTAGGTCCACCACTGCATAGATTCTGTAAGTATAAATAGAAAATGCCACAACAGAAAATCACACTTCATACCTTCCAAAACAAGCCCATGGTGTGTTGACTGTGCCCTTTGGTACAGGAACACAAAGATGGAGTTTTGCAAGGGGCCCAGAAGCTACACACTGCGTTATAGTCTGAGTCCCTGATGTCCATCTCTAGAAATGTGGAGCATGGCTCAATATTGGTCTTCTTTGTGCCAGGAAGACCCATATGTGATGCTCAAGAAGAATGCCAACCAGTTTGAAGGCAATGAGAGGTATGAAGGCTACTGTGTGGAGCTAGCTGCTGAGATCGCGAAGCATGTTGGCTATCACTACAGGCTGGAGATTGTCAGAGATGGGAAATATGGAGCCCGAGACCCTGACACCAAAACATGGAATGGCATGGTGGGAGAACTCGTTTATGGGGTGAGTTTCCAACCTTGTCTGTTGTCTTTAGCTCTTGGAACTTGAAAACATATTCAAGTTGTAAAGAGGAGCCCTGCCTTCTGTCACCCTGAGCTGTCTTGAGGAATGCAGCTCTGATAATGTAAATAATCAGCCCAAGTAAAACATTTTAATTTAGGGAGGTACAGCACATTTTGTGCCTGTGGAAATGTCAAAATGTTTCCTTTCAACAGTTCCAAGACTCTTTTTCTTTCCATTTTTGGAAGAGCAAGTATTGAAAGGTCAAATTTTCCCATGGGTAGAATCTCCAAATTTTGCTTTATTTTAGATTTGCATGATAAAGGCAGGATGAAAGAAGAAAAATACTTCAAACACTTAGCATATGAGTGGTGAACAGTAGGACTAGACCATTTTCTGTCTAGCTACTTATTTCCATCAACTCAGATATACATCTGCACCCGACACTTCTAAACCTAGTTCACTCTGGTAGTTCACATTCTGTGGTGGTTTCAGTCAGAGGGGTCTCATTTTCCCCTTGTAGGGAAAGGGAAAATCAGTGTAGGGAGCCTCAGTGCCCAAGTGTCTGTCACTGCGTAGGAGTGAGGGATGATCTGTCTCCTGCTGGTAGCTCCACAGTATATGCTGACAGCCATTTCAATGCATTTCCCTTTCCATTTTCAAGACGGATTGTAAAATAAGTGGAGAGTGCACATCAGTGTCACTAGAACACTTTTTCTCTTCTCCTGCATCACTTATGTAATCAAAAAACAGTTCCTGATGGAAGTAAACATCCTGGCATCCTTTTCCAGGCAATTGGCCTTTCCTTTCTTCTTTTGATGTCTGGATGATAAAGCTCTTTTAGCAAAAATCATCTGCATCAGACTGTGACATCAGTGGATAAATCAGGCAAGAAGAGTTAGGTGGCTGCAAAGGGAAAATGCTGTGATTTCCAAACAGAACTGGTAATCAGTGGGGATAAAATGGAAATAATCCACCAGTGTTATGGGATGCTCCTTTTGAACATTTCTCTTGCAGTTGGTTTTGTCTGATTTCTTCTGAGATGGTGGGGGTAAACAGAGAGCAAATGAACATAAGCTGGAGTTAGTAGATAAATTTTATCCCCAGCATGCAAATCTCTTTTCTGTCTCTTCTTTTCAGAGGGCAGATGTGGCTGTGGCACCATTAACCATCACTCTGGTTCGAGAAGAGGTTATAGACTTTTCCAAACCGTTCATGAGTTTAGGTATCTCTATCATGATAAAAAAACCTCAGAAGTCCAAACCAGGAGTTTTTTCCTTTCTGGATCCTTTGGCTTATGAGATATGGATGTGCATTGTTTTTGCCTACATTGGAGTAAGCGTGGTCCTCTTCTTGGTGAGTCGCTTCAGCCCTTACGAGTGGCACACTGAGGAATTTGAAGAAGGACGAGACCAGCCAGCCAATGACCAGACGAATGAGTTTGGAATATTCAACAGTCTCTGGTTCTCCCTAGGAGCTTTCATGCAGCAAGGATGTGATATTTCTCCAAGGTGGGTTGCCTTCCCTTATGAACCTTCTTCCTATTCATGTGACTTAATCTTTCTGCATGTTTTGGAGCTGGACAAGTTCTTCTTTGGCTTTCCTTCCTGAACCATAGTGCAGTTTATTGAATCAGTTACAGATTCAGGAAGGATCCAAGGGTTCACAGGTCTCAGACCCATGAACTTGAGACCTCAAACCTGGGATCCTACAAATTCCTTTCTAAATTTATGCTGGGGAATTCTTTTGAAGGAATTCACAGAAATGCAAACAAGGTTTTTGAAAGCCACACATTTGCAATCAGGTTTTGTCAGTCATTTATTTCACTGCTGTTAGGAACAAAGGTCATTCTAACATTACAGGGCAGCTATAAAAATCTGGTAAAGTAAGGAGAATTAATACAGTAGGTGCCCAGTGAAAGGTTATATGGTCTGTGCCAAATATTATGGAGCACTGTTGTTCTTTAGAAAGGTCAGAGAAGTACTGAGTTTTCCTTTTGGTTCCCATTTCCCTCAATAGTTCTGCTGCCTGAAAAATCAGTAGAACCCAAAGTGTTCCTAAAGGGTTTTTTGGTGGAAACATTTATTCTCTGTACAAATCAATAACTCTTGTGATTACTTTTACGTAACTTTTCTTGGAAAAGCTAGCACAATATAAAGTGGTTGAAAAACTGCATGGAATGCAGATGTAAATCTGTATTAGAGACACACATAGAGGCTCATTTTAAAATCATGTCTGGGGATACCTCCTTCATTTTTGAGAGTTCCATTCCCACACACCTTATGACAGAGATTTTATCTACTGCAGGAGCCCATGCTACACATACCTTCTCAAAACCTTGTTCATAGAAAGTCATCCAAAAAGAAAACTAAAAGAGTTAAAAGCATAGGAACTAAATAGCTGCAAGCCTGAGTCTGATTTTCTTATTTATTTGCACAAGTTGTATGTCCAGTAAGTAATGAATGTCTGTAATAGCTGAAGGATCTTTCTTGTGAAATGTGTATACTCACCTGAAACAGGACCAGAGGCGAGCCAGGGATGAGGTTTTTGACACCTCCAGTGTTTTGTGTCCAGGAGAAAGGAACTTAGGGCTTTTGAAGCTGATAAAAGATTCATGAGCTGTGGCTTGGCATGTGGCTCATCAGTACACATCATTCCGAAGAGGTCTGCTGTGGAAGTTGGTTAGTTGCTTGGTTGGTTGGCTGATGGGTTGAATGGGTGGATGGCTGGTTGGTGAGTGACCATGTGGACAGGTCAAGCACCAAAGCCACCAGACACTGCTGCAGGTCTCTACAGCCCCGAGAGGCACAGCATGTCTCTGCAGCACTCACACACATTTGGTCTTTATGTGCAAGCTCACTGGACCAGGAAAATTGCATGTCCTTACTTAGGCTAAGAACAATTTTGGCCAGGTTTAACTCAAACCCAAGGCACTGCCAGTCATGAGAATGAATTTACAGGCAATATATGGATGTTCTACATTTACATGCCACGGTGACATGTGAAGTGATGCTCTGATACAAGCAGGTGTCCTTTTCCTTTTTTTCCCATCCTTCCTTGTTTTGGACTTTGTCTCCCTTCTCTTCAAGGGAAATTTCAGCAGAGAAACATGTCTTGTGGGCGAACACAGTAGGCAGGACATAATTTCCCCCATGTTGGGGTGGCATCAAAGCTTGGGGGGCAAAAAGAAGGCACAACTTTGTTGGCAAGCGGAGATAACACTGTGCCGCTCAGCACAGCTCCCACAGGACGGCAGGAGGAGGCACCAGCTTGTTGGCTATTGGTTGGCAATTTATCCAAATATTAATAAGCTTGGGATAGTGAGGAAATAAGTGCCTGCAGGGCACTTTAATAGTGTCAGCTTTTATGAATATGTTTTTATCATCTGATCATTGATTAGTAGGAGTCCAGCCGGAGCATTCAGAAAGTCTTCCCAGCAGAGGGAATTTCAGCTTTATCACTGTCTTGTAACACAGCCCTGTGCATTAGGAACAGGTTATTGCCATTTTCATTCTCATTGTTGTTCTTGTCATCATTTTTCTTATTTAGGAAAGAGAATGTCTTCCTTTGGGGACTTTTCAATTGCTAGTTTGTGTTACAAAGACGAGCGTGGAGAGGTGAAAAGCTGAGAGTTTGCAGAATAGCAAATTTTGAAACATCTTTAATAAAAAGTGTTGGGGAAGGTCAGTGGTTTTGATCTAAATAACAAATTTGTTCTAGCTAAACACGCTTTGAATCACCATATCAAAGAGTTATTTTATAGTGCTTTGAAATGGGAAACAAGAATGATTCTGTCACTGTTATTTTAACGTTGTTAATTTGATTATCCTGATAATGAAAAATAGAGTCTCATTGAAGCCAACATTTTTCCATGGAGCACAAGAGCACTCCCTAACTCCAAACACTGGCAAAAAAAATTGAAAAACAGAATATGGGAATGATTATAACTCCCAGTACCCTGAGTAGAGCTCCTTGTGATGGTTGCAAGCGGAGGGGAACAGTTCTCAGAAATGTGAAAGCAAGGAGGAAGCAGAAGAGTGAGAATTTCCGTAGGATGTTGTTGTACAGAAAGGCTCTGAGTGCTCTCCGTATTTCACATGCGTTTTTCACACGAACCTGGAGCAGGATTTCTGTGACATATCACTTAGAAATGAATGCTTGGTGGAACGACATTGTGGGCAGGTGGGGATCTGCTCTATTCCAATATATTTCCTATACGGTTGCTTCTAAACTTATCACTATGATCTCTCAGCATCTCCCCAGTAAAGTATTAACCAACATAAATAGCTTCTGTTATACATCTGTTCTGTCATTCTCTCCTCAGCAGAAAGGAGCAAGTGCAGGGGTGTATTTTGTTTTTGTAGAGGTTTTGGTTTGTTTATTTCAGTTTTGTTTTGGGAAGGAGTAGGGGAAATTTGTCTGGAGGTTTAAGGGGTTTTTTTTCCAGAGCATGTTTGTTTTAAGTGCATATGCCACTATGTGTTTATCATAAAAAAATGTAGGATCAAAACCGCAGACACATCACTCAGCACAGCAGGTGGTGAGGTTTGCAGCAGCTCCTTGCTCTTGTAAATGTGTGTTCCTTAGTCTCAGACCAGTCCCCAGGGAACCTTAGTCCCCTACAGACAAAAATTTGCTTTTGAAGGGAAGTGGCGTCCTTTGTAAGGACAGTCTTACTAGTCAGAACGTTATTTGGGCTTTTAAGTATGCTGGTCATGATCACAACCTACCAAGCACTTCAAAGATACACTGTGAATTTGACCTGCAGATGGCCAAGACCAAGTGTAGCTGTGGGTTATGTGCTCGCAGCTTCTTCTCCCGAGGAGTGAGGCCACTGGGCAAGAGGTCAACCGGCATCCTTGAAGCTCTGAAGCCTTCATGTGGCTGTAGGCTGGATGAGTGGGATGAAGGCCAGGCTGTTACCAGTCCTGGGGAGTCTCAGCCATAGATCGTGGCAACCTTTGAATGCTGCAACATGTCTAAATTGTAGGTACATAGCTTCAAACAAAGAAGGCTGTGAGCTCTTGGACATTTCCCCCTGGAGTGTGTGTCCCCCTTCCTCATCATCACTGACTACTGGCTCTGCTGGATGTGGTTCAGTCACAACCACGTGAACTAATTTGTCCTGGTCAAGGTGAGATGCTCCCTGTCGCTGCCCTTAAAGTCTGTGCTTTCAAAGTACTGGCTGATACACAGCAGAATGGGAAGATGCAACGTCTTGGAGTTGTGAGTAGTTTCACGCACATAGTAATGGGCAGAAATCAGCGAAGTCTGAAACAGGCCATAAAGCATTAGCCTTTGCACAGTGCCACCTTAACTTCAGAAAACAGTCATGAAATTGCAAAAGCACTCATTAAATGTGAAATACAGACCCAGAAAGGAGACTCTCAGAGCAGGTATCAGAGGTAATAAATATCCTGCAGCCAATAGCAGGCACCTGCAGCAAGAGAAATGTGAGGTAAATATGACTCACATGGTAGCGTTTTTCTGAAATGTAATTTGTTAAATTGTCTTTAGATTTTAAAATAATCCCAGTGTGTAGCAGGCATGCAGAGTGGGACGTTGCTAACATCCAGCCTTTCTCTGCTCAGGGCAGACCCAAGGCCTTTAAGAAGGAGACCGATGGGACATCTCTGCTTCCTGACCTGCCCAGCAGCGAAATGAGGCATTTCCATTTTTCATACACTTCATCATTTCATAGAGTCATAGAATGGTTTGAGTTGGAAGAGACCCAAAGATGTCTGGTTCCAACCCCCTGCCATTGGCAGGGGCACCCTCCACTTGCCTAGGATGCCTAAAGCCCCATCCAACCTGGCCTTGAACACTGCCAGGGATCCAGGGGCAGCCACAGCTTCTCTGGACACCCTGTGGTTTCACTATCCTCACAGGGAAGAATTTCTTCTTAATATCTAATCTAAACCGCAGAGCAACTATCCAGATAATTCCTTAGCCATTGAGTGGTCCATCCATCAAATCCATGTCTCTCCAATTTGGAGACATAGATGTCATGCAGGACAGTGTCAAATGCTTTGCATTTTGCATCCACCGAGTCCAGGTAGATGACATCAGTTGCTCTGCCCTTATCCACCAACATTGTAACCCCATCATAAAATACCACCAAATTCGGCACAGTTTGCCCTTCATGAAGCCAGGATGACTGTTGCCAGTTACCTCCTTATTTTCTGCATGCCTTAGCATAGTTTCCAGGAGGATCTGTGATCTTGCTGGGCACAGATGTGAGACTGACCAGCCTGTAGTTCCTCAGGTCTTTATCTGATAATTGTGAAAAGGATAAAATGGGGAGCAAAATATATATTTTTGTTGTCAGCTTCCCATCTTGATCTTCTATTTTTTTAAATCTTAAAATCTGTTGCTTCGTATGGTTTGAGCCCAGAAGAGACTTCCTGTATGTTTGAGACTATTAAATTTAATCCAGTTACTCTTCCTGTGACTCAGAAAACTTATGTTTGACTAAAATTAAATACATTTGGCTAAAGTACATCTTCCAGAAAGGCATTTGTTCTTCCGGTGAAGATACTGTGAGATAGAATGTACCATGAAATAGAATATCCACAGTTTCTCTCAGCTGAGTGATTACAGGAGTCTTGTCCCCACTGGAGTTTGACAGAAGGATAACTATCACATAGTGTCACCTAGTAGATACAACCATCCTTTGTGCTCTGCCAGAGAGGAATTAGACATCTCTAGAAGTAAACCTATCTTCATGTGAGCTCTCTTTATACTGTGTTGTGGAAACAAAACACAGTTATCTTGGATTCAGATCAAAACAGACTGTGAGTAGATGGGAAATGTATAGTCATATAATGACAGGATAGGTTGTCATGTCACAGCACATGGACAACACAGCTTGAAATTGCTCATTATAATCTGCATGACTGACAACAGAGCTGGAGATGACCTAGTCAGCCTGCACTGGAAGTGAAACCTGCATCTGGAGAGAGATGGACTTGAATGGGGACATTTCAAGAACGTCAGTAGGAAAAAATTCCGTGCTGGTCTGTGCAAGGTGTGATAGAGCAGCAGTGCTGGAAAATGGTTGACCCATAGTGGTAAATTCTGTGCTGGTCTGTGCAAGGTGTGATAGGGCAGCAGTGCTGGAAGATGGTTGACCCATAGTGGTAAATTCTGTGCTGGTCTGTGCAAGGTGTGATAGGGCAGCACTGCTGGAAGATGGTTGGCCCATAGTGGTGATGCTTGAAGGCTGTGGGTGCATATTTTGTGTGGGGAGACATGGTGCAAGAAGCAATCCACCCTTTGTCTAACTTGCCATGAAGAGTTAAATAGGTCTTAACTTGCCTGCAGACTCCAGACCTGGACCCAGCACAAGGTGCAGCTGCACATGCCAAGCAGTGTGTCCGTCCCCCCCCCCTCCCCCAGTAGGAGTAACATGTTGCTTAGGGAGGTTTGCACACAGGGATGATGAATGAACGTGCTCTGAGGTGGGGAGGAGAGGTGTAAATGCTGGCTGCTCCCCAGTCAATAGATACAATCTATAATTTATAGGTATCTTGTGCACATCGTTACTTGTTTTTAGTGACATGGAAACAGCATGCTCCAGCTGATCTATGGAGTGTGCAGCTAGGCTTATATTTCACTAAGCTCCTTGCAGCATTCTGTTGCACTCAGTCATAGCAGTTTGTGGAAGAGCAAGTATGGTATTTATTAAGTACCTGTAATTAATGCTGAACGTTCTCTTCAGCTATTTTTCCTGTTTATTTACATTCCTTTTTAGATCAATTAAAAAAAATCATGGGAGACTTCAGCCATAGAGCCAGTGGAAATAACAGCAAAATTGTTCCACAAGTTGTTGAGGGTTTTTTTTCTTTTTCCCAAACTAGCCTCTTGAGATCTTGAAATATAGCAGCACTTTTCAATTTCATCAAGATGTTCCTACTACTGAAAGATTTTATCTAGTTTTAGAGAAGACCTAAATCAGAAATTGTTTAGGACAAAAATTTTCTTTCTTTTTTTTTTTTTTTTTTAGTGAGAGGTTTGATTTGGGTTCTTTCAGGGGAATTATTTCTGTTCTGTCCTTTGTTAACTTCCATTTGAGGGGTACTTACTTATTTTGCTAAAAATTCAAAATTAGGGAAATTAGAGCCAGCTGCATTTACAATTAAAAAGATTTTAATTCCTTCCTGAAATGAAGGCTGAGCCTTGGTGTTTATTTTGCAACTCTTCTTGATTTCAGTAGGTGTCTTCTCTGACACTCCAAGCATCTGGCTGTTTTTCTGGCCTGATGCTCAGTTCTGGTGATGTCCTTCCCATTATAACCTTAAACAGAGAGTTAACATGCCCTGGAGAGTCACTGGAGACCTGTGTAAGCTCTCCCAAGGCAGGAGTGTCACAAGCAATGAGGAAAGACTTATGCTTTTGGGTTTTGTCCTTGCACTGTTTGCACTAGGGGGTCTGGAGGTGATGAAGTGTCCGGGCTTGCTACAGCCTTTTTGAGGACATAGGAGATGGTGTGCTTCCTCCTGCAGACCAGGAGCTTGCTCATAGCCAGCTAGATTCACTGCTTGGACTCATGCAAAGGGCGTATTCTTGCAATGAAGCAGCAGTTTGTTGTCTCCTTGGGGAGCACGTGCAACCTGCAGCTCATGCTGAGGCTGCCCTGGGGGTATAACAAGCCTGGTATAACAGCCAAACAAGCCTGGGGGGCAAGGGTGGATCAGCATCCCTGCTACTCCTGCTTGATTGTGGCCTGAATATGGGAGCCTTGGGGACAAAGCTCAGGACCATTTATTTTTGGCAGCTTGCTTCAATGGATTGAGCTGAGGAACAGAAGTAAAAAATTAAGATTTCAACTCCTGCAAAAGTCTGCTCTCCTTTTAAAAGTGTACCAAATGATTTTGCAATTACCTCTACTTGGCTGAGTTAATTATGTCCAGGGAGAGGAAATTCAGGTCACAGGGTAACAGTAGTACTTGCAAATCTCCAGGAGCCGATGAACACACTTATTTCTGAAATACACTTAACCAGGGAAAGTGACTCACCAGAGGAGCAGCTTGACAAATCACACAGTATCTACCTAAACAGCCCGCTTTGGAGCTTGTGCACTTCCATGGCAACCAAAATGTGGCAGCCAGGGGAGAATGGAAATTCTTTGAAAACAGTCATCCTTGCTGCCCTCTTCATTTGGAAAAATGCTGAAGGATACAGAGGACTCAGAAGAAGGAATTGACTACCTGAGAGAATATGGTTGGGAAAACGCAATTTCATCTGTACAGGAAAAACGAGTCTTGTGAATCTCCACACTCTGCCATCTGAGAAGTTCTAAATGCTGCAGAGGTAATGAATGTTACCCCCACAGATCTGTGAGCCACTTTCTCAGGGTGGTTCCCCTAACATACACTCTTCCCCACCTCTGACTTCAGGTCTTTATCAGTGAGGTTGGGGGTGGGGGCAGCACAACATTTGCTGAAAGTCCCTTGCACTGAGTGACAGATTTACTGATCATTCTACCAGCTGTGTTTAAAATAAGTAGTCAAACACTTGATTCAAAAGCAGATGTGTTAAGCTAAAAATATATTCGCAATCTCTTTCCTTGGGACTAAATAAATGTTTCTCATGTTTTTGATTGAAAACAAAGTTAAAAATAGCAGGGTTGGGGGAAAGAGCATTGCCTAGTTTTTGTCATCTATTGAGAAGTTTTATTAGGACATCTGTGACGTGGAAATAGCATGTGCTGCTTGTGTTTCTGGAGCTGTGCATTGGCTCAGGACCATGAGTCGTGCTAGGATCTGTAGGGGTACAGAGCCCTCTCCATGAGTCTGGCAGGAGACCCTTTGAGGCTCTGGGGAATCCCTCTTATGCTGTACTCCAACTTGCCAATTTTCAATCAGTAAGGGAAACGTACTTTCTCTTTTCATTTTCTTCCCTCTTGATAACCTGTTATCCCCCAGCAGTTGGCTCAGCTGGGGTCTCACATCCTCCGAGCTGCAGTCAGGACTGTGCATGCTTGAGTTTTCCTAATAGCTAGGTCGATTGCCAAGTGTTTTTGTCGAAGGATAAGGGTTGTGAGGAGCTGAATGACCTCCATCTCCCTGAAGTGGTGTCCCCTGCAAGGCCGCCTGTCACACGCTGCTTTAATGTTGGCACTCCAGAAAAATATTGTAGCTAAGATGGGAAGCCCTGAGCATATTTTCACAGGGAAGCCCTGCTTAAATAACTTCCATATGCTGTACATCACTTTTATCAGCACTAAGATATCATGTGCATGCTGTCTGGATACACAGTTGAATGAGCATTGAATCCCCCACTTCAAATCGTTCTGGCTCAAAACACACAGAGCATCCACAGCTGCTCTTCACTGGTTTAATCCCCAGAGCTGGCCAAAACCTCATGGCCTTCCACAAGGAGACTCAGAGTACTTCTCTCATTACACTAAAGTTTGTGTTTTATTGTATCCATTGTCCCAGATTTCATCCTAACTGGTTGCCCTGTTAAATGGTGAGGGACAATACCCCCTTTTCACAAGTTCAGGAATGTGCACCTACAGCAAGCAGTGCCCACTCTAAGTCTCCAGAACGGTGAGCAGGCATAGGCAAACCTATTAAAGTATCACAGAGGTGACAGGCTGTTCATTGCAAAAGGCTTGATGAAGCTGAGTAACTGGGAAAAACAAAATGTGGGTCATGCTACAAAACAGGGACAAAAGCCTTGTTGTGCTTGGACAGGCTCTGGAGTTGGAGGAGGCAGAACATGGAGTCCTTTGAAGTCCTCTATGATGGTGTCTTGGTCTTCCTTCCATTTTCACTTGGATCAAAGGAGCCAAGTGACAGCTAGGGGACACCTGATTCCTACCATCAAATGGTAGAAAAGGGCATACAGCTTGCACACACGCCCCTTTCTTTAAGCAGCAGCATAGTTCATGGCATTCAATCTATTTAATAAAACCATCCAGTAATTCTGATTAATGCCTACCCAGAAGAGTTGCTGCTTACCCTTAGATCCAAAGGCTAAGCAGCAATAATCCAATCATGGTAATCATAACTTACTACTTTGATCTTCAGATAAAAGAGCCTATAGAAGTGCAAAAGTGTTACATCACCATTATTTGGACAACTTCAAAGCATGTTATATACACTAATGAATTCTCCCATCACAGTCTGATGAGAAGTAATAGGAAGCAAATGTGTGAGCAGAGGAGTAGAAAGGAAGATGGGAGAAGATGAGTCCTCGTGGTGAAGGGGAAAAGCAGTAAAAAGAAGTACCTGTACACCTTAGACAGGTGCAAGATGTGAGAAGGGGTCCATGAGGGCCTAGTTGCCAGAGTCAAGCACACAGGATGCTCTCCCTGTAGGAGGAATTTTCTTTTTTCTCCCATTTCCTGAAACTCTCTATGAGAAGCATGATCTCGAGCTGCAGAGTGGCAATCAGAGGGAGGGGGGCAGCTTCTTATCTCAGCAGTGCTTCCAAAGCCTTCAAAAATGAAAAGGAAAAAAAAATCACCAAATGGATCTTAGCAGGTAAAAGAGGGGCAGCAGAAACACTGCATATGTTTTCCTTTCACAGTTGGGGGGTTTTAATGTTAAAAGACAGGCAGTTCTAAGCACACAAAGTTCTAAGAAACACTGGCTGGAGAGACCAGACTCATTCCTCATCACTTCTACAAGGGATACAGTACATCCTTGTAGGAAAAAGAAAGGCTCAAAAGTGAAAGTATAGAAAGTGTAACTTGTAGAGTCTTGTGAGGGATCACATTTTAAATTAGAAATGAGAAAAATGAAGGAATATTTGGGAATAATTACTCAAAGTGAAAATCTTACAGTGCAGAAAATGTTCTCCTCCCAGAAAAGCCCTTTTTTGTGTCAGATTGGGAAATCTGACACAAGACAGACCAGAAAAACAGAGCAACAAGAACCAAGGCAAACCACCCTTGAAGAAGTCTGAACTAGGTTATTATAACATTGCCCAGAAGTCTCAGAAATGGAGCTCTAAATTGTAAGCACATGTAGATGGCTGAAGGGAATCTTGGAAAAATGAAGAGCTGGTAGTATTTAATTCAAAAGATATAAAATCTTGGGGGGTGGGGGGGTGGGGAAGCTTTTTAGTCATGCAGACTTTGAAGAAGAGACTGATGGAAAGCATATGAAATCTAGCAGAACAGGAAAGGGCATTAGCACAACGAGCCATTGTTTAAAAAGAAGGATCAGTGCCATTAAATCTGGGGCCACCTGAGGTTGAGGAAGTTCCTGAGTATTGAATCTCCTGGGGCACTCCAGCTTCTGACAAAATTTTATGCTTGTCACCTTGTGAGTTTTTCTCAGCAAAGTGAACAAATGTCACCAAAGTGAGAAAAATCCAGGGAGAGCCTTTTTTACAGTGAAATACTTGCTCGAAGGCATGACAAGAGTCAGGGTTCTTTCCTTGTAGAAGCAGCTGGCACAACTGCAGAAGAGGGATGACTTTGCCTTTCACTAGAGCTGCCGAGCAGCCCTACGTGGCCACGTGTTTCTAAGCAAATTCCTATCTAAACACTCAGCCCTTAAACTACATGGAGAGGCACACTCTGCCTGTACTTTATTTCTGCCTGAATTTATTTCTTTGGCTCTTATCTGTTCTGCCTTTCAACCACACTAATTATTTCTTTGGGTTCCACCTCACCCTCTATCTTAGCCTTTCCTTTACAACCCTTTTTTTTAGCAGCCCTTTGGAAGAGTTGGGTGTATTATCCTGCAGTTTTAAGAAGCATCTCTCCTCAGCAGCCAGTTCTGACTGCTCAGGGACTTTGTCTCCCTCAAGTGAAGGACATAGCACAGTTTGGCAGTTCTGCTCTGTAGGAGTGTTTTCATACCACGGATGGTAATGAAATTTAGGAGGGTTGGTTGCTCATGTCAGGCCATGCTTCCTTGGCATCTAGTGCTTCCAAGACCATAGTTTGTTAGTTGAGCAGGTGAGTTGTGTTGGTTGCATGTCAGCGGGCTGTGTTATGTGGCTGCTGAGGACCACAGGAAGCCACAACCTGTAGCCTGCTATTGAGTACATTAATTACCCCCTGCGTAGCTGGGCCTGTTTGCTGCCTCTGCCTGCTGGGATCATCTCAGATCCAGATCTGCTTCTCAGATCAGAGAAGCAGGCACGAAAGCAAGTCAGGTAAATTCCACCTGGTGACCAATGCTTCAGGCCACTGTCCCAGGTAAAGCTCATACATATGATTCATCCTCTTCTCCCACAGCTGGGGACTGAATTAGAGAGATGAAGTAAGCTACCCCAGATCCCATGAAGTGGCAAGGCGTCCCAAGGAATAAAAAAAAGAGCTCTTGCATGCTAGTTCTCTGGTTAGGCCATTAAGTGCCTCTTGCCTGTCAAAATCCTAAATGAATGCCTTGAAAACAGCACGTAGCTGCTCCATGTAGTCATGCTTATACTTAGCACTGCAGCAATCCAAGCTCCAATGACTGGAGGACCACAAGTGGCATGATGCATTTCTGACTAAGCAGGAAAACTCATTTTAGAAAGAGGTTTTGCCCATTAAAGGGAAACTGAAGAAAGAAGTGCCAATGTATTCTACAAAAGAAGAGATGAAACGGTAGCAGAGGGACTGTATACTGATAGACTGCTGTCCAAGGCCATTAGTTTGGGCAGAAAAAACCCATAAATAAACTGGGACTTGTAATTGAGGCCTCACAGATACACATCCCCTTGTTTAATCTGGGACATTCTGCATATTTGCAGACAATATGTTCAGTAGTTGCAATATTTACACAACAAGTGACCCCAAGCCCCCTTCTTAAAAGGACTTCTGTTAGGATGTTAACAATCCATATTGCCTCCTTCCAGTGTGTTGGCTTTGGGGCCTGGATGAGCTGGCATGGTTTGCCTGAGATGATGAGAAAGAGCAGATCTCCAGCCTATATACAGAAGTTAATACGTTCTCAAATTATTTTCTTCTTTTTTCTTTTTCTTGAAACAAAAATTAGAAAAAGAGAGAGACAGAACGGACCTCCCACTACCTGTGCACCCTCAGCTTTCCTACCCTGTGCTGATGTTACCCACAGGGAACCAAAATCACAGAATCACAGAGTTGTAGGGGTTGGAAGGGACCTCGAGAGCTCATCGGGTCCAACCTCCCTGCCAAAGCAGCTCCCCAGCTCATACTGCACAGATAGGCATCCAGACGAGTCTTGAATCTCTCCAGAGAAGGAGAGAGCTGGCCAGTTCCCCCTGCACCCCATACTTAAGATATTTATAAACATTGATTAGGTCCCCCCTCAGTCTTCTTTTCTCCAGGCTGAACAGCCCCAGCTCTCTCAGCCTTTCCTCACAGGATAGATGTTCCAGGCCCTTCATCATCTTCGTAGCCCTTCTCTGGACTCTCTCCAGGAGATCCCTGTCCTTTTTACACCAGGTAGCCCAGAACTGGACACAATACTCCAGGTGGGGCCTGACCAGGGCAGAGCAGAGGGGGATGATCACCTCCTTAGACCTACTGGCCACACTCCTCCGGATGCACCCCAGGATCCCATTGTCTCTCTTAGCCATCAGTGCACACTGCTGCCTCATAGCCAACCTGTCATCAACCAGGACCCCCAGGTCCTTCTCCACTGAACTCTTCTCCAGCAGGTCACCCCCAGCCTGTACTGATACAGGTGGTTGTTCCTCCCCAGGTGCAAGACTTTACACTTGCTTTTGTTGAACTTCATTAGGTTTCTCCCTGCCCAGCTCTCCAGCCTGTCCAGGTCTCTGGATGGCAGCACAGTGTCCTGCGTGTCAGCCACCCCTCCCAGCTTTGGATCACTGGCACTTGCTGAGGGTGGATGCTGTTCCCTCATCAAGGTGTCAATGAAGATATTAAACAGCTGTTACCTCTGTAGAAAAATTGTGAGGGGAGCAAAGGAGGAACCTGTACCCCAGAGAGAGGAAAATGAGAATGTCAACAGAAAACATTCTCACTTCTGTGTTTGTAAGGGCTCTCTTGACGCTCCATGTTAAAGCCCAGCACTGCAGTCGGGACTCCAGACTCTTGTACCAGGAGGTTGGGTTCAGTAGTAAGTAAATATAAACTAATAATGGCAAGAAAATTATTCATACAGTACAGACAGAGAAACATTCATTCTAATCACTCCAGTCTCATGACAAATTGTTGGTAACTCATTCAAAGCTACCCATGGCATAGTAGAGTGTTAGAAGATCAGAGCTTTGCAGCATGTGTGTGATGGATGCATCGAGAGCTGTTCCCAGCTCCACAACCCCATGCTGAGTTTGTTCCTCTATCTGTGACTATACTCAGACTTCTCAAGCAAATCTGGGGTTCGTGTCAGGGTCGGAGATGAAATGTTGGGACCAATCATGCCAGATGGTCTGTGACATGCAAAAGGAAAAAAAAAAAAAGCAAAGCTCATTTACATTGAGAGAGTTTAATGTTGAAAATGTCTTTAAAATGAGAGCAAAACTGGAGCAAAATGTTTGCAACTAATCCCCTACTAAGACAGCCTTCAGATAGACCCATGAAATTATTGAGAGTCAGTATCAAATTAGCAGAGTAGTGTCAGAGATCAGAGGATCTGTGTGGGTAGAGGACCCAAAGTGGATTTGACCCACAATCAGTAGAACAAGCACATAAGAGCTTTTCTTTCAACAGTTTTGCATAAATTCATTCAGTGACAAATATGTCAGTTGACTAAGTGAGCCTTTATTAGAATTGAATTTAGCAGCAGATCTGGGAAATCCTCCCAGAGCAACTATGGCTTTAGAATCCCAGATTTGCACTTCTAATTAAAACACTGTCAGTTTAGGTGTAATTCTCCATAAGAAATGGATTTGGGGAGGGGGAAGGGAGAAGTGGGAGAGAACCAAGATGCTGCTTGAGCAGTTTTCCAATGAGGTTTGCTTTGTATATTTTCTAGTGAACTTGTTAGTGTTTTTTTGCAAAAACATATGATGCTCTTCTAATAAGATGGCAAAGCAGAGGCAAAGTCCTGATGGCTTTTCCTACCTTCCATAAGGGGTAAGATCAAAGAGTGAATTGTTTGATCAAGGATTGCATTTTGTTTTCAGAAATAAGATATTATAGCTGCATGATTTTCTTTTTTTCCTGTGAAGAATCCATCACTGCTAAAGCTGGAGCATTAAAAAAAATCACTTCTTGGAAACAAAGGGAACTTACAATTCTTTTCTGTTTTCTACTGGCAAAATGCAATTACTTTTGTGAGGAAAGGTAAAAACAGAAGCCATCTAAGTGAGAAAATCAAAATTATTAATTTCAATTTGGTCATCTGCAGTTTTTCCATTAGACAGATATAAAATAGCACATTCCAGAATTAGCTTTTAAATTATACATGTGGTAGGTGAGGGCTTAATGCATTATAAAAGCTGAAATAGAATTATTTGTAATGAGAAAGCAGAAACAAAATTGTTTACTGTGTTAAAATTATACCTTTTAGCCTTTCAGAAATGAAACATTAGTAACAGAAAAATGCAAAGCTTGGATGGACCCAAACCAGCCATATTCAGAACGTTCCTTTTAGAGGACATTTACAACCATTATCTCTTTGTTCCAATTGAGAATATTAAGGTTTCATTTACAATTTCAGGATTTTCCATGGTGCTGAAATTCTGCTTCCCAGCCAGCTCTAATTTTAAGTAGATTTTGCACCGTGGATAATGAGGGCAGAGTATTTACTATGTACTCCTGCAAGGGTGATGTTGGAAAGGAGTGCTCTGTTCTTGCTACTGTTCTGTCAGGGGGCAGGCAGCACCCCAAGTCAGGGGGAGGATGGGGTGGGAGATTTTAGTCAGCACAGGCAGGACTAGGAGAAGAAACATCGTCATTTGGATTGTGTAAGAAGAGTGTAGATGCAGAAGGAATAATATATGTTGAGAAATGTGCAGTCTATCCCTTTCCACATCTTAGAATTAGCCATTCATTAAAGCCTCTTTCACTGTTGTCCTTGCTAAGTTTATTCTGATTTTTTTAGGTCCTGCTATTTGCAAGTATTACTATGATAATGAATGTGAACAAATCCAGAGGTCAAATAGACAAATCCAAACATCTAAACCTTAGCATGTCTCTAAAGCACTAACCAGTGTGCTCCATATCACCTTAGCTCTGCAGAGGACTGAGCCACGAACTCGTTTCCACACAGCAGAGGGCTGATTGCCTTCATGTTATGCTTGAACAGCAATGGGGACATGTAAATTCTCAATGCAAGAGGATTTAAACCCCATACTGCCCATTAGTGAAGAGAAATTAACTTTACTAGGGCTCAAGCTACAGAACATTTGTTAGTGAAGTGGAAGGTCGTTTTCTGTTATCTGCTTTGGAGGGAGATTATCAAAACCTCGAAGTGACTTAACAGAACAAGGTGTATCTACTCCTCCGTGGCTGCTTTTACTAGAGCATAATCATAACTCTTAAGTCCCACTGGCTTTCAACCAGGCTTTTAGCTCCCAAGTATTGAAGTCACTTGTAGAGATGGGACATTATTTCCTAAATTACAAAGACACTTTTGCAAATGTGTCCCGTGACAGTACTGCTGTTGTACCACTTGGTCTATGGAAACAGCAGAACAAGATCATAATGGATATTGTCTTTCCAACCACTTGCTTCTGGTAAGCAGTAACAGGCATTGGCTCAAAATCTCATCCAGAGAAATCCAACTTGTCCTGTCTAACCTGTGTTCAGCCGTAGGGATGTCACATGGGATCGCATCTGCTTGTGTGATGATTCATCATGACTATTACTATGTTTTTTGTTGTATTGTACAAGCCTCTAAGAACCTTCATCACTGCCAGTGCTCCCTTGTGTTAGATGCTGCACAACCATGGAGCAAAAGGATGATGTCCCATAGAGCCCATATGCTGCTTTCTCTGCTGCGTGCTTACAGCAGTTTAGATTCACAGCTTCTAGCTCCAAGTCAGCCTTGCAGTGAGGGCAAACGTTGCCCATTAGCAGTGTCTGCTATGCAGTCATACACACGGCCCACACCATACACATGAAGCCCTCCCCACGCTAACAGTCACAGCAAGCCGTTTATCTCCTTCCTTCCACTGCCTTTGAAAGTGAGCACTATCCTCCTCTCAACATCTCACATGATGAGGAGAAATGACCCCAGTATCAGCAGCAGAGAGCCCGAATGAGACTGGTGCATGATACAGATGTGCATCCTGTCCCATCTGGCTCCATTAGAAAGAAGCGACTCTTCCTTCTCCTTCTTTCCACAGCCCTCCTCCTTACCTCCCAGACTCAATACCCCATAGTTACTTTTTCATGCTGTCAATGCCAAGTGCAGAGCTAGGAAGCATAAGCCATCTGCAGCTGACAGCAGGCAGCCCCCATGGGATAAGCCAGTAATGAATATCACCAGGATGTCGAGGGTCTAGAGGCAGGAATCTGGCTGACTGCCGCTGAAGGGATTGAAACAAGTCACAGAAATATCCCAGCTTCGTCAGGAAGGAAAGGCTGTATAATTTGCAGCTGGAGATGAATGTGATTATTTGCCATGCAAATGGATTTTGCCAGCTCAAAGTGGGCTTCTTCAGCAGAGATTGTTGTATTTGACATTATCCGGTTACTTTTGTTTAATGCCTCTGTGCCTCTTCTGAGCGCTTCCTTCCCTGAGCACACATCACCCAGACTAATTAAAGACAGGTATTTTTTTCCTCTTTCCATCAATCTGGAGACATGTGAGCTGACTCCATAGCTGCCTCCCTCCCCAATCCCTCTCCAAATATGAAACAAAGGGTAAAGTTGTTTGCGCTGACAGTGCTGCAGTCTGAGTGTCCTCAGGGATGGTCACATTAATCTCACCTAATTTTAGCTACTTAAAAATCATCTGTTTAGTCCAATCTAGTCATCCCAGTTCCTTCAAGATTCAGTAGAGGGAGGTCTGCAGAAGGACCTCCTCCCAAGCTGAGATAGATCTGATGAATCATTCCTGGAGGTCCCTATTCATGTCCAGAGGTTGTTTGGTGATTACTGTTCTCTTAGTTCAAGACAGGGTAGAAGAACAGTGCCTGCTCACCTGCCTTTTCCACAGCACCCAGCGCTCCCACAACAGACCCTCTCTCCAATGAGCAGTGATGGGCATGCATAAGCAGAAAGCAGTCTGGATTGAGGGACGGCCGGTCTGCTCAGCCATGTTGGTGCAGTTGGCAGTGAAGGAGGAGGTTTGAGATGCTGCAGGGTAGGGTAGCCAGCATTTCGTTTATGTTTGGAAACCGTGCCCAAAAAAACCCTCTTGTCATACCCTTCCTGCTTTTTAAGATGTGGATGAACAAGAAAAGAATTTGTGAACTCCTGATTGTATTACCTTGGAGATGGGTCCTGTAAACTTCCCTGAATGCCCTTGAAAGTTGGATCCTTCAAAGTCATTCACTGAGCTTGGGTTTGCGGGTGAGATGCCCTTTGCTGCCCAGTTTCAGAAAAGCCCATGGAAGTAAAAACAAAGGAAAGGGCAGAGGCTCTGCTCCAAAATTCAGCCCCTGTGCAGAGAAAAGCCCAACCCATCTCTAACCGTAGCAGTCCTTTCAGTCACACATCTGTAAAGTACACCACTTGTCCTCTCTGTCGCTGCAGTCCCTTGCAGCCGTGCTTCCTGCGGTTTCTCTCTGCTGTGACCATTCTCCAGGAGTGCAGGGCTGTCAGTGCCTGTGGTGGGATGGGTCTTATTTCCACACATTAAGATGTGTGCCTTCCGCTCTGCCCCGTGCGCCGCGTGTGTGGGAGCTCAGCTGCTGCTCCTGCTTGCTGCTGGGAAGTGATCTCAAAGAGCTTTGACTAAAGAGATGTCAGGGTGGGTTGATGTAAAGGGGGAGGTGACGTGATGTCTGCAGGAGCAGCTCCCCTCACATCAGCAATGTTTAAAACCAGACTGGACACGCTGGAAGGGTGTAACCTGAGTAAGTCGTGCAGCGGGTGGGCTGATGGGGTTAGTCTTTTTTTCAGCTCTAATTTCAGTTTGGTTTTCCCCTTGATGGAAGATGCAGGTTGGTTTGTCAAGTTGTGTTAAACCAAGGGTAAACGATAGCTGCTGGACCCAAGGCTTCATGCAGACACAGACACAGGGTGGCACTGACTGTCATGAGCTGTCCAGTGCCCCGAGCTGGACCAGGATATCCCTGTGCTACCCGATAAACCATATTTCTGTGGAGCGACTCAGGTCAGCAGAAAGAAAACGCTGAGATACTGTCTGCCACAGAGAAATAAACTGTGCTTCTCACAGGCAGGTCCTCCCTAGTCAGACTGTCTGGCTTTATAAAAGAGCATTGTGAGTTACCTTCTGTCTGGGACAGTGCTCTGCATCTAGAAAAGGAGCATATAAATTATTTAGAATGCATGAATACTGACATCACCCTAAAAATATCTCTCACTCTTAAAAATTATTTGAAAATATTTTAATATAAATTAATGCCTACTTGACTTATTTGCTTCTGTAGCTATCCAATGGCTACAGATAATTGGCTATTTGATTGCAACAAGTGCAAAACACCTAGTTTTTAAGACATTATTATGAACATCTTGTCTAACTGTCTGCTGAATACAAAACAGAGAATGTCAGTAGGCAAATTATTCATTAAGGCCATAGCTCCTCTCTGAGCTTCAATATGTCTCATGGAAAAACACAGAGTACTGGGTTTTAAATTTCAAGTGATGGAAGAACTGACCTAGAGATCCCAGCTGGTCTGTATATCTGGTCTGGCTCCATGATGGTGCTCCTTCCCACTGTGGGTACATGTCACAATGCAGACCTCGCCTGAACTGCTGTTTCTATGGCATTTCCCAGCACACCTAACCCTTCCTGGTAGTTTTCTGCATCTCTCTTTATTAATATTGTTCTATACTCTGAAAGGAATTTAAATTCAAAGCAGATTCAATCAGTTTATTGCCTTTTCTTTTTCTGATGGATTTTTTATTTCCTCTCTAATTACGTTGAAACCTTGAAAAGTAGACTAAGAACTGAGACAGATTTTTGGCTTCCCAGGATGTGGTTGGAGAACGTGACTTAAAGTAAACGCCCAGGAAAATGATGGGCCTGTAAGAGCAAGCTTCACCTTTTGGACCTTCACACGCCTCCTGTCTGACTCTCCCCTCTGTGTCCAGGTCTCTCTCTGGCCGCATAGTCGGTGGCGTCTGGTGGTTCTTCACCTTGATCATCATATCCTCCTACACAGCTAACCTGGCTGCCTTCCTCACTGTGGAAAGGATGGTTTCTCCTATCGAGAGTGCAGAGGACTTGGCCAAGCAGACAGAAATCGCCTATGGGACCCTGGAAGCTGGTTCTACTAAAGAATTTTTCAGGGTAAAAGGAAACTTTAATGCAAATGTTTTGATTAATTCCTTGTTTGACAAGTCCTTCAGAACCATCCTCTCTCACCCTCAACTCAGTTCTAGTTTTTATTCTTGCTACCCCTGCTGTGTTAAGACCTGATGAGCATGTCCTTAGAACAGCAAAATTCTGGGTTTCCCTGTGCTGCCTAGAAGGCTGGTGGTACCCCACTGTATGTGATACTCTGCAATTCTAAACACAAATATGGAATATCCTTGTGTTACCAAGGATTTACTGTGAGCATCTCCAAACAAAACCATCTCCCAATATCCAGCTTGGTTTTCCTTTGTTTTAATCAGCAAAATCACTTGCCACACACAGATAACCTACCTTTACTGATGTGGTGTAGAAAGGGTAGGAAGTTCATTACCATCCCATTACTCCTTTCACCTTCCTTGGCCCATCCGATATGTGGGTATGTGTTGTGTCATAGAATCATAGAATGGCATGGGCTGGAAGGGACCCCAAGGATCATAAAGCTCCAACCCCCCTGCCACAGGCAGGGACACCAACCTCAGGCCTGGAGCTACACAAGGTTGCCCAGGGCCCCATCCAACCTGGCCTTGAACACTTCCAGGGACGGGGCACCCACCCCCTCTCTGGGCAGCCTGTTCCAGCCCCTCACCACTCTTTCTGTAAAAAACTTCCCCCTAATATCCAATCTAAACCTTCCCTCCTTCAGCTTTAAACCATTTCCCCTTGTCCTGCCATTGTCTGCCCTTTTAAAAAGTTGATTCCCCTCCTGTTTATAAGCTCCCTTCAGGGACTGGCAGGCTGCAATGAGGTCCCCCCGCAGCCTTCTCTTCTCCAGGCTGAACAAGCCCAGCTCCCTCAGCCTCTCTTTGTAGGGCAGGTGCTCCAGCCCTCCAATCATCTCTGTGGCCCTCCTCTGAACCCTCTGAACCCTCAGTGTCCAAACTGAAAAGTTCAGCTGGCCCTGAAACCTCTGTTAAAGCTTCTCTTGGGTTTCTGTTGTCCTGTGCAGCGATCCAAAATAGCAGTGTTTGAGAAGATGTGGACGTACATGAAGTCAGCCGAACCCTCCGTTTTTGTGAGGACGACAGAAGAGGGGATGATCCGGGTGAGGAAGTCAAAAGGGAAGTATGCTTACCTCTTGGAGTCCACCATGAATGAGTACATCGAGCAGCGGAAGCCCTGTGACACCATGAAGGTGGGAGGTAACTTGGACTCCAAAGGCTATGGCATTGCAACGCCAAAGGGGTCTGCACTGAGGTAAATAGCTTGGATTTGCTTTCTTTTGCCAAACCACCCAACAAATCAATGTATGCACACAGTTCAATCTCCATTGCCATGTTAATCACAAAAGCTTTGGGGATGGAGGTGGGAGAGATGGAGGGAAAAGGATGTGTAAACTCAGCATGATGTGCAGGGAAGTAAAATGCTCGGGTCCCATTGGGCAGCAATGGGGACATCTAATTATTCAAGCCCTGCGTTTGGAAACTGGATCCTGGCAGATCCACTTGCTATGAATGTCTGCTGTATTAGATGATGGCAGGGGACCTGCTGTGGTGTAACCATTGGTTTCACAGAGCATTATCCCGATGGGAAGTTCATCCTGTGCCATGTGAACCGCACAGCTTTGCAGAGTATGGTATTACCCTGGCTTGGACCCATGCTTGCAGAGGGAGTTCTCATGGGGAAAGCATTTTGGTATTTGCTAAAATGAAATGCTGTTTGGGAGAGGTGGGAAGCTAGCTTGAAGAGAGCCCTGCCAAAGGTGTGTGCTAAGTCAATTCAGATCCTGGCAAGTGCCAAATTTATGGCAAGTCCAAAGGAGCACAAATCCTGCATTTCTGAGTCCAGAGCTTCAAGTGCCACATGCCTTTGCCTACCATCATAAGAAATACCTTCAGAGATCTTCCTTTAAGGAGAAGGACCCTTACAAAGTACAGACCCAGCTCTGAGTTAGTAGCAGAGCTTGAGCCTCTCACACAGCCTTACTCCTGGACATGACCTGCCCCCTGCAAAGTGCATCATGCAAACTGCTCTGCTCGGAGCAGCATTATTGCAGCGGTGATCGGAGTCATGGAGAGGTGCAGTTCCTTTTGGCAGCAGCCATGCAAGTTCCTCACATTACAGTCAGGAGGAATATGAGTCGTAAGGTTTTAGTGGGACCAAGTCCTCAGAAGCCATAGCTTTAAGGATCAGTGGTCCAACTCAGTTATTAAAGATATTTTGATCAAAATATTTTGACCAAAATCATATGTGTGGCCTTAGACATGCTTGCTAACATAACTCAACACAGGGACCTCTAATTCATGGTCTCTGGATTACTAGAAACTAGCTGAGCGTTCGCTGATGCCTTTGGTCACATAGCTCTGGCCAACGCCAGACCAAACAATCAAAGATGTATCAAGTGGTAGTGGATGAGACCCAATGAGTTTGATTACCTCATTTATTAAGTCAGCTTAAATTGAATTCAGCACTTCCCATATCAGCAGTTGCTGGAGGCACTTTAGAGGAGCTCATAAATGCAGTGCACGTGGTCTGGAAGGCAATTCTTGCACCCAGTGTGGTTCAGGCTCTGAAATGATTTGAGGCCCTCCAAATGAAGGTGGATATATTCTCACAGCTTTGAGATGTTTTCTGTTGTGCTCTCTCCCGTGTTTGTTTTCTGTCTTGCAAATATGGAAATTAGGATACAGGGCTGATTCTCTTTATTTAATTATTTAGACATCAATCTTGTATCCTAATTTTGATATTACAAAAGCAAACAAACAGGAACATCCTACCTGTCTTGTAACTGTTGGCATGTGAAGGAGCCATTTATCATACTTATAAGGAAAATAAGCAACAAGAAAAGAAAATTGCATCAATCATTTTAATTTTGCAGCACCGAACATCCCTCTGCTAGGCATGATTCCAAAATGTCCTAACATTTCTTTCTGTTCCCTATTTTTAAATCACAACTGCATGTAGAACAAATTTCTTACGGGCCTAATGGCAAAGGAGGAATGCTTGGTTTTCCATCCAATGGTGTTTCTTCAGAACAGTTGCTGTCAGTTTGTGTCCCATTATGTTTGTTTTGTTCCTGTTGTTTTAATTGTCTTAATCTTAGTAGTTCCCTACAGTCATCACGTAGTGTCTGTTTTACCCTTGGGGTCCTGCACCTGAGAAATTGCCCTGAGCAAGGTGACATTCATGAGGCATCTGTGTAGCACAGCCAGCCTGTCTCTTATTCAGGCTTCATCTTCACTCACTTCCATCCAGATTAAAAGCTCTGATCCAGGTCTGGAGTTACATTTGAGCCAGGCCTAACTTAGATTGAGTTTATTTTAGAAGCTGGGCTGTATTTTGTTGTTTTGTGGGGTGGGGTTTTTTTGCTGCAACCTGTCCCTTTTGTAGCTAGATCCAGGTTTTCCTGCATTTAGGATAGCTGATTAGGAAAGGATCCTAGAGAGGTGCAAGTGAGAGTTCACCATTGTTTTTCTTTCTTCTACACGGAAACACAATGCCAAGAGATTGCCACAGATGAGTGAAAACGGGGTTGAAAATCCAGAAGTAATTCTGTGTTGTAGCAGGTGCAAGCATCTCTCTCTCCCAGGCCTTCAGCGAGGTTTCATGGGCTGCTAAAAGGGTTTGCTGCTTGCCTCCTATGTGGATCTGGCTCTGAACATCCTTTGGCTTCTAGATGTTAAAATTCAGCTGCATGGCTGAGAAGGGCAATGATGGGGGGGCAGAAATTACACCTTTCAGCACCAGCTAGTTCAAGGAGTGATCCTGTCTGAAATGAGATCGTCATGCAGCTGCAATACCCACACATTTACCTGGCAGGAGCTCTCCTCCACAGTTGGACAAAATATCCAAAAAAGGGCAAAAGCTAAATTATCCAAAACAGAGGAAAGAAAACCCGGGAAATCCTGTGAGTCCAGGCTCGGGGAATTGGGAAGCTTTTGAGATAGAGATATGGGAGGGTAAATTCTTCAGAGCAGCCATCCTGAGAAAGTACATCCTTAAAGTCCTAGGGTCTGTGCCTAAACACAAGATGCTCCCTTTTGAAAACCCACCTCCTTTCAGGACCCCAGACCTCTCAGTCTTTCATCAAAACGAACTCGAGATGAAGTGCAGCTTGTTCTGCATAGTCCCCTTGAGCCAGAGGGAGAGATAATTAATTGAAATGGAGCTTTCTAAGAAAGATAACACATAACACTTAGCACAAAGCCCCAGAAATCATATGGCTGATACTGTGCTCAGGGAAACTGCAATGCATTTCCTTTACTAACACCTTGTACCCACATAGAAGCTGCAATGTATTTTGGCTCATTAGTTAACTAATCTTTTGCAGATGGTTCAGACAGCAGAGCACTAATTAACCTGTATTCTGTTTTAGAAGACAGAAATAATTATGATTTACTTAGTGTCAAATTCTTTCTGGAGATGCACTCACATGCTTCTATTGGCTTTAAAGGCAACCAGAGTTAGACTCTGACCACAGCACAGTTACAGTAAAAAAGGGGAAATATCCAGCCAGCTTCAAATCTTCACCTTCACCTTCTCTTGGACTGGTAGCAAGTTTGACTGCATCTGGGTTTTTCTTTTTGGAGGCTGAATTCTGCCTGAAGGAGGCTCCCAGTCCTTGTGAAGGCTTCAGTGCTTGGGCAGGATCCCGACAGGCAGAGCCCTTGTGGGCTTGTGGAGGTCAGCACATCTTTCTTGCTCGGAGCCAGGCTTTCTTAGAATTGC